>OU342744.1:81269090-82550407 GCA_910589775.1 Avena eriantha | reverse complement strand
GTTGATCCATGTGTGGTTTGTGGAATAACACACATGCGATGACTCTAGTGGTTGATCCATGTGTGTTTGTTGAAATAACACACATGCAATGACTCTAATGGATCCATAAGTGGTTTGTGGAAAATAATACGCATGTCGAATGACTACTGGTTGATCCATATGTGGTTTGTGGAAAGAAACACACATGCAATGACACTGGTTGATCCATGTGTTGCTTGTGAAAAGAACACACGTGCAATGCCACTGGTTGATCCATGTGTGGTTTGTGGAAAGAAACAAACATGCAATGACTCTAGTGCTAGTTTTAGTATAAGAACACACATACAATGACTCTAGTGGGTCCACATGTAGTTTGTGAAAGAACACACATGCAATGACCACCGGTTGATCCATAAGTGGTTGTGGAAAAGAACACACATGCAATGACCATTGGTTGATCCATATGTGGTTTGTGGAAAGAACACACATGTAGTGACCACTGGGGGATCCCATATGTTGTTTGTGAAAAGAACACACATGAAATGAACACTGGTGGATCCATAAGTGGTTTGTGGAAAGATCACACATGCAATGACTCTAGTGCTAGTTCTAGTATAAGAACACACATTGCAATGACTCTAATGGATCCATGTGTGGTTTTTGAAAAGAACACACATGCAATGACCACTTGTTGATCCATGTGTGGTTTGTGGAAAGAACACACATGCCATGACAATGGTGGATCCATGTGTGGTTGTGAAAAGAACACACATGCATGACTCTAGTGCTAGTTTAGTATAAGAACACACATGCAATGACTCTAGTGGGTCCACATGTAGTTTGTGAAAAGAAAAACACATGCAATGCCACCTAGTTGATCCATGTGTGGTTTGTGGAAAGAACACACAATGCAATGACCACTCCTTGATCCATAAGTGGTTTGTGGAAAAGAACACATATGCAATGACTGTGGTTGGTCCATATGTGGTTTGTGGAAGAACACAATGCAGTGACCACTTGTTGATCCATGTGTGGTTGTGAAAAGAACACACATGCAATGACACTGGTTGATCCATGTGTTGCTTGTGAAAAGAACACACGTGCAATGTCACTGGTTGATCCATGTGTGGTTTGTGGAAAGAACAAACATGCAATGACTCTAGTGCTAGTTTTAGTATAAGAACACACATACAATGACTCTAGTGGGTCCACATGTCGTTGTGAAAAGAACACACATGCAATGACCACCGGTTGATCCATAAGTGGTTTGTGGAAAAGAACACACATGGAATGACCATTGGTTGATCCATATGTGGTTTGTGGAAAGAACACACATGAAGAGACCACTGGGGATCCATATGTTGTTTGTGAAAAGAACACACATGAAATGAACACTGGTGGATCCATAAGTGGTTTGTGGAAAGATCACACATGCAATGACTCTAGTGCTAGTTTTAGTATAAGAACACACATGCAATGACTCTAATGGATCCATATGTGGTTTTTGAAAAGAACACACATGCAATGACCACTTGTTGATCCATGTTTGGTTTGTGGAAAGAACACACATGCCATGACAATGCTGCATCCATGTGTGGTTTGTGAAAAGAAGACACATGCAATGAGTCTAGTGCTGGTTTTAGTATAAGAACGCACATGCAATGGCTCTAGTGGGTCCACATGTGGTTTGTGAAAAGAACACACATGCAATGACCACTAGTTGATCCATAAGTGGTTTGTGGAAAGAACACACAGGCAATGACCACTGGTTGATCCATATGTGGTTTGTGGAAACAACACACATGCAATGACCACTGGTTGATCCATGTCTGGTTTGTGAAAAGAACACACATGCAATGACCACTGGTTGATCCATGTGTGGTTGTGAAAAGAACACACATGCAATGACTCTAGTGCTAGTTTTAGTATAAGAACACACATGCAATGACTCTAGTGGGTCCATATGTAGTTTGTGAAAAGAAAACACATGCAATGCCACTAGTTGATCCATAAGTGGTTTGTGGAAAGAACACACATGCAATGACCACTCCTTGATCCATGTGTGGTTTGTGGAAAGAACCACACATGCAATGACCACTTGGTTGATCCATGTGTGGTTTGTGAAAAGAACACACTTGCAATGACTCTAGTGCTAGTTTTAGTATAAGAACACACATGCAATGACTCTAGTGGGTCCACATGTAGTTTGTGAAAAGAACACACATGCAATGCCACTAGTTGATCCATAAGTGGTTTGTGGAAAGCACACACATGCAATGACCACTCCTTGATCCATAAGTGGTTTGTGGAAAAGAACACACATGCAATGACTCTGGTTGGTCCATATGTGGTTTTTGGAAAGAACACACATGCAGTGACCACTGGTTGATCCATGTGTGGTTTGTGAAAAGAACACACGTGCAATGCCACTGGTCGATCCATGTGTGGTTTGTGGAAAGAACAAACATGCAATGACTCTAGTGCTAGTTTTAGTATAAGAACACACATACAATGACTCTAGTGGGTCCACACGTAGTTTGTGAAAAGAACACACATGCAATGCCACCGGTTGATCCATAAGTGGTTTGTGGAAAAGAACACACATGCAATGACCATTGGTTGATCCATATGTGGTTTGTGGAAAGAACACACATGTAGTGACCACTGGGGATCCATATGTTGTTTGTGAAAAGAACACACATGAAATGAACACTGGTGGATCCATAAGTGGTTTGTTGAAAGCTCACACATGCAATGACTCTAGTGCTAGTTTTAGTATAAGAACACACATGCAATGACTCTAATGGATCCATATGTGTTTTGTGAAAAGAACACACATGCAATGACCACTTGTTGATCCATGTGTGGTTTGTGGAAAGAACACACATGCCATGACAATGGTGGATCCATGTGTGGTTTGTGAAAAGAACACACATGCAATGAGTCTAGTGCTGGTTTTAGTATAAGAAGGCACATGCAATGACTCTAGTGGGTCCACATGTGGTTTGTGAAAAGAACACACATGCAATGACCACTGGTTGATCCATATCTGGTTTGTGGAAAAGAACACACATGCAATGCACACAGGTGGATCCATAAGTGGTTTGT
Organism: Avena eriantha; assembly: GCA_910589775.1. NCBI lineage: Eukaryota > Viridiplantae > Streptophyta > Magnoliopsida > Poales > Poaceae > Avena > Avena eriantha. Next base: position 82,547,320 of record OU342744.1, on the reverse strand, counting down.
GGAAAGAACACACACGCAATGACCACTAGTTGATCCATAAGTGGTTTGTGGAAAGAACACACATGCAATGACCACTGGTTGATCCATATGTGGTTTGTGGAAAGAACACACATGAAATGACCACTGGTTGATCCATGTTTGGTTTGTGAAAGGAACACACATGCAATGACTCTAGTGCTAGTTTTAGTATAAGAACACACATGCAATGACTCTAGTGGGTCCACATGTAGTTTGTGAAAAGAACACACATGCAATGCCACTAGTTGATCCATAAATGGTTTGTGGAAAGAACACACATGCAATGACCACTCCTTGATCCATAAGTGGTTTGGCGAAAAGAACACACATGCAATGACTCTGGTTGGTCCATATGTGGTTTATGGAAAGAACACACATGCAGTGACCACTAGTTGATCCATGTGTGATTGTGAAAAGAACACACATGCAATGCCACTAGTTGATCCATGTGTGGTTTGTGGAAAGAACACACATGCAATGACTCTAGTGCTAGTTTTAGTATAAGAACACACATGCAATGACTCTAATGGATCCATATGTGGTTTGTGAAACGAACAGACATACAATGACCACTTGTTGATCCATGTGTGGTTTGTGGAAAGAACACACATGTAATGACCGTGGTGGATCCATGTGTGGTTTGTGAAAAGAACACACATGCACTGAGTCTAGTGATGGTTTTAGTATAAGAACACACATGCAATGACTCTAGTGGGTCCACATGTGGTTTGTGAAAAGAACACACATGTAATCACACCGGTTGATCCATATGGGGTTTGTGGAAAAGAACACACATGCAATAACTACCGGTTGATCCATATGTGGTTTGTGGAAAGAACACACACGCAGTGAACACTGGTGGATCCATGTGTGATTTGTGAAAACGACACACATGCAATGAATACTGGTGGATCCATAAGTGGTTTGTGGACAGAAAACACATGCAATGACTCTAGTGCTAGTTTTAGTATAAGAACACACATGCAATGACTCTAATGGATCCATATGAGGTTTGTGAAAAGAACACACATGCAATGACACTGGTTTATCCCTGTGTTGCTTGTGAAAAGAACACACGTGAAATGCCACTGGTTGATCCATGTGTGGTTTGTGGAAAGAACAAACATGCAATGACTCTAGTGGTTGATCCATGTGTGGTTTGTGGAAATAACACACATGCGATGACTCTAGTGGTTGATCCATGTGTGGTTTGTGGAAATAACACACATGCAATGACTCTAATGGATCCATAAGTGGTTTGTGGAAAATAACACGCATGCAATGACTACTGGTTGATCCATATGTGGTTTGTGGAAAGAACACACATGCAATGACACTGGTTGATCCATGTGTTGCTTGTGAAAAGAACACACGTGCAATGCCACTGGTTGATCCATGTGTGGTTTGTGGAAAGAACAAACATGCAATGACTCTAGTGCTAGTTTTAGTATAAGAACACACATACAATGACTCTAGTGGGTCCACATGTAGTTTGTGAAAAGAACACACATTTAATGACCACCGGTTGATCCATAAGTGGTTTGTGGAAAAGAACACACATGCAATGACCATTGGTTGATCCATATGTGGTTTGTGGAAAGAACACATATGTAGTGAACACTGGTAGATCCATATGTTGTTTGTGAAAAGAACACACATGAAATGAACACTGGTGGATCCATAAGTGGTTAGTGGAAAGATCACACATGCAATGACTCTAGTGCTAGTTTTAGTATAAGAACACACATGCAATGACTCTAATGGATCCATGTGTGGTTTTTGAAAAGAACACACATGCAATGACCACTTGTTGATCCATGTGTGGTTTGTGGAAAGAACACACATGCCATGACAATGGTGGATCCATGTGTGGTTTGTGAAAAGAACACACATGCAATGAGTCTCGTGCTGGTTTTAGTATAAGAACGCACATGCAATGACTCTAGTGGGTCCACATGTGGTTTGTGAAAAGAACACACATGCAATGACTCTAGTGGGTCCACATGTCGTTTGTGAAAAGAACACACATGCAATGACCACTGGTTGATCCATAAGTGGGTTGTAGAAAGAACATACATGCAATGACCACTGGTTGATCCATGTGTGGTTTGTAAAAAGAACACACATGCAATGACCACTGGTTGATCCATATGTGGTTCGTGGAAAGAACACACATGCAGTGACCACTGGTGGATCCATATGTTATTTGTGAAAAGGACACACATGCAATGAACACTGGTGGATCCATAAGTGGTTTGTGGAAAGAACACACATGCAATGACTCTAGTGCTAGTTTTAGTATAAGACCACACATGCAATGACTCTAATGGATCCATATGTGGTTTATGAAAAGAACACACATGCAATGACCACTTGTTGATCCATGTGTGGTTTGTGGAAAGAACGCACATGCAATGACAGTGGTGGATCCATGTGTGGTTTGTGAAAAGAACACACATGCAATGAGTCTAGTGATGGTTTTAGTATAAGAACACACGTGCAATGACTCTAGTGGGTCCACATGTGGTTTGTGAAAAGAACACACATGCAATGACGCCGGTTGATCCATATGGGGTTTGTGGAAAAGAACACACATGCAATGACACTGGTTGATCCATGTGTGGTTTGTGGAAAGAACACACATGCAATGACACTGGTGGATCCATGTGTGGTTTGTGAAAATAATACACATACAATGAGTCTAGTGCTGGTTTTATTATAAGAACACACATGCAATGACTCTAGTGGGTCCACATGTGGTTTGTGAAAAGAACACACATGCAATGACCACTAGTTGATCCATATGTGGTTTGTGGAAAAGAACGCACATGCAATGAACACTGGTGGACCCATAAGTGGTTTGTGGAAAGAACACACATGCAATGACCACTAGTTGATCCATAAGTGGTTTGTGGAAAAGAACACACATGCAATGACCACTGGTTGATCCATATGTGGATTGTGGAAAGAACACACATCCAATGACCACTAGTTGATCTATGTGTGGTTTGTGAAAAGAACACACATGCAATGACTCTAGTGCTAGTTTTAGTATAAGAACACACATGCAATGACCCTAGTGGGTCCACATGTAGTTTGTGAAAAGAACACACATGCAATGCCACTGGTTGATCCTTAAGTGGTTTGTGGAAAGAACACACATGCAATGACCACTAGTTGATGCATAAGTGGTTCGTGGAAAATAACACACATGCAATGACTCTGGTTGGTCAATATGTGGTTTGTGGAAAGAATACACATGCAGTGACCATTGGTTGATCCATGTGTGGTTTGTGAAAAGAACACACATGCAATGCCACTGGTTGATCCATGTGTGGTTTGTGGAAAGAACACACATGCAATGACTCTAGTGCTAGTTTTAGTATAAGAACACACATGCAATGACTCTAGTGGGTCCACATGTGGTTTGTGAAAAGAACACACATGCAATGCCACTGGTTGATCCATAATTGGTTTGTGGAAAGAACACACATGCAATGACCACTGCTTGATCCATAAGTGGTTTGTCGAAAAGAACACACATGCAATGACTCTGGTTGGTCCATATGTGGTTTGTGGAAAGAACACACATGCAGTGACCACTGGTTGATCCATGTGTGGTTTCTGAAAAGAACACACATGTAATGCCACTAGTTGATCCATGTGTGGTTTGTGGAAAGAACACACATGCCATGACTCTAGTGCTAGTTTTAGTATAAGAACACACATGCAATGACTCTAATGGATCCATATGTGGTTTGTGAAACGAACAGACATACAATGACCACTTGTTGATCCATGTGTGGTTTGTGGAAAGAACACACATGCAATGACTCTAGTGCTAGTTTTAGTATAAGAACACACATGCCATGACTCTAGTGGGTCCACATGTAGTTTGTGAAAAGAACACACATGCAATGCCACTGGTTGATCCATAAGTGGTTTGTGGAAAGAACACACATGCAATGAGTCTAGTGATGGTTTTAGTATAAGAACACAGATGCAATGACTCTAGTGGGTCCACATGTTGTTTGTGAAAAGAACACACATGCAATGACACCGGTTGATCCATATGGGGTTTGTGGAAAAGAACACACATGCAATGACCACCGGTTGATCCATATGTGGTTTGTGGAAAGAACACACATGCAGTGAACACTGGTGGATCCATGTGTGGTTTGTGAAAAGGACACACATGCAATTAACACTGGTGGATCCATAAGTGGTTTGTGGAAAGAAAACACATGCAATGACTCTAATGCTAGTTTTAGTATAAGAACACACATGCAATGACTCTAATGGATCCATATGTGGTTTGTGAAAAGAACACACATGCAATGACCACTTGTGGATCCATCTGTGGTTTGTGGAAAGAACGCACATGCAATGACAGTGGTGGATCCATGTGTGGTTATTGAAAAAAATACACATGCAATGAGTCTAGTGCTTGTTTTAGTATAAGAACACACATGTAATGACTCTAGTGGGTCCACATGTGGTTTATAAAAAGAACACACATGCAATGACTCTAGTGGGTCCACATGTAGTTTGTCAAAAGAACACACATGCAATGACCACTCGTTGATCCATAAGTGGTTTGTGGAAAGAACACACATGCAATGACCACTAGTTGATCCATAAGTGGTTTGTGGAAAAGAACACACATGCAATGACCACTGGTTGATCCATATGTGGATTGTGGAAAGAACACACATCCAATGACCACTAGTTGATCTATGTGTGGTTTGTGAAAAGAACACACATGCAATGACTCTAGTGCTAGTTTTAGTATAAGAACACACATGCAATGACCCTAGTGGGTCCACATGTAGTTTGTGAAAAGAACACACATGCAATGCCGCTGGTTGATCCTTAAGTGGTTTGTGGAAAGACCACACATGCAATGACCACTAGTTGATCCATAAGTGGTTCGTGGAAAAGAACACACATGCAATGACTCTGGTTGGTCCATATGTGGTTTGTGAAAAGAACACACATGCAGTGACCACTGGTTGATGCATGTGTGGTTTCTGAAAAGAACACACATGCAATGCCACTAGTTGATCCATGTGTGGTTTGTGGAAAGAACACACATGCAATGACTCTAGTGCTAGTTTTAGTATAAGAACACACATGCAATGACTCTAATGGATCCATATGTGGTTTGTGAAACGAACAGACATACAATGAACACTTGTTGATCCATGTGTGGTTTGTGGAAAGAACACACATGTAATGACCGTGGTGGATCCATGTGTGGTTTGTGAAAAGAACACACATGCACTGAGTCTAGTGATGGTTTTAGTATAAGAACACACATGCAATGACTGTAGTGGGTCCACATGTGGTTTGTGAAAAGAACACACATGCAATCACACCGGTTGATCCATATGGGGTTTGTGGAAAAGAACACACATGCAATAACTACCGGTTGATCCATATGTGGTTTGTGGAAAGAACACACACGCAGTGAACACTGGTGGATCCATGTGTGATTTGTGAAAAGGACACACATGCTATGAACACTGGTGGATCCATAAGTGGTTTGTGGACAGAAAACACATGCAATGACTCTAGTGCTAGTTTTAGTATAAGAACACACATGCAATGACTCTAATGGATCCATATGAGGTTTGTGAAAAGAACACACATGCAATGACACTGGTTGATCCCTGTGTTGCTTGTGAAAAGAACACACGTGAAATGCCACTGGTTGATCCATGTGTGGTTTGTGGAAAGAACAAACATGCAATGACTCTAGTGGTTGATCCATGTGTGGTTTGTGGAAATAACACACATGCGATGACTCTAGTGGTTGATCCATGTGTGGTTTATGGAAATAACACACATGCAATGACTCTAATGGATCCATAAGTGGTTTGTGGAAAATAACACGCATGCAATGACTACTGGTTGATCCATATGTGGTTTGTGGAAAGAACACACATGCAATGACACTGGTTGATCCATGTGTTGCTTGTGAAAAGAACACACGTGCAATGCCACTGGTTGATCCATGTGTGGTTTGTGGAAAGAACAAACATGCAATGACTCTAGTGCTAGTTTTAGTATAAGAACACACATACAATGACTCTAGTGGGTCCACATGTAGTTTGTGAAAAGAACACACATTTAATGACCACCGGTTGATCCATAAGTGGTTTGTGGAAAAGAACACACATGCAATGACCATTGGTTGATCCATATGTGGTTTGTGGAAAGAACACACATGTAGTGAACACTGGTGGATCCATATGTTGTTTGTGAAAAGAACACACATGAAATGAACACTGGTGGATCCATAAGTGGTTTGTGGAAAGATCACACATGCAATGACTCTAGTGCTAGTTTTAGTATAAGAACACACATGCAATGACTCTAATGGATCCATGTGTGGTTTTTGAAAAGAACACACATGCAATGACCACTTGTTGATCCATGTGTGGTTTGTGGAAAGAACACACATGCCATGACAATGGTGGATCCATGTGTGGTTTGTGAAAAGAACACACATGCAATGAGTCTCGTGCTGGTTTTAGTATAAGAACGCACATGCAATGACTCTAGTGGGTCCACATGTGGTTTGTGAAAAGAACACACATGCAATGACTCTAGTGGGTCCACATGTCGTTTGTGAAAAGAACACACATGCAATGACCACTGGTTGATCCATAAGTGGTTTGTAGAAAGAACATACATGCAATGACCACTGGTTGATCCATGTGTGGTTTGTAAAAAGAACACACATGCAATGACCATTGGTTGATCCATATGTGGTTTGTGGAAAGAACACACATGCAGTGACCACTGGTGGATCCATATGTTATTTGTGAAAAGAACACACATGCAATGAACACTGGTGGATCCATAAGTGGTTTGTGGAAAGATCACACATGCAATGACTCTAGTGCTAGTTTTAGTATAAGACCACACATGCAATGACTCTAATGGATCCATATGTGGTTTATGAAAAGAACACACATGCAATGACCACTTGTTGATCCATGTGTGGTTTGTGGAAAGAACGCACATGCAATGACAGTGGTGGATCCATGTGTGGTTTGTGAAAAGAACACACATGCAATGAGTCTAGTGATGGTTTTAGTATAAGAACACACATGCAATGACTCTAGTGGGTCCACATGTGGTTTGTGAAAAGAACACACATGCAATGACGCCGGTTGATCCATATGGGGTTTGTGGAAAAGAACACACATGCAATGACACTGGTTGATCCATGTGTGGTTTGTGGAAAGAACACACATGCAATGACACTGGTGGATCCATGTGTGGTTTGTGAAAATAATACACATACAATGAGTCTAGTGCTGGTTTTATTATAAGAACACACATGCAATGACTCTAGTGGGTCCACATGTGGTTTGTGAAAAGAACACACATGCAATGACCACTAGTTGATCCATATGTGGTTTGTGGAAAAGAACGCACATGCAATGAACACTGGTGGACCCATAAGTGGTTTGTGGAAAGAACACACATGCAATGACCACTAGTTGATCCATAAGTGGTTTGTGGAAAAGAACACACATGCAATGACCACTGGTTGATCCATATGTGGATTGTGGAAAGAACACACATCCAATGACCACTAGTTGATCTATGTGTGGTTTGTGAAAAGAACACACATGCAATGACTCTAGTGCTAGTTTTAGTATAAGAACACACATGCAATGACCCTAGTGGGTCCACATGTAGTTTGTGAAAAGAACACACATGCAATGCCACTGGTTGATCCTTAAGTGGTTTGTGGAAAGAACACACATGCAATGACCACTAGTTGATCCATAAGTGGTTCGTGGAAAATAACACACATGCAATGACTCTGGTTGGTCAATATGTGGTTTGTGGAAAGAATACACATGCAGTGACCATTGGTTGATCCATGTGTGGTTTGTGAAAAGAACACACATGCAATGCCACTGGTTGATCCATGTGTGGTTTGTGGAAAGAACACACATGCAATGACTCTAGTGCTAGTTTTAGTATAAGAACACACATGCAATGACTCTAGTGGGTCCACATGTGGTTTGTGAAAAGAACACACATGCAATGCCACTGGTTGATCCATAAGTGGTTTGTGGAAAGAACACACATGCAATGACCACTGCTTGATCCATAAGTGGTTTGTCGAAAAGAACACACATGCAATGACTCTGGTTGGTCCATATGTGGTTTGTGGAAAGAACACACATGCAGTGACCACTGGTTGATCCATGTGTGGTTTCTGAAAAGAACACACATGTAATGCCACTAGTTGATCCATGTGTGGTTTGTGGAAAGAACACACATGCCATGACTCTAGTGCTAGTTTTAGTATAAGAACACACATGCAATGACTCTAATGGATCCATATGTGGTTTGTGAAACGAACAGACATACAATGACCACTTGTTGATCCATGTGTGGTTTGTGGAAAGAACACACATGCAATGACTCTAGTGCTAGTTTTAGTATAAGAACACACATGCCATGACTCTAGTGGGTCCACATGTAGTTTGTGAAAAGAACACACATGCAATGCCACTGGTTGATCCATAAGTGGTTTGTGGAAAGAACACACATGCAATGAGTCTAGTGATGGTTTTAGTATAAGAACACAGATGCAATGACTCTAGTGGGTCCACATGTTGTTTGTGAAAAGAACACACATGCAATGACACCGGTTGATCCATATGGGGTTTGTGGAAAAGAACACACATGCAATGACCACCGGTTGATCCATATGTGGTTTGTGGAAAGAACACACATGCAGTGAACACTGGTGGATCCATGTGTGGTTTGTGAAAAGGACACACATGCAATTAACACTGGTGGATCCATAAGTGGTTTGTGGAAAGAAAACACATGCAATGACTCTAATGCTAGTTTTAGTATAAGAACACACATGCAATGACTCTAATGGATCCATATGTGGTTTGTGAAAAGAACACACATGCAATGACCACTTGTGGATCCATCTGTGGTTTGTGGAAAGAACGCACATGCAATGATAGTGGTGGATCCATGTGTGGTTATTGAAAAAAATACACATGCAATGAGTCTAGTGCTTGTTTTAGTATAAGAACACACATGTAATGACTCTAGTGGGTCCACATGTGGTTTATAAAAAGAACACACATGCAATGACTCTAGTGGGTCCACATGTAGTTTGTCAAAAGAACACACATGCAATGACCACTAGTTGATCCATAAGTGGTTTGTGGAAAGAACACACATGCAATGACCACTAGTTGATCCATAAGTGGTTTGTGGAAAAGAACACACATGCAATGACCACTGGTTGATCCATATGTGGTTTGTGAAACGAACAGACATACAATGACCACTTGTTGATCCATGTGTGGTTTGTGAAAAGAACACACATGCAATGACTCTAGTGCTAGTTTTAGTATAAGAACACACATGCGATGACTCTAGTGGGTCCACATGTAACTTGTGAAAAGAACACACATGCAATGCCACTGGTTGATCCATAAGTGGTTTGTGGAAAGAACACACATGCAATGAGTCTAGTGATGGTTTTAGTATAAGAACACAGATGCAATGACTCTAGTGGGTCCACATGTGGTTTGTGAAAAGAACACACATGCAATGACACCGGTTGATCCATATGGGGTTTGTGGAAAAGAACACACATGCAATGACCACCGGTTGATCCATATGTGGTTTGTGGAAAGAACACACATGCAGTGAACACTGGTGGATCCATGTGTGGTTTGTGAAAAGGACACACATGCAATAAACACTGGTGGATCCATAAGGGGTTTGTGGAAAGAAAACACATGCAATGACTCTAATGCTAGTTTTAGTATAAGAACACACATGCAATGACCACTTGTTGATCCATATGTGGTTTGTGGAAAGAACACACATGCAATTACATTGGTTGATCCATGTGTTGTTTGTGAAAAGAACACACGTGCAATGCCACAGTTTGATCCATGTGTGGTTTGTGGAAAAAACACACATGCAATGACTCTAGTGCTAGTTTTAGTATAAGAACACACATACAATGACTCTAGTGGGTCCACATGTAGTTTGCGAAAAGAACACACATGCAATGAGTCTAGTTGATCCATAAGTTGTTTGTGGAAAAGAACACACATGCAATGAACACTGGTGGATCCATGTGTGGTTTCTGGAAAAGAACACACATACAATGAGTCGAGTGCTGGTTTTAGTATAAGAACACACATGCAATCACTCTAGTGGGTCCATATGTGGTTTGTGAAAAGAACACACATGCAATGACCACTGGTTGATCCATATGTGGTTTTTTGGAAAAGAACACACATGCAATGAACACTGCTGGATCCATAAGTGGTTTGTGGATAGAACACACATGCAATGACTCTAGTGCTGGTTTTAGTATAAGAACACACAAGCAATGACTCTAGTGGGTCCATATATGATTTGTGGAATGAACACACAAGCAATGACACTGGTTGATCCATGCGTGGTTTGTGGAAAGAATACACATGCAATGACTCTACTGGTTGATCCATTTGTGGTTTGTGGAAATAACGCACATGCAATGCTTCTAGTGCTGGGTTTAGTATAAGAACACACATGGAATGACTCTAGTGGGTCCACATGTGGTTTGTGAAAAGAACACACGTGCAATGACACCGGTTGATCCATATGTGGTTTGTGGAAAAGAACACACGTGCAATGACCACTGGTTGATCCATAAGTGGTATGTGGAAATAACGCACATGCAATGAACACTGGTGGATCCATAAGTGGTTTGTGGAAATAACACACATGCAATGACTCTAATGGATCCATAAGTGGTTTGTGGAAAAGAACACACATGCAATGACCACTTGTTGATCCATAAGTGGTTTATAGAAAGAACACACATGCAATGAACACTGGTTGATCCATAAGTGGTTTGTGGAAAGAACACACATGCAATGACTCTAATGGTTCCATAAGTGGTTTGTGGAAAAGAACACACATGAAATGACCACTAGTTGATCCATATGTGGTTTGTGGAAAGAACACACATGCAATGACACTAGTTCATCCATGTGTGGTTTATGGAAAGAACACACATGCAATGACACTGGTGGGTCCATAAGTGGAAAGAACACACATGCAATGACACTGGTTGATCCGTGTGTGGTTTGTGGAAAGAACACACATGCAATGCCATTGGTTGATCCATGTGTGATTTGTGGAAATAACACACATGCAATGACTATAATAAATCCATATGTGGTTTGTGGAAAAGAACACACGTGCAATGACCACTTGTTGATCCATGTGTGGTTTGTGGAAAGAACACACATGCAATGACACTAGTTGATCCATTTGTGGTTTGTGGAAAGAACACACATGCAATAACACTGGTTGATCCATATGTGGTTTGTGGAAAGAACACACGTGCATTGACACTGGTTGATCCATGTGTGGTTTGTGGATAGAACACACATGCAATGACTCTAGTGGGTCCATATGTGGTTTGTGAAAAGAACACACATGCAATGACCACTGGTTGATCCATATTTGGTTTGTGGAAAGATCACATATGCAATGACTCTAGTGGGTCCATATGTGGTTTGTGAAAAGAACACACCTACAATGACCACCGGTTGATCCATATGTGGTTTGTGGAAAGAACACACATGCAGTGAACACTGGTGGATCCATATGTTGTTTGTGAAAAGAACACACATGCAATGACTCTTGTGCTGGTTTTAGTATAAGAACACACAAGAAATGACTCTAGTGGGTCCATATGTGATTTGAGGAAAGAACACACATGCAATGACACTGGTTGATCCATGTGTGGTTTGTGGAAAGAACACACATGCAATGACTCTAGTGGTAGATCCATGTGTGGTTTGTTGAAATAACACACATGCAATGACTCTAGTGCTGGTTTTAGTATAAGAACACCCATGCAATGACTCTAGTGGGTCCAGATGTGGTTCGTGAAAAGAACACACATGCAATGACCACTGGTTGATCCATATGTGGTTTGTTGAAAGAACACACATGCAATGATACTGCTTGATCCATGTGTGGTTTGTGGAAAGAACACACATGCAATGACTCTAGTGCTAGTTTTAGTATAAGAACACACATGCAATGACTCTAATGGATCCATATGTGGTTTGTGGAAAAGAACACACATGAAATGACCATTGGTTGATCCATGTGTGGTTTGTGGAAAGAACACACATGCAATGACACTAGTGGATCCATGTGTGGTTTGTGAAAAGAACACACATGCAACGAGTCTAGTGCTGGTTTTAGTATAAGAACACACATGCAATGACTCTAGTGGGTCCACATGTGGTTTGTGAAAAGAACACACATGCAATGACCACTCCTTGATCCATATGTGGTTTGTGGAAAAGAGCACACATGTAATGAACACTAGTGCATACATAAGTGGTTTGTGGCAAGAACACACATGCAGTGACTCTAATACTGGTTTTAGTTTAAGAACACATATGGATCCATATGTGGTTTGTGGAAAAGAACACACATGCAATGACCACTGATTGATCCATAAGTGGTTTGTGGAAGGAACACACATGCATTAAACAGTGGTTGATCCATGTGTGGTTTGTGAAAAGAACGCACATGCAATGCCATTGGTTGATCCATATGTGGTTTGTGGAAAGAACACACATGCAATGACACTGGTTGATCCAAATGTGGTTCATGACAGGAACACACATGCAATGACTCTTGTGGATACATATTTGGTTTGTGGAAAGAACACACATGCAATGAACTCTAGTGGATATATCTTGGCATAATTTGATGTATGCCACGATGCATTTCATTGTAAAAGACACCCACTTTCCATTTTTATACTACTCAGCTTTGCCCTTGGTTTTTTGATACTACCCAGTTTTGCCCCCCCTCTCTCTTTCGTAGAAGCCCAAACCTATGCCCACTCTGTCTGCTACGCCCTGATTGGTTGTCACAGTTGTCACGCGGATCGTGCGCACCAACCGTTGATCCTGTGTGATGCAACGAGGCTCGTTGCACACGTCGTGCCCTTCATAGGACAACGCGAGGTAGCACGAATGTCTCCCTCAACGAGACTTCTACAAGAAAGAACACGATGTTGTCCATGGAAAAAGTCGTCGAGTGGTCATGTCATGTTTAATCTATTCTGCAAAGGCTACAAGTCTACTGCACGGCAACTGGTCATCCACGGACCACCGGCTATACCATTTTTACTACGCAGCGCGCCTGCACTCTCACTTCTGACAGGCCCCCACCACACGAACCTTCCACGTGATAGCCACAACCAGAAGAGCTGCCAACCGGGGCCCTCGAGGAGGCTGAAACATCCTCACATTAAAAACCCAGCCTATCGGGTCCTCCATTCTTACTCATCCACTACTCTCTCTTCCCTATCCAGCAAAACCCTGGAATCTTGAACGTACTTGCACGAACCTTCTCCATGAAACCAGTGCGTGGGGGTGAGTGTCCGGGCATCGCCGCCGGGGTGGTGCTTCATGCGGAAGATCTGCAGGAGCATCACGCAGCACAAGCCAAGGAGGATGTGCAGTTCAACCCCTTGGGGGACCATGTGCTCGCCGGTGCTGATGACTTCGGAGGCGCCGATGAGGGCGTGGAGTTCGGTGAACACGCTCCGCTCGTGTACCCGGAGGTATATCTATTTCTACATGTTTTATATTTTCTGCTCGAGCTTAATCTATCCCGGTGTCATGAAAAAATCTAGTCCTAATGATTAGATGCAACGTATGAACCGGTACATGGAGAGATCTAGTCTGTTTTGAATGAATCCACTTTATTTATTTATTAATAAGTTACCAAGAACACAAACCACATTAATTTAGGAGTGAGCTGGGGAGACGGCCGTAATGAACTACTGAACCTGTATAGACATGTTATTGCATCGAAAGTAACTTGGAATGGTGGAAGGAATATATATTTATTATTTTGCTCATTTCGGTTTGTATTCCATACATTACAGGTGTATTCAAGTGAGATGGACTCTGACAAGGAGACCAGGGAAAACAAGAGCCGCCATGTCATTAAGAAGCTCAAGAGCGGGATAATCCCTTTCCGCACTCGACTTGGGGAGCTCAAGTGCACTTTCTGTAAGAAAGGACTCAACCCGAGGATTGCCACCTTGATTCCGCATGCGGTTGGCATCGGTAAAAGCCCGGCTAGTAAACACAAGTCGGCGACCAAGGCTAAGCACGCTGCTTATGGCAAGTTCCTGAGGGAGTATGTGAAGACCAGCCTAGTGTCCCCTTACCTAGGAATCATCAACTTCTAGCCGACCAACCCCGTCACTGTGCTGGCCCGGCCACTAATAATATTTAGTTCTCTTACCGTATCTAGACCCTTAAACTATGGGGATTTCTATTTTCGTACCCTTCAAAATATATTCAAGTTCATCTGTTTATGGAGTTAAAGTTCCGGTGGCATACTCATCATTTTGCATGGATAGAGGGGTGCCCCCGACAGATATAAGGGTTATCATGTCTGCTAGATCAGAAAGGATCAACGGTTGGTGGGCAAAACTGAGTACAACTGAATCGCCATGGTTAGACATGAGGGAAAAAAAACGTGACTCATGGTACGCGTGTGCGGTGCACGGGGAGGTAGCAGACACATGTGGCCGTGCACGGTGCATTAGCATACGCGATGCACGGTAGTGCAACGAAATGTCGCTTCCCTTCTCCTTTAATAGAGGCCTCCTCACTCCCACTCATCACGCACTCGCTCACTCAACCGTCCCCACTGTCCCATCACCTTCTACAAACGCCCAACAAAACACCAACCACGCCGGTGATGGAGAAGATCGGCATGGTGGCCATTGGCGCCTCCAAGGCCGCCGGCGAGGAGTCCCCCGTCCCCGTCCCTGCATCCGCCGTAGCCGTCGGCGAGGAGCCCCCCGCCGATCTCGGACAGATCCCGCTCGGCTGGGACCCCAACGAGGAGGTTGTTTACATAAGGCCGGAGAACCCCTATGACACCAGCATCGCCGACCCATGGTCTGAGGTAACCAGGGTTTTCTCCCCTTCCCTTGTTCTTCTTGTCGTCGGTTTGAGGACAAGTACGCCATGAGGGGGTCCTCGAGGCGTGCAGGAGAGAGGGGTGTGAGACGTACGGTGTTCCGGGACGGTGAGCACACAAGTTTACCCAGGTTCGAATCCGCCGGCTTTGGACGGACCCTACTCCTGCTAGCAATCCAGTAATACGGCAGAGCCGGAATATGGGTTACAAAGGTTTCGCCTGTGTAAGTTGAGATTGTAGACTATTGAGGTGTGCCCTAAAGGATCTCCCTAGGATGGCTTATATAGATATCCGGCCTAGGGTTTACAGGAGAGATCAATCCGGCAACGACTAAGAGTTGGTTACAGAGTAAATCTTGAACTACAAGTAACATTATGGGCCTAAGTCGGTAAGTCTTCTGGGCCTTCCCGTAGTCAGATTGGACTCCGTCTTCTCTCCCTAACTGGGCCGCCCGTGAATCAAAGCTCTAACCCGAAGTGGGCCACCCTGGTCAGTGAGGATCTGTGAGGATACCCGGAAAGTATATCCCCAACAGTAGCCCCCGGAGGTCTCCAAGATCCAAAGTCGGATTTTATCATCGTCCAACTTGATCTTCGGCTTGCAGAATCTTGAAGGGTTCCTGAAACTTTACAACAAAAAATATGATCCGGGTCTTAAAAGTAAGTCGGACCTTTCAATTAGTTAATCGGATTTTCTAACTCGCTTTTAAACTAAGCCGGAACTTGGTCTCTAACGCCACCTGACACAAGCATGGTCAAGTCACATCATCTGACAGACGTTTCGTCAGCACGACCATTGGTGGGTCCGCGGTTCGCGGAACCGAGGCGCCGTTTCAATGCGTGCGTGGAGATCGAGGCGACGCAATCATCGCGCGAGCCCTTCCTAGTTCTTTCCACGACGCGTGGCAATTACACTGTAGTGTTTGCACGAATCTTGGTGCAGGTAGGTGGATATAAGGGGTTTAGATTCCTTCTTCTCCTCTCCACTAGTCCTTCGTCGTTCCTTTCTTCCCAATCCTCCAGCGCGCCCAAAGCCTTTTCGTCCTCTTCCCACAAAGCTCCTAGCGCCGCCACTTTAAGGTCACCTTTTCCACCGGAGAGAAAATGGCTTCATCCTCTTCTTCCTCTCTGGCGACGGCGGCGGCATCGGCGGAAGCAGCTGCGGAGAAAGAGAGCTTCCGGGGAATCTGGATCCCCTGCGCCCTCGATGATGACGGCCTTAAAATGTGGAGAAGGAGGGGCTTCTCGCCGCCGGCAACTGGCGGAGCGGTTTCAGCGAAACCGTCCCCAATCCACGTGAGGGCGAGCGCGTCCACTTCGGCACCCATCTGGACCGAGGTTTGTCCTTTCCTCCCTCGGAGTTCTTCTTCGAGGTGATTAACCACTATGGAGTTCAACTCCATAATCTTGCTCCCAATTCTCTTCTAGAGATGAGCGAATATGCTGCGCTTTGCGAGGGCTTTCTTGGAATTAGGCCGAGTTTGCTTCTTTTCCGGTATTATTTCCATGTTCGGAGAAATTTTATTACTGCCGGTGTTCCTTATATCACTGGTACCATTAGTTTTTCTGTTAGACGAGACCTGGCATATCCCAAAATTTCTGCCAGTGACTCGGTCAAACAGTGGCCAGCCACTTTTTTTATCATAGGGATATTCCGGCTCCCGGCAAAGCTACTGCTTTGCCAGCTTTTGTCGATGGAGCCGCCATGGCCCAGCCTTCCTGTGACGAGGCTGCTCTGGCTCTCACCGACGATCTGATCCTCGCTAAGAGGCGGATCGAATATCTTATCAAGCAGAAGGTTCTGAAAGGATCCGACTTAGTCCAATGCTGGGTCTCACGTCGGATCCAGCCACTTCAGTACCACGGGGATAGACTGATGCACTCCATCACGTCTTCCAAAAAAGACTCTCTCCGTATCAGCCCCAAAGCCTACACCATCCAAGGTTACATAAGCCAGATCAAATGCCTGATCAAGGAGCGGATCGAGAGGAAAATCCCGGAGATTTCTCTGGACATGCACACGGCGGAAAACCCTATGGTAGCGGTAAGCTTCCATCAGTACACCTTTTACGTGTTTCAATATTTAAATTATATACTGCAATGCTGATATGTTTTCTTGTTTTCAGCTTGGTGATCTCCCCGAGTTGGAGCTTGGTCCACTCGAAGGATATCCTCCTGAGTTCTCTCAGGAGACTGAAGTGGTCCCACTGCCCGACCTTGCGCTCAAGAAGCGCAAAGCTTCGACAGTGGCAGTAGGCACAAAGGAAGTGCCCGTTGTGAAGAGGTAACTTTCATTCACAATTTGCACCTTTATACCTTTCTCGAATTTCTTTCTGAGATGTAATGTTTCCGACTTTACTACATTCTCAGAGCAAAGCCTCTCATCAAGGGTAAGGGGGAAGGGATTCCTACGAAGCCCCTGCGACAGACGAAGCTTACCATAGCTTCCCCTACCACAGCTCCTCCGACTCCTGCCCCTCAACCTTCTGCAACACTGGTGATTACTCCTTCTCCGGTTGTTGCAGAAGATTCGGCTCCTCCAACGGTGCTTGTGATTCTTGGATCGCACACTGACGTCACCGTGGGTGCGTCAGCTCAAGATAAGGGTGAACCCTCTTCGGGTAATGATCCCTCAGCTGAAGTCTTCGCCGACAACCTCCTCAGCAACCCCGGACTTGCCAAATTTGGCTTATCCCGGAAATCTGCCGAGGAGATCCAGCGGCTGGCCAGGCAAGTCCTGGACAAAAGCCATCTATCCCCCATAGAGGAAGCGCAAGAAGCAGAGGATGTCAAGTTCTCTGACCTTCTTGCTCAAATCCGCCTTCGCGACGAGAGGATCAGGACTGGTGAGCTTCCAACGACCCCAGTAATTAGTCTTACTCTCACCGAGAAGGTGGCAGCTGAGGTGAACGCGGGGTTAGACAAACTCACCCGCGAGCAATATGTAAGTCGGAATTCCAACTCTTGTTTTTACATTATGTTATATCATATCCTCTAGCCCCCAACCATGAAGCAGGATATAGAAATCCGGGTTAATGCTTTCATTAGGATGCCAAAGAACGAACTAGTGTAGCCCCCAAGGCTCGTGCTGATATTTAGCAAAAATATTAGCCCGAGTCTTAAGTAGCTTTCTGACTTTGGGTATTCTGACTTACAGAAAGTATGTTCCTATAACCAGGAATTGTTAAAAATTGTCTGTGATAAGCGGAGAGAAATCAAAGCTCTCCGGCTTAAAAATGCTGAGCTCAAGTTAGCCAAGGATGAAGCCGAAGGTAAACATTTCGAGATTCAAACCTTGTTTTTTGCTTTTTTTGATGTCGAATTGTTCTGAACTTTTGTTCTTTTTGTCTTACAGCGTTGGTGAAACAATCCATCGCTATGATTGAAGAGGCCGAGAACCTCAAGACCATGGTGGTGGAGAACAAGGGACTTCGCTAAGAGCTGGATAAGCTGAAGGCGGATCATGAAAGGAGCATAGCTCAAGTCCTTGAGTCCTCCTCCATGGCCACTAAAGAGCACGATCTCAAGATTGCCGCTCAAGATAAAGTTATCTCGGACCTCAGGAATGAGCTTAGCAGAGAGCAGGATATCTCCCAGTCGCTCCGGGCTGAACTCCAGAGTCTCCGGGAGGAGAAAGCCAAGATTGGCGACGTCATTCTTGGTATGTTCCATCTATCTGACTTATCATTTCTTCGACTTTCATCAACGTCGGATTTTCATTGACTTGTTTTGTGTATAGGTCCTCTAAACTTGACGGACTCCTCCTCGTCTGAGCCCCGCACTCACCGGCTTACCCAAGCCAGTGATCTTCTTCATGACTACCGCCAGTCCCTTGAGGACATTGGCGAGTCTCTCAGGATTCCGGACATGCCAAGCATGTCGGACTTCCAGGTGCGGGAGAAGGCCAAGGAAATGCCGCAGCTCGTTTGGGACTGGAACATGTCCTACACGCGGACTGCTGCGCAGAACGCTCTCACCATGGTCATGAGCCACCATGGAAACATGGAGATATGGCAAGTGACCAAAGGGTAGTGCAAGGTAGACGAAGACGGCCAGGAGCAAGACCTTCAAGCCATCATGCACTCTTGTGCCGGATATGGGTGCCACATAGCTGATCTGACCAGCTACGAGACGCCCTTCTTCACCCGCGTGGATACTCTGCCACCTCCTCCAGAAGACGCCGAAGAAGTTTCTGATGATGAACGGACCACCTCGGATCCGGACATCTCGGCACGATATCAAGGCGGAGTAACCAGCGATCCGACAGTTCCTTCATCTCCTCCTGCATCATAGATTAGAAAACTATGTATTATTCTGGAAAGACATGATGCTTTTTGTAAATATTAAGTACTATGACTTTTGCTAGTGCTAAGTTTTTTATCTATTCAGCACTTTTGTCTTAGATTATTTGCGTTCCTGAAATGTTTTCATAAGCACTTAGAATTTTCTGCCTCTACTTATCGTTTATCTGGCTTTCCGCCTCGTCCCTTTCGTGAGCCGGCTAAACCTTCAGCCGGAAACTTTGCCGAGCAACGGAGCTCAATTGCTAAACCAGTTTAAACTCGGAAACAAAGCCGGCTTCCAGTACCAACAATTCACTACTCGGAAGATACCCGCATCCAGCAATCAGACAAATAACCCAAGTAAAGACTAGAATATTTTAGAGTTATACCCGAAGGTAGCAGTTTTAGAATAAAAAATCTAAACCAGAACAAACATGAGCATAAAGTACTTTCAAGCATTCTGGGATTTTCGACTATGACATGATCATTAGGAAATAAGATGGTAAAAACTTCTCAGGAAAACATTGAGGTAACCAAAACTTTTATTTCTCACAGAGCACGTACATATGCATGATTAATAAGAAGGATAAACTAAGAATAAAAGGGACGTAGCTGAGCAATATTCCACGGTCTGTCTAACTCATCCGGATTTGTACTGCCTCCATCTCTCTTTCTCTTCTTAGTAGCAGGTCTTTCTTTGATTGGCCTCATGTCAGTTAAGTAGTACGACCCATTGTGCAATACTCGACTAACTAAAAAGGGCCCTTCCCATACTGGGGAAAGTTTGTGCTTTCTTTGCTGCACAAGCCGGAGAACCAAATCACCTTTATTGAAAGATCTAGTTTGGACTCTCTGGCTATGATACTTGCGTAACTTCTGCTGATAGGCTGTAGATCTTATTTCAGCAATGACGCGAACTTCTTCGACTAAGGCGAGATCATTTTGTCGAGAAATCTCGGCATCCTCTGCGATATACGCGGCCACTCTAGGAGAGGTATGAATTAAATCACTAGGAAGAACTGCTTCTGCGTCGTAGACCAAGAAGAAAGGTGTATATCCTGTTGACCTGTTCGGAGTTGTTCGTAAACTCCAAATTACAGAGGGTAGTTCCTCTGCCCAAGCCCCCGCAGCACGTTTTAGTGGTGCTTCGAGTCTTGGTTTCAAGCCTTGTAGAATTAAACCATTTGCTCTTTCGACTTGTCCGTTAGCCTGTGGATGTGCGACTGACGCAATGTCAAGCTGGACATTTTGCTCGTCGCAGAATTCAGCCAACTCTTCCATGGAAAAATTACTCCCGTTGTCCGTGATAATGCTATGTGGATAACCATACCAGATTATAACATCGTCGACAAATCTTTTGGCTGTTGCTCCATCACAACAAGTGACAGGTTTAGCCTCGATCCATTTCGTGAATTTATCCACCATCACTAAGAGGTGAGTAAATCCACTTGGAGCTCGTTTAAAAGGTCCTACCATATCAAGCCCCCAGACCACAAAAGGCCATGTTCGCAGCTGATCAGCCAGAACATGAGCTTGCTTGGTGTACTTTTGGCAGCCTTTGCATGTCTTGACTAATCGTTCGGCATCTGCCTGAGCTGTAAGCTAGAAAAAACCATGTCGAAAAGCTTTTGCCACTAAAGATTTGGCTGCAGCATGGTGACCACACTCGCCTTTGTGGATTTCTCTTAAGATTTCCACTCCTTCTTCCGGAGATACACAGCGCTGAAAAACCCCAGAAACACTCCGTTTATGGAGCTCACCTTTAACAATAGTATAGGCTTTTGCTCGTCGGATAATCTGCTGGCTCAGCACCTCGTCTTCGGGTAATTTGCCATCTACCAAGTAATCGAGGTAGGGTTGAGTCCAGCTGGAAATTACAGCTAGAACTGGTATTAAAGGTGAGTCGGATTTGGTCGGATATTCCTCATCTACTCCCTTTATCGAGGGAACTTTGAGGTGCTCTAAAAATGCGCCATCCGGAACCTTTTTCCATGCAGAGCCTATTCGAGATAGTGCATCTGCTTCCTCGTTTTCTGCTCGAGGGATGTGTTGAACTTCAAACCCCTCGAACGATTTAGATAGATCATCCACGATAGCTTTATATGCTGCCATGTGCTTATTTGCATTACAAATATTTGAGACTTGATGAGCAACAAGATCCGAATCTCCATAACACATCAAACGTCGGATGCCAATATCCTTAGCAATCTGGATTCCATGCAACAGTGCTTCATACTCGGCAATGTTGTTTGTCGCTGTGAAGTGGATCTACAACATGTATAGAAGTTTATCTCCATGGGGTGATTTGAGCACCACGCCAGCCCCCGAGCCCCCTCTAGCCTTGTTCCCGTCGAAAAAGAGGGTCCAATATTCCGACTCAGGGAGGACCATATTCTCGTTGGTCTCTGTCCAATCAGCGACAAAGTCGGCAAGTATCTAAGATTTGATTATTGTCCGGGGTTTGTACTCAATATCGAAAGCTGCAAGCTCTATGGCCCATTTGGCGACGCGTCCTGTTGCATTGCTATTGTTGATTATATCTCTCATGGGAGCTTTGCTCACCACGGTAATTGGGTGCTCCTGAAAATAGTGTCGTAACTTACGAGATGCTAGAAAAACACCGTAAGCCAACTTTTTATAGTGCGGATACCGCTGTTTTGATTCTGTCAGGACCTCGCTGACAAAGTATGTCGGACGCTGCACCAGGTGCTCCTGATTTTCCTCAGGTCTCTCCACCACCATAACTATACTGACAACCCTATTTGTCGCAGCAATGTAAAGCAACATCGGTTCCTGAGGTTCCGGCGCTGCAAGGATAGGAGCAGATGAGAGTACTTTCTTCAGGTCTTGTAGTGCAGCTTCAGCTTCATCAGTCCAGACAAAATCCTAGTCTTCTTCAGGAGTTTGTATAATAGTGCGGCTCTTTCACCAAGCCGGCTTACAAATCGACTGACCGCAGCAATGCAACCAGTTAATCTTTGTACGTCCTTCAGGCGAGTTGGCCTGGAAATATTGAGAATAGCCTTGATCTTGTCACGGTTCACCTCTATGCCTTGTTGAGACACGATAAAACCTAATAATTTTCCGGCTGGTATTCCAAACAAGCATTTCTTCGGGTTAAGCATGATGTTGTATTTTTGTAAATTGGCGAACGTCCCCTCCAAGTTGAAAATCAATGTTTCCTTCTTTTTGGACATGACCGCGATACCATCCACGTATGCATGTACATTGCGTCCGAGTTGATCATGGAGGCAACGTTGCATCATGTGCTGGTACATAGCTCCTCCATTCTTCGGCTCAAAGGGCATCGTAACATAACAGAAGGTTCCGAAAGGGGTTATGAATGAAGTTTTGATTTTGTTAGATTCCTTCATCCGGATTGGTGATAACCGGAAAATGCGCCAAGAAAACAGAGGAGTTCCGAGCCTGCCGTAGAATCGATAACTTGATCAATTCTAGGCAGAGCGAACGGATCTTTTGGACAAGCCTTGTTCAAGGCAGTATAATCAACACACATCCTTAAATCAGTGGTGTCCTTTTTAGGGACCATTACAGGGTTGGCCGACCAATCAGTATGGATGACCTCTTCTATGAATCCGGCTAACTCGAGCCGCGCTAGTTCCTTAGCTATTGCCTTACGTTTTTCATCACCAAACTATCGTAAGGACTGTTTGACAGGTTTAGCGTTCGGGTTTACATTTATAGAGTGCTCGACAAGTTCCCTAGGTACTCCGGTCATGTCAGATGGCTGCCATGCGAAGATATCTTGATTTGCTCGGAGGAACTTGACGAGCGCGCTTTCCTATGCGCTACTTAGGCCTACGCCTATCTGGGTCACCTTGGAGGGGTCATCATCCTTCAACGGCGTCGTCTTCGTCTCTTCTGTTGCCTTGAACTCCGGATTTGGCTTTGTCACCTCTTTCTTTGTTGCGGGCATCTCGGACGGATCTATGCTCTTCTTGATCTCTTGGTACTCCTGGGCGTGCAGCACGGCTTCGGCAAAGGCGGCATTTCCATCCTCGCACTCTCGCGCTTTCTTCGGGTCTCCCCTGATGGTGATCATGTCGTTGGGACCTGGAATTTTCATCATATTGTAAATGTAACACGGACGAGCCATAAAAGCCTAGTAAGCCGGACGCTCGAATATAGCATGGTATGCGCTCTTGAACGGGACCACTTCGAAGGAAAGTGCCTCCATTCGATAATTTTTTGGTGTTCCAAAAGTAACATCCAAAGTGATCTCTCCCAGGGAATTAGGTTGTCTTCCTGGGACAACTCCGTGAAAAATCACAGAGCTATGGTTCAGCTGTGTTTCCAAGATCTTCATCCGGTGTAGCGTTTCTACATAGAGAATATTGATGCTGCTACCACCGTCCATGAGGGTCTTGGAGAAACCATAACCATCAATAAGTGGATTGACGATTAAGGCGTATTTTCCTTGCCTGTGTAGCTTAGGCGGATGATCAGCACGGTCAAACGTTATTGCCACTTCCGACCAGTCTAGATACTGAGGGACAGCCGGAACTGTTGCGTTGAGCTCGTGTAGAACTGCTTTCTTGACCTTTGCTGGTTGAGATCCGAGGAAGGTGATGTAAGTGTTCTTCTTGGTAGGAAAAATTTTCTTCCCTTCCGGCTTGGGATTTGAAGCATCGGCTTCCTCCATGTCGGAATCTTCCTTGGTCTCTTTGTCTTTTTCGGGATTTTTCTTTCCCTTCTTCCGCTTAGCTTTGTAGCCCGCGGTATCATCTCTCTTGATGTCGTCGTTAAAATGACATTCAGCGTTGGTGTGGGACGAGCCCCCATTGGCGTCCAAGTGATGCACACATGGGTTATTGGCGATGTCGGCCCAAGTGTAGGTTTTGCCTGGTTGTTGCTCTCCTCTACCTTGGACCCTTGATGTCCCACGGCCACGCCCGCGGCCTCCGCCGCACCCTCCTCGTTCTCCAGACCCGGAAACAGTAGTGACTACTGCCGTCTCCGCGTTGGGTTTTTCTTCCGAGGTGTTTTTGCGCTTCTGAACCTGTTGCTTTGTCTTTGCTGACTGAGGTACAGCCAGGACGTTGAGTAATCCCTCTGCATACTTGCTCTCTATTTCTATCATTTCTCCCAGATCAGTAACCTTGTCACACTTCAAGCGATGGCGCAGTAAACCAATTGGGAGACCTGCAATGAAAGCTTCAATCGCAGTTTGATCATTTACTCCCTCGCAGGAGTTCTTGGTGTCAATCCATCGTCCGAGATAATCTCAGCAAGTTTCTTTGGCTTTCTGGGTGCAACGCTATAGGTCTCCAACCGTATAGGGCCTCCGATATGTGCCTTCG
Source organism: Avena eriantha (assembly GCA_910589775.1). NCBI lineage: Eukaryota > Viridiplantae > Streptophyta > Magnoliopsida > Poales > Poaceae > Avena > Avena eriantha. Next base: position 82,522,657 of record OU342744.1, on the reverse strand, counting down.
AAATTCCGAAAGAACGCACTTTGTAAGTCATACCAGTTGTGGATGGTGTTCGCCGGAAGTTCATTGAGCCATGATCGTGTCGTCTTCCGCAACATAAGTGGGAGATATCGGGTTGCGCCTTTAGCGATGCAGCAAGCTTGGAAGAAATCCTGTAACCAGGTGTCTGGCCGAGCAATGCCGTCGTAGGCTTGAATATGTCTTGAGATAGCAAATCCTCCCGGGAATTTTGTAGCTCTGATGCGTGGTCCGAAGCACTTTGGGCGCACGTACACGTCATCGTTTTCGTAGCGCCGAGCCTCTATGTTGGAGTTGATCCTGTGCCTTGTGTCGTTCGGGGATAGGGATCGTCCCGAATATCGGTTGTGGCTGCGGTGCCTTGGAGCCAGACTTCGGCTTCTGCCACCACCTCCTCCGCCATGTCGTCCACCTTGACCTCCTTGGGGGCCGTTGTGATAACTGTGCTATGGAGAGGGTGGTGCAGCTGGGTTGTTTCCGGCTGATCGCCGGCCTCCGTCCGGAGCATCATTATTCTGGTTCTAGGGAGGTTCTTGACTGTGACGAGCCCCCTGCCGGTTTGTGCCAGCGTGGTTTCTGTCGTTCCTTCTTCCGTCATTCCCACCATGGTGAGGCTCAGTCGGACGGTTTTCATGTCTAGGAGGTGGCATTTTCTGACGATCCTCTTCCCGACGTTTCTCTTTATCTTCTCCTTTTCGGGGAGGATTCCTCGGAATCAATGCAGCGATCGCGTCTTTCTCGACTGCTAGAGCGACGTTGCTCCAGTTATGTGTAGTTCTGCGGTGTTGTCCTAACGATGCGGTTCTTCAATAATTGTCTTCCCTGTGTTCGGGGTGACGATGTTGTGCCCGATCGTAGTGGGATCTTATGTCAGCCCATGCCGGATCTGTGCGACATTGGTCGGAATCCGAGACCAGCTTTTGGCTTCTAGACAGGGCGACCTTTTGCTGCTCCAGTCCCTTATTGAGTAGTTTGATACCCAAACGTATCTCTTCTGGTCCTGGATTAGCCGATAGAATTTCGCGAGCTGCCACGGTATTTTGCACTGGTGTTGGGTAAACCCAATCTCCATTGCTGTCCTTCCGTGGCTTTCCCATCTCATCTCCAAAAAGGACGGCACGGACTTGTGGGAATTGGTTGTCATCTATGTGACACTTCCGTGTCTTCTGATGTAGACGGGACATATACTCCTTGTTTGACATGCGCTTCTTCTCCACCTCGGTGTTTTTGGCCTCATCAAGGAGTTGTTGACGACGCGCTTCTAGGGCTTGGGCCCTTTCGTCCAGCTCATCTGCAGTAAGTTCTGCAGCTGTATGGATAGGTGTGGTTAATGCGACATCGATGAGTTTACGCGCACCTTCAGGGATCACTGGTCCATCCACCGATGCTTCTTTTTTCGGCTCGTCTGGGATAAGTGCTCCATCCGAGTCTTCCTCCTATTCCTCGGCAATCACCGCCTCTGCTAGAGGATCTTTTGTCGGGGTCTTGTTCTTCTTGTTCCTCTTCTTTGCCTTCTTGGCAGCGCCGGTAGCAAAGACGGCTTTGGGTCCGTTTCCCGGAGTCAAGCTCTGATCGGTACTTTCGGACATCTGGACTTCGGGATTGTCTCTGACTTCCATATCATCCTGCGTTTAGGGAGAGTGTTCCCCGGATCCTTCGACCATGGCTTCTCCATCTTCTGCAGCTTTGGAGTTGTATTCCTTGTCATATTTTGCGGAGAACTTTTGGAAATCTGCCGACGTCATGGATTCATCCGAGGATGCGGGAACGTCGATGTTTGTTCCAATTGCCTCCAGCACCGAGGATCCGGATCCAACATATCCGACGAAGTGCGATGCGTGCTTCCTGAGGTACCTGCGGCTTTCGCGATCAGCCATATCGAAACTTTTAATGGTTTTGAGGATTGCATCTGCGCTAGCGCCTTGCAGTATCATACATCTTAGTGCGTACCTGAGGAAAGGCCTGTCTGTCCCGACATCACCAGAGTCGGAATCAGTGTCGTTGATGTGCTCCTCCTGGATTTCGACTTCCACGGGTGGGTCGATCTGGGATCCGGCTTCTCTAGGGAGATCCACTCCAGATTCGACTTGGACCGTGAGGTCTTCTTCAGGCTCGGATTTCTCCACTATCTCCACAACTGGTGCGGGCTGGGTGGGATTAGGGTTTTCTGGGATCCGGAACTCTGCCGCCTCCGCGGACAAAGGGGACCCAGAAGATTCTCCTGCCTCTATCATCACCGCTGGGGTGGGTTGGGCAGTTTCAGCGAAACCGATGAAAACATCAATCTCGCCAAAAGACATGATTGTATAGGCAGTCACGGCCTCCCTAGCTGGAATCCAAGTCTCGTCGAGAACGATGAGAGGGATGTCGCTGGCGTAGAGGATGCGACCGATGGCGATGGTTTCGATGATTCCGATTCTTGTAGATTCCGCTCGGAACGCAGATCCGAAGCTCACTTGCCCCACGGTGGGCGCCAACTGTCGTCGGTTTGCGGAAAAGTACGCCATGAGGGGGTCCTCGAGGCGTGCGGGAGAGAGGGGTGTGAGACGTACAGTGTTCCCGGACGGTGAGCACACAAGTTTACCCAGGTTCGAATCCGCCGGCTTTGGACGGATCCTACTCCTGCTAGCAATCCAGTAATACGGCAGAGCCGGAATATGGGTTACAAGTTGAGATTGTAGACTATTGAGGTGTGCCCTAACGGCTCTCCCTAGGATGGCTTATATATATCCGGCCTAAGGTTTACAGGAGAGATCAATCCGGCTACGACTAAGAGTTGGTTACAGAGTACATCTTGAACTACAAGTAACATTATGGGCCTAAGTCGGTAAGTCTTCTGGGCCTTCCCGTAGTCGGATTGGACTCCGTCTTCTCTCCCTAACTGGGCCGCCCGTGAAGCAAAGCTCTAACTCGAAGTGGGCCACCCTCGTTAGTGAGGATCTGTGAGGATACCGGAAAGTATATCCCCAACACTTCCCCCGTTCCCTTCGTTGGATGCTAGATCGTATGTTATTAGGGCTCAGTTGTTCGTATTTTTTACAGTAGCTAATCCTCTTGTGTTAGATCTCGATTTTCGATGAATCCCCCTGTTCGTAGTTGGGATCAGTATTCGATTTGGTTTGAGATTTGGGGAATAATCGGGAGATCTCATTCAGTTAATTTATGCAAAAAATCAATCCCGATAATCAAAGTATCTCAATCATGTCCTTATTTCACTCTACTGTTTTTTTCCAACAGGAGGATAGCAGCGACCTCCGCAGCGACGACGAGTCCAAGGACACCAAGACTTGTCATGTGCTGAGGAGGCTAAAGTTGGGTCGGTACAACAACTTATTCGCCGGCGACATGTACAGTGCCCCTTCTGCCCCACCAGGAGGCTCCGCGCCACGGACTTCAACTCCCTCGTGAAGCATGCCGAGGACGTGGAACTGCGGCGAGTCCGTGAACGTCCACGGCTTTAGGGCCAAGCACCAAGCGCTCGGTCTTCACCTCCACAACCTCTAGAAGGTGGCTATCGAGAGGGTTGCATGCCCCCGATCAGACCCAAGGCGCCCAAGGTCAAGGGGCTGGACAGCAAGAAGTGGAGGAGGCGCCAGAGGGAGGAGGCGGATGCCCTCCTGGCAGAGGCTACGAGGGGCCACTGATCAGCTGCTGCTTCTATAAAGCAGCTTCTTTTGTCTTGCCTGTGTTGAAGCAGTCCGCTTCTGCTGCTGAGCAGCCTAATTGTCGAACCTCATTAAGTACCATACTATATAACCTATATTAGCTGCTTTATCTACATCTGCTCTGTTTACTAAATTTATTTATGGTGCTAGTTTGTTTTGCTGCTCTAGATTTGCTACCAGATTGGGGAAAAACGATCGCAAAAGCAACAATGAATGAAGAGAGAAGCTGCTCTAGATTCCCTACCTTTTTGGGCAAAAAAACACAACTGTTAGAGAGAGAGGGAAAAAGGCGCTCTTAAAAAGGCCAAATAACATAAAAAACTTCCACTTTAGGCGTCATGGCACACGTAATAGCCAAGCATTTGACCAGACGGCACCCCCCTCCGAGCGCATGTGAGGGCTTCAGAATATCGGGAGGGCAAAAGTGAGGACAAACGAGACACAATGTAGCTATAGCTAAATCTAACAAAAAGATGAATTTGGCTTTACCATGCAATTTGGCTAGAGTTCCACAATGTAGCTATTCTAAATCCCTAAACTATGTGGTGCGTTGAAACCTAATGCTTTTCCATCGACACATGTGTTGCAAAGTTACTTGATCGTGCATGCTTACACAAGTGGCCTACAGAGAAACTTATAGAAGCATGGGCAAACGAGCTTCATTTTGGCAAATTCGGGACAAGCTTTGCGCAATCGGCAGGCCTGATCGGCTACCCCGGGGTGCAGGGATGCTAGCTGCATGTCTATGCTTACACTTCTTAAACTTGGTAGGAATTAATAATAACACTTCCTTATGTCCTGTCACGTTACGTCGTGTCAGCACCGCGCACCCGCTGCGGATTGGCAACGAGACGGTGGTCTACGTGACCGGTCTCTGCCACGCCAAAGCCACGTCACACACCCATCCCATCGCCGACCGGGACGGACGCCGAATTTAATCGCTAGGATTGGAAACCATCGGTGCCCACCCGGTCAAACTTGCTTCCGCATGGGTATGACCGGAATATTGGTAAACGGAATTTAAGCATCGCCTTCCATCTCCTCATCGCATCACTGTGCAAAAATCCCCAACTCATTCCTTCCGCCGGCGCCGCCACCGCAAGAACCATCGGCGCTGCCACAGGCACCGCCTCCGCCTGGCCATACCACCGCAATAGATCACTCCACCTCCATGCCCAGTCCCAGTCACCGCTACCGACCCTAGGCCACCGCCGCCGCATTAGCTGCTGCCATGGACGCAGAGTACGGCGTGTTCGGTGACGGGAGCGACTACACTGACGACTACACCGTCACCGCCCATGGCACCACCAAGCTGATGGTCGTCCACACAAATGCGTCAGTGGAGGTCACCAAGGTCATCACAATGTACGAGCCGTGGCTACAGGAGCCGATGGACAGGTACAAGATCGTCGGCCTTGACCTCGAGTATACCGGAGATAGGAAGAGGACGACGATTTTGCAGCTGTGCATGCGCAACCACTGCCTCCTATATCACGTATGTAGGGCCAAATCTGTATCCCCGGAGCTTCGCGAGTTCCTACACAGGAGGGAGATCTACTTCGCCAGCGTCGACATCAAGAACGACACTCCGAAGCTAGAACGGGATCTCCTCGTTCATGTCGTCAATCACGTCGATCTCCAACGTTTGTGGAGGTACCCGGATGGCGGTACGGGGAAAGCCGGCATGGCTAGACTCGCTGCCGACATCATCGACCGCAAGTACGCCGGCATGAAAGTCGAGTTCCCGAAGCACCTGCACGAGCGATGGGAGTGGAGGCACCTGGATTACGATGTGATCAAGTACGTAGCCAGGGACGCGTATGTCTACTATGAGATGCTCAACAGGATCTGGCGGGTGGGTGAGTGTGCTGTTTACCACTACTAGGTTTGCATTTCGTTCCTAGTTTTATCTCGCCTGTATTTTATCTCGCATGTAATTTCTAAGCATTCTGTGTGTAAGAACGAAGCTCGTATGATCCCTGTGTTATTAGCTACTTAACCTGTATGAATTACATTCCCCTTTTGTATGCTCAACATTCATTCTTACAAATTCTGTCTGTGCCATTTGCATGTGGCAGAATCCAGGACTGACATGCATAAGATGTGATACAATCATAAGTTATAACCAAACCCAGATTATAGTGAAGGATAAAGTCATAACCAAACCCAGATTATAGTTTGACAAAGGTAATACACAACAGTTCGTAATTGCTCACATAGTGTACTTATGAAATAACATGTTTTGATAAACACAACAATCATGCACTAATAGTCTACATCCTAGCCTGTTGGAGAAGGCAACCGATCCCAGGATGCCTTCGGTCGCTTGCCCCGGTTTGTAGATTCATCTACACTCCGGCATATGGGGAAAACAACCTGCCTTGGTGGTGGTTCAAAGATGCGATGCCTGGAACGAGATTTTACAATCTGGCGGTACAGCTCGTGGCTAACATACCCATCAATTGCAGCGTACTTCAGATTAAGTTCATAAAGTGGCTTATCCTCCCAGTAATCGTGCCCTAAACGCCTCCACGAACATCTCGACAATCTGTCCTTCATGTCAGCGTACCACGGGTCGATGAGTTCAGAGGCAAGAGCGGCCATCCCGGTCTTTCCGCCCTTCGTCCCTAGGATCCAGTAAATTTCCTAGATGTCCACTCTACACTCCTTTCGGATTCTAATGTTGACAGTCGGGCTTTCAAGCAGTTTATTGTCATTCGTGATGGCAACACTAGTAAATGTTATGTGCTGGTTCACGAGAAAGTCATGAAACAGATCCCTAATGCTTTCGCCCCACCTGCATGAAAATGAATTCAGACAAATAATATAGCAATAACTTTTGCAAAGAGACGGTTCAGGAACAAAAACACAACAAAGTCTACCAGATCCCGTCAGCCCCCTTCTCGCAAAAAGGCTGGTATACGAGGACGTGCCCCTTCATGAAGAGTTGCACCACGGCGATCCTACGGTGATCGCGGCTGTACTCGAGGTCGAGACCTACGAACCTGTTTTCTTCGAACTGCATCCAACTCGTGTAATTATTCAGAGTGTTCCTCACCGTCCGAGGGTGGGTGGTGTAGACGACATCGATCTTCTTCCCGCCATGTACTTCGATGTTGAAGTGCGCAGTTTCTTGCCTGTCGTCATTTCGGACGTCCGGAGCGTCCATGACTACAGGCAAGAGGAAAAGGATACGGAGGAAGAGGGTGATGTGGTGGTGGAGGAAATGGATGAGGCCGTGGAGGAGAAAGACGATGATGTCGTGGAGGAGGAAATGAGACGGAGAAGTGAAAGATTGGAATTGCCCTTACCAATATCTAGAATAGTGCACGACTGTTCGTAGTAGGGTGAAGGTAGAGAAAATGGAGGTTTTACACGTCGACGCTAGCGCTTCCTAAAATTTGTTCTTCGCCACTTGCATGCGTTGGAATCAATTCAAACGTAGGCATGTTTGCGCATGCCGACCTTCACTCACTGACAGGCGGGCCGCACATTTCTCTTTTACGATTTCTTTTTTCACTTCCTCTAGACGGTTCTGGTGCCCACCCTCAATAATTATGCCCCCTCCCTTCTTGTCTTCCACGCGGACGAGAACCGGCAGCCTGCGGTGGTTCCTTGTAGATTCACTCCCCACTCGAACAACTGCCCCCATCCCTGATCCCACCCCCTCTCGAATCCATCTGCCTCCTTATCACAACGCCTCCATTAATCTACCGGATTCCAGACTCCATTTTCTGCTATGGGTAGAGCTTGGGGTGGCAGCAGGCTGAAGCGAAAGGCATGCTACGATGACGTGGATGGCCAGGGCGACCGCTACCGCGAGGATTGGGGATGGCCGAACCTCAGCGCCGCGAATGTGCACATGATCGCCTCGGGGTTGGACATCATCTCAGCCGGCCTCCTCGCTTGCTGCATCCCTGGCTACCACGTGACGATGCGGAACATGGACGAACAACCATTCGGCACGCTAGGCCTTCTTTACCCCAATAACAGCAAATGGCCAGACGACCGCGATGGCCACGTAAGTTCTAGTATCTAGCTTATTTGTTCAGTCATATCGTTGATTCATATGTGCTGAACTCTCATCGGAATCCTATGTTCCTTTCGTCGAACGTGTTGTGTGCACGCGCGGTTTGAACAAATCGAACCATTTAAGACTATTCTGTACAGCGGAAGCTCTACTCGTACCTGATATTCTGGTATTTTCGTAGTGACACAGTCTTACTTTAGGTGATTGATGAGTTGTGAATTTCGATTTTGCAATGGAATGCTTGCTAGGTGATATTCTGTTTCCTTAAATAAAAACAAACAGATTAGACGATTTAAGGCTGTTATGCCCCGAGCTGTTTATGATCATCGTTAGGAGTTTGTTCTGGGGGCTCTGCTACTACTCCATATATTGAGTATCTTCGTAGTGACACAGGCATAATTTAGGCGATATCTGAGGAGACACTCATATTTAGGCGATATTTTGTGTACTTTAATCTGAAGGCCTAGTTGTCAAACTGTATTTGCAATAGAATCCATGCTAGTTTATTGTACCAACTGACAACAAACTCTGCAGAATATTCATGCAAAACTGATGCTGCTGGATAAGTGGTCCGAATCAGCAGTGGTGAATATCAAGGAAGAAGAAGAGACAAAAATGGAAGATGACCAGAACTGGGTGGGTGGCAATGGCGAGTGGCTGGTCCTTTTATCATATGATGGCAGTACTTGGACTCTAAAAAATGGCTACAGATCGAAGAGACTTGCAGTGCCATCTTTGAAGGGTGTCGGCATTACTGCATTCAACAGCGGGTGGCTGCCGCCCATTTCCGAATTCGCTTACAGGTTCAACATGGCAGAACTTGACCTCGTGAAGGTACAACTCCCACATAGACCGCGGGAGGGGCGTGGAAGAACTGGGAGTACGACCTCTTAGCGGTGTTCGACAAGGCAATCACATTCATTAGATGCCCAGAAGACAAGGAATGGACAGTCTTGCACGACGACTTCCTGCGGCCGAAGAAGTATGTCGACGCCGTCTTCACCTACGACTACTCTTCGTACAGATCGCAACGCATTTATGTGGTCACTGAACCTAGCGGCGACGTGCGTGTTTGGGAGCCGTCCATTTGGGGTGAGTCAGGGTGTCATATAGCATGTAAAATCCCATTCAAAATTCTGCTTACTGACTGTTAGTAACACGCAGGTACCCACGCAGTCCCGCGCATCATTCCAGCTCCGGTCATCGAAGATGTGGTAGCATATGCTGAACTTGGGACACGGCGCTGGTGCCTGGCACCTCTCGGAGACAACACGGAACAGGATGATGAACTCTTGTGGATTCATATCAGGGGAGACTAAACAGCGTTGGTGATACAATAGAACATATGGGGACACAACTTTCTTCATACCCATCGCTGCAGTGTCACGTTTTCTCGAGGTCTGCATGCCCATCCGAAGACCCAATAGAGCAAGTTTGGAGCAGAGTCAACAATCTGAAGGGACAATCTATGTTTCATGGGATCAACTATCCTTTCTTTGTCGGAGCCCCTGGAGCTGTTGAACCTGTAATTGCTCAGGCAGCCCTGGCCCTTGATGCTACTGCTGCTGCTGGTGGTGGTGTTGGTGGTGGTGGAGCTGACGAAGAACTAGCTGTTGCTGCTCCTGGTGAAGCTGACGAAATACTTGGTGATGCTGCTGCTAGTGAAGCTGACGAAATACTTGCTAATGCTGTTGCTGGTGAAGCTGACGAAATACCTGCTGAGGCTGCTGCCGGAGTCTAGGAAGAACATGATGGTGTTGTTGCTGAGGTGCCAGCACTTCTAGTGTTGATAGCAGACTGTGTGTTTGCTGCACACTCACGCGCCTATCATGTTGACACTCCAGATCCGACCTGGAGCCGAATCCAGGTCGGGGGAGGGGGCCTACAATTGGCTCATCAGTGGGGTCATACTATTTGAAGGAGAATGAAAGACGGCCAAACGCAGCATTCTGGTTCGTTTCGACGATACCACCAGATCCAGGGACCTAGTGCTCATACTAGCAGATCCGATGAACCATTTGTCTTTATCTTTATCATTAGTTACGCTTATGTGTGTAAAGACTAAGCTGTGCTTACTTGTGTAAGACTAAGTTAGGCCTAACTGCGTAATATTTAGTGAAGCCCAGCTTTTCTTTCCACGCCCATAACTACAGAATTGCAGCATAGAACATACAAATGTAATGTGCATACCAGGCATTTTTGCTCATGATAACAACCACTTCAAGCAAATGATACATCGTGTACGCATTTGAATGCATCACTAGAATATGCCACCTATTGATGATCGATGACATGGATCTAGATTTTTTGTGCGTATTTGCATTGAATCGCTCATTGATTTGTTCACATATTTTTTGGCAATGGCTGATGAACTCCACTCTCTTGGTAACTTGCTTCGTCAGCGAGCACTTGTTGATGCAATGCGAAGTACAGAACATGGTCGTCATCGTCATTCCATTTAGGTTCTCTATGTTTCATCATCAAGGAGCTACTAATTTCAAATGAAAATCTAGTAAACAATAAATGTGTACATTGTTAGAGTATGCTACGGCCACGGTATATACATGTTTTTCTACAATCACAAGAAGAAAACTTGATGCATTTTCACCTTGTTGGCGTTGTGCTGAACTGGGTGGATGTGGCTTTGGGTTCGGAGAGGAAGGCGCCGTGGCTGGTGCGTGTGCGACCACGGCGACGGCGAGTTCGGATTCTGCAGGAGGCCAACAGGACCGAGCATGGTTGACATGGTGACGGATCTCACCCGGGAATGAATTCCCGTCCCCGCGCCGTGCCAATGGTGCGGTCATGGTGAGGGCGAGCTCCGATTCGCCATGGCCGTGACCACAAATTGCTGCCCGGAGGAAAAAGAAGACGCGTAAAGGATGCATGCGCTAACGCTGCAAGCCTATATGGCAGCCTACATGGCAGCGACGACGGCAGCGACATAACGGCGAAAGCTGACATGGGGCCCAACTTGACGTCCGTTAGCCAGATTTTTTGTATTGAAACGTAAAGCTGAATTCGTGCCGAAAAAGACCCTCTGAGTATTTGGCACGTCAACTGTGGTCATCACGGCTGATTTTAGGGAACTCGGGTACTGCGTTGCCTGGCCACCCCAACTTTCGGGCCACAAAATGATATTCTCCAAAGGCGAGGTCTTCTTTCACTTGGCAAATTGTGTTAGCAAGACTAACAGTTGTTAAGAGGGGGCATATTTGGAGAGTCAGAGATGGGGGGTCTATCAATATCTGGCAAGACCCATGGATCCCAAGCAGCCCTTCTCGAAAGATCATTACATCAAGGGGAAACTCAGTGATCACAAAAGTCTCAGAACTTCTAGACCCACACACGGGTGGATGGGACACTGCTATGCTTGATAGCTTATTTCTCCTGGTGGATGTTGGGCGTATTCTCCAAATTCCTGTTAATCACCAAGCTATTAATGACTTTTTAGCTTGGAACTATACCAAGCATGGGAGATATACGGTATGTTCTGCTTACCACTTGCAATGGAAACACCAATTTGGAGCCTCGGCCAGTCAGCTGGCGCTTCCAGGAGGGTCGACAAATAATCCTGTGTGGAAAATTTTATGGCAGCTTAAAATTCCGAGTGAGGTGAAAAAAATTATATGGCGTGCGTTACACGGAATCATACCATTGAAAAGTATCTTGGTAAACCGACACGTAGGTATGTCTGGTGAATGCCCGATTTGTAGTCAAGGGCCTGAAGATATGAGACACCTGTTATTTATATGTCAGCCAGCGACAGATCTATGGGATTCTCTATATAATCCAGGAAGCATCCAACGTTGATATGGCAGGCTCTGGTATGCTTGAGTATATCCTCCGTCGGAAAGATAACACCCTCCCAGGTTTTTTGATATTGGGCTAAAAGAAACTATCTCGGTGGCCTGTATTTATGATGGCTAAGGAGAAGGAAAACACATAATAAACAGGTCCCACCTATATATAGATGTAAGTTCTCAATTCTTTCTATTACTACTAATGTGACACATGCAACTCGTCCTCCTTTGGCTGCTAATACAAATAAATGGAAGCGGCATGAACCTAGGCAAGTAAAACTAAATGTGGATGCTTCTTTTATGCCTAACTCGCGGGATGGAGCTACGGGAGCTATTTTGCATGACTAGAAAGGAAGGTTTATTGCTTCTTGTACTACGTATATGACTCATATTTCTTCGGCTACTATGGCAGAGGCGATTGCGATCAAGGAAGGCTTGGTGCTCGCTCTATGACTTGGGTTCAACTCTGTCCATGCTGAATCCGATTCCTCGGAAACGATTGATGCATGCAACGGAAAGGAAACTTGGTGGAGTGAGCCGACAACAATTTATGCTGAGTGCGTTGATCTACGTACTAGTATTGGCAATGTTATTTTCAGTCATATCCCAAGGGTTGATCTTGCTAGGGTAGGTTTCTTAGCTAAAACAAATTGTAACTAGGATGATGAGCCCCTGATAGCATCCTTAGTAGTTCGATAAACGATGTAACAGACTGTTGATGGAAGCAGCTGACGCACTCTTTTCCTTACCAGGGTACCTAAGGGGACTGGAAGATTTTTAATGAGGCGTCTTGCTTGCTTAATATATTGATCGTTTATCTAAAAAAAATCCGATCGCGCGTTGCCTGCTTTTGTAATCCTACTTCAACACCAAGGGAGCTGCAACATGTGCCGGAGTCGGGTGGTCACGGTACCAGCAACAGCCGCCGCCACTAGTATCGGTCCAGAGATATAGTGGTTGGTTATCTTAGAGCTCTATGGTCAGGTTATTGCCAACTCTATTATCATGGACTAGTAGTTCAATTGTTTTGATATCTCCTCCCGCGTGTTACTGTACCGCTGACGCCCATCAAGGCCGCCTCTTCTCGGGTATTCTAGACTCACACCGTGGGTCACGGTGAGATGACGGGGGTGACAGCGAAACCGTGGGGGCATATGCTGGTGGGCCGTGCGCTAGGTGGAGCAATTCGAAGCGTCCGAGAGAATGTTTTTTAAGGGGTCAAGAGAAATCCTTCTCGTCTTGACACCGATGTGATGACGCCTACGGGTGTCGCCATCCTTCCTGAAGGACGTCGGGTGTATGTCTTCCCCACCTCATGTAGCGTATCAGGGGAAAACCCTAGAACCAGCCCAAGCAACAGCGTCATTGTCGTCGCTTTACTTTTTGGAGGTGCTGCTTGGTACACGGCGCTTCGGAGTGATAGGAGCGTGGTGGGAATTCTTCGGAGGGCGCAGCGGTTGCGGGTCATCCTCGTTTTCGTCGAGCCACTATAGACGGCTTTATTCTCTTCTTTTTCTTTTTTCTTTTCTTTTTCTCTGTTGTTTCCTTTGGGCATTGTGCTGTCTGGCACAACAACAGTCTCAATAGTGGTTGCTTTATTAATATAGCTAGGCATATGCCCGTTTCGTGGAGGAGTGTGCCCTGTTTCTGATTCAGCTCGGTAAATTTCGTGAAACTATATATGTCAGCAAATGTAATCATCTGCTCCCTCCTCCGATTCATATTAATGAGCTCAACTTTATCTAAATTTGTACGTATCTAGTTAATATTTAGACAAGATGCATTCGTACCTAGACAAAGTTGAGCCCATTAATATGGACCGGAGGGACTATATAGATGTAGAACTCTTCACTTGTTTACATTTATGGTTCCACCATGTAAATGGCTCTCAAATAGTAGTCGTGAGTGTTAGACTAATATGTCACGTATGGTGATATATCTCTGGTTGTCATATATTGCGGAGTTGTTAGCCCGCAGTCTTCCCCAAGTGGAGGATGTTCTTCACCGTTGTCGTCACCACCTATGCCCTCGAGGAGCACCTCACCACAGAAAGGACTCCCACTAACGCCATGTGGCTCCGTCTTGACGCCATGGTGCTTCGATGGCTCTATGGCTCCATGGTCATGGAAATCGACGACCTCGTCATGCCCAAGGACGCCACCAAGGCCGCCACTTACAACGTCTGGAACACCATCATCAGTCTCTTCAACGACAACAAGAAGAACCGTGAGATTTATCTCGCCGAGGAATTCCACAGCATGAAGCAGGAGGACCGTTCCATCACCGAGTACCTCCAGCTGCAGAAGCCAGCGGCGGACGCCCTTGCAGAGGTGGGGAGAATACCGTGACTCCCCGCATAATAACCTGTTGATGGTGTAATTTGGGTAGTTAGTTCGTATGATAGGCCAAATTAATTTAGTCAATGATCGAGCTGATTAACTGATGTTTGTCTAAGAATTGCAATAGGATTTTTACATGGATATAGGATGAAGTCCTAGCTACGATCAAGGGTGCATTGAGCTGCAATGATGCTGCCAAGGACAAGTCCCAAGAGGGCACAAATGTCAACCTGAAGCTACGATGGAGGATCAGACGTTTCCCAAGTTATTTGTCCTGGACAAACATATGGAGTTCTGCAGCTATGGAGGAGAAGTCCTAGACATATTCTGAGAAGTTTAAAGCTAAACCGCTGATGCATATGACAAATCTTGATCTGACTTGGATCACCGGTTAAAGGGAGTGTGCAAAAGCTTTGAAAGGTGCAACAACAAAAAGTCCATTCATGAGGCCTTCATGTACGGTTGATCGTTATCAGCGTGATTAATTATTTTCATGGCCAGAATGTTCTATTCAAGTGATTGTACGTGAGTAGGGACAAGATTTGTCATGTGATGCAAGTCAGTTAGCTGATTTGGAAAGCCAAGGTACAATTAAGATTTGCAGATGCTATCATGTCACGGTAAGGAAGATGAAGCTGAATTTCTAATCAATTCGGTTGTACTGGAACTAAGTAATATTCTATACCTGTTTAGGTGCTGGCCGAATCAGTTTAGAATATTTAATTTGGAGACTTGTATACTAAGAAAACCTTCCGTGTCCGGTTTTACTTGCTGCAGACCAGGCTGCCTATATATAATGTGGGCGTACGGCCGATTGGAGGACCTAACGAATCGATCTAATCACAAAATATCTATTACTTTTTACGTATTATTTTCTCTATTGTTTTTCTCATGCCGAGCCCTAGCAGATCTAGGGTTTGGTGATCTTTGCCATTTTGCGCTGAAAAGCGGCCGTCTCTCTTCCGCGAAAGTGAGGAAATCCTTTGTTGCTTTGCTCGAAAAGCAACCGTCACGAAAGCACGACGATTATCCTGGTGTTGCGCGGCAATTTCGCGTGCCAACAGAACCTCAACTCAGACACACAAGAAGCCGCCCTAACATCACCCACTTGTATCGCAATCAGTAGTAGTAGAGCCCTCAATGCCGAGCGACCCAACAATCATCGTGCCCCACTTCTTGTGCATATAACCAAATGGGAGATTAATGATCCTGTGTTTTCCGATGACCCAAAGTGGACCATCAAAAACACGGAGCTTGTCCGCCTTTGACCCAAAAAGATTGTCCCTGGCCAGATTCATAACGAGTCCGCGTGGATTCCCCTATGCAGGCCGCAGCGCCGCGGCAGTCGTGCTGGTATGAAAAGTAGTTGGAGATAAGACCTTGCCCACGGAGAATGGACTTGGACATCGTCGGCACCATTGTCAAGCACCACCGGCGCAGCCTCCGCTGTTGTCAGACGGAGGCGTCCCATCGTCTCCTATTGGATAATTAGGCATAATTTTCATAATTAATTCTAAAATATTAAACATGACAGAACCAACTGCTAACACATGTAACTCAAACAAACTAGATGTACTAAACAGCAAGATGAACGGAACCAAGTAGCAGCTAATCATGTACTCGCAGAACATGATGAATAATCAGACAGCAGCACGTCGCACGTACCGTCCGCTTGCAGATGAAGTCGCCGTAATAGCTTTGGGGAAGATTGATCGAAGGAGACGATGATGAAGACGGCGATAGGCAGCACTGCCTGACTTGGATAGAAGACGAGCCATGATGCAGAACTCGAGCAGTCGCACAGAGCGCTTCCAAAAAATCTTATTCGCCCTCTCCCATACAGGTGTGCAAAGGCGAGTGGTTCCGGAGACCTGCTCTCCCGTCCGCCGGTGCACGCCGGCAAGCGGGATGGAGTAGACTACGGTGGTGGCACAAGCAGAGAGGTTGGCAAACCCTAGATTGGTTCAGTCGTGATTTGTGGCGGTAGATGCGCAGCACTTTATATAGAGCGGCTCAGAAAACCCTAACGGAAGCGAACGTGGGCCGAGTCCACGTAGTGGACGCTCGGGTTGGTTACAATAGCCCACGATCCGGGAGCGACCCGAATAGGCTGACTGTTGACACATCTGTCAAAACCTCACACGTTTTCCTGAGGACGGTCGGGCGGGCGGTGCGGTGCGTGCGTGCGAGCGGCAGCATCGTCGGAGGAGGAGCGCGCGTGTAGCTCTCCTCTTCTCACTCACTTTACTAAGTGATGAACCACTCCACCTTATAAGGTGGTGTAAGTCTCCTCCAACTTTCCATGTGGGACTAAACTTTAGCTCCCACTCCACTCCCATGTGAGCTGCCCCAAACACGGGCCCAAACACATGTGAGCTGCCACAAACATGGGCTTTGAGATTTAGGGAAAATCTGAAATCTATATGGGCTTATTTATTTAGCCCATTATTTCTAACAATCCCCCACCAGATCGCAAATGCCCATTTTAAGACTTTCCAATTCTCGCTACTTGTTTATATACCAGTGTTTCAGCGGAGACTGTTAAATTGAACTTCCGCCTAGAACCTTGAGCTACCTCTATCAGCAACTTGAACAATGGATGAACCTTGAACTGCAAGTTTGGTGCTTTTAAATTTCACACAAAGTCATAACTAGTACCTGGCTGCCAGTAGCCTACCCGCGGGTGTAGCATATGCGTCATACTACTTGCTCTCTTCATGAGTTTACTAGAGATCACCCAAATCTCATAGATTGCGACGTTTAACAATCGGAACTCGTATAGGTGTGTTCTTTCAAGAATGCTCTGTAGGACAGCATCTTTGCTAATCATAGGCAACAGAAACACATTAAGGCATGTTGCCAACCTGCCTTACAGCTTTTGAGATTTGTACATCTTCACATAGAGAGGGTTGTCTAATACTCTTCTCCATCACACCACTAGCTTGTTTTCCCAGGTCCTAATTCACGGGATCTCCGATCAAAAAGGTTGGGTTACCACTACTGTGTAACATCCATTGGTCTCAAACCCATCTCTCTCGATGCACTTTCTATCACGTTTCGTGATAGTCCCTTTGTAAAGGGATCTGCCAGGTTTTTGTCAGTTTGAATATACGTAACAGTAATTACTCCGGAGTTTCTCAATTTCCTGACAGAGTTCAAACGTCTCTTGACGTGTCTTGATGACTTCGCGTTATCCTTAGAATTGTTCACTTTGACAATAATAGTTTGATTGTCACAATTCAAAAGGATGGCCGGTATAGGTTTCTCAACCACCGGCAAGTCCATCAAGAGTTCACGCAGCCATTCTGACTCTACAGTGGTTGTGTCTAAAGTAGCAAGTTCTGCTTCCATAGTCGACCTTGTTAATATGGTTTGTTTGCAAGATCTCCATGATACCACGCCACCTCCAAAGGTAAATACATACCCGCTAGTGGCGTAGAGTTCATCTACATCCGAGATCTAGTTCGCATCACTATATCCTCCGAGCACCGCTGGATGCCCCGAATAGTGTATCCCATAACTCATTGTACCACATAGATAGCGCATGACCCTTTCAAGTGCACACCAATGTTCAGTACCCGGGTTAGACATGAACCTACTCAACTTGCTCACAGCAAAAGAGATGTCGGGTCTTGTCGCGCTAGCTAAGTACATGAGTGAGCCAACAGTTTGAGAGTATCTCAATTGTTCTTTCGTCTCTTTCTTGTTTTCCCGTAATTTCACACTGGGATCATAAGGTGTTGGGGAAGACTTGCCATCAACGAAACTGAAATGGCTCAAGATCTTCTCAACATAGTGTGATTGCGTCAAAGTAATCCCACTCTCGTGCTTAATCAGCTTGATATTCAGAATAACATCAGCTTCTCCCATATATTTCATATCAAAGCTCTTTGATAGAAAGGACTTAACTTCATTTATTACATTCATGTTTGTACCAAAGATAAGGATATCATCCACGTACAAACATAATATAACACCTTCGCCCCCACCTTGGCGATAGTAGACACACTTGTCAGCCTCATTAACGACAAAGCCAACAGAAGTTAATGTTTTGTCAAACATCTCATGCCATTGCTTAGGTGCTTGCTTCAGGCCATATAAATATTTTAACAACTTGCACACCTTTCTCTCTTCACCTATTACCACAAACCCATCAGGCTGATCCATATAGATCTCCTCTTCCAACTCTCCATTGAGGAAAGTTGTCTTAACGTCCAGTTGATGAACGATAAGACCATAAGAGGCAGCCAGGGATAGTAGTACTCGAATGGTGGTCAGTCTAGCAACAGGTGAATAGGTGTCAAAGTAATCTTCACCTTCTCTCTGGGTGTACCCTTTTGCTACAAGCCGAGCCTTGTACTTTTCAATAGTACCATCAGGCCTTAGCTTCTTCTTGAACACCCACTTGCAACCCACAGGCTTACATCCATGGGGTCGTTCTAATAGTTCCCAAGTTCCATTAGAAAGAATCGAGTCCATCTCATTATGAACAGCTTCTTTCCAATCATCTGCATCAGGAGATGCATATGCCTCTACAATGGAAGTGGGAGTATCATCCACAAGGTACACAATGAAATCATCTCCAAAGGATTTTGCAACTCTCTGTCTCTTACTCCGTGTAGGAGCTTCATTGTCATCCTTCTCTAGGACTTCTTCCTCACGTGGTTGCTCAAAATTCTCACTAGATGCACTAGTTTCAGGAAGTATTTTAGAAGAAATTCTAGCAGTGCTATGCATATCTTTCATAGGAAACATATTCTCAAAGAATGTTGCATCACGAGATTCCATTATAGTATCAACATGCATATCAGGAACCTCAGATTTAACCACTAAAAATCTATAGCCTACACTCCGCGGAGCATATTCTAGAAAGATGCAATCCACTATCTTTGGTCCAAGTTTGCGTTTCTTAGGAATCGATATGTTGACCTTAGCTAAACACCCCCAAGTGCGCAAGTAAGAAAGTGATGGTTTTCTCCCAGCCCACTCCTCATAACGGGTTTTCTCTTTATTCTTGTTAGGAACTATATTCAGTACATGACACACTGTCAACAAGGCCTCCCCCCACCATGCCTTAGATAAACCAGCGGTGGCTAACATGGAATTCACCAAGTCAGTCAGCGTGCGGTTTTTCCTCTAGGCAACCCTGTTTGATTGAGGTGAGTAGGGAGGCGTCCTTTCATGAATAATGCCATGTTCCTCACAGAATTCATCGAAGATTTTGGGAAAATATTCACCACCACGATCCGACCTAAGACGTTTGATCTTTCTCTCTAGTTGATTTTCAACTTCGGCTTTATAAATTTTAAAGTAGTCTAAAGCTTCATCTTTTGTGCACAACAAATAAACATAGCAGTATCTAGTCGCATCATCAATCAAAGTCATGAAATATCTTTTTTCACCTTTTGTCAACACACCATTCATCTCACAAAGATCATAATGTATGAGCTCCAGAGGTGCCATGTTTCGCTCCTCGGTTGCCTTGTGAGGCTTTCGAGGTTGCTTTGATTGCACACAACTATGGCACTTGGAACCTTTGGCAATAGTGAAATTCGGAATTAAACTCATATTGGACAACTTGGACATCAAACCAAAATTAATGTGACATAAACGAGAATGCCAAACACTGGTATCATCATTAACACCAACACAAATATGGTTTACGGACTTATTACAAAAATCTGAAAGTGAAAAGCGGAACAACCCTCCGCACTCATATCCTTTACCAATAAATTGTCCATGTCTCGACACAATGACTTTATTAGACTAAAAAACAACCTTAAACCCATCTCTGCATAGAAGGGAGCCGCTAAGGAGATTCTTGTTCATGGAAGGGACATGCTGCACGTTCTTCAGCTGCACGATCTTTCCTGAAGTGAACTTCAGATCCACCGTGCCAACACCATGAATAGAAGCATGTGACCCATTCCCCATTAGGACGGATGAATCCCGAGCGACCTGATAAGAAGTGAACATAGAGATGTTAGCACACACATGAATATTAGCACCCGTATCAATCCACCAACATGGTGATTGAAAAACTGAAAGAATAGGAAATAGATTACCATACCCATCAGCATTGCTAGCAGTCACGACGTTGACAGTCTTCCCCTTTTTTCCTTTACGATCTGCATGTTCTGGGCAGTCCTTGGAAAAGTGCTCGAGCTCTCCACAGGTAAAGCAACCTAGCTCGGCCTTGTTCGTCTTCTTCTTCTTCTCGAAGGTTGTAGTCTTTTCAGGCTTGTTGAAGGAGGGCTTATAGTTCCCTTTGTTCTTGCCGAAGGTCTTCTTCTGCACCATATTGGCGCTGGACTAACCCTCGCCTCCTTTCTCAGCAGTGTCCTTGGCCCGAGCCTTCTCCTCAACATCAAGAGACGCTATCAGGTTTTCAACCGATATCTCTTGCCTCTTATGCTTGAGAGTTGTGGTGAAGTTCCTCCATGAAGAAGGCAACTTTGCAATAATGCACCTAGCCACAAACTTGTCGGGTAGGATACACTTAAAGATTTCAAGCTCATTAGCAAAGCACTGTATCTCATGAGCCTGTTCGACTACAGAATGGTTGTTAACCATCCTGTAATCATGGAAGCTCTCCATGATATACAATTCACTCCCAGCAACTGCTACACCGAACTTAGCGTCCAGTGCCTCCCAGAGCTCTTTTGCGTTTTTGAAATGCATATACACGTCAAACAGCTTGTTATCAAGAACACTCAGAACACATCCCACGAAGGCTAGATTGGCTTCCTTAAACTTGTTCTGATCCTGCTCAGATATAGTTCCTTCAAGTAAACCCTCGCTAGCATCGAATATTTTCAGAGCTTACAGCCACATGGTGGTCTTATACTGCCACCTCTTAAAATGCACACCGGTAAACTTTTCCGGCTTCATAGCATCAGCCAGATGTCCCATGTTTAACTCAGGAAATTGCCTATAATAAGGTTTTTGGATTGTTGGATAATTAGGCACAAGTTCCATGATTAATTCTAAAATATTAAACATGACAGAACCAACTGCTAACACATGTAACTCGAACAAACTAGATGTACTAAACAGCAAGATGAACGTAACCAAGTAGCAGCTAATCATGTACTCGCAGAACATGATGAATAATCAGACAGCAGCACGTCGCACGTACCGTCCGCTTGCAGATGAAGTCGCCGTAATAGCTTTGGGGAAGATTGATCGAAGGAGACGATGATGAAGACGGCGATAGGCAGCACTGCCTGACTTGGATAGAAGACGAGCCGTGATGCAGAACTCGAGCAGTCGCACAGAGCGCTTCCAAAAAATCTTATTCGCCCTCTCCCATACAGGTGCGCAAAGGCGAGTGGTTCTGGAGACCTGCTCTCCCGTCCGCCGGTGCACGCCGGCAAGCGGGATGGAGTAGACTACGGTGGCGGCGCAAGCAGAGAGGTTGGCAAACCCTAGATTGGTTCAGTGGTGATTTGTGGCGGTAGATGCGCAACACTTTATATAGAGCGGCTCAGAAAACCCTAACGGAAGCGAACGTGGGCCGAGTCCACGTAGCGCATGCTCGGGTAGGTTACAATAGCCCACGCGCGCGTCATGATGGGACGGGCGGGCGGTGCGGTGTGGTGTGGTGCGGTGTGTGCGAGCGGCAGCGGCGGCGGAGGAGGAGGAGGAGCGTGCGTGTAACTCTCCTCTTCTCACTCACTTTACTAAGTGATGAACCACTCCACCTTATAAGGTGGTGTAACTCTCCTCCAACTTTCCATGTGGGACTAAACTTTAGCTCCCACTCCACTCCCATGTGAGCTGTCCCAAACATGGGCCCAAACACATGTGAGCTGCCACAAACATGGGCTTTGAGATTTAGGGAAAATCTGAAATCTATATGGGCTTATTTATTTAGCCCATTATTTCTAACATCACCGAGACATTGTCCGTGGAACCAGACATCACCGCCACAAGAGAGGACACGGGAGTCCCGCTCCCCACTGATCCATTGCCCCCCTACCGAGGAGCTTTCTCCCGGCGAGCCCGTCATCGTTGACCCCCTGATCAACCAGCGCAGGGAATAGACGGAAGGGCCTTCTAGGGCACGTCAGCAGAACAGGAAGGCCCGAACTAGCGATCGCGCCCATGAGACACGGCCGCAAACGAACCCCTAGATGCGGGCGATCGCCATGGCGTCGCTAGTTCTAGGAGAGAGAAATAGTTTTTTCTACTTATAATGTTTTGTTTCGTTTCGTTCCAAGAGGAAAAAACGAGTTGGACGCTGCATGTATAGCTTACTAGCACGCGTGAGGGGGGAAAGGAGCAGGCAGAATTTTCCCAAAAATAACGAGCAGTTGCTTGTTCGTTCGGCCACGCGTTCATCCAGAGTCAACGGCATGCCTACGGATGCCAAAGTAATCTAAATCCGACTCTTGCTACCGATCGACGGCGACAAGATGCCAAATTACAAGCAAATAGCTACGTCTTTCACGGGAATTGGCTGGGAAGCGACATAGTTGGTCATAATAGCTCATGTACGATGTCTGTGAGCAGGAAAATAGCCTCGACCCACACATGGTGATGAAACGGCCGTGTCAATTATTTGTGCTAGTTAAGGAGTGTGGAATTAGGTTTAGCGGCTGTGGGACCCACACTCAGTTGCCACGGGCGAGTCAAACCTGCCCGACCGTGCCCGAGCGCGCCCTCTCAGCTCGATGGCGCTTACCCTAGATCCCTCTCCAGCAGCGGAGCTATCCTACTCCGGGCATCACATTCCTTCTCGGCTACATCTGTTGTGAGTCAAATCGAACCCTAGTCGTATCCCCCACGAATTCAGCCCCGAATCTGATCTATCCGCACCCCATTTTGCCCGATTTGCAGCCCGATTTTGGGCGGCGACAGGAGCCCGACGGAACGAGGGTCGCCGTGAAAAGTAGATGGAGCCGCCAGAGTCAAATTCGAGGTAATCCATCACTCTCATGCTGATTTTGCATTCGATCAAAGCTTGTTCGCTTCCAATTCGTCACATTCCCGCACGATTGTGAAAACAGGGGAGATGACCGGCGTACCTTCGAATTGTTAGTCATATTCTTTCTATCTAAGGCGAAGCTAGCTGATGGTATCTTGAGGAACATAGAGCACGATAGATCAGTTAGTTGGGAGGTTAAATTTGCAGAGATCGATCCACAAGACCTAGTGAACCAAGAAGAGAAAGCGGTGAGAAATGTCATGGAGAAAATTGGGGAGAGTATTCCTTGGGGTCCAGAGCAAGAAGTGGCATTGCTACGGTTCGAAGAATGGATTGGAGAGTATGTGAGAATGGAGGATGGTGAAGCACTTTGATGAAATCGATCGACAAGACGGCTGGACAAGAAAACATGCTACATTTCTTGCCGAGCTGGTTGATCTAAAATCAGATTTAAGGGTTGGATATGTGCCATCAAAGTTGGCTATGCAGATTGCAGATGATGATTGGGCTGCAAGTAGACAGATAATGCCCATTGTAACAGAAGTGACAGTGTTACCTGATGATGTAGAAGAGGGCGGTGATGGTGCTGCAAATGTGGCTGTTGTTGACTAGAATTCAGTACAACCGAAAGAACATACTGATTTGGTCATTGCACCACTGGCTGACACTAAGATGGCCAAAAAGTTTGGAATTCCAGTAGATGATAAAGATAGGGAGAAGGAGAGGGCTGAGCCTAATGCGGCTGTTGGTTCTGAAGATGTGGATCCAGAGTTGATGAAGGAAGCTGCCGATGATGTAGATGACAATAATGATGATGAGCTGATAAATGTATATGACAGAGACAACCCTGTAATTAAAGTAGGAAAGATTTTTTCCAAGCATGGATGAGTTTAGGATGTGTTTCAAGACTTATGCAGTGAAGAGGGAGTTTGACACCAAGACTCCATGGACAGATACAAAGAACTTTTATGCGAAGTGTTGAGGCTTTGATGGGGGTGCCAAGCCTTGAGAGTGGTACATTTCTGCTAGACGCCAACCTGATGGAAGTACTGTCAGGGTTAATCAAATCCCAAATGAACATACTTGTATTACAAGTTCACAAAATGTATCAACCATGGCATCACAGGCCTGGGTTGCACAAAAAATCACTCATATTTTAGCCAAAACACCAAACACTACTGCAAAGAAACTGAAAGTAGACATGGAAAAGCAGTACCCTCTTAAACTGAATTATACCATGGTGTGGAAGGCAAAACATAAGGCAATGAAATAATTAGATGGTGATAGGGTAAATACCTTCAGGATGTTGTATAGTTTCCAGGCAGAGGTGGAGAAGAGGCCACTTGGTAGTGTTGTGGAGATAGATACCGAGGTCGCACCTGATGGCAAGGTATTTTTCTCCAAAAAATTTATGACTTTAAAGCCTTGCATCGTTGGCTTCAAAGTCGGGTGCTGGCCATATTTGAGCATAGACTCATCTTTTTTGAATAGAAAGTGGAATGGTCAATTGACAGCATGGAATGCTCTAGATGGACACAGCTGGATGTTTCCTGTTGCTATTGGCATGTTTCAATCAGACATAGACGCACCTAATGATACAGTTGAAAAGATGCATTAGGCCAGTGACACCTTTGGCCATACACACAGATGCTTGTAAAGGGATAGAAAAATGCAGTCAAGAATGTATTTCCACATGCTGAGAAGAGGGTATGCTTCGGCCATATGTGGATGAATGTGATCAAGAAACATAGAGGAGATGATTTTCGGTGACTGTGGCCAGCAGCAGGATCTTACTCTAAGCAGACACATTCGTATCACCTTGGCAAGGTTATTGCAGCAGATCCCGAGTTCGAGCTCTGGCTAAAACTATACCATTCTCTTTTGTGGTATAGGTCAGGATTTAATATGGCCAGCAAGTGTGATCATATCAACAATAATCTGCCAGAAAGTTTTAACAACAAGGTGAAGGATTTGAAATACTTTCCTATGCATGACATGGTTGACCAAATCAGGATCATGATCATGCGGTCGTGGGAATTGAGAAGAAGAATAGGTGATGTTCTGCAAGGGGATAAGCTTCTAGTAGTAGTACAATAGGTGGTTAATAGGAGCAGAAATCTTACACATTTGGCAGTTGAGAAATCTTCATTGTGGGGCGCTGAAGTGAGAGATACCAAGACTGGGAGGAGGCATGTGGTTAACACTGAACTACATGAATGCACTTGCCTCGAGTGGAAACACACTAGAAAACCATGTGAGCATGCCATACTCTTCCTGGCTTCTAAACCAAAGGTAAACATGCACCCTTATCTTCATGAATATTATTCAGTAGCAAGGTTCAAGGCTACGTATGCAACTCCAATACCCCCACTTACAGATCAGTCTCAGTGGCCTGAAGTGGATTTTGAATTTTCTATATGTCCCCCCTTGCCAAAACAAAGGCTGGCAGGCCTAGAATGAGACGATTCAAGGCCTAGTTTGAGAAAGGTAGGAGTAGTAAGAAGGGGAAAAAGACGATAAACCAAAACGGCCTCAGAAAGGAAACAAAAATATGCAAGTTGTGTGAGGAACTAGGTCACCGAGTTGGATGTACCAAATGCCGATACACTCTAGAAAAGCCAAAGTAAATTCTAGTTTTTGATGATTTATTTAAATTTTGCTTCATTTTCTACTCTGTATTCATACTCTATTTTCTTTTTTTAGAAGAATGCGTGGAAGTGAGCCCTTTGTTTTTGAACCCCTTTTAGTTGAAAATTTCTGGCCAACAAAAAAGGCTAGACTAAATGGCCGTAGAAGAACGAGAAGTGTGCAGGAACTGGATGATGATGTGGTGCCAACTAAATCCATTTTGGATGATGTGGTGCAAAGTGGATCCATTTTGGATGATTTGGTGCAAACTAAATCCATTTTGGATGATGAGGTGCAAACTGAAGTTGTTTTGGATGATGAGATGCAACTAAAGCTGTTTTAGATGATGTGGGGCAAACTGGACCTATTTTGGATGATGAGGTGCAAACTGAATCCCTTTTAGATGCTGTGGTGCAAACTGAAGTTGTTCTGCAAGATGTCGTGGTAACATAACTGAGTCTGTCAACTAAAAAAGAACAAGAACTTGTGTGTGTTTACGAGGTGCACAAGCCGAAGCCAGCTCTAGGACGTGATGTGCGACGGCCTAGTCCTACTGATGCAAAGATAACCAAGAGCATGAGGGTTTTGTGTGGTGTGCCGGCACAATCAAGTGGTAAGAAGAAGAGAAAACCGAGGGCAATGAAAACTCTTGTGTGAATGATTCCTATTTTTTATGCACTATGTGTGCTATAACTTGTGTGATAATTGTAAACATGTATGCACTATGTGTGCTATGACTTGTGTCTTTTTAATTCAAATATGAATTTGAACCAAAATTTGAATTTCTACAAATATTCGAAATATTTTGATCGGCTTCTAGCTGAATCATGACGTCCAAGTGATTTCTCTGTTGTCATGCTCGTTCTGAGAACAATCCTAGCCCTTTTGTACTCTAAACATCTCCAACAAGCAATCGATTCTCCAAAATAAGCTCCAAATGAGCGTGAAAGGTAGCGCAAACAACCCCATTTCTAATCCGAGCATGTTTTCAACCTTCTCCAAATGACCTAAAACTCTAGGGTTAACATCTATTGCACTAATAAAGTGTCCTTGAGTAATATGGAGGTTTTTGAGTTTTTTTATTTTTTTGAAATTTTTATGCTCATTTGAGTATTTGGTCAAACTTAACTTTGACCAACATTTAAACTTATGTTGGGTCTCTGATTAAATAGCATATTGTGAACCTAAAAATGATTTTTGTGAAAAATCATGAGCAACAAATCATGTACCTGTAGTTCAAATCTGACCCACTTCCTACCCATTAAGCAGGAATTTGTCATTTTCACTAGCGGTAGACAGAAAGGTTTGATATGCCCCTATTGGTACATTGTCCATGTAAGGTGGTCTAGTATTTTTGAATAATAGGGTGGTGCCATTTTTTATAGAATTTGGTGGTTGTTTAAAAAACGCCCCATTTTGGCACTCCGAAAATGGAAAATGGCTTTTTGGTGCAACAAAAAGGAAAACTTCCTCCTGCAACAGTTTTATCCATCCTATGATGCACATGCATGCGTAATATGGGCGCATTATTGCAAACTATGCCGCGATTCAAGCTATAACATTGGTCTTCTGACCTAAAAGCCAGAAAATCTCGATTAAGAAAGGTCATTTTGTAAAAGTTTTTTGAGAAATAATCAATATGTCGCGATTCAAGCTATATTTTTACTTGCAACTATGTCACATAATATGACACCATGTGAAGGTTTTATATTTTTTTGTATTTTTTTGAATTATTTTTGCCCGTTTCAAACTATCTTCAAACTTTGTCGAACAACGGGCATGAAGATTCTTAGCTCGGGCTGAGCTTTGTTAAACTTGCATTGGATCTCTGATTAAATAGCATATTGTGAACCTAAAAATGATTTTTTTTGTGAAAAATCATGAGCATCAGAACATGTACCTGTAGGTTAAATCTGACCCATGCCGATTCGGTAGGAATTTTTCTTTTTCACCACGGGTGGACGAAAAGTTTTGAGATGCCCCTTTTGGTACATTGTCCATGTAAGGTGGTCTAGTATTTTTTAAAATAGGGTGGTACTATTGCTTTATAGCATTTGGTGGTTGTTTCCCGAAATGCCCTGTTTTTGACACTCCGAAAATAGAAAATGGCTTTTTGGTGCAACAAAAAGGAATACTTTCTCCTTCAACATTGTTCTCCATCCTATGATGCACATGCATGGATAATATGGGCACATTATTGCAAATTATGCCAAAGTTCTAGCCATAACATTGGTCTTTTGACCTAAAAGCTAGAAAAACTCGATTGAGATAGATCCTTTTGTGAAGGTTTTTTGAGAAACAATCAATATACCATGTTTTATATTTTTCCTTGCAACTACGTCACATGATACGACACCACGCGAATTTTGTATTTTTTTTAAATTAGTTATGCATGTTTGAATGTTTGGTCAAACTTGTCAAAATCCCGTTTATTGCCTACAAAACCAAGCTAACCCTAAGGTTGCACATGGATCGTCGATGTAACCCTAGCTTTGTACTGTGGTCGTGCAATCGTGTATTCTAGAAGGATTCCGCGACTAGCTCTGGGTGATCCATGGGATTACTGGTTCTCCAACCTTATTGACTCGTGTCTTTTTTTCCACGAACAGATACGGTACAACGATTGTCCATTGGGCGGGACGAGCGGACGTATTTATGCACTACTGCGCTGTTGTCCTTTTAGAATGGGCCCGCCAGAGCATGTCATGCATGCACATAGCCACGTCCGTCTCTGTTGGTATGCGAGCGGGACGGACTACACGGCACCATGCATGACATGCAACAACTAGCCCTAGCTATTTTTGCATACGCATCGACGCAGTAAAGTAACGATGGGTAGCAGCAGCTAGGCACGCAGTGGCACGACAGCGAAGTTACGTCGCACCAGAGCTATTACTATCGCATGCATTGATGCAGAGATGGTCAGCGATGGCAGGGGGCGCATGCAAAGAAGGCCAGCAACGGTCGATGTAGAGGAGGCCAGCGATCGTTCACGGGAGGAAGAAAATGAGCATGAACAACACGAATTCATGGTGGACGAAGCCTACATGCGTATGACACGTAGTACCATGGCTATTATTTTGGCTCGACTTTTGGGCTGGCTCATGCGGCGGGCTTGCCTTCCACGATGTGCAGGACTGAAACAAAACTAAGGGTATGTAACACCCCTAGTTTTATTAATGGTAATTAGGGTTTGGTTCTATGCATCATGAGGATGGCATGCATATCAAGGTTTGATAACTCTTGCATTAAGAGAAAGAAGAAAACCCTAAAACCTTAGTTTCCTCTCTCTATCAAATCAATTCAAAATAGTTTTGAATTTCAAAAACTACAAAAAGTTTGGAGCCCAAGTGGATTAAAAGCACATATTTGCAAATCTTATGGTATTTTCAAATTACTCAGAACAATATATTAATTTGAAATTACAAAAGAGACAAAAGAAAACAGAAAAGAAAAATGGAAAAAGAATTTGACAGAAAAAAATGAGCCAGACCAGAACCAAGCCGAAGCCCATCTTTCCTCTCCCGCTATCTGCTACCGCAACAACCCCGTAGCAGCCTCTTTCACAACCTTTCCCGCGGCCCAGCCTGGCCCAAGTGCGGCCCAGCCAGCCCGATACCCCTTTGGCCTTCTTTCTCCACCGTCGTCTTCGTTGACGACGAGCCAGCAACTCGCTGTCACCGCCATCGCTATTCGTCCATGTAGAGATGCCCACACGCGTTGCGATTCTCGCTACCGTCATCCACAACGTCTACAAGTACCTCATCGCAGCCGCCCGAAGGAGCCCTAACTTCTCTTCTCTCTCATTTTCCCCTTTCTGGCCAAACCCTAGCCCTGGCCAGAGACAGTCATCGACGTCATTTCCGACCTCGCCAAGCCCTAGTGAGACCATTGTTCGAGCCGCCACTGTATTCTTGTTCTCCTTGTTCAAGCTCAGAAGTCGGGGAAGCTCTAGATGCTCCAATCGGCATCTCCCTCCTCGACTCCGGTCGTCGCATTCGACATCGATTTCGGTGCCCACCGACCTCGCCTGCTCTCCTCGACCCCTTCATTGAAATCTAGGTGAGCTCACGGTCCGAAAGGACCTCTCCACCATCTTCCTTCCCCTCTATATCACCGCCCAATCGTGCACCTGCAAATGCCGCCACCATCCGCCATCGGGTATGCCGCTCCGGTGACCCAAAATGAGCGGATTCGCCGCATTTTGTCCCAGCGCACCCGTGCGTGTCCAGTGCAGCCCTCAGCACCCTCCCGTGAGCACCCTAGCGTCATCCCCTACCTCGATCCGCAGCAGATGGCAGCGCTGACACCAGCGTGATGTCATCACGTGTTGATGTCATGCTGACATGAGCATGACACAATAATTCCCTTTTTCTTTTATATAAATGTTTTCTAAAAATCATTTCTCGATTAATAAATATCCTCGTGGGCCCTACCTGTAGGATGTATAATCTTTTTCATAAATATTTTCTGAAATGATTAAATATATGACATGTGGGTCCAAGGTGGAAAATAATTTATAATATTCAAAATTGTTTAATTATTTTCAAAATGGATTTAAAATGATAAAAATCATAACTAATTCATTTTAAGTCAGAAAAATATGTATAATATATTAAAAAATCATAAAAATGAGATCTATCCAATAGACTCATAATCATGCATTTATAAACAACTTAGATGACAATTTTAATTAGAAGAACCAATTGAACCCCACAAGTAACTCTGAGGTTCCCCCTATTTTAGGATTTGTACCTCTCGGACCCCGCTTAAAATTGCTAGGCATGCTTTAGAGTGACATTTCAATACAATTTAACTTGTCATATGATCATCCTTGCTTGAGCATTGCATCGATGACATGTGTGGATTGTTGCTTTCTTTTCTGGTGTTTCTGCTTCTTCTCGGTAGACCTCAGAGTTGAGATGCTTAATCACCTAAAGATGCTTATGATAGGGGCAATGAGAGATGAAAGCTAATAAGTACAATAATTTTTGGAAGCTCTTTATGAAACTTGAATCCCTGCTTCCTTCTACGAAGGGAATTTCCTTTACTTTTGTGTTGAGTAGACATCTTCTATCTTTATGTACCTATTGAGAGAGCATAATGGTCATTCCTATTTTAATGTGCATTATCCCAAAACTTGTTGATTGACTCATAACTTTGATATTGCTTGTTCTTAAACTATTTGTATCTGGTCACCCTTATGAACTTTGAAGGTGTCCTATACATTTATGTTTTGCTACACCATGAGGGACAAGCTGAATACCATTCTCATTATGTTTTCTATATGTGAAACAAACAAACGTCTTGCAAAGCATTGTTATTCATGAATCTTTTGTTTGTACCTTTTCATGTTACAACAAAGTTGCTATGTCTTATTGTTAGAACTATATCTTTCATGTCTATGTTAGAGTACTTTGATCCCGGCCATAAATGATTTACAAATATCTTGATCAAGATTATGATGGTGCATGTCGCCTCAAAAATTATTCTTTTTGTCACTTACCTACTTGAGGATGAGCAGGAGTTAAGCTTGGGAATGCTTGATACGTTATAAACGTATCTATAATTTTTAATGCTCCATGCTTGTTTTATATCAACTTTCTTATGTTTTGTTCATACTTTGAGGTATTTTTATACATTTTTTGGAACTAACCTATTAACAAGATGTCGAATTGCCAGTTGCCTGTTTTCAGCTGTTTTTGGTTTCAGAAAAGCTCGTAAATAAATATTCTCGGAATTTGACGGGACAAAATCCAAAGTTCCTATTTTACCAGAAGACTCATGGAGCCAGAAGAGGAGACGGAGAGGGGCCATGAGGGGCCCACACCACCTGGTGGCGCGGGCCAGGCCATGCCAGGGGGTGGTGTGGATGCCTCGGGCGCCCACCGACCTTGCCTCTTTGCCTATATATTCCCCAGGGACGAAAACCCTAAGTACCCGATCAGAATTCCACGAAAAGTTCCGCAGCACCGCCGCCACCGAAGAGGAGATTCGAGGGATATAATTCTCTATTTTGGCACCCTTCCGGGATGGGTAAGTGCCCCCAGAGCCATCTCCATCAACTCCACCGCTATCTCCATCGCCGTTGCTGACTCCCATGATGAGGAGGGAGTAGTTCTCTCTCGAGGCTAAGGGCTCTACAAGTAGCTATGTGTTCATCTCTCTCTCTCTATTCGTGATCTTATTGAGATCATGAGCTTTGTAATCTATAGATCTATTTTGCTACTCAGGTGCTTTAATTAATCTCTGCTTATCCCCACATGTGTGAAGTTGACAGTGTGCACACCATGTGGCACTTTGGCTAAGATTACATAAATACTTGTCATGAGTATAATTTGAGTTGGATGCCTTAATGAGATTGTGGTGTTTGTTGGAACCATCTGGCGCTCAAGGTGATAGCGAGGGGTTATCTAGATGGGGAATGTGAATTTTAAGGTGTGCTGTTATAGCCCTACATCGTCCAACGGAGAGTAGTTCAGGGTAGCATCATGAAGAGAAGATATTTATATGAGAGTGTCCACTAGTGAAAGTATGATCCCTAGGCCTTGTTTCTAAGCATTGAAACACCGTTTACAATTAGTTCTGTTACATGTTTGCTTGCTGCCATGATTATTTCAGATTGCAATTACCAACTTATAATCATCCATATTACTTGTATTTCACTATCTTTTCGCCGAACTAGTGCACCTATACACCTGATAAGTGTATTGGGTGTGTTGGGGACACAAGAGACTTCTTGTATCTCGATTGTAGGGTTGCTTGAGAGGGATACCTTTGACCACTTCCTCCCTGAGTTCGATAAACCTTGGGTGATCCACTTAAGGGAAACTTGCTGCTGTTCTACAAACCGCTGCACTTGGAGGCCCAACACTGTCTACAAGAATAGAAGCATGCGTAGACATCAGAGGTGCATTCATACAGGTAGGTAAGCGTGGCCGGGAGAAGGAGAGGTATGGCCTCCATAATCTTGTTCCCCGCACACATCTCTAGGGATCAGCTTCGGGACTTGACCCGTGACCGCGACATCTCCTTAGGACGTGACTCATGGTCTCAGCAAAAGCAAGGTAAAGGTAGTGTACAACCACTATGTACCGACCTTCCAAGGAAGAGGGCTAACGATATCTAGCATTAAGAGGAATTTGGTATGTGTGGGGAAAGTTGTGCACCCCTACAGGGTAATAATCTTTTTGAAAAGTCATGTCCACAGTTAAGGATGACTTGGGAATGGATTCCAAGATCATATAGAAGAATAACCTAATCGTAAAATTTGACAAGAGATGTGAGGTGCGCTTAAGGATCCTTCCTCAGGGATCGAGGGGGTGATCCTAGTGGGTTCGGTTGATGATGATTTGGTGGATATCAAAAGAAGATCAAAGCTAGTGATATCATTTTCTCTTACCCCTTTTTAGAAGGTTCTATTAGTCGAGAGTCTCCTCCCTCTTTTACAAAGAAATATAGATTTATGCAAAATAGCTCCACTAGCCATAAGTCTTGCGGAGTACACCCTGTACTCACCCTTGCTTTTAATGATACTTTTGCTGTAGGTAAGTGTTACCATAGAAGAAGAGTTTTTTACGACATCGACATTGACGAGTAGCTTGGGGTTCCCGGTCGGCAGCCTGGAATCTATGGATATCATCATTATGCTTCAGGACTCTTAGGCCATTTGTTAAGTTTGCTATACTTAATAGCATAATTTGCCTTCTGTTGTTTGATGTTTGTGGTTAGTGACCTCTGTTTGTAATAATTTTGTTCTCTGCTCAGTTATGAGATTGCCATAATAAATTTTGTGTTGTAGGGTCACTATAATGTTACCCATTCTTTCTCTTTATGCTTCCAAGATTTAGGTTAGGCTTATATCATAAGGAGGTCTGGATTTGTCTAGCCTTAATCCAGGGGGTGTCACATGTTTTGGTATAAGAGCAGTACAGTCTGTAGGAAAACCTTTCTACTGGTTGATGTTGAGTCTAGCGTTTGTGAAAACTATTTTAAAGTTGAAAATTATTTGTGAAACTCTGCTATGCTTCTTTTTCTCCTTATCCAGTTTCGCTCTAACTCTGGGTCACCGTATCTTAAGTTGACTTTGAAAAAGTTTTGCTACCTCATCTCGTCTCTCAAAAGTTAGGTGCCTTTTGGCATGTCATTTCTTAACCAGTTGACCTAGTGTTAAGTTCTCTAGAGTCAGTGTGTGTGTGTGTGTTCTTTGTTTCCTTTGCTCTACTTCAGTTGAGAGATTCCTTTCCATCAAGATCTCTCTATCTTATTGACCCAAAACATCATGTTGATGGTTCCACAGTGATCTGTTCTAGGCCTCGAAGTTTCCTTTCGCCTCGTGAGCCTCCTTTTCATTTGTTTGGGGTACTTCAGAAGTTGTTTCTTCTCTAGGAAGCTACCTCGTGGTTACTACCTTGTAGTGCCATATGTACTACTAAATAGTAGTTACTCCTTTCTTTGGATTTTAACCCTTGGACTTGAACCGAAGATCCCTGATTGTGCTGGATTCTGGTGTTGTGAATCTTGTACATGAAGCTGACCTGTAACCCAAGATCCATTTTGTTGATTCCTATTGTTAAATGTTCAAACATTACCACAGGATGGCTACTACCTTCTACTCTAGCCTTCAGGCTTGTGGTTACTGTCATGATTAAATTACGACAAACTAAGGACTTCCCCTACAACATGTTATGGTAGATGTTCTTTAATGGAACCAAATAGATCACAACAAGAGTACTCCTTGTGAGTCTCACTTCTATACCCGTGACTCTGCCACACCTCCTTTCTATGCATCGTTCCTCGGAAGATTGTTGACTTATGCATCCACATCTCTGGATTATATCCTGAGCATGTTCTTTTTCCCTTGTTGTTTTCCAACCTTTTCCTATCAGTTGGTAGCCAAGTAGTAAGTGCGCATTGATGTCCTCCGATGCAAGATACTCTTCTGGTCCATCAAGGCAAACCATATCAGGGTGTCAGGAGAAACAAACTCCAATACCTCGTCATATCTTGGGCTGGGTTAAAGTGTTGTAACCCACAGATTAAGGGGCGTGATTAGCTTCTATCTGCTCTACCTTAAAGTACCACACTCTTACATACTAAGAGATCGTGTTGAATTCCACGAACCTCTTAATGAAGTGATGCTTTCACACATATTTACCCATCCTTTCTCTGAGCTTTCGTGCTCGTGAATGATGCGTGTGTGTAATAATGTGTCCATTTGAGATTCTTAGCAATCATTATTGCTTTGGACCTCAATAAGGACATTTGTGTCATTCTTAGCTTGATAGTTAATCCTATCACTAAGCCAGGGATGATTATGCTACCAAGTCCGTTATTCTGGTGCACTCTCCTCGGTCAAGGAGTTAGGCTTGTGTTGAAGCTCTGAAACTATGTATTCTTTTTCTACCAAGAAAGATTTATTCTCGAGCTTCGTGACATATCGGTGGTTTGTAATATTCTAGATGGTTACTAGAAATATTGACATGTTTCCACATGACCGAGATGTCAAGTTCTTGAGCAAGTAGGTTCTCTGAACTGCTCCCTTCTCTAAGGATCTCTACTAGATACCCCTGAACTAGTTGGTTGAGCTTAAACAACAACTTGGAGAGTTGTAAGACAAAAGTGAAAGGTTCCATAGCAGAAAACAAAAAATTCTATCTACACGAACGCTAATACCAGGATCTATACTATGTAGACATAAGCAATGGAAGAGAGAGACGGTATTCATACATTTGAAGACCGAGGCATGCCTTACACATGAAGGCATATATTGATGAAGATGAGAAGCACCTTAAGTGTGGTGCCTCCGAAGTTCGTCGCACGTCTGGTGTAGGTGACGTCAACCGGACTCCAATCCAACTGAGAAGCAGAATAAGTAGATGCCGGATCACTGATCACACGACGATGGTGTGAAGGTGGAGAACTCACGATCCACGAGGTCCTGTCCAATATTCCAGAGAAGTCCTCAATGGATGAGAGAGAGAAAATGAGAGGGAATGGGATGATTCCAAAGGGGGAGGAGAGACCCCTATATATAGTGGGAGGGGGCACACCACCTAGGGGCCAGGTGGTGTGGGACTAATCCCCACACCCGCCGGCCACCTAGGGGCAGCATCCTGCCGTAGGTGGGCCCCACTAGGGCGGCCCACTGAGCCCAGGACGGCTGCCCCCCTCTCCCTAGGTGCCTTGCCACTTGGGCCTCCCCTTCGGGTGAGGCCCATAAGCATTGGGCTGCCTTTAATAATAAAATAAAATATATATTTAATATTAATTCTCGAATTAACATTCAAATACACATACTATCTTATTCCTTCACTCCGGAACACCTTCCGGACCCCTTCCGATCTACATCGGATGTTACCCGATACTACTCCGGTTTCTCTCTCTCTATTTCTCCTACAATACCTCATGTACCCTAAGCGTGACATCCTTCGGTTCAGAAACACTCCGGACATGATCGAGACTACTCTCACATCAATGATCAATAGAGGTACCTGGATCGCCATGTGACCCCTGTGCGTTTCACGAATATAATCGCTCAAACTGTGAGATAGTCGTTTCCCGTTCCCTTTGTCATTTGATACCTAATTCATCCAAGACTTGATCTTCAGTATCCCCATACCTTAGTTCGGTTTCGTTACCGATGAACTTATTTACTCGTTATCATGTCGTTGCATTCTGTGACCAAGTCACATGCTTGCAAGCTTCATAAATGTAACGTCACCGAGATGGCCACATGTATCTATCCGTTACATGGATTAGACAAATCCTGGTCTTGATATGTACTCCTATACGCATCACTTTGGAAAACCTGAGTGGCACCTTTTTGATCACCTTTTATGAGATGATACTTGATAACCATCTAAGCTTCCTCCAGAACGGTGATTTGCATTACCGCACAGTCAAAGGATCAGGTTGCGAGGTTCTCTGTGTTTATCATCAATGGTGAACTTTGTATCTAGATCTCATTAAGATATAACTGTCAGATGTTTTTCTATCATGTCATTCAAGTAATGACATGACATCATTGTCAATTAGCATAAATGTCCATGATCTTGAAACCCAGATCATCCTCATGACCAATGAACTAGTTCGTTAGAAATAACTAGAGACACGGTTTGTTTACAGACCACACGTGTATTTACGTTTCGTATTAACATAGTTATAACACGGTTTGAAATGTATTATGAACATATAGGAGATATACCAAATAATACACTTTATTATTTTCCTCTAGGGCATAACTCCTTAAGTCTCCCACTTGCACTAGAGTACAAATAAAACTAGTTTACAATAGGCAGGAACCTAACACTAATGGAATCTCGGTGTTGCTCGTGCTTGTCTTGTAGGAGAGCTTAGGTCAAAGGATCTGCCATATTCAGTTCTGTATCTACTTTGCAAATCTTGACTTCACCTTGATGTCTATGCACTTCTATTCTTGTAGACAGTTGTTGGGCCACCAAGTGTAGAGGTTTGTAGAACAGCAGCAAGTTTCCCTTAAGTGGATCACCGAAGGTTTATCGAACTCAGGGAGGAAGTGGTCAAAGATATCCCTCTCAAGCAACCATGCAATCAAGATACAAGAAGTCTCTTGTGTCCCCAACACACCCAATACACTTGTCAGGTGTATAGGTGCACTAGTTCGGCGAAGAGATAGTGAAATACAAATGGTATGC
The DNA here is from genome assembly GCA_910589775.1 of Avena eriantha. Classification (NCBI taxonomy): domain Eukaryota; kingdom Viridiplantae; phylum Streptophyta; class Magnoliopsida; order Poales; family Poaceae; genus Avena; species Avena eriantha. The sequence goes on along the minus strand of OU342744.1, from coordinate 82,485,573 downwards.
ATATAAGACAACGGTGCCAGAAAAGAGCTTGACGGGAGGAAAAGACTAAAGGCAAAAAGATGGAAGCAAGAAAACATGTAACAGGTCTAGTTGCAAATGGTGTTTCAGTGTTTAGAAACAAGGCCTAGGGATCATACTTTCGCTAGTGAACACTCTCATATAAATATCTTCTCTTCATGATACTACTCTGAACTACTCTCCGGTTGGACACTCTAATCCATGGTAGGGCTATAACAACACTCCTTAAAGTACGCCTTCCCCATCTAGATAACCCCACAATGTCACCTTGAGCGCTAGATGGTTCCAACAAACACCACAATTTCATAAAGACATTGAACTCCAAATATAACTCATAACAAGTATTTGTGTAACCTTAGCCAAAGTGCCACACGGTGTGCACACTGTCAACTTCACACACGTGGGGATAAGCAGAGATTCATTAAAGCACTTGAGTAGCAGAATAGATCTAATAGATTACAAAGCTCTTGATCTCAATAAGATCATGCATAGAGAGAGAGATGAACACATAGCTACCGGTAGAGCCCTTAGCCTCGAGAGAGAACTACCGCCTCCTCAACATGGGAATCAGCAACAGCGATGGAGATGGTGGTGGAGATCGATGGAGATGGCTCCGGGGGGACTTCCCCATCCCAGCAGGGTGCCAGAATAGAGAATTTCTATCCCCCGAATCTCCCCTTCGGTGGCGGCAGCGCTGTGGAACTTTTCGTGGCTGGAGGCTAGATTATTTAGGGTTTTCTCCCCGGGGGCTTCTTATAGGCGAAAGGGGTGATGTCAGAGGTTGGACCAGGGGCCTGCACCACCTGGTGGCGCGGCTAGGGGGACCCGCGCCACCACATGGTTTGGCCAACCCCTGGTCCCTCTTCGTCTCGTCTTCTGGCTTCGTGAGTCTTCCGGTAAAATATCGACTTTGGCTTTTGTTTGGTCCAATTTCGAGAATATTCATTTTATGGCTTTTCTGGAACCAAAAACAGAAGAAAACAGGCAACTGGCACTGTGGCATCTTGTTAATAGGTTAGTTCTAGAAAATGTGTAAAAATACTCCAAAGTGTGGACAAAACATAAGAAAGTAGATATAAAACAAGCATGAAACATCAAAAATTATAGATACGTTTGCAACGTATCAACATCCCCAAGCTTAACTCATGCTCGTCCTCGAGTAGGTAAGTGATAAAAAAGAATAATTTTTGAGGTGACATGCAGCATCATAATCTTGATCAAAGTATTTCTAGAACATTGATAACTGGGATCATAGTACTGTAACATAGCATGAAAGATATAGTTCTAACAATAAGACATAGCAACTATGTTATAACATGAAAAGGTACAAACAAAAGATTCGTGAATAACAATGCATTGAAAGATGTTTGTTTGTTTCACATATAGAAAACATAGCATAGTGGCATTCAACTTGTCCCTCATGGAGTAGAAAAACATAAATGCATAGGACACCTTCAAAGTTCATAAGGGTGACTAGATACAAATAGTTCAAGAACAAGCAATATCAAAGTTATGAATCAGTCAACAAGTCTTGGGACAATGCACAATGAACTAAGAATGGCCACTATGCTCTCTCAATAGGTGCATAAAGATAGAAGATGGAGAGTCAATATAAAAGTAAAAGAAAGGCCTTCATAGAAGGAAGTAGGGATGCAAGTTTCATAAAGAGCTTCCAAAAATTATGGTACTTATTAGCTTTCAGCTCTCATTGCCCCTATCATAAGCATCTTGAAGTGATTAAGGTTAAAGTGAACAAACTATGGAGTATATGCTTGACAAGGTATAAGTTGGCAATCTCATGTCCCTTGAATACGAGGGCCGCTCCTCATGCTACTCAAGTTTAGTTACCAGTAAGTTCTTGTCATAGTAAGTACATGTGTATCATAGAGAACCGCCAACGGGGTACCCCTTTCTCTATGATACGGAAGAATCCCCATATAAAAATGACAAGGCAAGCAGACAATAAGCATCTTAGCATCTTCTTATTTACCATGGGAAAATGGTGCTTTTTTCTCTCTTTCTTCTTTTCTCATCTTTTTTTCTTTTTTTCTCAATTTCTATCTCTTTTTTTATAAGAAGAATGCTTTATAGATTGCTCATTATGGTTACTCTGCAGGTTTCCACCATGATTAGGCATGGATTAGACCAGTCGCCCATGCGTTTCTCTAACACACATACATAACTCCATGGACTTACAAGCTCCCCTTTCATTTCACACCGACGACATCCATCAACAAAAGAAGACGATATCAACTGGGAACAATGTACAAGTGCCATGTTGAAAGCGTTCCCCATGACAGCATGGTTCTGCTAATCCCAACGTATAAGTGCAAGCATATACAACATAGATGACACAATGGTTCATGTTTATTAGGGGCAAGAAAAGTAAAGTGTGCCATCAAGATCATGAGAGCTTTAATCATTAATTTTCACATAACAAGTTTAATTCGGAAGGTAGATAAAAACATGAATATACTTGGAATAGCAAATGCTAATAGGTAGGTATGGTGGACTCTTTGGAATAACTTAGTTTTATTTGGAGTTGGATGCATGAGTGGAACTCATACTTGGTGTGGAGGCTACCAAAAGACTGGGAGCGACCAACTAAGAGAGAAATAATGGCAATAATCATGCAAAGCGACAAAACATTATTAATTAAAGCATAAAGTGATATTACAAGATGAAAACTAAATGATCATAGAGGCTATGGTGACTTGGTGTAGTCTTAACATGGTGTGAGCATGCGCCAAGTCAACCCAAATAAAGCATTAAAGGAGAATACCACAATATTATGCTTTTATATGCTAAAACAAGGCATGATTCTTTCAACGCACATTAAGAAATCTCAATTGTTTATAACAAGTCATGCTACAGCAATAATCACTAAGCTTAAATCCAAAAAAATATCAAGCATGACATGATAAAGTCTAAGTCACAGTCAAAAACAAGCTCCTTTTTACCACTAAAGAATGAAGCTTTCTACTCTCTTCCAACACCAGTCGACTTATTTGAAATAACTCACAAAGATAATAATAATAAATAAAGACCAGTGAGATTGTCTCACAAATCCACAAAGAAGAACTAAAAAGTTCTAAGCTGAAAGCACAATAAAACTAAGGCTAAACACAGTGCTAGCAAAAGAGAACACTCACAAGACAATAAGAATGAAAACTAGAGTGTTCTAGGCAATGAAAATAGAGTGTGTCTCTCTCCAAAATAAGTGTTAGGATCCAACCAACTTATTTCAGCAAACCAAGAAAAAAAACTAAAAAAAAACTAAGACGCTCCAAGAACAACACAACAGTGCATGAAATAATAAAAACGAAGTGTCTAGAAAGACCTGAGATTTTTATTGATGAAAAAGGGGATGCCTTGGGCATCCCCAAGCTTTGACGCTTGTACCTCTTGAATATTTCTTGGGGTGACACGGGTGACATCCCCAAGCTTGAGATTTTGTCCATACTTCATCTTATTACATCATTCTTTTCCTACACCTGAAAATTTCCTTCATACAAAACTTCACACAATCCTCATTAGCAACATTAGTGCATTCAAAAGATAATAAACCTTTGGGGTTTAGTTTTAAAACAGCAAAACTTTCATTAAAGACACAAGATACTGTATCAATTCCCTCAAAAAGCTCAATTCACCAAAAAAGAACCCAAAAAGAAATCGATAAAGAGGCAAATGCAAATAATGGCACAAATCTGTCAAAACAGACCAGCAGGTGAAAACCTATTTTTTCGAAAACCTTCTGTTGCTCAAATCAAAAAGTGTTGAACTAACGAAAGTTAGCTAAACACCTGGGGGATTTATTCAAAAAGTACAACTCAATCCGGCATACAAAGATTTTTCACGAATTCTTACAGTGAAGCACAAAAATCTGTTTCGAGACAGCACTTCCCCAAATCTTACTTCCCTCTCATTAGAGGTTATTCTTGGCACGAAAATCAAATAAAAAAGGATAAGGAGAGGTTATTACAGAAGTAGTAACTTCCAAGAATCAAGAAAACTATTGGGTTATGTCCCAAGAAGTACTTTTCTTTAACGCCTTTAAGTTAGGCATGATAGTTTGAGAAGATGCTCACATAAGAAATATGAATTGAATTAAAAGAGAGCATCAAGAAGAAAATTCAAAGAACATTTAAGTCTAACCCACTTCCTATGCATAGGAATCTTGTAAATAAACAAGTCATGAAAGCACAAAGCAACAAGAATAGTAAAGCAAAACAAGTGCAACTTCAAGACTTTCAACATAAAGAAGGGAAACTTAATATTATTGAGATGCATAAAACCATGTTTCCCCTCTCATAATAACTTTTAGTAGCATCATGAATAAAATTAACAATATAACTATCACATAAAACATTCTTATCATGAGCCACATGCATGTAATAATTATTACTCTCCACATAAGCATAGTCATTCTTATTAATTATAGTGGGAGCAAATTCAACAAAATAGCTATCATTATTATTATCATCACCATAATCATCAAATATAGGAGGCATATTCTAGTCATAATTAATTTCCTCCTCAATAGTAGGTGGACTGAAAATATCATATTCATCATTGTAATCATCATATATTGGAGGTATAGTATCATCAAAGCAAATTTTCTCCTCTAAAGATGGGGGACTAAAAAGATCATTTTCATAAAAACTAGCTTCCCCAAGCTTAGAATTTTCCATAGCATTAGCAATAATGGTGTCCAAAGAATTCATACTAACAACATTGCTATTATCATCCAAATAAAGTTCCAAAGGTTTTTTAATTTTCTCTTCAAACACTTCATGTCCTAACTCAAGATAAATACTATAAAGCTCTATGATTTTTGTTGTTTTCCATTAAGCCTAACTAGTGAAAACAAGAAACAAAAAGACAAAACTGCAGAATCTAAAGGAAATAACTTCGAGCACTCACACTGGACGATGTGAGTACCTTTTACCTTACCTCCTCGACAATGGCGCCAGAAAATAGCTTGATGTCTACGCACTTCTATTCTTGTAGATAGTTGTTGGCCCTCCAAGTGCAGAGGTTTGTAGAACAGCAACAAGTTTCCCTTAAGTGGATCACCAAAGGTTTATCGAACTCAGGGAGGAAATGGTCAAAGGTATCCCTCTCAAGCAACCCTCCAATCAAGATACAAGAAGTCGCTTGTGTCCCCAATACACCCAATACACTTGTCAGGTGTATAGGTGCACTAGTTTGGCGAAGAGATAGTGAAATACAAGTGGTATGGATATAAGACAACGGTGCCAGAAAAGAGCTTGACGGGATGAAAAGACTAAAGGCAAAAAGATGGACGTAAGCAAACATGTAACAGATATAGTTGCAAACAGTGTTTCTGTGTTTAGAAACAAGGCCTAGGGATCATACTTTCGCTAGTGAACACTCTCATATAAATATATTCTCTTCATGATACTACTCTGAACTACTCTCCGGTTGGACACTCTAATCCATGGTAGGGCTAGAGCAGCACTCCTCAAAGTCCGCCTTCCCCATCTAGATAACCCCACACTGTCACCTTGAGCGCTAGATGGTTCCAACAAACACCACAATTTCATAGAGACATCCAACTCCAAATATAACTCAAAACAAGTATTTGTGTAACCTTAGCCAAAGTGCCACACGCTATGCCCACTGTCAACTTCACACACGTGGGGGTAAGCAGAGATTCATTAAAGCACGTGAGTAGCAGAATAGATCTATAGATTGCAAAGCTCATGATATCTATAAGATCATGCATAGAGAGAGAGAGATGAACACATAGCTACCGGTAGAGCCCTTAGCCTCGAGAGAGAACTACTCCCTCCTCATCATGCGAATCAGCAACGGCGATGGAGATGGTGGTGGAGATCGATGGAGATGGCTCCGGGGGCACTTCCCCGTCCCGACAGGGTGCCAGTATAGAGACTTTCTATCCCCCGAATTTCCCCTTCGGTGGTGGCGGCACTGTGGAACTTTTCATGACTGGAGGCTGGATTATTGTGATTTTTCTCCCCGGGGGCTTCTTATAGGTGAAGGGGCGATGTCAGAGCATGGACCAGGGGCCCACACCACCTAGTGGTGCAGCCAGGGGACCCGCACCACCAGATGGTGTGGCCAGCCCCTCGCCCCTCTCCGTCTCATATTCTGGCTCCGTGAGTCTTCCGGTAAAATATCGACTTTGGCTTTTGTCCGGTCCAATTCCGAGAATATTCATTTTCTAGCTTTTCTGGAACCAAAAACAGAAGAAAACAGGCAACTGGCACTGTGGCATCTTATTAATAGGTTAGTTCCAAAAAATGTATAAAAATACTCCAAAGTGTGGACAAAACATAAGAAAGTAGATATAAAACAAGCATGAAACATCAAAAATTATAGATACGTTTGCAACGTATCACACCTTCATCAACATTCTATCAGATGACGTGAAATCTAAGCTTGATGTGTTTTTCTGTGGAATGAGTCCTCGGTTCCTTTCTATTTGTAATAGGTCTCGTGTTGTCATAATAGATCGTCACGGGGTCCTGCGCACTTGGAATGACTTCTAGTTCGATGATGAAATTCCATAGCCAAACAGCTTCATTCGCTGCATCACCCATAGTAATGTATTCAGACTCCATTGAAGACTGCTCCACCACTGGCTGCTTCTTACTCTTCCAACTTACCGCCCACCATTCACTAGGAACATAAATCCTATTTCGGACTTCGAGTCATCATGATCTGAGTTCCATCTCACATCCACATAACCCGTTACATTTAGAGCGTCATCACTTCCTCCATAGATTAGGAACATATCCTTTGTTCTTTTGAGATACTTTTGGATATTCTTCACAGCTATCCAGTGATCTGGTCCTGGATTACTTTGGTATTGGCTCATCAAACTAAGAGCCAATGCCACATTAGGTCGCATACTTAACAATGCATACATGATAGATCCTATGGCTGAGGCATAGGGGATGTAAGACATCTTTTCTCTATCATTATCCGTTACCGGACATTGAGTCACACTCATTTTGCAATTCTTCATCATTGGCACAGAGCCCTTTTTGGCATTGTCCAGTTTGAACCTCTTCAAAAAAATCGATGTAAATACTCTAACTTAATGCAATTAGGCATCTTGATCTATCTCTATAGATCTTGATTCCTAATATGTATGGAGCTTCACCTAGACCCTTCATGGAAAAGTGACTACTCAAATATGCTTTCACGCTTCTCATTAGATCCACATCGCTTCCCATGAGCAATATGTTGGAGATATGCCCAAGAGGCAATAATAAAAGTGGTTATTATTATATCTTTGTGTTTATGATGAATGTTTACATCCCATGCTATAATTGTATTATAAGGAAACACTAATACATGTGGGTTTTGTAAACATAAAAGAGTCCCTAGTAAGCCTCTTGTTGAACTAGCTTGTTGATTAATTGATGATCATGGTTTCCTGATCATGGACATTGGATGTGATTAATAACAAGGTTATGTCATTAGGAGAATGATGTGATGGACACACACCCATACTAGGCGTAGCATAAGATCAAGTCATTAAGTTCGTATTGCTATAAGCTTTGAAATGCATAGTAACCTAATCCTTCGACCATGAGGTTGTGTTAATCACCATCACCGGATGGGTACTTTGATGACATCAAACACCACTTTGTAACTGGGTGGTTATAAAGGTGTCATTGGGTATTCTGAAAGTATGTGTTGAAGCGCATGGACCAAGATTGGGATTTGTCCATCCATATGACGGATAGATATGCTCTGGGCCCTCTCGGTGGAATGTCATCTAGTTAGCTTGCAAGCATGTGACTGGGTCACAAGGGATGACATAACATGGAATGAGTAAAGAGTACTTATTAGTAACGAGGTAGAACTAGGTATGGAGATACCGACGATCAAACCTCGGATAAGTATAGTAACGCGTGACAAAGGGAATTGGTTTTGTATGTTAATGGTTCGATCGATCACGAAGTCATCGTTGAGTATGTGGGAGCTGTTATAGATCTCCAGATCTCGCTGATGGTTATTGATCGGAGAGGTGTCTTCATCATGTCTGCATATTCACGAACCATAGGGTGACACACTTAAGGTTCGAAGTTGTTTTAAGTAGATATGGAATGTGCGTTGGAGACTGAATGTTGTTCGGAGTCTCGGATTGGATTCGGGACGTCACGAGGAGCTCCGGAATTGTCCGGCGAATAAGATTCATATATTAGGGATCATTTTCTAAGTTAGGAAATGTTCCGGAGTATTTGTATGGGGATTCTAGAAGGTTTCGGAATGTTCCGGAAGGTTCTGGAAGATTTCTTGGAGTTTACTTGAAAACCAAGAAAGGATCAAGGAATCCTTGTGGGGTAAGACAAGGATTCGTGGGGTAGTAGGACTCTCCCCCCCTCCCCACCTCCTTGATCCGCCGGCCAAGGGAGAGGGGAGTCCTACAAGGACTGCACCTCCCCATGGCGCCTCCCTCCTTTAAATAGAGGGGTGGAGGCGCCACCCCCTGGCCTGCTCTCTACTCTTGACCTCGCCGCCTCTCTCCTCCTCCTTTCTTCTGCTCAGGCTTAGGCGAAGCCCTGCAGAATTCTCTACTCCACCACCACCACCACGCCGTCGTGCTGCTGGGATTCCGTGGAGAAGATCTACTACCTCCGCTGCTCGCTGGAACGAGGAGAGGAAGGTCTACTTCGACTCTGCACGTGTGACCGACTGCGGTAGCACTGCCGGAACGCGGCGCCGGAAGGATCGTCTACTCGATCTTGAGATCAGCAAGTGATCGACTACATCAACCACGAGATCTGAATCTCGTAACGCTTTCGGATCTACAAGGGTTAGTATAGATCTATCTCGTTGCACATGTCTAATAGATTAGATCCTGGCTTTTATCTAGATTAGATCTGGGTTTTGTTCGTTCTTGCGGTAGAAATTTTTTGTTTTCCATGCTACGAACCCATCAGTGGTAACAGATCCGTGTCTATGCGTAGATCTATTGCACGAGTGGAACACAATGGTGTTGTGGGCGTTGGTGCTCGTGCCGTATTTTGCTGTGTGTACTTTGCATCTTGCAGTATGGTGGGATGAAGCGGCTCGGGCTAACCTTACATGTCATCGCACATGAGACTTGCTCCACGCTTGACGTGTAACTTGCTTTGCACAAGTGGCTTTGCGGGTGTCTGTCTCTCCCACCATAGTATAGATCCAATTTACACTTTGCACTTGATAGCACTTGTATCAACGTTGTGGTTCAGTTTCGTAGGTAAGATCCGTTCTTATTCGAAAGCCCCAAACCACGTAAAACATGCAAAGAAAATTAGAGATGTCTAACTTGTTTTTGCAGTGTTTTTGTGATGTGATATGGCCATCATGTGATTGTGATTATATTTGATGTATGCAATGATCCTTGTTGTAATATGGCAACCGGCAGGAGCCTAATGGTTGTCTTTAATTCTGTTAAGACCTGCGTGTCTATTCATCTTGTAATAGCTTTATTCCAAGTAGTTGTAATAGTTGCTAGTGATGATGGACAACCATGAAGCGGCGCCACTGACCTTGATGCAATGCTGGTAATGATGGAGATCATGTCCGTGCTTTGGAGATGGAGATCAAAGGCATAAGAAGAAAGGGCCATATCATATCACACTAATTATGAATTGCCTGTGATGTTAATACTTTATGCATATTGTATTGCTTAGATCGCGATGATAGCATTATAAGATGATCCCTCTCACTAAATATCAAGTAATAAAGTGTTCGTCCTTAGTTGGCACCGTTGCTAAGACTCGTCGTTTCGATGCATCTCGTGATGATCGGATGTAATAGATTCTACGTGTGCATACAACGGGTGCAAGCCAGATTTGCACATGCGGAAACTAAGGTTAATCTTGACGAGCCTAGCATGTACAGACATGGTCTCAGAACACGGAATACCGAAAGGTAGAGCATGAGTCATATAAATGATATGATGAACATGAAGATTGTTCGCCAACGAAACTACATCTTCTCTCGTGAAGATCGGACTTGGTGTAGTGGATTTGGTTCGTGTAATCACTAAGACAATGTGAGGGATATTGTTTGGAGTGGGAGTTCACCTAGTTAATTTAAAGAATTTAGATTGAACTCAATTCATCATAAACTTAGTCTAAACTACTTGCAAATTTGTTGTAGATTATGGCGAACCTCTCCATCAATTTCAATGCGTTCCTAGAGAAAGAAAAGCTTAAGAACAATGGAAGCAACTTCACGGACTGGTTCCGTGGACTGAAGATCGTCCTCAGGGCTGGTTAGTTGACCTATGTGCTCGAAGCATCGCTGGGTGACCCACCTGCAGAGGATGCCACCGATGACGTAAAGAATGTTTACGCCACTCGGAAAAATCATTACTCCATAGTTCAGTGTGCCATCCTGTACGGTTTAGAAGCGGAGCTTCAGAAGCGCTTTGAGAACCACGTCCCGTTCGAGATCATTAAGGATCTCAGGCTGATTTTTGAGACTCACGCGGCCGTGGAGAGCTATGAGGCCTCCGAAAAGTTCTTTAACTGTAAGATGGAATAGGGTAGCTTCGTTAGCGAGCACGTGCTCACCATGTCTGGGTACGCAAACAAGCTCCAAGAGTTGGGGATAACGATTCCTATTGAGTTAGGGATTCACCGTGTCCTCCAATCACTGCCACCAAGTTACAAGAACTTTGTGATGAACTACAATATGCACTGCATGAACAAAACATTGCCTGAACTATCGTCCATGCTGAAAACTGCTGAAGTGGAGATCAAGAAGGAGCACCAAGTGTTGATGGTCAATAAGACCACCAATTTCAAGAAACAAGGCAAGCCTAAGAACAAGGGCAACTTCAAGAAGGACGACAAGAAAGCTGCCGCACCTGCTAAGAAGCCCAAGGCTGGTCCTAAGCCTGAAACTGAGTGCTTCTACTGCAAGGGTGCTGGTCACTGGAAGCGTAACTGCCCCAAGTACCTGGCGGATCTGAAGAACGGCAACATCAAGAAGAAAGGTATATTTGATATATATGTTATTGATGTGTATCTTACTAGTAATCGTAGTAGTGCCTAGGTATTTGATACTGGTTCGGTTGCTCATATTTGTAACTCGAAACAGGAGCTACAGAATAAACGAAGACTGGCGAGAGACGAGGTGACGATGCGCATTGGAAATGGCTCCAAGGTTGATGTGATCGCCGTCGGCACGCTCCCTCTACATCTACCTTCGAGATTAGTTTTAAATTTGAATAATTGTTATTTGGTGCCTGCGTTAAACATGAACATTATATCTGGATTTTGTTTATTGCGAGACAATTACTCTTTTAAGTCTGAGAATAAAGGTTGTTCGATTTATATGAGTAATATCTTTTATGGTAATGCACCTGAGATGAATGGTTTATTCTTATTGAATCTCGATAGTAGTGATACACATGTTCACAACATAGATGCTAAACGAATAAAATTGAATGATAATTCTACATACATGTGGCACTGTCGTCTTGGTCACATTGGAGTGAAACGTATGAAGAAACTCCATTCTGATGGACTTCTTGAATCACTTGATTTTGAATCACTTGAAAGATGCGAAGCATGTCTAATGGGAAAAATGACTAAGACTCCATTCTCTGGAATAATGGAGCGAGCTACGGACTTATTGGAAATAACATACCGATGTGTGCGGTCCAATGAGTGTAGCATCGCGTGGTGGATATCGTTATGTTCTCACTTTCACGGATGACTTAAGTAGATATGGGTATGTCTAATTTATGAAACATAAGTCCGAAACTTTCGAGAAGTTTAAGGAATTTCAAAGTGAAGTGGAAAATCATCGTAACAAGAAGATTACGTTTTTGCGTTCTGACCGCGGAGGTGAATATCTAAGTTATGAGTTTGGCATGCATTTAAAGAAATGTGGAACACTTTCGCAGTTGACACCGCCGGGAACACCACAACGTAATGGTGTGTCCGAACGTCGTAATCGAACTCTCTTAGATATGGTTCGGTCTATGATGTCTCTTACAGATTTACCGCTATCGTTTTGGGGCTATGCATTAGAGACAGCCGCATTCGCTTTAAATAGGGCACCATCTAAATCCGTTGAAACGACCCCGTACGAATTGTGGTTTGGAAATAAACATAAGTTGTCGTTCCTTGAAGTTTGGGGTTGCGAAGCGTATGTAAAGAAGTTACAACCAGATAAGCTTGAACCCAAAGCGGAGAAATGCGTCTTCATAGGATACCCTAAAGAAACAATTGGGTATATCTTCCATCATAGATCTGAAGGCAAAGTTTAAGAATGGATCCTTTCTTTAGAAGGAGTTTCTCTCGAAGGAAGTGACTGGAAGGAAAGTAGAACTCGACGAGGTTGTTGAACCTTCTCTCGGATTTGAGAGTAGCGCAGCACCAGAAGATGTTTTTGTGCCGCCTGCACCAATTGGAGAGGAAGCTAATGATGGTGATCATGAAACTTCGAACGAAGTTGCTGCTGAACCTCGCAGGTCAACGAGGGTTCGTACCACTCCTGATTGGTATGACTCTGCCTTGAACGTCATGTTGGTGGACAACACTGATGACCATGCGACGTATGAAGAAGCTATGGTAAGCCCAAATTCCGACAAATGGCTAGAAGCCATGAAATCCGAAATGGGATCCATGTACGAAAACCAAGTATGGACTTTGGTGGACTTACCGGATGGCCGTAAGGCTGTCGAGAACAAATGGATTTTCAAAAGAAAAACAGATGCTGATGGTAATGTTACCGTCTATAAAGCTCGACTTGTCGCGAAAGGGTTCCGACAAATTCAAGGAGTTGACTACGATGAGACATTATCGCCAGTAGCGAAGCTAAAGTCTGTGAGGATTTTGTTAGCAATTGCTGCATATTTCGATTATGAGATTTGGCAGATGGATGTCAAAACGGCGTTCCTTAATGGAGACATTGAGGAAGAGTTGTATATGGTACAACCCAAGGGTTTTGTTGATCCTAAAGATGCTGACAAGGTATGCAAACTTTAGCGCTCCATTTATGGACTGAAGCAAGCATCCCGAAGTTGGAATCAACGTTTTGATAAAGTAATCAAAAACTTTGGATTTATACAAACTTATGGAGAAGCTTGTATTTACAAGAAAGTGAGTGGGAGCTCTGTAGCATTCCTAGTACTATATGTAGATGACATATTGTTGATTGGGAATGATATAGAACTTCTTAATAGTGTCAAAGCCTATTTGAATAATAGTTTTTCAATGAAGGATCTTGGCGAAGCGGCATATATTCTAGGCATCAAGATTTATAGAGATAGATCAAGATGCCTAATAGCACTTTCACAAAGTACATACTTGGACAAAGTTCTAAAGAAGTTTATAATGGAAGAGAGCAAGAAAGGGTTCGTGCCCATGTTGTCAGGTAAGACCTTGAGTAAGACTCAAAGTCCAGCTACGGCAGAAGATAGAGGGAAGATGAATAATATTCCCTATGCCTCGGCCATAGGTTCTATCATGTATGCCATGCCGTGTACAAGACCGGATATAGCACATGCTGTTAGTTTGACTAGCAGATATCAAAGTGATCCTGGAATGGAGCACTGGACAACGGTCAAGAATATCCAAAGTACCTAAATAGGACTAAGGATATGGTTCTTTCTTATGGAGGTGATGAACAGCTTGTTGTAAATGGTTACACTGATGCTAGTTGGAACACCGATCCAGATGACTCGAAGTCACAGTCTGGATACATATTTGTTTTGAATGGTGCTGCAGTAAGCTGGAGGAGTGCCAAGCAAAGCGTTGTGGCGAAATCTTCAACTGAATCAGAAAACATAGCTGCTTCGGAGGCTGCACAAGAATCCATATGGATGAAGGAGTTCATTACTGAACTTGGCGTGGTTCCCAGTGCGTTGGACCCGATGGCCATCTACTGTGACAACACAGGTGCCATAGCTAATGCACAGGAGCCAAGGTCACATAGCAAGCTGAAGCACATCAAGCTACGTTTCCATGCTATTCGCGAGTATGTCCAAGATGGTGACATAAAGATTTGCAAAGTACACACTGATCTGAATGTGGAAGATCCATTGACTAAACCTCTCCCTAGGGCAAAGTATGACCAACACCAGAACGCCATGGGTGTTAGGTATATTACCATGTAATCTAGATTATTGACTCTAGTGCTAGTGGGAGACTGTTGGAGATATCCCAAGAGGCAATAATAAAAGTGGTTATTATTATATCTTTGTGTTTATGATGAATGTTTACATCCCATGCTATAATTGTATTATAAGGAAACACTAATACATGTGTGTTTTGTAAACATAAAAGAGTCCCTAGTAAGCGTCTTGTTGAACTAGCTTGTTGATTAATTGATGATCATGGTTTCCTGATCATGGACATTGGATGTGATTAATAACAAGGTTATGTCATTAGGAGAATGATGTGATGGACACACACCCATAGTAAGCGTAGCATAAGATCAAGTCATTAAGTTCGTATTGCTATAAGCTTTTAAATGCATAGTAACCTAATCCTTCGACCATGAGGTTGTGTTAATCACCATCACCGGATGGGTACTTTGATGACATCAAACACCGCTTCGTAACTGGGTTGTTATAAAGGTGTCATTGGGTATTCTGAAAGTATGTGTTGAAGCGCATGGACCAAGATTGGGATTTGTCCATCCATATGACGGATAGATATGCTCTGGGCCCTCTCGGTGGAATGTCATCTAGTTAGCTTGCAAGCATGTGACTGGGTCACAAGGGATGACATAACATGGAACGAGTAAAGAGTACTTATCAGTAACAAGGTAGAACTAGGTATGGAGATACCGACGATCAAACCTCGGATAAGTATAGTATCGCGTGACAAAGGGAATTGGTTTCGTATGTTAATGGTTCTATCGATCACGAAGTCATCGTTGAGTATGTGGGAGCCGTTATGGATCTCCAGATCCCGCTGATGGTTATTGATCGGAGAGGTGTCTTCATCATGTCTGCATATTCCCGCACCATAGGGTGACACACTTAAGGTTCGAAGTTGCTTTAAGTAGATATGGAATGTGCGTTGGAGACTGAATGTTGTTCGGAGTCTCGGATTGGATTCGGGACGTCACGAGGAGCTCCGGAATTGTCCGGGGAATAAGATTCATATATTGGGGATCATTTTCTAAGTTAGGAAATGTTCCGGAGTATTTGTATGGGGATTCTAGAAGGTTTCGGAATGTTCCGGAAGGTTCTGGAAGATTTCTTGGAGTTTACTTGAAAACCAAGAAAGGATCAAGGAATCCTTGTGGGGTAAGACAAGGATTCGTGGGGAGTAGGACTCTCCCCCCCACCTCCTTGATCCGCCGGCCAAGGGGAGAGGGGAGTCCTACAAGGACTCCACCTCCCCATGGCGCCTCCCTCCTTTAAATAGAGGGGTGGAGGCGCCACCCCCTGTCCTCCTCTCCACTCTTGCGCTAGCCGCCTCTCTCCTCCTCCTTTCTTCTGCTCAGGCTTAGGCGAAGCCCTGCAGAATTCTCTACTCCACCACCACCACCACGCCGTCGTGTGCTGGGATTTCGTGGAGAAGATCTACTACCTCCGCTGCTCGCTGGAAGAAGGAGAGGAAGGTCTACTTCGACTCCACACGTGTGACCGACTGCGGTAGCGCTGCCGGAACGCGGCGCCGAAAGGATCGTCTACTCGATCTTGAGATCGGCAAGTGATCGACTACATCAACCACGAGATCCGAATCTCGTAACGCTTTCGGATCTACAAGGGTTAGTACAGATCTATCTCGTTGCACATGTCTAATAGATTAGATCTTGGCTTTTATCTAGATTAGATCTGGGTTTTGTTCGTTCTTGCGGTAGAATTTTTTTGTTTTCCATGCTACGAACCCATCACAATATGTCATGCACATATACTACTAAGAAAACCACGAAGCTCCCACTCGCTTTCTTGTAAACACAAAACTCTTGATGTTTTTGGACAAATCCAAAACTTTTGATCACATAATCAAAACGTTGGTTCCAGCTCCGAGATGCCTACTTCAATCCATAAATGGACCGCTGAAGCTTGCACACCTTTCCAGCATCCTTAGGATCAACAAAACCTTCTGATTGCATCATATACAACTCTTCATCAATGTGACTATTGAGGAATGTGGTCTTGACATCCATCTGCCAAATTTCATAGTCGAAATGAGTAGCAATTGCTAGTAAAATCTGGACAGCCTTAAGCATCACTATGGGAGAATAAGTCTCATCGTAATCAACTCCTTGAATTTTTTGAAACCCCATTACAACAAGTCGAGCTTTGTGAATGGTCTCATTACCATTCACATCTGTCTTTTTTAAAGATCCATTTATTCTCCGTGGCCTTGTGGCCTTCCAGAAGATCTACCAAAGTCTAAACTTGATTTTCATGCATGGATCCTATTTTGGATTTCATGGCTTCTAGCCATTTCTCAGAGTCAGCACTATCCATAGGGTCTTTGTAGTTTGCAGGTTCTTCCTGTTCATCTAGGATGACAAACATCGCAAGGCTACTATACCAATCAGGAGTGGCACGAACTCTTGTAGACCTGCGAACCTCAGGAGTCTCGACGTTGTAGTTTTGATCATCATCATTGGGCTCTTCCTCCATGTTGGAGAGCGGTTTCGGAACAACTTCCGTTGCGCTACTTGGAATTTGGAGAGAAGGGTCAACAACTTCATCAAACTCAATTTTCCTTCCACTAAATCCTTTAGCGAGAAACTGTTTCTCGAGAAAGGTGCCGGCTTTTGCGAAAAATGTTTTGCCTTTAGCCGGGTTGTAGAAGGTATACCCAATTGTTTCCCTTGGGTATCCCACAAAGATACATTTTTCTGATTTGGGTTCGAGTTTATCAGGTTGTAGTTTCTTGACGTAAGCCTCACAGCCCCAATTTTTTAGAAATGACAACTTTGGCTTCTGGCCATACCATATCTCATATGGAGTTGTCTCCATGGATTTGGATGGTGCTTGGTTTAAAATAAAAGCAGCGGTTTCCAACGCATATCCCAAAAAGACACAGACAAATGAGTTAAAGACATCATGGACCGCACGCTACCCAATAGAGTTCGGTTACATCGCTCCGACACACCATTACGCTATGGTGTTCCGGCTAGCGTAAGTTGTGGGATGATCCCACGGTCCTTTAAGTGCATGTTGAACTCATAACTCAAATACTCGCCTCCCCGATCCGATCGAAGATGCTTGATTCTCTTGTTAAGTTGATTCTCCACTTCTTTCTGAAATTCCTTGAACTTTTCAAAGCTTTCACACTTGTGCTTCATTAAGTAGATATATCCATATCTACTTAAGTCGTCAATAAAGGTAACAAAATAACGATAACCATTGTGTGTTGAGACGCTCATTGGTCCACATACATCCCTATGTATGATTCCCAGTAGGTCTTCAGCCCTCTCCATTGTCCCAGAGAATGGTGTCCTAGTCATGTTGTCCATGAGGCATGGCTAACATGTATCAAGGGATTCAAAATCCAACGATCCAAGAAGCCCTTCTGAATGAATCTTCTTCATGCGTTGTACACCGATCTGACCAAGGTGGCAGTGCCATATAAACATGGAATTATCATCATCATGCTTACAACATTTACTATCAACACTATGGATGTGCATATCACAATCAAGATCAATTAAGGATAAACTATTACACACAGGGGCATGAACATAGAAAATCTCATTCACATAAATAGAACAACCATTTGTTCCAGAATTAAAATAATAATGATCTAGCAAAAAGTAAGATCCACTCACAATATTCATAATTAGTGCGGGTACATAGTAGCATTTATTCAAAACCAAAAATAATCTTGATGGTAGACGAAGATGCAGGGTGCCGACGGACATCACTTCGACTCTCGAGCCACTGCCGACGCGCATCGTCACCTCGTCCTTCCTTAGGCGCCTCCTACTATGTAGTTCCTGCAGAGAGTTACAAATATGAGCAAAAGATCCGATATCAAATACCCAGGTGTTACTCCTGGCGCTTGTAAGGACCACATCAATAACATGTATATCACATATACCTTTGTCCTTGGCGGCTATCTTGTCGGCTTTCTTGTCTTTAAGGTTGGGCAGTTGCGTTTCCAGTGCCCATCCCCTTTGCAGTAGTAGCACGTAGTGCCGGGCTTAGGGCCAGGCTTAGCAGTCTTTGAGGTCTTGGCAACGAACTTGCCATCCATTTTGGGCTTCCTGCCCTTGCCTTTTCCCTTTTGGCCTGGCTTCTCAAAGTTGGTGGTCTTATTGACTATCATCACTGTGTGCTCCTTCTTGATTTCTACCTCAGCAGTTTTGAGCATGGCGAACACCTCAGCAAGGGTCTTAGTCATCCCTTAGTTCATCACAAAGCTCTTATAGCTAGGGGAAGCGAGTGCAGCACCCTCTCAATTGCGAGCTCCTCCAGGATTTTGCAATCCAGGGCATTCAAATGCTTAACGTAGCCAGACATTTTGACTACGTGCTCACTAATACTGTTGTGCTCTTCG
Organism: Avena eriantha; assembly: GCA_910589775.1. Taxonomy (NCBI): domain Eukaryota; kingdom Viridiplantae; phylum Streptophyta; class Magnoliopsida; order Poales; family Poaceae; genus Avena; species Avena eriantha. The sequence continues at coordinate 82,467,073 of OU342744.1, read as the reverse complement.
ATTTTAGCAGAGAAGAAGAGCTCGGAAGCATCATACCTCTCTGTGCGAGCGTGTGGAGCAAAGACAGCTTTGAGATCCTCAATGATCTCAAAAGCATTCATCTTCTCAAAACACTTTTGAAGCTCCGGCTCCATGGCATAGAGCATTCCACTCTAGATGAGGGAGAAATCATCTGCCTTGGACTGCCAGACATTCTTTTCGTCCTGGAAGGCGGAATCTGCAGGCTTAGCTAGAAGCTCAGCCTCGATGACATAAGTCAACTTGTAGGGGACTAGGAGGATCCTAAGATTGCGGAACCATGCGGTGAAGTTGGTTCCATCAGTTTTCAGCTTATCCTTCTTGAGGAAAGTGCTAAGGTTGAAAGTGGGTGGGCGAGACATCTACAATGGATTTGCAAAGTGTTTAGACCATGTTCATAATAATGAGTTCAACTTTTAATTATACTATCTTACTTAAAACAAAAGAACTCCCACCCAAACGAACATCCCTCCACTCATTTAGTGATCACATGATCCCAATCACCTACACCTCCCACAATCATCACGGACATTAGTGCAGTATCAAAGGTGGACATTCCCTAATGTCGATCACATCACCATGTGATTCATTCTCGACCTTTCGATCTCTTGTATTCCGAGGCCATGTTTGTACATGCTAGGCTCGTCAGTTCTAACTTCTGTGTATTCGTAGTGTAACATGGCTTACAGCCATTGTATGCGAACATAGATATGTCTGACACCCGATCATCACGGACTGCCTCATACCGAAGAACTTTCTTGTTGTTGAACACACAAGGGGAATGCGATAACTGGAATACTGTGAGGGATTATCTTATTATGCTACTGTCAAATGTATATATAGTTATACTAGCACAATAAGTAATACTTCATAAAGTAAAGTGTCATGATGTGGTTATAGCATCTTGATCATCATTAATAGCTTCAATGAAAGTTGCACAAACTCGTCATTGCCATGTCTTAACACATGCCCCTATGCAACAATAAAAATAGATGCCTCTATATTATCTATTGCAAGTTCTACGCGGCTTCAGGGCTTTCACGGTAGAACCACTTCCCACCTACGAACGTGGAACCACAACATGGATTCAATGATTGTCGTTCTTCTTCACTTTTCAGGGCCCTCTAATGTTGATGCCATATCAACTACTGTAGAGAGATAGACACCCCCCTAAGCCACTTTGATTTGTGGACCAGTCTCGTGAATCACCACGTGAGGTCGGTTGGGGCCGCTTCATCAAACAGTGTCGTGATATGAACAAGAACATAAAATAGGGTAGCAACTAGAGAATCAATGCCCACATATTGCTATGTGTTCTATCTGTACGACATGTCTACCCATAGACCCGCTCTGATACCACTGAAGGGTTTCATAGCAGAAAAAAATTCTATCTACATGAATGCTAATACTAGGATATATACTATGTAGACATAAGCAATGAAAGAGAGAGACGGTATTCATACCTTTGAAGACCGAGGCACGCCTTATGCAGGAAGGCGTTTATTGATGAAGACGAGCAGCACCTCAAGTGTGGTGCCTCAGAAGTTCGTCACGTCTGGTGTAGGTGACGTCAACCGGACTCCGATCCAGCCGAGCAGCGGAAAAAGTAGATGCCGGATTGCTGATCACACGACGGTTGTGTGAAGGTGCAGAACTCACGATCCACGAGGTCCTCTCCAATATTCCGAAGAAGTCCTCAATGGATGAGAGAGAGAGAATGAGAGGGAATGGGATGATTCCAAAGGGGGAGGGGAGACCCCTATATATAGTGGGAGGGGGGCACACCACCCAGGGGCCAGGCGGTGTGGGACTAATCCCCACACCCGCCGGCCACCTAGGGGTAGTAGCCGGCCCTATGTGGGCGCCACCGGGGTGGCCCACTGAGCTAAGGTCGGCTGTCCCCCTCTCCCTATGCGCCTTGCCTCTTGGGGCACCCCTTCGTGTGAGAAACATTAGCATTGGGCTGCCTTTAAGAATAAAAATAAAATATATATTTAATATTAATTCTCCAATTAACATTCAAATACTCATATTATCTTATTCCTTCACTCCAGAAGACCTTCCGGACCCCTTCTGATCTACATCAGATGTTACCCGGAACTATTCCGGTTTCTCTCTCTATTTCTCCTATGATACCTCATCTACCCTAAGCGTGCCCACCCTTAAGTGTGACATCCTTCGGTTTGGAAACACTCCGGACATGATCGAGACTACTCTCACATCAATGATCAACAGAGTTACATGGATGGCCATGTGACCCCCGTGCGTTTCACGAATATAATCGCTCGAACCGTGAGATAGTCGTTTCCCGTTCCCTTTGTCATTTGATACCTAATTCATCCGAGACTTGATCTTCAGTATCCCCATACCTTAGTTCGGTCTCGTTACCGATGAACTTGTTTACTCGTTCTCATGTCGTTGCATTCCATGACCAAGTCACATGCTTGCAAGCTTCATAAATACAACGTCACTGAGATGGCCACATGTATCTATATGTTACATGGATTAGACAAATCATGGTCTTGATATGTACTCCTCTACGCTTCCCTTTGGAAAACCTGAGTGGCACCTTTTTGATCACCCTTTTACGAGATGATACTTGATAACCATCTAAGCTTCCTCCAGAACAGTGATTTGCATTACCTTACAGTCAAAGGATCAGGTTGCGAGGTTATATGTGTTTATCATCAATGGTGAACTTTGTAACTAGATCTCATTAAGATATAACTGTCAGATGTTTGTCTATCATGTCATTCAACTAATGACATGACCTCATTGTCAATTGGCATATAAATGCCCATGATCTTTAAACCAAGATCATCCTCATGACCAATGAACTAGTTCGCTAGAGATAACTAGAGACACAGTTTGTTTACATACCACATTTGTTTTAACGTTTCGTATTAACACAGTTATAGCACGGTATGATACGTATTATGAACATATAGGAGATATATCAAATAATACACTTTGTTATTTTCCTCTAGGCAATAACTCCTTAAAAAAGTTCTATCAGACTTGTTCCTCCTAAAGGGATGACTAGTTTTGTTCGCGCTGAAGAAAGATAGTATTTCCTTTATGGAAATGTTATCGTCCTCGCATTTGATTTGATTCAGGCTATCGTGAAATCAAACTCAGTTCTGAGGACTATCCTGATGATGTATTTACTTGTAATGTTTCACCTAGGTACATCTTCATGTCCTTTGGTCTGACCAATATTGTTGTTTGTTCATACCACATATGAGTCCATATTCTTGGAGTATGTTGATAAGTTTGTTATTGATCCCATCGATGACATCCTTATCTTCTCCATGCTATATTGGATTCATACGAACAATTGGCATTAATGTTGGAAACTTTTGGGAACCATCTTCGTGTCCTCGAAGTATGTGTTCTGGATGTTAGGAGCAACCTTCTCTGGTTCACGTGCAATGGTTGAAAATTGTAGCCCTGAATTCGAGAAGAGTTATCTTTACTTCCTCGGGAATCGTTTCGAGTCAGTCAAGCATGTGCAAAGTATTCTTTATATGGTAGGTTGATACCTTCCCATCTCAAGAACATTCTCTGAGAAGGTTAAGCCACTGATTGATTTGCCATGGTAGAGAAGAAGTCATACAAACTTCAATAACTTCTTAAATGCTACCCAACAAGGATATACTTGTGTTCCATTGCAATCAGTTCATGTAGATGCAATTATCCCTTGATAACTTGCTAATGCATGGGTTCCGCAACATATCTCATCTTTTGGAGCTTGACAATGTAGTCCATGTCTTGAGAATCTAGTAACTCTACATTTGTGATAAATGTTGCAAACTTTCTATTCGGACATGCTAAGTCTGAAGTATCTTTCCACTTATCCAAATCTAAATCTCAAGCACATATGATGGTTGGTGTTCATCAAGGTTTTGACATGGGTATCTTTGTAAATCAAGCAAAATTGATGTAATGGTTAACACAATTAGTCGGAAGGCCTATTTCCATATTCTCTTGAGTTAGAAATAACAACCACTCTTCATGAGGCTTCTTCTATGATTTTTTGTAGAAGTGGCGCTTATTGTTTCCTTTGTCTCTGAAGTCCGACCTTTACTTGATGCCTCATGTTCCGAACATCAAGGAGAATATTTAAAGTAGAGTAGCTAAATATCTCTCGGTTGATCTACCAGACCCTTTTATGTTGGCAAGCATCTTGTTGATCCAAACAACTAAAGTCTGAGAATGAAGTTTCTTTTTCCTCGTGTCATTAGGAATCTTCTTATATATTCATCTTAGCGGTGTAAAGTGATATCACGATCTATGGCAAAGATTTTGATAGACCTGGATGAATAAAGAGTTTCCTTCGATTTCTCTAGCATGTTCAAAGAGTGACTATGATTTTGGTAATCAAAAGTTTCTCTTGTTACATGTTCTTTGTGACTCTTATGAGTCCTCTCCACAAATCAACCTTTTTGTCTTGACCTTTTGTTGAAAGAAGAGTGATCCTTCTGTATCAAAAGTAGTTCAGCAACTTGGTTCTTTCGATCTATCTTTGTATCAAGGAATCTCCACTTAAGCCGTTAGTAGAGGTTCATCTCTCGAAGTCTATGGTCGTGTTCTTTTCTTTGTAAGCTCTCCTTTTCAGAAGTTCAAACTCTTCTGAAGTTCCATGGTCTTAATCCTTATGAACACCAGCTATCTAACAACTTGAAAACCATCTCCTTTTTGTTTCCTCTGTTAACTTGACGTGTTTCATGTTCGTTGGCTCCATACATGTTACGAAACATATATCCATGAGTTGACCATGAGATACTCTCTTTGTGGTTCCGTGTCATTCCCTCTCAACCTTAGTGTGTGCACCTACCTTGAAGAAATGAAGCACTTCATTCATTCAATAATGGTGGCATGGATCAACCTCTTCGAGAAGATCGTCGAAGTTTAGTGTGACCATGTTCCTTCTGTCTTCCTACCTAGGAATCTTGAGATGAGATTCTGATAAGGGGGATAGAACTGTAACACCCCTAGTTTTATTAATGGTAATTAGGGTTTGGTTCTATGCATCATGAGAATGGCATGCATATCAAGGTTTGCTAACTCTTGCATTAAGAGAAATGAGAAAACCCTAAAACCCTAGTTTCCTCTCTGTATCAAAACAATTCAAAATAGTTTTGAATTTCAAAAACTACAAAAAGATTGGAGCCCAAATGGATTAAAAGGGGCCCCACATATTCCACATATTTGCAAAGCTTCTGGTATTTTCAAATTACTTAGAACGATATATGAATTAAAATTACAAAAGAGACAAAAGAAATCAGAAAAGAAAACTGGAAAAATAATTCGACAGAAAAATGAGCCAGACCTGAACTAGGCTGAAGCCCATCTTTCCTCTCCCTCTATTTGCTGCCATAGTACCCCCGCTGCAGCAGCTTTCACAACCTTTCCCGCAGCCCAGCCTGGCCTAAGTGTGGCCCAGCCAGCCCGATACCCCTTCGCCCTTCTTTCTCCACCGTTGTCTTCGTCGACAACGAGCCAGCAGCTCGCTATCGCCGCCGTCGCCGTTCGTCCGTGCAGAGATGCTCGCCCGTGCTGCGATTGTTGATACCGTCATCCGCAGCGTCTACAAGTACATCATCGCCACCGCCCGTACGAACCCTAGCTTCTCTTCTCTCCCATTTCCCCCTTTCTAGCCAAACCCTAGCCTTGTCTAGAGCCGGTCATCATCGTCGTTTCTGACCTCGCCAAGCCCCGGTGAGACCACTGTTCTAGCCACCACCGCATTCTCGTTCTCCTTGTTCATGCTCACAAGCCGGGGAAGCTCTAGGTGCTCCAATCGGCATCTCCCTCCCCGACTCCGGCCGCCGCGTTCTTCATCGATCATGGCGCCCTCTGACCTCGCCTGCTCTCCCTGACCTCTTCGTTGCAATCTAGGTGAGCTCACGGTCCGGAAGGACCTTTCCACCGTATTCCTTCCCCTCTATATCACCGCCCTATCATGCACATGCGAACGTCGCCGCTGTCCGCCGTTGGGGATGCCACTCCGATGACCCAAAATGAGTGGAGCCGCCACCTTTTGTCCCAAAGCACCCGCGTGAGTCCAGCGCGGCCCTCGGCACCCTCCCATGAGCACCCTAGCGCCGTCCCCTACCTCGACCCACAGCAAATGGCAGCGCTAACGCTAGCGTGATGCCATCACGTGCTGATGTCATGCTGACATCAGCATGACACAATAATTCCCTTTTTCTTTTATGTAAATGTTTTCTGAAATTCATTTCTAGATTAATAAATATCCTTGTGGGCCTTACCTGTAAGATGTTTAATCTTTTTCATAAATATTTTCTAAAATGATTAAATATATGACATGTGGGTCCAAGGTGGAAAATAATTTATAATATTTCAAAATTGTTTAATTATTTTAAAATGGATTTAAAATGAGAAAAATCATAACTAATTCATTTTAAGTCAGAAAAATATGTATAATATATCAAAATGTTCATAAAAATGAGATATATCCAATAGACTTATAATCATGCATTTATAAACAACTTACATGACAAGTTTAATTAGAAGAACCAATTGAACTCCATAGGTGACTCTGAGGTCCCCCCTATTTAGGGTTTGTACCCCTCGGACCCCGCTTAAAATTGCTAATCATGCTTTAGAGTGAAATTTCAATACAATTTAACTTGGCATATAATCATCCTTGCTTGAGCATTGCATCGATGCCATCTGTTGAATGTTGCATTCCTTTCCGGTGTTTCTACTTCTTCTAGGTAGACCAGAGTTGATGTGAGCAACGAGATCGAGTCCAACATTGAAGACCGAGATCAACACCATAGAAGGTTATCAACGAATGATGCCAAGAAGATGAACCTAAAATTCTATATCTGAATATCAATAGGCAAAGGCAAGAATAACCCCACACATGATATAATCCTATGATTTCAAAGTATTTCATTCTTGCCATGTGTATATGATTCCAAAGTCTTTTATCGATACAGTAATCCTATCTATTGAATGTTACCTTTGTAGCCTATATTCCCTAATCCACTGCTCCTAGCATAACTAGCTATAGGGTTTAGCGTATGAGCTTCGCTAGAGCTGCTATATTCGTTGTGCTTGGACAAGCTTAGTTGTTACCACTGGTCCATCCGGTTGATGAATCGGAGCTACGAATGAACCTAGTTGTATAGGATGACGTGGTATGATCAAAGATGAAAGTTAAACATGCTAAGGCTTGTATGGGAGGCCACGTCAGGTTGTGGTTTTTGCAGTCCCATACTTTCCACCACTAGGACCTAAGTTCTTACATCTTGAACCAAGATGAGCGTACAGCCACACGGGGGCCTGGAAACCCCCTTGACCAACTAACTTGCCTAGTAGATTCCATGAGTCACATAGTTCGGGAGTTCCATTCGACATATGCATTCTTGTTGTTCTTGAAGGTAGTGAAGGAGGTGCATTCATACATGTAGGTAAGCATGGCTAAGAGAAGGAGAGGCACGACCTCCATAATCTTGTTCCCCACACACATCTCTAGGGACCAGCTTTGGGACTTGACCCGTTACGGTGTCATCTCCTTAGGGCGTGACTCATGGTCTCGGCCAAATCAAGGTAAAGGTAGTGTCCAACCTCTCTCTGCCGGCTTTCCAAGGAAGAGGGTTAACGATATCTAGCATTAAGAGGAGGTTGGTACATGTGGGTAAAGTTGTGCACCCCTGCAGGGTAATAATATTTTCAAAGATCCGTGTCCACGGTTAAGGATGACTTGGGAACGGATTCTAAGATCATTGAGAAGAATAACCTAATTGTAAAACTTGACGATAGATGTGAGGTGTGCTTAAGGATGCTTCCTCAGGGATCTAGGGGGTGATCCTAGTTAGTAGGTTCGGCTAATGATGATTCGGTGAATATCAAAAGAAGATCAAAGCTAGTGATATCGTTTTCTCTTACCCCTTTTGAAAAGGTTCTATTAGTCGAGCTTCTCCTCCCTCTTCTACAAAGAAATATAGCTTTATGAAAAATAGCTCCACCAGCCATAAGTCTTGCAGAGTACACCCTGTACTCAGCCTTGCTTTGTTGATACTTTTGCAGTAGGTAAGTGTTACCATAGAAGAAGAGTTTGTTATGACATCGACATCGACGAGTAGCTTGGGGTTCCCGGTCGGCAGCCTGGAATCTATGGATTGGAACGTCATCATTATGCTTCAGGCCTCTTAGGCCATTTGTTAAGTTTTCTATACTTAATAGCATAATTTTCCTTCTGTTGTTTGATGTTTGTGGTTAGTGACCTCTGCTTGTAATAATTTGGTTCTCTGCTCAGTTATGAGCTTGCTGTACTAACTTTTGTGTTGTAGGCTCGCTGTAATGTACCTATTCTTTCTATGTATGCTTTTGAGATTTAGGTTAGGCTTATATCAGACAGAGGTCTGGGATTTGTCTAGCCTTAATCCGGGGGTGTCATAGGGAAGCAGCAGCACGTGCCATCGTCGCATTCAACAAGCCGTGTTTAACGATTTAGATTACGAAGTCGCGTTTAGGTTAAAACCGTGCCCTTTCACTTTACGTCCCCTCCGCTATAAAAGGGCATCCAATCCATCTCCAACTCTCACACTGCATCCCATATATCTCCCCGTTCTTGTCCAAAGCCCGAGCCCTGATGACCCACAAGTATATGGGATCACAATAGTCTTCGAGGGAAGTAAAACCCAATTTATTGATTCGACACAAGGGGAGCCAAAGAATATTTATATGCCTTAACAGCTGAGTTGTCAATTCAGATGCACCTGGAAACAATCTTGCTTGCAACAGTTTATCAGTAGCAACCGTTTTGTAGTAGCAGTAGCAAAGTAATCGTAGTAGTAAAATAAAGACAGTAGTAATAATTGCAGTAAATAGTAGGATTAAAGTGCGGTAGGCATAGGGATGGATGGACGGGCATTGCATGGACAAGACAATTCATGTAATAATCAAGACATAGGGAATTTGCAGATAAATAAGATAAAGTATCCAAGTACTAACTAATCATAGGCATGTGTTCCATATATAGTCATACGTGCTCGTAATGAGAACTTGCACAACATATTTTGTCCTACCAACCCATTAGAGCGGGGCCTCAAGGGAATCTACTGGCAATTAAGGTGCTCCTTTTAATAGAGCACCAGAGCAAAGCATTAACACTCCGTCAACACACATGATCCTCACATCATAGCCATCCCCTCCAGTTTTCCCGATTTCTATCACTTCGGGTCCTCGGGTTCCGGACAATAATATGTGTATACAACTTGTAGGTAAGATCATAAACAATAATATCATCATGAATCAATAACATGTTCAGATCTGCAATCATGGAAATCGGTCCCTAGTGACAAGCATTAAGCATAACAAGTTGCAAGAATGTCAAAAAGGACTAACAATAGATACTAGGCACCATGCCCTAATGATCTGATGCAATTACATGAATGATCTCATCCAATCCCTACCATTCCTATATCCTACTTCGGGGGATTACTCACTCATGGATGGGGGAACCATGGATGGTTGATGGAGAAGCGTTGGTGATGATGATGGCGATGATCTCCTCCAATTCCCCATCCCAGCAGGGTGCCAAAACAGAGTTTCTGGTTCCAAATCTTGGTTTCTGGTGGTGGCGGCGCAGCGGAACTCTATCTGGAAAAACGTTGAACCCCCCTTTGTTTTTAGGTCAGAGGGCTTATGTATTCGAAAGGAGAGGTCGAGGCGGAGACCGAGGCAGCCACACCACCCCCTGGTGCGGCTTGGCCTGGCCCGCGCCACTAGGTGGTATGGGCCCCTCATGGCCCCTCTCCGTCTCGGCTTCTGGCTCCATGAATCTTCTGGTAAAATAGGAGTTTTGTGATATTTTCTAGGATTTTTTCCTGAAAGTTGATTTCCTGCACAAAAACGAGACACCAAAGCAATTCTGCTGAAAACAGCGTTAGTCCGCATTAGTTGTATCCAAATCACACAAATTAGAGAAGAAACAATAGCAAAAGTGTTCTGGAAAGTAGATACGTTTTGGACGTATCAACTCCCCCCAAGATTAGCTTATTGCTTATCCTCAAGCAATTCAGTTGAAAACTGAGTGCGATAAAAGAAACTTTCATGAACACATTTGCTTCATAAGACGTATATATTCTCAGCATATGATCAAATACTTAGGCAATTCATAATAAAGAGTATGCAAATAATTTTACCCGGTAGTCATGAAAGCTATGAAGAGATTCCAACCCAATAATAATAAGCAACATGACACATAAGAATATGCAGGATTGTAATGCTCACAAGAAGATATGACAAAGTGGTATCTTGCTTGCCTTTCTTTTTGGAGCAAAACATAAATGCCAAGGCACCTCTAAAGTTTAAGTGAAGACTAGAAGTAAAAATATCAAAGATACAAGCGTCAAAGTTATGTCACAATTAACCGTGTTTTGGACAAGCACATTACACTAAGAATGAAAGCTATGCTCTCGGGAAGGTGTTCAGAGAATAAATGGTGACTCGACATAAAATTGAAAGAAAGGATTTGAAAAGTTTGAAAGGCTTCCAAATGTTGAAAGTATGGTACTCATTAACTTTGAGCTCTCATTTCCCCTATCATAAGCATCTTGAGGTGATTAAGGTTAAAGTGACTCAAATATGAGGATATTCTTGACAAGTTATAAGGTGAAAACCGCATGCCCCTTGCTTACGAGTACCGAACCTCATGCTACTCAACTTTGGTCTCAAGCAAGTTCTTGTCATTGTGAGTGCATGTGTATCATAGAGAACCGCCAACGGGGTACCCCTTGCCCCATGACATAGGAGCTTTCCCATATCAAAATGAAAAGGCAACAGACAATGAGCATCTCAGCGATCTTTTTATTTGCTATTTGCATAGGTTTTTATTGAGGATGCTTTACAAAATGCTCACTATGGTTATGCTGCAATTTTCCACCATGATTAGGCATGGCTTAGGCTAGCCGCCCAAGCGTTTCTCTAACACACAAACAAACTCCATAATCTTATAATCTCCCCTTTTATTTCACACCGCCGGGATCCATAAACAAAAGAACATGATATCAACTAAATAATAAGGGCAATGTTGAAAGCGTTCCCCATGGTAACATGGTTCTGCTAATTCACAACTTATAAATTGCAAGCATATAAGTAACATAGATGGGCACAATGGTTCAGGTTTATTAAGTGCAAGAAAATAAAGTGTGCCATCAAGTTCGTGAGAGCTTTACTAACTAATTTCCATATAACAAGCAAACATTTTTATTTGGAAGAAAACAAAGCATAATAAATATTCAAGGAATATCAATGATGCTAATAGGTAGATATGCTGGACTGTTTTTGACAATTTTGGTTTTGGGGAGTTGGATGCACGAGTTAAGCTTATACTCAGCACAAGTGAACGCTCGCAATAGAAAGGGAGTGACAATCGAGAGAGCAGTAACTGTCATAATCATGCTTGTGACATAACAAAATTAATAGTGGCATAAAAGTGACACAAGAACTCTAAGGCAAAATAAATCATCGAGGCTTAACTGACTTTTTTAGTCATATGCATGCGTGAGCATGTGCCAAGTCAATTCAAATAAAAAATTCAGAAGAGGATACCACAATGTCATACCAAGTTATGAATAGAACAATGCAAGAAAACATTTATATGACATGTTACAAACTATTAGTGGATTGGAACTGATCATAAGAGAGCAAGAACTACTAAGCATCCATTAAATAACATACACCTTACATGAACAGACTAAGCATGCCCACAATGATGAGTATATGTCTGATACATTGCAAATGTATCTATAATTTTTGATGTTCCATGCTTGGTTTTATCTACTTTCTTATGTTTTGTCCACACTTTGGAGTACTTTTCATATGATTTCTTGGACTAACCTATTAACAAGATGCCACAGTGCCAGTTACCTATTTTCTGCTGTTTTTGGTTCCAGAAAATCAGAAAATGAATATTCTCGGAATTGGACGGGACAAAAGCCAAAGTTGATATTTTACCGGAAGAATCACAGAGCCAAAAGACGAGACGGAGAGGGGCCAGGGGCCAGCCACACCATAGGGTGGCGCGGGTCCTCCTTGGCCGCGCCACCAGGTGGTGTGGGCCCCTCCGGCCTCCACCGACCTTGCCCTTTCGCCTATATATTCCTCCTAATACGAAAACCCTAGATCGTCAATCAGAAATCCACGAAAAGTTCTGCTGCGCCGCCGCCACCGAAGGGGAGATTTGGGGGACAGCAAGTCTCTATTTCGGCAGCCTACCGGGATGGGGAAGTGCCCCCGGAGCCATCTCCATCGATCTCCACCGCCATCTCCATCACCGTTGCTGATTCCCATGATGAGGAGGGAGTAGTTCTTCCTCGAGGCTAAGGGTTCTACCGGTAGCTATGTGTCCTCTCTATGCATGATCATATTGTGATCATGAGCTTTTTAATCAAGTAGATCTACCTTGCTACTCAAGTGCTTTAATAGATCTCTACTCTCCCCATGTGTGTGAAAGTGACAGCGTGCACACCATGGTGGCACTTAGGCTAGAGATTACAAATACTTGTTATGAGTTATATTTGGAGTTGGATGTCTTTATGAAATTGTGGTGTTTGTTAGAACCATCTAGAGCTCAAGGTGATAGTGTGGGGTTATCTAGATGGGAAAGGCTTACTTTGAGGTGTGCTGTTATAGCCCTACCATGTATTATAGTGTCCAACCGGAGAGTAGTTCAGCGTAGTATGATAAAGAAGAATATATTTATATGAGAGTGTTCACTAGTGAAAGTATGATCCCTAGGCCTTGTTTCTAAGCATTGAAACACCATTTGCAATTAAATCTGTTACATGTTTGCTTGCTTCCATCTTTATTTCAGTTTGCCTTTAGTCTTTTCCCACGTCAACCATATGCCAAAAAGCTATTTTCTATCACCGTTACCACTTATAATTATCCATACCACTTGTATTTCACTATCTCTTCGCCGAACTAGTGCACCTATACACCGAACAAGTGTATTGGGTGTGTCGGGGACACAAGAGACTTCTTGTATCTTGATTGCAGGATTGCTTGAGAGGGAATACCTTTGAACACTTCCTCCCTGAGTTCGATAAACCTTGGGTGATCTACTTAAGGGAAAAATTGCTATTGTTCTACAAACCGCTGCACTTGGAGGCCCAACAACTGTCTACAAGAATAGAAGTTCGTAGACATCAAGCTATTTTCTGGCGCCGTTGCCGGGGAGGAAAGGTAAAAGGTATTCTCACCGGAGGATTAAAGAAGAAGAACCTCCCACGGCAAAGGCCTATTTTCTAGCGCCGTTGCCGGGGAGGTAAGGTAAAATGTACTCACATCCTCCTATGTGAGTGCTCGAAGTTATTTCCTTTAGATTCTGCAATTTTGTCTTTTTGTTTCTAGTTTTCACTATTAGGCTTAATGTAAAACAACAACAAAATTAGAGAGATTTTTAGTATTTTTCCTAAGTTAGAACTTGAATTGTCTGAAAGAAAATTAAAAACCCATGGAACTTTCTTTGCATGCTAATAGCAATGTTATTAGTATGAATCTTTTGAACACCTTTGTTACTAATGCTATGGAAAAGTCTAAGCTTGGGGAAGCTAGTTCTTATGAAAATGATCTTTTTAGTTCCCTAGTTTTAAGGAAGAAAATTTTCTCTGATGATACTTTATCTCCCATATGTGGTAATTCTATTGATACTTGTGATATTTTAGATCCACATACTGAAAGCTTCCCTTTTAAAATACCTATAAAAATTGTTGAACGTGTTATGAATAACTCTTATTTTGGAGATGGAACTGTCCATCCTGGTGATCATTTACTCTTTATACATGAATTATGCGGGTTGTTCAAGGGTGTAGGTATTTGAATGAACCAAGTTAAGAGGAAGCTATTCACTTTATCACTTAAGGGCAAAGCAAGGGAGTGGTATGAGCTACTAGATGATCCTCATCATTTGGAGTGGAAGGAACTTGAATCTCTCTTTGACTCTAAATTTTATCCTCCTCATGAAATTCATAAAGATAGGAATTATATTTATAATTTTTATCCTCGTGATGGAGAAAGTATTGCCCAAGCATGGGGGAGACTGAAGTCACTAATGCTCAAATGTTCCATTCATGAGCTCCCCGAGAATATTGTTATTAATAGTTTCTATGCAAGGCTTTCAGGACATTACAAGGACTATCTAAATACTTGTTTAGAGGGATCCTTCACGAGTAAGGAGGTGAAAGCTAAGTGGGATCTTCTTGAAACAATTTAAAGCAATACCGAAGATTGGGATAACAACAAAGGTAAAGAACCAGGTATAAACTATGAGTATGATTGCATTAAGTCTTTCGCTGAAACTACTGATTTTCAAGAGCTTAGTGCTAAATATGGTCTTGATCCTCAAATTCTTATTGATTGTTTTAGATCCTTTGCTTCTCATATTAATGCTCCTACAGAAAAGTGGGACATGTATCATTAGCCTTTTAAAGACACTTGCATGGAAAATGAAATTGTTGTTAATGATAGCAATAAACATGCTCAAACCTCTCAAAGTACTATTTCTTATAAGCATGTTAATTTTTGTGGAATACATAGACCTTGTGAGAATAATCAAATTGAAGAAGAATATTATATCAGCCACAGGAATGAAAAAACTAGAATGTGGTATAGGGCTTCAAATGATCTTGGTAAAAAAGTGTGTGCCCTTTATCCTTTTATTTGTGAACTTTGCTTTAAAGTGGGTCATAATAATAGCCCTTCTAATCCAATGAGTACTACAAGTTTATATTGTGATGACATGATCACTCCTAATCAGCATGATGAACTTACATTATTTTTGGGGTGTGAAGAATTATCAAGAAAAACTTCTTTGGTAGATATGAGTGCTTTTGATATGAATAGTGTCCTGCAAGGTTGTCATATTTATTGTGTTGATAATTTTCACACAAATACTTACATACAAAATATTATAGAAGATGAGATTTTACCAAAATATGATAGGACTAATATGTGTTTTGATCTTATTAATGAAAAGAAGGAATCCTCCAAAGTTTCTTCTATTGTCTCTAACAATAAGTCAGGGTATATGGAGAAGCTTCCTTTCAAGCCTCTCCCTCCTAAAGAGAAGAAGAAAAAGAAGAAGAGGAGGAGTAAAAGGAGAGAGGAAACGGTATTTTCCCCTAAGCATGTTGCTCCTATTATAGTTTTTGATGAGTCTGAACTCGATGATGTTCCTATGCTTATTACCTATATTAGTGATCATGATTGGGAAAATCACACTACTTTTGATATTGAAAATTTCTTCAGTACCAATTCTGAAAATGATGATAATTGTTGTACTATTAGTGTTATCCATGCTCCTTCCAATGATGATATGTTTACAAATGAACAGACTTTGGAAGATAACTATTCTATTGCTTATGATGATACTATACCTCCAATATATGATGATTGCAATGATGAATATGATATTTTCAGTCCACCTACTATTGAGGAGGAAATTAATTATGATTACAATATGCCTACTACAATATTTGATGATTATGGTGATGAAAATAATAATGGTAGCTATTTTGTTGAATTTGCTCCTACTACAATTAATAAGAATGACTATGTTTATGTGGGGAGTATTAATTCTTTTATGCATGTGGCTCATGATAAGAATGTTTTATGTCATAGTTATATTGTTAATTTCATTCATGATGCTACTAAAAGTTATTATGAGAGAGGGAAACACAGTTTTATGCATCTCAATAATATTAAGTTTCCCCTCTTTATGTTGAAAGTCTTGAAGTTGCACTTGTTTTGCTTTCCTATGCTTGTTTTTTTGTGCTTTCATGACTTGTTTCTTTACAAGATTCTTATTCATAGGAAGTGGGTTAGACTTAAATGTGCTTTGAATTTGCTTATTGATGCTCTCTTTTACTTCAACTCATATTTCTTATGTGAGCATCTTCTCAAACTATCAAGCCTAACTTAAAGGCATTAAAGAAAAGTACTTATTGGGAGATAACCCAAAAGTTTTAGATGAGTCTTGGAAGTTATTACCTCTGTAATAACCGCTCCTTATCCTTTTTATTTTCTTTTTGTGCCAAGAGTAACCTCTAATGAGAGAGAAGTAATGATTGGAAAAGTTGTTGTCCCGAAACACATTTCTGTGCTTCACCGTAAAGATTCGTGTAAAATCTTTGTACGTCCTTTTGAGGCGTGAATTTTTTTGCTTCTTCCCCAGGTTGTTATCTAACTTTCGTTAGTTCAACACTTTTAGATTTGAGCAACAGAAGGTGTTCGAAAAAATTCGTCTGTACCTACTGATCTGTTTTGACAGATTTCTGCCATTATTTGCATTTGCTTCTTGTTGGTTCCTTTTTGAGTTCTTTTGGGGAATTGAGCTTTTTGACGGAAGTGCTACAGTAGCTAGTGTTCTAATGGCAGTTTATTTGGTGTTAGAACTGAACCGTAAGACTTATTTATCTTGAGTGCACTAATGTTGCTAATAAAGATTGTGTGAAGTTTTGTATGAAGGAAAAAATTTAGGTGTATAGAAGGAATGAGTAATGAGATGAAGGATGGACTAAAGCTCAAGCTTGGGGATGCCACACGTGTCACCCCAAGAAATATCCAAGAAGTACAAGCATCAAGGCTTGGGGATGCCCAAGGCATCCCATTCTTCATCAATAAAAATCCCAGGTTTCTTCCAAACGCTTCATTTTTATTGTTTCATGCACAGTGTCGTCGGATTGACGACAAGTACACCATGAGGGGGTCCTCGAGGCGTGCGGAAGAGAGGGGTGTGAGACGTACGGTATTCCGGGACGGTGAGCACACAAGTTTACCCAGGTTCGAATCCGCCGGCTTTGGACGGATCCTACTCCTGCTAGCAATCCAGTAATACGGCAGAGCCGGAATATGGGTTACAAGGGTATCGCCTGTGCGAGTTGAGGGTCTAAAGTATTGGGTGCCCTAAAGGCTCTCCCTAGGCCGCCTTATATAGATATCCTTCCTAGGGTTTACAGGAGAGATCAATCCGGCTACGACTAAGAGTTGGTTACAGAGTACATCTTGAACTGCAAGTAACATTATGGGCCTAAGTCGGTAAGTCTTCTGGGCCTTCCCGTAGCCGGATTGGACTCCGTCTTCTCTCCCTGACTGGGCTGCCCGTGAAGCAAAGCTCTAACCCGAAGTGGGCCAACCTGGTCAGTGAGCAATTGTGAGGATACCCGGAAAGTATATCCCCAACAACAGCCCCCGGAGGCCTCCAAGATCCAAAGTCGGATTTTATCATCGTCTAGCTTGATCTTCGGCTTGCAGAATCTTGAAGGGTTCCTAAAACTTCACAACAAAAAATACGATCCGGGTCTTAAAATAAGTCAGACCTTTCAATTGGTTACTCAGATTTCCCAGCTCGATTTTAAACTAAGCCGGAACTTGGTCTCCAACGCCACCTGACACAAGCATGGTCAAGTCACGTCATCTAACAGGCGTGCTATCAGCACGACCGTTGGTGGGCCCGCGGAACCGAGGCGTCGTTTCAATGCGTGCGTGGAGATCGAGGAGACGCAATCATCGCGTGGGTCCTTCCTAGTTCTTTCCACAACGCGTGGCGGTTAGACTGTAGCATTTGCACGAATCTTGGCGCAGGTAGGTGGATATAAGGTGTTTGGATTTCTCCTTCTCCTTTCCACCAGCCCTTTGCCGTTTCTTTCTCTCCCAATCTTCCTGCGTGCACAGAGCTCCCTCGTCCCTTCCCCACAGAACTCCCAGCGCCGCCACTTTCAGGTCATCTTCTCACCGGAGAAATGGCTTCATCATGTTCTTCCTCCGGTTTGGCGGCAGCAGCGGTGGCGGCATCGACGGAAGCTGCAGCGGAGAAGGAGAGCTTCCGGGGAATCTGGATCCCCTGTGCCCTCGACGAGAACGGCCTCAAGAACATGGAGAAGGAGGGGCTTCTCTCCGCCGGCGACTAGCAGACCGGCTCCGGTGAAACCATCCCCAACCCGTGCGACGGCGAGCGGGTCCACTTCGGCACCCATCTCGACCGAGGTCTGTCTTTTCCTCCCTCGGAGTTCTTCTCTGAGGTGATAGATCATTACGGAGTTCAACTCCACAATCTTCCTCCCAACTCTCACTTAGAGATGAGTGCTTATGCATCGCTTTGCGAGGGCTTTCTCGGCATTAGGCTGAGTTTGCTTCTCTTCCGGTACTATTTTCATGTCCGGAGAAATTCTATCACTGCCGGTGTTCCTTACATCACCGGCACTATTAGTATTTCACTTAGATGCAACCGGGCATATCCCAAAATTGCTGCCAGTGACTCAGTCAAACAATGGCCAGCCACATTTTTCTACCATAAGGATATTCCGGCTCCCGGCAAAGCTACTGCTTTGCCGGTTTTGTCGATGGAGCCGCCACGGCCTAGCCTTCCTGGGACGACGCTGCTCTGGCTCTCACCGATAATCTGATCCTCGCGAAGAGGCGGATCGAATATTTGATCAAGCTCAAGGGTCTGAAGGGATCCGACTTGGTCCAGTGCTGGGTCTCACGTCGGATCCAGCCACTTCAGTACCACGGGGATAGACTGACGCACTCCATCACATCTTCTAAAAAAGACTCCCTCCGCATTAGCCCCAAATCCTACACCACTCAAGGCTACATCAGCCAAATCAAGTGGCTGATCAAAGAGCAGATCGAGAGGAGAATTCCGGAGGTTTCTCTAGATATGCACACGGCGGACAACCCCGTGGTGCTAGTAAGCTTCCATCAGTACATCTTTTATGTGTTTCAATCTTCGAGTTAAGTTGCAATACTGATATGTTTTCTTGTTTTCAGCTTGCTGACCTCCTCGAGTCGGAACTTGCTCCGCTCGAAGGATATCCTCCTGAGTTTTCTCAGGAGACAAAAGTTGTCCCATTGCCAGACCTTGCGCTCAAGAAGCGCAAAGCTCCGACAGTGGCTGTTAGCACAAAGGAGGTGCCTGTTGTGAAGAGGTAATCTTTCAGTCACAATTTCCGCATTTGTACCTTTCTCGAATTTCTTTCCGAGATGTAATGTTTCCGACTTTACCCCATTTATCAGAGCCAAGCCGATCGTCAAGGGCAAGGGGAAAGGGATTCCTTCGAAGCCCCTTCGACAGACGAAGCTTACCATAGCTTCTCCTGGCGCGGCTCCTCTGACTCCTGCCCCTCAACCTTCTACAACGCCGGCGATCACTCCTTCTCCGGTTGTTGCAGAAGATCCGGATCCTCCAACGGCGCTCGTGATCCTTGGGTCACAAACTGACGTCACCGTGGGTGCGTCAGGTCAAGATAAGGGTGAACCCTCTTCGGGTAATGATCCCTCGGCTGAAGTCTTCGCCGACAACCTCATCAGTAATCCGGGACTTGCCAAGTTTCGCCTGTCCCGGAAATCTGCAGAGGAAATCCAGCGGCTGACCAGGCAAGTCCTGGAGAAAAGCCATTTATCCCCCAAAGAGGAAGCGCAAGAAGCAGAGGATGTCAAGTTCTCTGACCTTCTCGCTCAAGTCCGCCTTCGCGACGAGAGGATTAGGACTGGCGAGCTTCCAACAGCCCTAGTAATCCCTCTTACTCTCGCCGAGAAGGTGGCAGCTGAAGTGAACGCGGTTTTAGATAAACTCACCCGCGAGCAATATGTAAGTCGGAATTCCAACTCTTGTTTTTACATTATGTTATATCATATCCTCTAGCCCCCAAGCATGAAGTAGGATATAGAATCCGGGTTTATGCTTTCATTAGGATGCCAAAGAACGAACTAGTGTAGCCCCCAAGGCTCGTGCTGATATTTAGCAAAAAATATTAGCCCGAGTCTTAAGTAGCTTTCTGACTTTGGGTATTCTGACTTACAGAAAGTATGTTCCTATAACCAGGAATTATTGACCAATGTCTGTGATAAGCGGAGAGAGATCAAAGCTCTTCGGCTTAAAAATGCTGAGCTCAAAGTAGCCAAGGATGACGCCGAAGGTAAACATTCCGAGATTCAAACCTTGTTTTTTGCTTTTTGAGTGCCGAATTTTTTCTGAATTGTTGTTCTTTTTTGACTAGCGCTGGTGAAACAATCCATCGCTATGATTGAAGAGGCCGAGAACCTCAAAACCCTGGTGGTGGAGAACAAGGGACTTCGTCAAGAGCTAGATAAGCTCAAGGCAAATCATGAAACGAGCATAGCTCAAGTCCTGGAATCCTCCTCCATGGCCACTGAAGAGCGTGATCGCAAGATTGCTGCTCAAGATAAAGTTATCTCGGACCTCAAGAATGAGCTTGGAAGATTGAAGGACATCTCCCAGGCGCTCTGGGCTGAACTCCAGAGTCTCCGGGAGGAGAAGACCAAGATTGACGACGTCATTCTCGGTATGTTTCCCCTCTCTGACTTATCTTTTTTCTTCGACTTTTATCAATGTCGGATTTTTCTTAACTTGTTTTGTGTATAGGTCCTCTAAACTTGACGGACTCTTCCTCCTCCGAGCCCCGCACCCACCGGTTTATCCAACTCGGTGATCTTCTTCATGACTTCCGCCAGTCCCTTCAGGACATTAGCGAGTCTCTCAGGATTCCGGACATGCCAAGCATGTCGGATTTTCAGGTGCGGGACAAGGCCAAGGAGATGGCGCAGCTTGTTTAGGACTGGAACATGTCCTACGCGCGGACTGTTGTGCAGAACGCTCTTACCATGGTCATGAGCCACCATGGAAACAAGGAGATATGGCAAGTGACCAGAGGGTACTGCAAGGTAGATGAAGACGGCCAGGAGCAAGACCTTCAAGCCATCATGCACTCCTACGCCGGATATGGGTGCCACGTAGCTGATCTGACCAGCTACGAGATCCCCTTCTTCACCCGCGTAGCTACTCCACCACCTCCTCCAGAAGAAGCTGAAGAAGTTTCCGACGATGAACGGACCACCTCAGATCCGGACATCTTGGAACGATATCAAAGCGGAGTAACTAGCGATCCGGCAGCTCCTTCATCTCCTCCTGTATCATAGTCCAGAAAATTATGTATTATTCTGGAAAGAACATGATGCGTTTGTAAATATTAAGTACTATTGATTTTGCTAGTGCTAAGCTTTTTATCTATTCAACACTTTTGGCTTTGATTTTTTTTGTGCCTAAAATGTTTACATAAGCACTTGAATTTTTCCGTCTCTACTTATCATTTATCTGGCTTTCCGCCTCGTCCCTTTCTTGAGCCGGCTAAACCTTCAGCCGGAAACTTTTTCGAGCAACGGAGCTCAATTGCTAAACCAGTTTAAACTTGGAAACAAAGCCGGCTTCCAGTACCAACAATTCACTACTCGGAAAATACCTGCATCCAACAATCAGACAAATAACCCAAGTAAAGACTAGAAATTTTAAAGTTATACCCGAAGGTAGCAGTTTTAGAATCAGAAATCTAAACCAGAACATGAGCATAAAGTACTTTCAAGCATTCTGGGATTTTCGACTATGACACGATCATTAGGAAATAAGATGGTAAAAATTTCTCAGAAAAACTTGAGGCAACCAAAACTTTTATTTCTCACAGAACGTGTACATATGTATGATTACAAAGAAGGATAAACTAAGAATAAAAGGGACGTAGCTGCGCAATATTCCACGGTATGTCTAACTCATCCGGATTTGTACTGCCTCCAGCTCTCTTTCTCTTCTTAGTAGCAGGTCTTTCTTTGACTGGCCTCATGTCAGTTAAGTAGTACGATCCATTGTGCAATACTCAACTAACTAAAAAGGGCCCTTTCCATATTGGGGAAAGTTTGTGCTTTCTTTGTTGCACAAGCCGGAAAACCAAATCACCTTTATTGAAAGATCTAGTTCGGACTCTCTGGCTATGATACTTGTGTAACTTCTGCCGATAGGCTGTAGATCTCATTTCAGCAATGACGCGAACTTCTTCGACTAAGTCGAGATCATTTTGTCGAGAAATCTCGGCATCCTCTTCGATATACGCGGCCACTCTAGGATAAGTATGAATTAAATCGCTAGGAAGAACTGCTTCTGCGCCATAGACCAAGAAGAAAGGTGTGTATATTGTTGACATGTTCGGAGTTGTTCGTAAACTCCAAATTACAGAGGGTAATTCCTCTGCCCAAGCCTCCGCAGCACGTCGTAGTGGTGCTTCGTGTCTTGGTTTCAGGCCTTGTAGAATTAAACCATTTGCTCTTTCGACTTGTCCGTTAGCCTGTGGATGTGCGACTGACGCAATGTCAAGCCGAATATTTTGCTCGTCGCAGAATTCAGCCAATTCTCCCATGGAAAAGTTACTCCTGTTGTCCGTGATAATGCTATGTGGATAACCATACCGGATTATAACATCCTCGACAAATCTTTTGGCTGTTGCTCCATCACAACTAGTGACAGGTTTAGCCTCGATCCACTTTGTGAATTTATCCATCATCACTAAGAGGTGAGTAAATCCACTTGGAGCTCGTTTAAAAGGTCCTACCATATCAAGCCCCCCAGACCGCAAAAGGCCATGTTATAGGTATTGTTCACTGCTGATCAGCCGGACATGAGCTTGCTTGGCATACTTTTGGCAGCCTTTGCATGTCTTGACTAAACATTCGACGTCTGCCTGAGCTGTAAGCCAGAAAAATCCATGTCGAAAAGCTTTTGCCACTAAAGATTTGGCTGCAGCATGGTGACCACACTCGCCTTCGTGGATTTCCGTTAAAATTTCCACTCCTTCTTCCGGAGATACACAGCGCTGAAAAACCCCAGAAGCACTCCGTTTATGGAGCTCACCTTTAACAATAGTATAGGCTTTTGCTCGTCGGATAATCTGTCGGCTTAGCACCTCGTCTTCGTGTAATTTGCCATCTACCAAGTAATCGAGGTAGGGTTGAGTCCAGCTGGGAATTACAGCCAGAACTGCTATCAAAGGTGAGTCGGATTTGGTCGGATATTCCTCATCTACCCCGTTTTCGAGGGAACTTTGAGGTGCTCTAAAAATGCGCCATCCGGGACCTCTTTCCACGCAGAACCTATACAAGATAGTGCATCTGTTTTCTCATTTTCCGCTCGAGGGATGTGTTGAACTACAAACCCTTTGAACGATTTAGATAGATCGTCCACGACAGCTTTATATGCTGCCGTGTGTTTATTTGCATTACAAATATCTAAGACTTGCTAAGCAACAAGATCCGAATCTCCGTAACACATCAAACGTTGGATGCCAATATCCTTGGCAATCTGGATTCCATGTAGCAGTGCTTCATACTCGGCAATGTTGTTTGTTGCTATGAAGTGGATCTGCAACACGTATAAAAGTTTATCTCCTTAGGGTGATTTGAGCACCACGCCAGCCCCTGAGCCCCCTCGAGCCTTAGACCCATCGAAAAAGAGGGTCCAATATTCCAACTCAGGTAGGACCATGTTCTCCTTGGTCTCTGTCCAATCAGCGACAAAGTCAGCAAGGATTTGAGATTTAATTATTGTCCGAGGTTTATACTCAATATCAAAAGCTGAAAGCTCTATCCCCATTTGGCGACACGTCATGTGGCGTCGCTATTGTTGATTTTGTCTCTCATAGGAGCTTTTCTCACCACGGTAATTGGATGCTCCTGAAAATAGTGTCGTAGCTTAGGAGATGCTAGAAAAACACCGTAAGCCAATTTTTGATAGTGCGGATACCGCTGTTTGGACTCTGTCAGGACCTCGCTGACAAAGTACGTCGGACGCTGCACCAGGTGTTCCTGATTTTCCTCTGGTCTCTCCACCACCATGACGATACTAACAACCTTATTTGTCACAGCAATGTAAAGCAACATCGGTTCCTGAGGTTCCGACGCTGCAAGGATAGGAGCAGATGAGAGTACTTTCTTCAGGTCTTGTAGTGCAGCTTCAGCTTCGTCAGTCCAGACAAAATCCTTGGTCTTCTTTAGGAGCTTGTATAATGGTGTGGCTCTTTCACCAAGCCAGCTTACAAATTGACTGACCGCAGCAATGCAACCAGTTAATCTTTGTACATCCTTTAGGCAAGTTGGCCTGGAAATATTGAGAATAGCCTTGATTTTGTCTCGGTTCACCCCTATGCCTCTTTGAGACACGATGAAACCTAACAATTTTCTGGTTGGTATTCCAAAGAAGCATTTCTTCGGGTTAAGCACGATGTTGTATTTTCGTAGATTGGTGAACGCTTCCTCCAAGTCGGAAATCAGCGTTTCCTTCTTTTTGGACATCACCGCAATATCATCCATGTATGCATGTACATTGCGTCCGAGTTGGTCGTGGAGGCAACGCTGCATCGTGCGCTGGTACGTAACTCCTGCGTTCTTTAGCCCAAAGGGCATCGTAACAAAACAGAAGGTTCCGAAGGGGGTTATGAATGAAGTTTTGACTTTGTCAGATTCCTTCATCTGGATTTGGTGATAACCGGAATATGCGTAGAGAAAACAGAGGAGTTCCGAGCCTGCCATAGAATGATAACTTGATCAATTCCAGGAAGAGCAACCGGATCTTTTGGACAAGCCTTGTTCAAGGCAGTATAATCAACACACATCCTTAAATCAGTGGTGTCCTTTTTAGGGACCATTACAGGGTTGGCCAACCAATCAGTATGGATGACCTCTTCTATGAATCCGGCTAACTCGAGCCGCGCTAGTTCCTTAGCTATTGCCTTACGCTTTTCATCGCCAAACCGCCGTAAGGACTGTTTGACGGGTTTAGCGTTCGGGTTTACATTTAGAGAGTGCTCGGCAAGTTCCCTAGGTACTCCGGTCATGTCAGATGGCTGCCATGCAAAGATATCTTGATTTTCTTGGAGAAACTTGACGAGCGAGCTTTCCTATGCGCTACTTAGGCCTACACCTATCTGGGTCACCTTGGAGGGGTCATCATCCTTCAATGGCGTCGTCTTCGTCTCTTCTGATGCCTTAAACTCTGGATTTGGCTTTGTCAGCTCCTTCTTCGTCGTGGGCATCTCGGACTGATCTATGCTCTTCTTGATATCCTGGTACTCCTGGGCGTGTAGCACGGCTTCGGCAAAGGCGGCATTTCCATCCTCGCATTCTCGCGCCTTCTTCGGGTCTCCCCTGATGGTGATCACGCCGTTGGGACCTGGAATTTTCATCATATTGTAAATGTAACACGGACGAGCCATAAAGGCCTAGTAAGCCGGACGTCCGAATATAGCGTGGTATGCGCTCTTGAACGGGACCACTTCGAAGGAAAGTGCCTCTGTCCGATAATTCTTTGGTGTTCCCAAAGTAACATCCAAAGTGATTTCTCCCAGGGAATTAGCTTGTCTTCCTAGGACAACTCCGTGAAAGAGCACAGAGCTATGGTTCAGCTGTGTTACCGAGATCTTCATCCAGCGTAGCGTTTTGACGTAGAGAATATTGATGCTGCTACCACCGTCCATGAGGGTCTTGGAGAAACCATAACCGTCAATAAGTGGATTGACGATTAAGGCGTATTTTCCTCGCCTGTCTAGCTTAGGCGGATGTTCAGCGCGGTCAAACGTGATTGCCACTTCCGACCAGTCCAGATACTGAAGGACAGCCGGAACTGTTGCATTGAGCTCATGGAGAACTGCTTTCTTGACCTTTGTTGGTTGAGATCCGAGGAAGGTGACGTAAGTGTCCTTCTTGGTGGGAAAAGTCTTCTTCCCTTCCGACTTGGGATTTGAAGCATCAGCTTCCTCCATGTCGGAATCTTCCTTGGTCTCCTTGTCTTTGTTGGGATTTTTCTTTCCCTTCTTTCGCTTAGCTATGTAGCCCGTGGTATCGTCTCTCTTGATGTCGTCGTTAAAACGACACTCAGCGTTGGTGTGGGACGAGCCCCCATTGGCGTCCAAGTGATGCACACATGGGTTATTGGCAATGTCGGCCCAAGTGTAGGTTTTGCCTGGTTGTTGCTCTCCTCTACCTTGGACCCTTGATGTCCCACGGCCACGCCCGCGGCCTCCGCCACGTCCTCCTCGTCCTCCAGACCCAAAAACAGTAGTGACCACTGCTGTCTCCGCGTGGGGTTTTTCTTCCGAGGTATTTTTGCGCTTTTGAGCTTGTTGCTTTGGTTGTTTTGCCGACTGAGGGACAGCCAGGACATTGAGTAATCCCTCTGCATCGTCGTCAGCCTCTGCATACTTGCTCGCTGTTTTTATCATCTCTCCCAAATCAGTAACCTTGTCACACTTCAAGCGATGGCGCAGTAAACCAATTGGGAGACCTGCGATGAAAGCTTCAATCGCAGTTTGATCATTTACTCCTTCATAGGAGTTCTTGGTGTCGATCCATCGTCCGAGGTAATCCCGGCAAGTTTCTCCAGCTTTCTGGGTGCAACGTTGTAGGTCTCCAACCGTATAGGGCCTCCGATATGTGCCTTCGAAATTCCGAAAGAACACACTTTGCAAGTCATACCAGTTATGCATGGTGTTTGCCGAAAGTTCATTGAGCCATGATCGTGCCGTCTTCCGCAACATAAGTGGGAGATATCGGGTTGCGACTAGGCTGTTTCTGCCTTTAGCGATGCAGCAAGCTTGGAAGAAGTCCTGTAACCAGGTAACTGGCTGAGCAATGCCGTCGTAGGCTTCGATATGTCTTGAGATAGCAAATCCTTCTGGGAATTTTTAGCTCTAGTGCGTGGTCCGAAGCACTTTGGGCCCACGTACACGTCATTGTTTTCATAGCGCCGAGCCTCTATGTTGGAGTTGATCCTGTGTCTTGTGTCGTTCGGGGATAGAGATCGTCCCGAATGTCAGTTTGGCTGCGGTGCCTTGGAGCCGGACTTCGGCTTCTGCCACCACCTCCTCCGCCATGTCGTCCTCCTTTCCCTCCTTGGGGGCCGTTGTGATAACTGCCTGGTGGAGGGGGTGGGGCAGCTGAATTGTTTTCGGCTAATCGCCGGTCTCCATCCGGAGCATTATTATTCTAGTTCCGGGGAGGTTCTTGACTACGACGAGCCCCTTGCCGGCTTGTTCCAGCATGGTTTCCGTCGTTCCTTCGTCTTTCCTTCCCACCATGGTGAGGCTCAGCCAGACGGCTCTCATGTCTAGGAGGTGGCATTCTCTGACGATCCTCCTCCTGATGTTTCTCCTTATCTTCTCCCTTTGGATCATTGAATTCTCGTCGGGGAGGATTCCTCGGATTCAGTGCAGCGATCACGTCTTTCTCGGCTGCTGGAGCGACATTGCTCCAGTTATGTGTAGCTCTGCGATGCTGTCCTGACGATTCGGTTCTTGAATAATTGTCTTCCCTGCGTTCGGGGTGATGGTATTGCGCCCGAACGTAATGGGATCTTACGTCAGCCCATCCCGGATCTGTGCGACATTGGTCAGAATCCGAGACCAGTTTTTGACTTCCGGACAGAGCGACCTTCTGTTGCTCCAGTCCCTTGTTGAGTAGCTTGATACCCAAACGGATCTCCTTTGGTCCTGGATTAGCCGATAGAATTTCTCGGGCTACCACGGTATTCTGTACTGGGGTTGGGTAGACCCAATCTCTGTTGCTGTCTTTCCGTGGCTTCCCCATCTCATCGCCAAAAAGGACGGCACGGACACGTGGGAATTTGTCATCGTTGGTGTGACGCTTCCGTGTCTTTTGATGTAACCAAGACATGTATTCCTTGGTTGACATGCGTTTCTTCTCCACCTCGATGTTTTTGGCTTCACCAAAGAGTTGTTGACGATGCGCTTCTAGGGCTTGGGCCCTTTCGTCTAGCTCATCTCCAGTAAGTTCTGCAGCTGTAGGGATAGGTGTGGTTAATGCGGCATCGATGAGTTTACGCGCACCTTCTGTGATCACGTGTCCATCCACCGATGCTTCTTTTTTCGGCTCGTCTGGGATAAGTGCTCCATCCGAGTCTTCCTCGTATTCCTCGGTAATCACCTCCTCTATGAGAGGGTCTTTTGCCGGGGTCTTGTTCTTCTTCTTTGCCTTCTTGGCAGCGCCGGTAGCGAAGACGGCTTTGGGTCCGTTTCCTAGAGTCTAGCTCTGATCGGTACTTTTGGACATCTGGACTTCGGGATTATCTCCGACGTCCATGTCATCCTGCGCTTTGGGAGGGTGTTCCCCGGATCCTTCATCCATGGCTTCTCCTTCTTCTGCAGCTTTGGAGTTGTACTCCTCTTCATATTCCGCGGAGAACTTTCGGAAATCTGCCGACGTCATAGATTCATCCGAGGATGCGGGAACATCGGCATTTGTCCCAATTGCCTCCAGCACCGAATCGGTGTTTTCTCCAGCATCGGCAGAGCGGATCTGGATCCAACGTATCCGACGAAGTGTGACGCGTGCTTCCTGAGGTACCTGCGGCTTTCGCGATCAGCCATGTCGAAACTTTTAATGGTTTTGAGGATTGCATTTGCGCTTGCGCCTTGTAGTATCATACGTCTTAGTGTGTACCTGAGGAAAGGCCTGTCTGTCCTGGCATCGTCAAAGCCGGAATCAGTGTCGTTGATATGCTCCTCCTGGATTTTGACCTCCACGGGTGGGTCAATCTGGGATCCGGCTTCTCCAGGGACATCCACTCGAGATTCGACTTGGACCGTGAGGTCTTCTTCAGGCTCAGATTTTCTCCACTATCTCCGCAACTGGTGCGGGCTGGGTGGGATTAGCGTTTTCGGAGATCTGGAACTCTGTCGCTTCCGCGGACAAAGGGGACCCTGAAGATTCTTCTGCCTCTATCATCACCGCTGGGGTGGGTTGGGCAGGTTCAGCGAAACCGATGTAAACAACGATCTCGCCAAAAGACATGATTGTATAGGCAGTCACGGCCTCCCTAGCCAGAATCCAAGTCTCGTCGAGAACGCTGAGAGGGACGTTGCTGGCGTAGAGGATGCGACCGACGGTGATGGTCTCGCTGATTCCGATTCTTGCAGATTCCACTCGGAACGCAGATCCGAAGCTCACTTGCCCCACGGTGGGCGCCAACTGTCGTCGGATTGAGGACAAGTACGCCATGAGGGGGTCCTCGAGGCGTGCGGAAGAGAGGGGTGTGAGACGTACGGTATTCCGGGACGGTGAGCACACAAGTTTACCAGGTTCGAATCCGTCGGCTTCGGACAGATCCTACTCCTGCTAGCAATCCAGTAATACGGCAGAGCCGGAATATGGGTTACAAGGGTATTGCCTGTGCGAGTTGAGGGTCTAAAGTATTGGGTGCCCTAAAGGCTCTCCCTAAGCCGCCTTATATAGATATCCGGCCTAGGGTTTATAGGAGAGATCAATCTGGCTACGACTAAGAGTTGGTTACAGAGTACATCTTGAACTACAAGTAACATTATGGGCCTAAGTCGGTAAGTCTTCTGGGCCTTCCCGTAGCCGGATTGGACTCCGTCTTCTCTCCCTGACTGGGCCGCCCGTGAAACAAAGCTCTAACCCGAAGTGGGCCACCCTGGTCAGTGAGGAACTGTGAGGATACCCAGAAAGTATATCCCCAACACACAGTTGTGTTGTTCTTGGAGCGTCTTCTTTTTCGTTTTCATTTTGGTTTTGGTTTTGGTTTTTTGTTTGCTTGGTTTTCTTAGTTTTCTGAATAAATTGGTTGGACCCCCTCTTTCATACATTGGTTTGCAAATAGTTTGGTTTGGTTTGGAAAAGAGTAGGAAAGTTCATGCTTTTGTGGTAAAAAGAGCTTGTTTTTGACTGTGGCCTATGCTTTGTCATGCCATGCTTGATATTGTTTGGGATTTATGCTTACTATTCTGTGATTTAGCATGACTTGTTATAAACAATTGAGATTGCTTAATGTGCCTTGGATGAATCATGCGTTGTTTTAGCATATTAAAGCATAGTATAGTGGTATTCTCCTTTGATGGTTTATTTGGGTTGACTTGGCGCATGCTCACACCATGTTATGACTATCTCAAGTCACCATAGCCTTTATGATCCTTTAGTTTTCAACTTTTAGTATCACTTTATGCTTTGATCAATGATGTTTTGTCGCTCTGCATGATTATGGCCATTATTAATCTTTTAGTTTGTCGCTCCAAGTCTTTTGCTAGCCTCCACAACCAAGTATGAGTTCCACTCATGCATCCAACTCCCTAAACCAAGTTATTCCAAAGAGTCCACCATACCTACCTATTAGCTTAAGCTATTCCAAGTATATTCATGATTTTTTTTACCTTCCAAATTAAACTTGTTATGAGAAAACTAGTGATTAAAGCTCTCACAAACTTGATGGCACACTTTACTTTTTTGCATCTAATAAACTTGAACCATTGGGTCCTTCTTTGTTGTGTATATGCTTGCACTTTATAAGTTGAAATTAGGAGAACCATGTATCATGGGAAACGCTTTCAACATTGCACTTGTACTTTGTACCCCGTTGATATCATGTTCTTTTGCTTACGGATCCCGGCAGTGTGAAATAAAAGTGGAACTTGTAAGATCATGGAGTTTGTATGTGTGTTAGAGAAACGCCTGGGCCGCTAGCCTAAGCCATGCTTAATCATGGTGGAAACTTGCAGCATCACCATAATGAGCACTCTATGAAGCATCCTCAATAAAAACCTATGCAAATAGCAAATAAAAAGATCGCTGAGATGCTCATTGTCTGCTTGCCTTGTCATTTTTATTATGGGATAGCTCTTGTATCATGTGCAAGGGGTACCCCGTTGGCGGTTCTTTATGATACATATGTACTTACAATGACAAGATCTCACTTGTGACTGAAGTTGAGTAGCATGAGGATCGGTCTTCGTAAGTAAGGGGCATGAGATTTCGGTATATAACATGTCAAGCATATCCTCTTAGTTGTGTCACTTTAACCTTAATCACCTTAAACATGCTTATGATAGGGGCAATGAGAGCTGAAAGCTATAAGTACCATAATTTTTGGAAGCCCTTTATGAGACTTGAATCCCTACTTCCTTTTACAAAGGCCTTTCTTCCACCATTACATTGAGTCTCCACCTTCTATCTTTATGCACCTACTTTGAGAGCATAGTGGCCATTCTTAGTTTTATGTGCATTGTCCCAAGACTAGTTGATTCATGCATATTGTTTTTTTTAACTATTTGTATCTAGTCACTCTTATGAACTTTGAAGGTGTCCTATGCAATTATATTTGCTACTCTATAAGGGACAAGATGAATGCCACTATGATATGTTTTCTTTATGTGAAACAAACAAACGTCTTGCAAAGCATTGTTATTCACGAATCTCTTGTTTGTGCCTTTTCATGTTGCAACATAGTTTCTTTCTGTTATTGCTAGAACTTTGTCTTTCATGTTATGATTGAAGTAGTATGATCCCAGCTTTCAATGTTTTACAAATACTTTGATCAAGTCTTTGATGGTGCATGTCACCTCAAAAATTATTCTTTCTTTTTATCACTTACCTACTCGAGGACGAGCAGGAGTTAAGCTTGGGTATGTTGATACATTGAAAATTTATATATAATTTTTGATGTTCCATGCTTGGTTTTATCTACTTTCTTATGTTTTGTCCACACTTTGGAGTACTTTTCATATGATTTCTTGGACTAACCTATTAACAAGATGCCACAGTGCCATTTGCCTATTTTCTGTTGTTTTTGGTTCTAGAAAGTCAGAAAATGAATATTCTCGGAATTGGACGGGACAAATGCCAAAGCTGATATTTTACTGGAAGACTCACGGAGCCAGAAGACAAGACGGAGAGGGGCCAGCCACAC
Organism: Avena eriantha; assembly: GCA_910589775.1. Classification (NCBI taxonomy): domain Eukaryota; kingdom Viridiplantae; phylum Streptophyta; class Magnoliopsida; order Poales; family Poaceae; genus Avena; species Avena eriantha. The sequence goes on along the minus strand of OU342744.1, from coordinate 82,435,464 downwards.
CATAGGGTGGCGCGGGTCCCCCTTGGCTGCGTCACCAGGTGGTGTGGGCCCCTTTGGCCTCCACCGACCTTGCCCTTTCGCCTATATATTCCTCCCGATGCGAAAACCCTAGATCGTCAATCAGAAATCCATGAAAATTTATGTTGTGCCGCCGCCACCGATAGGGAGATTTGGGGGACAAAAAGTCTCTGTTCTGGCACCCTTCCGGGACGGGGAAATACCCCCGGAGCCATCTCCATCAATCTCCACCGCCATCTCCATCACCGTTGTTGATTCCCATGATGAGGAGGGAGTAGTTCTTCCTCGAGGCTAAGGGTTCTACCGGTAGTTATGTGTTCATCTCTCTCTCTCTATGCATGATCATATTGTGATCATGAGATTTGTAATCAAGTAGATCTACCTTGCTACTCAAGTGCTTTAATAGATATCTGCTCTCCCCATGTGTGTGAAAGTGACAGCGTGCACACCATGGTGGCACTTAGGCTAGAGATTACAAATACTTGTTATGAGTTATATATGAAATTGTGGTGTTTGTTGGAACCATCTAGAGCTCAAGGTGACAGTGTGGGGTTATCTAGATGGGAAAGGCTTACTTTGAGGTGTGCAGTTATAGCCCTACCATGGATTAGAGTGTCCAACCGGAGAGTAGTTCAGCGTAGTATCATAAAGAAGAATATATTTATATGAGAGTGTTCACTAGTGAAAATATGATCCCTAGGCCTTGTTTCTAAGCATTGAAACACCATTTGCAATTAGATCTGTTACATGTTTGCTTGCTTCCATCTTTATTTCAGTTTGCCTGTAGTCTTTTCCCATGTCAACCACATGCCAGCAAGCTATTTTCTATCACCGTTACCACTTATAATTATCCATACCACTTGTATTTCACTATCTCTTCGCCGAACTAGTGCACCTATACACCTGACAAGTGTATTGGGTGTGTTGGGGACACAAGAGACTTCTTGTATCTTGATTGCAGGATTGCTTGAGAGGGAATACCTTTGACCACTTCCTCCCTGAATTCGATAAACCTTGGGTGATCCACTTAAGGGAAAACTCGCTGCTGTTCTACAATCCTCTGCACTCTGAGGCCCAACAACTATCTACAAGAATAGAAGTGCGTAGACATCAATGTACAAAAAATGAAAAAAATAGGGTTCATACCAGCCTCTTACCACACCTCGAGTTGTCATAAATCATCATTGCCTTTCACTTGTGTGACTTGAATAATATGATAAAACCAAATTCCAAGGAGTCACTGAGGATCGCTAAACCCTGCAACGAACTTTACAAAACTAGATAAGAATAACAAATATTTTTGGGTTTTTGATTTTTAAAGACAAGAACCGAAGGAAAGATCAAACAAAGAAAAATCTTTTTGGGTATTTCGAATAATCAAATCAAAGCTAAAAAGGATGAAGCAAACCAAGGCTAAAAGATAAAGAAGCAAACAAAGAGAAATAACAAATATATTTTTGGTCTTTTGTGTTTTGGAAAGCAAAAATAAAGCGAGAACAAAAACTAAAAAAGAAAGCGAAACATGGATACACAAAGTACCGACAGAACATGATATGTAGATGAGTGTGATGTCGGTATACCTCCCCCCGAGCTTAGGCTTTTGGCCTAAGTGGGGATCAATCCCAAGCTGGCCAATAAGTAGCGCCTCCATAATACGACGAAGAAGTGCCTTCGTCCTTATACGAACTCGAGGACGCCCCGACGTAGTGCACAGAGTAGTCGTAAGAGGGCACATCCCCTGGTGCTGCTCGTGGAAACCAAGCAAGCGGAGCTGCTCGTCCACCTCCTACTTGAAGCGAGACCATGCCATCCTGCAGATACTAAACAAATTAGACTGTGGCAAGGGAATTTGCCTCTCATCTCCGTCACTAAACAACATCCTGTAAACTAAACTCTCCGTACTAGAGTTAGTGGTAACAAAGTGATGTGTTTTCATAGCATCAAGATCAAGCCTTTGTGGGTCAGCACAGTATCATTAGGATCAAAAGAAAGTCCCAAGGCAACAACCATGTGTGTAGCAATAATGCGCCCATAAATGGGTCCTCTAGCAGCTAGGCGGCGAGCAATGAGAGAACCAAGATTATACTTGCTTTCATTATTAAGTGCAGCAGCAAGAAAAGCTAAATGATAATTAGAAATATTACTAGTGTTCTCCCTACCAAGAATGCTAGTGGAAAGATAGTAAGCAAAATATCTAAGCGTTGAGCTGTGTGGTCATCATCATTTGTTATACTTCAGTAGAGCTCCAGCAAATCAGTGGGTCGACCTTGGATCTTCTTTATTGTCCCAGTCATGCGAATGCCTATAATGCTGCAAAATCTTTCCAATGACATGGTAATAGGCATATCATAGATTTTGAATGAAAGAGTTGACCTATAAGGGGTGTTAGTGAAAGTGAAACTTTCAACAAAAGCTTTGGTGAGCAAGGAATATTTCTCACTCTCATCCTGCATCTAAGTGGTTAGACCAACTCTCTGAACAAGAAGTACGAAATCATCAAGGATCCCTGGAGCTTGCAAAAAGGCAAAACAAGGGAAGGTAGGTGGGTGAGCATCACCTCATCTCCCTCATTGCCAAAGAACGGCGCAATAAGATCTTCATTATATGATGGCCTAAATTGAGAAGCTGATATCGAAGGCCTTGCCCTCCTGGGTGTGTCTCTCTCAAATACTTCTCCAAAAGTATGGTTGTCCATCTCTCCTTTTTTCTGAAATTTTAGACAACCATCACAAAAAATGATTGCAAAGTGTTTACATAATGAAAGGAACTACTTATAGGGACTTGCAAGAGGGCAAAACATGCATTAAAACAATTTCTCTAAGAAAAGAACAAGCATGCAAGCTCACATAACCTGTCACCTACATTAGCAAAATACTCAAGATATAATCCAATAATCACAAATCTACTTGGAAAAGCGGAGGAGTCACAAACCGGAGAACAAATGCTCCAAATCTCAACAGCAAAGGTGGGATGAGCAAGGAGATCGAAAATAGCGAGCAAGAACAGCAAGAACACGGGTGATCGTCCAAAATATATCGAGCTCGTTGGAGAACCCCAAGAGGAAGGTATGATGAGCACATCAGCAAGTTTTCCCTCAGTACGAAACCAAGGTTTAATCGAACCAGTAGGAGCAAGGAAACACCTCAAAGGTGTTACTAGTTGAGCTTTGGCAGGGCGCACTACCGGTGCTAGTAGCAACGTGGAGACCTGCACAACACAACCACAGAACTTTGTCCCCAACTTGCGATGAGGTTGTCAATCTCACCGTGTTTTGCGGAAAACAAAGGATTAAACGTATCGAATGGAAAGAAGTAAAAGTTTGCAGAAACTAAACACAAAGCAGTAAAAGATTGTAGATTGTATGTAAAGTACAGGACTGGGATCCATAGTTCACTAGAGGTGGCTCTCCTTAGATAGATAACATGCTGGGTGAACAAATTACAGCGGGGCAATTGACAAACACCGAGAAAGCAATACATGCATATACCAATCATCTTGACTCCTTTGAGACTTGATTGGGCATTACAACATAATACATAGACCGCCATCCAACTGCATCTATGACTAATAATCCACCTTCAGGTTATCATCCAAACCCGCTCCAGTATTAAGTTGCAAGCAACAGATTATTGCTTTACGAACTGCGTGTGAAGTAAACAATACGATTGTTCTATGAACAAAAGATCATTGTTTTCTCCCTAGTAGCAACAGCACATCTAGTACCTTAGAGATTTTTGTCACTTCCCCAGATTACCAGAGGCATGAACCCACTATCGAGCATAAATACTAACTCTTGGAGTTGCTAGCATCTACTTGGCCAAGATAGCTATTAAGAACGGAAAGCATGCAAGATCTCAAATAACAAAGACATGATAGAATCAATAATCAATCTGAAATAGCATCTCAATATCCATCGGATCCCCACAAACACAACATGCAGAATTACAAATAGATGATCTCGATCATGAATGGAGCTCAAAAGATCTAAACATGATAGCACAAAGGAGGAGAACCAGCCATCTAGCTACTACATGGACCCGTAGTCCAGAGATGAACTAATCACGCATCACACCGGAGGCTTGCATGATGATGAAGAAGGCCTCCAGGGTGAATTCCCCTCTCCGGCAGGGTGCCGGGAAGAGCTTCATATCCCTCCCGATCTAGGGATGGAGATGACAGCGACTACAGACTCTTTCGTGGAATTTTGATCGGGTACTTAGGGTTTCCGTATCAGAGGCAATATATAGGCGGAAGGAGAGGCCGAGGGCATGCCTGGGCTGGCCACACCACACCCTGGTGCGGGCTAAGCCTGGTCGCGTGGCCAGGTGGTGTGGCCGCCCTCTGCCCTTCTCCGTCTCGTATTCTGGCTCCAGGTATCCCCCGGTAAATTAATGACTTTTGCTTTTGTCCCATCCAATTCCGAGAATATTCATTTTCTGACTTTCCTGGAACCAAAAAACAGCAGAAAACAGGCAGCTGGCACTATGGCTCTTGTTAATAGGTTAGTCCAAGAAATCATATGAAAAGTACTGCAAAGTGTGGACAAAACATAAGAAAGTAGATAAAACCAAGCATGGAACATCAAAAATTCTAGATACATTTGCAATGTATCAACATCCCCAAGCTTAACTCCTGCTCGTCCTCGAGTAGGTAAGTGATAAAAAGAAAGAATAATTTTTGAGGTGACATGCACCATCATAAACTTGATCAAAGTATTTGTAAAACAATCAAAGCTAGGATCATAGTACTTCAATCATAACATGAAAGACAAAGTTCTAGCAATAAGACAAAGAAACTATGTTGCAATATGAAAAGGCACAAACAAAAGATTAATGAATAACAATGCTTTGCAAGACATTTGTTTGTTTCACATAAATAAAACATAGCATATTGGCATTCAGCTTGTCCCTCATAGAGTAGCAAACATAAATGCATAGGACACCTTCAAAGTTTAAAAGAGTGAATGGATACAAATAGTTTAAAACAAGCAATATCAAGGTATGCATCAATCAACAAGTCTTGGGACAATGCATATAGAACTAAGAATGGCCACTATGCTCTCAAAGTAGGTGCATAAAGATAGAAGGTGGATACTCAATATATAAGTGGAAGAAAGGCCTTCATAGAAGGAAGTAGGGATTGAAGCTTCATAAAGAGATTCCAAAAATTATGGTACTTAATAGCTTTCAGCTCTCATTGCGCCTATCATAAGCATCTTGAAGTGATTAAGGTTAAAGTGAACAAACTATGGTGTACATGCTTGACGAAGTATAAGTTAGAAATCTCATGACCCTTGAATACGAGGGTCGCTCCTCATGCTACTCAAGTTTAGTCACCGGTAAGTTCTTGTCATCGTAAGTACATGTGTATCATAGAGAACCACCAACGGGGTACCCCTTGCCCAATGATACGGAAGAATCCCCATATCAAAATGACAAGGCAAGCAGACAACGAGCATCTCAGCAATCTTCTTATTTACCATGGGAATATGGTGCTTTTTTCTCTCTTTCCTCTTTTCATAATCTTTTTTTTTCTTTTTCTCTTTTTCTCAATATCGTACTCTTTTTTTATAAGAAGAATGCTTCATAGACAGCTCATTATGGTTACGCTGCAGGTTTCCACGATGTCAGCATGGATTAGACCAGCGGACCAGGCGTTTCTCTAACACATATACATAACTCCATGGACTTACAAGCTCCCCTTTCATTTTACACCGACAACATCCATAGACAAAAGAGCATGATATCAACTAGTTACGAAGTACCCATGCAATGTTGAAAGCGTTCCCCATGACAGCATGGTTCTGCTAATCCCCAACAAATAAGTGCAAGCATATACAACATAGACGACACAATGGTTCAAGTTTATTAAGGGTAAGCAAACTAAAGTGTGCCATCAAGTTCGTGAGATATTTAATCACTAGTTTTCTCATAACAAGTTTAATTTGGAAGGTAAACAAAAACATGAATATACTTGGAATAGCGTATGCTCATAGGTAGGGATGGTGGACTCTTTGGAATAACTTGGTTTAAGGAGTTGGATGCATGAGTTGAACTCATACTTGGTTGTGGAGGCTAGCAAAAAACTGGGAGCGACAAACTAAGAGAGCAATAATGGCCATAATCATGCAGAGCGACAAAACATCATTGATCAAAGCATAAAGTGATACTACAAGTTGAAAACTAAAGGATCAAAAAGTATTATGGTGACTTGGGATATTCATAACATGGTGAGAGCATGTGCCAAGTCAACCCAAATAAATCATCAAAGGAGAATACCACAATACTATGCTTTAATATGCTAAAACAACGCATGATTCTTCAAAAGCACATCAAGCAATCTCGATTGTTTATAACAAGTCATGCTACAGCAAAGAATACTAAGCATAAATCCAAAACAACATCAAGCATGGCATGACAAAGCATAGGCCACAGTCAAAAACAAGCTCTCTTTAACACTTAAGCATGAACTATTTGAAAACCAATGTATGAAAGAGGGTGTCCAACCAATTTATTCAGCAAACAAAGCAAACAAAGCAAACGAAAAACCAAAACGAAAACAAAAACGAAAAAAGAAGACGCTCCAAGAACAACACAACTGTGCATGAAACACTAAAAATGAAGCGTTTGGAAGAAACCTAGGATTTTTATTGATGAAGAAGGGGATGCCTTGGGCATCCCCAAGCTTTGACGCTTGTACTTCTTGGATATTTCTTGGGTTGAGATGCGTGGCGTCCCCAAGCTTGAGCTTTAGTCCATCCTTCATCTCATTACTCATTCCTTCCATACACCTGAAATTTTTCCTTCATACAAAACTTCACACAATCTTTATTAGCAACATTAGTGCACTCAAGATAATAAGTCTTTAGGTTAAGTTCTAACACCAATAAAACTTCCATTAAAACACAATCTACTGTAGCACTTCCCTCAAAAATCTCAATTCCCAAAAGAACTCAAAAAGGAACCAGAAGAAGCAAATGCAGAAAAATGGCAGAAATCTGTCAAAACAGACCAGCAGGTAAAGACGAATTTTTTCGAAGACCTTATATTGCTCAAATCAAAAGGTGTTAAACTAAAGAAAGTTAGATAATAACCTGGGGCAGAAGCACAAAAATTAACGCCTCAAAAGTACATACAGAGATTTTACACGAATTTTTACGGTGAAGCCCAGAAATCTGTTTCAGGACCGCAACTTTCCCAATCATTACTTCTCTCTCATTAGAAGTTACTCTTGGCACAAAAAGCAAATAAAAAGGATAAGGAGCGGTTATTACTGAAGTAATAACTTCCAAGACTCATCTAAAACTTTTGGGTTATCTCCCAATAAGTACTTTTCTCTAACGCCTTTAAGTTAGGCATCAGAAGCAAGAAAAAGAATCAAGTTTTTGTAGAAGCATTAGAACCAAATTTCTTGCCCTTACCTCTCTTACTTTTATTCTTAACCTTGGGGAACTTTTGAATGCTTGGTGGAGAAAAAAAGTGCATGGTGCCTTTTTCCATATCTATTATTGCTCCAAGGAGTTTTAAGATGGATCTTCCGAGTGTGATTTGTCCTTTTCCTAGAGATTCAATAACAAGGTAATCAGTAGAGACCATTTTCCCTAGGATCTTTTAAACACTCCTTCAGCTATTCCAATGGGTAATATTGTGGCATTATTAGCAAGAAAAATTTCTTCTCCTCCTTCGGAAAGCCCCCAAAGATTCAAGGATTCATAAATATCTTTGGGCATAAGACAAAATTCAGACATGATATCACAGCGAGCATGAAAAGTTTCATTGTTTATAGCAATCTTTACTGTGGGAAGCCATTCGGAGGGTTCAGAGTTTATTGGAACATAGTTGTGATGCTCCCTAAGCGTATTATAGCAATCTTTCAAACTAGCAGTGCTGGTCTCAAGAGTATTCAATCTAGCAAATATGTTTATAAAGGAAATATCAGTTTTGCTAGGCAAGTTGTAAGTAAAGACCAACTTCTTTATGGCATTAACAACATCATCCTCATTGCATTGTAGAAAATATCCTCCCACAATAGCATCTAAAGCATATCTATAGCAAAGAGAAATTCCAAGGTAAAAACTACTAAGGAACAAGCTTTGAGTCATTTTAGACTCAGCGTTTTCATGTAGATCAGAGATTCTAGACCAAGCTTCTTTGCAACTCTCTTAAATTACTTGTTTAAAAGTGAAAATCATTTCCTCAGGTGACATAGTAATTGGAGCAACGCTAGACATAATGGCAACTTAAGATAGGAACTAATTTTTTGTGATTTTGATAAAGAAAGCAAACTTGTAAAACTAATTTTTTGTGTGTTTTTGATAAGGAAACAAGCAAGCAAAGCAAAAGTAAACTAAGAAAAACAAAAATAACGAAATAAAGAGATTGGTTATGAGGGACTCCCCTTGTGAAGATGTCCTTGACTCCCCGGCAACGGCGCTAGAAAAGTAGCTTGATGGCCCAAAATATATCGAGCTCGTTGGGGAACCCCAAGAGGAATGTATGATGAGCACAGCAGCAAGTTTTCCCTCAGTATGAAACCAAGGTTTAATCAAACCAGTAGGAGGAAGGAAACACCCCAAAGGTGTTGCTAGCTGAACCTTGGCAGGGCGTACTACTGGTGCTAGTAGCAATGTGGAGACCTGCACAACACAACCATAGAACTTTGCCCGTAGCTTGCGATGAGGTTGTCAATCTCACAGGTTTGGCTGAAAACAAAGAATTAAACATATCGAATGGAAGGAAGTAATAGTTTGCAGAAAGTAACACAAAGCAGTAAACAGTTGATTGTAGATTGAAAGTAAAAGAAAGGACCGGGGTCCATAGTTCACTAGAGGTGGCTCTCCTTAAGATAGATAACATGTTGGGTGAACAAATTACAGCGGGGCAATTGACAAACATCGATAAAGCATACAAGCATATACTACTCATATTGACTCCTTTGAGATTCGATTGGGCATTACAACATTATACATAGACCGCCATCCAACTTCATCTATGACTAATAATCCACCTTCAGGTTTTCATCCGAACCCCCTCCAGTATTAAGTTGCAAGCAACGGATAATTGCATTACGAATTACGTGTAATGTAAACAATACGATTGTTCTATGAACAAAGGATTGTTGTTTTCTCCCTAGTAGCAACAACACATCTAGTACCTTAGAGATTTCTGTCACTTCCCCAGATTACCAGAGGCATGAAACCACTATCGAGCATAAATACTAACTCTTGGAGTTGCTAGCATCTACTTGGCCAAGATAGCTACTAACAACGGAAAGCATGCAAGATCACAAATAACAAAGACATGATAGAATCAATAATCAATCTGAAATAGCATCTCAATATCCATCGGATCCCTGCAAACACAACATGTATAGTTACAAATAGATGATATTGATCATGAATGGAGCTCACAAGATCTAAACATGATAGCACAAAGGAGGAGAACCAGCCATCTAGCTACTACATGGACCCGTAGTCCAGAGATGAAGTACTCACGCATCACACCGGAGGCTTGCATGATGATGAAGAAGGCCTCCAGGGTAAATTCCCCTCTCCGGCAGGGTGCCGGGAAGAGCTTCAGATCCCTCTCGATCTAGGGATGGAGATGACGGTGGCTACAGACTCTTTCATGGAATTTGATCGGGTACTTAGGGTTTCCTTATCAGAGGCAATATATAGGCGGAAGGAGAGGGTGAGGGGGTGCCTGGGGGTGCCACACCACCCCCTGGCCCGGGCCAAGCCTAGTCGCACGGCTAGGTGGTGTGGCCGCCCTCTGGCCCTTCTCCGTCTCGTATTCTGGCTCCAAGTGTCCCCCGGTAAAATTATTACTTTGGCTTTTGTCCCGTCCAATTCTGAGAATATTCATTTTCTGACTTTCCTGGAACCAAAAACAGCAGAAAATAGGCAGCTGGCATTGTGGCTCTTGTTAATAGGTTAGTCCAAGAAATCCTATGAAAAGTACTCCGAAGTGTGGACAAAACATAAGAAAGTAGATAAAACCAAGCATGGAACATCAAAAATTATAGATACATTTGCAATGTATCAACGGGTTTGAGCAATGAAATGGTGTTTTCTCAGGAGAGAGAGAAAGGAGTGGAAGGTGGCAGAATAAGTGGAGAGCCTGGGTGGCCCACACCATGGCCAGGCGCTCCCCTGGTGTGGCCGCGCCACCAGGTGGTGTGCCTGCCTGGTGGCCCCCCTGGGTCACCCCAGATGTTGGGTTCGCAACATAGAAAATAAAAAATTCCTACGAGGAGAACTATACGCCAAGATCTATCTACTAGATATAGAGCAACGGGTGGATATACATCGATGGAGAACTTACCCTCGAAGACAACCGAGTTTTGTTAACGAGTTGGAACTCGTGGATGATGTAGTCGTATGCTTGCCAATCTCAAGATCGTGTGGAAGTCCGAGCGCCGCAAATCAGCAGCGCATCCGTCCTCACACACACGTTCAAGCCACCGGACAACCTCCACCTCCTCGCTCCAGTGAATCAACGGAAGCAGCGGACTCCTTCCAGACACAAGGCCACCCGGAACATGTATCTCGCTAATCCAAGACCATGGGGGAATATCTAGAGGGGGAGAGATCCTTCATGAGGAGGTGTGCTTTGTGAGGGAGGAGAGGGGGCCTTTTATAGGAGAGGGGGCTCCTCCCCTACCATGGTCGGTGGCCAAGGAGGGTGCCCCCATCTCTTCCTCATTCATGTGGTGGAAGCTCCACTCACATCAATTTTGACTCCACCCAAAATTCCACCCACATGCATTAAATTTCCACCAAATTTTGACTCTCAATTAATAAAACTCTTTTATTTATTTTATTCAGAATTTTTTTAATTACTTTAATTAACAAACATTCACATAAAACCCCTTGCAACATTTCAATATCACATGCGGAACCACTTTCTGCAAATTTCACCCGAAACAATTCCGGTTTCTATCGAAACAATTCCTGCGCTTTGCAATCCTTTCATCTGAAAGATGTATGCTCCAACATGGTGTCCGGCAACCCTTAAGTGTATCCCCCTACGGTTCGTGAATAATGCTGACATGATTGAGACTCCTCTTAGATCAATAATCAGAAGCGGGACTTGGAGATCCATACTGACTCCTGCACATTCAACGATGACTTATGTGACCGTGAGAACCTTTAACACTAGTAACTTAATCCCTTTGTCTCATGATATAATACATGTCCGATATTCGATCATCGGTATCCAAATACCTAGTTTGATCTCGTTACCGACATGCACTCTTTTCTTGTTCCCGTGATATAACATTCTAGTGATCACATCACTTGCTTGCAAGCTATCTTAATGTGATATCACCGAGAGGGCCCAGAGTATATCTATCCGTCATTGGGATTGACAAATTCCACTCTTGATCCATGATCCTCAACATAACACCTTCGTAGCACTAAACCCACCTTTATAGTCACCCTGTTACGGTGTGACGTTTGATGTTATCAAGATACTCTTCCGGTGTTAGCAATTAACATTATCTCATGGTCTAAGGACTAAGATTACTTTATATGATGTTATAGAAATGTAAACATAATGACTTTGATCGTAATGCTATACTTCAGATGAATGTTCATCACATCATTTCACAAATGTTGTGACCTCGTTATTAACAACATCCAATGTCCATGATCAGGAAACCTTGATCATCTTGTTAATCAACGAACTAGTCTGGAAGAGAGGCATAACTAGGAACCCTTTTTGTTTATTAATACTCATGTATTGACCATTCCTTTCAATACAATTATAGCATGCAAAATAAACATCTATCATATACAAGGAATACATAATAACAACTTCATTATTGCCTCTCAGGGCATATTTCCTTCAGTCTCCCACTTGCACTAGAGACAATAATTTAGTTTACATAGTGATAAATCTAACACCCATGGAGTTCTAGTGTTGATCATGTTTTTCCCTAGGGAGAGCTTTAGTCAACATATCTGCTACATTCAGGTCCGTGTGTAATTTACAAATCTTTATATCTCCATCCTTGGCATGCTCGTGGATGGAGTGAAACCGGCGCTTAATATGCTTGGAATTCTTGTGAGATCTTGGTTCCTTGGCGTTAGCTATGGCTCCATTGTTGTCACAATAGATCATCATGTTTTGTCCGCAGAATAGAAAACAAAAAATTTCCTACGATGTGAACTACACGCCAAGATCTATCTCCTAGGTACAAAGCAACGGGTGGACATACATCCAACGAGAACTTACCCTCGAAGACAACGAGCTTTGTTAACGAGTAGGAACTCGTGGTTGATGTAGTCGTACACTTGCCGATCTCAAGATTGTGAGGAAGTCCAGCAGGTCCGGCTCCAGCACGTCCATCAGATCTAGCTCCAGCAGCACCAAGTCCAGCACTGCAAAGCAGCGGTGCATCCATGATCGCACACATGTCCGGTACCCCGACAACCTCCATACCTCGCTCTAGCAAAGCAGCAAAAGCAGCAACTCCTTTCCAGATAAAGCCACTAGGAACATGTATCTCGCTAATCCGAGACCATGGGGGAATAATACTAGAGGGGGAGAGAGATCCTTCACAAGGAGGTGTGTTTTAGAAGTGAGGAGAGGGTGGCCTTTTATAGGAGGAGGGGGTGCACCTCCTTCATGGCCGGCGCATGGAGGAGGTGTCTCTTCACCTCCTCCATTCATGTGGTGGTAACCCCTCCACATTAAAATGCCTCTTCACATTCCCTTTTAAAGTATCCACTTTAAATGCATTAAATTTCTCCAAATTTAATGATCTCTCATTTAATAAAACTCTTTTATTATTTTTATTTATAATTTTGTTAATTACTTTAATTAACAAACATTCACATAAAACCCCCTGCAACATTTCAATATTACATGTAGAACAAATTTCAGCAATTTCACCCGAAATAGTTTCGGTGTCTATTGAAATAATTCCAGCGCTTTCTTAAATCTTTATCTGAAACATATTTGCTCCAAATCGTGTCGGTATCCCTTAAGTGTGTCACCCTATGGTTCGTGAATAATGCAGACATGATCGAGACCCCTCTCCGATCAATAATCAGCAGCGGGACCTGGAGATCCGTACTGACTCCTACACATTCAACGATGACTTATGTGATCATGAGAACCTTTAACGCTTGTAACTAAATCCCTTTGTCTTGTGATATATTACATGTCCGAGATTCGATCATCGGTATCTCCATACCTAGTTTGATCTCGTTACCGACATGCACTCTTTTCTTGTTCCCATGATATAACATTCTAGTGATCACGTCACTTGCTTGCAAGCTATCTTAATGTGATATCACTGAGAGGGCCCAGAGTATATCTATCTGTCATCGGGATTGACAAATTCCACTCTTGATCCATGAGCCTCAACATAACACCTTCGTAGCACTGAACCCATCTTTATAGTCACCCTGTTACGGTGTGACATTTGATGTTATCAAGATACTCTTCTGGTGTTAGAAATTAACATGATCTCATGGTCTAAGGATAAAGATTACTTCGTATGATGTTATAGCAATATAAAAATAATGACTTTGATCGTAATGTTATACTTCGGATGAATGTTCATCACATCATTCCACCAATGTTGTGACCTCGTTATTAACAACATCCAATGTCCATGATCAGGAAACCTAGATCATCTTGTTAATCAACGAGCTAGTCTATAAGAGAGGCATAACTAGGAACCCTTTTTGTTCATTAAACACACATGTATTGACGTTTCCGATCAATACAATTATAGCATGCAAAATAAACATTTATCATAAACATGGAATAAGATAATAACCACTTTATTATTGCCTCTTGGGCATATTCCCTTCAATCTCCCACTTGCACTAGAGTCAATAATCTAGTTTGAAAAACTTTGCGTATTGAACACCTATGCCTTTCTTGTGTTTCATATATGCTATTGCTAGAGAATAACATAATCTCTAGATCTGATAGTTTCAGGTCCGTGTGTATTTGCATGTCTTTGCGTCTCTACGCATCACTCATTCTCAAATGAGATGGCATTGTATAGATTTGGTCCTTTGGTGAGACCTTTAGTTCGTTCGGCTCAAAATATGTTGATATTATTGTCACACAATATATCTTCATAGTATTAGCCCACTTTGAACCAGACCTAGTTTGATAAAAAACTACTTAACACAAATGCCCTCCTTTGCTGCTACTATAGCAGTTATATACTTAGCCTTTTGTTGAAGTATCCGTCACAATGTCTCAACTTTGGAACTCATCCAACTCCATCATGTAACATCCTTTCCATTACATTGTGCCACCCATAGTCTAAATTGAGATAAATTTAATTCGTATCTTGTGACAAAACTAGTATCAATGTAACACTTTACAATGAACTACCTTTAAATATTTGTCACTTATACATTATATATTCTTAGTTCTTCCAAAGCTCATAAGAATATCTTTACTATTGTCCAATGATCATCTTATGAATCATTCTGGTATATGCTCATCACATTTAGAGCATAGGACATTCTGGATATATATATATCATGGTATAATCGATCAAAATCTTCATGTGATTTTACTCACCAAGTGTTGAAACACTTGAATCTTAATACAATTCTTTTCATGCAGCAAGAACCTTTCTTTTTGTTTCCATATTGAACCCTTTCAATATCTCATATATGTATGCCTGGCACAACCATATTTGCGCCTTAATCTATCCATATAGATATTGATGCCAAATATTCCGGGTTTGCCCAAGTCTTTCATTGAAATCTTATTTTAATGAAATTCTTAACTTGTGGTAATACAAGATACATCATTTCCAATCAACAATATGTCCTCTACATAATGTATTAGAAATATGTCTCAGCGCTCCCACTTAGATTCTTGCAAATGCAAGCATCTTCATCATCTCCGATGAATTTAAACTCTTTTAACAGTTTCATCATGGTGAAGATTCCAACTCCGCTATGCTTACTTCAACTATTGAAGTTTGCATGCCCTTTTAGCACTCTTTGAATTAACAAAACCCTTCGGACCATGTCATGTACATGTCCTAGGTTACCATTCTATTAGAAGAACCTTGTTTTGTTTATTCAACTACCATATACCAAATTATATGTGGTGGTTGCTACATTAATCCGTCAAGACTATATATCGCTATGAAAGATCAAATCTTGTCATAGTCAACTCCTTGAACATTGTCGTAAACTTCTTTCCAACATGTCGAATATTTCATAGATGTTAAACATTCATGTCTTATTTCTTTATAGATCCAAACACGCCCGATAGGCTTCACGCCTTTCCGAAGGGTCTTCGAAGTTCATAAACTTGATTTCTCGTGTATGGATACTATCACGGATTCTATGACTTCTAGTCATTTTATGGAGTCAGGGCCCATCATCGCTTCTTTGCATGTAGTCGGTTCATCATTATCAAAACAATAACGACTTGCTTATCAAATCTTACTATTTGATTCTTATCGACCCACACGGTTCTATAGGAACTCTAATCTCCGAGATCACACCTTTTGTAATCACGAGAGCCATGAGCATTGTGGTGCCACCGGGACACTTTCTGGCGCTGCGCTACTTAGCACATATATCTAAGGTTCAACAACCTTATCAAAGTTCTATTGTCCTCCCACTTAACTTTTCGCGAAAAATTCCTTCTCAAGAAACTTGACGTTCCAAGTAACAAACTCTTTTGTCCTCGGTGTTATGGAGAAATTCCCAACAAATTCTTTGGGATAACCTACAAAGACGTTTTTATCCGACTTTGGTTGTAAACATTTTACTTATGCATAGCATACCAAAATTTAAGAAAAGACAATTCGGGTTTTATCCCAAACCATAACTTATATGGTGTCATTTCAACTGATCACGATGGTGCTCTTTTCAGTGTAAAAGCGGTAGTCTCCAAAGCTTTAATCCTTAAAACATAAAGGCTGTTTTATAAATGGCACCTTTGATCTTACCATGTCAAACATGGTTTGATTTCATCTCTCGAATATGCCATACTCCTATGGTTTATCAGGAAACACAAATCATGGAACAATTCCTCACGTCTTAGCTGTTTTTGCTAAACATGTAACTCAAATATCTTCCTTTATGATCGAATCATAAACTCTTTATTTTCTTGTTACAATGATTTTCCACTTCATCTTGAAAGTCTTTGAACAACTTTCAAATGTTTCATACTTCTTCCTTATTAAGTAAATATACAGATATATTCACTCAAATTTTCGGAGAAAGCATATGAAGCAAAAAGATCCATCGCATATGGCTACACATAATGGACTATGGACATCAGCATGCACAATTTCCAATAAGCTAGTCATCCGTTCCTCTTTGGCCTATGAACGGAGTTTCAATTATCTCGAGGAAAGTCTCACATGCATCAATTGATCAAAATCAAAAGACTCCAAAAATTCCATCAACATGGAGTTTCTTCATGTTTTCTTTCAAATATAATTTAAACTGCGATGTCACTTCATAAGTGATCTTTCAATCATTTGTCTTGCGACATTTTAGCAATAGTGTTTATGGATGTGATTTCTCCAACTAGAATTGTAAAATTTCATCCATCCTTTATGGAATACGGTAATTATTTGAACAGCCATTGTTCTCATAATACCGGAACAAAATAACAATTATTTAAACAAATCTTGAAGGCTTGGTTTGATGACAATGAAAAACACAATAAGACTTTATTTGTTTTCGATGAACATCATCACTCATTCTCTTGCTAGTTACTTTAGGCCATTGTAGTTCATGAATTGCGTTGTCCAGTATGACACTTCATACCAACCAATTCGGTATCCAATGCCGGTATCCAATACCTAAGAACCACATTGTTTAACAAGCAAGGAATACAGCCATAACATGTATATCTTCTATATACCTAAGTTGGACATTTCCAACCTTTTATTTTCTGCCAAATATTTTATAGATTCTCTTTCAGCAATTCCTTTTCTTTTAAAACAATCTATCAACATCAATAGTGGTGTCATTCACATGACACATAGTACAAAGCGTATATAGTCAAATACTAATACCTTTGGACTTGCACTTTGAACTGGATCACCATTATCAAATGTTTGGTGCTCTTTCAAAAATCCATTCTTTAGTAATCTATTAGTGTAGTAAACATTTTACTTACATCTTCTATTCATCCTTATCATGACAACTTTCATGATCAAGCTACTATAGCTTATAAGGAAGAATCACGAGTATAATATCAGTTCCCAAAACCTTTTTGGTAGATTAGGACGCATAGCGTCTCCAACCTACACAAATTCTCATACAATATGAGAACATGTATTTTGCTAAATTATACTCTATCATAATGCAACCAAAAACATTATTTTAGATATCACAATATCTTTCACACATGATGGTTTTTGAAACAATTTTCAGCTCCAATGTAATCTTGATATTAAAACAACATTTTGAATATCAATAATCATGGAGGGAAACATGATACTTTAGATACTACCATTGGAATTTTTACTCTTGATTTAATAATACTTATTAAACTTCATGGAGTAAATAGAGTTTGCTGAAAGTTTGCAATAGGACTTATAAACTTTAAATTGACATTCAAAACAATACGATACCAGTTCGTAAAGTAAATATCCAGAATTCTATAGTTCTATTATCTCAAATAAAAACTAAGCATAAGGTAGAAAACGAATGTCAATGACTACAACAAACTATGCAAATTCACTTTGATTTAATTTATGACAAATTTGGTTCGACTAATCCAAATTAGAAATGAACTCCCACTCAAAAACGACATCCCTCGTGCCTTTTTGGTGATTACATGAACCAAATCCACTCAACCAAGTCCGATCATCACGTGAGTTGATGTAGCTTCAAAGGCGAGCGTCTATATGGGCATCATATCAACTATATGACTCATTCTTAACCTTTCGGTCCGTGTTCCGAGGCCATGTCTGTACATGCTAGGCTCGTCAAGTAAGAACCTTAGTACTCGTGGATGATGTAGTCGTACGCTTGCCGATCTCAAGATCGTGTAGAAGTTTGAGCACCGCAAATCAGCAGTGCATCCGTCCTTGCACACATGTTCAAGCCAACGGACAACCTCCACCTCCTCGCTCCAGTGAATCAGCGGAAGCAGCAACTCCTTCCAGACGCAAGGCCACCGGGAACATGTATCTCGCTAATCCAAGACCATGGGGGAATACCTAGAGGGGGAGAGAGATCCTTCATGAGGAGGTGTGCTTTGTTAGGGAGGAGAGGGGCATTTTATAGGAGAGGGGGGCTCCTCCCCTACCATGGCCGGCGGACAAGGAGGGTGCCCCCACCTCTTCCTCATTCATGTGGTGGAAGCTCCACTCACATCAATTTTGACTCCACCCAAAATTCCACTCACATGCATTAAATTTCCACCAAATTTAATGTAACTCTCAATTAATAGAACACTTTTATTTATTTTATTCAGAATTTTGTTAATTACTTTAATTAACAAACATTCACATAAAACCCCTTGCAACATTTCAATATCACAAGCAGAACCACTTTCTGCAATTTCACCCAAAACAATTATGGTTTCTATCGAAATAATTCCTGCGCTTTGCAATCCTTTCATCTGAAACATATGTGCTCCAAAATGGTGTCCGGCAACCCTTAAGTGTGCCACCCTATGGTTCGCGAATAATGCAGACATGATTGAGACTCCTCTCAGATCGGTAATCAAAAGCGGGACCTGGAGATCCATACTGACTCCTACACATTCAACGATGACTTCTGTGATCGTGAGAACCTTTAACGCTAGTAACTTAATCCCTTTGTCTCATGATATAATACATGTCCGATATTCGATCATCGGTATCCAAATACCTAGTTTGATCTCGTTACCGACATGCACTCTTTTCTCGTTCCCGCGATATAACATCCTAGTGACCACATCACTTGCTTGCAAGCTATCTTAATGTGATATCACCGAGAGGGCCCAGAGTATATCTATCTGTCATTGGGATTGACAAATTCCACTCTTGATCCATGAGCCTCAACATGACATCTTTGTAGCACTGAACCCACCTTTATAGTCACCCTGTTACGGTGTGACGTTTGATGTTATCAAGATACTCTTTCGGTGTTAGCAACTAACATGATCTCATGGTCTACGGACTAAGATTACTTTGTATGATGTTATAGCAATGTAAACATAATGACTTTGATCGTAATGCTATACTTCGGATGAATGTTCATCACATCATTTCACAAATGTTGTGACCTCATTATTAACAACATCCAATGTCCATGATCAGGAAACCTTGATCATCTTGTTAATCAACAAGCTAGTCTGGAAGAGAGGCATAACTAGGAACCCTTTTTGTTTATTAAACACACATGTATTGACGTTTCCTTTCAATACAATTATAGCATGCAAAATAAATATCGATCATATACAAGGAATACATAATAACAACTTTATTATTGCCTCTTAGGGCATATTTCCTTCACCAGGTACCTCTCTGCCCCTCTTTCGGTGTAAAAACTTAATATGAATTTTCTGGAATTTTTCGAGAAACTTTATTTTTCGAGCAATTTTCAGGTATTGATAAATGATTTTATGGCAGAAAGATGATTTTGGAATGATGCAAAAACAAATCTAAACTTAATCTTCAAAAGTTCTAAGACACTATAATATGCAATCTACTACCAATAGAAAAGTAAACAAGGTGAAAGCAAAAACTAAAATGGATAAAATAAAAGTGAGCAAGGATAATCATGGTGAAAACATTGTTTTGTTCATTGAAATCCCTTTGTTAACATGGTTGATCAGGTCTTGTTACCAAAACAATTTTATATGAGACAAAACATTGCATTCTACTAAATGATTATGTTACTTCAACCCTGATAGCAATAGTCCCAATCATAATAATTTCATAACTTTCTTGTAGTATGGGACAATATATTTCTCCAACGTTGATGCCTTTAATATTTTCAATTGAAATGAGGCCATAAGTCTTATCAATCTTCTTGGGGAAATTGATAGTGTGCTCCATGTCATTAACATTAAAAGTTACCTTTCCTTGATTACAATTAATGACAGCACCTGCAGTATAAAGAAAAGGTCTCCCGAGAATAATAGACATATTATAATCTTCAAGCATTTCAAGCACAACAAAGTCAGTTAATGTCAAGAAATTATGAGCCACTTGAACAGGAACATCCTCACATATACCAACATGAATAGTAGTAGATTTATCAGCCACTTGCAAAGATATATCAGTTGGTATCAATTTTTCCAATTGAAGTCTCTTGTAGAGAGAAAAAAGGCATACTTACTCCCGCTCCCAAATCACACAAAGCAGTTCTAACGTAATTATTTTTAATTGAACAAGGAATAGTTGGAATCCCTGGCTCCCCAAGTTTCTTTGGAACCTTGCCACTGAAGGAATAATTAGCAAGTAAAGTAGTAATTTCCTCATTAGGAATCTTCTTTTATTAGAGACAATATCCTTCATATACTTTGAATAAGGAGGCAATTTAATAGCATCAGTCAAAGGAATTTGCAAAAATAAAGGTTTCATCCACTCACAATACTTGTTATAGTGTTCTTCTTCCTTTGACTAGTGAAATGGGTATGCCCAATAGGCACTCAAATATGGCGTACCTCGTGCGGCTCGACGGAAGGCCCACTCAACGAATTGCCAAGGTCCATGACGCCTATGACGGTTCGAGTGGTATGAAGCCCATACGGACATGGACTCCCAACGTACAAGACAAGGAAAGTTCAAGACTAGAGTTCTAATCTAACTTGTAACCAACTCGTATTGGTACCTGAGACCTAGCCTTCCTATATATAAAGGCTAGGAGGGTCCAACAAGAAGGCAACCTCTCAATCGCGACTCCCACAATAGATCTAGACAACACCCGTAGCATACACATACGCCAGATCCGATCTGTGCATCCACCGCCATCGGCGACATTGTAATCCTACGAATCATCATTAATCAAGAGTCGACAAGCAGGAGTAGGGTCCTCTATGAGGCCTGAACCTGGGTAAACCTTGCGTCCCTGTGTGCTTGTTTGCTAGTCGTACCGAGATCTCCAGCGCTCTTGTCTTCTCCAAAACCCAAGTCCATAACAATGGGCATTGATGAGTTAAACCCTTGTCAATTGGCGCTGTCTGTGGGAACTGGGAGCGCTGATGTTGCGATCTCGACGGTCTCATCACCAGCGATCTATGATTCATCGTCCATTGGAGGCCAGATCTAATTCGACTGTCTCATCATCAAATAGTGATCGGATCACGTTTGGTCGATTCGTATGCGTCGGCGTGCTCATGATCGTCATCAACAAGTCCTCCACGGCACATATCGCCTTCACCGCAAGCACGTAGCTGAGTCACCAGCAGTCATGTTCTAAAATCAACAAAGTCCAGTATGTTCACGGAAAGGACAACAAGAGCGAGTGCACCTCATACAAGGAAAGAAGAACAAAGAAAAAAAAGGGCGTCGATCAGATCAGTTTCTGCCGGAAAGAACAATCAAAGAAGATAAAGGAAGAAAGAAAAAAATCCAACGTCAGGACATCTTTCCGCTCGAGCTGAAACCGTATAGAGGCAAACATTGTCTAATTTGGACCAGGTACCAAGGGAAAAAAGATCAGGATAGCTGGATCAGGATAGCTGCACATGGAAAGTCTTGGAGATCACAACTCCATATGTTTTCTTGGAAAGAAGTAGAAGATGAAATAAGGGGCTTGTTACGTCAATGATTCAAAAAGGACAATTAACCAAATCATCTGAGTGCGATCGTACCTGCATGGTTTTACGGCCGGCAATCGTCCATCTGTTGCATCGACTCCCTTTCGCTGATGACTCGCCGCTACTTCGACTCCATCCTCCGCGCGACTATGCGCCCGGGGGCTATACCAACCCCCATATGTGTCAACTTTCTACCTCCACCGGATCTGACGACCCGCCACACTCTTCGAATGCGGCGACCTGATGTGTTCTTCGACTGCGGGGATCCACTGCCGCCATTGACTCCGGCGACTCGGGGGCTCCCTCGACATCGGTGACCCGCCGCGATCTTTGACTCCGGCGATCCGTCGCGATCTTTAGCTCCAGCGACTCGGGGGCTCGCTCCTCTACGGTGACCCGCCGCATCATTCGACTCCAGCGACCTTCTGCGGTCTTCGGATGAGGCGACCCGATGTGGTCTTCGACTGCTATGGCCCGTTACAGTCTTCATATGCGACAACTCGTTATCACCACACGACTTTGGTCCGCTGCGTGACCTACTACCGCGGTGACTCCTTCCACCGCACGATTCGTTGCCACGTAGACTGCATCCACGGTGTTGACTCCGTGTCCATCGTGCGACTCGCCACTGATTCGACTCCATCCATCTCGCGACTCTGTTGACCTCGACTATGCATCCATCATGTCAACTCCTTTCAGCGAAATGCCACATTACTCGCCATCGTGTCGAGTCCTTCAACTTCAGCAACTACCAATAAAGCTAAGTTTCCCTCTACTTAGAGATGATTCTTTTTTAACTCGCACTCGAAACACGCGGGGGCTGCGCCCTCTTCGAGTAACCTAATGTGTCGTCGACTCCACGCACTCGAGCACCTCATACGCGACAGCCCGAGTAGATGATTTTGCCTGATCGTCGAATCCTTGATCTCCGAGTACCTAGGCAAGGTACTGAGACTAAGGGTAATCAGGCTAACGAAAAGGCTTAGCATACAGTGCAAAAGTGTTGAATCGATTGGCACCAGAATCTTACTTTACAAGGCGACATGCAAATATTCTTTACAATATACAAGTACTTCACAATTCTTAATGTTTTATGCAGCTTACAAGGATGTCGACTGCGTCGAGCTATTCTATTGGGTCCTCCAACAGGAGTCGACAAAACAACTGACTACGCCATACACTCAAGACCCGAGTCGTGTTCCTCCTCGGATGGTTGCATTGCTTGATGCTACACACATGCGACATTGGCACCACACTCAACAGAAGTGACTATGTCGACTCCATCTGCATCGTTGACTCACCAGGCTAATCGCCGCATGACTTTGACTGCATCATCGACTCACCCATGTTTTCTTCTCGCATGATTGGCGACTACTTCTACAAAGATACAAGACTCGAGTCTCTGCCCGAGTCTACGACTCCGCCAGACACTCGGGGGCTACTCCAAACTGGAGCCCTGGTCGGGCACATGCAAAATCTTTGAGTGGCACGCTCCGATTCCTCACTCGAATCAAAGATTTGACTAAGGACTCGGGGGCTACTCCCATAGGGAGCACTGGTCGCGCATTCGAAAAATGTGCTGGTGTTAATGGCATTCGCAAGATCATCTGAAGTACTTCCGGATCATTGTGTCTATGAAACCGATGACTACAAGTCTCTGCTCGAGTCTGTGACTAACAGACACTCAGGGGCTACTCCCATAGGGAGCGCTGGTGCGCACCCTATGATTATTTTTCCTTGTACATCGTACTGTGTGTCGATAACATCCACACTCGAATTCTATGGCAACTCCGCCTCATATTTTCCCTACAAAGATATTACGTCTTTTGAGCCGCCCGAATCATCTCCGCGATGACAAAAATTCAGATGTCGTGCTTACAACGTGAAGATAAGACCTGAATAAGGCATGTCAACGCATCTGCTGCGCTCTACCAGAAATAATCCGTACCTACAGGTAAATGAATTGTTGGAGATATGCCCAAGAGGCAATGATAAAAGTGGTTATTATTATATCTTTGTGTTTATGATGAATGTTTACATCCCATGCTATAATTGTATTATAAGGAAACACTAATACATGTGTGTTTTGTAAACGTAAAAGAGTCCCTAGTAAGCCTCTTGTTGAACTAGCTTGTTGATTAATAGATGATCATGGTTTCCTGATCATGGACATTGGATGTCATTAATAACAAGGTTATATCGTTAGGAGAATGATGTGATGGAGACACACCCGTAGTAAATGTAGCATAAGATCAAGTCATTAAGTTCGTATTGCTACAAGCTTTCAAATGCATAGTAACCTAATCCTTCGACCATGAGGTTATGTTAATCACCATCACCGGAAGGGTACTTTGATGACATCAAACACCTCTTCGTAACTGGGTGGTCATAAAGGTGCCATTGGGTATTCTGAAAGTTTGTGTTGAAGCGCATGGACCAAGATTGGGATTTGTCCATCCATATGACGGATAGATATGCTCTGGGCCCTCTCAGTGGAATGTCATAGTTAGCTTGCAAGCATGTGACTAGGTCACAAGGGATGACATATCATGGAACGAGTAAAGAGTAATTCTCAGTAACGAGGTAGAACTAGGTAAGGAGATACCGACGATCAAACCTCAGATAAGTAGAGTATCGTGTGACAAAGGGAATTGGTTTCGTATGTTAATGGTTCTATCGATCACAAAGTCATCGTTGAGTATGTGGGAGCCGTTATGGATCTCCATATCCCGCTGATGGTTATTGATCGGAGAGGTGTCTCCATCATGTCTGCATACTCACGAACCGTAGGGTGACACACTTAAGGTTCGATGCTATTTAGGTAGATATGTAATATGCGTTGGAGACCGAATGTTGTTCGGAGTCTCGGATTGGATCTGAGACATCACGAGGAGATCCGGAATTGTCCGGAGAGTAAGATTCATATAATGGAGATCATTTTCTAGGTTCGGAAATGTCCCGGAGTGCTTATATGGGGGTTCTAGAAGGTTTCGGAATGTTCCGGAAGGTTCTAGAAATTTCTATGGAGTTTACTTGAAAACCAAGAAAGAAAAGGGGAAACTTGGGGGGAAGGAAACTCCCCCCAAGCCCCCCTTGTGCGCCGAGCCTGGGAGGTGGGCCTAGGGGTGGGAACCCTAGGCCGCACCCCTCCCTCTATATATAGAGGGGTGGAGGCGCCACCCCCCTTGCCCCTCCGCTCTTGCTCTAGCCGCCTCTCTCCTCCTCCTTCCTTCTGCTCAGGCTTAGGCGAAGCCCTGCATAATTCTCTACTCGGCCACCAACACCACGCCGTCGTGCTGCTGGGATTCGTGGATAGATCTACTACCTCCGCTGCTCACTGGAACGGGGAGAGGAAGGTCTGCATCGACTCCGCACGTGTGACCGACTGCGGAAGTGCTGCCGGAACGCGGCGCCGGAAGGATCATCTAGTCGATCTTGAGATCGACAAGTGATCGTCTACATCAACCACGAGATCCGATCTCGCACAAGGCTTTCGGATCTACAAGGGTTAGTACAAATCTATCTCGTTGCACATGTCTAATAGATTAGATCTTGGCTTTTATCTAGATTAGATTTGGGTTTTGTTCGTTCTTGCGGTAGAAATTTTTTGTTTTCCATGCTACGAACCCATCAGTGGTATCAGAGCCATGTCTATGCGTAGATCTGTTGCACTAGTAGAACACAATGGTTTTGTGGACGTTGGTGCTCGTGCCTTCTTTTGCTTTGTGTACTTTGCATCTTGCAGTATGGTGGGATCAAGCGGCTCGGGCTAACCTTACATGTCATCGCACATGAGACTTGCTCCACGCTTGACGTGTAACTTGCTTTGCACAAGTGGCTTTGCGGGTGTCTGTCTCTCTCACCATAGTATAGATCCAATTTACACTTTGCACTTGATAGCACTTGTATCAACATTGTGGTTCAGTTTCGTAGGTAAGATCCGTTCTTATTCGAAAGCCCCAAACCACGTAAAACATGCAAAGAAAATTAGAGGTGTCTAACTTGTTTTTGCAGGGGTTTTGTGATGTGATATGGCCATCATGTGATTATGATTATATTTGATGTATGCAATGATCCTTGTTGTAATATGGCAACCGGCAGGAGCCTAATGGTTGTCTTTAATTCTATTAAGACCTGCGTGTCTATTCATCTTGTAATAGCTTTATTCCAAGTAGTTGTAATAGTTACTAGTGATGATGGATAACCATGAAGCGGCGCCACTGACCTTGACACATTGCTGGTGATGATGGATATCATGTCTGTGCTTTGGAGATGGAGATCAAAGGCATAAGAAGAAAGGTTCATATCATATCACACTAATTATGAATTGCCTGTGATGTAAATCCTTTATGCATCTTGTATTGCTTAGATCACGACGGTAGCATTATAAGATGATCCCTCTCACCAAATATCAAGTAATAAAGTGTTCGCCCTTAGTTGGCACCGTTGCTAAGACTCGTCGTTTTGAAGCATCTCGTGATGATCGGATGTGATAGATTCTACGTGTGCATACAACGGGTGCAAGCCAGATTTGCACATGCGGAAACTAAGGTTAATCTTGACGAGCCTAGCATGTACAAACATGGTCTCGGAACACGGAATACCGAAAGGTAGAGCATGAGTCATATAAATGATATGATGAACATGAAGATTGTTCGCCGACGAAACTACATCCTCTCTCGTGAAGATCGGACTTGGTGTAGTGGACTTGGTTCGTGTAATCACTAAGACAATGTGAGGGATGTTGTTTTGAGTGGGAGTTCACCTAGTTAATTTAAAGAATTTAGATTGAACTCAATTCATCATAAACTTAGTCTAAACTACTTGCAAATTTGTTGTAGATTATGGCGAACCTCTCCAGCAATTTCAATGCGTTCCTAGAGAAAGAAAAGCTTAAGAACAATGGAAGAAACTTCACGGACTGGTTCCGTGGACTCAAGATTGTCCTCAGGGCTAGTCAGTTGACCTATGTGCTCGAAGCACCGCTAGGTGACCCACCTGTAGAAGATGCCACCGATGACGTAAAGAATGTTTACGCCACTCGGAAAAATCACTACTCCACAGTTCAGTGTGCCATCCTGTACGGTTTAGAAACGGAGCTTCAGAAGCGCTTTGAGAACCACGACCCGTTCGAGATCATTAAGGAGCTCAGGCTGATTTTTGAGACTCACGCGGCCGTCGAGAGCTATGAGGCCTCCGAAAAGTACTTTAACTATAAGATGGAAGAGGGTAGCTTCATTAGCGAGCACGTGCTCACCATGTCTGGGCACGCAAACAAGCTCCAAGAGTTGGGGATAACGATTCCTAATGAGTTAGGGATTCACCGTGTCCTCCAATCACTGCCACCGAGTTATAAGAACTTTGTGATGAACTACAATATGCACTGCATGAACAAGATGTTGCCTGAACTATCGTCCATGCTGAAAACTGCTGAAGTGGAGATCAAGAAGGAGCACCAAGTGTTGATGGTCAATAAGGCCACCAATTTCAAGAAACAGGGCAAGCCTAAGAACAAGGGTAACTTCAAGAAGGACGGCAAGAAAGCTTCCGCACCAGCTAAGAAGCCCAAGGCTGGTCCTAAGCCTGAAACTGAATGCTTCTACTGCAAGGGTGCTGGTCACTGGAAGCGTAACTGCCCCAAGTACCTGGCGGATCTGAAAAATGGCAACATCAAGAAGAAAGGTATATTCGATATACATGTTATTGATGTGTATCTTACTAGTAATCGTAGTAGTGCCTGGGTATTTGATACTGGTTCGGTTGCTCATATTTGTAACTCGAAACAGGAGCTGCGGAATAAGCGAAGACTGGCGAGAGACGAGGTGACGATGCGCGTTGGAAATGGCTCCAAGGTTGATGTGATCGCCGTCGGCACGCTCCCTCTACATCTACCTTCGGGATTAGTTTTAAATTTGAATAATTTTTATTTGGTGCCTGCGTTAAGCATGAACATTATATCTGGATCTTGTTTATTGCGAGACGGTTACTCTTTTAAGTCCGAGAATAAAGGTTGTTTGATTTATATGAGTAATATCTTTTATGGTAATGCACCTGAGATGAATGGTTTATTCTTACTGAATCTCGATAGTAGTGATACACATGTTCACAACATAGATGCTAAACGAACAAAATTGAATGATAATTCTACATACATGTGGCACTGTCGTCTTGGTCACATTGGAGTGAAGCGTATGAAGAAACTCCATTCTGATGGACTTCTTGAATCACTTGATTTTGAATCACTTGAAAGATGCGAAGCATGTCTAATGGGAAAAATGACTAAGACTCCATTCTCTGGAATAATGGAGCGAGCTACAGACTTATTAGAAATAATACCTACCGATGTGTGCGGTCCAATGAGTGTAGCATCGCGTGGTGGATATCGTTATGTTCTCACTTTCACGGATGACTTAAGTAGATATGGGTATGTCTACTTTATGAAACATAAGTCCGAAACTTTCAAGAAGTTTAAGGAGTTTCAAAGTGAAGTGGAAAATCATCGTAACAAGAAGATTAAGTTTCTGCATTCTGACCACGGAGGTGAATATCTAAGTTATGAGTTTGGCATGCATTTAAAGAAATGTGGAATACTTTCGCAGTTGACACCGCCGGGAACACCA
This sequence comes from Avena eriantha, assembly GCA_910589775.1. Taxonomy (NCBI): domain Eukaryota; kingdom Viridiplantae; phylum Streptophyta; class Magnoliopsida; order Poales; family Poaceae; genus Avena; species Avena eriantha. The sequence continues at coordinate 82,407,113 of OU342744.1, read as the reverse complement.
CAGCGTAATGGTGTGTCCGAACGTCGTAATCGAACTCTCTTAGATATGGTTTGGTCTATGATGTCTCTTACAGATTTACCGCTATCGTTTTGGGGCTATGCATTAGAAACAGCCGCATTCACTTTAAATAGGGCACCATCTAAATCCGTTGAAACGACACCGTACGAATTGTGGTTTGGTAAGAAACCTAAGTTGTCGTTCCTTAAAGTTTGGGGTTGCGAAGCATATGTAAAGAAGTTACAACCTGATAAGCTTGAACCCAAAGCAGAGAAATGCATCTTCATAGGTTACCCTAAAGAAACAATTGGTTATACCTTCTACATAGATCCGAAGGCAAAGTTTTCGTTGCCAAGAATGGATCCTTTCTTGAGAAGGAGTTTCTCTCGAAGGAAGTGACTGGACGGAAAGTAGAACTCGACGAGGTTATTGAACCTTCTCTCGGAGTTGAGAGTAGCGCAGCACCGGAAGATGTTTTTGTGCCGCCTACACCAATTGGTGAGGAAGCTAATGATGGTGATCATGAAACTTCAAACGAAGTTGCTGCTGAACCTTGCAGGTCAACGAGGGTTCGTACCACTCCTAATTGGTATGACCCTGCCTTGAACGTCATGTTGGTGGACAACACTGATGACCCTGCGACGTATGAAGAAGCTATGGTGAGCCCAGATTCTGAAAAATGGTTAGAAGCCATGAAATCCGAAATGGGATCCATGTACGAAAACCAAGTGTGGACTTTGGTGGACTTACCGGATGGCCGTAAGGCTGTCGAGAACAAATGGATTTTCAAGAGAAAAACAGATGCTGATGGTAATGTTACCGTCTATAAAGCTCGACTTGTCGCGAAAGGGTTCCGACAAATTCAAGGAGTTGACTACGATGAGACATTCTCGCCTGTAGCGAAGCTAAAGTCTGTGAGGATTTTGTTAGCAATTGCTGCATTTTTCGATTATGAGATTTGGCAGATGGATGTCAAAACGGCGTTCCTTAATGGTGACATTGAGGAAGAGTTGTATATGGTACAACCCAAGGGTTTTGTCGATCCTAGTGATGCTGACAAGGTATGCAAACTTCAGCGCTCCATTTATGGACTGAAGCAAGTATCCCGGAGTTGGAATCAACGTTTTGATAAAGTAATCAAAAACTTCGGATTTATACAAACTTATGGAGAAGCTTGTATTTACAAGAAAGTGAGTGGGAGCTCTGTAGCATTCCTAGTACTATATGTAGATGACATATTGTTGATTGGGAATGATATAGAACTTCTTAATAGTGTCAAAGCCTATTTGAATAATAGTTTTCAATGAAGGATCTTGGCGAAGCGGCATATATTCTAGGCATCAAGATTTATAGAGATAGATCAAGACGCCTAATAGCGCTTTCACAAAGTACATACTTGGACAAGGTTCTAAAGAAGTTTAGAATGGAAGAGAGCAAGAAAGGGTTCGTGCCCATGTTGTCAGGTAAGACCTTGAGTAAGACTCAAAGTCCAGCTACGGCAGAAGATAGAGAGAAAATGAATAATATTCCCTATGCCTCGGCCATAGGTTCTATCATGTATGCCATGTTGTGTACAAGACCGGATATAGCACATGTTGTTAGTTTGACTAGCAGATATCAAAGTGATCCTAGAATGGAGCACTGGACAGCGGTCAAGAATATCCTAAAGTACCTAAATAGGACTAAGGATATGGTTCTTTCTTATGGAGGTGATGAACAGCTTGTTGTAAACAGTTACACTGATGCTAGTTGGAACACCGATCCAGATGACTCGAAGTCACAGTCTGGATACGTATTTATTTTGAATGGCGCTACAGTGAGCTGGAGGAGTGCCAAGCAAAGCGTTGTGGCGAAATCTTCAACTGAATCGGAATACATAGCTTCTTCGGAGGCTGCACAAGAAGCCATATGGATGAAGGATTTCATTACTGAACTTGGCATGGTTCCTAGTGCGTTGGACCTGATGGCCATCTACTGTGACAATACAGGTGCCATAGCTAATGCACAGGAGCCAAGGTCACATAGCAAGCTGAAGCACATCAAGCTACGTTTCCATGCTATTCGCGAGTATGTCCAAGATGGTGACATAAAGATTTGCAAAGTACACACTGATCTGAATGTGGCAGATCCGTTGACTAAACCTCTCCCTAGGGCAAAGCATGACCAACACTAGAACGCCATGGGTGTTAGGTATATTACCATGTAATCTAGATTATTGACTCTAGTGCAAGTGGGAGACTGTTGGAGATATGCCCAAGAGGCAATGATAAAGTGGTTATTATTATATCTTTGTGTTTATGATGAATGTTTACATCCCATGCTATAATTGTATTATAAGGAAACACTAATACATATGTGTTTTGTAAACGTAAAAGAGCCCCTAGTAAGCCTCTTGTTGAAATAGCTTGTTGATTAATAGATGATCATGGTTTCCTGATCATGGACATTGGATGTCATTAAAAACAAGGTTATATCATTAGGAGAATGATGTGATGGACACACACCCATAGTAAATGTAGCATAAGATCAAGTCATTAAGTTCGTATTGCTACAAGCTTTCAAATGCATAGTAACATAATCCTTCGACCATGAGGTTATGTTAATCACCATCACCGAAAGGGTACTTTGATGACATCAAACACCGCTTCATAACTGGGTGGTCATAAAGGTGTCATTAGGTATTCTGAAAGTATGTGTTGAAGCGCATGGACCAAGATTGGGATTTGTCCATCCATATGACGGATAGATATGCTCTGGGCCCTCTCGGTGGAATGTCATCTAGTTAGCTTGCAAGCATGTGACTAGGTCACAAGGGATGACATATCATGGAACGAGTAAAGAGTACTTGTCAACAACGAGGTAGAACTAGGTAAGGAGATACCGACGATCAAACCTCGGATAAGTAGAGTATCGCGTGACAAAGGGAATTGGTTTCGTATGTTAATGGTTCTATCGATCACGAAGTCATCGTTGAGTATGTGGGAGCCGTTATGGATCTCCAGATCCTGCTGATGGTTATTGATCGGAGAGGTGTCTCCATCATGTCTGCATATTCACAAACCGTAGGGTGACACACTTAAGGTTCGATGCTATTTAGGTAGATATGGAATATGCGTTGGTGACTGAATGTTGTTCGGAGTCTCGGATTGGATCTGAGACATCACGGGGAGATCCGGAATTGTCCGGAGAGTAAGATTCATATAATGGAGATCATTTTCTTGGTTCGGAAATGTCCCAGAGTGCTTATATGGGGTTCTAGAAGGTTTCGGAATGTTCTGGAAGGTTCTAGAAATTTCTATGGTGTTTACTTGAAAACCAAGAAAGAAAAGGGGGAACTTGGGGGAAAGGAAACTCCCCCAAGCCCCCCTTGTGCGCTGGCCCTAGGAGGTGGGCCTAGGGGTGGGAACCCTAGGCCGCACCCCTCCCTCTATATATAGAGGGGTGGAGGCGCCACCCCCCTTGCCCCTCCACTCTTGCTCTAGCCGCCTCTCTCCTCCTCCTTCCTTCTGCTCAGGCTTAGGCGAAGCCCTGGAGAATTCTCTACTCCACCACCACCACCACGCCGTCGTGCTGCTGGGATTCGTGGAGAGATCTACTACCTCCGCTGCTCGCTGGAACGGGGAGAGGAAGGTCTACATCGACTCTGCACGTGTGACAGACTGCGGAAGCCCTGCCGGAACGCGGCGCCAGAAGGATCGTCTAATCGATCTTGAGATTGGCAAGTGATCGTCTACATCAACCACGAGATCCAATCTCGCACAAGGCTTTCGGATCTACAAGGGTTAGTACAGATCTATCTCGTTGCACATGTCTAATAGATTAGATCTTGGCTTTTATCTAGATTAGATCTGGGTTTTGTTCGTTCTTGCGGTAGAAAACTTTTTTTTTCCATGCTACGAACCCATCATGAATAAGCCTTGACGGACGCGTCGAGTGCTCACACTTATACACTGGGATTCGACTCTATAAGACCTTCACGGCCTGAGTCGAATTATGCCAGCAATTTCCGAATTCGAGTCCGGGGACTCGAGTTTGAGTAGGTAGCTTTGTTTTTTCCCTAGAGCAATTAACTGGTCCCGATCCATCGAGCGCACCAGGCATGTTTACCATCATCCCTATGAACTACTACAAATTCGACTGACTCGATGTACTTCTGGGTGAAGTGCTTCGCACTCGACACAATTGTCGACTCCAACATCCCAATGCAAGACTCAAGACTTCTAAGTCTCCACCCGAATCTACGATTCGCATGGACACTCGGGGGCTACTGACATGGGTATGCCCAATAGGCACTCAACTATGGTGTACCTAGTATGGCTCGATGGAAGGCCCACTCGACGAATTGCCAAGGTCCATGACGCCTATGACGGTTCGAGTGGTATGAAGCCCATATGGACACGGACTCCCAACGTACAAGACAAGGAAAGTTCAAGACTAGAGTTCTAATCCAACTGGTAACCAACTCGTATTGGTACCTGAGACCTAGCCTCCCTATATATAAAGGCTAGGAGGGTCCAACGAGAAGGCAACCTCTCAATCGCGAGTCCCACAATAGATCTAGACAACACCCTAGCATGCACATATGCCAGATCCAATCTGCGCGTCCACCGCCATCGGCGACATTGTAATCCTTCGGATCATCATCAATCAAGAGCAGACAAGCAGGAGTAGGGTCCTCTACCAGGCCTAAACCTGGGTAAACCTTGCGTCCCTGTGTGCTTGTTTGCTAGCCGTACCGAGATCTCCAGCGCTCCTGTCTTCTCCAAAACCCAAGTCCATAACAATGGGCATTGATGAGTTAAACCCTCGTCAACTTGTGTTTCTTATCAGGAAAAGGCATTGGTTTTTGAACCCAAGGCTCTCTTTCACTACCATGTTTGTTAGCAACAAAATCTTCCTTAGTGTACTTAGTATTCTTAGTGTGCCTTTCAGGTTCTTCCTCAATTTCTTCTTTATCAGGAGCATCATTTTTATCATTACCACTCTCAGTTTCATCATAAGAAGCAGATATACTATTAATTAGGATCTTTAGCAGGTTCAGAAGATTCTAGAATTGTTTTATGTTTCTTTTTCTTTCTCTTAGAAGAAGAACCACTATTTTCAATTTGTTGAGAATCATGCTCAATTCCTTTAGGATGTCCCTTAGGATATAAAGGATCCTGAGTGAAAGCACCACTCCTAGTTTTAATTTCATAAGCATGTTTTTCTTTTGAAGCATTAACTAGCAAATATTTTTGTACTTTAGTAAGCTGATCAATTTGAGTTTGAACCATTTGGAAATGTTTAATAAGCATGTTAACATCATTGGAGGTTCTTTCCACAATATCTTTCAACTCATTAATAGCTCTAGAGTTTTCCATTAAATGATTATGCACTCTCTTATTAAAATTATCTTGCTTAACAACATAGATATCAAATTCTTCTAAGCATTGATCAGGAGGTTTAGAATAAGGAATATCACCTTCATCAAAATGTTGGAGAGAGTGTACCTCAATAGTGGATGAGTGGGAGATTAGCTTACATAATTCTTTTATAGGAGGTAAACTCTTCACATCTTCAGATTTAATATCCTTCTCCTTAAGACATTTCTTAGCTTCCTTCATCACTTCATCATTTAGTTCAATCACTCCCCTCTTCTTTGATGTTGGTGTTGGCTCAGGCATAGTTGACTCATGTGTAGTTGACTCACGTGAAGTCCAGTCATCATAATTCTTGCTTATTTTAGCCATTAATTCCTCAGCTTCTTTGGGAGTTCTCTTCCTAAAAACACAATTAGCAAAACTATCCAGGTATGTCCTAGATTCATCAGTTAGTCCATTATAATATATATCAAGAAGCTCATTTTTAGGTATTGGACATCCAGACTGTGCGTGAATTAAAGCACAAAACATTGCCCATGATTCAGGAAATTTCTCCTCTTCTCCCTATTTAAAATCAAAAAGTTCCTGCAAAATGGCATGTCGAGCACTAGGAGGGAAATATTTCTGAAACAAAATATCAATGAAGCAATCAGGGCTATCAATAGATCCAGGAGGTAAATTATTAAACAAGGCTTTAGCTTATCCTTTCAGTGAAAAAGGGAAAAATTAGCAACAAAGTAGGTGTGCATCTTAATATCATCGGAAAATAAGCCACTCATGGTAGAAAGCTCAGTCATATGTGCTACAGCACTTCCATTTTCAGTCCCACAAAAAGGTTCTTTCTCAACAATGGTTATGTAAGATAAATCAAGGGATAAATCATAATCCTTATCTTTAATGTTGATGGAAGATGTAGCAAACTTAGCATTAGGAGATAATTTAGGTCTAACAGTACGTCTATCAAGAAGATTCTTAATAGCACTTGCACCATGAGTGTTTTGACATGCTTTAATAAATTCATCAGTCATTTCAATATAACCGTCATCAAGATCATAGCTCTCTCTAGACTCAGGTGAACTAACAGGTGTAGCAGTATCTTCATTAGGAGTTTTAGTGTTTCCAACTATAGTTCTAACAATTGTAGCATCTAGGAAAAGACCTAATGAACCACTCTCATCAAGCACGGTAGAAGTAGCATCATAAGTATCAGAAGCAATTTCAGATTCAGCAGAAGTAGCAGTATATGTAACATTTGTATGTGGTGGTGGTGTAAGGAGCTTACTCATCACAGATGGTGAATCAAGAGCAACAGAGGTGTTCAGGACTGTACCTCTCCTTGTAGTGGATGGTAATATAGGAGCTTTTCCATCATGAGGTTTACCCATGATGAAGGGATAGCAGCGAACAATAGTGATTCCAAGTGAACTTTGTAAATAGAGCTATGCTCCCCGGCAACGGCGCCAGAAAATAGTCTTGATGACCCACAAGTACAGGGGACCGCAACAGTCTTCGAGGGAAGTAAAACCCAATTTATTGATTTGACCCAAGGGGAGCCAAAGAATATTTATAAGCCTTAACAACTGAGTTGTGAATTTAGCTGCACCTAGAAACAATCTTGTTGCGGTAGTTTATCAGCAACAACAGTTTTGTAGTAGCAATAGAAAAGTAATAGCAGTAGTAAAATAAAGATAATAGTAACAATTGCATTAAACAGTAGGATTAAAGTGCGGTAGGCATAGGGAGGGATGGATGGGCATTGCATGGACAAGATAGTTCATGTAATAATTAAGACATACGGCATTTGCAGATAAAAAAGATAAAGTATCCAAGTGTTAAATAATCATAGGCATGTGTTCCATATATAGTCATACGTGCTCATAAAGAGAACTTGCACAACATCTTTTGTCCTGCCATCCCGTTGCAGCGGGGCCTCAAGGGAATCTACTAGCAATTAAGGTGATCCTTTTAATAGAGCACTAGAGCAAAGCATTAACACTCCGTGAACACACCTCATCCTCACATCATAGCCATCACCTCCAGTTATCTCGATTTTTGTCACTTCAGGGCCTCGGGTTCCGGACAATAATATGTGTATACAACTTGCAGGTAAGATCATAAACAATAATACAATCATGAATCAATAACATGTTCAGATCTGAAATCATGGCACTTGGGCCCTAGTGACAAGCATTAAGCATAACAAGTTGCAACAATGTAAAAAAGCACTAACAATAGATGCTAGGCACCATGCCCTAACAATCTGATGCAATTACATGAACAATCTCATCCAATCCCCACCATCTCCATAGCTTACTATGGAGGATTACTCACTCATGGATGGGGAATCATGGATGGTTGATGGAGAAGCGTTGGTGATGATGATGGCGATGATCTTCTCCAATTCCCCGTCCCGGCAGGGTGACCAAACGGAGTTTCTAGTTCCGAATCGCGGTTTCTGGTGGTGGCGGCACAACGGAACTCTATCTGGAAAAATGTCGAACCCCCCCTTTGTTTTTAGGTCAGAGGGTTAATGTAGACGAAAGGAGAGGTCGAGGCGGAGACCAAGGCGGCCACACCACCCCCTGGCGTGGCCTGGCCTGGCCCACGCCACCAGGTGGTGTGGGCCCCTCGTGGCCCCTCTCTGTCTCGTCTTCTGGCTCCATGAATCTTCTGGTAAAATAGGAGTTTTGCGATATTTTCCGGGATTTTTCCTAAAAGTTGATTTCCTGCACAAAAACGAGACACCAAAGCAATTCTGCTTAAAACAGCGTTAGTCTGCATTAGTTGTATCCAAATCACACAAATTAGAGAAGAAACAATAGCAAAAGTGTTCGGGAAAGTAGATACATTTTGGACGTATCACGCCCCTCCACCGTCGCCGTAGCCCGTCCTCCAACATGCAGTTCCATGGTACGACCTTCCGTCATCCTGCCATCATCCAAGAGCGCCAGTATCCACCAGACAGGATCATGGAGAACACCTTTAGGGTCTAGGCCATCTCTAAGTGGAGGTGGCCTACCGATTTCGCCAGGTACTTCCTCAGGTCCTACTTCACGCACCTCCCCGCCGGCACTCCGCCCATGCTCATCCTCGACGAGGTCTGTATTGGAGGCAGCGGGCTCCAGGTCACCTTCACCAACCCCTACGACGCCTACCATCTCCTCGGCCAAGCATTCTGGTGCGGCGGTGAGTTCATCTACTTCAACCTCTGCAACATCTACACCCAGTAGGACTTCATCTTCCCGACCACCAACCACATGCACTGCCTCCCCTACGTCTTCCCCGACGCGGACGAGGAGTGAAGAGGATCTGCAGCTCGAAGTAGTGAGCCTGCCCACCACCCAAGATGTGTTGCACGTTGACGTTCGATCTTGGCGTAGGGGTAGGGTTTGCCCGTTTTATTTCCTATGTTGCTAGTTTTATTTGTGTCATCGATAGAGTAGTGTTTTTCCTGCTATCATGTATCCCCCTACTATGGTCGAGTCGGGTACGCTATCTTATAATGTTTCTGTCGTCGAGTGCATGTTATCTATTATGTAATGTTTGTATGATTGAGTGTATGGTATTATTACATATATTTCTCCCCAGTTTCTATTATAGTTAAGCTACATGATCCATCACAACACCACAACCATCAACAACAAAAAATAAAAGGTCCACACCATAACTTGACACGTACATACCTTTGTTTGAGCCAAGCAGACGTTTCTTTTGACTTGACACGTTATTTTTTATGACCACTAGAGCTACCATGGTATTTCTTTTTAATCCAACAATATTTCCAACACAACGATATTTTATTTAGCCAACACGACACACCAAAAAATTATCCAAAAATATTTCATTCTATCCATTTTTTTGGTCGAACCCGTCAAAACATTTAGCTAACATTCCAACACATCTAATAATGTGTCAATAAACTTTCATCCACTAAGTAAACCTATCCTATCTTTCTTTCCAACACGATTTTTTTTCCTTCATTTAATTTAAGGGAGTACTCACAGTTTGGCCCAACAACGGGCCCATTAACTTGTCGGTTTTTCTATTTCGGAAATGGCTAACTGAACCTGTTCGAGGTGTTAACTAAACTTGTTTGAGGTGTAAACTGAACTTGTCTGAGTTTGTACGCTTTCAATTTCGACAGGAAACATTCAGAGATAATTTATTCGAGTTCATAACATAGTTTATCTTACAAATAACATCCTACACGGCCAGCCCCTGGAATCCACAACTCCTAAATCGAAATTCCTAATCTGAACGACATAGAAGCACCAAATATATGGCAATGATACACAAATAAAATGCTCCTGCCATCATGTTTGATTTCTTCTTCAATTCCACAATCTGGCTCAACTGCTTGTTCAGTTTCTGCAACTCCCCATCAAAGAGATCCTCCAATGGCCGAACGGCTCTGTTTGGGGCCACTCTGTTTGAAATCTCCTCCTCCACAGCAGACGACATGGGAGCCTGGACTGGGGAAGCACTTGAACTTGAAGCTCTCGATCCTGAATATACTTATCCATCCACTCGAAATGGCAGCATTCCTCCAAATCCTCAAAAGGGGAACGCAAACCCTAATTCCCAAATCCAAATTGCAAAAATCAAAATCATGCCAAATCGAGACAAATTAGGACAAACCCTACCTTCCCATCCTTCCCCTGACGTGGCTTTCTCTCGCATTTGAAAAACTCACGACCGACATTGCCCCTCGCCAAGCGCACATATGTCAAGCGCTTCAGTGAATCGAGGCGAGCGTAGTCCGGGCATCTAGTCATCGGCACTTCTCCATAACGCAGCCAGAAGCAGAGCTGGACATTCCTCGCCGCCGCGGACCGTTGCCGGAGAAGAGGAAGAAAGGGGGCGGTGCACCAAGAAGAACAGGGGAAGGGAGGGGCGAGGCAACGGTGATGTCGAGGGCACGGCACAAGCACGGGAGCGGGGGCTGTCTCTGCCTCTTTCTAAATAGATAAGGCTGACGTGTATAAGTGGTGGGACCCAGTCTATGGTGGCACGTTGTGGGTCCTGCGTAGAAACGATCGACTGGTGGGTCCCCCGTTCAAACAGCCCAGCTCAGGTAATCCAAAAATGTTAACTGCTTGCTTCGGTTTAAGGTCTTAAAAGAGTCGTATCGGGCCGTGGCTATTGGGACCGCTCCAACTGGCGTCTTTGAGCTATTTTAACCAATGACATTGTTTTCTAGCGCATAGCGGTGAAATATGTAGTCTCTGAGCTATTTGCCCCCAAAGTACTCTACCTACTCCGAGTCCATGTTTATAATTCGAACCGAAGTTGGACTCGATCGCACACTCGTATAATCCTACCCCGACACGAACACGTACATACCTCTCCTCCCTATATACACCACCCCTGAGGCCACCCACTATATGCATACACTGTCGCATGCCATCGCTTCCCTGAACAACTCCTCCCATCCAATTCCTTCTTCTCTTGATGCCAGGAATTATCGATCAAGCTCTCTCTCTGGTGCGCACTTGTATGCCCTGACATGGCGTCGCTCGCCATGGAGATCAGCAGCGGATAGGACTACCTGCAGCTTCCTCCCGTTGAAGAAGGCACGACGGAGGCTTCGCACATGAGCTGCTTCACGCGCTTAGCAGCACCACTCTCGCGGACATCATCCCGCGCGTCGACGGTGTCACGGGTGCTCCTGACGAATCGGAGCTGGCGACGGTGGTGAGCGAGGCGCTGAAGGCGGTGGAGGTGCCGTCTGACGGGGTTGATAGTCCACATGCGACGTCTTTGCAGGGAATTCGCTTGCATGCGACATCGTTGGATGAAATAGCTCAAATGTGACCGGTTTTGGCAAAGAAATAGCTGGCATGCGACACATGCCAGCACGCCGATAAAACGGTCATCAGGGACATAGTTATGTTGGTTAGGGTTCGGTTTCGGTTAAGACAAATACCTGGCAGTTAAGTTAATGTCTGAATTGGCTAATAAAAAGAAAACTGTCTGAACGAGTCAACCATCTGTTTCCTACCTAGCCCGCGCGTGTCACTCCCCTGTAGCTGGCGGCGGCGGCGGAGCTCACTATCCTTGCAAAGCGGCGGCGGTGGCACATTCTCGCCGGCGGCGGTGGCGGAGATTTCCTTCTACGGGGAACTCAGTGAGTTGCATCTTAAGCAGTAATTCTCCTCCAATCCTTCTGAATTTAGATCTAAGCGTGGACCCATTTGAACCCTAGATTGTGGTAGCCGAGTGTGCTGAACGAGGGGAACAAGATGGAACCGCCTTCTAATAGGTACTACATGCACCTCTGCACCTTTTTTCTATTTGATTTTAGCCTCGTTAGCTCACAGTGGCCACCACCATCGAAAAACAGGGGAGGCGATGGCGGGGGCGATGATGTTCCCAGTACTACCCCTACCACTTTTCTGTTGTCTATAAGATTATTCCCCTGTAGAGCAATGTTAGTTGATGGTAGCATGCATCCCATTGAGAGAGAGACAACTGTGCTATTGGAGATCAAATTTTGTGACCTTGATCCCCAAGAACTACAAATAATGGAAGAGAAGGCTATGAGGAATGTGGTTGAAAAAATTGGGGAGAGTGTTCTTTGGGGGCCAGAACAAGAATTAAGTTTGTTACGATACAATGATTGGAAAGGTGAGTATGTTAGGATTGAGGATAGGGACGAAATGGTTGAGGAAATTGATCGATAGAAGGGCTGGGATAGCAAACATGCTGAGTTTTGCGCAGAGCTGATAGAACTGAAAGGTGATTCGAGGGTTGGATATGTTCCCTCCAAATTGGCTGCACAGATGGCAGAAGATGATTGGGCTGCAAAGAGGCACACTCAGCCCATTCTTACTGAAGTGACAGTGTTGACAGGGGAAGCTGTTGACAATTCTGTAACTGTTGATTGGAACACAGTTGATATAAATGACCAGACTGATTTGGCCATTGCACCAATATCTGACATTGAAATGGCCAATCTGTTCGGCATTCCAATGGACGAGGAAGACAAAAAGAAGGAGAATGATGCAGCTGATGATGATGGTAACAGACAAGCAAGACAGAATGATGAAGAAGATATAGATTCGGAGTTGATCGAAAATGCTGCAATTGATGTAGATGATGCACATGATGATGAGTTTGTGTGTGTTTATGACAAAGAAAATCCAGTTATTGAAGTAGGAAGATTGTTTCCAACAATGGATGAGTTTAGGATGTGTTTCAGGACTTATACAGTCAAACATGAGTTTGAAACCAAGACTGTGGACAGATAAAAGGAAGTTGTATGCAAAGTGCAAAGGTTTTGATGGTGGTGCCAAGCCTTGCAAGTGGTATATATCTGCTAGACGCCAACCTGATGGAAGAACAATAAGAGTGAATCAAATTCCAAAACAGCATACTTGTATTACAACTTCTCAGAAAGTTACAACCATGATATCACAACTTTGGGTTGCTGAAAAAATCAGGCCTATTTTAGCCAAGACACCAAATACCACTGCAAAGAAACTAATGACAGACTTGGAAAAGAATTACACCATTAAGTTGAAGTATACTACAGTGTGGAAGGCAAAGCAAAGGGCAATGAAAGAGTTATATCGTGATTGGGCAAACACCTTCAGAATGCTTTTTAACTTTAAAGCAGAAGTTGAAATGAGGTCACCTGGAAGTGTTGTGGAGATAGATACTGAGGTTACAGCAGATAGAAAAGTATATTTCTGCAAATTTTCATGGCTTTGAAGCCTTGCATATATGGCTTCAAAGCAGGCTGTCGTCCATATTTGAGCATAGACTCAACATTTTTGACTGGCAAGTGGAATGGTCAACTTGCAGCTTGCAATGCTTTAGATGGACAAAATTGGATGTTCCCTGTGGCAATTGGCATGTTTCAGTCTGAGACAGAGGCTTCATGGACATGGTTCATGATGCAGTTGAAAAGATGCATAGGGCCAGTCTCACCTTTGGCAGTTCACACTGATGCATGCAAAGGGCTTGAGAATGCAGTGAAGAATGTTTTTCCCCATTCTTAACAGAGGGAGTGCTTTGGCCATATGTGGATGAATATTATAAGGAAATTCAAAGGAGATGTTTATGGCAGGTGTTGGCCAGCAGCAAGGAGCTACACTAAATCAACACATACATATCATGTTGGTAAGATAAAGGCAGAAGACTGCACATTTGCCCCTTGGATGGACCAATACCATTCTCTATTATGGTATATGTCTGGATTTAACACTGACATCAAGTGTGATCATATAAATAACAATTTGGCAGAAAGTTTTAACAACAGAATTAAGGACTTCAAAGAGTTGCATGTCCATGACATGGTTGACCAGATCAGGATCATGATCATGTCAACAGGAGCAGAAATCTTCATAATTTGTGTGTGGAAAAATCATCATTGTTTGGTGCTGAAGTTAGAGATACTAAGACTGGAAGAAGGCATGCCGTTAACACTGATTTGCATGAATGCAGTTGCAATGAGTGGCAACACACTGGAAAACCTTGTGAACATGCAATACTTTTTTTAGCCTCCAAACCCAGGCTAAATATGCACCCATATTTGCATGAATATTATTCAGTACAAAAATTCAAGGCAGCATATGAAAATCCAATTACATCACTTACAGATCAGTCTCAGTGGCCTGAAGTTGATATTCAATTCACCTTGTCCCCTCCTTTGATGAGAAGAAAGGCTGGCAGGCCTCAACAGAGTAGATTTAAGGCTTGGTTTGAGAAAGGTGGGAGCAGGAAGAAGGGAAAAAAAGATGAAAAGAATAATGGCAAGCCAAAAGGGCACAAAAAGGTAACAAAAATAGATGCAAGATATGTGAAGAACTTGGTCACCAAGCTGGATCGGCCAAATGTCGCTACACTCCTTCAAACTATGTCCTTGTTCATCCAAAAAAATCATTCAAAAGGCTTTTGTTTGTGTTTATGATTATTATTTGCAATTAACAAACCCATTTTGGATTTCAGGAAGGATGATTTTGAGCCCCTTGGGGTTGAAACTTGCTGGCCAACGAAAAAAGCAAGAATTGGGGGGTTAGAAAGAAGAGAACTGAGCAGACTGTGTTAAGTTGTGATAACAGAGTGCAAAATCAGCCACCTGGATCACTTTTAGATGTGCCAGCTGCTTGTTCAGATGCAATTATGGATGTGCAAGAAGAAGCACATTTGGATTCAATTCAAGCTCAAGATGAAGTTGTTTTGGAGGTTCACATGCAAATTGAATCAAATTTGGAGTTGCAAACTGAACCTGTTCAGATGCAAATTGAATCAAATTTGGATTCAAGTCCAGCTCAAGGTAGTGTTATGCTTGGGGGGCCTTCAGAAAGTGAACATCCAAAGAAAACAAGGAGCCTAGCTGTTCTTCTTAGTGGAGATCCAACAATAACGAGTGAAGAGCCTGCTTGCAAGAGCAATAAAAAGAGTGGAAAGAGGAAGAAATCGTGTGCAAAGAGGAAATGATGTAATTTTTATGATATTAAGTTGATTGCAAACTTGTGTGATGTATGTTTGTTTGAGCTTTCATTCGTGAAAACTTGTAATTTATAATAATGCTACTTGTACTTGAATTTGAGCCGAAATTCAAATTTGATGCTAAATTTGAATTTCAACCTATGTATCTATTTGCACTTTTGTATGTTTGTTTGACCTTTCAATGCTTTCTCATATATCGTACACACCCCGTGATCAATCCGATCCCTTTTGGTGCCCCCAACACTAAGACATGAGAAATATGCTATAAATGAGCTCCAAAGCTAGGGTAAACGACCACATTTCTAGCAAACTTTTTTTCGACATTGTCTAAATCTTCCAAAAAAAACATATTAGCTTTCATTCTGCAAATATAGGATAAATCCGAAGAAAGATTTATTTTCTGGATTAATCTTCTATTGGACGACGACGCGACTGCTGCCCCATCTGCCTGTTGGACGACGACGGCATGACGGCGTGGAAGGAGACCCCGTGCCGTGCGGGCACCGATTCCACGGGCGTTGCGTGGAGAGCTGGCTGCTGGCCAAGGGGGGCTGCCCCATGTGCCGGCGTCAGGTGGTCGCGATGCCCACTCGTACTGCCGCCACCACTAGTAGTATGGCGCCACACCTAGCTAGTCTTAGAGTTACATCACTCGGTCATCTTCGAGGTCTATGGTCAGGATGGCGTCAACTCCGCTTTCATGGAGGAGTAGCTGCTTGGTTAGCTAGCCAAACCAACGATGCTGCTTGTTTGTGAGGAAACGTGTGAACTGTGTGACATAACTTAACTCGCCCCTTCTCTGATAGGGTAGCTCTGTTAGACATAACTTAATTCGCCCCTTCTCTGATAGAGTTTCAATGCAGCTTCGCAAACTGTGTGAACTGGTGTGAGGAAATGTAATCACATGTACTGTGTACTGCAATTGTTTTACATGTTTACATATATATGGTCTTCAGTCTTCACCATGTTAATTGCCCCGAAATGGTACAAGCATATATAGGTGAGCTTCAGGTGCAAGTTATAAGTACCAGCAAAAAAAAGGTGCAAGTGATAAGAGGATGACAATGATGTTCCATGTGTAACTTCATCGCATAATTATTCGTTCTACATATCGTGTAACACATGTATGTTAATAACCTTGTTCAGAATATCAAGACCGAAAAAGAAACATCACAATTGACAAAGCCAGTGTCTGGACCATGTAGAGATCCAAGCAGGATTCCGCCCGCTTCTCCCCAAAATAACAAGAAGCGGGATATTAGCGTGATCCCGTATGATACTCCTATCGAATCTCTTGCTCTTTCGTGACCATAAGGCCATATTGGCAGGCAAAGAGCATGTGGTTGGTCAATTCTCTTCCCTCATAAATTTCATTTGCAAGTTCATATGTTATTTTTTTCTTGACATAGAGATCATTTAACGAAAATAACTGAGCTCATTCTCAACTCCTTATTCAAGCCACCGGATGGATATGCTGTCGGTGTTTAGCAGCAGAGAACGGTAACGCTAGCCTGCAGTGCATTCTCTATTGGACAAGGAATGGAACAACAACATATAAATTTTGTTACAGATAAATTTGAAAATTATTAAGACAAGAAGAAAATTAGGAAATAAGCATCCCAACTGAAAGCAGTCAGCACAACTGATCTATGTGGAGTAGTGCAGCATAATTGGATAGCAATGTCGTTATCACCGTGCCTAGACTGTTCCATCCTCCAAGAAGAAATCATCATGGTTAGCAGCTTTCGTTGATCACTCACAGCAGCTCCTATGAATTGTACTAACAATTGCCTAACGAGGCATTTTCCAATATGGTTCATTTGATTTGCGGGACATAATCCCTTAGGAATTCTAATTTTTTTTCTATGGATATCTTTGTAGTCATACTCAAACGTACAAACCAGGCATCTAACTCAAACTTATCAATTAAACTCAGTTATCAAGTATACTAATAGCTTTTCTCTAGAAATAGTGTACAAGTAGCAATCAGCATCTCATGTCCAATTAGTCAAAAGCAGACGAATCTGCCATGGCACACTCTTGCTGCTCAACACATCTGCCATTATCCATATATACAGTTCTACAAGATAAAAGTATTGCCTACTGTTCCAAAGGTGTGTGGCCGCGAGTATATCTTGTTGAACTGATTGGTCAGTTATGGCGGTCGGTGTCAGTTCCTCTAAGACTGAGAGCCCTGAATTGTGGCTGCCGGATGTGTTGCCACGATCATGGTGCTACCGTGGCCCTGATGCACTCAAAACAAGCTTGGGGCACTTGCCCATTTAGGAGTCATGCGTTATGGGGTTGGTATGAAACTACAACATTTTACCACTGAAAAACTAGTGTGACATCTTCGGTCAATCCCGCTAGTGACAGCGGAGTTCCCGACACCTCTCAAGCTCACGGCTTGGGTAGAATTTTTTGGTTCCATCTAAATCAATGTTGGGAACATGAGAATGAAGTAGTAGTTTCGTCTCTCTTCCTTACTTGCTTCCTCTGTCACACTCACACACTAGCGCCTTGATGTACGCGGAACGCGCTACCTCGTCCTTTTATAACATTGTTTGATTGGGCAGGATACAATGCTTCACAAAAATCGGTACAAGTGGGTGTTGAAACTTGGACAGAAAATAATAACTCCTATTGAGTATCTTGCTCCAATATTACCATATATATAGCCATATTGTCAGGGAGGGACTATGTACCTATAAAAGTACATACTCCAAACATTCTGGAAATAAGTGCCTTGGATTTTTTTTAGATTCACATGTATATAATAAATATATGTGAATCTAAACAAATCTAAATCACTTATTTCTCAAATGGAGAAAGTACATGTTTTTTCAAAATATCACTTTCTACGTCTAACAAAATACCTGAAGTAATTCTCAACAATTGATAATTAATATTCAAGCAGAAGGAGACGAGTCTTACCCTATGTCATGACGCCGACGGACTGAAACATTTCCGCTTTCACTATGGTTAGCGTTTCCTTGTTCAACAATAATTGTTAGTTCTTGGAGATATATATGGAGCTACACTACGAGATGTCTTACAAGCAAAATATGCGAGTCATTTTACCTGACCACAAATTCAACACCTCGGCGCAAAGAAGGCGGATGCAAGTTGGTCTCATTATTGGTGCCATATTCAAATGGAGTTATTGATGTGGATGCTCATCGTCTCATGAAAGTCCTTCAACCACGTTGTTGACAACTCTAACTTCATGTTTACCAAAGCACCACTAGTTCTACAATGATATATCTAGACTATTCTATAACATTATAGTATGTATGATGAAGGAAAATCCCAAGATACTATACAATTGCAACACTAACAAAGTAGTATTGCATTACCCCAGAATTCATTCCCGTAAGAAATCACAAATTTCCTCATGCCGCTCAATCTGATGATTTGATAAAAACGATTGGTTGTCCTAATCATGTGCAAAGTCTGGCAAGGAACATGTGCCTCTCTTCCTCCACTCTCGCGCTAGCCTCCACCATGTTTTCTTTAGGCACCCTTTTATAATGTTTGCTTTGCTGGTCTTGGATGTATGATCTTTCACAAAATAAATGCAATTGAATGTTGTAGTTGAACTCTTGTTATTATCTTGTTTTTTTATTGGCCATATGGTAGAGAGCACATGGTTGATCGCTTTATCTTCTCTTTTAACGCTCTTCTCTAAGTATTAAGTTCTTCCTTTTTCTTAAACATCATTTTGCACTCCAAAACTTATACTAATTCTCAACCCCTGAACATGAATGGGATTTAGAGACAAGAATAACCCCCGTACCTTGAAAACTAACACAATATTAGTTAGGCGCGTTAGATTACATGGTATAGACTAGTAGAACCCTAATTCATGTAACTTCGAGTATTTTTTCTTGAAAATACGATCCTAATGCAAAGTTTTTTCGAGAATTACGGGGGTAAGTTCCCCACCGCTTGTTGCATTACTCGAGGCAACTTGGCAGTCATACCGTTCGTACAAGAGTGAGAGAGGGAGGGTGGAAACAGGGGGTTTAGGGGAGATTACAAGGGAGAGTTACATGGCAGTCGACAAACAGCGAGGCATGCAAAGTTTTTCTGTCATGCCCCTCCCAAGCCCTCAAAATCTTGAAATGAAAGTGCCGCTAATTGTATGTGTTGCGTCCGCAGCATAGAAAACAAAAAAAAAATCTACGGTGTGAACTACAGCCAAGATCTATCTACTAGGTACAAAGCAACGGGTGGACATACATCCAACGAGAACTTACCCTCGTAGACAACAAGCTTTGTTAACGAGTAGGAACTCGTGGTTGATGTAGTCGTACACTTGCCGATCTCAAGATCGTGAGGAAGTCCGAGCGCCGCAACTCAGCAGCGCATCCGCACTAGCACACACGTTCAAGCCACCGGACAACCTCCACCTCCTCGCTCTAGCAATCCAGCGGAAGCAGCAACTCCTTCCAGACGAAATGCCACCAGGAACATGTATCTCGCTAATACGAGACCATGGGGAAATAATCCTAGAGGGGGAGAGAGATCCTTCACAAGGAGGTGTGAGGATGAAGGAGGGAATGGGTGGCCTTTTATAGGAGGAGGGGGGTGCCCCCTCTCTCCATGGCCGGCGCATGGGGGTGACCCCTCACCTCCCCCATTCATGTGGTGGTAACCCCTCCACATTAAAATGCCTCATCACATTCCCTTTTAAAGTCTCCACTTTAAATGCATTAAATTTCTCCAAATTTAATGCTCTCTCGTTTAATAAAACTCTTTTTATTAAATTTATTCAGAATTTTGTTAATTACTTTAATTAACAAACATTCACATATAGCCCCTTGCAATATTTCAATATCACATGCAGAACCACCTTCTGCAATTTCACCCGAAACAATTTCCGGTTTCTATTGAAACAATTCCTGCGCTTTGCAATTCTTTCGTCTGAAACATATGTGCTCCAAAATGGTGTCCAGTAACTCTTAAGTGTGCCACCCTACGGTTCGCGAATAATGCAGACATGATCAAGACCCTTCTCCGATCAATAATCAGCAGCGGGACCTGGATATCCGTATTGACTCCTACACATTCAACGATGACTTCTGTGATCGTGAGAACCTTTAACGCTTGTAACTAAATCCCTTTGTCTCTCGATATATTACATTTCCAAGATTAGATCATCGGTATCTCCATACCTAGTTTGATCTCGTTACCGACATGCACTCTTTTCTCGTTCCCGTGAATAACATTCTAGTGATCATATCACTTGCTTGCAAGCTATCTCAATGTGATATCAGCGAGAGGGCCCAGAGTATATCTATCCGTCATCTGGATTGACAAATTCCACTCTTGATCCATGAGCCTCAACATAACACCTTCGTAGTACTGAACCCATCTTTATAGTCACCCTGTTACGGTGTGACGTTTGATGTTATCAAGATACTCTTCCGGTGTTAGCAATTAACATGATCTCATGGTCTAAGGATAAAGATTACTTCATACGATGTTATAGCAATATAAACGTAATGACTTGATCGTAATGCTATACTTCGGATGAATGTTCATCATATCATTCCACCAATGGTGTGACCTTGTTATTAACAACATCCAATGTCCATGATCAGGAAACCTTGATCATCTTGTTAATCAACAAGCTAGTCTATAAGAGAGGCATAACTAGGAACCCTTTTTGTTTATTAAACACACATGTATTGATGTTTCCGATCAACACAATTCTAGCATGTAAAATAAACATCTATCATATATATAAGGAATATATAATAACAACTTTATTATTGCCTCTCAGGGTATATTTCCTTCAGTCTCCCACTTGCACTAGAGACAATAATCTAGTTCACATAGTGATAAATCTTACACCCATGGAGTTCTAGTGTTGATCATGTTTTGCCCTAGGGAGAACTTTAGTCAACGGATCTGCTACATTTAGGTCTGTGTGTACTTTACAAATCTTTATATCTCCATCCTTGACATGCTCGTGGATGGAGTGAAACCGGCGCTTAATATGTTTGGAATTCTTGTGAGACCTCGGTTCCTTTGCGTTGGCTATGGCTCCATTGTTGTCACAATAGATCACCATTGGGTTCAACGCACTGGGAACCACACCCAGTTCCGTAATGAACTCTTTCATCCAAACTGCTTCCTGCGCCGCTTCTGAAGCAGCAACATATTCTGCCTCCGTTGTTGATCCAGCCACCACAGGTTGTTTGGAACTCCTCCAACTAACTGCTGCTCCATTCAAGAGAAATACGTATCCGGATTGAGACTTAGAGTCATCCGGATCGGTGTCAAAGCTAGCATCGACATAACACTTAGCGACTAGCTCTTCTTCACCTCCGTGTATAAGAAACATATCCTTAGTTCTTCTCAAGTACTTGAGGATGTTCTTTACCGCTATCTAGTGTTCCGAACCTGGATCAGATTGGTACCTACTAGTCAAACTAATAGCATGTGCCACATCCGGTCTTGTACATAGCATGGCATACATAATAGAGCCTATGGCCGAGGCATAGGGGATCTTATCCATCATCTCTCTTTCTTCCGCCGTAGCCGTACTTTGAGTCTTACTCAATGTCTTGCCTTGCAACATAGGTAAGAACCCCGTCTTACTTTCGTCCATATTAAACTTCTTTAATATCTTATCAAGGTATGTACTCTACGATAGCCCAATTAGGCGCCTTGATCTATCTCTATAGATTTTAATGCCTAATATATATGACGCTTCACCAAGGTCTTTCATCGAAAATTTGTTGTTTAGATAACTTTTAACACTGTTTAAAAGATCTATATCATTTCCAATCAATAATATGTCATCCACATATAATATCACAAATGCCACATTGCTCCCACTCACTTTCTTGTAAATACAAGCCTCTCCATAAGTTTGGACAAATCCAAACTCTTTGATCACCTCATCAAAGCGGAGATTCCAACTCCGGGATGCTTGCTTCAGTCCATAGATGGATCGCTGAAGTTTGCATACCTTATTAGCATCCTTAGGATCGACAAAACCCTTAGGTTGTATCATATACAACTCTTCTTCAATCTTACCATTGAGGAACGAAGTTTTGACATCCATCTACCATATTTCATAATCGAAATATGCAGCAATTGCTAACATAATCCTAACTGATTTAAGCATCGCTACGGGAGAGAATTTCTCATCGTAGTCAACTCCTTGAATTTGTCGAAACCCCTTTGCGACAAGTCGAGCCTTATAGATGATCACATTACCATCAGCATCAGTTTTTCTTTTGAAAATCCATTTATTCTCAACGGCCTTTCGGTCGTGAGGTAAGTCCACCAAGTTCCAAATTTGGTTCTCGTACATGGATTCCATCTCGGATTTCATGGCTTCTAGCCATTTGTTGGAATCTGGGCTCATCATCGCTTCTTCATACGTCGCAGGGTCATCCATTTCATCAACCATGAAATTCACAACAGGATTGCCGTACAGTTCAGGAGGTGCACGTGTCCTGCTTGACCTGCGAGGTTCGGTAGTGTCCTCTTTCGAAGTTTCATGATCATTATCATTAGCTCTCTCTTCATCAGGTGAAGTAAACTCCGAAACAACTTCCGGTGCTGCGCCACTCTCCATTTCATGAAGAGAAGGTTCAATAACCTCTTCGAGTTCTACCTTCCGACTACTCACACCTTTCGCGAGAAACTCCTTCTCAAGAAAGGATATATTCTTGGCAACAAAAACCTTGCCCTCGGATCTGTGATAGAAGGTATACCCAATTGTTTCCTTAGGGTATCCTATGAAGACGCATTTTTCCTCTTTGTGTTCGAGTTTATCCGGTTGAAGTTTCTTCACAGAAACATCGCATCCCCAAACCTTAAGAAATGACAGCTTAGGTTTGTTTCCAAACCATAATTCATACGGTGTCGTTTCAACGGATTTAGATGGTGCCCGATTTAAAGTGAATGCAGATGTTTCCAGTGCATAACCCCAAAATGACAGAGGTAAGTCAGTTAGAGACATCATAGATCGAACCATATCCAATAAGGTACGATTACGACGTTCTGACACACCATTACGTTGTGGTGTTCCGGCAGGCGTGAGTTGTGAAACTATTCCACACTCTTTCATGTGTGTGCTAAACTCGTAACTTAGATACTCTCCTCCACGGTCAGACTGTAGAAATTTGATCTTTCTATTACGATGATTTTCCACTTCATTCTGAAATTCCTTGAACTTTTCAAAAGTTTCAGACTTGTGTTTCATCAAATAGATATACCTGTATCTACTCAAATCATCCGTGAAAGTAACAAAATAATGATATCCACCTCGCGTCGACACACTCATTGGTCCACACACATCAGTATGTATGATTTCCAATAGATCTGTCGCCCGTTCCATTGAACCGGAAACCGGCGTTCTAGTCATCTTGCCCACAAGGCATGGCTCACATGTATCAAATGATTCAAAATCAAGTGATTCCAAAAGTCCATCAGAATGGAGTTTCTTCATGCGTTTAACGCCAATATGACCTAGACGGCAGTGCCACATATATGTAGGCATATCATCATCAAGTTTAATCTTTTTAGCATTAACATTATGAATGTGCGTAATATTACTATCGAGATCCAACAGAAATAAACCATTCAACATAGGTGCATGACCATAAAAGATATCATTCTTATAAATCGAACAACCATTGTTTTCAGATTTAAAGGAATGACCACTTTCCATCAAACACGATCCAGATACAATGTTCATGCTCAGTGCAGGCACCAAATAACAATTATTTAGGTTTATAGCTAATCCCGATTGCAAATGGAGAGGTACCGTCTTGACGGCGATCACATCAACTCTTCATCCATTGCCGAACCGCATCCTGACCTCATCCCTTGCTAGTTGTCGCTTGTTCCGTAGCCCCTGAACCGAGTTACATATATTAGCAACCGATCTGGTATCAAATACCCAGGTGCTACTGTGAGTACTAGTCAAGTACACATCAATAACATGTATATCACATATACCTTTGTTTGCCTTGCTGGACTTCTTGTCCGCCAAATACTTGGGGCAGTTGCGCTTCCAATGGCCAGTCCCCTTGCAATAGTAGCACTCGGTGTCAGACTTAGGGCCAGCCCGGGGTTTCTTTTTAGGCGTGGCAACAGACTTGCCACCCTTCTTTCCCTTGTGCTTGCCTTTCTTGTCCTTCTTGAAACCGGTGGTCCTATTGATCATCAACACTTGATGTTCTTTCCTAATCTCCACTTCTGCAGTCTTAAGTATTGACAGAAGCTCGGGAAGAGACTTCTTCATGCCCTGCATATTATAGTTCATCATGAAGCTCTTGTAGCTAGGTGGCAGAGATTGGAGAACACGATGTATGCCTAAGTCAATGGGAATCGTTATTCCCAGGGACACAAGCTTATCGGCGTACCCAGACATTTTGAGTACATGCTCACTAACGGAGCTGTTTTCCTCCATCATGCAGCTAAAGAACTTTTCTGTAGCATTATAACTCTCTACGGCAGCATGGGTATCAAAAATCATTTTCAATTCTCCCATGGTATCAAAGGCATTGCCATTTTCGAAACGCTTTCGAAGTTCTGGCTCTAGCCCATATAGTATGCCGCAATGAACTAAGTTGTGGTCCTCCTGACGAGTCACATAGACATTATTTTCCTCGTCAGGGGCATCAGGAGCTGGTGGGGAGCCTAGCGGCGCATCTAGCACATATTGCTTTTGTGCAGCAGTGAGGAGAATCCTCAAATTCATAGCCCAGTCGGTGAAGTTGCTACCATTCGTAGCAAGTTTCTCTTTCTCCATGAACACATTGAAATTAAAAGCAGGTGGTTCCATCTACAATAGAATTTGTAAAGTTTATTTAGACTAAATTTATGATAGATTGAGTTCAACTAATCCAAATTACTAATGAACTCCCACTCAAAAACGACATCCCTCGTGTCCTCTTGGTGATTACATGAACCAAATCCACTACACCAAGTCCGATCATCACGTGAGTTGATATATCTTCAAAGGCGAGCATCTATATGGGCATCATATCAACCATATGACTCATGCTTAACCTTTCGGTCCATGTTCCGAGGCCATGTCTGTACATTCTAGGCTCGCCAAGTAAGAACCTTAGTATTCACGTGTGTAAAACTGTCTTACACCCGTTCCTATGAAAGCATAGATTCGAGTACACCCGATCATCACGTGATGTCTCGAAAGACAATCCATAGAACCGTGCATACTCAAGGAAGAACACATTTTTATCTTGATATCTAAATGAGGGATCATCTTATAATGCTACCAAACGCGCCAAACTAGCAGTATAAGATGCTAACATCTAATGTGTAAAGTGAGATGATATGGTCCATGCATTTGATCTCTATCACTTGCATCGTGGTATGATCTCTATCATTCCTTTGTTTGTAAGGCCAAGGTCTATGGAACTTACACATTGACTGTGTTTTAAGAGTATCTATCATACATCTACTTACAACAATACCATATCAATACACTAGCCCAGCAACGATCTAAACTAGACGCCTCTAATTTATCAATTGCAAGTTTTACGTGGCTTAGGGATTTCGGAGATAGAACCGTTCTCACCTACGAACATGAACCACAACGAGGATAACTAAGTTATTAGCAACTCGTTGTAAATCAGATATTGACTATAGTAGAAGAGACAGACACCCGCCGGCCACTTATGCAAAACAAGTTGCATGTCAGTCGTGGAACCGATCTCATGTACGATGACATGTAAGGTTGGTCCGGGCCGCTTCATCCCACTATCCCACTAATATCCAAAATACATAGAAGATGCAATAACATGATCATCATCGCCCACATATCAACATATGTGTACTACTAGTGCTAAGCACCTACGCATAGATCAGGCTCTGATACCATTGTTGGCTCCACATCATAGAAAATAAAAAAATTCTATGGTGTGAACTAGATACCAAGATCTATCTACTAGGTACAAAGCAACGGGTGGACATACATCCAACGAGAACTTACCCTCGTAGACAACGAGCTTTGTTAACGAGTAGGAACTCGTGGTTGATGTAGTCGTACACTTGCCGATCTCAAGATCGTGAGGAAGTCCGAGCGCTACAACTCAGCAGCGCATCCGCACTTCCAAACACGTTCAAGCCACCGGACAACCTCCACCTCCTCGCTCCAGCGATCCAGCAGAAGTAGCAACTCCTTTCAGACGAAATGCCACCGGGAACATGTATCTCGCTAATCCGAGACCATGGGGAAATAATTCTAGAGGGGGAGAGAGATCCTTCACAAGGAGGTGTGAGGATGAAGGAGGGAATGGCTGGCCTTTTATAGGAGGAGGGGGTGCCCCCTCTCTCCATGGCCGGCGCATGGGGGGTGACCCCTCACCTCCCCCATTCATGTGGTGGTAACCCCTCCACATTAAAATGCCTCTTCACATTCCCTTTTAAAGTCTCCACTTTAAATGCATTAAATTTCTCCAAATTTAATGCTCTCTCATTTAATAAAACTATTTTTATTAAATTTATTCAGAATTTGGTTAATTACTTTAATTAACAAACATTCACGTATAGCCCCTTGCAATATTTCAATATCACATGCAGAACCACCTTTGCAATTTCACCCGAAACAATTTCCAGTTTCTATTGAAACAATTCATGCGCTTTGCAATTCTTTCGTCTCAAACATATGTGCTCCAAAATGGTGTCCAGTAACTCTTAAGTGTGCCACCCTACGGTTCGCGAATAATGCAGACATGATCGAGACCCTTCTCCGATCAATAATCAGCAGTGGAACCTCGAGATCCGTACTGACTCCTACACATTCAACGATGACTTCTATGATCATGAGAACCTTTAACGCTTGTAACTAAATCCCTTTGTCTCTCGATATATTACATGTTCGAGATTTTATCATCGGTATCTCCATACCTAGTTTGATCTCGTTACCGACATGCACTCTTTTCTTGTTCCCGTGATATAACATTCTAGTGATCATATCACTTGCTTGCAAGCCATCTCAATGTGATATCACCGAGAGGGCCCAGAGTATATCTATCCGTCATCTGGATTGACAAATTCCACTCTTGATCCATGAGCCTCAACATAACACTTTTGTAGTACTGAACCCATCTTTATAGTCACCCTGTTACGGTGTGACGTTTGATGTTATCAAGATACTCTTCCGGTGTTAGCAATTAACATGATCTCATGGTCTAAGGATAAAGATTACTTTGTATGATGTTATAGCAATATAAACATAATGACTTGATCGTAATGCTATACTTCGGATGAATGTTCATCACATCATTCCACCAATGGTGTGACCTTGTTATTAACAACATCCAATGTCCATGATCAGGAAACCTTGATCATCTTGTTAATCAACAAGCTAGTCTATAAGAGAGGCATAACTAGGAATCCTTTTTGTTTATTAAACGCACATGTATTGATGTTTCCGATCAATACAATTCTAGCATGTAAAATAAACATCTATCATATATATAAGGAATATATAATAACAACTTTATTATTGCCTCTCAAGGCATATTTCCTTCAGTGTGCTCCATGTCACACATCTAGCTTCCTACACGAAGAAAAGTCAGACCATAAGTTTCACGAGTAGGCACTCAACGGATCATTGTGACACTACATGGTAAGCTTAATCTTCTCGCCAGGATACGCAGATAGGCGCCATTGCCACATATATATTCCGCATGTTTTCATATGATAATCAAATAATAATACTCTGACAAACAGAATATATAATTCATTGGTCAAGAAGCATGAGGTTCACAAGTAAGCTCTTGTCATTGTAAGTACATATGTATCATAGAGAACTGCCAATGGGTTACCCCTTGCCCCATGACACATGAGTTATCCCATATCAAAATGACAAGGCAGCAGACAATGAGCATCTCAACGATCTTTTTATTTGCTATTTGCATAGGTTTTTATTGAGGATGTTTCATAGAATGCTCATTATGGTTAAGCTGCAAGTTTCCACCATGATTAGACATAGCTTAGGCTAGCAGCCCATGCGTTTCTCTAACACACATACAAACTCCATGATCTTACAAGTTCCCCTTTTATTTCACACCGCCGAGATCCATAAGCAAAAGAATCATGATATCAACGGAATAATAAGTGCAATGTTGAAATATAAGATGTTTTAGCTTTGTGAAATATAAGTGTATCTAGACCACTTTTAGTGTGTAGATTTATCAAGGTTTGGAGTGAACATACACACTAAAAGAAGTCTAGATACACTCCATTCACAAAGCTAAAACATCTTATATTTTAAAACGGATGGAGTACTATGCACTGCAATTGCTTACATATGGTCTTCAACATGTTAATTGCTCCGAAATGGTACAAGCATATATATATATGCACTACGGGAATAACCAATTATGCCGACGGCCTAAACCTACGCCGACGGAAAAAGGTCGGGCCCGTCGGCGATGGTTCCCGGGCTCGTCAGTCGGGCAAAGCGGCCGTCGGCGTACAAACACCGTCGGCGTAGAGCGAGAGTCGCTGACGGCGGCATTGGCGCACATATGCCGTCGGCGTATGCCTAATGGAGCCCGACGGTCAGTGTCGGCCTATTCGAAGCCGTCGGCATAGGAGGCCACGTGGCCCTAGTTGACGGCCCACCTAACGGGGCGATCCGCGATGTTAGGCGCATAGATACGTCGACGGCTAGGCTGTCGGTCTAGATGGGCTACCATCTCTACGCCGTCAGCGTAGGTTGTTTTTTATTCATATAGTTGATTTATTTATTTATCACTATAATTTTAATGTAGATGTAATTTATAAATAAATTGGTGATTGTAAAATAACCACGCGAATCTTCGGTATCCCGCCACACATAGAATAACAACGTGAACACACCAACAGTAAGATATATTAGAATCATATTCGGCATCCACAATTAAGATATTAGTTATCTTATTCAAGTTTTGGACTAATACATCTCGATAATATCACTAATACAGTAATACATCTCGCTCAATCAAACTGAACGTCGATTTCTGATTCCTAAGCCCCGAGCGATGAACATCCAAAGAGAGGAACCATCACAGGAGCATAGCTCGGGTGAGATCCCCGGAGAACCTGCCGGGTATTGGACAACCTGACCTCCAGAATAGCCATATAGCGGCGGGCGTGCTCGTCCTCCTCCCTGACACGCCTCGGTACCACCTGCTCGGGAGCCAGCTCCCTCTGCACTGCTAGAGGACAATGTGACCGCCACCAAAGAAGCTTCGGGTCGACGATGATACGCGGATTCCTCACCAACCTACGCGTCTCGGTAGGTAGCACCTCTCAGTGCCAGCCCGGTAGAGCCCAGCCTCGGACATTCCCGATGGAGCCCAGCAGTCCTCCTTCGTTGCTGTCGAGTTGACGACGAGGATGCGGGTTGGGCATCCTAAAGTATGCATTTGATCGAATTAAAAAATTCCTAAGTGTGTGGTTGCTCCAAATTGATGTAAACAAATCAAAATAAAATCAAACTTGTAGTACAAACAAAGAGTGGCATGGAGATTACCTGTGGGCGATGGCGGCTTGGGGCAAACGAGGGGATACAAGTGGCAGAGGCTTTGGCGGGTGATACGTCATAAACATATCTATAATTTTTTATGTTCCATGCTTATTTTATATCTACATTCTTATGTTTTGTCCACACTTTGGAGTATTTTATACACTTTCTTGGACTAACCTATTAACAAGATGCCATAGTGCCAGCTGCCTGTTTTCTGCTGTTTTTGGTTCCAGGAAAGTCAGAAAATGAATATACTCGGAATTGGACGGGACAAAAGCCAAAGTCAGTATTTTACCAAAAGACACATGGAGTCCGAAGGAGAGACGAAGAGGGGCCACAGAGCGGCCACACACCCCCTTGGCGTGGGCAGCCCTAGGCCGCGCCAGGGCATGGTGTGGCCCCCCTGGCCGGCCACCGACCTTGCCCCTTCGCCTATAAGAATCCCCTGGGACAAAAACCCTAAATTGAACAGCCTCCAGCCACGAAAAGTTCCGCAGTGCCGCCGCCACCGAAGGGGAGATTTAGGGGATAGAAACTCTCTGTTCCGGCACCCTGCCATCAATCTCCACCACCATCTTCATCGCCGTTGCGCTGATTCCCACGATGATGAGGGAGTAGTTCTTCCTCGAGGCTAAGAGTTCTACCCGTAGCTATGTGTTCATCTCCGTCTCTATGCATGATCATATTGTGATCATGAGCTTTGTAATCAAGTAGATCTACCTTGCTACTCAAGTGCTTTAATAGATCTCTGCTCTCCCCATGTGTGTGAAAGTGACAGTGTGCACACCATGGTGGCACTTAGGCTAGAGATTGCAAGTACTTGTTATGAGTTATATTTGGAGTTGGATGTTTCTACGAAATTGTGGTGTTTGTTGGAACCATCTAGTGCTCAAGGTGACAGTGTGGGGTTACCTAGATGGGGAAAGCGAACTTTGAGGAGTGTTGTTATATCCCTACCATGGATTAGAGTGTCCAACCGGAGAGTGGTTCAGAGTAGTACCATGAAGATAAGATATTTATATGAGAGTGTTCACTAGTGAAAGTATGATCCCTAGGCCTTGTTTCTAAGCATTGAAACACCATTTGCAACTAAATATGTTAAATGTTTGCTTGCTGCCATCTTTATTTCAGTTTGCCTTTAGTCTCTTCCACGCCATCAAGCTATTTTCTGGCACCGTTGTCTTTTATCAATACCACTTGTATTTCACTATCTCTTCGCCAAACTAGTGCACCTATACACCTGACCAGTGTAGTGGGTGTGTTGGGGACACAAGAGACTTCTTGTATGTTGATTGCAGGGTTGCCTGAGAGGAATACCTTTGACCACTTCCTCCCTGAGTTCGATAAACCTTGGGTAATCCACTTAAGGGAAACTTGCTGTTGTTCTACAAACCTTTGCACTTGGAGGCCCAACAACTGTCTACAAGAATAGAAGTGTGTAGACATCAAGCTATTTTCTGGCGCCGTTGCGTGGGAGGTAAGGTAAAAGGTACTCACATCCTCCGGTGTGAGCGCTCGAAGTTATTTCCTTTAGATTCTGCATTTTTTTCTTTTTGTTTCTTGTTTTCACTAGTTAGGCTTAATGGAAAACAACAACAAAAATTAGAGAGCTTTATAGTATTTATCTTGAGTTAGGACATGAAGTGTTTGAAGAGAAAATTAAAAAACCTATGGAACTTTATTTGCATGCTAATAGCAATGTTGTTAGTATGAATTCTTTGGACACCATTATTGCTAATGCTATGGAAATGTCTAAGCTTGGGGAAGCTAGTTTTTATGAAAATGATCTTTTTAGTTCCCCAGCTTTGGAAGATAGCTACTCTATTGCTTATGATGATACCAAACCTCCAATATATGATGATTACAATGCATGATCAGTATGATATTTTCAGTCCACCTACTATTGAGGAGAAAATTAATTATGATTACAATGTGCCTCCTATATTTGATGATTATGGTGATGAGCATAATAATGATATCTATTTTGTTAAAGTTGCTCCCACTATGATTAATAAGAATGACTATGTTTATGTGGAGAGTATTAATTCTTTTATGCATGTGGCTCATGATAAGAATGTTTTATGTGATAGTTATATTGTTAATTTTATTCATGATGCTAGTGACAGTTATTATGAGAGAGGGAAACATGGTTTTATGTATCTCAACAATATTAAGTTTCCCCTCTTTATGTTGAAAATTTTGAAGTTGCACTTGTTTTGCTTTCCTATGATTGTTGCTTTGTGCTTTCATGACTTGTTTCTTTACAAGATTCCTATGCATAAGAAGTGGGTTAGACTTAAATATATTTTGAATTTTCTTCTTGATGCTCTCTTTTACTTCAATTCATATTTCTTATGTGAGCATCTTCTCAAACTATCAAGCCTAACTTAAAGGCGTTAAAGAGAAGTACTTATTGGGAGATAACCCAAAAGTTTTAGTTGAGTCTTGAAAGTTATTGCTTCAGTAATTAACTCTCCTTATCATTTTTATTTGATTTTTGTGCTAATAATAACCTCTAATGAGAGGGAAGTAAGATTTGGGAAAGTGTTGTCTCGAAACAGATTTTTATGCTTCACTGTAAAAATTCGTGAAAAATCTCTGTATGTCAGATTGAGCTGTAATTTTCTGAATAAATCCTTCCAGTTGTTATATAACTTTCGTTAGTTTAACACTTTTCGATTTGAGCAACAGAAGGTCTTCGAAAAATTCGGTTTTCACCTGCTGGTCTGTGTTGACAGATTTATGTTATTATTTGCATTTGCCTCTTTATCGATTTCTTTTTGAGTTCTTTTTGGTGAATTGAGCTTTATGAGGGAATTGCTGCAGTAGCTTATATTTTTAATGAAAGTTTTGCTGTTTTTAAAACTAAACCTCAAAGGTTTATTATCTTTTGAATGCACTAATGCTGCTAATGAAGATTGTGTGAAGTTTTGTATGAAGGAAATTTTAAGTGTAGGGAAAAAGTAATGTGATAAGATGAAGCATGGAAAAAAGCTCAAGCTTGGGGATGCCACCCGTGTCACCCCAAGAAATATTCAAGAAGTACAAGCGTCAAAGCTTGGGGATGCCCAAGGCATCCCCTTCTTCATCAATAAAAATTTCAGGTTTCTTCCAAACACTTCATTTTTATTGTTTCATGGAGCATCTTTGTTTTTGTTCTTAGTTTTCGTTTGCTTGAATAAGTTGGTTGGATCCCAACACACTTTTTTTGGAGAGAGACACACCTTGTTATTCATTGCCTAGAACACTCTAGTTTTCACTCTTATTGTTCTGTGAGTGTTCTCCTTTGCTAGCACTGCGTTTAGCTTTAGTTTTCGATTGGTGTTGGAAAAGAGTAGGAAGTTTCATGCTTATAAGTGGTAAAAAAGGAGCTTGTTTTTGCTGTGACTTAGACTTTATCATGTCATGCTAGATATTGTTTTGACTTTATGCTTAGTGATTTTTGCTCTAGCATGACATGTTATAAACAATTGAGATTGCTTAGTGTGCCTTGAAAGAATCATGCGTTGTTTTAGCATATTAAAGCATAGTATTGCGGTATTCTCCTTTGATGCTTTATTTGGGTTAACTTGGAGCATGCTCACACCATGTTATGACTATCCCAAGTCACCATAGCCTCGATGATCCTTTAGTTTTCGACTTGTAATATCACTTTATGCTTTAATTAATAATGTTTTGTCGCTTTGCATGATTATGGCCATTATTGCTCTCTTAGTTGATCGCTCCCAGTCTTTTGCTAGCCTCCATAACCAAGTGTGAGTTCCACTCATGCATCCAACTCCAAATAAAACCAAGTTATTCCAAAGAGTCCACCATACCTACCTATTAGCATTTGCTATTCCAAGTATATTCATGTTTTTATCTATCTTCCGAATTAAACTTGTTATGAGAAAATTAGTGATTAAAGCTCTCACAAACTTGATGGCACACTTTTGTTTTCTTGCCATTAATAAACTTGAACCATTGTGTCATCTATGTTGTATATGCTTGCACTTATACGTTGGGGATTAGCAGAACCATGATGTCATGGGGAATGCTTTGAACATTGCACCTAGTTGATATCATGCTCTTTTTTCTATGGATGTTGTCGGTGTGAAATGAAAGGGGAGCTTGTAAGTCCATGGAGTTATGTATCTGTGTTAGAGAAACTCCTGGGCCGCTGGTCTAATCCATGCCTAATCATGGTGGAAACCTACAGTGTGACCATAATGAGCAATCTATGAAGCATTTTTCTTATAAAAAAGAGATAGAGATTGAGAAAAAGAGAAAAAAAAGAGATGAGAAAAGAGGAAAGAGAGAAAAAAACACCATTTTCCAATGGTAAATAAGAAGATTGTTGAGATGCTTATTGTCTACTTGCCTTGTCATTTTGATATAGGGATTCTTCCGTATCATCAGGCAAGGGGTACCCCGTTGGCGGTTCTCTATGATACACATGTACTTACTATGACAAGAACTTACCGGTAACTAAACTTGAGTAGCATGAGGAGCGGCCCTCGTATTCAAGGGACATGAAATTTCCAACTTATACTTTGTCAAGCATATACTCCATAGTTTGTTCACTTTAACCTTAATCACTTCAAGATGCTTATGATAGGGGCAATGAGAGCTGAAAGCTAATAAGTACCATAATTTTTGGAAGCTCTTTATGAGACTTGAATCCCTGCTTCCTTCTATGAAGGGTCTTTCTTTTACTTTTATGTTGAGTCTCCATCTTCTATCTTTATGCACCTATTGAGAGAGCAAAGTGGCCATTCTTAGTTTAATGTGCATTGTCCCAAGACTTGTTGATTCATGCATAACTTTGATATTGCTTGTTCTTAAACTATTTGTATCTAGGCGCCCTTATGAACTTTGAAGGTGTCCTATGCATTTACGTTTTGCTACACTATGAGGGACAAGCTGAATACCATTCTCATTATGATTTATTTATGTGAAACAAACAAACATCTTGCAAAGCATTGTTATTCATGAATCTTTTGTTTGTGCCTTTTCATGTTAACAATATAGTTGCTATGTCTTATTGTTGGAACTATATCTTTCATGCTATGTTGAAGTACTATGATCCCAGCTATCAATGTTTTACAAATACTTTGATCTAGTATATGATGGTGCATGTCACCTCAAAAAAAATTCTTTCTTTTTTATCACTTAGCTACTCGAGGACGAGCAGGAGTTAAGCTTAGGGATGTTGATACACCATAAACGTATCTATAATTTTTGATGTTACATACTTGTTTTATATCTACTTTCTTATGTTTTGTCCACACTTTGGAGTATTTTTATACACTTTCTTGGACTAACCTATTAATAAGATGCCACAGTGCCAGCTACCTGTTTTCTGCTGTTTTTGGTTCTAGGAAAATCAGAAAATGAATATACTCGAAATTGGACGGGACAAAAGCCAAAGTCAATATTTTACCAGAAGACACATGGAGTCCGAAGGAGAGACGAAGGGGGGCCATAGGGCGACCACACCCCCTTGGTGCGGGCAGCTCTAGGCCGCACCAGGGCATGGTGTGGGCCCCCTGGCTGGCCACTGACCTTGCCCCTTCGCCTATAAGAAGCCCCTAGGACGAAAACCCTAAATCGAACAGCCTCCAGCCACGAAAAGTTCTGCAGCGCCGCCACCACCGAAGGGGAGATTCAGGGGACAGAAAGTCTCTGTTTCAGCACCCTGCCGGGACGGGGAAGTGCCCCTAGAGCCATCTCCATCAATCTCCACCACCATCTCCAT
Source organism: Avena eriantha (assembly GCA_910589775.1). Taxonomy (NCBI): domain Eukaryota; kingdom Viridiplantae; phylum Streptophyta; class Magnoliopsida; order Poales; family Poaceae; genus Avena; species Avena eriantha. Next base: position 82,372,048 of record OU342744.1, on the reverse strand, counting down.
CGTCTTTGCTGATTCCCATGATGATGAGGGAGTAGTTCTTCCTCGAGGCTAAGGGTTCTACCGGTAGCTATGTGTTCATCTCCCTCTCTATGCATGATCATATTGTGATCATGAGCTTTGTAATCAAGTAGATCTACCTTGCTACTCAAGTGCTTTAATAGATCTCTGCTCTCCCCATGTGTGTGAAAGTGACAGCGTGCACACCATGGTGGCACTTAAGCTAGAGATTACAAATACTTGTTATGAGTTATATTTGGAGTTAGATGTTTCTATGAAATTGTGGTGTTTGTTGGAACCATCTAGCGCTCAAGGTGACAGTGTGGGGTTACCTAGATGGGGAAAGCAAACTTTGAGGAGTGTTGTTATAGCCCTACCATAGATTAGAGTGTCCAACCGGAGAGTAGTTCCGAGTAGTATCATGAAGAGAAGATATTTATATGAGAGTGTTCACTAGTGAAAGTATGATCCCTAGGCCTTGTTTCTAAGCATTGAAACACCGTTTACAACTAGATTTATTGCATGTTTGCTTGCTGCCATCTTTATTTCAGTTTGCCTTTAGTCTCTTCCACACCATCAAGCTATTTTCTGGCACCGTTGTCTTTTATCGATACCACTTGTATTTCACTATCTCTTCGCCGAACTAGTGCACCTATACACCTGACAAGTGTATTGGGTGTGTTGGGGACACAAGAGACTTCTTGTATCTTGATTGCTGGGTTGCTTGAGAGGGATACCTTTGACCACTTCCTCCCTAAGTTCGATAAACCTTGGGTAATCCACTTAAGGGAAACTTGCTGCTGTTCTACAAACCTCTACACTTGGAGGCCCAACAACTGTCTGCAAGAATAGAAGTGCATAGACATTAGCGGGCGGTGGCAGCGGTGGGGGGCGGCGGCGGCTTTGGGAAGGAGGAGCTGGAGGAGGCAGGTGGAGGAGGAGGCGGGCGAGAGGAGGAGGAGGCGCGGGTAGGAGGAGAGTGGCGACAGCAAGCGGAGTGGAGTGAGAGAGGAGGCGGGGGTATTTAACCTAAACCACCGAAAAGTACGTCATAGAGTCCCTCTTTTACACAGTCCTGAACATTCCTTAGAAGTCAAAGGACAATGTCAAGGCTAGAGTCGATGTTGAGGAGCTATATGATAGGAAGAGACTACACATGCAACCTCCTGAACACAATCGGAAAAATTGGTTCATGCCGCATGCCAACTACTGTCTTGATGGCCTCCAAAAGAAGGAGTCATTGGAGTGGTTCAAATTCGTCATGATGTTCCCTGATGGTTATTATTCAAATATGAGTAAGGGAGTCAATCTTTCAACTAGAAAAGTCACCGGGATCAAGAGTCATGACTATCAAATATGGATTGAGCGGCTGATGCTAGTGATGGTTCGAGGGTATCTCCATGTGCATGTCTGAAGAGTGCTTGCAGAGTTGAGCCATTTCTTCCACACACTCAGTGCTAAGCAGATATGTCCCCTGATTATTGAGAAGCTGCATGATGTAGTGCCGGAGTTGCTATGCAAGTTAGAGATGATCTTTCCGCCTAGCTTCTTTACTCCGATGTTACATCTCATTATGCATCTCGCGAACGAGGCACTCTTGGGTGGGCCGGTGCAGTTTTGTTGGCAGTTTTGTATTGAGAGAGAGAGAGTTTAAGTATATTCGATACAAATGTGGAAACAAAAGTGCTATTGAAGCCAGCATAGCTGAGGCAACTATCCTCCAGGAGATAACAAATGCCACGACAACGTACTATGCCGATGATGTTCCCACTATGCATAACCTGGTGTGTTGGTACAATGTCGACAAGACCAAGAATGACCCCAAGCTCCTCCTCTTCCAGTGTCCCAGTGGCAAGGCCGGTGGCGCAACCATTTATACATTAAAAAGGAAGAGAAGGATTGCAGAATGCTCTATGTGGTTATGAACATGAAGGAAGTGGTCCGCGGTGAGAAGGAAGAGGAGGACGAAGAAAATCAAGTGCCAAGTTTCCTTAGGTAATATGGTGAACAAATTATTTTGCAAATAATAACTCTGTTTCGGTCTAATACAAATTTTCTCCTTTTAGCCAATTCACGGATGAAATGTGGCCGGGAACGACGGATCCCTCTGATGCAGAGTTGGACACTCTTCTGAAAGAGGGTGCCCCCGGAAAGAAAAATTTCACGTCTTGGTTCTATGAGAAGGTAATTTTTAACATGTGCATCTTACCCGGCAATCCGTGACTTATCCCTCTTACTACATGTAACTAATGCACAATTTGTACTAAACTTCTAGGGAGCTGATGCCAACGTTGAGATGTCTCATGATTTGAGATGTGTCTCCCAGGGTTGTAATCATAGAGTCTAGATGTATGAGAAGTATGATGTGAATGGGTATCGCTTCCATATAGAGTCTCACCAGAACCATCGGTCTAATGCAAAAACTATAAATACCGAGGTCTTCACAAGAGGTGCCGATGACTTTGATTACTACGGAAGGTTACAAAACATATACGAGCTGACATTCAATAATATACCCCTAGAACTCAAGATCGTTGTGTTCAAGTGCCACTGGTTCGACCCACACGGTGGACAGAGAAGTACCCCTTCCATTGGGTTAGTTGAAGTACGGCCTTCAACCACCTATAGCGGATCCGATGTCTATGTTGTATCTCAACAAGCCAAGCAAGTTTATTATTTGCCCTACCCATGTCAAAAATAGGAACTCAAGGGCTGGGAAGTCATGTTCCAGGTATCGCCACATGGTAAGCTACCCATGCCCTCCGACGACGATTACAACAACATTGACCCTAAAACATATGAGAAAATTTTCTATCAAGAGCAAGAGAACTTCGGGGACTTTGAATTACAAGATCTTGAGGACCTCGAGAACGATAGTCAAACTCGTGGTGAGATAGTCACGGATATAAAGGACATAAATATGCTCACCAAGTTACATTCAGAAAATGGCAACAATGATGAGCCTACACCATGCGATGATCCTCCAACTTTCTTCTCACGTGATAGTGACATTGATAGTCCTGATGAGAACCCAAGACATAATGATGAGAGTGATGATGAGTGATGAGGGTCTTTTATGTCTCTATTAAGTTTAGTATTTATTTTTCATCTCAACTGCATTATGCTTTATGTCTTCTATGTCTTTATTATGTCTTTATTTCATCTTTTATGTCTTTATTATGTCTTTATGATTCTTAATTGTATCATGTCCTTAATTATGTCCTTAAGTGCATTGCATATTTATTTTTCTTAATTATGTCTTTGTTTTTCATCGTTATTATGTCCTTAATTGCATTGCGTATTTATTCTTCTTAATTGGATCATGTCTTTATGTTTAATTGTTTACCTCTTCTCAATGCAGGTGATTGACCAATATGAGCCAAGGTAAGGAATCATAGTCCTCTTTGCTTAAGGTGATGAAGCAGAATAAGGTTACCAAAAGTCGAAGAGCAGCCATTCTGAACCCGCGTTACACTGACGGCGGTGAGAGAGGAGGAGGTGCAAGACAAGGTGAGGGAGGAGGGGGCTTCCCCCGAGGGGAGGACGAGGTGGAGGATGAGGTGTACGCCTTCTGAGTGACCTACCCTCTGCTTCTGGCGACGTGGCTTCCTAGTCTACTTACTCAGAGTCTCTTGACGAGGAGGGGGGTCTAGAGACTCGGAGGGGGGTCTCGAGACTAGGAGGGGCAGTCTCGAGACCAGGAGTGGGAGGCTCGAGACTAGGAGGGGGTTCTTGAGACAAGGAGTCAGGGCCATCTGCACTGCCGAATAAGCCAAAGATTCGTGGGGAATCAGGTGTCCCTGAAGAAAAATATGAACCGCGTTCCGAGGAGGAGAAACCCATCATTACGCCTAACGGCATTTAGTAAGTGACATGTAATTTCATTTTGGTCATAACAATTTGTCATGTACTAATGTTTGATTATTGTGCAGCAATTAGACAATTCCTCCGGGTACCTGTGCGCCTAACACCTTAGTTGGAGGTCTAATTAGAAAGTTTTGGCCGGGATTCTACACCCCCGTCCCCAACAGGGAGAGGAAGCTAGCCACATATTGGGCACACTATGAGGCTGCCGAATACCCAGGCTATGGGAAAGCTTCTGATGCCATGATCACCAAGTTTTGGGTAAGACTAACTTTTCGAGTTTTGTTCATAGTTGATGACCCCACCATGCTAATTCATGACTCTCACAAATTTTTTGTGCATGATTAAATATATTCTATATGGTGCTTCAAGAGGAGCAGGACAGGGCAAACAAGACTTTGTGGGGGGGGGTTGTACAAGGTTGATACGACAACAGTTCTACAATCAGAAACATACCACCACCAATCTATACAGCTGTCAGAAGTTGGACAAGAAGGCGCCGAAGCATGTGAATGTGAAGGAATAACCAACATTGTCCGAGGAATATTATGCCGGCGTAAGTAAATTGTTAATGAGATTCTATGTTGTTGCTAAGTTGCAATTGCATTATCCCTTCTTCAAACGAGTATTGATTTTTCAGGTTATGCCCGCGTGGGCCGATGGTAAGCATGACGCATGGGCGGCGTTGATGGTGAGGTGGCGCGGGGAAGACCCCGAGTACAATGCCTTGAGCGAGTGGAACAAGGCAAACCGCGGCTCCGGGAGGACACATTGTGCGGAAAACCTCAACCATGATCGCTTCAAGGCCAAAATGGTATACATAGACATACAACAACCTGCATTTATTTCCCCTCATGTTCCTACTTGATATGAAAAAAATTCTTTGGCGATGCTGGAGGCACAGCAGGGAGGCTCGTTTCCCACTATGAAGTCTGGGAAAGGATGAAGATTAAGTGGCCTGATCTATCCCAGCCTCAGCCTTCGCTTCCCGACTTCTATGGCACTGCCAAGGTGGATGGTGCTAACTACCTCGAGGTGTTCAATGGTTTTCATCCGGAGGTGTAAGACCATAGATATGACGAGACCGATGTGAGAGTGTTGGTCGTGGCCGGGCGCGGCCGGGAGCACGGCCATTTGAAGGTTCTCGATAGGGTGACCCCACGAACTCCTGCTTTGAGCCTCACGCGTGTCAAGGCTACCCTCACCACCGATGACCCTGCTATTCCGCCTCGTCGATGGCCTTCCCAAGCGAACGCCGATGTAAGTTTTTCTTATTTCCATCCCCTTTCCCACATTTGTTCCTGAGTGGCTAAGTTGACGAGATTCATTATTTTTGAAATTGTAGCCGACATTGGACGCGTCCTACAAGGCCGCTCATATGGAACATGTGGTGGCGCTTGAGGCGTGGAAGCAGGCCGGAGAGGCCTACGAGGAGTGGGAAGAGTGTCGAAATGTTGTAAGTCTCAACCTTTATATTTGCAAAAGATGACAAGCCCCGCTTTCCGTAGTTTAAACCTTTATTTCTGCAGCGCTTGACACCAAAACTTTCTTGCAGGCTAACCATAAGTTTTATGCCACTTGAGAGTGGTATTTACTACCGCCACAACCAGCTAGGCCGGAGTTGCAGCCAATCTTCCCATCGAAGGACGAATTCACTTTGACCTTCTACTCAGGAACCCCGGTAAGTTATTTGCCAACTCTACCATTACCACACAACTGTGTCTTGGTAGTTGCTAACTGTGGCTCAAACGTGTAGGGAGCGGGTTGCTCCACCATGGTACCCTTTGGTCGAGCAGCCGCCTCGCCGAATTTCTCGCGCACAATGACACCGATTCATACCGGCCGTGGTTCTCCTGGTTCTTCTAGTGGTGGTGGTTCTTCTCCTGATGGTGGTTCTTCTCCTTCTACCGGTGGTGGCGGTGCTACTCCTCCTTCCGGTGCTGGTTCGACGACGGCTGCTCCATTTCTTCCTACGCTAGACTTCATGCGGGGAGACATGGGTCTCTCTAGCTCTCCGGATTTGTAGGGAACTTGTTACTTTTGTACCGATACTACCTATGTGGATGATCTACCTATGATGTACATATGATATTTTGATGATGATGATCTTATGTTTGCGTCGATGTGTGATACATTGCAAATGTATCTATAATTTTTGATGCTCCATGCTTGGTTTTATCCATTTTCTTGTGTTTTGTCCACACTTTGGAGTACTTTTCATATGATTTCTTGGACTAACCTATTAACAAGAGCCACAGTGCCAGCTGCCTGTTTTCTACTATTTTTGGTTCCAGGAAAGTGAGAAAATGAATATTCTCGGAATTGGACGAGACAAAAGCCAAAGTGCCTATTTTTCCAGAAGACTCCAGGAGCCAGAATACGAGACGGAGGAGGGCCAGGGGCTGGCCACACCCCCCCCCCCCCCCCAGGCGCGGGCTAGGCCTGGCCACGCCAGGGCATGGTGTGGTGGCCCTAGGCACCCCCTCGGTCTCCCTCTTCGCCTATAAGAAGCCTTCTAACCTAAAAACTCCGTGGTATGTTGTTGTCTTGCTTTATCATGCTTGTTGGCAATGGTTGGTTTCTTTGAAACTGAAGCTTATTGGCAAGGTGGGTTCACGGAAGATCAAAAATATTATTATAAGGAACACCGCTTGTCACAAAAAGGGAAACACTTATGGAAACAAATTGATAGATTGTATACCATTGCTAAAAATGTGTGCTCTACTTATAATGTTACTTATTGCTGTGATGAATCTTGTTGCAGAAAGAGGTATAAACACCTCCCTTTTCAATGTGAGTATAATGATAATGATACCATATCTTCCTATGCTAAAGGAATTTATGACTTTTATGATGCGGAACAAATTGAAGAATTTATTGCTTGGAAGGGTGCTTTTGAACTTGCTAGTTTGCTTGAAAGTATTGATGATTCACCTTATAAGTATGAGGTTTATGGTATACTTAAATTTTGCTTTGATAATTACAAGGATGAAAATGGCAATATTCTTGAATATTTTAATAGATGCTCTCCACAAATGGAAGAGACTAATGCCTTGCAGGATCCTATGGAAGACGAAATTGATGAACCTGAAATCTCATTAGATGAAAAAGAGGAGGAGAGTGATGAACAAAAGGAGGAAGAATGGATTAGCTACCCATGCCTACCTTCTAATGAGAGTAACTCTTTATCCCTTACATTATTTGATTGTCCTCCATGCTTACTAAAGGAGGATGATTGTTACGTTCCTGAGGATTCTCTTGAAAATGTTTATGATGAAGCTCTAGTGCTTGTAGATCATGAAAAGCATGCTTTATGTGATAGTTATATTGTTGAGTTTATTCATGAGGCTACTGAAAATTATTATGAGAGAGGAAAATATGGTTGTAGAAGTTTTCATGGCATTGAAGCAACTCTCTATGTGCTGAAAGTTTTGAAGTTACTCTTGTTTTATCTTCCTATGCCTGTCACTTTGTTCTTTGTGAATTTATTTGCATACACGATTCCTATGCATAGGAAGTGGGTTAGACTTAAATGTGTTTTGAATTTGCTCCTTGATGCTCTCTTTTACTTCAACACATATTTCTTATGAGAGCATCCTCTCAAACTTTTATGCCTGAAGATGATAATATGTCTATTATTCTTGAGAGACCTTTTCTTAAATACTGGAGGAGCTGTTATTAATTATAATCAAGGGAAGGTGACCTTCAATGTTAATGACAAGGAACACATTGTCTATTTCCTCAAGAAGATTGAAAGGACTTATGGTTTGAATTCAATTGAACATGTTGAGGGCATTCAAGTTGGAGAAATATATTGTCCCATACCAAGAGAAAATTTTGAAACTATTACAATTGGGACCATTGCTATCTGTTGGGTCCGCAACATAGAAACAAAAAATTTCCTACGGTGTGAACTACACGCCAAGATCTATCTACTAGGTACAAAGCAACGGGTGGACATACATCCAACGAGAACTTACCCTCGTAGACAACGAGCTTTGACGAGTAGGAACTCGTGGTTGATGTAGTCGTACACTCGTCGATATCAAGATCGTGAGGAAGTCCGAGCGTCGCAACTCAGCAGCGCATCCGCACTCGCACACACGTTCAAGCCACCGAACAACCTCCACCTCCTCTCTCCAGCGATCCAATGGAAGCAGCAACTCCTTCCAGACGAAATGCCACTAGGAACATGTATCTCGCTAATCCGAGACCATGGGGGAATAATTCTAGAGGGGGAGAGGGATCCTTCACAAGGAGGTGTGAGGATGAAGGAGGGAATGGGTGGCCTTTTATAGGAGGAGGGGGGTGCCCCCTCTCTCCATGGCCGGCGCATGGGGGTGACCCCTCACCTCCCCCATTCATGTGGTGGTAACCCCTCCACATTAAAATGCATCTTCACATTCCCTTTTAAAGTCTCCACTTTAAATGCATTAAATTTTTCCAAATTTAATGCTCTCTCATTTAATAAAACTCTTTTTATTAAATTTATTCAGAATTTAGTTAATTACTTTAATTAACAAAAATCACATATAGCCCCTTGCAATATTTCAATATCACATGCAGAACCACCTTCTGCAATTTCACCCGAAACAATTTCCGATTTCTATTGAAACAATTCCTGCGCTTTGCAATTCTTTCGTCTGAAACATATGTGCTCCAAAATGGTGTCCGGTAACTCTTAAGTGTGCCACCCTATGGTTCGTGAATAATGCAGACATGATTGAGACCCTTCTCCGATCAATAATCAGCAGCGGGACCTGGATATCCGTATTGACTCCTACACATTCAACGATGACTTCTGTGATCGTGAGAACCTTTAACGCTTGTAACTAAATCCCTTTGTCTCTCGATATATTACATGTCCGAGATTAGATCATCGGTATCTCCATACCTAGTTTGATCTCGTTACCGACATGCACTATTTTCTCGTTCCCGTGATATAACATTCTAGTGATCATATCACTTGCTTGCAAGCTATCTCAATGTGATATCACCGAGAGGGCCCAGAGTATATCTATCCGTCATCTGGATTGACAAATTCCACTCTTGATCCATAAGCCTCAACATAACACCTTCGTAGTACTGAACCCATCTTTGTAGTCACCCTGTTACGGTGTGACGTTTGATGTTATCAAGATACTCTTCCGGTGTTAGCAATTAACATGATCTCATGGTCTAAGGATAAAGATTACTTCGTATGATGTTATAGCAATATAAACATAATGACTTGATCGTAATGCTATACTTCGGATGAATGTTCATCACATCATTCCACCAATGGTGTGACCTTGTTATTAACAACATCCAATGTCCATGATCAGGAAACTTTGATCATCTTGTTAATCAACAAGCTAGTCTATAAGAGAGGCATAACTAGGAACCCTTTTTGTTTATTAAACACACATGTATTGATGTTTCCGATCAACACAATTCTAGCATGTAAAATAAACATCTATCATATATATAAGGAATATATAATAACAACTTTATTATTACCTCTCAGGGCATATTTCCTTCAGTCTCCCACTTGCACTAGAGACAATAATCTAGTTCACATAGTGATAAATCTTACACCCATGGAGTTCTAGTGTTGATCATGTTTTGCCCTAGGAGAACTTTAGTTAACGGATCTGCTACATTTAGGTCTGTGTGTACTTTACAAATCTTTATATCTCCATCCTTGACATGCTCGTGGATGGAGTGAAACCGGCGCTTAATATGTTTGGAATTCTTGTGAGACCTCGGTTCCTTTGCGTTGGCTATGGCTCCATTGTTGTCACAATAGATCACCATCGGGTCCAACGCACTGGGAACCACACCCAGTTCCGTAATGAACTCTTTCATCCAAACTGCTTCCTGCGCCGCTTCTGAAGCAGCAACATATTCTGCCTCCGTTGTTGATCCAGCCACCACAGGTTGTTTGGAACTCCTCCAACTAACTGCTGCTCCATTCAAGAGAAATACGTATCCGGATTGAGACTTAGAGTCATCCAGATCGGTGTCAAAGCTAGCATCGACATAACACTTAGCGACTAGCTCTTCTTCACCTCCGTATATAAGAAACATATCCTTAGTTCTTGTCAAGTACTTGAGGATGTTCTTTACCGCTATCCAGTGTTCCGAACCTGGATCAGATTGGTACCTACTAGTCAAACTAATAGCATGTGCCACATCCGGTCTTGTACATAGCATGGCATACATAATAGAGCCTATGGCCGAGGCATAGGGGATCTTATCCATCATCTCTCTTTCTTCCGCCGTAGCCGGACTTTGATTCTTACTCAATGTCTTGCCTTGCAACATTGGTAAGAACCTCTTCTTACTTTCGTCCATATTAAACTTCTTTAATATCTTATCAAGGTATGTACTCTGCGATAGCCCAATTAGGCGCCTTGATCTATCTCTATCGATTTTAATGCCTAATATATATGACGCTTCACCAAGGTCTTTTATCGAAAATTTGTTGTTTAGATAACTTTTAACACTGTTTAAAAGATCTATATCATTTCCAATCAATAATATGTTATCCACATATAATATCAGAAATGCCACATTGCTCCCACTCACTTTCTGGTAAATACAAGCCTCTCCATAAGTTTGGACAAATCCAAACTCTTTGATCACCTCATCAAAGCGGAGATTCCAACTCCGGGATGCTTGCTTTAGTCCATAGATGGATCGCTGAAGTTTGCATACCTTATTAGCATCCTTAGGATCGACAAAACCCTTAGGTTGTATCATATACAACTATTCTTCAATCTTACCATTGAGGAATGAAGTTTTGACATCCATCTGCCATATTTCATAATCGAAATATGCAGCAATTGCTAACATAATCCTAACCGATTTAAGCATCTCTACGGGAGAGAATGTCTCATCGTAGTCAACTCCTTGAATTTGTCGAAACCCCTTTGCGACAATTCAAGCCTTATAGATGGTCACATTACCATCAGCATCAGTTCCATTTATTCTCAACGGCCTTTCGGTCGTGAGGTAAGTCCACCAAGTTCCAAACTTGGTTCTCGTACATGGATTCCATCTCGGATTTCATGGCTTCTAGCCATTTGTTGGAATCCGGGCTCATCATCGCTTCTTCATATGTTGCAGGGTCATCCATTTCATCAACCATGAAATTCACAACAGGATTGCCATACAGTTCAGGAGGTGCACGTGTCCTGCTTGACCTGCGAGGTTCGGTAGTGTCCTCTTTCGGAGTTTGATGATCATTATCATTAGCTCTCTCTTCATCAGGTGAAGTCAACTCCGAAACAACTTCTGGTGCTGCGCCACTCGCCATTCCATGAAGAGAAGGTTCAATAACCTCTTCGAGTTCTACCTTCCGACTACTCACACCTTTCGCGAGAAACTCCTTCTCAAGAAAGGATCCATTCTTGGCAACAAAAACCTTGCCCTCGGATCTGTGATAGAAGGTATACCCAATTGTTTCCTTAGGGTATCCTATGAAGACGCATTTTTCCGCTTTGGGTTCGAGTTTATCCGGTTGAAGTTTCTTCACATAAACATCGCATCCCCAAACCTTAAGAAATGACAGCTTAGGTTTGTTTCCAAACCATAATTCATATGGTGTCGTTTCAACGAATTTAGATGGTGCCCGATTTAAAGTGAATGCAGCTGTTTCCAGTGCATAACCCCAAAATGACAGAGGTAAGTCAGTTAGAGATATCATAGATCGAACCATATCCAATAAGGTACGATTACGACGTTCCGACACACCATTACGTTGTGGTGTTCCGGCAGGCCTGAGTTGTGAAACTATTCCACACTCTTTCATGTGTGTGCTAAACTCGTAACTTAGATACTCTCCTCCACGGTCAGACTGTAGAAATTTGATCTTTCTATTACGATGATTTTCCACTTCATTCTGAAATTCCTTGAACTTTTCAAAAGTTTCAGACTTGTGTTTCATCAAATAGATATACCCGTATCTACTCAAATCATCCATGAAAGTAACAAACTAACGATATCCACCTCGCGCCGACACACTCATTGGTCCAGACACATCAGTATGTATGATTTCCAATAGATCTGTCGCCCGTTCCATTGAACCGGAAAACGGTATTCTAGTCATCTTGCCCATAAGGCATGGCTCACATGTATCAAATGATTCAAAATTAAGTGATTCCAAAAGTCCATCAGAATGGAGTTTCTTCATGCGTTTAACGCCAATATGACCTAGACGGCAGTGCCACATATATGTAGACATATCATCATCAAGTTTAATATTTTTAGCATTAACATTATGAATGTGCGTAATATTACTATCGAGATCCAACAGAAATAAACCATTCAACATAGGTGCATGACCATAAAAGATATCATTCTTATAAATCGAACAACCATTGTTTTCAGATTTAAAGGAATGACCACTTTGCATCAAACACGATCCAGATACAATGTTCATGCTCAGTGTAGGCACCAAATAACAATTATTTAGGTTTATAACTAATCCCGATTGCAAATGGAGAGGTAGCATCCCGACAGCGATCACATCAACTCTTGATCCATTGCCGAACCGCATCCTGACCTCATCCCTTGCTAGTTGTCGCTTGTTCCATAGCCCCTGAACCGAGTTACATATATTAGCAACCGATCCGGTATAAAATACCCAGGTGCTACTGCGAGTACTAGTCAAGTACACATCAATAACATGTATATCACATATACCTTTGTTTGCCTTGCTAGACTTCTTGTCCGCCAAATACTTGGGGCAGTTGCGCTTCCAATGGCCAGTCCCCTTGCAATAGTAACACTCGGTATCAGACATAGGGCCAGCCTGGGGTTTCTTTTCAGGCGTGGCAACAGACTTGCCATCCTTCTTTCCCTTGTGCTTGCCTTTCTTGTCCTTCTTGAAACCGGTGGTCCTATTGATCATCAACACTTGATGTTCTTTCCTAATCTCCACTTCTGCAGTCTTAAGCATTGACAGAAGCTTAGGAAGAGACTTCTTCATGCCCTGCATATTATAGTTCATCACGAAGCTCTTGTAGCTAGGTGGCAGAGATTGGAGAACACGATGTATGCCTAAGTCAATGGGAATCGTTATTCCCAAGGACACAAGCTTATGGGCGTACCCAGACATTTTGAGTACGTGCTCACTAACGGAGTTGTTTTCCTCCATCATGCAGCTAAAGAACTTTTCTGTAGCATTATAACTCTCTACGGCAGCATGGGTATCGAAAATCATTTTCAATTCTCCCAAGGTATCAAAGGCATTGCCATTTTTGAAACGCTTTCGAAGTTTTGGCTCTAGCCCATACAGTATGCCGCAATGAACTAAGTTGTGGCCCTCCTGACGAGTCACATAGACATTCTTTTCCTTGTCAGGGGCATCAGGAGCTGGCGGGGAGCCTAGCGGCGCATCTAGCACATATTGCTTTTGTGCAGCAGTGAGGAGATTCCTCAAATTCATAGCCCAGTTGGTGAAGTTGCTACCATTCGCAGCAAGTTTCTCTTTCTCCATGAACACATTGAAATTAAAAGCAGGTGGTGCCATCTACAACAGAATTTGTAAAGTTTATTTAGACTAATTTTATGATAGATTGAGTTCAACTAATCCAAATTACTAATGAACTCCCACTCAAAACGACATCCCTCGTGTCCTTTTGGTGATTACATGAACCAAATCCACTACACCAAGTCCGATCATCACGTGAGTTGATATAGCTTCAAAGGCGAGCATCTATATGGGCATCATATCAACCATATGACTCATGCTTAACCTTTCGGTCCGTGTTCCGAGGCCATGTATGTACATGTTAGGCTCGCCAAGTAAGAACCTTAGTATTCGCGTGTGTAAAACTGTCTTACACCCGTTCCTATGAAAGCGTAGATTCGAGTACACCCGATCATCACGTGATGTCTCGAAAGACGATCCATAGAACGGTGCATACTCAAGGAAGAACACATTTTTATCTTGATATCTAAATGAGGGATCATCTTATAATGCTACCAAACGCGCCAAACTAGCAGTATAAGATGCTAACATCTAATGTGTAAAGTGAGATGATATGGTCCATGCATTTGATCTCTATCACTTGCATCGCGGTATGATCTCTATAATTCCTTTGTGTGTAAGGCCAAGGTCTATGGAACTTACACGTTGACTGTGTTGTAAGAGTATCTACCATACATCTACTTACAACAATACCATATCAATACACTAGCCCAGCAACGATCTAAACTAGACGTCTCTAATTTATCAATTGCAAGTTTTACGTGGCTTTGGGCTTTCGGAGATAGAACCGTTCTCACCTACGAACATGAACCACAACGAGGATAACTAAGTTATTAGCAACTCGTTGTAAATCAGATATTGACTATAGTAGGAGAGACAGACACCCGCCAGCCACTTATGCAAAACAAGTTGCATGTCAGTCGTGGAACCGGTCTCATGTACGATGACATGTAAGATTGGTCCGGGTCGCTTCATCCCACTATGCCACCAATATCCAAAATACATAGAAGATGCAATAACATGATCATCATCACCCACATATCAACATATGTGTACTACCCGTGCTAAGCACCTACGCATAGATCAGGCTCTGATACCACTGTTGGGTCCACAACATAGAAAATAAAAAAATTCCTACAGTGTGAACTACACGCCAAGATCTATCTACTAGGTACAAAGCAACGGGTGGACATACATCCAACGAGAACTTACCCCCGTAGACAACGAGCTTTGTTAACGAGTAGGAACTCGTGGTTGATGTAGTCGTACACTTGCCGATCTCAAGATCGTGAGGAAGTCCGAGCGCCGCGACTCAGCAGCGCATCCGCACTCGCACACACGTTCAAGCCACCGGACAACCTCCACCTCCTCGCTCCAGCGATCCAGTGGAAGCAGCAACTCCTTCCAGACGAAATGCCACCGGGAACATGTATCTCGCTAATCCGATACCATGGGGGAATAATTCTAGAGGGGGAGAGGGATCCTTCACAAGGAGGTGTGAGGATGAAGGAGGGAATGGGTGGCCTTTTATAGGAGGAGGGGGGTGCCCCCTCTCTCCATGGCCGGCGCATGGGGGTGACCCCTCACCTCCCCCATTCATGTGGTGGTAACCCCTCCACATTAAAATGCCTCTTCACATTCCCTTTTAAAGTCTCCACTTTAAATGCATTAAATTTTTCCAAATTTAATGCTCTCTCATTTAATAAAACTCTTTTTATTAAATTTATTCAGAATTTTGTTAATTACTTTAATTAACAAACATTCACATATAGCCCCTTGCAATATTCCAATATCACATGCAGAACCACCTTCTGCAATTTCACCCGAAACAATTTCCGGTTTCTATTGAAACAATTCCTGCGCTTTGCAATTCTTTCGTCTGAAACATATGTGCTCCAAAATGGTGTCCGGTAACTCTTAAGTGTGCCACCCTACGGTTCGCGAATAATGCAGACATGATCGAGACCCTTCTCCGATCAATAATCAGAAGCGGGACCTGGAGATCCGTACTGACTCGTACACATTCAACGATGACTTCTGTGATCGTGAGAACCTTTAACGCTGGTAACTAAATCTCTTTGTCTCTCGATATATTACATGTCCGAGATTCGATCATCGGTATCTCCATACCTAGTTTGATCATCTTACCGACATGCACTCTTTTCTCGTTCCCGTGATATAACATTCTAGTGATCATATCACTTGCTTACAAGCTATCTCAATGTGATATCACCGAGAGGGCCCAGAGTATATCTATCTGTCATATGGATTGACAAATTCCACTCTTGATCCATGAGCCTCAACGTAACACCTTCGTAGTACTGAACCCATCTTTATAGTCACCCTGTTACGGTGTGACGTTTGATGTTATCAAGATACTCTTCCGATGTTAGCAATTAACATGATCTCATGGTCTAGGGATAAAGATTACTTCGTATGAATTTATAGCAATATAAACATAATGACTTGATCGTAATTCTATACTTCGGATGAATGTTAATCACATCATTCCACCAATGGTGTGACCTTGTTATTAACAACATCCAATGTCCATGATCAGGAAACCTTGATCATCTTGTTAATCAACAAGCTAGTCTATAAGAGAGGCATAACTAGGAACCCTTTTTGTTTATTAAACACACATGTATTGATGTTTCCGATCAATACAATTCTAGCATGTAAAATAAACATCTATCATATATATAAGGAATATATAATAACAACTTTATTATTGCCTCTCAGGGCATATTTCCTTCACTATCAAGGTTGAGGTAACATAATCATAAGTGGAATACAAAGTTTTGTCTCATATGGAATTGTTTTGGTAACAATACCTGATCAACCTTGTTAACAAAAGGATTTCATTGAAAAAAACAATGTTTTCACCGTGATTATCTCCGCTTACTTCTATCCATTTTAGTTTTTGCTTGTGCCTAACTTAAAGGTGTTAAAGAAAAGTACTTATTGAGAGATAACACAAAAGTTTTAGATGAGTCTTGAAAGTTATTACCTCTGTAATAACCGCTCCTTATCCTTTTTATTTGCTTTTTGTGCCAAGAGTAACCTCTAGTGAGAGTGAAGTAATGATTGGAAAAGTTGTTGTCCCGAAACAGATTTTTGTGCTTCACCGTAAAACTTCTTGAGAGATCTTTATATGTCGGATTGAGCTGTAATTGTTTGTGATTATGCCGCAGGTTGTTATCTAACTTTTGTTAGTTCAACACTTTTTGATTTGAGCAACAGAAGGTCTTCGAAAAAATTCGTCTTTACCTGCTGGTCTGTTTTGACAGATTTCTAGCATTTTCTGCATTTGCTTCTTGTTGGTTCCTTCTTGAGTTCTTTTGGGGAATTGAGATTTTTGAGGGAAGTGCTACAGTATCTAGTGTTCTAATGGAAGTTTATTTGGTGTTAGAACTGAACCTTAAGACCTATTATCTTGAGTGCATTAATGTTGCTAATAAAGATTGTGTGAAATTTTGTATGAAGGAAAATTTTCAGGTGTATGGAAGGAATGAGTAATGAGATGAAGGATGAACTAAAGCTCAAGCTTGGGGATGCCACGCGTGTCATCCCAAGAAATATCCAAGAAGTACAAGCGTCAAAGCTTGGGGATGCCCAAGGCATCCCCTTCTTCATCAATAAAAATCCCAGGTTTCTTCCAAACGCTCATTTTTATTGTTTCATGCACATTTGTGTTGTTCTTGGAGCATCTTCTCTTTTGTTTTCGTTTTGGTTTTTAGTTTGCGTGGTTTGCTTAGTTTTCTGAATAAATTGGTTGGACCTCCCCTTTCATACTTTGGTGTTCAAATAGTCTGGTTTGGATTGGAAAAGAGTAGGAAAGCGCATGCTTAAGTGGTAAAGAGAGCTTGTTTTTGACTGTGGCCTATGCTTTTTCACGCCATGTTTGATATTGTTTTGGCTTTATGCTTAGTATTCTTTGCTGTAGCATGACTTGTTATAAACAATTGAGATTGCTTAATGTGCCTTGGATGAATCATGTGTTGTTTTAGCATATTAAAGCATAGTGGTATTCTCTTTTGATGCTTTATTTGGGTTGACTTGGCGCATGCTCACACCATGTTATGACTGTCTCAAGTCACTATAGCCTTTATGATCCTTTAGTTTTCAACTTGTAGTATCACTTTATGCTTTGATCAATGATGTTTTGTCGCTCTGCATGATTATGGCCATTATTGCTCTCTTAGTTTGTCGCTCCCAGTCTTTTGCTAGCCTCCACAACAAAGTATGAGTTCCACTCATGCATCCAACTCCCTAAACAAAGTTATTCCAGAGAGTCCACCATACCTACCTACTAGCTTATGTTATTCCAAGTATATTCATGCTTTTGTTTACCTTCCACTTGTTATGAGAAAACTAGTGATTAAAGCTCTCACGAACTTGATGGCACACTTTACTTTTTGCCTCTAATAAACTTGAACCATTGGGTCCTTCTTTGTTGCGTATATGCTTGCGCTTTATAAGTTGAAATTAGCAGAACCATGTACCATGGGGAATGCTTTCAACATTGCACTTGTACTTTGTACCCCATTGATATCATGTTCTTTTGCTTACGGATCCCGCCGGTGTGAAATAAAAGTGGAACTTGTAAGATCATGGAGTTTGTATGTGTGTTAGAGAAACGTCTGGCCGCTAGCTTAAGCCATGCCTAATCATGGTGGAAACTTGCAGCATCACCATAATGATCACTCTATGAAGCATCCTCAATAAAAACCTATGCAAATAGAAAATAAAAAGATCGCTGAGATGCTCATTGTCTGCTTGCCTTGTCATTTTGATTATGGGAAAGCTCCCATATCATGTGTAAGGGGTACCCCGTTGGCGGTTCTTAATGATACACATATACTTACAATGACAAGAGCTTACTCGTGACTAAAGTTGAGTAGCATGAGGATCGGTCTTCGTAAGTAAGGGGCATGAGATTTCGGTTTATAACTTGTCAAGCATATCATCTTAGTTGTGTCACTTTAACCTTAATCACCTTCAAGATGCTTATGATAGGGGCAATGAGAGCTGAAAACTACAAGTACCATAATTTTTGGAAGCTCTTTATGAGACTTGAATTCCTACTTCCTTTTATAAAAGGCCTTTCTTCCACCATTATATTGAGTCTCCACCTTCTATCTTTATGCACCTACTTTGAGAGCATAGTGGCCATTCTTAGTTCTATGTGCATTGTCCCAAGACTTGTTGATTGATGCATACCTTGATATTGCTTGTTTTAAACTATTTGTATCTTGTCACTCTTGTGAACTTTGAAGGTGTCCTATGCATTTATATTTGCTACTCTATGAGAGACAAGCTGAATGCCACTATGCTATGTTTTCTTTATGTGAAACAAACAAACGTCTTGCAAGGCATTGTTATTCATGAATCTTTTGTTTGTGCCTTTTCATGTTGCATCATAGTCTCTTTGTCTTATTGCTAGAACTTTGTCTTTCATGTTATGATTGAAGTACTATGATCCCATATTTGAATGTTTACAAATACTTTGGTCAAGTCTTTGATGGTGCATGTCACCTCAAAAATTATTCTTTCTTTTTATCACTTACCTACTCGAGGACGAACAAGAGTTAAGCTTGGGAATGTTGACACATTGCAAATGTATCTATAATTTTTGATGCTCCATGCTTGGTTTTATCCACTTTCTTGTGTTTTGTCCACACTTTGGAGTACTTTTCATATGATTTCTTGGACTAACCTATTAACAAGAGCCACGGTGGCAGCTGCCTGTTTTCTGCTGTTTTTGGTTCCAGGAAAGTCAGAAAATGAATATTCTCGGAATTGGACGGGACAAAAGCCAGAGTGCCTATTTTTCTAGAAGACTCCAGGAGCCAGAATACGAGACGGAGGAGGGCTAGGGGCTGGCCACACCCCCCCCCCCCCCCCCAGGCGCGGGCTGGGCCTGGCCGCGCCAGGGCATGGTGTGGTGGCCCTAGGCACCCCCTCGGTCTCCCTCTTCGCCTATAAGAAGCCTTCTGACCTAAAAACTTCGTGGGGTTCGACGTTTTTCCACGAAAAGTTCCGCTGCGCCGCCACCACCGAAGGGGAGATTCGGGGGACAGAAAGTCTCTATTCTGGCACCCTGCTGGGACGGGGAAGTGCCCCCGGAGCCGTCTCCATCGATCTTCACCATCATCTTCATCGACCATCCATGTTTACCCCATCTATGAGTGAGTAATCCCCCGTTGTAGGCTATGGGGATGGTAGGGATTGGATGAGATCGTTCATGTAATAGCATCAGATTGTTAGGGCATGGTGCCTAGTATCTTTTATTAGTGCTTTATATGACTTTGTTGCAACTTGTTGTGCTTAATGCTTGTCACTATGGCCCGAGTGCCATGATTTTAGATCTGAACTTATTATTGATTCATTATGATAGTATTGTTATTGGTCTTATCTGCAAGTTGTATACACACGTTATTGTCTGGAACCTATGGCCCCGAAGTGACAGAAATCGGGATAACCGGAAGGGAATGGCTTTGATGTGAGGATCACATGTGTTCACGGAGTGTTGATGCTTTGCTCCGGTGCTCTATTAAAAGGAGCACCTTAATTGCCAGTAGTTCCCTAGAGGCCCCGCTGCAAACGGGCTGGCAGGACAAAAGATGTTGTGCAAGTTCTCATTGCGAGCACGTATGACTATATATCGAATACATGCCTAGGATTGTCTAGTACTTGGGTGCTTTATCTTATTTATCTGCAATTGCCCTATGTTCTGATTGCTATGTGAATTGTCTTATCCATGCAACGCCCGTCCATCTATCCCTATGCCTAACGCACTCGAATCCCACTGTTTACTGTTTTCGTTACTACTGTCTCTGCTTTGCCACTGTTGTTACCTTACTATTCCTACTACAAAAATGTTGCTACTAATAAACTACTGTGAGCAAGATTGTTTCCAGGTGCAGCTGAATTGACAACTCAGTTGTTAAGGCTAATAAATATTTTTTGGCTTCCCTTGTGTCGAATCAATAAATTGGGTTTCACTTCCCTCGAAAATACTGTGATACACCCCCTATACTTGTGGGTCATCAATGTGCATGTGTTGAATGTTGTGCCTGGAATCTAGGTTTGCGGGAATTTTAAATGTGCAGGAAATGAACCAAAATAGAAATAAACAAACAAAACTGGGTAGCCTCTACGCCGATGACCGTCGGCGTAGACACTGACGCGGCCTAGAGAGCGGACTTGGGCCGACGGTTTGGCCATCGGCGTATGGGCATACGTGGTCCAGCGAGTCCACATGGGCCAAAGGTGTGGCCGTCGGCATAAGTACCTCGCATGTGATGCAGGGGCGGCACGTGGCATCCTAGGCTGACGGCAATGCCGTCGGCGTATAGAGGATGGAGCTGACGGCCGTTATCTGGGCAAAGTGTGCCCCACGGAGCCTACACCGACGGCTCCAACTACCTGTCGGTCTAGGTAATACGCTGACGGGATTTTTTACGCCGACGGGTTCTAGGTCTATGCCTACGGGGTTTAGTACGCCTATGGCAGCCATCGGTGCAGCCTACGTCGACGGTAATCTGGGTCTACGCCGATGGGGGCTGGCTGTCGACGCTAGGCGCGTTTCCTGTAGTGACGTGAGCTTCAGGTGCAAGTGATAAGTACCCGCAAAAAAAGGTGCAAGTGCTAAGAGGATTCTGTAAATATATATCCCGCTCCCCCCCCCAAATTAACTAGAAGCGGGATATTTGCATGATCCCGTATGAAACTCCTATCGAATCTCTTGCTCTTTCGTGACCAGAAGCCCATACTGGCAGGCAAAGAGCATGTGGTTGGTCAATTCTTTTCCTCGTGAATTTCATTTGCAAGTCCATATGTTATTTTTTTCTTGTCATAGAGATCATTTAACGAAAATAATTGAGCTCATTCTCAACTCCTTATTCAAGCCGCCGGGTGGATATCCTGTCAGTGTGAGACGCTCCCCTCTCGTGTCGCTCCCGCGAGCGAACGGGGGGGGGGGGGAACCCTACCTCGCCGCGGGCCACCGCCACCCTCTCCCCTCCCCTCGCCGCCGTCGGGACGCGCTGGCGGGCGAAGCCCGGCCGGCGTCGGCGGCGGCGGGGCTGTTTTTTCCTCCCCAAGGCGACGGGCTACGCGGGTGGGTCAGGCTACACGGGAGCGGCGCGCTGGTGCAGGGCGCGCTGGCGTGGAGGCGGGCGGTAGTGGCGGAGGTCGCGGCGGCGCTGCTTGGCACGGAGGGCTGCGGCGTGGTGGTTCCGGCGGCGCGTTCCGGCTCGCCTCTAGCGGCGGCGGTGTGGTGGCCTCGCTCGGCCTGGCACATCTGGAGTTCGGTGGCGGCGGTGTCTTTGGGCGGCGCGACGCCACACTCTGGTGATGCGGTGGGGGTCGGGGCTCGGCTCCGTGGGCAGTGGTGGCGTCGCGGGGCGCCGGCAGGCGACGGCAGGGTGGGGCTTCATGGGCGTGCGGCCTCGGGAAGCTTCGGCTTGCCCAGATCTAGGCCCACTTGGGCCCGATCTGGGCCTAGGGCAGGCCCCTCGCGACCTTGACACCTTCTGGAGGAGGGGCTGTGGTGTGGGGCATGTCGGACGGCGACTGCGGCTGTGGCTGCGCTGTAGCAGCGTGGCGGTAGAGACTTTACGGACCCTTTTTTGGGCCCGGCCGGGCCCGAGACCTGGTGTGTCTCTGCTGCCGCGTCCGGACGGCAACCGCCATTGGTGGTGGAGGTTGATCTCCTCCGCGCGGCTGTGCCGCGGCCGCCATCCTACATCAACCAGACCTACCCCACCTTGCAGGTCACGCGACAAACCTGGCTCGGTGGGTGCGAGTCCGGCTCGGTGGATGCCGGGGCGGCGGCCTCGGAAGGTGGACGACTACGACTTCTCTCCGGCGGAGGAGGCTCCGGGAGGTGATGTGAGATCCCTAGTCCGGTGGTGGTCCGGGAGGTTCGAGGGAGCTCGGTGGCGATGGTGCTGCTGCTTGGCGGTCGGGATTTGCCATGGTGGTGGATCCCCTGGTGGTTGGAGGAGTAGGGCATGAGACGGCGGATGGCGTGTTCGATGACACCCTTGCTGCAGTGGGACTTCACGAGCCTCAGCGGGCTCGGCCGGGCCAGAGGGCCTGGTGTGTCTTGCTGCTACATCCGGTCGGCTACCACCTGCTGGTGGTGGAGGTAGTTCCCTCCCGCGTGCTGTTGATAGGCCGACCCTCGTCGAAGTCTCCACTCTCTCGGCCTACCAGCTTTGCTCCGTGGCTCTCGGTGTGACGGCGGTGGCGACTTCAAGACCGGGATGGCGCGTGCTCGTGGGTGACGTGATTGGTGGAGCTTTTCAAAGTGCTCGGGAGGGTGGTTCTGGTGGGGTCGGGAGAAATCCTTGTCTGTTGACACTGGCACGGTGATGCCCGAGGGTGTCACCTTCCTTCTTGAAGGGTGTTGGGGGCCTCCCTCCCCCACCTCCCCGCTGCGTACCGGGGGAAACCCTAGGTCCCGGCCAGACAATAGTGTCGTCGTCACTCCCCTTCTTGGAGGTGCTGTTTTGGTACGCAGGCGCTTTGGACTGCGGGTTATGTGGTGGTACTTCTTTGGAGGGCGCACCGGTTGCGAGCTGGTTCCGTTCTCGGCACACCACCATTATCGGCTTTTTTCTTCTTTTATTTCTTCTTGCTTTTCGTGTTGGGCTTGGGGTCTCTCCAGCGTCTTGTATCCTGTGGTGTTTGTTACTTTGGGCGATGTACTGTCTGGCCCAGCAGCGGTCTTACTTGTGTGCTTTATTTATAAAGCGGGGCGAAAGTCTGGTTTGAAAGATATCCTGTCGGTGTTCAGCAGCAGAGAACGGTAGGGCTAGCCCCTGGGAGCGGTGCGGCACAGTGCATGCGTCCGTACTTCATATCACAGGTTTGGACATGAAAACCAAACTCAGCAGCGCGTTCTTTATTGGACAACAAATCGAACAACAACCTATAAATTTCGTTACAGATAAATTTGAAAACTATTAAGACAAGAAGCAAATTAGGAAATAAGCATCCCAACTGAAAGCAGTCAGCACAACTGATCTATGTGCAGTAGTGCAGTATAATTGGATATCAATGTCGTTATCACCGTGCCTAGACTGTTCCATCCTCCAAGAAGAAATCATCATGGTTAGCAGCTTTCGTTGATCATTCACAGCAGCTCCTTTGAATTGTACTAACAATTGCCTAACGAGGCATTTTCCAATATGGTTCATTTGATTTACAGGACAGGATTCCTTAGGAATTTTAATCTTTTTCTATGAATACCTT
Organism: Avena eriantha; assembly: GCA_910589775.1. Classification (NCBI taxonomy): domain Eukaryota; kingdom Viridiplantae; phylum Streptophyta; class Magnoliopsida; order Poales; family Poaceae; genus Avena; species Avena eriantha. Next base: position 82,348,443 of record OU342744.1, on the reverse strand, counting down.
TGTAGTCATACTCAAACGTACAAACGAGGCATCTAACTCAAACTTATCAATTAAACTCAGTTATCAAGTATACTAATAGCTTTTCTATAGAAATAGTGTACAAGTAGCAATCAGCATCTCACGTCCAATTAGTCAAAAGCACAAGAATCTACCATGACACTCTTGTTGCTCAACACATCTGCCATTATCGATATATACAGTTCTACAAGATAAAAGCTACTGCTCCAAAGGGTGTGTGTGGCCGCGTGTATATCTTGTTGAACTGATTGGTCAACTATGGCGGTCGGTGTCAGTTCCGCTGAGACTGAGAGCCATGAATCGTGGTTGCCGGATGTGTTGCCACGTCCATGGTGCTACCGTTCCCCTGATGCACTCAAAGCAAGCTTGGGGCACTTTCCCATTTAGGGGTCATGCCTTATGGGGATGGTCCGAAACTACAACATTTTACCACTGAAAAACTGGTGTGACATCTTGAGTCAATCCTACTAGCGACGGTGGAGTTCCCGACACCTCTCAAGCTCACTACAGCGGTAGAATTTTCTGGTTCCATCTAAATCAATGCTGGGAACATGAGAATGAAGTAGTAGCTTCGTCTCTCTTCCTTACTTGCTTCATCTGTCACACTCACACACTAGCGCCCTTGATGTACGCAGAACGCGCTGCCTCGTCCTTCTATAACATTGTTTGATTGGGCAGGATACAATGCTTCACAAAAATCGGTACAATTGAGTGGGCAGAACATAATAACTCCTATTGAGTATCTTGCTCCATTATTACCATATACATAGCCATATTGTCAGGGAGGGAGCATGTACCTATGCAAAAGTGCATACTCCTTTCTAAAAATATAAGTGACTTAAATTGGATTTCATCATGTGGCACGAGGAAGCAGGCGCTAGGAGCAAGCGCGACCGGGCAGGAACGGCCGTGCAGTTTGCCGTGTGTGTTGCCGCCGTGGAAGCTCTCGTCGTCGTTGTTGTCGTAGTTGCGCGCCGGCATGTACGGATCTCAACTGTTGTCACCGGATAGTAAGATCGTGTGGGATTAGGGGATTTATTTTGGCTAAAATGGATCTAATCTATAGAATTAAGAATTTTGAAATATGGATCTAAAGTAATCTAAAGAACCGATAAGATCTTTGATCGAGACCGGGTGCCGCGTCCTCGAGGATAAGAGATTGATCTCGCCGGGGGCAGCGCGCGATGCGGAAGTGGCCCATGTGTAAATTGTAATCCCAGAATATTGTGTGTTGTACTGCAATGACCATTGATAGGTTTATATAGAGGTACACATGGACAGGTAGAGACTTAGAGTACAAGATATAGAGTCTTAGTCTATCTCTGGTCCATACATATTCTAACGGCCACACCTAGCTCTGCGCAGGGGGTGTTTGTTTGTGCTTCTACCACCGTGTGCATGGGCACATTGCACGAAACTACCATGAGATTATTGGTGTTTTTCAAGTCATGCTTGATGCTACAACCTTGCACCGGTGAAAAATAGTGGTATATCTTTCTACGAGACCACAAGTGACCACGGAGTTCCCGACACCGCTCGAACTAAGGAAATTGGGAAACGTTTTCAGTTTCCCATATCAATGTTCAGAACATGGCAATGTACTTCCGTCTCTCTTCCTTTGATTCCTCGTTCACAATTAGCTTCCCTCAGTTTGCGCCTAGCAGCCTTTTATAGTACAACGGTTGGTACTAGTCTACAATGTTTCAGGAAGTAAATGCAATTAAGTGTAAAGTTCAGATAGGAAATATTGACTTCTATCGATTATCTTACGGAGTAGCTCTTTTGTGATCATATCGCCATACTGGCAGGAAGAGTGCATGTGGTTTATAACTTCTCTTCCCTCATAAAGTGGCCGTATGCAAGTTCATACTATGTTTTTCTTCTTTCGAAGATCTTTTTTCTGGAACATGTTTCAAAGAAAAAAAAAGTTGATATGATTCTTGCCAGCTGAGACACGTCACACGTGCATATGATGAAATTGTGTCGACGTTCAACATCAGGGATACTGTAATGGGGGCGCCGCAGTGCAGGTGTCCATGTTTCTTTTAACAGGTTCGGTCAGGTTCAGAAAATCAAAATCAACATCACATTCTCTGTTGTTGCTTGGACTACGATTGTACGATAAATTGTGGAAGATATTTGCACAAGAAGCAAACTTGGCAATCAGCATCGCATCTCGGAGTAGTATAGTGGGACAGCAACATCATCGTGGACGTACGTGCCTTGAGTGTTTCATCTCCACGGGATATCTACTAGTCAACGGTCAACACAGCATCGCATCATTGACAGCGGCTCCGTTGAATTATACTAGAAGAGAGCTTGACTGCATAACAAGGACACAAAATAAGCATCGCAATCTCCAACTTGTCAACACATGGACAAGTAAACTATGGCTTTCAGTCACTTGTGCACCACAATATTTGTGAGGATCTGCAGCTGCACTGCTGCAATTTACAGACTTTCTACTGTACTTCAAAATTTCGGTAACGGCGCAGCTAGCTCTGAATTAATCGACCAGCGATGGCGGTCGGCGGCGTCGGGGTCTCCGAGAGTCATCAGGACCGGAGCTATGGGGGTGGCGGGAAGGTTATGTTTGGCCTTCTCCAAGTCATGCCTGAGGCTACAACATTGCACCGGTGAAAAATAGTGGTATATCTTTTGACAAGACTACAAGTAACCATTGAGTTCCCGACACCTCTCAAACTAAGGAAATTGGGAAACGTTTCCTCTTTCAAAACGGTTTGCGCCGAACAACCTTTTATAACAACGTTTAGTAGTGTACAATGTTTCAGGAAGTAAAAGTGTGAATTTCAGACATGATATATTGACTTCTGTTGATTCTCTTAGCTCTTCTGTGACAATATCACTATACTGGCAGGCAGGGAGCATGTGGTTTATAACTTCTCTTCCCTCATAAAGCGCGTATGCAAGTCCATATGTTTTTCTTCTTTCAAAGATCTTTTTTTTGAAACATGTTTTGAAGAAAAATATTTGAGGAAGTGATTCTTGCCAGCCGAGACGTGTGGACATGACAAAATTGTGTGGGTGTCCAACAACATGGTCTTCCTCGGAGATCGGGGCGGCTAAGGTGTTAAGTGAGATCCCACCTAAAATCCTCACTTATAATTTATTTTGTCATTTCTAGTTTAAAATTTCGGTGCTAAGGTGTCAAGCGGGTTCCTACTTAAACCTCACTTATAGTTTATTTTGTCATTCTTAGTCTAAAATTTTGGACAAGTGTCCGGGATTATAGCACGTTCCCTGCTGTTGCTTGGACTACGTTACAATAAATTGTGGGAAATATTCGCACAAGAAGCAAACTAGACAATCAGCATCGCATCTCAGAGTCGTCAACACGATCGCACGTTCCCTGCTGTTGCTTGGACAGCAACGACATCGTCGTGGACAGCTAGCTCCGTTGAATTGTAGAGGAGAGCGAGACTGCATATAACAAGGGAAAAAAAATAAGCATCGCAATCTCTAACTAGTCAACACACAGACCAGTCAACAATGGTTTTCAGTCACTCGTGCACCACCATATTTGCCAGGATCTGCAGCTGCAATTTACGGAGCTTCTACCTTCAATTTACGTGGTCGATTAGCCATGGCAGTCGGCGGCGTCGGCGTCTCCGAGAATCATCAGGACCGGAGCTATGGGGGTGGCGGCGGGAGGGTCACGGCCTTCGTCGTGCTGTCGTGCATCACCGCAGGCATGGGCGGCGCCATCTTCGGCTACGACATCGGCATCGCCGGCGGGGTGTCGTCCATGGAGCCGTTCCTGCGCAAGTTCTTCCCGGAGGTGTACCGGCGGATGAAGGGCGACTCCCGCGTCAGCAACTACTGCAAGTTCGACAGCCAGCTGCTCACCGCCTTCACCTCCTCGCTCTACGTTGCGGGCCTGCTCACGACCTTCCTCGCCTCCCGGGTCACGTCGCGCCGTGGCCGACGCCCGTCCATGATCCTCGGCGGCGCCGCCTTCCTGGCCGGAGCGGCCATCGGCGGATCGTCCGTGAACATCTACATGGTCATCCTCGGCCGGGTGCTTCTGGGCGTCGGCCTCGGCTTCGCAAACACGGCCGTCCCGCTCTACCTCTCGGAGATGGCACCCTCGCGGCACCGCGGCGCCTTCAGCAACGGCTTCCAGTTCAGCGTGGGGATCGGCGCGCTCGCGGCCAACGTGATCAACTTCGGCACGGAGAAGATCAAGGGAGGATGGGGCTGGCGCGTCTCGCTGGCACTCGCAGCGGTGCCGGCCGGGCTCCTGTTCGTCGGCGCGCTGTTCCTCCCGGAGACGCCCAACAGCCTCGTCCAGCAAGGCAAGGACCGGCAGGACGTGGCGCTGCTGCTCCGGAAGATTCGCGGCACCGACGACGTCGACCGCGAGCTGGATGACATCGTCGCCGCATCCGACAGCGCCTCGGCAGCGAGCGGCGGCCTGCGGATGCTCCTCACTCAGCGGCGGTACAGGCCGCAGCTTGTCATGGCCGTCGCGATACCCTTCTTCCAGCAGGTGACCGGGATCAACGCCATCGCCTTCTACGCGCCGGTGCTGCTGCGCACGATCGGCATGGGCGAGAGCGCGTCTCTGCTATCCTCGGTGGTCACGGGCGTGGTCGGCGCGGCCGCCACGCTGCTCTCCATGTTCCTGGTCGACCGGTTCGGCCGCCGCACACTCTTCCTCGCCGGCGGCACCCAGATGCTCGCGTCTCAGGTGCTGATCGGCGGCATCCTGGCCGCAAAGCTGGGCGACGACGGCGGCGTGAGCAAGGCGTGGGCGGGGGTGGTCATCTTCCTGATCGCCGTGTACGTGGCCGGGTTCGGGTGGTCGTGGGGTCCCCTGGGGTGGCTGGTTCCCAGCGAGATCTTCCCGCTGGAGGTGCGGTCGGCAGGGCAGGGCGTGACGGTGGCGACGAGCTTCGTGTTCACGGTGTTCGTGGCGCAGGCGTTCCTGGCCATGCTGTGCCACATGAGGGCCGGCATATTCTTCTTCTTCGCGGCGTGGCTGGCGGCCATGACGGCGTTCGTGTACCTCTTCCTGCCGGAGACGAAGGGGGTGCCGATCGAGCAGGTGGAGAAGGTGTGGCGCGAGCACTGGTTCTGGAGGAGGGTCGTGGCCGAGGAGGAGCCAGCGAGCGGGAAACTTTGAAGATAAGAAAGAATAAGGCCGTCCGTTTTCGCGGCTAATGTCGAACAGTTGTTGCTATAGTAATTAAACCGGTAGTGGTGGTTGTAGTTGGTCACATGGTAACATGTATACTCAGCGATCAAAGTATATATAGCTGTCTCACACCGCATCATCAAGATCGGATTGAAGTGCAATGCAGTCAATGGGGGATTTTCGGATTGGGTATGGGGAGTTGCAATTTTGTTCCTGTTTGTTTAAACCCAACAATTCTAACCCATTCCTTTTCCACGGCCTCTTCCCTTTATTTGCTCCTCTAATCGTTGAAGTCGGTTCTAACTGAAGCCGCAAAGACGGTTAGAGAAGAAAATATGCAATACCGGCTCCTATAATCTCCTCCCTCTCTTCCAAATTTTATCAGCCGCCAACTTAACTCCTAAATTTCCCCCTCCCGCCTCGTCGCCGACCCCTTCCACCTAAAACCGCCGGAAGTCGTTGCCGGCGCCAGGATTCTTCCCTCCCTCAGTCGAAATGTCACCGGAGCTCGGTTCCATGGCCTCGCCGGACTTTCTGCCGACGCGACGCCGCCGGAATCGACCCCGTGACTGCTCCGATACCGCGGAAACGGTTGGGCACCACCGGTGTGGCACGGCGGGGAAGCCAACATGACCTCCAAGGACACAGAGACGGCGGGGAAGCTGGGCCAGCCGCCCCTTGCGCCGGTGCTGAGCGGGCCGCGGGCGCGGAAGCCGACGGAGGCCATGAGAGAAGTTGGCCAAGGAGAGGGAGGATGCCGACCGCAACATCACTCCCCTAAAGGGCTATCGGGGGCGCCGGCATCGAAAATCACGCCCAGCACACCCCTCCCAAAAAAAATCGCGACGGCGCCCCCAGGCTGAACCTAACCCACAGAGGGTCTAGCGGGGGCACCGGATGAAGCTGAAAACCACGCGGGCTAGCCCTAGCAGTGAGGTAGGCGCTTCGTTTCTAGTGCCAACCCGTCCCGTCGCCGGGCCACACGACGGCGCGCCCTTTTGTTCCTGCCCTTCCCTACTCTTCCCACCCATCTTTCCCACCCTTTCCCACTATATCTAGGACGGTCGTCATTAGCCTCCATAGATCCAGGACCCGTATCACCGCGCCGCCACAGCTCGTCTTCTCCCTAGTCTCTTGAGCTCGCCGCCTCCCCTTGTTGCCGGTCAGAGCTCGATGTCTCCCTCATCTCTTGAGCTCATTGCCTCCCCCTCGTGTCATCAAGAGCTCGCCGAGCTACAAGTGGAGGCGTGGCAATGGCGAGCACCGAGCGCAGGGATATGGAGGTGCTGATATGGGAACGAAGACACTGCTCCATTACGCATCCTCCTGGGGGTGCTGCCAAAGGGACAGGGTGACGGTGCATGTATTATGTGTTTTTGACATTCGTAAATTTTCTTGCTACAAACATATTTATGTTTTGCTAATTTACTGGTTTTGAAGTTTAACAAAAAAAATTATGTTTTAACTCACCGTGGAAAAATGCTTCAAATTCTGCTACAATGTCAAAGTTGCCGTTTTGTAAGTTTGCTACACAAGTATAAAGTGTTGCTAAGACGTCTCTAACGAGAGTATCCGGCAATATCTTCGGTGAAGATGGTTTTCTGCTACAAATGCTATTTTTTGCTACCATGTCTTTCCGGGTTTCCTACAAAAGTGCAAAGTTTTGGCTATGAGGTCACCGACCGACGAGGTTTCCCGACGAAAGTCTACGGAGAGGTCTCCGGCGAAGTCAGGTTTTCTGTAGTAGTAGGTTTTTTTGGCTACAACGGTTATGTGGTTTTGCTACAATATCGTAAAAATAAATTTGCTGCGAGGTCGCCGGCGAGTTCTTCTGGTAAAATACTCTGGCAAGTTTTTCTAGTAAAGGTCTCCGGCGAGTTCTTCTGGTAAAATATTCGGGAGAGTTTTTCTGGTAAAGGTCTCCGGCGAAGTCGGGTTTGCTACAATAGCAGGGTTTTTTTGGCTACAATAGTTTTGTGGTTTTGCTATAATATCTTAAATTTTTTGTTGCGAGGTCTCCCACGAGTTCTTTTGGTAAAACACTCTGACGAGTTCTTCCGGTAGACGTCTCCAGCGAAGTCGAATTTGCTACATTATCTTAATGTTTTTGCTAGAAAGCCTCTGGCGAGACATCCGGCAAGGTCTCCAACGAGTCGGTCTTTTTATTCTATTTTTTGTCGCGAATCGTTTTTGTTACAAGTGTGATACTTTGTAGCAAAAACGAGATTAGAGGCTGAGTTTGTGGACACATGGCGGCTTGGGACCTGCCTAGCGCTAGCCTTTTCGACACAAATCTCTCAAATTTTAGTAACCTCTACCATGAACAATCGTCGAGATGCACCTCCCCATCCCCTCCCTGGCTGGTTAACGGATCCGCCATGCCTGGACATGTCCGAGATAAATCACGGGGAGACCCAGGATCAGTTCCCATACATAGCTGATCCCTTGATGGAGCCGTTCCTGCGGCATATGAAGGGAGTGTGGGGAATCGAAGTCAACAACACAGTTGAGCCCGACCCACATGTCGTTGGATCTGATGTGGAGTAAGTTAACGACAGTTGAAACAGAGTACGCCCGGCCTATTGTACTATCACGAGAAGGAATAATGATTAGACGACATGATGATCACAGCTCCCACTCCAGCAGGGTCAACATCAATGAACCAAATTAATCGCCGCACGGCGTCAGTCAGCAATAATTGAGAGGAGAGGACGAACCAACAGCTCGAATTACTACTACTCAATCCGTCCCGCTTACTGGGCCTAATCTAGAAAACATCTGTCCTTCTCTCTAAGGCTTGCATGCATTTAATTAGGAGTAGTAATACCCTCTCTAATTACTCTTCATCTTCCTTTCTCTTTTTTTAAGCCAACCGGAAACAATCTTGTGCATGCGAAAATCAAAGCAACCTCTGCATGCGGTGCGTTGGGTCTATCCTGTTTTGCACGAGAAGTTCTTTCGGAGACACACACGTCGGCGCCTGAATTATTGGTGCGTTCGATCGAACGATGCGTAACGTACGTGACAGTGACATGTACGTACACACAATCACACGTGATAGGTGCACCTGCCCACGTCGACCGATCCATCATCGATGGATACATAGATAGCTCAGCAGCTCCATGCGGACTGGATAAGGTAAGTTGCAGTCTCTATAAACAAGTAGCAAGCGGCACCGATCATCACGCAAAGGAAAGGATTATTTCACGCACACGCGGACCGCGTGGAGAACTTTGAGTTCTGAACTACTAACATGTCAGTGTCAGATAATTTCAGTGTCAACAAAAAAAAAAGTGGTCACGTCATTTCTGTCAAAGGAAAACATTCAGTTCATTTTTTTTTTGGAAAAGATCCGGATCTATTTCATGAGTTCATAAAAAGTACAAAATATCCTAAACATAATAAAAATTACATCGCGGTCTTTGGACCACCTAACGACCACTACTGCCGCCAGAGCGAGCCGCCGACGCGCCGCTGTCGCCGCTCCATTACCGGAGCCGGCATGCATTGTTGATGACAGTCGGGAAGTCTTCGTGCACGTGCCCCTAAGGACCAGCGCCCCAGAGATGAAGTTGTCGCCATTGAATCCTTGAATTGATCCGAAACTTGTAACTCCAAACCTAAAACACACATAGACTGGACAAGATCCAGAACACACGTAGACTGGACGAGATCCACCACTCCATGGAAACGGCGACCAGACGAATCCCCAACCTCCTCAACGCCAGCAGCAGGATCGTCGTTGACGAGGTGAAAGAGGAGGCGGGTATACCTTATTCTTGTCCCACACAACGCCGCCATAGCCATCATAACGACGATGCCGGATGACCAAACTCTAACTTTAGGGACCCTTTTACACCGTCGAGCGCAGGTCCGAGGTCCCCACCTCCTCCCGCCGCTGGAGCGGCAAGCAGAGGAGGCGGGGACCCGTCGATGCTCGGTCGCAGACGACGAGGACGAAGTAGATCGTGGCGGCTGATAGGGTTTTTATCCTAGCTGCCGCCTATTTTTCTCACGGGAGACGAGAACAACATTCAGTTCATTCACTGCGTCGGCAACCAATAGGCACGCTGCCTGCTTGGGGGGCATACTGTCCTCAGGTGGAGCCACATAGTACTACTAGTACATATGAACAGGCAACCAGCATGGAGTGTACTGTGCTGCTGAGCTGAGTCTGGCTAGCCTCCTCTGCTTGTAAGAGCATGTACAATAGGTCCTATTCAGGTGTAAGGTACTCCACGTCACCAAAATCTTAGTTGTAAGAGAGAAAAACGAGTAAACAGAAGAGAACGGGCTCTTCATCTATCGCCGAGATGCAGGGCAGAAACCGAGAATATGTAGCCTGCATGCAGTCTTGCATGCAAAAGCAAGGTCACCTGCACATGCAGCATTAAAATTTTAAAAATTCAATACAGCCTAACTAGTAGCCACACTATTGTACTACTTCTGCTGCCTCTAGTTGAGTCTATAGCCGGCAACGGCTACATTATTGTTCTTGCCCTAATCCAGGTCGGCCACATTATTGTTCTTGCCCTAATCCAGGTCGGCCATGTGTACCGGTGTTGCCAGTACCAGGCGTGCGGGAGCAGGGACCATCATGAACTTATCGCCATGTCAGAAAGACTAGCAGAGGAAGTATCCAGAGCGGTTGCGACGCACAGAGCGGCTAAGGGAGAGATGTCGACGCTGTCCGCGGTTTTCGGAGTAGAGTAGTAGGTGGTGTAGTCGGAGATGAGGCGACGACGCTGGCGGCGAAGTTGTAGTGGATGAAGACATAGAAGGCGGCGAAACCAGCGACGACCTAGGTTAGTCATGCTGGATGCCTAGAGTGGCGATGGGATAGTCGGCGGGACCTGCGACGATGAGAGGGCGCCCTACAGGTTACCTTGTGAAGTGCGGCGGCGGTGCTCGAAGTAGGCAAGGAAGTCCCGGCGACGTGACGAAGACCATGTGCAGACGGCGGCGATCCGCGCCGTAGGAGATGGCGCGGTGAAAGTCGAGGTCGTCGATGCACAAGGACGGCGAAGTAGACTGCGTGCAGCCACGCTACGACCCGAGGGGGCGGCATAGCTGCAGCGGCTGGGAGACCACCAGCGACGTACACGCCAAGGAAGACGCATTGGAAGCCGGTAGCGTGGACCAAAGGCGGCGGCGCTGCGGCCCGACGGGGCGACACAGCAGCATCCCGTAGCTCGATCGGTGGTAGGTGCGTGCTCGGGGACGTGCTTGGCGTAGACAGGCGCGTGATCGGTTGATCAGACCGACGGTGCACCGTATGCGCCATGGCGTGGACGACGCGCAGATCAGATTCGATGGCGACGTTGTCGGTGAAGTCCCGGACGATGACGACGAAGAGGATCCGTGGGGGCGGTCGCGGTAGCCTTCCGAGGAAGGCGTAGCAGCCGTCCGTGGTGTGCGACAGCCTGCCGAGGGAGGCGCAGCAGCGAAGGGGGCATGCGCACTGATGCGATGTAGATCCTCGATGCCGATGGTCGGAGTAGAGGCGCGGCGATGACGACGGCGGTGGGCGACTCAATCCGATCTAAGATCAGTAAACCAAAAAGGAAGTCGACCAAGAGATCGGAGAAAAAAGACTTACAGGACAGCCGATCATGGATCAGCGGACGAACCCTGCATACGGGTTGCGCAGCTCCCGGTGGAGATCATGGAGATCGACCTCCCCGGGGGCAGCGCAACGGAAGCTAGGGTTTGAGATCGATTTAGGCTGATACCATGAAAGAATATGTGTTTGGCGGAATATAATGTATATATTATTGAGCCTTATGGGCGAGTATATATAGACTACAGGGATCAACTTGGAGCGCAAGACAAGTTAGGCTAGAATCCTAACTATTCTAAACTACCACAATAACCGGGTACCTATCATACTCTAACAATCTCTCTCACCATAAATCTAGGATATCTATTTATTAAAGATAAGACTAAAAAGATAATCCATTATACGTTATGCTTTACGGTTATATCTAAATTAAGTGGCGGAACTAAAATAAGAGAGTCAACCGTTGTACATGTTCTAATCCAGGCTGGCCAGGTGTACCGGCCCCGGCCTCACGTAGCTGCCAGATCGAGCGATTCATTCGCGGCGGCTAATTCTGCTGGGCATTCAACGGCGCTTGGCCAACTCAGCTCGCCAGCGCCAATCATTCGTCGCCACTAGGCCACGCTTAACAATACACTAAGCTGCTACTAGTACTAGTTGGCCCGAACCAACCCATCCCATCCGAATCAAATCAACCGGATGATTACTGGTTGTTGCGAACCACCGCAAGATTATTAGCTGCTGTTGATCCATCCTGCCCATCCACAAGTAACTACTTAGCACGAAGCGGAGAACGAAGGTACGGGTAGGCTAGGCAACTCGATCGACTCCACTCGACGGGATCGATGCTCATCCTGGAGCTGGGCCTCTGGGTGCTGCCCTTCACGCTGGCGCTGGCGCCGGCAAGGCGCCTCGTGCACCTCGTCCAGGAGCTGCAGCGGATCCTCCTCGTCCTCGCCTGCCGACGTAACCGCCGCCGCCCCGCAACCTTCGGCGAGGTATGGAGCCGCCTCGACCGCCTCGACTCCGCAACCGTCATCGCCTGATCGACCGCCCGCCCGGCCGTACGGGCGCGCGTCCGTCGCTCCGCGGCCTCTCTCTCTACCCCATATCGTGTAATTAACTTCTTCCGCCTGTATATTCCCCTCGTACGGCTCCCAATTGCCTAGCCCTTCTTCAAGAATCAGCTTTCATGATCTCGATCTCATCTTCTGTTTTGAGTGTTTTTTTTTTAATTTCGTTTCTTGTGTTTGAATATCTCTGTAATCGAGCGTCCGTGAGTTATTTTTCTGCGGCGTGTTGAGGCGATGATCGATGCATGAAAGGGACGTTTCATCAGACTCGTAGAAATTCTTCACATGTTCATACACAAATAATAAGAAAGAGTCCATGGTTTTTCAGATTCTTATTATGATCGATGGATGATTCATGAAAATATTCGGGTCGCGTTTGTCGCGCGCATGATGATCGACATGACCATCGATGCATTGCTTTCTACGAGCTGGCCCCGCGCTCTCGTCTCCTCTCCTTGTCCTGCCCTCAATCCAACACGTAGTATGCATTATTGTTTTTCTGTTCCAAATAAATCAAACACGTTAGTTCGAATTGCTCTAACTAGATGTATGCACACAACAGTAATGCAACGTACGCATCCTTTCCCGCGATATATATATCATAACAACTGATCATCCGAAAATGACCCCCCAAACCATCATGGATATTTTTTTTTGCAATATATATGGTATTCTTTTCCTAATAAAGCCTTTATATATGTTATACATCTTCTCAGTACTACAGGCTAGCAGCAGCAGAGTACCACCGCTTCGCACGAAACGAGAGGCAGAGCTTGAGCGTCTCCTTCCTGAGGCCGGGCCTCTTCCATGGCTCTCTCGCCGGACTAGCTGGTGAGGGATGGCCTGGAGATGGCGCCGGAGTAGTAGTAGGTCGTAGTCTAGGTAGGTTGCTAGGTTCGGTTGTCCCCTTCTGGGTGTTTTGGAGCAAAGCACAGGGTGGTGGCGGCCTCTCCTGTGCCCTAGGGTTCCTCTCCTTCTCGCGGCCGCTCTTCTGGCCGGAGCGCGTGGGAATGGAGAGGGCAACTGTCTCCGCAAATAAAAGTAGGCGCTCTATCTTCTACTATGGAGCAGCTCGGCTCTGCGGCGTTGCCCTTCCTGGCCGGCCGTGGTGGCGAGGGGGAGGGTCGATGAAGTGGAGTTGAGGGTGTGAGCTTGCCCTTCTTGGCCGGCCGAGGTGGCGAGGAGGAAGTGCAGCTTCGCCTGACGGTCCATGGTGGTTTCAGATGGATGTTTGTCCCGCTGCGGTGTTTGATTCCTTCCTGCCTCCCAGATCATCCTCTTCGTGACCGTGGTGGCAGACTAGAGGAGGAGAAGGGCTGGGTAGGAAGATATCTCCTTCCTCGGCAGGATGGTCGTGTGCAGCGGATCTGTGTGCTGGAAGCGTTTTACTGGATTCCCAAGTGACGGCAGCGAGCCGAAGCTATCCATGGCGGCAAGACCCGCCTCAGTCTCGGGCGATGCAGCGCGTTCTTCTTCCTCCTAGCCAGAGTGCCTTCATGGAGGATCTTCATCGACCTTGCGCGGGACTCCATCGCTGGCGAAGCTCCAAGTGGCATGTTCCCCGGTGGCGACGCTGGCTCCCGACGACGACGGTCTCTTTCCTGCGGCGGCGAGTCCCATGGACCTGATTGCTTTTTATCTTTTAGTCCCAGGGTCTTGTTTGATTTTGCTGAGGCCTTATCTTTGTATCCCCTATTTGTAAAGGTCCCCAGTGCATATTGTACTGACCACTTTGACTAAGTAATGCTTCCAGGGCCTTCGGGCCTTATCCGTTCAAAAAAAAGTAGTATATATCGGATCTAATACAACCTCTTGTCAGACACGGAAGGTCATACAGTGTGTGGTGCAGAAGATCGTTGACGCCACAAAACGTGCGTCCGTGCAAAGTTCACACACTTTAAGCTAGCATAATGAGTCGCAACCACAATTATACGATATTATAGAAAACTAATCCGTAGCAACACACATGCATATTTTGTATTTTTAATAAAAATTGAAAATTTGAATCCACTAGAGACATAAAAATCATGGAAGCTAGCACTAGATACGATAGTATAAGAAACCAATAATAACATACAAATATGTGTATGGACTATCCTTATGAGTGACCCGGAAAAGGGTAGGACCTAAGGCCATCATGTCAGAGGAGGCGTTGTTACCAAAGTTGCCACCGGATTGGCAATGACATTGTCGCAAACCTCACTTTGGTGGTTGGCTGTGAAAACTAAAGGGTGAAGAGCCTTCTAGAGGGCCTGGAATCACGGTCTCCACCTATAGATGGGTGCACTTGAGAACCGCTCCAAAGTTGTCCTCGGTGCCTAACCCCTTGAGTGTGTTCTCGACTATAGTTAGGGTTTTCTCTGAGTTGCAGTATAATGGTCTTATCTTTCTCCACTGCCTCACACTAGTAGGAAAACCCTTACAACAGTTATTTTTCTAGTGGCGCGCCAAAAGAAATACACGCCACCACTTCCAGGAAAAATATTAATGGAGTTCAGAATGTTGTGAATGCCACCACTAAAACCTAGTGGTGGCGTTTCAGGAATATCGAAACACCATCAGTAAATGGGTCCCACGGATGCAGCCGGGACCCAACCAAATAAAAGTCACCAACAATTACTCTATTAATGACATTCAGAGACAATAAACGCCACGTCTGAAGAATACCCTGTGGTACACACATACACGACCTTTCCCATCCCTCCGTCTCTCACACACAATCCACTCGATCCCCCACCAAACCCCCTCCTCTGCCTCCCACCACAACGCTCGATCCGCCTTCATGAATCCGCGCTCAACGAGACGCCTCTACTGCCACGGCCCCGTCCCTGAGCCGCCGGTCCCATCCCCGAAGAACCGCCTCACTGGCCCCATCCCCGAGCCTCCACACCCACACTAGCCTCGAGCTGCCGCAATCGCCCTATTCCTGAGCCACCGCCCACCGCAACCATCTTGTCCCCGATCTCGATGAGCCATCCACCACCCCTCCCTTTTTTAATAGAAATTGCTCAAACTCTAGATAGATATGTTGATAATGCTTTAGATATTATACTTAGACTCAAATTTTAGATGGATATGTTAGATAGTGTATTAGATACATTAAACCTGGGCTCAAATTCTAGATGGCCATGTTAGATAGTTCTTTAGATGTTAAACTTTGGGCCCAAATTCTGGATATGTATGTTAGATGGATAGTGATGCTAAAGGCCGAGACCATAGTATATGACAATATCTCATCATAGCCCCAAAGTCTAAAGGATACGGGGGTATTTGCATATGGAACGATTCTCGCTTCTTTAGAATTTTACATTATGCAAATATCTCATCTCGTAGCCCTGTAGTCGATAGATAATTTCACTAGGACAAATTTGTCCTCATTGAATCAAGTGCACAATGTTGCCCTCAACCATGCTATATGAATCGTGGCAATATCGCTCTTCTTTAGACTTTATCAAGAAATTTGCATATGCAGCAATTCTCGCTTAGTTGGACTTTTGCATTGTTCAAACTGTTGCACCATCTAATGTTATCGATATTTATGTGTCTTCCTTGTTGATATATATAGAATCGATCATATCAATGAAGCGTGCGATAATTGTGCTCATCCGTTAGGGGGTGACTGGTCAAAAAGTTCCCAATACTCCTCCCTAACAAGTTTTAGGTTAAGACAATATGTTTTCTAAAATTCACATGTGTGCAATCTATGCATATTCATAGAATCATCAATGAACCATGTGCTTTGTTGTTTTGTTATGATTTTACTCAGTTAATTCCTTGAGCTTGGTGACGTGACTTCATGGACCATGTCCATAGAAGCATCGATGTTGATGTCGTGTTTAAGATCACTTTGGTGCCACACGCTGAGTTGAAATATGAATTACATGGTTAAAGTCACTAACATATTGATCTGGAGATCTTTTTATGGACGTGGATGGACAAACCTCTTGACTGAGCATGACATGCAATACAGTGACATGATAAAAGTCCTTCTCAGTTAACAAGGCATGATCTACTTCTTATACACGACCCCTAATGATGATGTCCAGCAGTAAGTTAGCTACTACATATCTAGCTAGACTGGATTATGTTTGATATTCGTTGAAGCATGCTACTTAATTTTGTGTTCTAGGTATGATTATATCAATGAAGCGAGCGGCAATTATGCTCAACCAATGTTGTGGTGCCTGGATATGAAGTTCCCCATACAGCTCCCTGTGGATTTTAATGTTAGGACGTATGTTGTGGATTGCCTTGAAGATAAGTGAGGTACGATGTTAGGGTCACCAGTCTCCACTCGACATGTTATCGCATGTGGCTCTTGATGAAGCTCTAATAGTTATTAGTCTTCCACTGTTGATTTTTGTTTATGAGGAGCTAGCCCTTCTACTATGCAACTTGTATGTGTTTTTGTAAAGTTCTAGATCATTCAATGTAATAGAGATATGATCTTTGTTTCGTGATACTATATCCTAAACTGTTTGTGCTAGCGAGTCGATCTAGGGACTAGCACTAAAGAGCATAGAGACTTGGACCCCTACCGGGTCAGATCACTTCACTCATAAAACAAAGATCCACCACATAGATGACCATAATCATGTTGGGAAGCTCATATGGTACTAAACAATGATAGTATGGGAGAGAGATAGATCAAGCTACTACCACAAACCCATAGTCCAGAGATGGACTACTCCATATTCATCATGGATACGGTGTTGATGATGTTGAAGAAGGTAGAGATCCAACCGGGGATGGCTCTGACGGTGTCTTCCCCTCCAATTTTCACTGGTTTTAGCTCTGTTTTCGTGATTTCTGTGTTTTCTCTGCTTCCCATATGAGATCGCGTCTGAGGACCTTTTTATAGGCGTTTTTAGGTCAGGACTTCAAGTTTCATTTGAAGACGGACGACTGCAGATGCTCGAGGAGGGAAATAGGGTAGGTGGTGCGGTCTCTCTGGGCGACACCACTAGGCCTTATTTGAGCCTCTAGCCTCCGCTCTTGAGGTTTTAGTGCTCTAGATGCTTCTCTTCGTGAAAAAATGATCCTAAAAATCTCATGTTCATTTGACTTCATTTTGGTACCTGGAAGTTAATAATACACAAAACAGAGTTTTCCTGTCCTACAGAGTTATAAACAAAATAAAAGGATCATTGGTAAACCCTCATGAATCAATGTAAAACATGAATATAATATTGTATATGATGCACATATGTTTGATATACGACAATAAACTACAAAATTCATGTATGCATTTTACTTGCATTAGTCATGCATTTAACGCTTTTGCAGCGAACATGTTCTTTAGTAATAGTTATTGACCTAAGGGCATTAGTGGAAAAAGGGCCTCCAGTCCTGGCCCATAAGGGGCTTTAGTCCCGGTCCTGGTAACCGGGACTGGAGGGGCGGGACTAAAGGCCACCCCCACTATTCTCGGACCGCTTAACATCCATGATCAATGGGTATCCACGTGGCCGTCTCTGCGGGCGCGGGGTGCCACCCATTAGTCCCGGTTCGTATTACGAACCGGGACAAATGGTTCTCTGCCACGGCAGAATTTTAGGCACTTTCTCTGGCGAGGCAGAGAATTCAATTTGTATCCTTTTTTTTCATTTCAAAATAGTTTTCTACGCTACCATATACCGTACATGTTCGTGCATACATAAGATAACTTCTCTTAAGATCGAGCATACAAATATATACATGATAGTTACACATGGAGATCACAATTATCGGGATTAGAGCCCGTCTATTCAATTACATGGTTGGGGATCATCGGCGCCTATTCACACTAAATTCTCCGGCGTCATCTATCATCTCGTTCATCAAGAATCCTTCTAGTTCTTCAGCAATTGCATATATATCAAACGCAATCACGATGCTTAAATTAGTACCGCGCGGTCAAAACGAGAAAATAGTTGCTAACATTTTAGGACACTTCAAAACAAAGAGGAGAAACCTTAAGTGTCGCTCTGGCACCTCATATCATATTTTGTCTTGTGTGAACTCAAGTGGCATCGCTCTAACAGGCATTTCACCAAACACCTCTAGTGCATATGAAAAAAAAAGTTAGCACAAAGTTATACCCACCTCTCACATAGGAAAAAAAACAGGAGAGAGTGGAGGGCTGGGTGCATATATATAGGACCCGGCCATTAGTCCCGGTTTGAGATACAAATGATCCTTTTATTTTGTTTATAACTCTGTAGGACAGGAAAACTCTGTTTTGTGGAGTTCTGCCAGGAGCACGCGCGCCGGCCCAGACCCATTTGTCCCGGTTTGTATCTCAAACCGGGACTAATGGTTCCTTACGGACCGGGACAAAGTACCTTGGCCTCCTCGAGCCGTCTGGTTCGGACCATTAGTCTCGGCCCCAGCCGCGGCCAGGACTAGTGGCCCGAACCAAAGGCCCATTTTCTACTAGTGGCGGGTCGTAATCTTGGATACACAAGCTAAGTGTTGTTATCTTCAATATAAGGAAATAAGTTCTACAAACAGTAAAACAACAGGTATTGTTGCACTTTCTTTTCTTTCGATCTTTATTTGGACAACATATTTTGAGCACACAATATGATCACGATAAGATAGAATGGAGTGTTTCATTGAATGTATGGAGTGTTTTAGAAGTTATTATGGAGTTAAATGCAATATTGTCGTGTAGAGTAGTTATTGAGTTTGCTTCATATTGCCCATTTGGAGAATGACGGGGAAAGCAAGAATAACGGTACTTTAGACAAGTTTTCCTATACTTTGCCTCGTGCTTCCAACCCAAAATTTAGTTTCGGCTGGATGTTTCGTTTCTGGTAAAAATGGAGGAAGTGGCAACTTTCCTTTGGAATTTGGGGAGCCAAATCCTCCGTATCGAACGGCAGGTTCGGGAAAGTTCCTATAGTGTTTGATTCCTGCTAA
Organism: Avena eriantha; assembly: GCA_910589775.1. Classification (NCBI taxonomy): domain Eukaryota; kingdom Viridiplantae; phylum Streptophyta; class Magnoliopsida; order Poales; family Poaceae; genus Avena; species Avena eriantha. The sequence continues at coordinate 82,329,731 of OU342744.1, read as the reverse complement.
CAATGGGAATTGGTTCCCATTTAACCACTAGTTAGGTTAACCTAACCTAAGAAACAACCCATGGGCCAAGCGGTTAACCCAAATCCAGATTAGGTCCTTTAGGTTTGATTCTGATCAACCGATGGTTATCCCACATGTAGGCTTCTCGACAACAACCAGACCATCGACCGCCCCGGTCGCTGCGGCCTTCTCCGGTGAAGTTGCAGGTGCTTCTGTGGCGGTTCTTTCTGATGTCGACGCCCACGTCGACAGATGACTACCTCTGAAAAGTGACTGTTTTTCTTCAAACAATCAATAGATGTAGTAACAATGTTTCTAAGTACTTCTATTAGAGATGGAATCCGTGGGAATTTTTAGCCTGGCACTGCAGCCAATGGGAGCTCGTCTCGCCCAACAACTCTAGAAATCCACGAGCGACTAACTCCTCCACCGCAAACCGAGCAGACTAATTTCCTTTCAATTGTTGTTGCGACGACTTCGAGAGCAGATACTTGAAATCAGGACAATACTATAGTTTTTTCCATGTCACGTGCTTCCATTGTTTATGCTCTTCAAATCCACTTGTAGCTAAATTAGCAGTTCCACCGTATACTATTTATTGTCTAATTTATACACTGTTGCTAGTTCGTTACAGCCCCCATCAACCAAGCATCAATGTCTGTGCTTGTTAGTTTTCCTATGTAAACTACTCATAGAGTCATAGTCATCTGTTACCCGTATATATATCCGCATAGAATATGCTTGTGAATTGTGAATTTTTTAATATGCTTGTGAATTGTTAGTTTTATGCAACTAGCGCTTCGAGTTGGCAAGCCAAGCTTTGCAAGCATTCGCCATCGTTGCATAACGATAGAAGTGGTTCGACCCGTAATAACCAGCGCTTAACCATTCATAACCCTACTAATAACCTAATGGTTAACCTAATTTCCTTTTTTCAGAAAATGGTTCAACAGGTTCGAAACCAAAAGATAATCAATTCCCATCCTTATTTCCTGCAGTTTTCCTACGAAATTCCTACATACGGAACGGGCCCTTGTGGACCAGATTCCCTTGGAAAATCCCCTGAGGCAGTCCGGGAAGGAATGTATCCATAGAAAAGGCTTTGGCTCCCATACTTTTTTGACGAAAACAAACATCCACGCAGACCAAAATACCAGCGGCACAGCTTCCTGCGGATCGAAAGCCCCTCTTTTCTTTATTTCTACTGTTTAGATAACCTACACTTTTGGCTTATACAGATAACCCAAATTTCTGTTCGTGTTTACATTCCTTTGTTTTGCAAACATGCAAACCGAACGGGGCCCCAACTCTGGATTTTACCATCTAACTCGTACGCTGATGGGTGATTCTCCTGCCCTTTGCCGTAAAATTTGATGTGGAATCAGGCGACATAGAATGGACACACTCATTAATTCCATTATAGAGGTTAGGGGGGCTCGTGACTGTAACTGTGCATCAATAGTTGACACAATGACACACAGCTAGTGTCAACTGTACCGTGTCAGTTGTCCTCGGAAATTTCTTTCCAGTTCTAGATAAATTTGATAGATCAAACTCTCCTGGCAATCAGTACTGCCAACTACCCCATAAATTCATCAAGATTAGATGACAGACGTAATATCACATTACAAAAATTGCATAAAAGATGGGACCCTGGCTGATTCGATTCAGAGTGTGGATCTCACAAACATATGTACTTACACATTCATATTTCATTCATTCTCGCGTGTGTCGCGTGTGACTGATCTGAGGCCACACATTACAATCTATGGTTCTGCATAAATTGACTCATGAATATGTGTACTGCTGCTCAACGGTAAGTAAGCTGCCGACAATAGGTTAGTAGCTATATAAGCACCTGCGTGATACGCACTATGAAGCAACAAGTTCTCAAAGAAACACAAAGGAGCGATCCATACTCATCAGAGAATTGGAGAGAGAGGGAGGAGCAATGGCGGCTCAGGCACAAACCATAGAGGTTCCCACGGACGCTGAGCTGCTGCAGGCACAGGCTGACCTGTGGCGCCACAGCCTCTACTACCTCTCGTCCATGGGGCTTCGGTGCGCCGTCCAGCTCGAGATCCCGACTACCATCCACCACCTCGGAGGGGTCGCCTCGCTGCCCGACCTGATGTCGGCGTTGTCCCTTCCATCCGGTAAGATGCCATTTCTCCGCCGCCTCATGCGCATTCTTGTCACGTCGGGCGTCTTTGCGACCGACAAGGACTCTGAGTCTGGGGTAGAGCTCTACCGCCTCACACCGCTGTCCCGCATCCTGGTGGACGGTGTCGATGCGGAGGATCACCACAGCCAGAAGTATTTCGTTCTTGGGGTGACCTCGCCGCATTGCACAGAGGCGGCATTGGGGCTGGCCGACTGGTTCAAGAAAGACCTTGAGCCACCGGTACCGTCACCCTTCGAGGACATACATGGCGTGCCAATCTTTGATGAAAGAACAGCTCTCCTTGACAAAGACTTCGACGCCGTTGCCAATCAAGGCTTAGCTGCCCACGACAACTTGGGGATCGCCACCATACTGCGGGAGTGCGGTGATCTATTCATGGGGCTCGAGTCTCTCACCGCCTGCTGTGGTGGGGATGGTACCACGGCTAGGGCCATCGTCAAGGCTTACCCGCACATCAAGTGCACTGTGTTGGACCTTCCAAAGGTGGTCGAGAAAATCCCAACTGATGGTGTTATTACTTATGTTGCGGGTGACCTATTCCACTCAATCCCATCATCTCAGGCAGTGATGCTCAAGGTAAACCAAGGGATAATGCTTAAATTTCAGTTCTACAACTCATAATATTCACAATTATTTGTCTCTTAATTAATATATTTTGCACTACCACTATTGTTGTAGCTTGTGCTACACTTTTGGAGCGAGGAGGATTGTGTGAGAATCCTAGCTCAGTGCAGGAAGGCCATTCCTCCGCGGGAGGCGGGAGGGAAGTTAATAATCATAGACATTGTGGTTGAACCTTCCTTAGGGCCAGTAATGTTCGAGGCCCAGCTCCTCATGGATATGCTCATGATGGTGACCACGAGAGGGGGTCAAAGGGATGAAAATGATTGGCGCAAGATATTCATCAAAGGAGGGTTCACAGATTACAAAATCATGAAGAAACTAGGAGCTCGCTGTGTCATCGAGGTCTATCCATAAGATGTTGTGCTCCGAGGAAATAAATAATGGAAGTAATTATTTTCTAAAGGGGAGTTTCATCGACCTTAATGTAGCTCAAGTGTTTGGATTAGCAGCTTTAACATTCATGTAAGGTTTTATCTTTTTCTGAAAAGGGGAGTATACCCCGACCGCCGCATCAAAGTTTATGGCATGTGTATGTGTATTCCATGCTATTGTGCGCCAACAACCTTGCTTTAGTTGTTGCCTAGATTATGAATTATTGTCATTCCATTGCTCTTTCATTATTAATAGCATTGTTTACCTTGTGCTAAATACAAAACGGAAATGAAACTTGATTGGCGACGCATGACAATGGTTGGAGTGATTAGACCTAGCTCTCGGTCCGTAACAAAAAGAAAAAATAACATCAGAGAAAAAAAAACAAAGGAGATGATGTTTGGGTTATAGTCTCATTGATACAAGTTCGTGAAGCTCTCAAGGGAACTCGATGCAACATAACGATTATATCATAAACTACATAGGTGCAGGAAAATAAAATAAAACCACTTCAAGGTTAAACTCTTGATGGTCTATCAATTGAAGTACGGTAGTTGGTTGCCACAGAGGACAATGTTGCTCTTGAATCTGGGTGACTGAATGCTGACATCCGTCTTTCGTCTGCGCAGAGGATTGTGCACCTTGGGGACGAGCTGTAACGGATCCTACTCTTTGTAGCTTGCCCCGGTTGGGCCGCAACCTTCGGTGTGGTCTGGAGCATTGTTTAACTTCTTTTTGTTCCAGCTCTTTTTTTTCGAATGGAGAGCGTAGCCCCAGCCGATCTGCGTCAATTGATGTACACAGACCTATTTATTGCATAGTTCATATCATACGGAGTATTACATTTATGGATCACATAAGTTTGAAACACGTATCAACCAGGGAGAAAAGATAAGCAATATAAAGCTATTCATTTTAAAGTCTACTAGTATCACGCCAACCAGTAGCACGGAAATACAAGTCATGTGCAACCATCATCAGCTGGTTGCATCCGGTAACCATACGCTTCCTCTGACCCACTAGGAGAAAGTATGCACATAGTTGAATCCAAGTGTAGCCATACAAATAACCTGCAAAACTTAGTACCCATCCAATTGTGAAAGATTAGGTTATTCCTAAATATACAAATGGACCAACATAAAGTTGAAAAATCCATTCCATATTCTAGCTTTATTCTTTTTGTTTACTCCGTTTAACTGATTTCCGAACACATTCTTAATATTGGCTGGAGGGTGTATGTTCTAGGTGAAATAAATAATACGCCAAATAATACGTGTAAAGGGGCATGAAATAAACAAGTGTTTCACGGTGCACTAAGTCACAACAATAACACTTCTCGCATCCATTCAAATTCCGTTTTAGATAGGTTATCTTTTATTAACAAAACTTTGCTGTTAAGGAACCACATAAATATTTTAATATTAAGTGGGATTATTATCTTTCAAAAGTACTTATGTAGGAATCTAGTACGACCATTCATTAGATCTAAACATATCGATTTGTAGAAAAAGCACCCAAGTTTATTAATTTCCAAAAAAACTTGTCTGGATTATCATTTATAGTAGCACCCGTTAGTTTTTCGCATAAATACAACCTTTCGTTCCATTTATTCCTGGTAAAACTTCTAATCTAATCTAAGGAACCAATACAATCTTTGATCGAGACCGGGTGCATCGCCCCCGAGGAAAGGAGATTAATCTCCCCGAGAGTGGCACAATGCGGAAGAACTGGAGAAACCTAGGATCGGCTGATCCCTATATTTGTTGTATTTTGATGTGACCCTCGCGGAGATGATATATAGAGGTACAGGGGTGGTGAAGATTTGGAGTACAAGATGATGTAGAGTCCTAGTCTACACGTATACATACGTATCCTAACAATCACAACGGCTTGATGCATGAGATACGAGCAAATGATAAGTCCTAGTCACCCCATTTTCTGTATGCACGTCATTTTTCTTTAGCAAATTAAGCTAGAGATTTATTTATTTCATCGGTATCCAAAACTAGTTTGTCTGCCGTAGACTTGCTTTCTTATTAGCTCCCAGCCAAACCCAAATTCTGTGATCATGAGCCCTATCAACTATGTCATCCGCTGTAAAATCTAAAACTGAAAATTTACGAGCTAATTAAGTTCGTACCTTGACACTGTAGATCGTCATGATGCTGGACAGCATCTTGGCCCTCTCAAGTCGTGTGGCATCTGAATTGGCTTGTCCTTCGCACTGCTCCGGTTCTCTATGACAACTGCAGTAGAAAGTGCCGCGGAACGTGTGTCGGTGTGGACACTAAACCACCAATAGTGGGAAGGGAATTGGAGCGCTGGCTCCTGCCTGACCGTACCCTGGCTAGAGCAAAGTGAATGTCAACGGTGCGTTTGTTGCGGCAGAGTGCAAAGGTGTGGGGATCATTCGTGACTTCCATGGTAGCTTCCTATAGGCAGGAGTTAGCCATTTTTTACCCCATGCTGCGGATGCTGAAGGGGGAAAACTGTTAGCGTGCCCAAGGGGGGCTACAAGTTGCGTTGGAAATTCATGCAAACTGAGTCCTTTCTGGAGACGGATAGCACTGAGGCGTCGACAAAACTTCGTCTTTGGGATGTGTACCAGGACCGATCTTTGTACGCTCAACTAGTGAATGAAATAAAGACTCTCTTTCAGGGTTTTGAAGACATTACGATCTTGCTCTCCTCGGGTTGGTGCCTCGTCTCGCTGAACGCGGTGCACTACCTACGTTTTCCATGGGTCCACTCGATCTCCCTCCGGCTCTGCTATAGGTGATCGAAGCCTTGCAAAGGGTGTTCCTTTGCACTAGCGAGGGTGTGCCTAGTGCTTAAGGGCATGTTTGATTCAAAGAATTCCAATCCGTAGGAATGTTTTCAATAGAGTGTGTTTGTTTCAAAGGAATAAATCCTACAAAATTCCTATGCATTGATTTCCTAGACTACAATTCTATAGGATTTATAATAAGAGGTGAGACCTCTTAAAAAATTTCCTATGTGTCTATGACAACTATGATATGTACCTAAACCGTATAAAATTTTCTGTGTTTTCCTGCGGTGCAATCAAATAGCTTATCTTACCGATCCTGCATTTTTCATTCCGGTAGGACTCTAAGAGCTCGTTTGGCTCTCATCATTTGGGGCTAGAATTAAGATATTCATTTGTGATTTCAAAAATTAACCTGTTTGGCTGCCACGGAATTGGTTACGGAATTCATTTACAAATTCCATGGTTTTTATTTTATATCTAACCTTAATTTCTTTTGGTACCTTGTCATTTATGTGGAATTGCTAAATGAAATGGTAGCATCGATGTCATTTCATTTCATTTCTACCAAATGAAATGGATGGGAGCCAAACAAGCTCTAAGTGTCATTTCATTCTATTCCTACACTTTTTCTATTCCTATGTTTTCCAAATCGTTTGAATCAAACGAGCCCTAGATGTCCCGCCCCTTGGACTACAGTCTACCGGTCAAAACAGGAGGGAGGGCACGCAAGCAGCTTTCTCGTCTCTGGATTTTCCCATGCATCTCATGCGGCTGCGTGATCCTCGTGCCCTTTGTAGTAGATATTTGATGTGGCCGGAATCAGTCGACATAGAATCGACACACTCGTTATAAAGGTTAGGGGGTGGGGGTCTGGGCTCGTGACTGTAACTGAGCATCAACAGTTGACACAGGCAGTGTCAGCGGTACCGTGTCACTTGTCCTCAAATGTTTGTTTGCAGTTCCAGATAAATTTGTTAGATCAATCTCTCCTAGCAATCAGTACTGCCAACTACCTCCATAAATTCATCAGGATTAGATGACTGACATAATGCTCCATTACAAAACATTGTGTAAAAGATGTGATCCTGGCCAGCATTTTGGTTAGCGGTCGGGAAATCTGGTTACCGGTTGGTAGCCGGATATCCCGAGCACCCTCCGAAAACCGATTTACCGGTCATCCCGAAATTTTAATTTTTTCCTAATTTTTTTAAATTTTAATAAAAAAATTCTGTAAATTGTCCAACCGAGAAAAATTGAATTTAAAATTTAATTTTTAAATTCGTTAGGTAACCGGTCGGGATTTTACAATAACCACGGTAACCGGAAATCCCGACCACCCTCGGGATTACTGGATAATTTGATTCAGAGTGTGCATCTCACAAACATATATACTTACACATTCATATTTTATTGTCTCGTGTGTCGCGTGTCTTTGGTCGCGTGTGACGGATCCGAGGCCACACACAGTTACAATCTATGGTTCTGCATAAATTGACTCATGAACATGTGTACTGCTGCTGAACAGAACATAAGTTGCCGACAATAATAGGCTACATAAACTCGAAGCAACAAGTTCTCAAAGCAACGCAAAGCAGCTACCGAAGGTCATTAGTGAATTCGAGAGAGGGAGGGAGCAATGGCGACTCAGGCACAAACCATAGAGGTTCCCACGGACGTTGAGCTGCTGCAGGTCCAGGCTGACCTGTGGCGCCACAGCCTCTCGAGCTTGAGATCCCGACGACCATCCACCGCCTCGGCGGGGTGGCCTCCCTGCCCGACCTTATGTCCGCGTTGTCGCTTCCCTCGATTAAGATGCCATTCCTCGGCCGCCTCATGCGCGTGCTGGTCACGTCGGGCATCTTCGCCATCGACGCCGACGCCGACGCCGAGTCCAGCGTAGAGCTGTACCGCCTCACCCCGCTGTCCCGCGTGCTGGTGCACGGCGTCGTCGCGGACGAGCACCACAGCCAAAAGTACTTTGTGCTGGGTGTCACCTCGCCGCACTACACCGAGGCTGCCCTTGGGCTGGCTGGTTGGTTCAAGAAGGACCACGAGGCACCAGTGCCGTCGCCCTTCGAGGACATCTACGGCGTGCCACTTTGCGACGAGAAAACACCGCTCCTGGACGAAGAGCTTGACAAGGTTGTCACTCTGGGCTTGGCTGCCCACGACAACCTAGGGATAGCCACCATACTGCGGGAGTGCCATGGCCTCTTCACGGGGCTAGAGTCTCTTACCGACTGCGGTGGTGGCGATGGTACGACGGCGAGAGCTATCCTCAAGGCCTACCCGCACATTAATTAAGTGCACTGTGTTGGACCTCCCAAAGGTAGTTGACAAAGCCCCAAGAGATGGTGCCATCAACTATGTCGGCGGTGACCTGTTTCACTCAGTCCCACCATCACAAGCCGATGCTCAAGGTATAAATTTACGTCGTACAATTCATGTGCAAATGCTTAAATTTCAGTGTTACCACTCATAGGAGTTAAGAACTTCAATTATTTGGTTCTTAGTTTTAATGCATTATTGCATATTTTCTCAGCTTGTGCTACACATGTGGAATGATGAGGATTGTGTGAAAATCCTAGCTCAGTGTAGGAAGGCCATTCCTTCACGTGAGGAGAGCGGGAAGGTCATAATCATAGAAATCGTGGTCGGACCCTCCTTAGGGCCAACGATGTTTGAAGCGCCACTGTTGATGGATATGCTCATGATGGTTAACTCAAAAGGGTGTCAACGAGGTGAAATTGACTGGCGCAAGCTATTCATGAAAGCAGGCTTCACAGACTACAAAATTGTGAAGAAATTGGGCGCTCGGAGCGTCAGTGAGGTTTACCCGTAAAGGTGTTGTGCCCTAAGAGTATAAATAAAATATGTACTTATTTTATTTCCTTAAAGTTAGTTGCATGGATTGTTAACTAGTTCAATCTTACGTGTCAAAGTTGTAAAATCTTCGTTTCAGGGAGTACTGAAGCACATAGTATGTAGCTATGTATCATGTTGTTGTGCTGCCACAACGTAAGGTTTTCTTGTTGGTGCTAGTGCCTATTATATTAAACATTACAATTGTATCTTGTATTCGTCAGTAACCTACTTGGTAGTTTCTCTATCCATGCAGCACGGTCACATCAGCGATTCAACGTGCAAGCTAATTTCCGGCGTTCTCAAGCATCCATGTCATCCAATGGCCTCCACACCATCGTCTCAATTAATCTAACCATGACATCATATTGACCAATAAACCATGGGCGTCAAGGCTTAGGTGAGCGTCTAGGTGAGTGTGCCGCGGGCGTTGCCTCCTCGGCGACGGTGCTTCCGTTCCACGATGGCCTCCTCCTCCTCACCTTCCGCTCCTTCCGGCCCGGTCCTCTAGTCGCTCGGCTCATGCTTCCTTCCGGGAGGCATTGATGGCGCCTGCTCAGGATGTGCTTTCTTCCGAGGATTCGCGTCCACACCTGAGGCTAGCCCCAATGGGGATATCATAGGTACTATCATGTATGCCATGTTGGTAAAATTCTGACGTGATATACTAATTAATGATGAAAGAGATTGTGTTGGTATCATAGGTAGATACGGTATCATGGCACGTAGAACTAGAAAAACTATTCTCAAATGAATCTTGTACACAATTTTACATTAAGATTCTATACAAAATAATAAATATACTAAGACTATGATACTAGTACATGATACTATGCATTATGGAGATGGTATCATATACATGATACTACTATATGATACTTTCTATTGTGACTAGTCTGATGTCCGTGGTGGTTTCCCATCCTCCTTCTTCTGCAGCTAGAGTGGAGGACATTGACGGTGGTGGTGGGCAGCCCGTGGGTAGTGGCAGGCGTGCCCGTCCCAGCGACAACAGGAAAGGCGCATTCAAGACCATCACACTTCAAGGTACTCCTTAAGGAGGGCTTGGGGCAAGTGTTTCATGTGCCTCTCCTCGACCTAACGCATTGCTAGTTGTAGGAACCTTACCACGTGCTTGCTGAGCGGTATCACTAAAAAACGGATTGCGGACACTGGTGCTTATAAACGCCAATGCACATGTCTAATTTTCGTGCTCGCGCTGTCGCGACACAAAAAGTTAGAGATAACTACGTCGGGAAAAGAAAATAGGCGGCTCTTTTTTGCTCAGCCCATCGTTATCCGTTGTTCTTGTTCTAGCATGGCAGGTGCACGATTACGCCACGGCCCATTGTAGCCCAACGTGGGCTAGGTGCCGTGACAGTTGTACTTGTCCAACATAACTCGGTGTCATCCTAATATCCTATATACCCACGCACGGCATAATTTTTAGTGCCCGCTAAGATATTTTTCGACACATCGTTTTAGTCTGCAGTTTCTATATTTAGGGTTATCTTAATTATCGGAGTCACAGATAATCATAATATAAATCACACATGATATTTAAAATATGATCACAAGTCAACACGTACAAATATGACATAGTTAGCTATCAGTTTCACAGTACTGCATAAAGCTAAATAGAATAGAACATATCATTTAAGCTATAACTTAACAAACGTCATCTTCAGAAGAGATCCCAAATTCTTCCCATATCAAAGTAGCATGATCGCGCTTGTAAGGGTTGTTCTTGTCTTCATAATCGTATAGATCAAGGTCAGAGTTATCTTCTGCAAGATCAGACTTGTATGAGCATGCGTGAGCAAGCATGACGATCTTGAATTTTAGTAAGATTTTCATTTGCTTGGAAAGCCAACTGCAGAAGTTCTCCGGCTTGTGCATCCATCTGTGACAACGTCACGTTGTCTCCCTTCCATCTACAACAGCTGCATCTAGGATAAGTGCCCACAAACTTGGAGTTCACCATCAGCATCAAAGGCGACTGGAATTGTTCTATTACATTTTGTAGTCAACTAATGAATACCAACTAATGAATACGCATATTGGATGTGGCCACTTTCTTTAGTTGTCCAATCTTTCCCTCTTGACGTTTGAGTGTGTGCCGAAGATTTCTAATATTCCTATACTGAGATTTCTCTTTGCCTTGGAGCTACATACTGCAGCGAACATGACTAGTAAGACGCCTCTTAACTTCCAAGAAATGATAAATACTTGAATACTACAAATTGTGTTGCATCTAAGTTATTTGTCAAGCATAGTTTAGCAAACAACACATATAACTATAAAATTCAGTTGCATACATCAGAGAAAATGTTGAGCAAATGGGATAATTCATGAGCATTCTCAAACTTTGTAAGTGTGGACTGGTTGAGATGGATACTGCAAATGCAATGCAACACATTAAATAGGTAAGAATATCCTAGAAAGTAGCACAACAAAAATAAACATAAATTTAGCTATGTACATCATTCAAGATTTCAACTCATTGGATGACTCTTCAGATATGATCATATCATGCTGATAAATGAAAATGTAGCAAAATCAGCTTATCTTTGAACATACCACACCTTCAGTTTCAACGATGCAACAAATTTGCTAACTTAAATGCGTCAAATCACCTATGCATTATTCATCTATAAAGGAACAGCCGATCGGATAAGGAAACAATTCCCAAACCCCATATTAGTGAGAATTTTATTGTCCCTAGCAATTCTAGCTTGATACTTGAAAGGGCATTCCCATTCTAAATGTGTTTTTGTGTTTGTTGACAAAATACCAGTAAGTTTTAACCGTGTGCTAACTATCTTTCAAATCTCATGGTGAAAAAAGCACGAGATGATGTTTAACCTCTCAAAAGTGAAAAGATCGGAGAAGTATGAAGAGGGGTTGTTGTTTGTACAACTTTAAGGTGATCTCTAATGAAGAAATGTTGAAGGTGTCTTGAGTCCGGAGACTCCAGGGTCCAACCCCAAAGACTTCGGTCTGACCGCCCTGAACTTCGGACTAGTCTCTGGCCCTGTCTCTGGCTCGTTGCCCAGAAGATTACAATATACACCTCGAAGACCGGTCTAGAGTCTTGGCTCCACCCTAGAGACTACAATGTTGTTTCCCGGAAACTCCGGCCAATTCTCCAGCCTAGTCTCCGGCCAGTGTCTAGAGGCTCCCAGTACACCCTCCAGAGACTAGCCCACAGAGGAGGAAACGGAGGTGGCAATGGCCGCAACCGGCGTTGTTGCCACAATGGGGGCATGAGGCGCTTGACTGTCACAAGATCTACGACTATGACTCCCTTGCCAGCAACTCCGCCTCTACATCGTCACACGAGCCTTGTCACTAGATCATGCATTCTAGTGCTACCGATCACTTTACTAGTGATCTCGAGTATCTCCATGTCCACAGCGCTACAATGGGCAGGATCAAGTGTAAGTGGCCAACGGTGCAGGTTATTCTATTTTACATATTGATCACTTGAATTTACCTGGTTCATCCCTTGACTTGAAGAACATTCTTCAATATTAGCAAGAATTTTCTATCTATTTATCGTCTTGTGTTCGATAATGATGTCCTTATTGAATTTCATCATTTATTTTTCCTTGTTCAGGATAAGGCCACGCAAAAAATGCTTCTTCAATGTAGAATTCATGGTTGGCTGTACCCCATCCCGTTTAGTCGTGCATCGTACAACCCTCCTCGCCAGGCGTCCTCTGGCGTCAAGACCACCTCGTCCCAATGTGATCATCGTCTTGGTCACCCCACCAATAACGCTCAAACTATTACCAAGAAAAAATGATTCAGTGTGTTCTTCCAGTAATCAGATCTCGATCTTTGTGATGCTTTTCAGCGTGCTAGGAGTCGGCAATTATCTTTTAATGCTTATCATCGTGTTTCTACCCTGTCTCTTGAGTTAATTCATTCGGATGTTTGTGGTTTTATTTCTATTGCATCTTTGAGAGGGTATAAGTATTATGTTAGCTTTATCAATAATTACTCGACGGGTGCTAGACCGATTTAAGACCAATTTGAACCTTGTTCATAGTAGAAGTTCAGTTTGAGGAGGAGTATTAAATAAGTACTAAATAGATCTAGTATAGTATACCTGTCATGTATGTGTACATGTGCATACGTATGTATGTGTACATATAAGTATATATAGAAGATATGCGAGGAGGCTTTGTCCACATGGAAAACCCTAAATGAAACTCAAATATCCTGTTGTGGGTCTTGCGGTCTACTGTTTTCCCACACAAGTCATGCGCCAGGGGCGGTAGAGTGTGAGCAGATCAAAGAGTGCAGCATGGAGACACTGCTCAAAGAGTTTACGGGTTCGCAATCTTAGTTTAACGTCATTTCTTCCACATGGCTAATTCTCTTACAGTTGATGAGATGTGGAATGTTTTCCTCGAGGGAGTTGTCATGAGGCTACTGGCTTCTACCCGTGGCTGGCAGTGCTACCCCTGGTGGTTCCCCTACCCTTCGTCGGCCGCTACGATGACTAGAAGGTGGAGGAATCTCAGGCGGGATGGCCGTAGCATTTTTTAGTTCTTTGTCTGATGAAGGCCACATCCGCGGCGACGAGAATGAAGTTCCCTCAACCCGCCCTAGATTAGTGTTCTTCCTCCAAGGAACCTTAATGGGCTAGAGTTGGAAGTCGATTGTCGGGCATTAGGCCAAGCGTGATAGTGTTTGTGTACAGCAGCGACAACGTTCAAGGAAGGGGATGATGTCACATTGTATTGGTGTGCTCAAGTTCCTCCTCTACCCGATGAAGCTCAAACCAGATGTGTCTTCCTACATTTATCTAGATATATAGTTTCAGTCTCATTTAAATAGTACGTGCATGCATTATATCTTTTGTTCGTCTATCCTGAAATGTTAGTAAGAGCAGGCCAATCATTGATGGTTAAGAACAGCAACGCTTGTAGATCAAATTCCTGCTGTTTGTGCTCATCCACACACGTACACCTGGTTTGGCCCACAAATGTAAAAGTTCAGCAACTAATGGGTTTAGTTACATATCAATGTCGTTGCCGGGTTTCTTCGGGCCTTCGATAAGCACTGACATCATAATGAATTTTCGCTTCATTCACAACCAAGGAGGAAGGTTGTAGAATATAGAGTCACGGGATAGGTGTTGTGACTGCAGCTCTGCTCCCCAAAAGAATTAATACCATATGTACTTAGACCAAATCATAAGTTTATTGCGTCACCAACAAAGTCCGGAAAGTCTACTCGATTTTTCTCCACTGCCAACCATCAGCAGGGTGCCTCAACATCTCGCATTTCTTACGGTCTTCCATGTACCATCGCAACAACTTGGCATGCTCTTTCTTTCTAAACAAACATTTCAACTGTGGTATTATAGGAGCATACCACATCACCTTGACAGGAACCCTCTTTCTGGATGGCTCACCATCAACATTACCAACGTCATCTTTTCTGATCTTATATCGCAATAATGCAGTGCATACCGGACATTTATCCATATTCTCGTACTTCTCATCGCGGTAGAGGATGTAGTCATTAGGGCATGCATGTATCTTCTGCACGTCTAATCCTAGAGGACAGACGAGCTTTTTTGTTTCGTACGTACTGGCGGACAATTCTTCTTTTTTGGAAGCATATTCTTCATTAGTACCAGCAACTTTTTAAATCCCGAGTTAGTCACACCGGTCTCTGCCTTCAACTTCAGCAATTCTAGTGTGCTACCCAGCTTCTTCTGGCCATCTTCATAAGTTGGGTACAACAATTTATTGTAGTCCTATAACATCTGCTCGAACTGTAAGCTCTTCTTTTCTGTGTCGTAGTCTCCCTTTGCATCAGAAATGACCCGACCAAGATCATCAACGGGCTCATCTGGTGCCCGTTCTTCACCTCATTCTTTTTCATTGTCTTCCATTGCGGTATCAGCGTATTCAGGGAACATAGATCGGTAGTTGCCATCATCGTTCTCTTCTTCATCGTCGTCTTCCATCATAACCCCTCTTTTTCCGTGCTTGGTCCAAACATTATAGCCGGACATGAAGCCAGACCGAAGCAGGTGGCTCTGAAGGACTCTTGAGGAAGTGTGAGTCTGCTCAATATTCAACACATGGAAAACACATAGAACCATCATGCCGCTTGTTTGCCTCGGCCAAAAGGCGAAAATAACGCACGCCTTCTCTGTAAGCGCCAGAACGTCGGTCACCGTATATCCATGGATGGCTCATCTACATCATACAACCATATATATCAAACACAATCACGATGCTAAAATTAGTACCGCGCGGTCTAAACAATAAAATAGTTGCTAACCTTTTAGACACTTTAAAACAGAGAGGAGAAAGCTTAAGTGTGGCTCGGGCACCTCATATCATGTTTGTGTTGTGTGAACTCTAGTGGCATCGCTCTCACAGACATTTCATCGAGCACCTCTAGTGCATATGAAGAGAAAAAAAAACCTAGCACAAACTATGCCACCTTCCTCCATGAAAAAATAGAGGAAAGTTGTGCATATATATAGGGTCAGCCCATTTGTTCCGGTTTGTATCTCAAACCAGGACAAATGGTCGGGACTAATGGCCCAAACCAAAGGCATTTTTTCTACTAGTGGGAACTTATGTGTTTGGTGTCCTCTATCTCTACCTGATCAGTGCTCTGATTATCTCTAGGACATTCTCTGTACTAGCTTCTCCGGGACGGAGATCTTTCAACATCGTGGTTGTCAGCAACTTCTAGTTTACGTCGACGACTTCGCAACCGCTGCTTATAAAGCGTCTGGGTTTTTCAAGCTTTCTCCAACACGAGTTTTGCTACACTGGAGACTCAGAGACGACACCGAGTTTGGTTCTCGGCGTGCCGTCGAGGGATGCAGAAGGGAAATGCTTAATTTCTAACGACTTGGGTTTCATTTTTATGTTTTAAGGATGTTTTTATGAGGGCATGGTTTCAGATAATATATGGCCTTCTAGACCATACACTCTCCCCTTTTGGGCAAAAAAAATCAGCATAGCTAGTGTCATTGATGACGTGTTAGACTTAGTTATCTGAAATTTTATTATTTTTGCAATTCTCGGCATTAATTGGTACTGGATCAGACTCTTCCTGGCCACAAGTACTAGTGGTTTATAACCAAATAAATTCATCAAGATCGGATAGTTTATAACAAGATCGATTTGATGCCACATTTGGCATTAAGAAAGTGAGCATGGCGCCTTATAATGAGAGGGTGGGCTTCTATTGTACCGTCTCGTGCGTGACATGTGGCAGACACGAGCTGACTATATCTGCAGTTGCATATCCATACCGTACTAGTTTATAGGCTCGCGTGTAGCGTGTGTGACTCGCTTGAGCTGTCACCTTTGGGTCCACGGCTAAACCCCGATCCTCAAAAGTAGCCGATCGAGCTATATAAACACATGTAAGCATCGCACTACCACAGCAACGAGTCCTCAAAGCAACACACAGCAACTGGTCAGAGAGGGAGACTGTAAGATAGGGAGCAATGTCGACTCAGACCATCGAGGTTCCCACGGACGCTGAGCTGCTGCAGGCACAGGCTGACCTGTGGCGCCACAGCCTCTACTACCTCACGTCCATGGGGCTCCGGTGCGCCGTGGAGCTCGAGATCCCGACGACCATCCACCACCTTGGCGGGGTGGCCTCGCTGCCCGACCTGATGACCGCGCTTTCCCTCCCCTCGGTCAAGATGCCGTTTCTCGGCCGTCTGATGCGCGTGCTCGTCACCTCGGGCGTCTTCGCGGCCGACGACAGCGTCTCCGAGTCCGGCCAGGAGCTGTACCGCCTCACCCCGCTGTCTCGGGTGCTGGTGCACGGTGTCGTAGCGGACGAGCACCACAGCCAGAAGTACTTCGTGCTCGGTGTCACCTCGCCGCACTACACGGAGGCGTCCCTCGGGCTGGCCGACTGGTTCAAGAAGGACACCGTGCCACCGGTGACGTCGCCATTCGAGGACAGGTATGGCGTGCCGCTCTTGGACGAGAAAACTGCCCTCCTTGACAAGGAGCTCGACGATGTTGTGAATAAAGGCTTGGCTGCCCACGACAACCTGGGGATCGCCACGATACTACGGGAGTGCGGCGACATCTTTAATGGGGTTGAGTCTCTGACCGACTGTGGCGGTGGTGACGGTACGACGGCGAGGGCCCTCGTCAAGGCTTACCCGCATCTCAAATGCACCGTGCTAGACCTCCCGAAGGTGATCGAAAAAGCCCCACCTCATGATGTCATCAACTATGTTGCCGGTGACCTCTTCCACACCGTCCCATCATCTCAAGCTGTGATGCTCAAGGTATATATCTCTTGGGAGAATAGCAATATTTCAGTTTTACAGCTGCTAGCATATATAAATAATAAAAATCCGTTTTTCTTAATATTACTCGTACGTACCCGTTTTGTAGCTTGTGCTCCACTTTTGGAGCGACCAGGATTGTGTCAAAATCCTAGCTCAGTGCAGGAAGGCAATTCCTTCGCGTGAGGAGGGAGGAAAGGTAATAATCATAGAAATTGTTGTTGGACATTCCTTGGGGCCAATAATGTTTGAAGCCCAACTATTGATGGATATGCTCATGATGGTGAACACAAGAGGGGGTCAACGTGATGAAAAGCACTGGCGTGAGCTGTTCATGCAAGCGGGGTTCACAGACTACAAAATTGTGAAGAAACTGGGAGCTCGATCCGTCATCGAGGTCTACCCGTAAGATGGTGTTCTCTAAGGATATAAATAAAGGAAGTGCTTCTTATTCTACTTATTACAAGTTACATGGGTCTTTTTACAGATCAAGTGTTTGATTAATTTCCTTAAGGTCCATGTAACTTTTATCTGTAGAACTCGATGTGTGTGCGTGTGCGCCTGTCTTGTTTTGTTGTGTGCCAAGAACGCATGCTATTGTATTGGTTGTTGTGCTTATTATATATGTATATTTATGATTCTATTACTTTGTATAGCATTTTTTTACTTTGGGCTAAATTGCAAAAGTGACATTAAACTTGCTGAGAAATGCACAACCGTGGATGTAGTAACTAGACTTGACTAACAACCTATGAATAAAAAATGCATCATACAAGAAATGAAGACATGTGTTGGGTATTGATCGATACAAGTGTATAAAGCTCTCATAGAAAGATCTATGCAACCCATAGTTGATATCATAAACAAAATAGCAGATGTAAGTAAATCAACCAAATAGATGAAACTACCTCAATCAAGGTTAAAGTTTTGACGATCTAACTATTGCAATGGGTATAGTCGGTCCCTATATAAGGCCGATAATGTCTTTATTTCCGGTTGTTACTGGTTATTATGGTTGGTTGCAGTGTGGGTATATCTTCATAGGGGTTGTAGAGATGAATATGTTATCATATGACACATATAGTGGTATATGTTGATTATTGGTAACAAGTGCTTCTTCGCTTATGTTTTCCTTTAACACCACACACAATGAACGGGTACACCCACCATATGACTGCACCTAGGACACACTTCAAGTTTCAAAGAGTGGAGCTAAGTTAATCCATGAATCTCACAAGCTTCCCTAGAAGCTGCACATATGTGTAAAGATGAGCATCAAGCTAGATTTAAAGCCTGAACAAAATTACCACTAGTATATGCTATGGCTTAGTGAAGTACACCATGCATTTGATGGTGTATACATAATCCCCAAAATGTACTACCTTGTTAAGGAATACAACAACCAAAATATATATTTGCATCAAATTATTTTTATGGGTCAGGTCTTTGTCCAGTAGTAGACAAATATATCGATATTAAGTCCTAAGCTAGTTTAGTGTCAAGGGTATGTATAGTTTGTGGCCAAAATATACCTTACCAAGGTTTACCCTATGACCTAAAACTTCGGTTCTTGTTTGCACGATTGTCAACTTATTAGAATGCCAATGACTACAAAGTCTAGTCCATATTTAGACAAAGTTAGCAAACACATGGACACACAAAGTCCCTGAAATCTGCGTCATGATTTTTCTTTACTTTTCCCGTTTCATAATATACCTCAAAGCAACGTAAATACGGGATCAAACTTCTATGTGGTGAGTCAGGAATGGACCATGTCATCCCATAGTGCATGGGGCAGTATGAGAGAAGCGTATGGATTTGCCGATAGCGTTGGGCAAGAAGACTGATTCTACTTGCTTGCCTTGTCCTTGTGCTTCTATTTTACGGTGGGTACAATGTAGGGCCGGTGTTTGTGTTTCTGGTGGTGTACTGGTGCTGTTTGCTGAGGACAAAGCATGGAAGGTGGTGGGAGAGTATGGCATGTCGTCCTTGGCTGTGTGGCCCTCCTTGGACATCATGAAAGAGCAGACGGCCTTAAAGGAGGAGCGTACATTGTCATGCCTCGTAATGGGTATGACGCGAAATATCAAATATATATATAAGTAAATTTCACCTTGTCTCTATTAGTATTGATTTTATATTATAATTGTTTATATATTTATCTATATAACGGCTCAAACTTCGTGGAGTTTATCCTTGACCGAAGCTAACGTGCGGAGTAATATGAAACGGAGAAAGTATATCCGAGTGTTGTGTACGAGGTCGGTGCCATAGAGACCGGCTTGCTTACTTATTAATGCTCATAGATGCATGTAAATGCCTTAATCATGTATATATGTTAGTTGATGGACCTATTGTGTACAATAGAAGAGACCTAAAGCTGAGGAGTGTAATCTAGAGACTTTCTGGTAGCAATCATAGAGGCCAATCACGCTCGCTAGACGCGACATTTTGATATTTGGTTGGTACGCTTATTAAAGCAGCCCTCTGTGCCATGCTCACTGGGATGCTCGGTTCTACTCGCTCCGTCCAGAAATAACTGACTTGACTTTATCTATATTCAAATATATTCAAATGTATCTAGACGTATTTTAGTATATAGATATATTCGAATCTAGACAAAACTAAGTCAGCTATTTCTGAACGGAGGGAGTATTATTTTTCAGCGAGCTAGCCCCGAGCGAGCGCTAAGAAACGCAGACTAGTGGTCCTTTGACTCTAACGATGCATATTTGCTATGTGACCATGCACCATTTGCATAGGATTATTTCCATTTTCCTTTCTTATATTCTCTCACGTTTTGCTCTAATAATCTTTATACCAATGCTTCATTTCGTGATGTTCTGTACACGAAAAATGTCTACATATGAGATGATTCCATTCATGCAATGGCTCTCGAGTTTCGTGCTTTGCCTAGAGTTAACCGTGTTTAATCTCGTCAAATTGTCGTGCATGCTTGGTGTTTCCCAAATGACTTTGAGCGGTAGTTTCTAGTCGATGTTACGGACAATTTTGATATTGTAAGTTTAAGTTTCAGGCACAAGAACTAGTGTGCCAATGACAACCTACACAAAATTTGGTTCACGTCCATCTCTCTTTTAAAAAAAATCGAAGGCACTCAAGTGCCCAGCTTTTAATTAATAAAGCTCCATACGGCCAGATTGTTACAAAGATGCTGATGAACAGCTTACAAGCAGCAAAGACAACATCAAAGATAAGAAAAAACAGAGAAAGAACAGTTGAAGTCGACGATGCCCTCCAACGCAGACGAAGCACCGGGGAACGCCGAAGAAGGATCTTGAGGTGGAAATAGACAACGAAGTGAATGCCTCTGGCTGCACCACGTAGGCTAGTCATCGCCTATCCATTCTCCTCCATGCCGGAGAGGGAACCCTGCCCCCTCGCCCTAGCTCGAAGGGCGCCATACCGCCGACATTGGAAAATCTCACTCTAAGCAGAGAAGGGACCAGGAACCAGGATGCCGAACAGGAGCAGAGCCCACTCACTTATTGCACGATGCACACCTTGAGAAGTCTTGACGCCAACTGCGGCTCCACCTACGAAGAAACGAGGCTGCCAGGCGAGGACGCCGATGGGAAGACGCATTGAAGAACTGCCACAACTACAGAGCCTTGGTATATCACCTGCAAGGAAGAACCGTGCTCCCGCCGTCTCACCACCAAGCTCCGAATGGGGGGAGGAACCCTTCCTCTCCCTGCCCAGTTACGAGGGCACCGATCCTCCAGCGAGCTGGCACAAGAATAAGAAGGAAGCCACCAAAAGAGCGGGGGGGGGGGGGGGGGGTCTGCACCCTAGCACTCGGCACCACGTACAACTCGGACCACAATACTGAAGCCTGTCACAGAGCACCGAACCACACCCCCAACTCACCCAAAAACGGCACCTTCAGGAAGATGGCGATGCCGAGAGCGCCGATGCCGCCCAATCCAAGGGATTTGGGATTTCTCTCGGGTATCGAGAGGGGAAGGGAGGGAGGGGAATATACCTCGACGGTGTCTCCAGGAAGAAGACGGCACCCTTGGGCTTTGCCACCGTCATGGTTGGCAGGCTAGCCAGAGATCTCTCTCGGTGTCATCCCCACCTCTAGCACCTAGCGCCGCATCAGATCCGGCGGCCAGAGGTCACCGGAGATCAACTCTAGCAAGGTGGGTCACGATAGCAGAGTGAAGGAGCCTCTTCAGATCTGGTTCGGGGAACCATCATCGCTACCCTGCACCACATCCAGCGCCCGACCCTTCCCCGCCGCCCACACAGCCGAGGAAGAAAGATCAGCACCTCGCGCACGCTGCTCGCCGTAGAGCCAGCGCCGCCCGAGGCCGCCACCTCAACTTCCAGAGTCGACTGCGAGCGCGGCGCGACGAGAACCTTGCCACTACCTTCCTCGGTGACCACACGGCAACCGACAGACACCTCTGGCAGCGGCAGGGCGGGGAGAGATGGTGGGGCGGTGCTTTAAATCTTGAAAACGTCCACGTTAGACGAGGTGATTCTATTTTGCAATCGATTTTAGGTATTCTAACAGTAGCTTTGCAATTTCATATTTTTGTATCGGTTTTGCAATTCCCAGAAAGCTAAGAATTAGCTTACAACACAGTCAAGTCCTGGACCGTACGATCCTGACAAGATATGTGCTTGGCTCTGGGTTTAGTTTTTTTTTGAACATATAATATATTACTTGCAGCCCATCAAACATTCGTTACATCGTGTATCAAATGGCTCAAAAGGAAGCTAGAGGGCTCATCGACCCAATTACAAGAAAGACTATTAAGAAAATAAAATTTAGCTAACTCGTGAGCCACCATATTAGCTTCCCTTAGACAGTGCATGAACGAGATGCTATCAATATTCGCCATCATGTCCACACAATCTGCATATATCGTTGCTGCTTCGCTCCACCAAATATCACCTTCATTACACGCCTCGATAACCTCCATTGAATCAGATTCGGCAATAACACAGTTTAGGCCTAGGGTGTTAACTAGCCTTAGCCCTTCTCTCATGGCAATGGCCTCCGCCAGAGCAACAGTAGGAACATGAGGTATGGTCGTAATAGATGCTGCCACAAAGTTTCCCTGGTAATCTCTGACCATCGCACCTGCCAGCCTGAGTATCCGCATGAAATGGCGCATCCACATTTATCTTCATCTGCCGAGGAGGTGGCCTAGACCAACTCGCATGCCCAAGAGTATAAACCTGCTTGGATTTTGAAGCATTGGCAGTAATTGAGAGAACTGAAATTTTGCAATGATGAATGGATGGAATCGGCTCGTCGTGGGTACGCCGGCGTCTAATCCACCATAGATACCAACAGCAAACTGAGACAGTTTCTTTGAGACCAATTTCGCCAAAACTCGGCATGGTATTGTCCCGGCAGCGGAGAATCTCTTCTAAGACCGCAGACCTAGAGCAATCCACCATTGTAGCCTCCGTGATAATATCAGATATGCCAAGACCAGCCCATAACTCAACCGATGTTTGACACTGGAATATTAGATGCATAATATCCTCGGGCCCCTGATTACAAATCGCGCACCCTCTAGAGTTTCCAATATGGCGGTTAACCAGCATAGATTTCAAAGGAATAATATCGTGCATAACCCGCCACATGAAGATTTTGACTTTGCTAGGAATTTGTAATTTCCAAAGTACACTATAGACTGGATTGACAGCCGCAGACCCAGGCAAAGCAAATTGACTCGCAGAAGGACCAAATTGGTGATGCCACTGTAGATAATATCCCGATCGAACTGTGTACCTCCCATGCTTCGTAGCTCCCCATGCTACAAAATCCTCAAAACCATTGTTATGTAAAGGGATCCGCATAATTCGACGAGCGTCAATAGGAGTAAATAAAGTATGAAGTAATTGTTCATCCCACATGCTTGTAATAGGATCAATCAAATCGCTAACTTTGGTTAAAATAGCCCCACTTCTTGAGGAAAGAATCTTGTAATTCGGGCTGCTCGGAATCCATGGATCATTCCAAATATCAATCTTCTCTCCATTTCCTACTCTCCACAAATAACCTCTCTTAAAGGTAGACATGCCCGCACAAATACTTTGCCATGTAAAAGAGGCTCATTTTTTTGTCCAGCCTTAAGAATATCACCTTGAGGATAATATTTTGCACTCAAAACACGTGCACACAAAGAATCAGGTTCATTAGCAAGCCTCCAAACCTGTTTAGCCAACATGGCAAGATTAAATGAGTGAAGATCTTTAAATCCCATGCCTCTCTATTTTTTGGATAGCACAATTTCCACCATGCGAGCCAATGCATTTTGTTACTATTTTCGTCATCTCCCCACCAGAACTTAGAAAACCCATCCATCATCTTCTTACAAACACCTTTAGGGATTAAGAAAACAGATATGGCATATACATAAATAGCTTGAGCAGTATCCTTTAACAAAATCTCCTTGCCACCAATGAACAGGAGCTTCTCCTTCCAATCGTTAATCCTTTTGATAATTATTTCAATGAATTGCTCGAAACACTCACTTTTGTCAGCTCCCACTAGGGCAGGGAGCCCCAAGTAATTATAAGATAATGCTTTAGTATCTATGTGAAGAGTCTCACAAATTTCCGCTCTCATAAGAACATTAGTATTGGGAGAGAAAAATATACTTGATTTCACTAAACTCACCAACTGTCCTGAATTTGCATAGTGCGTGTCTAATACCCGTTGTTGGGAAGTTGCATTGTTCATATCAGCTTTCATGAGGATTAGAGAATCATCAGCAAATAAAAGGTGTAAAACTGATGGTGCATTCCTGCACACTCTTACCCCATCAATGCCACCAACTTCTTCTTCGAATAACAAGAGACTAGAAAGCCCACTGCACATAACAAGAACAAATATGGAGAGAGAGGATCCCCTTGATGGAGCCCCCTAGTAGGAACAAGCATCTCTGTCTCATCAGAATTAAATCTGACTTGGTATCTTACTGAAGTAACACAAGCCATCATTAAATTAATCCAACTTCCGGTGAACCCAAGTTTCCTCATCATATTCTCCAGGAACACCCACTCCACTCTATCATATGCCTTGTGCATGTCCAACTTGACTGCACAACACCTATTACTCCCTGATCTCTTATTTTTGATCGCATGAACACTCTCATATGCCACTAGGATATTATCTGTAATAAGACGACCAGGGACAAATGCACTTTGCATGGGTGAAATAACATCTGGTAATATCACTTTTAGTCTCAAAGACAACATTTTAGAGATGATCTTGTAAATCACATTACACAAGCTTATTGGGCGAAATTGTGTTACCAACTTCGGATCTTCAACTTTAGGAATTAGCACCACTGTAGTATCATTCCACCCCTCAAGAATGATACCTGTGTTCAAAGCATGCAATATCTCATGTGTAGTTTCATTCCCACACACACTCTAGAATTTTTTATTGAAAATAGCATGAAGCCCACCCGGACCCGGGGATTTAAAGTCACCAATGCTAAACGCTGCTTTCTTCACATCCTCGGCTAAAAAGGGAGCCCCAAGTTTTTCATTCATCTCCTGAGTCACTCTTGGTTGGATTTTATCCAACAGCTCCGGATCAACTTCCTGGACCTCAGAAGTAAAAAAGATTAGAAAAATACTAAAACACTAAAGGTTTAAGTGCTTATGTACCTTCCACCCAATTATTCGCACTATCTTTTAAACGCTGGATAAAATTCTTCTTGCGTCGAGCTGAAGCAAAATTATGAAAAAAATGAATTATTCCTATCTCCGTGTTGAATCCAGTTGGCCCTAGATCGGTGCGACCAATATATGTCTTCTTGCTCCAAAAGCAAATCCGCAAGATTAGATAATTCTTTGGCTTTTGCGTCATTTTCATCCGAACTAGGCCCACTCAGCACCTCATCCAACTCTTGTTGTGCCTTCCTAGGCCTTTTCTTTGGCTTATGAAGCACCGTGGCATCCCAAGCATGCAATGTCGCGTGCATGCGACCAAGCTTGGCCAGAACCCCATCTGGTACTGCACCAGCAGTCTCCCACGCCTTCTCGACCACCTGTTTGAATCCATCCTCTTGCAGCCATTTTGCCTCAAATCTGTGCGGTCCCTTCTTCCACCGCCGCTCGATATGGAAATTCATATCCAATAGTATTGGGCGATGATCCGAGCATATATAGCCAAGGTGTTGTAATGCTGCTTGCGGGTGCATCGTCATCCAATCTCCGCTACAAACCATGCGATCAAGCCTTTCCAGTATATTGCCTCGCCTCCAAGTGAATGCATCTCCCGTGAAGCCGAGGTCCTCAAGATTGCAATCCTGTAAACAGTCATGAAAAGCCTCCATATAGCCAAATGGACGTGGATTACCACCCTGTTTTTCCTGAGAGAATAGAATTTCACTGAAATCTCCAATAAGAACCCACGACAACCCAGAATTGTTGTTTAACTCCCTTATTTTGTCCCAAGTTTTATATTTATCTTCCCAGCGTGGTTCGCCATAGATCCCAGTTAACCTCCATATTCTCTCCGGTGATTCAGTGACCTCCACATCAATATACTTAGGAGCCGAGAAAATCTGTTGAATTACTATTTCCCTTTTCCACAATAATAGCACACCACCACTCCTACCATCACTAGGATTCACAATTTTCATGTCCATGTTTAACCTCCTCCTTAAGCACTCTGCCGGATAATCATCTAGGTGTGTCCCGACAAGAACAATACATTGGGATCTTATCGCCTTCTGGGTTTAGTTGTTTTGCCTCACGTTTGCTGTGCATTCCGGCCTTTTTGTATTAGCGGGTGGTCGTCTGCGTTGTAGTTGGTTGTTGAGTTTGTTTTGGTCCACAATTTACTCTCTCGTTTGGTGGCTTTTTCGTTGTATCCTATCGGGCCTTGACAGTGTTGTGCATCAGCGACGGAGGACGAATGCTACGCGGACGCGCGCGCGTTGGGCCGCCAATTTGACGTTTTAATTTATTTTTGTTTCTTTTCTCCTTTTATGTTCTGTTTCTTTTTCTTTTTTGTTTCTTTTTTGCTTTTCTGTGTTTGCTGAACATTTTTTAAATATAAACAGTTTTTAGAACTGAACTATTTTTGAATCTGAATACTTTTCGATTTTGAATACTTTTCAAATTTGTTTTTGAATTTGAACAAATTTAAAAATTCGAACAATTTTTAAATATGACTTTTTTGAATATGAACAGTTTTAGAATTTAAACATTTCAAATAGACCTCCCGCGATAGACGCGGAGCTCGATGGAGAGCTGCATTTGTGGAGGCGGAGATCGGGGCTGAGAAGGGGGGCCTCGTTGTTTATTTTAAGAGGCAGTTTGTTTATTTGAGAGACGGAGATCCGGGGGTGATTGATTTGCTCACGACTATAGAAAACGAGAGCGTTGGAGTCGGCTGTTGATCTTTGATTGAAAAATCTTATCAGGCA
This sequence comes from Avena eriantha, assembly GCA_910589775.1. Lineage (NCBI taxonomy): Eukaryota > Viridiplantae > Streptophyta > Magnoliopsida > Poales > Poaceae > Avena > Avena eriantha. The sequence continues at coordinate 82,303,182 of OU342744.1, read as the reverse complement.
TCGAATTTTTGTACTGTTTTCTTGCATTTCTTGTATTGTACTGTCAGTTGCGACCATATATGCAACTCGGGAGACCTTTTCATCAACTCGGGAGACCTTTTCAAATCGACCTTTTTAAGTTGCAATTGGACATGCAACTCCAAGGCTGGGTCGGGTCCTTTCAAATCGACCTGTTAGTTGTAAATAGACATGCAACTCGAGAGACCTTATTCTAATCGACCTTTTTTGAGAGACGTAGATCCGGGGGTGATTGTTTTGCTCGTGACTACGACAAATGAGAGCGTTGGAGTCAGTTGTTGATCTTTGATCACTAAATCTTCTCCGACTCTAAAAGTTTTGTACTATTTTCTTGCATTTCTTGTGTTGTACTGTCAGCTGCGACCATATATGTAACTCGGGAGATCTTTTAAGTCAAATCGCTTTTCGAATCGACCTTTTTAAGTTGCAACTGGACATGCAACTCCATGGTTCTTTTAAGTCAAATCGGCAGATCTTTTCGAATCGACCTTTTTAAGTTGCAATGGACATGCAACTCCATGGTGGGTGGGTCCTTTGAAATTGACCTGTCAATTGCAAACACACATGCAACTCGAGAGACCTTTTCAAATTGGCCTTTTAAGTCAACTCGAGAGACCTTTTCTAATCGACATTTTTTAACTTGCAACTTGACATGCAACCCGAGGGCTGGGGGCGGGGCCTTCATCTTTTTATTTTTGAATTTTAAATTGACAAACATGCAACTTAGGAGGCGAAACTTTTGCTAATCGAATTTTTAAATTGCAACTCGAGGGTCAGGCTGGTCCTTTTAAAATTAATCTTTTAAGTTGCAATTGGACATGCAACTCGAAGGCTAGGGGCGGGACCTTTTTTAAGTTGCAACTGAACATGCAACTCGAGGGTCGAGAACGGGGCCTTCGGCCTTTATATTTTTGAAGTTTGATTATTTAAATTGATAGTTGAGTTGCAACTAGACATGCAAATCGGGAGACATCTTTTTCTAATCGACATTTTCAGTTGCAACTATACATGCAACTCAAGGGCCGAGTACGGGGCCTTTTCAAATTGACCTTTTAAGTTGCAACCAGACATGCAACTTGAGGGTCGGGGGCGGGACCCTTTTCAAATCGACATGCCAGTTCCAACTAGACATGCAACTCGAGGACCGGGGGCGGGGCGTTCGACCTTTTTATTTTTGAATTTTGATTTTTTAAATTTGATAGTTGAGTTGCAACCAGACATGTAACTCGAGAGACAAAACTTTTCCTAATCGACTTTTTAAGTTTTAACTGGACATGCAACTCAAGGGTCGGATGCAAGGCTTTTCAGTTGCAAGCAGACATGCAACTCGAGGGACGAGGGAAGGGCCTTCGACCTTTTTATTTTTAAATTTACATTTTTTAAATTGATAGTTGAGTTGCAATTGGACATGCAACTCGAGGGTCGGGGCAGGGCCTTTGACCTTTTTAGTTTTGAATGTTTATTTTTAAAATTTGATGGTTGAATTGTAACCATACATGCAGCTCGGGAGCAAAACTTTTCCTAATCGACTTTTTAAGTTGCAACTGGACATGCAACTCAAGGGCCAGGTGCAGCGCCTTTTCAGTTGCAAGCAGACATGCAACTCGAGGGCCGGGGATGGGGTCTTCAACCTTTTATTTTTGAATTTTGATTTTTTTAAATTGATAGTTGAGTTGCAACTAGACATGCAACTCGAGGGGTGGGGTCGGGGCCTTTGACCTTTTTATTTTTAAATTTTGAATTTTAAAAATTGATAGTTGAGTTACAACTTGACACGCAACTGGCCTTCTCCCCTGATGGTATAGAGAGGGAGTTGCAAATAGGGTTTGCAACTAAAGACTGTGTTGTTCTTTTGTCTTTTAGTCTTGAGTTGTATCTTGACACACAGCTAGCCTTCTTCCTGATGGTATAGAGAGGGAGTTGCAACTAGGGTTGCAACTGGACTGTGAGTCCCAAGTCACAACTTGACACACAACTAGACTTCTCGTCTCAATTTGCATATCGACACGCAACTGGTCTTCTCTCTTAATGGTATAGAGAGAGTTGCAACTAGGGTTGCAACTGGATTAGGAGTCTCGAGTTTCATGTTGACACGCAATTTTTTTGGCCTTCTCCCCTAATGGTATAGAGAGGGAGTTGCAACTAGAGTTGCAACTTGACACGTAACTGACCTTCTCCCCTAATGGTATAGAGGGAGTTGCAACTAGGGTTGCAACTAAGGACTGCGTTGTTTTGTATTTTTTAGCCTTTAATTGAATCTCGACATGCAATCGGCCTTTTCCCTCATGGTATAGAGAGGGAGTTGCAACTAGGGTTGTAACTGGATTGTGAGTCTCGAGTTATAACTTGACACGCAAGTTGCATATCGACACGCAACTGACCTTCTACCTTGATGGTATAGAGAGGGAGTTGCAATTAGGGTTACAACTGAAGATTGTGTTGTTCTTTTGTCTTTTTAGCCTTGAGTTGCATCTCGACACGTAACCGGTCTTCTCCCTAATGGTATATAGAGGGAGTTGCAACTAGGGTTGCAACTGGACTGTGAGCGTTGATTTGCAACTTGACACGCAACTGGACTTTCATCTCAAGTTGCATCTCAACACGCAACCGGCCTTCTCCCTTGATGGTATAGAGATGGAGTTGCAATTGGACTGGGAGTCTCGAGTTGCATCTCGACACGCAAATTATGGTATAGAGAGGGAGTCGCAACTAGAGTTGCAACTGAGGACTATGTTGTTATTTTTCCTTTTTATCCTTCAATTGAATCTCGACACGCAACCGACATTCTCCCTGATGGTATGGAGAGGGTGTTCCAACTAGGGTTGTAACTTGACACGCAACTGGAATTCTCACCTGATGGCATAGAGGGGGTGTTGCAACTAGGGTTGCAACTAAGGATTATGAGTCTCAAGTTGAAACTGAGGAATGTGTGTCTCGAGTTGCAAGTCAACACACAACTGGACTTCTCCCTGAAGATAAAGGGAGGGAGTTGCAACTAGGGTTGCAACTTGAGTACCGAGTTGATCTTTGTATTTTTTTTGCCTTGAGTTGCAACTCCACACGCAATTCTTGGGCCTTCTCCATGATTGTATATAGAGGGAGTTGCAACTAGGGTTGCACCTGACTATCGTGTTGTATGGTTCTTGTATTTTTTACCTCAAGTTATCTCTCGACACACAATTGGACTTTTGACTCGAGCTGCATCTCCACACGCAACTAGAGAGGGAGTTGGAACTAGGTTTACAACTGACTACTATGTTGAATGGTCCTTGTGTTTTTTTGCCTCATGTTGCATCTCGATACGTAGAGAGGGAGTTTGCAACTAGGGTTGCAACTAGACTGTGAATCTAGAGTTGCAACTCCACATGTAATTTTTTGGCCTTCTCCCTGATGGTATAAAAAGGGAGTTGCAACTACGATTGCAATTGAGTAGCCATGTTGAATGAAAGATTGTGGAAGTATAAATTGTATTGATATTGTAAGAGGTGATTACATCGTGAGCCCTTAGGTTGTTTATGTAGTACTAGAAGACTTGGGGGCAAGAAGCCCAATAGAGATAGAATTGGATTACAAACGTAAACTACCAAATATAGTCCAAACCGTGACATACTCTAACAACCCCCCGCAGTCGGATCGATAGTGACGAGAACAGCCGGAGCGTCACGGACGGTCTGACTGGAGCATAATCCGAAGGCGTGAACTGTAGAGGATGTCGGTGGATGTCGATGTCGATGTAGCCAGAAGTAGGGTGTTGTAGTCGTCGTCGATGATGCCGTTGGTGATGTAGTCGCCGTTGATGAAATTGATGATGTTTAAGTTGTCGTGGTGTTGTGGTCGATGTCGTCGTTGAGCCTGGAGAATTCGCCGTAGTAGTTGATGTAGATGTAGTTGGATCTAGAGTAGTCAGGGTAGGCAACACGCCTTGCCGAGCTTGCCAAACTCAGGAGCGTGTCGGGGACGAAGGCACGCGTCAGTGTTGCCAATACCGGACGTGCGAAGACAGGACCATCACGAGCCATGGGAGCCAGAGCTGGAGGGAGCAGCAAAGAAATTCTCCGTGAACGGTCGGTGCGTAGAAGTTGTCCGCCGATTTGTCGGAGTAGATAAAGTAGTTGCAAGAAGAAAATTGATTAAGTAAAAAATAAAAATTAGACTGCGACTCTGACGTCGAGGTCGTGGTGGACGAAGACGAAGAGGTAGTTGTTGATGGAGATTTGCTGTAGCGGTAGTTGATTTCGGGGATTTAGACCGTATTTCCCGCTTGTGTGAGCGCGGCGTCGCTCGCGGAGAAGAACTTGTTGGCGTTGACGATGACCATGATTGGTGATGGCGGCGACGATGTGGCGATGTTGTTGGTGTAGATGATTGTCGGCGATGATGATCACGTGTGATGAAGATGTAGCCCTTTGTTGACGGCGAGGCGCGTACTCAAGGACGTGTGTCCCAGTAGATGTTGGCGAAGACGGACCGGCATGGAGACGACGTGAGGACGGAGCAGCCGACGCAGCGCGTGAAGGCGTCCCTTGGGGCGTCACGCGGAGCCTCCTTGTCACGATCGTTGAGGATGATTTGCCGAAGTTGAGTCGATGCCGAGGTTGAAGTAGAGGCGCGCGATGACGACATGCGGTTGTGGACGATGCTTTTGGTGGGTAAAAGAAAATTAGATCTAATAGGAAAAAGAAATTTGCTAAAACTAATAAACCGATCTAGGGAATTGGAAGAAAAACTAGCTACGAGATTTGGTGCCCCTGACAGAGATCATGGAGCTCGATCTCGCCGGAGTGGCGCACGGAAGCAGTGGCTAAACCCTAGGCGGAGCGAACCGCTCGGATACCATGAAAGATTGCGGAAGTTTGTATTGATATTGTAAGAGGTGATTACATTGTGCGCCCTTAGGCTGTTTATATAGTACTAGAAGACTTGGGGAGCAAGAAGCGATAGAATTGGATTACAAACGTAAACTACCAAATATAGTCCAAACCGTGACATACTCTAACATTGAATTTGGTTTGTATCGAGTTGGATCTCGACACGCAACTGGTCCTGATGGTATATAGAGAGTCGCAACTACGGTTGCAATTGAGCAATGTTCTCCACCGTCGCCGTGTTTTTTCGCCCCGAGTTGCATACAGGGAGTTGCAACTGAGGACTGTGTTCCATGTTTCTTATTTTTTAGCCTCTAGTTGCATCTCGACACGCAATTGGCCTTCTACCCTGATGGTATATAGAGAGAGTTGCAACTACGGTTGCAACCGAGCAATGTTTTCCATCATCGCCGTCTATTTTTCGCCGTGAGTTGCATGTGGACAAGCAATTGGCTTTTTACTCGACGGTAGAGGAGATACAATTGGGTTTTTGAAGTTGGCTTTTTTAACAGACCTTTGTGTTTAGATTTTTTCATTTTCTAAATTGACTTATGAATTTAAATTACATATACAACCAGTGACACAAAACTTTATATTTTTTTCTGTACTCTTTGTTACTTGCGACTGCACTTGAAACTCACCTTTTTCCAAATTGAAAATTTGAACTTAATATTCTGAATTACTCATGAGTACCTTAATTTTTTCAATTTTTCATTTTTATTTCATTAACATATGACAAGAATCAGGACGAAACATTTCACTTCTAAATCTAGCTCATTTTGTCGTCATCCGCTGGATCAATGTATTTTTAGACTTAAATAAGAAAGACAAACTGAAGGCTGTAACGGCTACCGTGGACATCTTCGTGTGACGTATGGGGTAAGTAGTTACAAATTGAGAAACATGCTCTTATCGAATTTGACCACTTTCCGTTAAATTGTTTTCCGTCCCTCACATAATGGACAAAACTCCATGGTAATAAGGGCATCTCCCCCGGGCTGACCCAAATACGTGACCGACATGGTCCGTTTCTGTTCTTTTTGAATCGGTCCGCGGTCATTTTGGGATCGCGGTCCGGCCTGTCCGGCCAACCGCACCCAGTGGCGTGACCCAAATGTCTACCGCAAAAACACATAATTCAGTGTATGAACAAGAATAACATCGGTAGACAAATTTGAGACGGCATTCAACGGCAAGGTTTTCAATCGAAGAAATTAAACATAGCGGCAGACTAAATGAAACCCTAATCGACAATCTCGCTTCCGTTGTCCTCTTCGTCGCCATCTTCCACGGCCCCGGCGCCACCGGCTGCGTCCGCGCCATCTTCCTTGGTTGTGGCGGCACCGTCTTCCTCGGCCGCGGCTGCACCGTCCGCCTCCGCCCGTCTTCCTCGGCCGCGTCCTCGCTGCCGCTGTCAGAAATCTCGATGATTTCGGCGCAGTTAGCCTCCATCAAGAAGTCTTTGTGGAGCGCATCGTTAATGGCGGAGGAGATGGTGCGTCCCGGAACCGCCCAAAATAGCACCCTCCCTTCGCGGTTGCGGTCGTCGGTGTGGACCTCGCAGAGGTGTTCGTGGCACATGGCAAGCGCCGCCCGACGCTCCAGTTTGAATAACCTCGGCCAATAGGTGCTCGGAGGCACGTACCGGGGCATGTCCCTCTTCCACTCCGTGAGTTCGAGGCGGCGCTCCTCGATTCGGCGTCCCAACTCGGCACCGCACGGAACTAGTGCCACTGGGACCCCGTAGTGGCTGAGCTCGAAGACTTCCGGGATCGTCACGCGTGGCGGAGGAAGGATGCCATGGTTGGTGAACATCGACACCTCATAGTAGTTCAGGGTGGGTCTCGCCATGGCTGCGCCGATGAGGGAGAGAGCGATGGGAGGGGAGTACGGCACCGACGAGGGCTAGGGCATGTTTAAGTAGAGCGTGTGCACGCGCAGGTTCTCGCGCCTTCGCCCATCAATGCCGGTGCGGGAACTCAGCCGACGTCCCGTTAGTCACAGGCTGACGCGCCCGTTGGCATTGATGGCGAAGGCTGCAGCGTTTATGTCTGAATCGGTGCCGCCGGTTGCCTCTGACTCAGCGTCGTTGTTTCGTCTCTCGCTGGCGGGTGGGCCACTAGCGCGTGGGGTGGACGCCCTCGGTCAGCCCTTGTTCGGGCCGACCCAGCGGCCACGCAAATTAGGTGCACGGATGGGTCGAGCCGGTCGCGTCGGGACGGATGGGTCGTGCCGCTGCGGCGCCGCGCACGTCGTGCGCGTCCGCGAGAACAAGTTCGGACACGTCCGGACTGGTTGGGTCGACCGGATGGAGATTCCCTAACGCCATCCCGACAACTCTCAGTGTTTTTCTGTCCAGTACACCGGCAATAACGCCAGCCCGACAACGCCTAGCAAAAGCCCAACAAACATTAGCACAAGCCCAAATAAGAGACAACTACAAGCACGACAACGAAAGAAAAGAAAAAACAACACAAGACACAACCCGATATCTAAGGGGACGCGCGCCAAATCAAGGATGCTGACGTCAGTCGACTGAGAATTAGCTTATTTCTCAGTCAACCGAGTAGAGACACCCTTTTTTTAATAGAGTTCACCGAGATCAATTTTGTAATAGTTGTTGCACAGCGTAGACGTTTTCTAAGATTCTTTGAACTGTACTTCCGCCTCGTCATTCTACAGAACTTTCATGTTGTCAGTTTTGAACTATGAGAGCGCGGCTATGGGAAGGTCATGTCATGTGGTGGCTTGAGAAAGGAGGAGGTAAATTCACCATCTTGGGAAGAGATATTTACGACATTATAAATGCTGGCAACCAAAACATTGAGGAAAAAACTTTAAAACAGGTGAGGAAAGAAGAGGCTCGACACGAAACAGGAGGCCCAGATCTCGTCTAAGTCGGGCAATGACGAAACAGGCCGCTCTTCGGTTCGTCGAGGACCGACAGCAGGCCGGCCGGCCCGGAATAATCCGTCCGCTCAGATATAATATAAGCCGCACGTTCATTATGCTCGGTGGATCTCGGTCCACCAAGCTTCGACACCTAGTCAACTAGTACCCCAAGTCTCCAACCGAAGTTTCCATGCAGAAAAAAACAAGACTACAAGAGAACCATCAGGAATTCGCTGTTATATTCCTGATTGATTTGATTGGGACAGGTTTCAGCAACGCCGTGCTCACAGAGGAATCATACACACTCCAACGACTACGCGTCTATAGGCGGCCATTGTTTCCACGGAAGAAAATACGGGGGCGGAATGAAGCATCAGATTTGTAAACCATTACTATCTTTTTAAATAATACTCCTTTCGATCCAAATTAGTTGACTCAGATTTATCTAGATTCGGATATATCCAGACATGTTTTAGGCCAGATACTACATACGAATCTGAACAAAATCAAGTCAATTAATTTGGATCGGAGGAGTATTTGAATGTGTCAGAAAATCCACAAACCTTACACACAAAGATGTTCATGTTCTTCGTGAGGTTGTATATTTTTATTAATAAATGTGCCTTGAGAGAAAAAACACATGTTTAGATTTTTTTTAGGAAAACTGGATGCGTTATGCCATTCAATTAGAAAGAAGCAAGGTTGTTGTTTTTCGCGAAAACACAAAAGACTTTGCGTTTTGATGCATTGGTAGAAAAGAAGGTTTTATGTACATGTATAAGGAAGGACCACCCCACACCATACAACTCAACCTGCTAAACTAGACTAGGGGAGAAGCTGGCAAAGCCCTAGGGCTTGAGTGCTAGCCGTCGATCTTGTCTCGACTTTAATTGTGTCGCACGGGAATGTCACCAATGGGGTCTCTTTGTCGAAGACGGATACGCTCCTATGCTTCTAAAGCCACCAAGCCTAAGTGTGATTAGCGACAAGGTTACTTTGCGTATCTGGCGAGGGGTGGTCCACAACACCAGCGACCACCACTCCGTGAAATCTCCTTCAGCAATGGGAGGGTCTGTGGTGGATCGTATCCACGACATCACCTCGTACCATATTGTCCTTAGGAAAGGGCATCGAGTAAGGATGTCCGCCAAAGTCTCCTCTGAATGGTCGTGTAGCAACCATCATGGCGTGTGTGGAAGATGACGCGTGCTAGCCTTTCAACTGTCCAACATCTGAAGTGGTGCTCAAGTCTTCCAGATTAACTTCCACGATCCTGATGCCATCATCCCTAGAAGAGGATCTCGTAGCGGGATCGCGAGGAGTACAGGCCGTCAGCCATCCATCGCCAGATCATCCTAACCGGTTCCTCCATGAGATGCACATATGTAAGACGGATCCACGTATATTTATGGATGTACTTCCAAAGGGCAAGTAGATGTCAGTAGTCCAACTACGCAGAACAAGCGCTTGTTGAACCATATGGTGCTTCAATGCAAGAAGATCTATCGTCTAGCCACCTGTCCTCCCAAAAGAGTGCAGAGATCTAGTCACCTTGGAGAAATGCATGTCTTGCCCCCGACAAGGTCGCAAGGAGTTGGTACGCATCCTCCAAAGCCAACGGACCTGAAGACGTGCGAGTTCGGGGATCCCCAAGCCTCCGAAATGCAGCGATCGACTGGCCTTAGCCCAGTTGACATGATAGTGGCCGCCCTTAGCGTCAACCCTGCCCACCATACAAAACCGTGCAAGATCTTGATCACCTGCTTAAGAGGTTTCTTGTTTTAGGATAGCACCGTGAGGTGGTGAAATGGGATCTCAGCGATCACTGATCTGGTGACAGTCAAATGTCTGGCTCTGGACATCATGTAAGCCTTGTGAGTGTACTTTTGAATTCCCTTGAAAGCTATCCTTGGCCGAAGGAGGACACATCCAGAAAATACAAATTTCCATACTTAAAAGGAAAAGAGAGAGAGAGAACTGCATGCGCTATGCCATTCAGTTAGAAAGAAGCAAGGTTGTTATGTTTACACATGGCTTGCTCTTGTTTTTTGGATGCTTCCGAGTGCACTTTTGAATAATTTCCTTGAATTCCGAGTACACACTCAGATGCTCGCATGAATCTTAGTACTCCCAAGAGATTTTTTATTTTTCTGCGAGTGAGTATTCCCATGAGATTATTCCCAGCATCAACGTAGAAGTAGTTATCTCCGAATCACGTGAGAAATAGAAAAACTTTTGTAGGAATTCGACGGTCAGTTAACAATTATGCATCCTTGATATCTGATGTTTTCTTGTCGCTCGTTTCTTTTTTAATAATGTTTGGCTATTCCATGCAAATATTTTAGCCTTCCCTGCAAAAAAGAAACTACAGTATTTATACTCTCGTCATAGGCGGACTTAGCATCCCTCTAGCCTGGGCAGCGCTAGAGCCTAGACGGCCGCCCAGGCTTGCCAATTGCACAAAGCTTACAATTTATGATTCTTTATAGTAATTTTGTCCAAAATTTAGCAAATTAAACTCGTTTGCCTAGACTTCTAGAAGTTTTTGGTCCGCTAATGACTCTCGTGATATTTGCCGTCTCATTTCGCCAAGTGAATCTTCGGGTAAGCATAGCATTATGTCCATTTTCTTTAAAAGAAATCAGGTCCATTTTTTTCTCGCGTACACAGTCGCCCTCTGTCCCTTGCAATTATTTCGTCCCAACTAACTTAACTGCAGACGCCTCTGCCCTCCGCCATGTCCTCAGTCCTCACTCTCTGTCCGCATCTCTTGACTCTTCCCTTGGCCGGTTCCACCCCCCTCTCATCTGGCTCATCGCCACTCTCTCTCATGGCCGGTCAAAGGTACGCGCGATTGATCAGCGAGTCTCGCAGGAGCGGAATATCCGAGCGGAATAGTTCTGATATTGTTCTTGGGGTTGCGCCGAGCAGTGATTGATTAAGGAGGAGGAGGAGTCCGGAAATCGATCGATGGAGATCGAGATAGACGACTCCGGCGAGACGATGCCGGAGATGGAGGCTCCCGGCGTGAGCACGGTGGCCATCGCGGTGAGCGGGAGCAGGAGCAGCAGGCACGCGCTCAAGTGGGCCCTCGATAAGTTCGTGCCCGGAGGCCAGGTCCTCTTCCGGATCCTGCATGTCCGGCCGCCCATCACCATGGTGCCCACTCCAAGTAAGGCTTTCTTCTTTTTCCCTCTGCTCTCCGTTGCTGCATATTTTCTAAATGATTGTGAACTCTCCAAATTAGCAGTTCTTGATGTCTGAACGAAAAAAAAATCCAGTTTTAGTCGACAGTAAACCTTTTATGAGGAACTATCAGTTTAAGAAACATATGCTTTTATGTACACAAAAATATCAATGAGATATCTGCTCGTCCATAACTTGAATAAAACATGAGGTGGAGGAAGGCTGTGTTTTATCTGTCAGTTCCAATAATTGATCTTGCCAGTAGCACCATCCACAGACAATTTATATGGTTACAGTGTCACACGGTCACACCCACCCGAGTACCAACTACATAGTGCAGAGTTTCTCCTTTGGCCTACTGCATCATTATTAGGTTGATAAATATGAATCTGGAGCTCCTTTTCTGTTGTACTAAGTGCGTGTGGGCAATATTGAATTAACAGTGCGCCTGCTGTTCTTCAGTGAAAATCCAGAACACTGACCAGCTATTCTTCATCTTATGTCAGTGGGCAACTACATCCCAATTTCGCAAGTGCGAGACGACGTAGCATCCGCATACAGGGAGGAGTTAGAATGGCAAGCGAGGAGCATGTTGCTTCCATTCAAGAAGATGTGTGCTCAGAGAAAGGTTAATCGGGCTTGCGTAACCATCTCATGTTAGCGCACGACTTGCGGTCAATGCTGATAGTGATATGCTTTTGCCGAGCAGGTGGAAGCTGAAGCTGTCTTACTTGAATCTGATGACGTGCCTTCTGCTATAGGCGACGAAATCGGCAAGTTTAATATCGGCAAGTTGGTCGTAGGTTCTTCTTCAAGAAGCATATTCCGAAGGTATATTCCGATTGCGGATGTCTCAGTTTTGAAATTGAGAAAATATATTATTTAACCTGCTACATAAAAATCCTTTTGATTGATAGCTGGCGTACTATGAAGAAATAGTCAGAAAAAAGCTTAAGCGTTTGGTAGGATGATCATTGTTCTCTCATTTAATTCCGCAGCTACCAGCCTAACGCTGAAGGTTGCACTGCAACTACTTGATTGCAAGTGTATGTGGAATCTTGAATGTAGGGTGAGCTATTCTTCACGACAAAAAGGCATCAAGTACTGCAGGGATTGCACTGGCTACCTGTTCTTTTACCATTGCCTAATGTGTCCACTAATTTTTCTCTCCATCCCAAATTAACTGACTCAACGTTATCCAGATACAGATGTATGTAGGCGGTGTCTAGAACTCTAGATACATGTGTATCTAGATAAAGTTGAGTTGGGTAATTTGGGATGGAGGGAATACTAGAATATTTTAGTGCTGCTGTGGCTTAATTAGGATTGTGCATTAAGATACACTTTTATAGTGCAAAAGAAATTTGTCTTGAGTTATGAGAAGAATAAATTTTCTTGGATACTAATCGTCTGGTTAACATTGTTAACTACTTCCAGGAAGCTCAAAGTAAGCAAGACTGCATCCAAAATCTCTGAATGCATTCCAAGCTTCTGTACAGCATACATCATCTCTAAAGGCAAACTTGCATTCGTGCACTCGGCTACATCTGATACATGTGAAACACCCAAGTCCATATCTACTTCCACTGTTTCTTCTCCTAGCTCCAGAAGCCTTTCATCACAAGTACCATCAGGTAATACTCAACACTGCAAAAAAAAGTTTGTCTTCCGAAATTTATTAGTTTCTAGAATTATCAACTGATTACAAACACTTTCTCCTCCAGAAAGAATGCACTACTGGTTTCAGTTACCCTGTAATTAGATGAGTAGCTTCACATAGTATAACTATGAAACTTTTTGGAAGCTGTCCAAAAAATATGCACTCGTGTGGTGTACTAACAATTCTTTTTACTGCAGATTGGGCTGAGAGGAATGGAACTGAAAATGTGTCATTCCGCCAGGCTTCTCCGTTATCTCAGCATGATCAGGCATTCGCACACGTAAACAAGTTGTCTAACAGGGGAGCTAGCCCTTCAGGCAGCGCTGGAAGCGAGATTTCTTACCGTGATGAAACAACCCTGGTGACAAATTCACACTCTATCACATCGGAAGCGCGGTTCAGCAGCAGTAGCAGCAGCAGCAGCGGGAATTCCATTTACAAGAGCTTTCAAAGAGATAGTTTCCTGGATAGCTGTGATCAGCAGGCAGCAGTTTCAGAGATTGCAACAAGTCTGAAGCATTCTCATCAGGTAGCAATTTGAGATTCTAAAAAAAGAGTAGTTTCACTCTCTTCCATACAAAATGCATGTTTAGACAGCAGAAGAGTTCACCTATGGGCTGATGCATCGTCCCATGCACAGCCAAAGTAAATTATTACTAGTTGAAAGCTAACATGTTTGTGCCTTTAACTTTTGTTGCCAAACAGAATGACCTGAAGCTTGAAATTGAGAATATTAAAGTCAAGCTGCAACATCTTCAGAAGCTCCATGAAGTTGGTCAGAATGAACCGATCGACTCCCCACACAAAGTAAGGTTTATTTCCAACACTAACTGAAAGTGTGTAGTAGCCTACAACGCCGTAACTGTTTCTTTATGAATCTTTGCTGTAGTTACATGACAGCTTTGGAATTCGGCATGCCGAGGAAGAAATTAAGCTTAGAGAGATTGACCTGACAGAAGAAATTGTGAGGAAATTGGTAAGGCAAATGGAGAGAGAAGAACATGAGGTCACCAATACAAAATTTGAACTCAACCAAAGCTCTTCTGAAAGGGAAGTAACACAGACTAATGGTGACCAGCAAGGTGCTATCGAGAACAAAACAGGACAGAAAATCGTCGGACGATGTTTTACTGAGTATAATAGGTACTCATGGGAGCAGATACAGACGGCCACTTCATCGTTTTCAAGTGATCATGAGATCGGCAAGGGAACATATGGAACAGTATACAAGGCTAAGTTTCAGCATACGGTTGCAGCAGTGAAAGTTCTGAACTCCACTGAAGGTTGTGGATCTCAGCAATTACAGCAGGAGGTACTATATTTTACTTTTTCTTAAGAATGGTACTTACATTTTGCGACAGAGATATTAGCAAGTATATTTTACTTGGTACCACAAAAACGTCCTTTTCTAAACGTCTTATATTAGGAATCAGAGGAAGTAGCTTCTTAGTAAACCAAAGGGATTATTTCTGACAAACAAAATTGAGAACTTCGAAACTTCCGATTTAAGTGGTGATTTTAACTACGCATATGTACTGTTGTCTGAACTGTTCTGTTTTCCGAACTTGTGATATTTCTTGCTGCAGCTTGAGGTCCTGGGCAAGATCCGGCACCCTCACCTGCTGCTGCTGCTGGGCGCCTGCCCGGAGCACGGCTGTGTGGTGTACGAGTACATGGAGAACGGCAGCCTGGACGACATGCTCCACCGCCGGAACAACACGCCGCCGCTCCCCTGGTATGACCGCATCCGGATCGCCTGGGAGGTGGCCACCGCCGTCGCGTTCCTCCACAGTGCCAGGCCAGACCCCATCATCCACCGCGACCTGAAGCCAGCCAACATTCTGCTTGACCGGAACCTCGCCAGCAAGGTCGGCGACGTGGGCCTCTCGACTGCGCTGCTCGCCGGAGCCACAGGAGTAGGAGGCCAGCACCCGGCCTCGTCCACGATGGTCAAGAACACCGCGCCGGTGGGCACGTTCTGCTACATTGACCCGGAGTACCAGCGCACTGGCACTGTGTCGGCCAAGTCCGACGTGTACGCACTCGGCGTGGTGGTTCTGCAGCTGCTCACAGGGAGGACATCGCCGCTGGGGCTCGCCCATGCTGTGGAGACCGTGCTGGAAGAAGAAGAAGGCAGTGGTGACTCCTTCGCGGAGATGCTAGACACGACCGCCGGCGAGTGGCCGCTGGAAGAGGCGCGGGAGCTGGCCGTCCTGGCGCTCGGATGCGCCGAGATGCGGCGCAGGGACCGTCCGGGGCTGCGCGAGCACGTCCTCCCAGTGCTGGAGCGTATCAAAGACGTCGCCGCCAAGGCCGCCAGCAAGACCGCCCTTCTTCTTCGGTCAGCATCAGCAGCGGCAGCTCCTCCGGGTCATTTCCTCTGCCCCATTCTTCAGGAGGTGATGGTGGATCCTTGTGTCGCCGCAGATGGGTACACGTACGACCGGAAGGCGATCGAGATGTGGCTGAGCATGAAGGGAAAGTCGCCGATGACGAACCTGAGGTTGCAGAGCAGGAGCCTGATACCGAACCACTCGCTCCGGTCAGCGATCATGGACTGGAGGTGCCGTGTCTGAGCGAGGCATAATGTGGCTAATTGATGGGTTTGTTTTCTGTTAGCGAGATTTGAAGTTTTTGCTACACCTTGTGTAGAACTAGTCTTGAAAAATGTAGATTTTGTGTTGCTCAGATATATAGAAATGTGAATAAAAATTATTGAAAAATTACTCTTGGCTACAACTTGTGTGGAACTAGTCTTGAGAAATGTGAATAAGAATTATTGAAATGTGAATTAATTCTCGGTAGAACTGAGGATTCGGTGATGTCATTCAATTTTAGTTGCAAATCTGCTTTCAACCCACTTATTTACCTAAAAAACTCAGTTCCCCGACCTAACTTGCCACTGAAAGATTCCAGTTGCAACCTCGTTTGCCATTGGAAATCTCAGTTGCATCATTGAAGCTCAATGAAGTTTTGAAGCATTTCGGTATAAGAGAAATCTTTCTGAATCCAGCTTCCAGTAGAAAGACCTGTCTTCCGGTAAGCAATAGGTAGGCATGCTTAGGGGGCTCCTTTCTATTTTGACACCGAATTAAGTTCTGACAGACGCAGACACGTAGCATTGGTTAAAAGTGGCATGAGAGGAAGACAGTCTACTCACGTTTAAACAAGCAAAAGATGGCTAATTAGTGTGCATACTGTAATGCTGAATGTGGATGCATCTGTTGATTTGGTAGTGACAACTTCATCTTCATGAATGGTGAACTGTAAAGTCCAGTACATTTCAGCTTGGAGTCTATCTTTCTGCAGAGATGGTAAAACTTTCCTACAAATAAAGGGGTGAAGCTTTTGTACTGACCGATTCAACGCAGTCGTTCAATTCCCCCCAATAAAACTTCTGGGCGCTAATCTCACAGGAATGGATCGATTCGATTGCCGTAAAACGAGATCGCGGGCTACCTGTCTGTCACCTTGGGACGAGGAAGCAGGGAAATGCGTGATGCCTTAACGCCGCCTCCATCTCGCCACCTCATCGGTCTCCCATCGCCGTCGATGTTCGCTGCCGTGCGCTGACCACCACCAGATCCATTGAACGACAGCCGCTGGAGGTTGCGGCGGCGGCGCTGCGCCAGTCACGGCGCTCTAGTCTGCTGGCGCTGGGTGGAACAAGCGACAGACATAGAATCTCTGAAAGATGGGCGGCAGATGGGCCGTGGGCCGTCCTGCCTATACAAAACGAAAGGCTGGAATATACTCGGAACAGAGGAGGGTCCCTAAAAAAATATGCAGCTTGCACAAGATTCTAAAAGAAATGTTACATCTAAAAACAAATGCAGCATGCAAAGGTTCAACTAAAAAAATGTGGGTAGTTTTATTTTGCATTACATATAGAATGCCGCTTGCTACCTCTTTCTCCATTTTTTTTTGGATTTTACTATAAACAGAATCGGATGGAGTATTTTAATTCTGATTAGCGAGGTAAAAGTTCCCAATTTGCTCAAGTTTGGCACAACAATATTGTAAATTACAACTGTTGGTCAAATAATGTGATTATTTTGGTTAGAAAAGCATGTAGTGCAAAAAGGCATGTATCCTCTTGCACATGCCGAGGAGCGAGGATGGTTACATGTTTGGAAGAAAAACCGATGGAAAAAATATTTGTCTTGTAAAACACATATGTATACTTTTCGGAAAAAGTCGTTTACAGACTTTTCTTTACGCAAGCTTTCATAGACTTAGTGCAATATGTTGTGAACGATCTAGGGCAAGGTGAAAACCACCTTATGTAAACTGGAAAAGGGGCACCAAGTGAAACTTACTCATAGTGATAACGAACTTGCGGTTGTAGAGAAAAAGCCTGGTATCAAACAAGTTGCTCTGCCAGGCAAACATCACTTGTTGGCTGATGAACCATTTTAGGACAGCCTGCATCGGCGTCGATCCCCACAATTTCCCATCCTACCCGGTTTTGAATCCAAGCTTTCATTTTCCGCTGCATTAGTACAAAGCTGCATCCTCCCTACTCATGAAATGTGTTTGTTGCATGTTAACAATGTTAAAGGCTCCTTTGGTTTATATGATAGGAAAAATGTAGGAATGAAAAACATATAGGATTGGGATGTTATCTCTACTTAAATCCTATGGAACAATAAATTCTCTTCCCAAAATCTAAGGAGAAAACGTGTCCTCTCTAGTCCTCGGAGCATACACACACCTAAGTTGTCAGAGCATTTTTCATTTTTTTTTCATGACATTTTTGGTTTCTTTGGGTTTTTTCCTGTCAACGTTTGATCAAAATCATGCGGGCAAGGGGGCGTGGCGCGCGGGAGCCACTGCGGGCATGTTCGCGCACTAGCTCATCCCATTCTCTTTGATTTTAGTGAAGGAATTTTTATAAGCTCTAGCCTAATGCTATTTTCTTCTGAAATTTGCACAACATGATTTCTATGGGATTAGTTCCTATAAAATATGATCTTTTGAATCAAACAACTCCTGCAGGAAATTTTTCATATGATCTCAATTCTCAATCCTGCGTAAGCCCTATGGAAATCCCATGAAACAAATGAGCCCTAAAGGTGTCCGAACCCATCTATCTCATCTCGATAGGGCAAAACGGATATATAGTAGTTGTCAATCAAACAAAAAGATCAAGCAAAAAAATCGAACAAAAAGATGAAGCGAATAGCTTGTCTAGCAAAAACACAGATGTTAAGTAATTTTCTGATAGTCTCCGCAGCCATCTAACTAATCTTGCCGTACTCGGTGGTTAGGTCAGCTCTCCCAAGGTCACGAGTTGAAGTTGTTGTGGCTTGCGATAGAGCAGAACTGAAAAGCTGGAAGCAAAGCCAAAGCCAAGGCAGCTTTCACCATTGAATCAACTAAAAACTTTGATCGCGTAGAGATGCAGTTGTCGGTCGAAAACAACTGTCTTGCCCGAGAGGTCCAAGACGCATTAATCAAGACGCACTAATCAAGCTGGATCTCGTAGTCTAATGACGACGAGATCTCCTAATGATCTCGCCGTGACTTTAGTCCGTCACTTTGTCTGCGGACTAATTAGCTTTTGATTAAAGTTTTCCCCAGGCGCATGTGTGCAGGCTCGTAAACCTGCACGGTTGTCTGGAAACTATAATATGGTGATGATGATGATGATGAAATGCGGCATGTGTGGGTCCTTTGGCTTAAACAAGTTGCACGATGTTAGGTACGTAGCAAACAAACATGGCATGAGAAGATCTGAAGATGGAATTGAGATCGGGCTTGATCGACTACGCGTTAATAACCTGAACCATGCATTTTGTCGCACGAATATGAAAGATTAGGACATGGCTCCAAATACTCTTGCTGGAGAAGACGGAAGACGGACATGCTAGTGGATTGCGAAAGTGGTGGTATGATGAAAGATTTCATTATTTTCTTCTCCATCAATCAATCATAGTAATTAGTAGTACTAGTACAAATCCATCAAGCTGTGTTAATCCACCAACCGGCAAAGGGTTGGGTGGATGGGTACACGCCGTCCATGAAAAAGCAGACAGCCATTTGCTCCTTAATCTGTTTCTGTGTTTTTTGTTTCGTCGTCGGTCGATTCAGAGAGAAAATAAAAAAGAAATCCAAACCGAATTAACCAATAGTAAGTAGCAAATCATAGTACTATGACCAAGGGGAGATCGAGAGCACTAATTGCTACCCAAACCAAAACGAATCTCCTTCCTTCCTTCCTGCTTGGGGGCGATCTCGGCCAGTTAATGGATTGATTAATTGGCCATATTATCGCCACCTGCTGAAATCTCCTAGTAATTAATCACCACGCCGATCTTGTCGATGAATGTCATCAAGATCTCTCAGAAGAGTTCTCTGGTGACGAGCGGCTGCGCGGCGCCGTTCCACGTGCCCTGCCTGGCGGACCGGTCGGCGCCGGCGGCGTTGGACGACGGGAAGAACTGGCAGTGGCTGGGCAGGACGTTCCCGGCCTGCTGGGGGTTCGATTTGGGGTGGCATTGCTGTGGCGTGGCGACCGGTCCCGAGGCGCTGGTGGTGGCGTTGGCGGCTACTCGGCGGCATGATGGGCACATGGTGAGCGTGGCGGCGGGTGAGGCCTGCTGGGCCGTGGAGGAGGATGGCGCGGCCTTGAGCGCCCTGAGCTCGCCCACCTCCTTCTCGAGTCGCTTGTTCTGCTCGGCGAGCTGCTCGCACCATCGCTTCATGTACTCGCAGTCCACCTCCGTCTGCTTGAGCTTGGTCCTTGCGCGGCGGTTCTGGAACCACACCTCCACCTGCCGCGGCCGCAGGCCCAGCCGGTTGGCCAGCGCCGTCTTCTGCTTCTGTCAGAGAGAAGAAGAATATCGGAAATCGATCTCGGTCAGCTCAATGTGTTGTGTTGGATCGATCGCGAGCGATCGAGGACGGGCGGATGGTAGATCGACTCGGGAGGGACGGACAAGGAGAGTGGACTTACGGGGTTGAGCGTGCTGTGCGTCTTGAAGCACTCCTCGAGGACGGCGGCCTGGTCCTTGGAGAGCCTGAGTTTTTTGCGGCCGGCTGCGCCGTCCCCGCCGTCGTCGTCCTCGTCGCTGGCGGCGGGTCCGCCCCGGGAGACGCCGGAGCCGGTGCGGTCTAGTCCCCTCTTGGTCCCGCTGACGCCGCTCTCGGGCGACGTGGACGTCCTCCCGGCGGGCTCGTGCTGCTGCTGCAGGAGCTGGTGGTGGTAGTGCGCGTCCCTCCCGGCGGCCCCCACGACGGAGCTGAGGGCGGCGTTCCAGTGCGAGGCCGGGGAGGAGGAGGCGGTGGTGGTGGAGGAGGTGAGGCTGCCCTGGGAGGCGAGGCCGAGGCCGAGGCCCAGGCCGAGGTCGAGGCCGAGATTGCCGGCGCCGCGAGGCATCATGGCTCCGATCCGATCTGAGAGAGGTCGCGCTCGTCGGGAGTGGATGATGGTGGTGCTCGATGGATGCGATGATCTGGTTGTGGGCATGCGGCGGCGGGGGCAGTGGGGTTATAAATAGGGGGCGGGGGGCGGGGGCGATGGAGCAAATGATGAGCTGTCCGACGCGGGGGTGGATCTTCCACCCAGCGGCAGCCAATTATTCATTGCCAGGATTGAGAAAAATATTGCGCATTGATCAGTTTCCTTTGCGCCACTCGTCCCGTCGTAGCGTGCATGCCCGATCTGAGCCGTCCTTGACCCGGTCCCTCCCGGCTCCCTCTCAAGCCAGACACCCAGCCGAGCCGGTGGGTTCCTTGGGGCTCCGTGACTGTGACCGAGCTCTGGCTAAATTACTGGCTACTCTACTTGCTTGTGCGCACGGTGGCATTTTTTTTTTAGAACTGAGATAGGTCCCGAACGACCTAGATACTGCGATTAAAAAAACGAAGGGTACATAATACAACGAGGACAAGAAGAAAACCAAAAATTACAACCAGGTCCCTAAGATTTACAGCAAGCACCCTGCAGGTCGTCGCCCAAGCGTGATCCAATCCCTGCTATCCACTCCACGCTCGCCTCAGAACACAACCGTCGTCGCCGGTGCCGGGGACGGCACCACTCGGGCCAGCAACGACGAGGAACGCCGCGTTGAGGGAGAAGACAGGCCGCCCATGGCGGTTGAAGAAACTCGGGCTCCACGAGCACACGAGGACGGCGTGGCCTCCATCTAGGCCAGGAGTAGCGGCTAGCTCGCAGCTTCCGCTTGGAAAACGCCGAGAGAATCGCAGCATCGCTACCTGGATCATCCAGGCAGCCTCCTTCTTCAGCAACGGCGAGAAGCCAAGGCCCTCTCTCCAGCTCTCCCCCGCCACCACGGCCGGCCAAGAGGAGGGGAGAGGCTCCCAAATCATCCAATCGTTGCTAGAGAAGCCGAGCTTTATGCCCAAGCCACCAGATCCGCACCTCCCCTCCATGAATCCAACCATAGGAACACAGAGTGGAAGGGCACCCAGTAACCTCTTGTCGCCGCTCGCCTGCGGCAAGGAGTAGTTCGGAGGTGCTTCATCTCGCCGTCGCCTGCCAGATCTCGCCCAAATCCCCTCGCCAGCACGGCCGGCCAGAGAAGGGGTCGAAACTTGTAGGAACCACTTGATAGAGACACCACATGCGGCTTTATTCCATGAAGAGACGATCACCGCCGCCACCCATCCACCAAGGACCAGCAGCACGCCGGCAAGTAACCCTAGGCACCAGATCTGGCTGCTCTGATCTTGGCCATCTCTTCTATCTACGGGCATATAGCCCACACCCGGCATAAAGCCGCTACCACTACCTAACCTAGCTACTGCGGCGCCACCCCTCCGCCATCTCCAGCCGGCGTCGCCGGCGGAAAGAGCTTGGGGGGTGGCCCGGTCTTGCTTTTCGGTCGCTCAGAAGAGGAAGGGAGGGGAACGCGGAGGAACTCGTTGCACACGAGATGCGTGTACGTACGACAAGGTTCGCGCGTTGGGCTGTCTTCGTGCTAGCTTGATTGCTCTTTTTTTTTTTGGAGAATTCTATGCTAGCTTAATTGCTTGGTCACAGGAGGTCATTGCCGCTTAATTACGGCACAAAAACTAGCGAAATATACTGTTCCTAGCTACCTACTGTGTGCATAAGTGTGCAATGCACGTCAGCTTGTCGACGACCTACGTGTCTCTCTGCTATCCTAGGTCACCGAGATTCAAAGTCTGATGGCTCGGTCCGCATGCGAATGCTTTTCTCTTTTAACTGCTCTAAGCCTCTAAGCAATGACTTGAGGAGATTTCTATGTAACCACCCATCGTTTCCACGAATCCTAATGAGCTGACAGTTCTTGATTTAGTCTGTCTAGAGATGGAACTTTAGAACCTTTATGATACCCTCTAGTTTAGTCTAGTTCAAACAAATGAACTAGTTTTCTCAAAAAGTGGTGTTTTGCCAAAACTTCGTTCATTTTCTTTACTAAGTAGGGTAAAGGGTACCCTGCCATCCTTAAGTCTGTCTATGTGGTTTTTTTCCCTTGCAATGGACATGCTAGAACAAACAAATACATGATACTACCAAGTCTATGATGATTTTACTCTCCATATCGCGACACTCACTCACCCCCTAATCGCCACACCAAATCCACCCCACCGCCGCCTACGCCCGCGCCCGCATCTTCCCGTGTACCTCTGCTCTTTCCCCGGTCATCAGAGAGGACTAGGGCGGAGAGTTTTGGGGGTGTCAGATCTGCTCCGGCAACCCGTGGGGAGGAGTTCGACGGCGATGGAGATCTAGATCCACTCGTTCCCTGCGCTACTTCGAGGTGGAAGGTAACTTTCGGTCCGCATCCCGTGGGGGGGGGGGGGGGAGGGGGTCGCCATGGGTATCAATTTCTCAATCGGATTTTCTTGTTCATCAGGAGGCTCGTCGATTTGTGCTTAGGGATAGGAGTGGACGGATTTTGGATTCTCGCCCTTTTGGTAATGATGATGTTATTCATTTTGGTGATGTGCTGTTTTTTTCTCGATTCAGTACTAGGAAACTAGCTATAGATAGAAATACTTCCTACAGCGCATATAAAATGGCATGGTCCACAGAATTAATTATGTGGCGCATATAGACATATGCGCCATAGAAATTTGACAATTCTGTGGCGCATGGAACCCATATACGCCACATAAATATGTGTTTCTGTTGTGCATATTTTTCCGTGCGCCACAGAAAGTGATGATTTTGTGGCGCATATACACATATGCGTCACAGAAATTTGATGGGACCCAGAACCAACTAAGTTGGGGAGACAATTATGTGACGTATATGTCTATACGCGCCACAGAAAGTGATGATTCTGTGGCGCACCACAGAAAGTGATCCCACCCACACCCCCCACCGCCTTTTAAGTTTTGTAAAAAATAAACAAAAATTATAAAAACTTCAAAAAAAAAATCATTTGAGATGTAGTTATATTTTGGGGTATAGTTTTAGGGAAAATAGACAAACATGAATTTCGATGTATTTTGCAAAAAAAAAAGGTCATGGCACGTTAAAACGGCCATAACTTATGCATACGATGTCGAATAAAAATGTTTAACCTATCAAAACGATCGTCTCGAAATATCCTACTCGAATTCAACTGCCAAAAGCTGTTCTAAATTTTGCAGAATCCCCAAATTCGAAGAGAGTAAAAATTTATGGCCAAAAGAAGATTTTCCAAAAAAGTAAAAAAGGGGGAGATATGCGCCACAGAATTGTTGGGCGGGATTCGAAATTTGAATCCCGCGGATGCCCCTTCCCTCTCTAGGGTCCTTGTATCCTCTCTCTTTTCTACTTCTTTCCTCTCATTTACTCCTCTTGTCCACTTCTTCTCTTCTCTCCTTCTCCTTCCCTTCCCCTTCCTCCTCTTTCTGCTCCTTAACCTCCACCACCCCGGTGACCTCCTCCTCTGGCGAACTCCTACTCCACCTCCCCCTCTGGCGACCCCTCCTCCACCTCTGGCGACCACCTCGTCATCTAACCACCACTTCTGATGCTTCTCTTCACTCCTTCTCCTCCTCCTCCCCCTCCACCACCCCGGTGACCTCCTCCTCCGGCAAACTCCTTCTTCGCCTCCACCTCCGGCGACCACCGCCTAGTCCCGTGGCCACCTCCGGAGGCCTCCTTCTCCCCCGACAGCCTCTTCCTCTAGTGACCCCTCCTCCGTCCACCACCACCTCTGGCGACCACCACCAGATCTATATCTGGCCCGCTTTTTTTGAAATTTGAAAAAAAATCATTGTCGCATATTGCCAATATGCGCCACAGAAATTTGAGATCTGGCCCGCCTTTTTTTGAAATTTGGAAAAAAATCGGTGGTGCATATTGGCCAGAAATTTGTGGCGGGGTAACAGTGGCGCATCCCATATGCGCCACAAAATTGCAAATTAGGTGTGCCACTGATAAGTGTTTTCCTAGTAGTGATTCCTAGTTCAAATTTCTTATCAAACTGCATCTCCTTAGATTTTGGTTGTCAAAGATCCATTTCAGAGAGGCAGCTCCAAGTGGCCGAAATCGCAGGTCACTTCATTGGTTGGCAACTTATACATGTAACTCATCTTCGTCTCGTCTATTGGGAACAGTTCTTATCCGGTGTGCAGAGAGGAGGTTGGTCCTCCTCGACGAGGATGGGATCACCGTGTATGTTTGTCAGCTCCTAGTTTGTGAAGAGGTTCACTCTGATTGAAGGCTTGACTTCCATTGTCACGTTGCGGTGCCGGAAGAGAGAATCAACTCTATTTTTGACCCAGTTTCTCCTAGCGTGTATCCTCTAAGTCCATAGTGGAGACTGGGTCCTCTTGCTCTATTCCGTGGATCACCGGAGATATCTCACTCGACTTCTGCAATGAATTTGAAAAAACTTGCGTCAGTATTGGTGGGCCCAGCTATATGGGCCATAGAAATGTTTCTTTGCTAGAGGGGCTTTTCCGCCTAATAAAGGTCCACACCCTCCGCGTGTGGATTTGCCTTCGTATACTATGTGTGCTTATCAAGTGCGGGGATGGGTGGTTACTTCTCCTCCTGCCCAGATCCGATTATTCATGTATCTCTCTCTTTCAACACATCTAGGAGAGAGGGAGAGGAGCAGGACATCACCGAGTGCTCTTCGTTGGTAGGCCTGTTGAGGGCTCAAGATATATAGAACTCGTTGGGAACCCCAAGAAGAAGGTATGATGAGCACAGTAGCAAGTTTCCCTCAGTTATGAAACCAAGGTTATCGAACCAGTAGGAGTAAGGAAACAACTCCAAGGTGTTGCTAGCAACTTGGAATCCTACACAACACAACCACAGAACTTTGCCCCAACTTACAGTGAGGTTGTCAATCTCACTGGTTTTGTTGAAACAAAGGATTAAAAGTATAGTGTGGAGATAGTAATTGCTTGCAGAAAGTAAACAATAAACGGTAAACAGTAGATGGTATATTAATGGTAAAGGAATGGACTAGGGTCCACAGTTCACTAGAGGTGTTTCTTATTAAGATAAATAGCATGTTGGGTGAAAAATTACAGCGAGGCAATTAACAAATTGAGAAAGCATAACAATGCATATACTAGACATCTTGACTCCTACGAGATTTTGTTGTTACAACATAATACATAGACCGTAATCCAACTACATCTGTGACTAATAATCCACCTTCAGGTTATCATCCGAACCCCTTCCAGTATTAAGTTGCAAGCAACAGATAATTGCATTAAGCAAAGTGTGTAAACTAAACAATACAATTGCCCCATGGACAAAGGATTGTTATTTTCTCCCTAGTAGCAACAACACATCTACAACCTTAGAGATTTGTGTCACTTCTCCAGATTACTAGAGGCATGAACCTACTATCGAGCATAAATATTCCCTCTTGGAGTTAGAAGCATATACTTGGCCAAGATAGCTAATAGCAACGGAGAGCATGCAAGATCACAAATAACATAGACATGATAGAATCAATAATCAATCTGACATAGTATCTCAATATCCATTGGATCCACGTAAACACAACATATAGGATTACAAATAGATGATCTTGATCATGAACGGAGCTCACAAGATCTAAACATGGTAGCACAAAGTAGGAGAACCGACCATCTAGCTACTGTATGGACCCATAGTCCAAGGGTGAACTACTCACGCATCACTCCGGAGGCTGGCATGGTGATGAAGAAGGCCTCCGGGATGATCTCTCCCCTCCGGCAGGGTGCATAATCTTTCGTGGATTTTTGATCGGGTACTTAGGGCTTCTGTATCGGGGTACTTTTATAGGCGAAGGGGAAAGGTCGGTGGCCGCCCGAGGGGCCCACACCAGGGCCTGGCGTGCCCAAGGGGGGCCATGCCACCCTATGGTGTGGCCGCCTCGTGGCCCTACTTCGGATGCCCTTAAGACTCAGTGTTCCTTCTGGTAAAATATTGACATTGACTTTTGTCCTGTCCAATTCCGAGAATATTTTCTTACTAGCTTTTCTGAAACCAAAAACAACAGAAAATAGCAACTGGCACTGCGGCATCTTGTTAATAGGTTAGTTCCAGAAAATGTATAAAAATACCTCAAAGTGTAAATAAAACATAAGAAAGTTGATATAAAATAAGCATGGAGCATCAAAAATTATAGATACGTTTATGATGTATCAAGCATCCTCGAGCTTAACTCATGCTCGTCCTCGAGTAGGTAAGTGATAAAAACAATAATTTTTAAGGTGACATGCACCATCACAATCTTGATCAAGGTATTTGAAAAGCATTGATAGCTAGGATCAAAGTACTTTGAACATAAGTATGAAAGATAGAGTTCTAACAATAAGATATAGCAACTATGTTGTAACATGAAAAGGTACAAACAAAAGATCATGAATAACAATGCATTGAAATACGTTTGTTTGTTTCACATATAGAAAACATAATAAGGGTAGTATTCAGCTTGTCCCTCATGGTATAACAAAACATAAATGCATAGGACACCTTCAAAGTTCATAAGGGTGACTAGATACAAATAATTTAAGAACAAGCAATACCAAAATTATGAATCAATCAATAAGTTTTGGGACAATGCACATTGAACTAAGAATGACAACTATGCTCTCTTAATTGGTGCATAAATATAGAAGATGGAGACTCAATCATAAAAGTAAAAAAGAAAGGCCCTTCATAGAGGGAAGCAGGGATTTCAAGTTTCATAAAGAGCTTCCAAAAATTATGGTACTTATTAGCTTTCTACTCTCATTGCCCCTATCATAAGAATCTTGAGGTGATTAAGGTTAAAGTGATACAAATATGAGGATATGCTTGACAAGTTATAAGTTGAAAACCTCATGCCCCTTGCTCGCGAGTACCGAACCTCATGCTACTCAACTTTAGTCACAAGTAAGTTCTTGTCATTGTAAGTACATGTGTATCATGGAGAACCGCCAACAGGGTACCCCTTACACCATGACACAGGAGCTTTCCCATATCAAAATGACAAGGAAACAGGCAATGAGCATCTTAGCAATCTTTTTATTTGCTATTTGTATAGGTTTTTATTGAGGATGCTTCACAGAATGCTCACTATAGTGATGCTGCAAGTTTCCATCATGATTAGGCATGGCTTAGGCTAGCCGCCCAGGCATTTTTCTAACACGCATACAAACTCCATGAGCTTACAAGGTCCCCTTTTATTTCACACCGCCGGGATCCATAAACAAAAGAGCATGATATCAACTGAATAATAAGTGTAATGTTGAAAGTGTTTCCCATGGTATCATGGTTCTGCTAATAGACAACTTATAAAGTGCAAGCATATAAGCCACATAGATGGACAAATGGTTCAAGTTTATTAAGTGCAAGAAAATAAAGTGTGCCATCAAGTTTGTGAGAGCTTTAATCACTAATTTTCACATAACAAAAGTTTAATTTGGAAGTAGACAAAAACATGAATATACTTGGAATGGTGTAACACACCATGCATAAGAATTTATAGTGGACACTTTGGAATAACTTGGTTTTCTTGGAGGTTGGATGCATGAGTGGAACTCAAACTTGGTACTGGTGGAGGCTAGCAAAAGACTAGGAGCGACCAACTAAGAGAGCAATAATGGCCATAATCATGCAAAGCGACAAAACATTATTAATTAAAGCATAAAGTGATATTAAAAGTCAAAAACTAAATGATCATAGAGGCTAAGGTGACTGGTTCATAGTCTTAACATGGTGTAAGCATGTGCCAAGTCAACCCAAATAAATCATCAAAGGAGAATACCACAATATTATGCTTTTGTATGCTAAAACAACGCATGATTCTTTCAAAGCACATTAGGAAATCTCAATTGTTTGGAACAAGTCATGCTACATCAATAATCACTAAGCATAAGGTCAAAGCAACATCAAACATGACATGATAGAGTATAGCCCACAGTCAAAACAAGCTCCTTTCGTACCACTTATAAGCATGAAGCTTCCTACTCTTTTCCAACACCAATCAACTTATTTGAAAAAAATACATGAATGCAGGGGTCCAACCAATTTATTTAAGCAAACTAAACAAAAGATAACTAAAAACAAAAACAAAGACGCTCTAAGAACAACACAATTGTGTATGAAACAATAAAAATGAAGTGTTTTGGAAGAAAACCTGAGATTTTTATTGATGAAGAAGGGATGCCTTGGGCATCCCCAAGCTTCGACGCTTGTACCTCTTGAATATTTCTTGGGGTGACACGGGTGACATCCCCAAGCTTTAGCTTTTGTCCATACATCATCTCATCACATTATTCTTCCCTACACTTGAAAATTTTCTTCATACAAAACTTCACACAATCTTCACTAGCAACATTAGTATATTCAAGATAATAAGTATTTGGGTTTAGTTTAAACACAAGTAAAACTTTCATTAAAACACAAGCTACTTTAGAAATTCCTTCTAAAAGCTCAAGTGATCAAAGAGAACTCAAAGAGAAAGAGATTAAGAGGCAAATGCAAATAATGGCAGAAATCTGTCAAAACAGACCAGCAGGTACAAACCTATTTTTTCGAAGACCTTATGTTGCTCAAATAGAAAAGTGCTAAACTAACAAAAGTTAGATAACAACCTGGGGCATAAGCACAGAAAATTACAGATAAATCCAATGTACAGGGTGTTTTCACGATTTTTTACACTAAAGCACAAAAATCTGTTTCGGGACAGCAACTTTCCCAAGTCTTAATTCTCTCTCATTAGAGGTTATTCTTGGCACAAAAACCACACAAAAAGGATAAGGAGAGGTTATTGCTGAGGAAATAACTTCCAAGACTCAACAAAAGAAAAACTTACTGAAAGTATAACTAATTTGGGTTATCTCCCAGTAGTGTTTTTCTTTAACGCCTTTCAGCTAGGCATAGGAGCAAGATTCAAGTATTTTCGAATGAAGAAGCATTAAGATCAATACCAGAATTATCTTCAACGAGGCAAGGTATCTCATCCAAATAATTTGTAGAGGATCCTCTCTCAATACTCTTGGGTTCACCATTTTCATCAAACGGGTTTTCAGGAACAATCCAATCAAAATTCTTTTCTAAGGCTTCATGCATTCCTACAAGTTTAAAAGGTATTGGTATTTTAATTTTCTCTCCATTTTTGGGTTTGGTTTTGTCCAACTTTTCTAGTGTACCAATAACATATACACATGAGCCTAGCATTTTAAAAGTATCAAAGACCTTTCTAGCTTCCTTAGCAACATCATTGAATTCTTTAAGCAAAGTTTCTAGAATAAAATCTCTCTTTTCAGTATCCTCAATATCTTTAAGTTTAAGAAACATTACTTGCATCATGGGGTTAAGTTTAACAAACCTAGCTTCCAACATGTGAACTAAATAAGCTACAACAATTTCATAATTTGGAGCAAGTTCTGCTAAGGATCTATCCTCAGTATCCTCATGCTTGCTAACATGATTAAATAATTCTTCAATATTATCTTTCCCAATTATAGAGCCACTACCTATTGAAAGGTCTTTCAGGGTGAACTTAGGGATCAACATGGTGAGATAAGAACGAGGTGACAACTACAGAAAGAACTAATTTTTTGTGTGTTTTTGATAAAGAAACAAGCAAACTAAGAAAAACAAAAACAAAGTAAAAAGATTGGTTGTGAGAGATTCCCCTTACAAGAATCTTCTTTCTCCCTAAAAAATGATTGACGAGGAGGAAGAGATTGAAGTTGTCCTTAACTCCCCGGCAACGGCGCCAGAAAAGTGCTTGATGGCTCACGATATGTAGAGCTTGTTGGAAACCCCAAGAGGAAGGTATGATGAGCAAAACAACAAGTTTCCCTCAGTTATGAAACCAAGGTTATCGAACTAGTAGGAGTAAGGAAACAACTCCAAGGTGTTACTAGCAACTTGGAATCCTACACAACACAACCACAAAACTTTTCCCCAACTTACAGTGAGGTTGTCAATCTCACCAATTTTGCTGAAAACAAAGGATTAAATGTATAGTGTGGAAGATAGTAATTACTTGTAGAAAGTAAACAGTAAACGATAAACAGTAGATGGTATATTAATGGTAAGGAATGGACTAGGGTCCACAGTTCACTAGAGGTGTTTCTCCTTAAGATAAATAGCATGTTGGGTGAAAAAATTACAGCGGGGCAATTGACAGATAGAGAAAGCATAACAATGCATATACTAAACATCTTAACTCCTACGAGATTTGATTGGGCATTACAACATAATACATAGATCGTAATCCAACTACATTTATGACTAATAATCCACCTTCAGGTTATCTTCTGAACCCCTTCAATATTAAGTTGCAAGCAACAGATAATAGCATTAAGCAAACTGTATAAAGTAAACAATATAATTGCCCCATGGACAAAGGATAGTTGTTTTCTCCCTAGTAGCAACATCACATCTACAACTTAGAGATTTCTGTCACTTCCCCAGATTACTAGAGGCATGAACCTACTATCGAGCATAAATACTCCCTCTTGGAGTTACAAGAATCTACTTGGCCAATATATCTACTGATGACCCACAAGTATAGGGGGTGTATCGCGGTATTTTCGAGGGAAGTGAAATCCAATTTATTGATTCGACACAAGGGGAGCCAAAGAATATCTATAAGGCTTAACAACTGAGTTGTCAATTCAGCTGCACCTGGAAACAATCTCGCTCACAGCAGTTTATCAGTAGAAACAGTTTTGTAGTAGGAATAGCAAAGTAATAGCAGTAGTAAAGTAAAGACAGCAGTAAAAATAGCAGTAAACAATAGGATTCGAGTGCGATAGGAATAGGGAAGGATGGACGGGCGTTGCATGGACAAGACAATTCACATAGCAACCAGAACATAGGGCAATTGCAGATAAATAAGATAAAGCATCCAAGTACTAGATAATCCTAGGCATGTGTTCCATATATAGTCATACGTGCTCGCAATGAGAACTTGCACAATATCTTTTGTCCTGCCAGCCCATTTGCAGTGGGGCCTCAAGGGAACTACTGGCAATTAAGGTGCTCCTTTTAATAGAGCACCGAAGCAAAGTATTAACATTCCGTGAACACATGTGATCCTCACATCAAAGCCATTCCCTCAGGTTATCCCGATTTCTATCACTTCGGGGCCATTGGTTCCGGACAACAACGTGTGTATACAATTTGCAGATAAGACCATAAACAATACTATCATAATGAATACATAACATGTTTAGATCTGAAATCATGCCACTCAGGCCCTAGTGACAAGCATTAAGCATAACAAGTTGCAACAAAGTCATAAAGCACTAATAGAAGATACTAGGCACCATGCCCTAACAATCTGATGCCATTACATGAACGGTCTCATCCAATCCCTACCATCCCCATAGCCTACAGCGGGGGTTTACTCACTCATAGATGGGGGAAACATGGATGGTCGATGGAGAAGCGATGGTGATGATGATGGCGATGATCTCCTCCAATTCCCCATCCCGGCAGGGTGCCAAAACAGAGTTTCTAGTGCTGTTTCGTGGAATCTGGTGGTGGCAGTGGAGTGGAACTCCTTCTGGAAAAACATCAAACCCTCCGGAGTTTTTAGGTCAGAAGGCTTCTTATAGGCGAAGAGGGAGACCGAGGGGGTGCCTGGGGGGCCCACACCACCCCCTGGCACAACCTGGCTTGGCCCGCGCCACCAGGTGGTGTGGCCACCCCTGGCTCTTCTCCGTCTCGTAATCTGGCTCCTCGAGTCTTCGGGTGAAATAGGATTTTTTGGCATATTTTCCGGGATTTTTCCTGATAGTTGATTTTCTACACAAAAAGTAGACACCAAGGCAATTCTACTGAAAACAACGTCAGTCCACGTAAGTTGCATCCAAATCACACAAGTTTAGAGGAGAAACAATAACAAAAGTGTTCGGGAAAGTAGATACGTTTTGGACGTATCAACTCCCCCCAAGCTTAGCTTATTGCTTATCCTTAAGCAATTCAGTTGAAAACTGAGTGCGATAAAAGAACTTTCACGAACACATTTGCTTCATATGATGTAAATATTCTCAGCAATGTGATCAACTACTTAGACAGTTCATAATAAAGAGTATGCAACTAAGTTTACTTAATAGGCATTGTAAGTTATGAAGAGATTCCATCTCAAAAATAATAAGTAGCATGAAGTATAAACATAAGCAACATTACAATGCTCATAAAAAGGTATGATAGAGTGGTATCTCGCTTGCCTTTGATTATGAATATCAAGGCACCTCTGAAGTTCAAGTGATGACTAGAAGTAAAGATATCAAGGATACAAGCAACAAAGTCATATCACAAATAATCAAGTAATGGGACAAGTAGAAAGAATGATAACTATGCTCTCAAGAAGGTGCTTAAAGAATAAATGGAGACTCAACAAGTAAAGGCAAAGGTTTTGAATAAATTTGAAAGGCTTACAAATGCTGAAAGTATGATACTCGTTAGCTTTGAGCTCTCATTGCCCCTATCATAAGCATCTTTAATGTGGTTAAGGTGAAAGTGAGGTCCAATCTGAGTTATATGCTTGACAGACTATAAACTGAAAATCCCAAGTCCCTTGAGTACGAGGGTCGCTGCTCATGCTACTCAACTTTAGTTACCGGTAAGTTCTTGTCATCGTAAGTATGTGCGTATCGTAGAGAACCGCCAACGGGGTACCCCTTGCCTGATGATACGGAAGAATCCCCATATCAAAATGACAAGGCAAGCAGACAATTAGTATCTCAGCAATCTTCTTATTTAACATGGGAAAATGGTGCTTTTTTCTCTCTTTCCTCTTTTCATGAATCTCTTTTTTTTCTATTTCTCAATAGCTATCTCTCTCTTTTTTTATAAGAAGAATGCTTCATAGATATCATTATGGTTACGCTGCAGGTTTCCACCATGTCAGCATGGATTAGACCAGTGGCCCAGGCGTTTCTCTAACACTCATACATAACTCCATGGACTTACAAGCTCCCCTTTTATTTCACACCGACAACACCCGCAAACAAAAGAGCAAAGTATCAACTGGGTATATATTTACAAGTGTTGAAAGCGTTCCCCGTGACAGCATGGTTCTGCTAATCCCCAGCCTATAATTTGCAAGCATATAACTTTCATGGAGAGTCACAATGGTTCAGGTTTATTAAGTGCAAGAAAATAAAGTGTGCCATCAAGTTCGTGAGAGCTTTACTAACTAACTTTCTCATAACAAGAAAACATTTTATTCGAAAGAAAACAAGGCATATTGAATATGCATGGAAGTAGAAAATGATGCTAATGGGTAGGTAAGGTGGACACTTTGGAAATATTTGGTTTTGGAAGTTGGGAACTTGAGTAAAAACATACTCAATAAAAGTGAAGTCTAGCAATAGTAAGAGAGCGACAAACGAGAGAGCAATAGTTGTCATTATCATGCTTGCAACAAAACAGGACTACTCATGGCATGCAAATGATTCAAGACCCTCAAGGCAAAATAATTCATCGAGGCTTAACTGATTATTATAGTCATGTGCATGCGTGAGCATGTGTCAAGTCAATCAAATGAAGCATTCAGAGGAGGATACCACGGTGGCATACCAATTTATGAATAGAGAAATGCAAGCAAACATTCATAAGACATGCTACAAACTATTAGCGAGCTGGAGTTAATCATAAGAAAGCAAGAACTACTAAGCATCCAAAGATAACATACACCCTACATGAGCGGACTAAGCAAGCCCACAGTGATGAGTATATGTACAAAAATGAAAACAAATAGAGTTCGTTACCAGCCTCTTACCACTCCTCAAGTTGTCATTAATCCTCATTATTGCTCTTCACTTGTGTGGCTTTGAATAATATATGAGACCAATAATCCACTGAGGACTGTTGAACCCTGTAGCAAACTCACAAAAACCAAAGAAGAACGACAAATATTTTTGTTGTTTTTGATTTTTAAACAAGAACCAAAAGGGAAAAACAAGCAAAGCAAAATCTTTTTGGGGTTCTCGAATAGTTCAAACAAAGCAAAAAGGGAAAAACAAACCAGGGCAAAAAGAAGCAAACCAAAGAGAAACAACAGAAATATTTTTGGTCTTTTTGTGTTTTAGAAAGCAAAAGCAAAGAAAGAACG
Source organism: Avena eriantha (assembly GCA_910589775.1). Taxonomy (NCBI): domain Eukaryota; kingdom Viridiplantae; phylum Streptophyta; class Magnoliopsida; order Poales; family Poaceae; genus Avena; species Avena eriantha. Next base: position 82,269,061 of record OU342744.1, on the reverse strand, counting down.
AAAACTAAAAAGAGGGCGAAACATGAATATACAAAGTACCAACGCATCATGATATGGAGATGAGTGCGGTGTCGGCGTACCTCCCCCCAAGCTTAGGCTTTTGGCCTAAGTGGGTATCAATCCATGTACGAATAGGGGTTCCAAGCGGGCGAATCTTGGTAAGAATGGTCGTAGCTAAGCCCATGAGAAGAAGAAGAAGCTCCCCAATCATAAGCGGGCTGCTGATATGAAGATTCTCCCTCATTCGAGGGCTGGACCGAATCATCCGTGACCTCCCTTCTAGTGTCCTGCTCCTGTTGGGAGAGCTCTCCCAAGTACGTGTCAAGCTCCTCCTCAGTGAGGGACCATCCTATCCTGTTATCAAGGTTAAACAAAACAGGTGCAGGCAAAAGAACAACACGCTCAGCCTTGCTCTTTCTCTTACCAGCTTTGAGAAAGGTTATTTCATAAGATAACTCACTCATACTAGCCCACGAGGAAACAAATTTATGCTGTATCATGGAATTAAGATCAAGCATTTCTATGGGAAACTGTAGGTCTAGATGATGAGGCACTAAACCATGCAATGCTAGTAAACGAGAAGCAATGAGGCCTCCACAAATTCCACCTTTCTCACGGTTAGCAGCAAGACGGAAAGCTATCAAAGCACCTAAGTTGTAAGACCTATCTAATTTAAGAGAAGCAAAGATAAATGCTAGATCAAACGAAGATAACTTATTGGCAGTTTTCCTAGCAAGAACACACTTGGCAGTAGGCAAAGTAGCGAATGGAGGGAAGATGAATGTTACGGATTTTTCCACTCTCCTTCGAGAAGCTGCTCCCTTGGCAAATTTCTGCGTATAAATCCATGAGTGGTTCATGTCTCTCCTTGATCTTTCTACATGATCCCCATGGAGGTACTTTAATAGTTGCACACAAATCATCAAGAGGAAGGTTGATAGCAATATTGTGAATTTTGTAATGGACCATGGGGTTAGGCAAAGAGTGACTAAATTGGAAGTCCTGCACCACAGACATGGTTAGCTTCAAAAATTGACAAGGTTCATCTTCCAAAAAGTGCTCTAACCCTGCATTAGAAACCAAAGTGTGCAAATCTTGTAGAATTCCTGCAGCTCTCATGAACTTAGAGCATGGATAAATGGAGGGAAAAACTTCCTCCTCCCGGTGGACCTTCATGACCTCAGGCACCCAAAGCTCATGTTGGTTTAGGTGGCGGTCACTCATCTTCTATTCTGAAATTTAAACACCTATTAAACAAGTGATTGTAAAGTAAATATAATGAAGGATTCTACTCATAGGGACTTGTAAGAGGCCTAAACATGCATAAAAACTATATCTCTAAGCATCAAACAAGCTTACAAGCTCTCATAGCCAGTCACCTACAGCAGCAGAATACTCAAGATATAATCCACTAAACACAAATATACTTGGACAAGGGTAGGAGTCACATACCAGGGAACAAATGCTCCAAATTTCAGCAAGAAAGATGGGCTGAGCAAAGAGATCAAAAAAATCGAGAGCAAGCACAGAAAGAACACGATTTTGAGCAATGAACTGGAGCTTACTCGGGAGAGAGAAGAAAGTGGCAGGTGAGAGAGTTAGTGGGGGGCCAGGGGTGGCCCACACCAGGGCATGGCACCACCCAGGGCTGCCCGCGCCACCAGGTGGTGTGCCTGCCTGGTGGGTCCCCCTGGTACCTCCTAGGTACTCCTCTGCCCCCTTTTTCACGCAAAAATTTAATATGAATTTTCTGGAATTTTTCGAGACACTTTATTTGTGGGCATTTTTCAGAAATAGAAGAATGATTTTTCTGACAAACAGATTTTTTTTATTTTGGAAACATGATGCAAGGACAAAACAAAGCTAGAACTACAGAAGTTCTAAGATACTCTAACAAGCAAGCAACTAACAACAAAAAATAAAACTAAACGAAAGCAAAAACTAAAATGCAAAAGATAGAAATAAACGTAGATAATCATAATGAAAACATTGTTTTGTTCAATGAAATTCTTTTGTTAACAAGGTTGATCAAGTCTTGCTACCAAAACAATTCCACATGAGACAAAACTTTGTATTCCACTAATGATTATGTTACCTCAACCTTGATAGCAATGGTCCCAATCATAGTAGTTTTAATTTTTTCTCTTGGTATGGGACAATATATTTCTCCAACTTGAATGCCCTCAACATGTTCAATTGAATTCAAACCATAAGTCCTTTCAATCTTCTTGGGGAAGTAGACAGTATGTTCCTTGTCATTAACATTGAAGGTCACCTTTTCTTGATTACAATTGATAACAGCTCCTGCAGTATTAAGAAAAGGTCTAGCAAGAATAATAGACATATTATCATCTTCAGGCATTTCAAGCACAACAAAATCAGTTAATATCAAGCAATTATGAGCCACTTGAACAGGTACATCCTCACATATACCCACATGAATAGTGGTAGATTTATGAGCCATTTGCAAAGATATATCAGTTGGTATTAATTTTTCTAGTTGAAGCCTTTTATAGAGAGAGAAAGGCATAACACTAACTCCTGCTCCCAAATCACACAAAGCAGTTCTAACATAACTATTCTTAATAGAGCAAGGGATAGTTGGAATCCCCGGGTCTCCAAGTTTCTTAGGAACCTTACCATTCTTTTCAGCTTGTTGAGAATCCTGCTCAATTCTTTTGGGATGCCCCTCAGGATATAGAGGATCCTAGGTAGCAGCACCACTTCTAGTTCTAATTTCATAAGCATGTTTTTCTTTAGCAGCATTAACTAGCAAGTCATTTTGCACTTTAATGAGTTGATCTATTTGAGTTTGAACCATTTGAAAGTGTTTAACAATCATTTTAACATCATTAGAGGTTCTTTCCACAATATCTTTCAACTCAAAAATAGCTCTAGTGTTTTCCATTAGATGATTTTGCACCCTTTTATTAAAGTTATCTTGCTTAACAATAAAGATATCGAAATCTTCTAAGCATTGATCAGGAGGTTTAGAGTAAGGGATATCACCTTCATCAAAGTGTTGGAGAGAGTGTACCTCAATAGTGGATGAGTAGGGGATAGGCTTACATAATTCTTCTATAGGAGGTAATTCTTGACATCTGCAACTTTAATTCTCTTCTGCTTAAGACATTTCTTAGCTTCCTTAATTACTTCATCATTCAATTCAATAACTCCCCTCTTCTTTGATGTTGGAATAGGCTCCGGAATAGTAGGTTCAGGTACAATTACTTCAGGTATAGCTTGTTTAGGAGGAGTCCAATCTTCATAGTTCTTACTTATTTTAGCCATTAATTCCTCAGCTTCTTTAGGAGTCCTATTCCTGAAAACACAATCAGCACAACTATCTAGGTATGTCCTAGATCCTTCAGTTAGTACATTATAAAATATATCAAGAAGCTCATTCTTAGGTAATGGACTTCCAGCCGGTGCATGAATCAAAGCACAAAACCTTGCCCAAGATTCAGGCAATACCTCTTTTTCTCCCTGTTTAAAATCAAAAAGTTCTTGCAAAATAGCATGTCTATCACTAGGAGGAAAATATTTTTGTAGGAAAGTAATAATCAAGCACTCAGGGCTATCAATAGATCCATGAGGTAAATTACTAAACCAAGTTTTAGCTTCTCCTTTCAGTGAAAAAGGGAAGATCTTGGCAACAAAGTAAGTACGCATCTTAATATCATCAGAAAACAAGCCACTCATGGTAGAAAGTTCATTCATATGTGCTACCGCACTTTCATTCTTAGTCCCACAAAAAGGTTCTTTCTCCACGATAGCTATGTAAGATAGATCGAGAGAGAAATCATAATCTTCAACTATAATGTTTATGGGAGAAGCAACAAACTTAGCAACATGAGACAATTTGGGTCTAATAGTACGCCTCTCAAGGAGCCTCTTAGCAGCGCTCCTATCATGGATGTTTTTACATTCGTTAATAAATTCATCGGTCATCTCAACATAACCATCTTCAATATCATAACTTTCACTAGACTCAGGTGAACTAACAGGTGTGGTAGTGTCTTCATTAGGAGTTTCGGTATTTCCAGCTATAGTTCTAGCAATCGTAGCATCTAGGAAAGGACCTAATGAACCACTCTTATCAAGCACAGTAGAAGCAGCATCATAAGCATCAGAAGTTTCAGATTCAGCGGTAGTAGCAGTGTGTGTAGCATGTGTATGTGGTGGTGTAACGAGCTTACTTATAACAGATGGTGAATTAAGAGCAGCAGAGGTGTTCAGAACCGTACCTCTTTTTGTAGTGGATGTTAAAATAGGAAACTTGCCATCATGAGACTTACCCATGATGGATGGATAGAAGTGAACAATAGAGAATCCAAGTGAACTTGATAAATAAAGCTATGCTCCCCGGCAACGACGCTAGAAAATAGTCTTGATGACCCACAAGTATAGGGAGTGTATCGCAGTATTTTCGAGGGAAGTTAAACCCAATTTATTGATTGGACACAAGGGTAGCTAAAGAATATCTATAAGCCTTAACAACTGAGTTGTCAATCCAGCTACACCTAGAAACAATCTTGCTCACAACAGTTTATCAGTAGCAACGGTTTTGTAGTAGGAATAGCAAAGTAATAGTAGTAGTAAAGTAAAGACAGCAGTAACAATAGCAGTAAACAATAGGATTCGAGTGCGGTAGTCATAGGGATGGATGGACGGGTGTTGCATGGACAAGACAATTCATATAGCAAACAGAACATAGGGCAATTGCAGATAAATAAGATAAAGCATCCAAGTACTAGATAATGATAGGCATGTGTTCCATATATAGTCATACGTGCTCGCAATGAGAACTTGCACAACATCTTTTGTCCTGCCAGCCCGTTTGTAGCGGGGCCTCTAGGAAACTACTGGCAATTAAGGTGCTCCTTTTAATAGAGCACCGGAGCAAAGTATTAACATTCCATGAACACATGTGATCCTCACATCAAAGCCATTCCCTCCGGTTATAAGACCATAAACAATACTATCATAATGAATACATAACATGTTCAGATCTAAAATCATGGCACTCGGGCCCTTGTGACAAGCATTAAGCATAACAAGTTGCAACAAAGTCATAAAGCACTAATAGAAGATAGGCACCATGCCCTAACAATCTGATGTCATTACATGAACGATCTCATCCAATCCCTACCATCACCATAGCCTACAACGGGGGATTACTCACTCATAGATGAGGGAAACATGGATGGTCGATGGAGAAGCGATGGTGATGATGATGGCGATGATCTCCTCCAATTCCCCATCCCGGCAGGGTGCCAGAATAGAGTTTCTGGTGCTGTTTCGTGGAATCTGGTGGTGGCGGCGGAGTGGAACTCCTTCTGGAAAAACGTCGACCCCACCGAAGTTTTTAGGTCAGAAGGCTCCTTATAGGCGAAGAGGGAGACCGAGGGGGTGCCTGGGGGGGCCACACCACCCCCTGGCACGGCCTGGCCTGGCCCGCACCACCAAGTGGTGTGGCCACCCCCTAGCTCTTCTCCGTCTCGTATTCTGGCTCCTGGAGTCTTCGGGTGAAATAGGATTTTTGGCATATTTTCCGGGATTTTTCCTGACAGTTGATTTTCTGCACAAAAAGTAGACACCAAGGCAATTCTGCTGAAAACAGCGTCAGTCCGCGTTAGTTGCATCCAAATCACACAAGTTTAGAGGAGAAACAATAGTAAAAGTGTTCAGGAAAGTAGATACGTTTTGGACGTATCAGCTACTAGCAACGGAGAGTATGCAAGATCACAAATAACTTAGACATGATAGAATCAATAATCAATCTGACATAGTACCTAAATATCCATCGGATCCTCGCAAACACAACATATAGGATTACAAATAGATGATCTTGATCATGAACGGAGCTCACAAGATCTAAACATGGTAGCACAAAGGAGGAGAACCGACCATCTAGCTACTGTATGGACCCATAGTCCAGGAGTGAACTACTCACGCATCACTCCGGAGGCTGGCATGGTGATGAAGAAGGCCTCCGGGGTGATCTCTCCCCTCCGGCAGGGTGCCGGGAAGAGCTTCGGATCCCCCCGATCTAGGGATTAAGATGGTGGCGGCTACATACTCTTTCGTGGATTTTTGATCGGGTACTTAGGGTTTCTGCATCGGGGTACTTTTATAGGTGAAGGGGCAAGGTCGGTGGCCGCCCGGGGGGCCACACCAGGGCCTGGCACACCCAAGGGGGGCGCCACCCTATGGTGTGGCCGCCTCGTGGCCCCACTTCGGCTGCCCTTCAGACTCTGTGTTCCTTCTCGTAAAATATTGACTTTGGCTTTTGTCCCGTCCAACTTCAAGAATATTTCCCTACTAGCTTTTCTGAAACCAAAAACAGCAAAAAACAGGCAACTGGCACTACGGCATCTGGTTAATAGGTTAGTTCCAGAAAATGTATAAAAATACCTCAAAGTGTAAACAAAACATAATAAATTTGATATAAAACAAGCATGGATCATCAAAAATTATAGCTACGTTTACGACGTATCACCTGTTCTTTAATCAATCCTCTGTCCTTCGACCCATGTTCCTTAGATGGGGATGATAACTGGTGATCATCGAAGCTTTGCGACGATCATTTCTTCTCCCCCAGTCATGGCCTTCAACTTTGGCCATGGTGGTGGCGCAAGGGTGAGAGACAACTACCCTCAACAAAGATCTAATTTTCCACTGAACCGCCCTCTTGGTGGATTTGCGCCCAGCACGTTCGATCTGCATCAAGAGCGGCTGCCCCTTCAGGTAAGAGCTAATAACTCTAGATCGGTCGAGAATCAGGGAACATATCGTGTTCATTGTGATTCTTAGAACCCTAATGTTTCTTCTGGGCTGGTTGATCTGCGTCGTAACTTGTCAGAGAATAGTGAAGGGGTTTATTAGCAGAAAATAAAAAATTTACGGTGGAACAATCCATTGCCCAAGATTTATCTACTCCCTCCATTCTAAAATACACTACGTTTCAGAAAATCTCAGACAAATTAGCAAAACATTAATTAGTATACTAGTTTACTCCATGCCTAGCATGAAACAATGCGTCCTCTCCTCTTTATCAAAGAAAGACTAAATGCGGCCATGCAAAATTGCATGCACAATTTGGTTACTGGCTGTTTCTTTCAGCTGGGTGGTGCCTCTCTTGCGGACGGGGTTGGGTTGACCGCCTCGGGTGTGTGCCTGTGATTACTCTTCCTAGGCTATTAATTAGTGAGGTGGGCCCTCATATCCTAGAACGTAGACTAATTCCGAACAAAAAACCAACCCAGAACGTAGAGTATTTCGAATGGAGGGAGTATTAGTTAATGCAGTAATAGTAACAGAGATTCGATTACATACCTTTATAGAACGAACGCGGTAAACGTCCCGCAGGAAACATTGATGAAGTAGTCATACTCGTAGCCGACCTCAAGTTCGCGAAGCTCCTTGCATGACACCTCCTGGTCCTTACATGACAGCTCATCATCACAAGTGGCAATGCCCTCGAGATATCGCACACGTAAGTTGTATGACGAACTAATTCCGAAAAAAAACCAACCTAGCAGCGTGACGGTCAACACAAAGAGGAGGGGAAATTTTCTAAAAAAATAGTCCTTAAGTAATCCCCCTTTTTTCCCACAAATATAGACCACTTTATATAGAAAAAAAAAGTAGGACTCCCACCCCTAAAGTCCGAGGGTGGGACTAAAGGAAAAAGGAGAGGCAAGGGAGTAGTCGGCGGCCGGCTTGGCCTTTCCCCGCGCGCCAGCCCGCCCGCAACCTGGTAGCCTACGTGACTGAGGTCGGGCGAGCGGGTGGGCTTCTTCCCCGCAGCCTGCAAGCGCCTACCTCTGCCTGCGGCAATGAATGCCCACATGGGACGGCCCGCCAGCGCTGCGACGGCACGCATGTGTGTGCCACCCGCGTGCGCGCCAGCTTTGGCCCGCCTAAGCTCGCCCGCGTGGACCGAGCCAGGGCCTAGTAGCGATGACGTTGTTGTCCAGTGGGGGGCTCCCTCTTAGGCTGATTCCCTCTGGGAATTCGGTGCATTAGTGGAGGTTTCCCCTTAATATTAATTCAAATATTTATGTAATACATATTAGTTCATAATTAACATATTATAAATCTCTATTAATCAGAAACACCTTTCGGGTTATTCCTTCTTCCAAACATCTTCGAATCCTCTTCGAAACTTTTCCGTCAATCTCTTATCGGAACGATTCCAACATTCTCTTTCTCATCAGTGATCCATTTGCTTCCCTAACGATCTAAGAACATCATCGGACCCTTAAGTGTGTTACCCTATAGTTTGGGAATGACATAGTCATGATCGAGATCACCCTCGATCAATGATCAATAGCGGGAATGGGATATCCATAATGACCCCCATGCATTCCACGAAACTCAGTCGTTTTCGAACCATAAACTCGTTGTCCCTATACCTTTGTTTTTTTGATACATCACTTGTTTGAGATTTGATCTTTGGTATCATTATACCTATCTTATTACCGACAAGTCCACTTATGTCGTTATCGTGATATTCTATCCCTTGTCTGGTCCCTATTGGATGCAATCTCACCGAGTGAGCCTAGTGTATCTTCGAACCATAAACTCGGTGTATCCAATGGTTGCAACCTATTGGATACAATCTCATCGAGTGAGCCCAGTGTATCTTCCCGCCACGCGGGTGAATAAATTATGATCTTGATACATATGCCTCAATTGTTCCTTTAGAATACCCAATACACATCTTTATTATAATCACCCACTTATGGACATGACGGTTGATGTGATCAAAACAACGGCGGGAGATAGTGATTAATATGATCTCATGGTCTAAGGATAAGGACACTTAGTTTCTAACTATTGCAATGACAAACCATGTGACTTGATCATATTGCAATACTTAAGTGTGTAATGTCCATTATATCATTCTCCAATGATATGACTCCGTTGTCAACTGACATAAATGCTCCATGATCAGGAAACCTTGGTCACCAGTTGCCAAACGAACCAGTTGAATAGAGGCTACTAGCGACTTGGTTTGTTTACATATCACACACGTATCAATGTTTCCTCTTGATACATTTATAGCACAATATAAAACTATTATGAACTAATTAGATATGATAATAAACCTATTTATTATTTGCCTATAGGGCATATCTCCTTCAGTCTCCTACTTCTTGCACGAGACCCCCCCCCCCGTCAAGACATAGTGGGTGTGATCTATATCTTTGCCATGATTATTCTCTATGATCATTTTATGCATGATGACACAAGTGTTCATGTTATACTAAAGGAACTCTTGGTCCCAAAATCTAGTTGGTCCTCTCACAATAAAAAATTGGGCTTGCAAAATTCCAAATAAAATGTAAACAAAATGGGCATGGGCGCGGCGATGCAAACCTTGCGGCAATTTCGACGAACACATTGTGTGTGCCAAGTTGCCTCTCGTCTACCGTCGAGCTCGGCGCGGCGTCGCGGCAGCACGACGCTACTAAATCGAGCGACGTGCTATGGTGTTAACGAAAAAGCTGAGCTCCCAACGCGGTGGCGACGGCTGTACAGTGGGATAGAGCCGTCAGGACTAAATCGGCATGGCGATAGTGCCGAAATCGATTGGGGAAGACGAGGGTGCAGCTGAATTTTCCAGGAGGTTGCCTTGTTCGCGCGTGTGGCCAATGTAGCGCACACTGCAGTTGGAACACCAAATATCTGGCACCAGGTAGCGCAAATCACCGTGCTGCGCTAAAATTTTACAGTGCGTGCTCGGATATAGCGCCTACTGGAGGGGCGCGTGCAAGCTGTTGCGCGCTATATCAGCCAGTTTTTTAGCGCAGTGCCAATATAGCATAGCGGTAAATTGGTGTTGCGCTAAAAACGTGCAAAAGTAGCATGAGGGAGAGTGCGCACGCAGCTCCCGCGGGTGCAGGGAAGCGCGCTCTATACTTTTTGCCACGCGCGGGCTTCTACGCTGTTGCTTGCGCCAAATATGCTGCACCGCTTGCAATGAACACTATAAACAGAGCCACGCGCGCATCCAACCACCCGTGAACTTTCAACGCAGTGCCTATCCACTTCCCCACCCACCGATAGCCTGGCGCGCTGCCACATGTGGATGTTCCCGGATGTTTATCACATCCATATTTATGTTTATCCGGATTCGGATATTATCATGGCCATTTTCCTGGTTGAATGATTCGGATTATCCACAACTAGTTTCCACCCCTATCAACATGCCACCCAAGACAACCAAGCATGAATCTTGGAAGAGAAGGAAGAAGAAATAATAAGCTACCCTGAAGTCTCTCCGGACCGGCGGCTGTCACCCCTGGCAGATTTCTAGGATCTCTAGGCTAGCCCCACATACCAACACTACTCTTTTCTACGCACTTTGTCCTCACTCAAGCGCAACCGGGAACAACTTTCCGGTCGGTCACCCATCCTCAAATTGCTCCAGACAAAGCATGCTTAACCTAGAGTTCCTTTAAAGATGAGCCCCGGAAAAGAAGTTGCAACTTGTTGGTATGGGTATCCTATCAATCTTATTAATCCATATGCGTCGGGATCTTACACTCCGCCCCTGCAAGCTCAGAGTCTCCACCCTCTTCAACCCCGGATTCTGCATCCGCAAGCTCGGCCTAGGATACCAGGGGCTCATGGCATCAAGCTCGGAGTCTGCACCAGAGTCCTCGCCCGGAGTATCCACCCACCCCGGAGTTTCCAGCCTTGCATCACCGGATTCTTCGACCTGACATTGGGCCTACGCGCCTAAGAGCTGGGCGACGACCCATGTATCCCCTTTATATTTCTAAACTATCCTTAGCTCGTGGATGGCTATATATATGCCCCCATCCCCATCTGAGAACCCTAGAATGGATTGGATGAAGAGATGAGATAGAACTATGGACCCCTCCCCCTCCCTTAGAGATGATTCGGGTTCTTCACGTAGCTACTCTTTCCCCATGTGGATTCTAGTATTTCATGTGCCAATCTTCTCTCCCAAGGTTCTAATAGTGTCAATCTTCCTTAGTGTTCTATTGGTTGATATTCTTCCTTCCTAGAATTCTATTAGATCATTGGACTGGGTGATAAGAAAGAATCGGTTTCAACAAGAGCGATTGTTGGTTTGTTGAGTTCCAGAGGTTGCTCCACTGGGGGTTTACTATCAGGATCGATTCAATGAGTTTTCTTTGCTATGTAAATCCATTTGTATGTATGTGTCCTTCGTCGTGTTCTTCGTGTTTTTCGCCTTCCCCCTCGAATTGCCCTCAAATTCCTCATGAATCCGTGAAGATTGGGCCAACCCTAGGGGTGCAACCCTTATCAAGGTGAGTAGGTGGGACCGACCTCTAGGGTTTGGGAAGTTGAGATGTACGGTGCCACACGCACTCCACCTCCCTATATAAAGAAGGGGACAGTGGTAGCGAAAATAGACCACGGTGAGGGTTTCTCACTTGTCCCTTTGTTCCCAAGGCATTGCAATTGAGACTAGCATCTCGCCGACGTCGCTCCACCTGTATGTGTGTGTGTCTGACCGCATGGGTAGTTCACCTGAGCTACTGTGAGGGAGAGTTCCGTCGTCGCCTCCCTAGAAAGGAGGAGCCGAAGCTGACCGGGGAGCCGAAGCGAATCAGGGCAAGTGCAAGGACTATACACTACACCACAGCAAAATATTCCCAACATGCAAGTTGGTCGGGGAAGCAGCTTTCACCGACGGAAAGTCGGTCGGGAATCAGTTTTGCCGACTAACCTTGTCTGTCACTGTAAGTCCGGTCGGCGAAGGGTTTTCCCGACCAACATGTTTTTGCCGACGGACGGTCTGATGGCCATGTTCAATCTTTACCGACCAACGTATGTTTCCCGACCGATGTATATTTCCTGACCGACATTATTTCACCGACGAACTATCGGTCGATGTAACCTTTACCGACCAATAAATCACTGGCACTTCCCAAAAGATTTTCAGTCAAACCGTCGGTCGGCGTTCGATTTGCCGACCAACTTGCACTGGTATTTCCATCAGCTGTATATTCACGTACAATATATACAATTGAGAGCCAAAAATCAATAAAAATTACATCTTTCATGCAACAGTATACAAGCATATCCTCCAAAATGTAAAGAGGGATTAATCCACAACCACCAGTAATAACATATCCATTAATCCACAAACCACCAGTAACTTACATATCAGGTTACAAAATGATAGCTAAATTACCACATAATCAGGTCTGCAAAATGATAGTCAAATGTTACCACATTACCAGGTTTACAGAATGGTAGCAAACAAACATTCAGTCAGACTGCATTCACTGCATAACAAGACATCATGTTGATGTGAAACCTACAGCTACTTGGTGTTGACATCTACTTGGTGGATTGTGACATAAGTTCTGCATGATAACTCATATTTGAGGTGACACCTGCACAAACACAAACAAACAGATGATTGGCCATTGTTTCACTTCAAGAGAAATACATGTAGTAAACCTTTAAACGTATGTGCGCTAAATTGGCCATACAATCATCACATATGGTAGACCTATGATAAGAAGACATAAGAAAATAAGAGAGAAAATGCGATGCAATCAGCAAAGAAAGAAGCAATTTATAGCCAGATTTCAGGGAACACATATTTGCAGCACTCGAGCTGCAGTGCTCATAGTATTTGAAATGGGTACTTTGAGTTTAAAGAAAACATAAAATTTATTCTATGAATACATACACAGAATATTGATGTGAAGTAACCGGTAGAAATCTTGTATTTTGAGTTGCAGAAAAAATAAAAATCTGGTTGTATACTGGACCTCATTTTTCTGTCAGAATTTTTGCCTTTTTGTGTAGTTCAAAATCTAGATTTATATAAGACTTCATTTAAATGTTGCTGGTATGTAACACTACTGTGCCAAGTGTAATTGACATAGTGCATTCTGAGGACAAACTACAAAGAAACCTCAATGGCATCATCATTGTATGGTTGGTTCATTACAATTGATGTGAACATTATGCAAAGTACTGCTCTAATTTCATGATACTAGATGTGAGAAAACCATTAAGCACTACAGTAGAGGACAAATTATCATTTATTTGTGATTTACTATTGTTTTATAGTATCATCGCCAAGATTAATTGAAATACCTCAGCGTCGGGATGATGCAGACGCCCCGGCTTGTAGGGCCTCATCTGGCAGAATTATATCAATTCAACATAATTAGCGCATAAAACAAAACAAGTTGTGTGGATAAAACACACAGGAATGGTGATTACCTTGCTAGATGGCCATGCAATGGACCTTGTGACAGCATCACTGATATATTGTAAATCATCATACTGATACGGCAACGTAGCATCCCTTCTAATTGCAACAGTCAGAAAAACCTCATAAGTTGCTGGTCCAAGCGGCTCCCCTCCCACAAGTGTGTCTGGGTCAATCGAGATAACTGATGCCTTAGCAACAGGAGATTCATAACCAGTCCATGCTAATAGAAGCACATCCATCCCAATCTGAAAAATTAATAGTTCAGAACCATGGAAATGAAAAAGCATTTAAATATGCAGCTAGTAAGGATGCATGAGAAGATTACAAGGCTTTCATCTTGGTGGATTGAAGAGATTTTTGGGTTTGCAACCCTTCTCTGAACATAGTCGTCTTGGCCATATTCTTCACCATCATTATCTTCCCCTAGTTCATCTCTTGAGTTCTGCCAAAAACAATATGTAACTTACTATATGCATGATGAATAATTAATGCAATGCTCAGATTATGTATGTGCAAAATAGTTCATTACTTGTCGAGAATTAGAACCATGTTGAGAGCCTGGAGTCTCCAAATTATGCTCTCTTTGTGAAGTTAATATCATTCCTTTCATTTGGTTTATTTGTTCCTACAGTTGTTGCATCTGCTCCTCCATCATCTTCATGCGATGTTCAGATTCTCGACGTGCTACCATTTCAACTAGAGCCCTCGTGTTCATTTTACCCCGTGTACCTGGTGTTCCCACATCTTGAGGTGTTGGACCTAGACCTAGTACACGGACATGACCCCTTCGCTCTTTCATTCCACAAACTCGTGCAAGCAGATCACCTTCTTTCATAGTTTTTTCCTTCCAGTCATGGTGTTTTTCAGCTGCCTCTATGAGATCATTCTGAAGAATATATGGCATTTACTTTAGTACAATTTCTAAGTTATACAAAAGTTAGATGGAAAAAACACATACAATAATTGGTGCTGCCTGTGGCACATGTTGTCCTTTTTTAGGTCCTTTCTTGAGGGTATGTATTCTGATATACACTTCGTCTCTCCGAGGGGCATACCCAAGTTCCTCAGCCTACAAACATTTGTTATATACGAATATGTATTAGTCCTTGAAACACAACCATTTATAATTAGAAATTTAGAGGACACACAACACCATTTAATTAAGACAATATTCTTACCATTTCTTGGGTAACACGAGCATGACTCTTGCTGCCAGCTGTATGAGGCACTATCGACTTGGCACGATTCTCTTTGGCTATGGCACTGCGAGCCTGCAACAAATCAGTGTGAGCCAATGGTAACTAACAGGATGGAATATACCATAACATTACTAGGCTGCCTGACTTACTTCAAATTAAGGAGATCTCCAATATTTAATAAGGTCCTTCCAATCAGCTTCACTAATTCTCTCGTCACGTTTTTTCACAAGTTGTTCATCAGTCAATGTAGCATCAAACTTTATCTTTTTTAAATCCGCCTTCCATTCCTTCCATTTTGTGCGTGAAGTGTTAATAACATATCTCAAAGCAGTTGAGTCCAGCTCATAAAATGCCTATTAAAATGAGTGAGAGGACGATGTTCATCTAGATGGTTCGGCTAGATGGATTTAAGTAGAACCCGTAAGTTGTAAATTACGTAATGCAATACATGTAAGTGATCCCACACTAACAACTTCTTTTCTTCATCAATATCTCTCCAGTCTAATTTTTTTGGTGGTATATGCTTCCTGACCAGAGTACCAATGAAATTGGCAAATTCAATTGCATCTGGCCCAATTGGTTGGCCATGCTCATTGAGTGGAATTTTGATTTTGGGCTTATTCATCCTTGAATATATGTTAGCCTTTAGAGTAATCTTCCGGCCACCTTTCTCGTCATCAACAATCTCAGGAGTGATCTCTTCACCGCAAGAAAATGAACTGAGTTAAATAAACAAATGCTAGCTAGTTACATGCGGCTATGATCTGAAACAATTATAAGCAACTATACCTTTCGAAGGTTGGTCCGCAGGATTTGCATTATCACTCTCTTTTGATGCACTAGACCTCAAAACACGTCTTTCATTTGTATTTTCAACTGTGCGGGAGGGTGCCTGCATAGATATGCCAGTGATGAGGTTGCATTTTCTTCCACGAGGGAGAAAAGTAATGTGTTCCAAGCTACATACCTTTCTTTTCTGTTTTGGGGGTCGGCTTGCTTCGATATCCTCACTAAGTGCAGAACTTGCTCGGCGTACTAATGCCATCCTTCTCTCATTTTCTTCCAAATTCTTTTGTCTTTGTAGTTCATACTCAACTTCTTTCAGTTGTTCATCGGTGACCATCGCATATTTACCCTTTCCTCTTCCGCTTGCCATTTTTCCTCCTACAAAAGACACACTGTATAAATACATGCTGAGAATACAAACATAAGAGGAAATTTGTACACAGCGCTTACTTTTTCTTAACATCACTTGATTTAAGAATTATTCCATCTAGATATGTCCTAGCAGAACCAATGCCTCCATCGGCAACACTCACACGTATAGTATTACATGGATCGGGCAATGTCACATGTAAAGCATTACCAGGCTCAATATTTTCAGCTTCATTTATGTCATAAAATGATGGTATAACAACACTAGACCACTCAGCATCAATGGGATCTTGAACATAGTAAACTTGAGTTGCTTGTGCTGCTAAAATGAAAGGCTCGTCTGACATCTTCTCACCGGTATTGAATAAATGCTTGAAATTCATAGAAGTGATTCCAAACTGATCAGTCTTTACCCATTTGTCTTCTACACGATTATCAACCCAGTCACATTTGAACAACACTACTTTTCCTTCATGTTGGTAGTTTAGCTCAAGAATTTCCTTTATAATGCCATAGTATGCCTTATTTCTTATAGTAGCATTGTCCCCATTTCCTCTTTCACAGGATGTGGTTTGTGCAATAAGAGCTACCCCACTACTTTGCACCGGACGATCCTCATCATATGATTGTGTACGAAAGTCTATCCCATTTATAGCATAACTACTATACTTAAGCGCGACCATGTTTGGCTCTTTAGCTAATATTTTTATCTCTTGTGGTGCTTCATCACCCAATTCTACCACCTATGATTACAAAACGCAAATGTTACACTAATGGAATTACATGTCTTATAGGTTGAACAAGTCGCATGTCTACTTACGTGCAACTGAAACCACTCGTGAAAGGTCTCGTAATGCACACGGTCGATTTCTCGTCTACTTCGAAGACCAATAGAGGAAAGGTACCTAATATGCTTGCTGCAAAGGTTACATTTTTCACTCAAACAGGGAAGACATAAATAACCTAATAACAAACACTGCATAATGGGGACATCTTACTTTAAGTATGGTTCTATGTGGTCATAGTTGAATAGGACATATCTATGAGCTTGCAGCCAAGTTTGGTTATCTAACATCACAATGCACTTGCCAGCCAGCCCTCTGCCAATGTTGCGGAAGAAAGGAGTTGCAGCAGCAACTTCCATATCCAAATCTCCATCATTCTTAGCTCCTCGGTTAAACCGAGTCTCGCCATCTAAATAACGAGAGAAAAATGTCAAGGTCTCGTCAAACAAATACCCCTCAGCTATTGATCCTTCCACGTTGCTTCTAGTATGGACGTGTCCCTTAAGCTTTCCGATATACCTATATTTACCTACACATAATTAACAGATAAGTTCAATTATAAAATAAATGTTACTGTCCTAATAAGGTAATAGTACAAAAAAGTACCTCTCTATAGACCACATGCTGCAAAAATATACTGGACCGGCTATCATTGCTTGGGCAGGAAGATGAACCATCAAGTGTACCATAATATCGAAAAAAGATGGGAGGAATATAGCCTCAAGAAGGCTCAAGGTCTCAGCGATTTCAGCCCGTAATCTTTCCATGTCACTTATGCGAATAACTGGTGAGTACATTTTCTTGAAAAATCTGCTAACACGTATCAATACAACACTCACTCTTTCTGGCAATGTTCTTCGCACAGCAAGTGGCAACAAGTCTTGCAAAATAACATGGTTGTCATGGCTTTTTAATCCAGTTATCTTTCTCTTCTTGACATGCACATTACGACGTAGGTCAGATGCATAATAGGGAGGAACATGGCACTTTTAAATACTTTGCAGAATGTTCTTTGTTGATCTGGTTCCATAGCATAAGGTGCAGGAGGAAAAAAAAATTTCATCTTTACTAATGTCAATAGGATGAAGATCCTTTCTAATATTGTGTTCTTCCAGGTCATACCGAGAATTAATGTTATCCTTGGTTTTTCCCTCGATTGCCAACAATGTGTTAACTATGTTATCACACACGTTTTTCTCTATGTGCATGATATCAAAGTTATGGTGCATTTTCAAATCCTTCCAATATGGCAGCTTAAACAAAATAGAATGCCTTTTCCAAATGATCGGTGGTTCCCCTTCCTTGCGTTTCTTTGTTTTGGGCTTCTTCCCCTTAGGATCCTTCCCAAAGTTGGTTGGATATTTTTAGTCAGCTCAAAGATTTGACTACCGGAAAGTGGAACGGGTGCTGTCTCAAGTTCTATGCCATCAAATATACGTGTGTCATACCTCAAGTGATGATTTGCATGCAAGAACCTACTGCGCCCCATATAGCAAGTCTTGCTGCCATTATTCAGCCTAAGAGAACATGTATGGGAGTGGCATTCAGGGCAAGCTCCTGTTCCAGATGTAGCACATGCATACACATTCCCAAGACCCGGATAATTTGTAATTGTGCATAATATGGCAGCATGCAACTGGAAGTAGTCCCGCGTTGAAGCATCATAGGTCCTAACACCATGAAGAAACATATCTTGCAAATCATCAACTAGCGGCTCGAAATAGACATCAATATCACTACCAGGAGCGTTTCGTCCTAGAATCAACAGCGATAAGATGAAATTTGGTTGCTTCATAACCATTGAGGGTGGAAAGTTATAAGGAATCAATAGAACAGGCCAAATGCTATAGCTAAGATTCATGGACCGAAATGGGTTAAACCCATCCATAGCTAGTGCAAGCCTAATATTTCGGCTGTCTTTAGAAAAATCTGGATATTTTTCATCAAAGTCTTTCCAAAGGGGAGAATCTGCTGGATGCCTAAGCAAACCATCTTCCGTGCGTTGTTATGTGTGCCATCTTGTGAGAGCTGCTGTTCTAGAGCATGCAAACAACCTTTGAAGCCTTTTCTTTATTGGGAAGTACTGAAGAACCTTCTTAGGAGCCTTGTGGACACGTTTCCCATCTACATACTTCCTTTCAGATTTCCATCGTGAAGCTTTACATTTCGGGCATGAATTAGCATTGGCATTGTCTTTCCAAAATAGAATGCAGTCATTCTCACATGCATGAATGTTAACATACCCAAGTCCTAGGCACTTGACTAGTTTTTTGGCTTCATTGAAGTTTTTAGGTATTGCAGACTCGGGGTAAGCTTCTTTGAGTAGATCTAACAACAGATTAAAACTTTTATCAGACCACCCTCCGAGCAATTTGGTGTGAAGAAGTCTCACTAGGAAACGAAGCTTTGAGAAGTTTTTACATCCCGGATATAGCTCCTGTCTAGAATCAGCTTCCAAATTGTGAAGAGATTCTAGGAAAGATTTATCCTGATCTGAACCTCCATCATCTTCAAAATCGCCCCTCCCATCTAAACCACCCGCTAGGTCTCTTAGCAAATCAGAGATATCGTCACCCTCATCCTTATCTTCGACATCATAACAACTTGGCGGATTCGACGAAGAAGATCCACGCTCTCCATGAATATCCATTGTTTGTATCCTTCTACAAAACCTTCACATACCAGGTGCTCACGAACTATTCTTTCTTCTCTCCAGTACGAGTTCACACAATTTTTGCAAGGACATAATATTTTGTTCTCAACCGATGATTTAGTAAATGCAAAACCCAAGAATCTAGCAAGCCCTTGTAAGTACTCCTCTGTATGCCTACATGCAAGCATACATATGCAGCATGTTACATTCGAGTTTAGCAAGTACTAATATCTCCCAAATTTAAAATATGTGTGTTGTACCTAGGGGCATCCATCCAACTTTTATCCATGCTAGTTGCACACTTGATTACTACCAATAGTAAATCCTGGCAGAATAATAGCAGAACCATATAACACAAGAAATCATTGGAAGTAATGTAAATAGATCTTATCGCGGTTCCAAAAAGAAAAGAAAAGGCATGCACCCAATTGATAAAGATAGATACCACCATAAACAAAAGTACAAACACATCAAAGAGGAAGGACAATGCCAGCTTTATTTTCAGACTGATGTAGTAAGCCATCTCACCAACTAGTGGGCAGGCAGAGGCAGGGATGACGATTTTGCGCCACACCCAAGGAACTTGTGAGTCGTCGGGAGCAAGGATCCTAATAACCAAACAATTGGGCAATGTTAATTAGGCTCTACTAATTTTATGAAATTAGTGCTAAACAACAATTTTCTAGTAAGCAAGGACCGTGAATAGAATACTGGCTGCATATAAATTAAGGAGATGAGAAACTACATAAGCATGCAAATACGGCAGGTTATAAATTAATGTCAAATCTTTGGCAAAGATGGTGCCTACTTCTGATTACACAAGTTACTTCCTAAAATGAAATACACACATGATCTGATGCACTATATATTAATCCAATACTAAGTAGGACCAAAGTAAGACGTCGTAGATCATAAAAAATAGATTTGCACAAGACATCTAAGATCCTTAATTTGGGGGGAAAAAGTAAGGAGTACATGAACTCACAAACTGGCAGGGGATGATAGTAACAAATAGTGAGGGGGTGTTGATGTGTTGTCCCTGAGAGCTCGTTTGTTGGTGGTAGAAAGAAACCTAAAAACCAAACAAAATATAGATTATAAATATAGCCTTCACTTACAGAACAAACCGGTGAAGCAACAATTAATATTTTAATAATATAAGCTACGAGGATCGCATCTTTCAAGATTTAAAATATGCAAGAAGTCACTTCTTAACTCTTAGCTAGTAATCCACATATTTAGTTTAAATTTGCCATTTTTCTAGAATTCTTAGATTACATAATCTTAACTGGAATTTTGACTATATAACAACCGTGAGTACATCTTTTAAATAATAGCCTTTTTGAACAGATTTTGTCTAGGAATTAACCAGTATCAAGTTACCACATGTGAAACTAACTACTACCAGATCTAACAACTTCTTAATTAACTCACCATAGCTAAGCAGTACTCTCTCCAATCCAAATTAGTTGATTTGATTTTGTCTAGATTCAGATGTATCTAGCCCTAAAAAAGTCTATTATACTTAAATCTAGACAAATCTAAGTCAACTAATTTGGATCAGAGAGAGTATCAAAATAATCCATCCAATTAACTACAGCTACCAACTCATGAACATGCACACATCATACAATTGAGAAAGAAGAGGGTTGAATCACAATGGGTAAACCAGCTAGCAGCACATCAATCCAAAAAAAACACAAGCGAACTAGTATATCTAGTCCATCCGCTTGTTATTAGGTGAGAGACACAACATCGCTGAAACAATTGGTCGAACAGGGCACATGTCACCAGCTAGCTAGACAGAGGATTCCCGGCAAAGAAAAAAGCTAGACAGAGGATAGCGGCAGCGGCCTCCACACTTCCACGCACAGAGAGTAGCTGCAACGCGCGTAGAGAGGGAGAGAGAGAAGTGAACTCACCGGAATTTGGGCGTATACAAGAATCCAGCGGGCAACAACTAGGTGTGGATAGCGACGGAACTTTGGAATGGCGGGATGTCAACTAGCCACTAGATGGGGGCGTGAGGAGCAGGTCGTAACTTGCCAGACGGGCAGCGTTTCTGCCGGCCGGAGAGAACTTCGCTCTAGAAGAAGTGGAGATACGGATAAGGCTACAAGTTGCGCGCGCTGGGCCAAAATATTGGCGCTAATATGTTTTGCCCGGCGGGGCAGAGGTTTGGCGCGTCGTTGGCCCAGTTAGCAACCCGCAGTTGGTTGGTATTATTTACCGACTGACGTGCGGATGGCTATTGACGTAGTGCCGACCGACAGTTTGACAATAATAGTAATTTTATTGCCGACCGACAGTCTGACGTTATGTACTGGTTATCCCAACCGACTGTTTGTCATACATTTTTCCCGACCGACAACCCGTTGTCGATTGAGACTTTTGCCAACCAACAACGGTTGGGAATATAGTGATGTGGTGTACACTACACCACAGCAAAATATTCCCAATAGGCAAGTTGGTCGAGGAAGCAGCTTTCACCGACGGAAAGTCGGTCGGGAATCAGTTTTGCCGACCGACCTTGTTTGTCACCGTAAGTCCGGTCGGCGAAGGGTTTTCCCGACCAACATGTTTTTGCCGATGGACGGTCTGATGGCCCTGTTTAATCTTTACCGACCAATGTATGTTTCCCGACCGACATTATTTCACCGACAAACTATCGGTCGACGTAACCTTTACCGACCAATAAATCGTTGGCACTTCCCGAAAGATTTTCAGTCAAACCGTCGGCCGGCGTTCGATTTGCCGACCTACTTGCACTGTTATTTCCATCAGCTGTATATTCACGTACAATATATACAATTGAGAGCCAAAAATCAATAAAAATCACATCTTTCATGCAACAGTATACAAGCATATCCTCCAAAATTTAAAGAGGGATTAATCCACAACCACCAGTAATAACATATCCATTAATCCACAAACCACCAGTAACTTACATATCAGGTTACAAAATGATAGCTAAATTACCACATAATCAGGTCTGCAAAATGATAGTCAAATGTTACCACATTACCAGGTTTACAGAATGGTAGCAAACAAACATTCAGTCAGACTGCATTCACTGCATAACAAGACATCATGTTGATGTGAAACCTACAGCTACTTGGTGTCGACATCTACTTGGTGGATTGTGACATAAGTTCTGCATGATAACTCATATTTGAGGTGACACCTGCACAAACACAAACAAACAGATGATTGGCCATTGTTTCACTTCAAGAGAAATACATGTAGTAAACCTTTAAACGTATGTGCGCTAAATTAGCCATACAATCATCACATATGGTAGACCTATGATAAAAAGACATAAGAAAATAAGAGAGAAAATGCGATGCAATCAGCAAAGAAAGAAGCAATTTATAGCCAGATTTCAGGGAACACATATTTGCAGCACCCGAGCTGCAGTGCCCATAGTATTTGAAATGGGTACTTTGAGTTTAAAAAAACATAAAATTTATTCTATGAATACATACACAGAATATTGATATGAAGTAACCGGTAGAAATCATTGTATTTTGAGTTGCAGAAAAAATAAAAATCTGGTTGTATACTGGACCTCATTTTTCTGTCAGAATTTTTTCCTTTTTGTGTAGTTCAAAATATGGATTTATATAAGACTTCATTTAAATGTTGCTGGTATGTAACACTACTACTTACTTAGAGTGCCAAGTGTAATTGACACAGTGCATTCTGAGGACATAATACAAAGAAACCTCAATGGCATCATCATTGTATGGTTGGTTCATTACAATTGATGTGAACATTATGCAAAGTACCGCTCTAATTTCATGATACTAGATGTGAGAAAACCATTAAGCACTATAGTAGAGGACAAATTATCATTTATTTGTGATTTACTATTGTTTTATAGTATCATCGCCAGGATTAACTGAAATACCTCAGCGTCGGGATGATGCAGACGCCCCCGGCTTGTAGGGCCTCGTCTGGCAGAATTATATCAATTCAACATAATTAGCGCATAAAACAAAACAAGTTGTGTGGATAAAACACACAGGAATGGTGATTACCTTGCTAGATGGCCATGCAATGGACCTTGTGACAGCATCACTGATATATCGTAAATCATCATACTGATACGGCAACGTAGCATCCCTTCTAATTGCAACAGTCACAAAAACCTCATAAGTTGCTGGTCCAAGCGGCTCCCCTCCCACAAGTGTGTCTGGGTCAATCGAGATAACTGTTGCCTTAGCAACAGGAGATTCATAACCAGTCCATGCTAATAGAAGCACATCCATCCCAATCTGAAAAATTAATAGTTCAGAACCATGGAAATGAAAAAACATTTAAATATGCAGCTAGTAAGGATGCATGAGAAGATTACAAGGCTTTCATCTTGGTGGATTGAAGAGATTTTTGGGTTTGCAACCCTTCTCTGAACATTCAAAATTTAATTTTTAAATTCGTTCGGTAACCGGTCGGGATTTTCCGGTAACCGCGGTAACCGGAAATCTCGACCACCCTCAGGATTTTTTTCTAGATCGGGAACCAAAACATTGAACAATACAACAAATCATGTCCTTTTTTTGGGCGGGAGCTGTTGTAAGTCAGATTCGGACTGATTCCGCAGCTGGCAGCTGGGCACGCACACGAGCGACGAGCGGGACAAGATAGCACTAGCTCGGGCGCCTTGTTATCCCCTGCAGGTCCGTTGGCTCTTCCTGCTTGACCAGTTCGCGTCCACGCGTACCGATCATCCATCGGTCGCCATCGCGCCCCAAAACTACGAGACCGATTGATCTGGCCAAGGACCAACAACGAATGGTTCTCGCGCGTACTACGCCGATTCCTAGGAGCGAGCGGGACACGCAGCTAGCGTCATCATTTTTGCATGGATAGATCGTCAAGCGAGCGACATCGATCGGTTGAGCGCGACTGGCGTCGTATACTCGTATGTAGCTAGCTGCATGTACACGCGCGCATGGCGTACGTGCGTGCGTGGCGCGTGTGCCAAGGGGTTGTTTTGGAGGATCGGGAAGGGGTCAATCCACCAATATTGTCGATCGATCGGCATCGGTTGGTGTCCAAGCATGTCCCCTGGCAAAACAACAGTTTTGTTTGCGCGCTTCCAATCGGTGTTGTTCTTAGGCCAGGAGATAAACTTAATTATTACTACTAGTCTTCTAGGTGCTAGACTAATTACAATATTATTATTGACCAGGTGTCCAGTTTTAACGCACATATACGTGCACGAATCCTGCGATTTGGATAGCTAGACGTATGTATGTGCTGGAGGCGACAGCTGCTATGAAAACCTGCTTCGATCGAGAGGGAGAGGATGAATTAAAGAAGAATCGTGCGGGACAAAACAATCGCACTACGTGATCGCAGCCAGTGTAGCGGTCTCGCAGCTGGGATCTTAGATGACTCTTTAATTTCCAGCTACTACAAATGATCACGTTTTCTTATTTCAGTTCCGTGATCATCGAGAACGGGGTAGTAGCCTGGTGGTTTGGCTCGCAGTTGGCGCATCCCAGCCACCGGAGTTTGATCCATGTTAAAGACAAATTTCCGAAATTCTCACGCCAACCCGCTTCTACTACTTTAAAAAAGTGTATAGTTCCTCCAAAGCTCCATTTTTTTTATTTTTTTTTCCGTGATCATCCTGCAAATAGTTGTATGGTATGGTTGCTATATTAATATAGCGGGGCGAAACACTGTTCCGAGAATCATCTTACAAATAGTGATAGGAGAAAAACTATGGACCTGTTTGGTTCCTAACCATAATTTGCAAGTATAAATTTGACAAGTGTGGCAGCCACAAAAGTTGGACTGAAAAATTGGAGGTCACAAAATGTGCAAAACTTGGCAAAAACAAGTTAGCTTACGATAGGTGGACCCGGTAAACAATAAAGTGTGCAATGCTAAAGGGTGGTAAGAACCAAATACATGCCGAATTGCTAAACTTTAACTTGGCAAACCATGGTCGTGAACCAAAAAAATCCTATAATTCCCTCTGTGCCAATTTTTTCTTTAAACAAGGCAAAAAGATTTGGCATTTTCAGTAAAGGAGAAGGTTTTAGAAACAAAAGCCTATGGCTTTACATAGGGCTTTACAAGACAAAAGGTCTACTCTCCCAGCATTGCATTGCTCAAAATGTTAGCACCAGCCATTCTTCAAGCCTTGGCTTCCTCCTTAATCTTTGCAATGACAACATTAACGGGGGAGGATGAGTGGCAAAAAAAACTCTAGCGTTGCGCTCCATGCCAAATTAGTTCAACTTTATCTTGATACGCAAATGTTTTTTAATGTATAGGTATAGACGATTCTAGATAAAGTTGAGATAACTATTTTAGACGAAAATAATACTCCCTCAATCTAGAAATACCGTATTTGTCTAGTTCGTATGTATTTAATGACGTGGTTTAGTATATAGATATATGTGAATCTAGATAAACCAAGTCAGTCACATATGGGTATCTCCTCACACGTCTTCTTTCCAGTTAGCTCGACGTTAGTTCTCCAGTTTTGTTCACGACATCTTAAGCACAGGGTATGAAATTGTTACTAGTCCGGTACGCCACTGCAGCACAACTCCAGCAATATACTCCCTCCGTTCTAAAATATAGGATATTTTAGTTTTGTGAAAAGAAAGTGTATCTAGACATTTTTTTAGTGTGTAGGTTTACTCAAAACCTACATGAACTTAGACACTAAAGGAGATCTAGATACACGCCTTTCACAAAGCTAAAACATCTTATATTTTGAAACGGAGGGAGTAGTCTGGAAATGCACTTTTGATCCCATATGTATATGCTCCTTTTATTAAAAACATATATTTTGAAATGTTAAAAAAGAAAAAAAAACATATTCATGTAAAATATGTTTTGTGGGTTGTGTAAAAATATTAAACACATTCTATAGGCACACGTGCTGTTTCATAAAAAAGATATGTTTTGTGGGTTGTGTAAAAATGACAAAAACATGTCCCTTTGAGAGCCTTATTTTATCAACTAAATTTGTCTTTTTACAGAAGGCACACAAAATGTCTATTTTTTGTGAAACTGCATTGTGAGCACCTATTTTTTTTATTTGTACGTGCACGTATTTTTTCATTTATTTTTTGATATTTCAAAATTTGTTGAAAACAAAACTCAAATAAAAGGGAGCATATACCAAGAGCAAAATAGGCGCGTCACATCCTCCTACTGAGCCTTCAGAGAAAAAAGATCATCCCAGCCGGCTCGAGCTGGATCGGCTCCAAACTGTGACCGACCGAGCCGCGTAACCAGGGGCAGAGGAGAAAAAAGAAAGCAAAGGCCCATGATTTCCAGCGCACTGAGCCCCCTGGAGCGGGGCCCACTTGGGTGGACGAAAGATTGCGAGGGAGGAAAAAATAAAGACAGGGCTGGCCCACCGGCCCGGCCGTGCGCCTTGCTTTGCCGGCACTTTCCCTGACACCACCCACAACCTCCCCGCAATCATTGGGGAACTCCAATCAGTCCACTCACGTACTTAAACTACTGTATATTTTTATTTTTTTTTGCCCAATTCACTCCTCAAACCCGAGATATACTGGTGTGGTGCATGCCAATAATTCACATATTGCTTCGTCATTCGTTCAGGTGGTTCAACTGAAAAATAATATCACCATATTTTCATAATTTTTTTGTTGATTAAATTTGTACCTATATTCGTGATATATACTGGAGAGCCCAGGGAGCAAGTACATTTTTTTTGCGATGACTCTCCTAAATTTGCTTACAGACTTTTTTTTCATCCAAGATCTTGCTCATTTACAAAAAAAACAAAACAAAGCACAACCTTTTGACATAGATAGAGATAGCATTATATTCACTTTAATTTCCAGCCTTTTCCATGCCAGCTTTGTGCTATCTGAGCTCCTGATCCAACTCAATTAACTCTATAACCTACCACACCCCATGTTGGAGGAATTATTGGATGGGCCATGCCTGCCACCCGGTCCATAGTGGTTGCTCTTGTTCCTCCATTCACTCCTGGGACCTTGCACTTTTGGCCTGACGCACCGTATGATTGCATCCTGAGTAAAGTTTGGGAGTATTGTTTTTGTTAGCAACACATGACCTTTCTTGCACTTTCATTCTGATAGAGTTCCTATCATGTTTTTAAGTGGAAAAATTGTGGATAAATCTTGTGGAATATAGCAGGACATAAGGTTCCGGCTTTAATTCAGAATGTTGGATAAGAAAAAACAATACTCCTACTTTTAGTTGAAGTTTGAGTTATGGATTATGAGGCATGTGCATATAGCTAAGCAAAGTGTCTACTATTGCAAAAAGAATAAGAATTAGAGTATTTTGTCATTAAATAGGACTTCTATTGGTACTACGAAAAAAAATATAATCTCCCCTCCTGCAGCTAGTACCATGGCCGGTCATACTTTTAGTTGAAGTTTGAGTTATGGATTATGAGGCATGTACATATAGCTAAGCAAAGTGTCTACTATTGCAACAAGAATAAGAATTATAGTATTTTTGTCATTAAATAGGACTTCTATTGGTACTACGAGAAAAAAAATATAATCTCCCCTCCCGCAGCTAGTAGCATGGCCGGTCATACTTCAACTTGAGCCTGTATAAATATGAAGCTAGTCCAAATAGACTAAACATACTTTTACACATATAGTTGTACTATAGGTCTGTGGGTTGGGTTCCAATGCAATTCCACGTCTAGCTTTTACAAAACTTCCTAGAAATTTAATCTTCTTTGTAGTACTGACCGATCAGAGAAACAAACACTCATCTTTATCTTTGTTTAGGGATACCCTAAAAGCCCATTTTGACATTATTTAATTATCAGGAAAATATGCGTTAATGCCCGCTCCAAAACTTGTAAAGCTGGTAAGAATGAAACGTGCACACTTTATAAGGCGTCAAGGTCTGAGATTACATTTTTGAGATGCTTATTTCTCCTTAATTCAAACATTTCAAGCGAAAATTCCTTGTTTTGGAGTAGTCAAACCAGCACCGGGATATAGATGGTAGTAGCGTATTTTTTGTACGGAATAAAGGTTGTAGTTAAAAAATAAAGGCATTGTAAAGTTTAGCTGAATGTTTCTATATTTTTGCATCACCACTGCCTCTCGCTTGAATGAAGACACCTGATCCCGATCCCGATCGCCCCGACTTTCTCAAATGCAAATGTCGACCACCAGCCATTTTCCTTTAGTACGGGTATACTATTCTCAAATAAAAAGGCACGGGTATATTGATATTTTTTGGCAGGGTTTGAGACTGTCCTTTATTTTCCATTCAGCTGAAGGAACCATGGAAGTGGTATGCATGGATGCAATGATAGGTCCCATGTTTATGTATGTTGGCATGACAGGGAGGACCTGACCAATCTTGTACTGAAAGCCGCATCAGGAGCAGAGCAGATGGGGTGTTTGAATAATAGCGCTAGGGGTGTGCACTTAGGGTGGCGTTCAAGTCCCCTAGGTGTTGTTGTCGGGCCAAGTGGGTGCTTTCTTTTGTCCTCAAATTATTAGGCAGACAAGCTAGCTCCATTGCTGACCCTACCGGGTTTCATTGCTTATAATGCTACTATGCTATAGATGAGTGGGCACTTATTTGCTTTTATGAGAAAAACAAATGTTTATCACGAGCAGGAGCGTGGCTAATTAAGAAAAGATGAGCGCCATTGCGACGTATATTCCATTTTTGTTATCGAGCGGTTGATGTTAAGGCCTCAGAGATTTTGTTAAACCGAAAGAGCACTTGAGAGGATTGGTATGTTTATTATTTGATGATGAAGTAGTATGGAAGAGTATCAGGTGTGCAAATAATTGGTTTGGTGATTCAGCTACCACCGTCTCCATCGATCAGCGCAAGAGATTCATACACATCCTGAAGCGCCTTTTTTTCCCATCTTTTACAAGTAATCTACTTACCACTCTAGACTATACATTATATTAGTACTACTACTTACATTACTTCGGAAACAAAAATTGTTTTTGCTGTTTTGTGACATGACGGCCGTGGTTCTACCTAGGGTTGCAAAACGGCACCGCATCTGCCCGCTTCATAGTCAAAATTGGTAACTAGAACATCTCCACTAGAAAGGCCTCCCAAACAGCTATGGGGTGCCGACGCTCAAAAAAGGCACCCAGCACCCCCCCCCCCCCCCCAAGTTCCAAAATAGCGTCGGAGCAGCCCATTTAGTTACCCGGCACCTCCAGGCCAAACCCAACCCAGGCGCTAGATCGGTGTGTTTTGGCAGGAAGCGGGGTAAGAGGAAGGCGTGTGAAGCGGTTACCTTGACCGGCCGGTCCGTCTTCTCCTCGCTTGTTGCACCGCATTAATCGTGGTGCTCGCCATAATAGCCCTGCAGAAGAGTAGTCGACGCGTCCCGTCGCCACCTCACGCCTTTGGTAGCATAGCAGCCAACGCGTCCTCGCCTTCTAGAGACATCATGCGCCTTCGGCACGCCACTCCCCCTACTCCGCACCATTGCCTCGCTACTCCACGCCTCTCGTCCCGACGAAGGATGAGTCTGAGGAGAGCCCACAGCTGCGCAGGTGCTCCGGCGCCAACGTCACCAGGGACCGCCCCCGCGAGCCATCCCCTCCCTGCACCCGCCTCCGCCTCACCAGGCCCAAGCGCCAGGTGAAGAAGGAGTGGCCGTCGTCGCCGCTAAAGTACGAGGCACCGTCGTGCAGCTCAAGATCGACGAGGACCCAGAGTAGTTTCCGGGTCAGCATGTGGCGGAGCACGTCTCCTTCGACTCCGTCCTGGCTGCATTGGACGAGTTCGCGGAGGTGTTGTTTGCGGCGGAGTGCGGGTGCGAGTAGGTTGAGTGCGCTCGCCACCTTGGCCTCTTCATCGGCCTGGAGGGCGACGACGAGGCCGGCCCGTCGTACCGGCGCGGCGAAAACGACCAGGGCTGCAGGAGCTTCGATGTGCTGTCGCCTAGGCCTGGGCCGCCGCGACAGCCAATGGATCGCATCGCATTTTTTTTTTAAAAAAAATCTCGAACTATTAGTGGACGCAGTATGGGAGAGGCGAGAGGAGATGTCCTTAGTCTAGTTTAAACTGAATTTTAGCTTCTTGTAAACGCTACATCCGATCCGGTGCAGTGGTACTGCAGCTTCCTCGTCCACCCAAGCAGCTATGCAACGCAGACGCGGAGGGACACCAGGACACGAAGCAGAGCAGAGAGAGAGAGAGCCGGGGACACACACATGGGGGCGATGTGGGCAGCTGTCCCTCACGTGCGGGCAATCATGCGCGGGCGAGGCGACCGTCCGGGCCGCATGTACGAGGCTGGCGGGGACTGGCCATGTGCCCTGCTCGTGGAGGTGGTGGAGGTGGTGGTGGTGGTGTGGTCGTGCGCGTCCGTCGCTCGCCCCAATCATTCGCTCCACGCAGCGGTTGTGCGGCTGGCTTTTGCTGCTATACCAAGCTTATGATTGATTATTATTGGATCCATCCAGATCCAGTCCTTGGACCGCATTCCTCATCAATCCTGCTTGCTGCTCATTCACGCACGGATCCCAGGTCAATTCGTACTAGTGCTCGGCTAGCCATTGCTTACAAATGGTGAAAATCTGGTCCACGAGTGCGTACTAGTAGTAGCAAATTAAAGAGGTCTTCCTAGCCTACACTACGCACGGATGTTTCATGAGCAATTTACATCCACAAACCGGCCCTGTGTCGGGAAGGAACATTAAGCTGGATGCACACCCGCTGGTAGAATGGAAGTTAGTTGGTTGGGGGTATAATTGAGGGGAACGGTGCGTATAAACGTGAAACGTACGAACAATGATGAACAATTGGTACTACTACCTGATTAATGTCCTGATGAATCGGACGGAGCTAATATAGCTAGGTACTTACAAGAAGGCCAGGAGCATGCAACGTGAAGGCCAGCTCAGGCGTTCGTTAGCTTTCCGTTGCGATCCATCCAGCGATCGAGCAGGCGCCAACGATCGGGCGGGGTCGTTGCGCCACCGGCCGGACCGACCACGTAAATCGTCTCGATCGCCGCCGGCCGGATCTCACACCCGCGAATTATTGCGTGCAGCTACCTGAGCCTGACGTCCATCGAATCATTATTCCACTTTCGAGTTGCATGTTTGGATCCATCCACGCGCGAGCGCCCGCGTGGGTCGATGTAACTAACGACGACGTTTGTACATGAACGGCTATTTCAAGTATTTCATCAGACAGTCTGTTTCCAAATATTGGCCAGTAGAAAAAGAGCCTCTAGAACCGGTTGGCAACAGGCTATAGTCCCGGTTTTCCAACCGGGACTAGGAAATGTTCAAGTTTCTTTAAGTAACCATGTATTTCACAAGACAATCTGTTTATACACATATATAGATCACCAAAAGAGACAAACACCATCCACCATCGCCCTCCACCGCCACCATGGCAATGCAGAAAAAGAGACGAACAACCGCCACAAAGATCTGGGAAAGCACATTCCTATACAACGATGCATTTCGAACCGATGAACCGGGTTGTTGCATGCGATGAGACCGAGACTTTGTGGCATGCCAGTCGGGGATCTTCCCCGTGCTCACCATATCCCGACGTCGTCAACTTCATCTGATGTGGTCGAAGAAGAGAAACATCGCCGACTGCTGTTATCTACGCGCCCAACTGCAAGACACCAAACACGACTCTAGCTCCAACATGACCGACACCCGCGAGAGTGTCGGCCGCCGACCATATACACAAATCTCGCCGGATCCATAGATCGGTGAGATGGCCCGGCCACCTATCCCTTGCTGCTGCCACTGGTTGGAGCGATGCCGAGATGGAGAAAAAGCAGAGGCAAATTATTCCGACGTGGCACCAACTCCTCTATAAAAGCAGCACCCCAAGGAAATACTAGGCTAACCCTGACTATATATAGATAGGAGCCTAAACACTGGGGTACCCACCCCTCCCATCGATGGAGGTGGCAGGGACCGGTGGCTTGGTGTGTAGTTGAGGGCAGACGAGATCACCTAGATCCTTTTTCTTCGGAGCGGAGGTAAAGAATGATAGGGATTGTTTCGTGTTAGGAGCAAATGTATGTACACCATTTGTATGCATGTTTCAATTGATGTGCACCATTGCTATATAGGAGGTGACCAGTTATCAGATCCGTCGATGACACCCCACTAGTAGTTACTACCATCTCCGTAGTGACATTGTGGATCTCGAGCACTCCTAGTCGACATGCCGGACCAAAATACGCCTTGTAAAGGAGGACACGGAGACGAGGTGCCCCACATCACTACTTCTACTGCTGCTGCTACTACTACATGGCGTTCCTTCAGCGGGTCCACTTGTTCACTGCCAATAATACCCTACCCAATATTGATTTGGCCGACATGGCCGTGCTGTCAAAGACACCGGCCGATCAAGTTGCTGTTTACTAATGCCTCTCCGTAGGCTGGCTGGATCGGTCCAGCCGGTCGCTCGGTAACTGCTGAATTATTCCAGGTGCACATGGCGCTTCCCCTCCCCAACCTGCATGTGATCGATCCGCGCTGCTAATCATTTCTTCTCTCTCGCTGCTCAGATCGGTCCATGACAGAATACGCTTCTGTGTCTGCGCCTATAGATTATCTCAATTATTGCGTACGTGCAGAGAGGAAGCTGCAGCTAAATAATAGGCTAGCACCATGCCTGTGGTTTGTTGGTCTGTTCGCTGCTTCGCATCGATATGAATGATGGCTCTACTTAACTTGCAGGCCACATGCTTGGCAGAATAACGTGGGTTTTTAATAGTACTAGTAGTAGGATGTTAGTATGCTTCAAATGGTTACTATTATCAGTTCATCAACCAAATTGGTAGTAACGGTCGAATGGAATCCGCATCTTCTATGGAGCAAATTAATAAAAGTATCTCAGGCAGCGGGCGGTTGCAGGTATATCATTTGCTTCGTAATATGAAAATATGTTTACTGTTAGAGTATATTTGTATATTGTAGTTTCCCCATATGTTAGGGGGCTTTCTGTATATTTGCACATGTACATGTACTATATATTCTGGCCTTTGGCCCTCTGGTAATACAAGAGATCTATTACCCTAACATGGTATCAGAGCCGTAAGGCCTTTTTTTCTCGCCGCCGCCGCCGCCGCCCGCCCCGGCACCTCGCCGCCGCGCCCGGCCGCCGCCGCCGACCCGCCCCGGCCGCCGCCTCCTCTTCCGCGCCCGCCGGAACCGCCGTCCCCGGCCGCCGCCTCCTCTTCCGCACCCGCCGAAACCGTCGTCGCCGCCGACCCGACCCGCCCCGTCGCCGCCGCCTCCTCTCCATCATCGCCGCCGCCGCCGGCCCGACCCCGCCGCCGCCTGGTCGCCGCCCGCCCGTCGCCGCCGCCGCCCGGAACCGCCGCCGGCCGCCGCCGTCTCCTCTCCCTCGGCCGCAGCCGCCGGATCCGCCCCCGGTCGCCGCCCTCCAGCCGCCTCCAGATCCGATCTGGTTTGATCTCGTTCGGTTTGAAAAAAAAAATTATGTCTTCCTCGTCGGGCTATGTTGCGATTCCTCGTTGCCCGGTGATTTTTGATGGCGCGAATTATCCTGATTTTGCTGCCTTCATGCGCGTCCATATGCGCAGTCTTTACCTTTGGGGTGTGCTTTCCGGTGAGGTCTCCTGTCCACCGCGCCCCATTGTGCCTCCAGTGCCTCGTGCACCGACGCCCGTTGTCCTTGCCCCCGATGCTACTCAGGCGGTCAAGGATGCAGCCCAGAGTGCTGATGATTCTGCTCGGGCTGATTATGAGCGCCAGGTCCAGGAGCATTCTACTGCTACTGCGACCTACCGGCTGCATCTGGCTGACTACACTCAGTGGATAGATGAGGATGCTCGTGCTGCTGCTGTTCTCACTTCCAGTGTTCTGCCTTAGTATGCTGCTGAGTTCATGGGTCTTCCCACTGCTGCTGCTCAGTGGGCTTTTCTTCGTCAGCGCTATCAGCCGTTTGGAGATGCTCTTTATCTGTCTGTGGTTCGTCGGGAGCATGATCTTAAGCAGGGTGATTCTACTATTGATGATTTCTATACTCAGAGTGCTGCTATTTGGCGTCAGCTTGACTCTCTTCGTACATCGGTGTGTAACACCTGTCCCTGCTGTTTGATTGTGCGCGCGGATCTGGAGTTTCAGCGCGTCTTTGAGTTTTTGTCACGGCTCCGCAAGGAGTTTGAGCCGCGCCGTGCCCAGCTGCTTGCCCGTGGTCGTGTTCCGCTCTCTGAGGTACTGGCTGAGCTTCGTGCTGAGGAGACTCGTCTTCGTGGTGCTGGTCTTCTTGAGGTTCCTTCTGTTCTTGCTGCTCGTGGTCCTCCCGTGCCGCCGGCTTCGTCGCGGTCTCTCGCGCTGCCGCTACTCTCTGCTCCACCGGCCCAGGGTCAGAGTCAGTCTCAGCGGCCTCGTGGTTCTCGTCCTCCCTGTGCCCACTGTGGCAAGCCTGGCCACGATATCTCTGGTTGCTGGACGAGAGATCCACGCTTACGTCAGCAGTATCTTGCTCGTCACCAGTTTGGTTCTTCAGGATCTTCTGTTGTTGCCTCTGGACCTCCTGCTGGTGCTTTTGGACCTCCTGCTGGTGCTCTGTCTGATCAGGATATTATTCGTGGTCTTCGTAGTCTGCTCGCTGCTACAGGCTCCTCCTCGTCGGGTACTGCTGGTTCTGTGCATAGTTCTTCTGGCACCGTGCGACCATCACCTTCTACACAGTCAGGTACGTCATCCCCGTGGTATCTGGATTCTGGAGCTTCTTTTCATATGACTTCTGCGTCTTCTATTCTTTCTGCTCTTCGCTCTCTTATTTCTCCTGTCCGTGTTATTACGGCTGATGGTACCTCTCTTCCTGTTTCCAGTCGAGGCACCCTCTCTACTTCCTTCTTCTCTGTTCCTGATGTTTCTCATGTTCCTAGCCTTAAGATGAACCTTTTCTCTGCTAGTCAGCTTACTGATTCTGGTTGTCGTGTCATTCTTGATGCTGATTCTTGTGCTGTTCAGGACCGTCGTACACAGGCTCTGGTTGGAGCTGGCCCTCGCAGCATTGAGTCTCCGGGGCTATGGGAGTTAGACTGGCTTCGCGTTCCTTCCGCTGACACTTCTTCTGCCACTTCTCCTGCGGTTGCTGCTTCTGTCACTGGCTCGTTTCAGCAGTGGCATCATCGGCTGGGTCATCTTTGTGGCTCCCGTTTATCATCCTTAGTTCGTCGTGATCTTCTGGGGCTTGTCTCAGGAGATGTGTCGTCGTTACATTCGTGTCAGGGTTGTAGGTTAGGTAAACAGATTCAGCTTCCCTATCCTACTAGTGTGTCTGTATCTCAGCGACCTTTTGATTTAGTTCATTCAGATGTGTGGGGTCCAGCTCCCTTTGCTTCAAAAGGGGGCAACCGATACTATATTTTGTTTATTGATGATTTTTCACGGTACACCTGGTTATTTTTTATGCGCTCTCGCAGCGAGGTGCTTGCTATTTATTAGCGCTTTGTGGCCATGGTTCGTACTCAGTATTCCACGCCTATTCGTGTGTTTCGTGCTGATTCTGCAGGAGAGTATATCTCCCAGCACCTGCGTGGCATCCTTGCTGAGCAGGGCACCCTGGCTAAGTTCTCGTGTCCCGGCGCCCATGCTCAAAATGGTGTCGTCGAGCGTAAGCATTATCATATTCTTGAGACTACCCGCGCTATGATGATTGCTTCCTCTCTTCTGCCGCATTTCTGGGCTGAGGCTGTCGCTACGTCGACTTACCTCATTAATATCCAGCCTTCAGCTGCTCTTTAGGGTGGCATTCCTCTCGAGCGTCTCTCTGGCTCCTGTCCAGACTACTTGACTCTTCGTTTATTTGGTTGCGTTTGCTATGTCCTTCTCCCTCCTTGTGAACGCACCAAACTAACCGCTCAGACTGTTGAGTGTGTTTTTCTCGGCTATAGTGATGAGCATAAGGGTTATCGCTGTTGGGACCCCGTTGGTCGTCGTATGCGCATCTCTCGTGATGTCACGTTCGATGAGACGCGTCCTTTCTATCCTCGCCCCACCTCTGGTACTTACCCAACGGATGATCTCTTTTTTCTTCTTTTTCCTGATACACCTTCCGCTGTCTCTTCTCCTCCACCTCCTCCTTCTCCTCCACCTCCTTTGTCTTCGGCGCCATCCTCTCCTCCGTCTAGTTCCCCTAGTTCTCCCCGGTCTCCGGCTTCGGATCCTTCCTCCGCGACTCCTTCTTCCTCCTCTTCTGATGAGTCATCTTCCGCGGATGAGCTTCCTTCCTCACGACCTGTTCGTCAGCGTCGTGCTCCAGACCGTTACTCCCCTAGTCAGTATGGTCTCTCTGTAGTCTCTGAGCCGACTTCTTATCGGGATGTCGCGTGTCATCCTGAATGGCAGCATGCCATGGCTGAGGAGATCGCTGCGCTTGAGCGCACTGGCACCTGGGATCTTGTCTCTCCCCCTTCTGGTGTTCGTCCTATCACGTGTAAGTGGGTCTATAAAATTAAGACCCGCTCTGATGGATCTCTTGAGCGCTATAAAGCGCGTCTTGTGGCTCGTGGTTTTCAGCAGGAACATGGTCGTGACTATGATGAGACCTTTGCTCCTGTGGCCCATATGACCACTATGCGTACTCTTCTTGTTGTTGCTTCTGTCCGACGCTGGTCTGTGTCCCAGCTTGATGTTCAGAATGCTTTTCTTAATGGCAAGTTGAGTGAGGAGGTTTATATGTAGCCTCCTCCTGGGTATTCTGTTCTCGATGGGATGGTTTGTCGTCTTCGACGTTCCCTTTATGGCGTGAAACAGGCCCCTCGTGCCTGGTTTGAGCGCTTTGCCTCTGTGGTGACTATTGCTGGTTTCTCTCCTAGTTCTCATGATCCAGCGCTTTTTGTTCACACTTCTCCTCGTGGACGCACTCTTCTCCTTCTCTATGTTGATGATATGATCATTACTGGTGATGATCCTGAGTATATTGCCTTTGTCAAGGCTCGTCTTCGTGATTAGTTTCTTATGACTGATCTTGGTCCTCTTCGCTACTTTCTTGGGATTGAGGTTTCCTCCACTTCTTATGGGTTTTCTATCTCTCAGGAAAAGTATATTCAGGATCTTCTTGCTCGGGCTGCTCTTGCGGATGAGCGCACCGTTGAGACTCCTATGGAGCTTCATGTTAAGCTTCGTCCTACGGATGGTGATCCTCTTCCCGATCCCACTCGTTATCGCCATCTTGTTGGGAGTCTTGTTTATCTTGCTGTCACCCGTCCTGATATCTCTTATCCCGTTCATATTTTGAGCCAGTTTGTCTCAGCTCCTACCACTGTTCACTACGGTCATCTCCTCCGTGTCCTTCGTTATCTTCGTGGCACGATTACTCATCGCCTTTTCTTCCCTCGTTGTAGCTCTCTCCAGCTCTAGTGCTACTCGGATGCTACGTGGGCGAATGATCCTACGGATCGTCGTTCACTTTCTGCTTACTGTGTGTTTCTTGGTGGTTCGCTTGTTGCTTCGAAGACGAAGAAATAGGTAGCGGTTTCCCGTTCGAGTGTTGAGGCTGAGTTGCGGGCTATGGCTTCGGTGACTGCTGAGGTGACCTGGTTACGGTGGTTGCTTGCAGATTTTGGGGTCTCTGTTATGATACCCACTCCACTTATGTCAGACAGTACAGGTGCTATCAGTATTGCACGTGATTCGGTCAAGCATGAGCTGACCAAGCATATTGGTGTTGATGCTTTTTATACACGTGCTCAGGTGCAGGATCAGGTTGTTGCGCTCCATTATGTGCCTTCAGACTTGCAGTTGGCAGATTTCTTTACAAAGGCACAAACCTGCGCTCAGCATGATTTCTTACTCTCCAAACTCAGTGTTGTGGATCCACCATGAGTTTGAGGGGGGGTGTTAGAGTATATTTGTATATTGTAGTTTCCCCATATGTTAGGGGGCTTTTTATATATTTGCACCTGTACATGTACTATATATTCTGGCCTTTGGCTCTCTGGTAATACAAGAGATCTATTACCCTAACATTTACAATGATTATAATCATATTAATTTCGTATTGTAGATGTTGTTAAACAACCATCTACATCATATTGTAGGTGTTGTGAGGCAGAGGACGTGACTTCTAATCCCTCACGGGGGTGACACGGGAACCCTAGAACCTCCGCCATCGATCCCGCACCCCCTCTCTCCCTCACGCATTTGTCGGAGGACGTGGTCGAGCAAAGCTCGCGCCGCCACCGACGAAGGTGTGTGTGTGTGTGTAGGGGGGGGGTCTCTCTCGCAGCTCGTTTTTTTCCTAGGATTTGCTCGTGGCGATACAGAGGGCGCGTGGTGACGGGCTTCAGTGCGGGGTCGAGGGCGATGACGGCTGGTGGTGGCCAGCCAGCTTGGGAGACCTCCTCCTATGAGCCCAGGATGGCTAACAACAAAGCTAGCGAGGATCAACACCCTTATTCTTCGGCGGTGAGACCGGTGTCTCTCCTCTTTGCGGTGGTGGCTCGTGTCGGCATATGCATCTTCACGCCTCGTCTCGGTCGGGCTACATCAGGTGGGGGAGGGGTCCATGGTCGGGTGAAATCCCTGCTCGGCGGCTGCCGATGCTAACCAGGATGGTGCCTGCAGGTGCCGTTTCCTCCCTGGAGGTGTGACCAAGGCCCAAACCGCACCCTCCTCTCTCGAATGCCGGTGGAAACCCTAGGTTCGGTTCGCCGGTCCGAGCGACAGCGGCGCCACAACATCGCTCTCTTCTTGAATACGTCACCTTGACTACCCGAGGTATGCTCTCTTCAGCGAAGATGGGGTTGATGTCTTGCCCGGTGTTGGCTGCTACCCAGGGCGAGGGCCTCCAGGGGTGCAATGTATGTCATGGCAGATGCACCAAGGTCATCGCCTTTCCCAAACCGACTGGTCTCTTCCTTCTTCTCGCCATCTCCCTCCAGGCGTATGAGGGGAGGTACATTGATCCAAGAAGCCTTGGAGTCGTAGTCTTGTTGCAGTGCACCTCGCTTTGATGGTTGAGACGGTCCTGAAGCTCGGTGCGTCTTTTCCTCACCTTGTAAGGTAGGTTTTCAGGCAAGGCAAGTTTGCGTCACCGGGTGCGTTGTAGCGGGTGCGTTGTAAGGTGTTTGGCGTGGTGTATCGAGTTGTAGCCTTCAATTGCGATGTACTAGCCATCGTGGCCTTTCTTATAGGGTGCGTAGAGTCGTGTGTACGGCTGATCTCCTCAGATCTGGCGGGTTTTTGTGTTAGTTGATATAATTTCATTTCATTCTCTTCCAATATATGGATGTCATCATTGGCGACGGTTGATGCTCTAGTGCGTTGGTTCTTTGGGGTCTTAGCACGACGACTTTCCGTCTGTCTACTACAACAAGCTCTACTACGATAAGCTTTGCCCGGCTCCGATGATGGTGGGGCGAGGACTTCGGCGCGTGCTAGTATTTGTAGTCGTCACTAGATGATCCACCGACCCACTTGTAATTTTTATTACTTTTAGTCCTCTTTGTACTACCGTGATGATTATTAATAGATTTATGGAATTTAAAAAAAAAGATATGTTTTCGCGGATTTATCCTTGAAAAATATTGTAGTGTTTTTTTTGAGAGTTTATGAAGTTTAATGCGCTAAACCATTTCAGTCGGGGGAATTATCCAACGTAACGTACCGTAGCCGTGCAAAAACATATCCCAACAAATCTGGAGCATTAAGAATTGGCACTGGCCACCCCCTAAAGACCGTAGGCACGGCAGTCTAAACAGACCATGCGATCTCTAGCTCCGGTTAGTTTAAGTAGCAATTAGGCGCATGAAATCCGGGTCCCCGGCCGGTCCAGAAAACAAACCGAAGCCTACGCAATAATGGGCGGCAGCGTACAGTGGCAATATGGTAACGGTGCCTGCCAGTGGCGCGCGCGCCTCGGTCGCCGGGCGCGAATTGAACACGACGACGCTGGCGACGACGAAGCGCAGGGAGGAAGAAGGCAGCACGCACGTACTAGTACGCCGCAGCGGCCAGCAGGAATTTCGCGAGCAGAGGAGCATGTGGCAGCGTGGCGCGGAATCCCGAGGCGGGCGCCAGCCAGCGGGGCGCTCTCTCTTGTCGACCGCACGTGCAGCCCGGTCAGCGGCCACGTACTCGGAGCGAGCCCATCTCTTCCCGGTCAAACATTCCACCGGACAAGATGGTGTTATTGTAGTACTCCAATGGAGACCATGATCATATCGATCGGTCGATCCTAGCTGTAGCTCTCGTGGCTAGCTAGCTTAGCTACCCTGCGGATGCACTTTCTTCCTTTTCTCGCGTAAAGGAGGCTCTCTCAGTTGCTCGTGCTAGGAGTTGTTGCCTTTTCTTCCTTTAGCCCTACTGGGTAGGGCATCTCCGCTGGGCCGATTTAACCCGTTCTAGCGCGTTCGAATCAGTCCGAGCGGAATGGTGGAGAGCTGCACGGCGGTCTAGCGGTGCGATTAACGCGTGTGGACCAACCCATCCATGCATCAAATTTGGGACTCGGTTGGGTTGGCCCGAGCAACGCGCCTCTTTTTCGCCGGGCTCTCTCGCTAGTGGTATAAGAGACGCTCTCCTCATCTAAACCCTCGCCCTCCATATCCCGCGGCAAGAGCAGGCGAAACCGTTGCCGCCGTCACCGCCCCATTGTCGTCGTCGCCCCCGTGATATCTAGCAGCACTGCAGGCCACGCGCGTCGCCGGAGTTGACTGGACACGCTGCAGGCCATCCCGCTGCCCCGGCCTCCGACTGTCGACTGGACGGGCCGCTGTCTCTGGAGTGCGTCGCGCACAACCTGTTCGGTCGTTTTCCTAAGGTGCGTTCGCCGGTCCTTTCTAGGTTTATCTGGTCTGTCGCGGGAGTTTAGCATGGCCATTGACGACCGTATATGAGTAGCAGTCAAAGGACAATCGAGTTCTTCTACAAGACTTTCGTTGAGTCATCGTCCGAGAAGGAGTCTGACGGTGAGACTGAAGTTCTGCTGACAGTTGCCTAGA
This sequence comes from Avena eriantha, assembly GCA_910589775.1. Lineage (NCBI taxonomy): Eukaryota > Viridiplantae > Streptophyta > Magnoliopsida > Poales > Poaceae > Avena > Avena eriantha. The sequence goes on along the minus strand of OU342744.1, from coordinate 82,228,080 downwards.
TGGTGCACGGCCACTACCTCCTGCCGCCGCGTAGAGGTGGGTCGGCGAAGCGGCGTGAAGCCAACCATGAACGCGACAGAGAAGCTGGCCACATCCACTTTTACAAGGACTACCTCCACCCAATTAATCCAGTCTTCAAAGAAAAAGTATACCGTCCCTGCTATCGGATGTCCAGGAACCTTTTCTTGGACATTCTCAATGGGGTGAGAGAGTATGATGACTACTTCGAGGCAAAGTACGATTGTACCGGTAAGATTAGCTTCTCCTCTTATCAGAAATGTTCTGCTGCAATTTAGCAACTTGCATATGGAGTGCCCGGTGATCTCCTCGACGACTACATGCGCATGAGCGAGTCCACATGCCATGAGGCCATGTACCGATTTTGCAACGCAGTTATTCCAGTGTTTAGCAAAGTTTATCTAAAAGAGCCAAACACCGAAGACACTGCCCGCCTTTTGTCCATCAACGAGAGTAGGGAGTTTCCCGGGATGCTTGGCAGCATCAACTGCATGCATTGGCAGTGGAAAAACCGTCATTTTGGTTGGGAAGGGCAGTTCAAAGGGCATATGGAGGGTTGCACCATCATACTAGAGGTTGTTGCATCACAAGATCTCTGGATTTAGCACTCCTTTTTTGGCATGGATGAATGAAGTAATGACATCAATGTGTTACAGTGGTCTCTGGTGTTTTCGAGGCTGGCAAGAGGCAATGTCCAACAAGTTTCGTATGAGATTAATGGCAATCCATATGATATGGGTTACTATCTAGCTGACGGTATCTACCCCTCCTGGGCCACCTTTATGAAGACAATCTGCAACCCTGAATGAGAAGTGCAAGAGGTTTGTGAAAAGAGCAAGAGCGCTAGGAAGGTTGTGAAGCAAGCATTTGGTGTGCTTTAGTCAAAGTGGGCTATTGTTCGATACCCTGCTAGAACCTGGAGCACATAGAGGATGTGTGATTTGATGACTGCTTGTGTGATCGTGCACACATGATCGTCGAGGACGAGCATGATGACGGCATCTTAGAACAAGGCTGGGATTATCAGGGTCAATTGGTTGAGTCAGAGCCATGTATAGCGTCTTGGAAAGAATTCATGCAAGTGCATGAAAATTTGTGTCACAGGCACCCCCTGACCGGCTTCAACTAGATTTGGTTGAGCATGTATGGGCTCGTGCGGGAGACCAAAGCTCTTAATAACTTATTTGTTTTCTTTAATTTGAGTGATGTTTGATTAATTTTTATCGAACCATGTGAGTGTGAATTATTCATATGTAAGCACTATTTTAATTAGATTAACTAATCTAGTTTATTTGCTTCAAATTGTACATTTATCTATGTACTTCATGCTAAAATGTGCAAAGAAATAAAAATTCTAGCCAGCGCTAGCCAGACGCGGCCAAATAGGTTGCGCCGCTGGTCACGGTTGGCCGGACAGGCCGAACCACGACCCAAAAACGACCGTGGCTCAGCCTAAACGGATAGAAATAGACAGTTTTGGTCACCCGTTTTGGTTCAGCCAGGTGGAGATGCCCTTAGTGCTTACTCATTTGCACTCTGGGTTCGGCTGGTTTCAGTCGTCGTCGAATTTTTCGTACTAGTTACAGTACCAGTGTCACTGTGACTGAATTATGGCCACAGCACGCAAAAAAATGCACCGATTGATCGGCCAGTTTAGTGGCCGATTATTTCAGGCAGAGGCAGGGTACTGAAGCCGGGTCCAAAACTTGATTTCTACGAGCCACTACACTCTAGGTCGAAGAAAAAAGCAGCGTTCAGTACCTACAACCATACTTATTCACAAGTATAAGTTCAGTGCTCTGTTCTCGATTAAAATTTCTGCCTAGTCGTCATCGAGCCACGCCCGCTGTCGCTTTCCTCGCACCTTCGTTGTCGCCGACGCCGCGTGCATGTGTGCGCTCGTGTCCCTCCCGGTCCCGGCCGGCATCCGATTCGTTCGTGCGTGCACTAGGATCGATCGACCTGCAGCAGGCGCCCTGTGCTTCTTAATGGGCGCGCTGCCCCGGCAGCACGTGCGGCGGCGGCCGGCCGGATGCCCGGATGCACAACGATCGTGCACACGCGCGGGTGATACTGATGCCGAATACTAATTTAGGCCATCTCCACATGTCCGAAATCGAAACCGTCTGTTTCAATCCGTTGGGTCGGCCCGCGGTCACTCTAGGGCCACGGTCTAGTCTGTCCGGATGACCGCGCCCAGCGGTATGACCCAAATGTCCGTTGTTCTTTTCGTCAGTAGATTTTGAGACGGCACATAATTCAGTGTGTGAAACAGGAACAACACCTGTGCATAAATTTGAAACACAAGAGCTACGAATTAAACCTAGCGGAATACTAAATGAAACCCTAATCGACGATCTCGCTTCCGCTGTCCTCCTCGTCGCCATCTTCCGAGGCTGCACCGTCCTCCTCCGCCCCGTCTTCCTCGGCCGCGCCGTCATCGGCGTCCTCGCTGGCGTTGTCGGAAATCTCGATGATTCCGGCACAGAGCGCATCATTGATGGCGGAGGAGATGGTGCGTCCCGAAACCGCCCAGAATTGCACCCTTCCTTCGCGGTTGCGGTCGTCGGGGTGGACCTCGTGGAGGTGTTCGTGGCAGATGGCAAGAGCCGCCCGGCGCTCTAGCTTGACTAATCTCGCCCAATAGGAGCTCGAAGCCGCGTACCGGGCATTGGCCCTCTTCCACTCCGGGACTTCAAGGCGGCGCACCCCGATTCGACATCCCAACTCGGCACCGCGTTGAACCGGTGCCAGCTGAACCCCGTAGTGACTGAGCTCGAAGCCTTCTGGGAACGTCGCGCGTGGCGGAGCGAGGATGCCATGGTGGGCGAACATGGACGCCACGTAGTAGTTCAGGGTGGATCTCGCCATGGCTGCACCGAGGAAGGAGGTCGCGATGGGAGGGGGTGCAGCACCGACGAGAGCTAGGGCATGTTTAAGTAGAGCACGCGTGGAGGTTCTCGAGCCTTCTCCCTTCAATGCCGGCACGGGAACTCAGGCGGCGTCCCGTCAGTCACATGCTGATGCGCCGGTCGACATTGTTGGTGAAGGCTGCCGCGTTTGCGTCTGAATCGGTGTCGCCGGTTAGGCTGGCCTTTGCGTCTGAATCAGTGCCGCGGTTGTGTCTGAATCGGTGACGCAGTTGCGCCTGTCGCTGGCCGGTGGGCCACTAGCGCGCGTGGAGAGGACACACCCGCGATCCATCCGTGTCCGGGCCGACCCAGTGGTCACGTAAATTAGGTGTACGGATGGGTCGAGCCGGACGCGTTAGGACGGATGGGTCGTACCGCTGTGACGCCTGGCACGTCGTGCGCGTCCGCGCGGACAAGTTTGGACACGCCCAGGCTGGTTGGATCAACCCGGTGGAGATGCCCTTAAGCTTTGCCTTTTTCCGGTCATTGGTAGAGCAGTTCCTTTCATCATCTCCCGTAATACTTGTCTGAATTTACAACATCTGAAAAGAAAACCTCAGTACTTTTCTCTACATACGAGAAAGTTCTTCGTTCTGGGAGTGCTTCAAGCAATTTCTACTTCGTATATGCTAGTTTTGGCGAAACCAACAGAATTAGACAAGATATTCAGGAACAAGAGTCTTCCTTGCGCCGATGATTTGGGCATCTGGTCGAACCATCGTTCTAGACCTCTTTGCAGAAGTCGTTCTTCAAGACTTGGGAGTTATATTTCGCCCAACCCACTGCCAATTCATAGTTTTGCAGCTTGTACAGTTCATATAACCTTTTCTCTTTGTTCTTTATGACTTTTTGGTCCCTAGGCCACACCCCAGCCGACAGCACTTCCGCCCAATCGGGAACGAGCGACACTCAACACCATCCAACACTTTCTGACGAAGTACCTCACCTCAAAGGCATTGCTCCCAAGGGGGAAGCGATGATGATGCAGCCGAAGTCATGTCTGGGCTAAGGCCAAAACTTAGATTTTCACCGAGAAAATCAAAGACTCAAACGACGAGGGAGGTGAATGGGCTTCTCGATGATGCTTCCAAAGAGGGGAGCGACACCCATATGTGTAGCTATCATAGTCTGCTCAAGTAGTAGTAGCCATACATGCCTTGTAGCTCGCTGCCATCAACCTCCATATCTTCGAAGGTAACGCGCAACGACACCTCACACCATAGTAATCCATACCACAAAACCTCATAGTGTGGTGTTCCTTACCCTGCCCATAGTCCAAGGGCCTCCACCAAGATATCCTCTGTTCAGACAGTTGTGACCCACCGCGACAAGAGTTGTTAGCATAAAACCACCACTTTACGTGTTGATCTGATGCTAGACTTTAGTAGCATGGGTGTTTCTGACACTGGTGATCTGGGTATGGAGCAGGGTGCACCAAAAAAACACAGAAATGGGGCCATGTCCACCCACTCAGGCAAAGTACAAGGATTGATAGATCTGAAAATATCATGGAAAAAGCAATGAATCTGAAGAAAGTAACTAATTTGGAGATACCAGAAAAGATGAAAGGTATAATGCAACAAAATCCTTTTCATGTTTTAAGTTTATTAGATTTAGAAGATATGTCTGACAAGATAGGAGTGGAACTTGAGAGATCCCCTCCTATTCCTTGTGCTACTCTAGTTGTTATTTCTAGTACTTTTATCACTCCATTGCATGATGATAATGGAGCTGATGAAGAAGCTGAAGGTCGAGTTAAAATAGTTAATAAATCTCGGGGAAAGCACCATAGAAAGAAATTGATATGTTAGCTGCTTTTTAGAATTGCAGGAGTATCTCTTCTCTTGGTACACAAAAATACATTGAGGATAATCTCATTTCCCTTGCATTATATTACATAGGTTTCAGGAAACCAAAAAGGATAGCTTTAGTAGAACTTTTCTGAGGAACCTCCTTGGGAATAGAAATTTTGATAGGAATTATCCGCCTTCCATTGGGACTGATGGTGGTATCCTTGCAGGGATTAATTTAGACCTTTCTGAAGTGATAGCTTTGGATGTTAGAACTTTCTCTATTAGTACTATAGTTAAATTTAGAAACTCTGACAGAGTATGTAGAATTACTACTGTTTATGGGTCTTCTTATGAAGAGAGGAAACAAGACTTCATCTCTGAGTTGCATGAATTGTTTGTTAATTGGGATGGACCAGCCATGGTGGGTGGTGATTTCAATTTAGTTAGGTCACTGAAATACAAAAGTAATAAGAACAAAGACTTTAAATGGGCTGACAAGTTCAATGCCTGGGTTGAGATATGGGCATTAATGGAGATTGGGCTTGCTAGTAGAGCTTTTACCTGGGGTAATAACCAAGTTGAGCTGATTATGAGTAAAATAGATAGAATTTTCTGTACTACTAGCTTTGATAATTTTTCCTTTAGCTAGTGCTAGGGCTCTTTCCACAGTTGGTAGTGATCACACCCCCATAGTTTGGGTTCTAGGGAGGCCAAACCACCACGGCCTACCAGATTTAGGTTTGAGAAATGGTGGATTAGTAGACCTGATTTTAAAGATTTAGTGATTAAAGCTTGGTACACTCAGGTTAATAGTTCTAGTGTTGTGGATATTTGGCAAGAGAAAGTTAGGAGGTTTAGGAAACTGGCCAAAGGATGGACTTGTAATGTAGAAGCTCTGGTGAGACAACATAAAAAATCTTTATTATCATATCTCATTAGTTCATAATAGTTTTGTACCATGCGATAACTATCTCAATCGGAAATATTGATACACTTGTGGTACGTAAACAAACCAGAATCCCTAGTTGCCTCTACTCAACTAGTTCATTAAGGAATTGATGATCAAGGTTTCCTGATCATGGTGTATGTCAATTGACAGTAAATTCATATCATTGGTGAATAATGTGATGGACATTATCCAACATAAGTATTGCAACACGATCATGTCAAGAAGTTAATCGTTGCAATAATTAGAAACAAAGCATCCACATAATTAGATCGGAATTTGTTCACCCGCGTGACGGGAAGATACACTAGGCCCACTCAGTGAGATTGCATCAATAATATTGCGCAACATGTGACTAGGTCACGTGGATGTAACATCACAGAAACGAGTAAAGAAGCACTTGTCGGTAACGAGATTGAACGAGATATCATGATACCAATGATCAGACATTAGAAAAGTCTGGTATCAACACAACAAAGGAAGTTGGACTTGACGTTTGTAGTTCAAATGATAGTAAAACATCGTGGAATGCAAAGCGGTCATTATGGACATCTCGCTCCCGCTAATGATCATTGATATGAGAGGTGTCTCGATCATGTCTATGATGTTCCCAAACCGCAGGCTAACACACTTAAGGGTACGATGACGCTTGGAGATTGTTTTGGTTATAACGGAATCACCAAAATAAGAAAGAGAGAATACCAGAGGTGTTCCGAGAGAGAACCGAAATCGTTCCAGGAGGATCCAAGTCGTTAAGAGTGAGCCGAAAGGTTTTTTGGGGTCAAAAGGAATTTAATAATATGTATTTATATATTAACGTTGAAATTAATATTAAATATTTAAAATTAAATTTGAATGGGAAACTTCCCTAATGGGCCAAATCCCTGGATGGGAAAGGCCCAAGAGGGCAAACCGCCCAATGGGGAGCCACTGCCTAGGGCATAGCGCGAGTGGGGCCCACCCAGCCGGCTGGCCCTCCTTAGCGTGCATGCCTCCTCCCCTCCTTTCTCCTTTAGTCCCACCCCGGAACTTGAGGATACAGGGTCTCCCCTTTTTCCCTATATAAGGAGGGTCCTATAGGAGCGGAAAAGACACACAAAAATAATATATTCTCTAAGCCAGTTTCCTTAGAGAATCTCTCTCTCTCCTCTATCGCAACTACAAACCCAAGTCACGGCTGTACGCACAAGAGATTGCTTCGCTGCGGCATGCCGTTGTGTTGCAGGGATTCCAATCAGAAGATCTACTTCCGCAATCTCGGCTGGATCAGAGAACCGAAGGTTGTCGTTGTGCACCAGACGTGTGCGAAACCATGAAGGTGCTGCCACTTGTGGCACCTAGATCGTTTGGCAAAGAACTTCGCGACTGTGAGGTCGGCTACGAGTACGACTATATTATCCATATTTCCCGCAGAACATTATACAGTTTCAGTTTACAGGGGTATGTTACTGAAACTTCTCTGTTATAGCATTACTCCTAGATATATCCTAGCTATTTGGTATTACGCTAGTTAAAAAATGTGTTTTCTGTTCACAAGGTACTCGACGGAATTTCCATGTGAGTTTTTTTTAGAGTTTTTTGTTTGCTTCGTTCACAACCGAGCTTGACTAGGAGAATCTTCGGCTGCAGATGAAGAGGTTGAGATAGATGATCTTCAATGATTCTTCATCTAAGGATGATGATGAATAATACGAATATTTAGGAATGGCTATGATCATGATTTTGAACGAAGAATTTTGGGTGCCAAGGCAAGGATCTCAATTCGGTCGTGCTTGGATCAACCGAAATAGAGCTGAGGGTCATGCCAAGATCATGAGAGATTATTTCAACGCCAATGCAATATATACTAACAAGCACTTCTGGTGGCCGTTTTGGATGCAAAAGACTTGTTCCTCATAATTAGAAGAGACATGGAGTACTACCATGATTGGTTCAAGCTTCAGAGGAGTGTGACCGGAGAGATCAGCGCAAGCCCAGTGATGAAGTGTGTGGCGACCGTGAGAGTACTTGCATATGGTTGTGGACGACACCATTGATGACTATGTTTATATTGGAGAGGATAAAATTTTGGAGTCCATGAGGTAGTTCACAAAAGATGTGATTGATATCTTCGGTCCAGAGTATTTGAGGGCACCCAATGAAGAATACATCGAGAGACTTCTTGTTGAAAACGAAGCAAGATGATGCTCTGAGATGCTTGGTTCAATTGACTGTATGCATTGGAGCTAGAAGAAATGTCCAGCAGGTTGGAAAGGTCAATACATAGGCCACTGCAGAGATGCAACAATCATCCTTTAGGCAGTTGCATTGAGTGATCTATGGATATAGCATTCATTCTATGGATTGTTTGGCTCCCTTAATGATTTGAACGTGCTATCGAGATCATCACTGTTCTCAAGGCTTGTCATCAAGCGTGAAGCTCTTCCTTGTAACTATGAGATCGAAGGCCGTGAGTACTCAGTGGGTTACTATCTTACTCACGGGATCTATCCTCCATGGTCTACATTTGTAAAGACAATCTCACGCGTGACATCTTTGTCATAACCCGAGCAAATCACACTTCGCAACAAAGGAAGAGGCAGCAAGGAAATATGTGGAGAGAGCTTTCAGTGTGCTATAGAAGCGCTTTGCCACTGTTCGTGGACCTGTCAAATATTGAAAACCGTAGGTCCTATGGATGATAATGACATACTGCATCATTTTGCATAACATGATCATTGAAGGTGAGAGAGACATGCTAGAGAACTATAGGTACATCTCAAATAGAGACCATGTTGTGCCTAAGCATGATGCAAACAGGATCAACCAGTTCCTCGAAATGCACCGAAGCATCGAGAATAGGGATGCACATAATCAGCTACAAGCTGATCTTGTTGAGCATCACTGGCGTGACCACGACAATTAGTTATTTTTTCATTTATTTGATTTCAAATAATTTGATTATTACATTTATTAATTCAGTTTGAAATATTGAATAATTTGATTTATTACATTAATTTTGGTTTGTAATATTGATACTTTGGTTGGAGTGTTTTGATCTGCAAAAAATAAAATTTTAGTCCTCTAAGTTATTGGGGCCGGTTTTGCGGCGCAAAACTTTGAGGAGCAGATATAAAAAGTTAAGTTATAGGAAGGCTTTAGTGCTCTAAGTTTTTTGGATGGTCAGAGATGCTCTAAGAAAGGCAAAGTTGCTAGATGGCCAAACTAAATCAGAAGTCACCTTTAAGTCGCAGCTTGTCTGGCAGCTAAAAAAAAATGAGTAGATGATACATCGGACCGACCAAGCCAAGTTGTTAAGTAATAATGCATCCACCAGCTCTCGATTTACACTGTTCCATGTAACGTGTACGCAAGACAGGAGAGACAGCAATTAAGTTCGAATGAATTAGTTTCTGATGTTATTTTCATCAACTTTTGACATTGATACAACGAGCTCATCGATGGAACGATCCTAAGTTATCATAACTACTTGCATTTTCCTGGGACGCCCAGATTTTTTTAAAAATCTTTCTGGTAAACTTGCTTTAATTTGTGAGTTTGTGACACTGCCATCATTGACCGAGCTTGTTTTTGCTGCGCTGGTCATGGTAATGGTGGCAGAGTAGAGAAGGCTCGTTCTATCTGGCCGCCTTGACCGCCTTTGCAGGGCCGCAGGATCCGCCGTACGCTGCTCCGGTCTCTCCGAATCCACAGAAGACTTGCCGGTGACCGGGAAGCGTCGCCGGAGGTGCCATGCCGATCCCGGCATTGTTGGTGCCAATGGCAGTGTAAAGGTTTGCCGCGTTGGCCGCGGTACGGGCGGAGGAGGACGTCGACGCGACGCGCTTACAGGAGAGGCACATTGTCAGCGTTGTCAGGGGCCCGGAGGCGCCGCCGTGCGCCGGCGCAGGCGCGGCCTTGAGGGCCCTGAGCTCGGCCAGCTCCTTCTCGAGGCGGCGGTTCTGCTCGGCGAGCTGCTCGCACCAGCGCTTCATGTACTCGCAGTCCACCTCCGTCTGCTTCAGCTTGGTCCTGGCCCGGCGGTTCTGGAACCACACCTCCACCTGCCGCGGCCGCAGCCCGAGGCTGTTTGCGAGCGCCAGCTTCTGCTTCTGCAAAGAAAAAAACCACGAGAAATCCATGTCATTTCCCCATTCTCTGCATGAATCCTCGCTGTGATCGATCGCTCGATCGTGTTCACGTACCGGAGTAAGGGTGTGGTGTGTCTTGAAGCACTCCTCGAGGACGGCGGCCTGGTCCTTGGACAGCCGGAGCTTCTTGCGCGCGTTGCCGCCGTCGTCGTCCTGATCCTCGTCGCCGCTGCCGGCCGACCTCTCGGCGCCGCGCTTCAGCCCGCTGCCGCTGCCGCTTGACACCGGGCTGCCGGTGGAGCAGGTCGCATACTCCTCCGCTGTCGCCGCAGCGGGCGGAGGACCCACCTCTTGGGCCTCCGGCGCCGCATTGCCCCCGGAGTACCAGAAGCTCGTCTGGGACTGGGAGACGAGGCCCAAGCCAAGGCTTAGGCCAAGATCCAAGCTCTGAGGCGCCATATGTAGAACTCCCTAAGCTCAGCTGTACGCGTAGGAGGATCGATCGAGATGGAGAGATAGAGCTCGGCGGCGGTGGTGATGGTGATGAGCAGGTGCGCGGGCTTAAATAGAGGAATCGATCAACTCAGTGAGAATGGAAGGGAGTCGCGCGGGCGACAATGATGAGCTGGTGCGCGTGGGGTGGATCTCCTTTGGAGATTCTATGGCGAGTTTCCATGGCGGCCCTTGACCCTTGAGAAGCCACTGGGGATGCATTACCGGAGTAATCAACAGGTTAGTTGCTGGCTAATTCAAGTTCCCAGGTGAGGTTAGATTAAGATAGGAATATATACATGCTAGCTGGCTAGTACTACTACTAGCAAGTGACTAAAGGGACTCGTCCAAAAATATAGTATTGGTGTAGCTAGTACTTCCATCGCAAGAGAAATCCTTCGATCTGTGTAAAATACGCAGATGACAGTACTACAATGAAGGAGTAGTACAAGCAAGTCGGACATATTATACCATATTCAGTGTGCGAGGTGTTGCATGATTTCAGCATTACCGTGCATAGTACTGCTTTCTCAAGGAGAGCGGGTCTGTGATTAGCCTCCTTCCAGAGATACGATCGATGGTAATTAATGACATGGATCTGGGTTAATGCTTTTTTAAAGTAGGAGGAGGAGTGTTGAGAAGTCAGAAGTGGGTTAATTTTGCATTGCACCGTTAGGTTGTCCTGTGACTCGAACTAGTCGTGCGCGATTGTAGAAACTAAAACTAGCCTATGTTTTAAATAGCCTACATCAATCTACGGATGGTTTGTTAGAGAAACAGAGTTACGGACTAACGTGGAGCCACGCCTCACGTTTACATCCCTAAAATCACGGTAGGGCAACTGGCTGTTAGCACGTCTATCCGTAGAACTTTTCTGTAAGAATCATTCCGTAGGTCGAGATTTTCCGGTTTTATTTCCACCTATATTTTGTTTTTGTTCCAATCTGGTGGTGCCTCACTTCGAGAGAGTAAGAGCATCTCCAAGCATCTCGGATAGCCCCCGAACGGGCTATATGAGCGCGGGCCACAAAAATCGCGCTCAACTGGTCCCCCATAACCCATTTTTTGTTGGGCGGCACAATACTTTCCCCAGTACCCCAGGCCGCACCCAACCCATGAGGGTGATGGGGGACCGCCAGATAGAGCTGGCAAGACAAATATCGCATGTAGGGCTCCACCCATCAGCCACCCATCCACTTGCCCTGCCCACCTCACCCTGTTCTCTCCCCCACCGCTGATTGTCGTCGCTGTCCCCTCATTTACACGCCGATTGATAAGTTGTGTCACTGCATTGATGCTCTAGACACCTCCCCCGCTTGCACCGACCCGTTTCTCCATCGTTTGGTGGTCGCCGACAGTTGCGAGACCACCTCACGGCCCTTTGCACGCGAGGTGTATGGAGATTTGCATATGCCATGGATTCGGAAAATGAGATGATGGTTGCTCCTTTGATTTAGGAGGAAGCCACTCCTACCTTTGATGATGATGAGCACTTGAGGATTCTCTCTTGTATCTTAGGCTTACAAGCCCAGGATGCACAACCGCGGCGTGGAGGACCGAAGCCAGGGCACTACAAGAGCAAGCCGAGGTAGAGGTTGGAGGGCTATTGCTTGTTGTCCGCCGACTACTTTGCCAACGATTCAGCCCAGGGCGAAGTCACATTTGGGCGTTGTATTGGGATTAAAATGAAGTTGTTCATGAAGTGGGTGATTTGTTCTAGGGAGTTTGACGACTACTTTGTGTACAAGAAATACTGCACCGGAGTGCTAGGTTTTTTGTCAATTCGGAGTGCATTGCTGCTTTCAGATGCTTTCATACGGACCTCCTGCTGATAGGCAAGACGACTATCTACGCATGGCCGAGTACACATCCATTGAATTGCATCCATAGGATTTTGTAGGGCTCTGGTGGCAGTGTTTAGACCAACCTAACATACAATGAATAATACACAGCTCAGATCATGTCACAAAGCGCAACATGAGGATCTCCAGGGATGCTTGGAATCATATATTGCAAGCATTGGCTCTGGAAGAACTATCTATTTTGTTCACAAGGAATGCATGAAGGTCATAAAGGATCATGCAGTGTGGTACTTGAGGTTGCGACAGATCATGGTCTATCCACTTGGCACGCTTTCTTTGGCATGAAAGGATCTCACAATGATATCAACGTGTTGTAGTGCTCGAATGTATTCACCAAACTTGTTGAAGGCCATGCTTCGGTGTGCAACTATGAGATCAATGTCCACCGGTACATCAAGGGATACTACCTAGTGAAGGAGATATTCCCTAGAGGCAAATAATAAATGGAGTTTATTATCATATCTCAATTAGTTCGTAATAGTTTCATATTGTGCTATAACTGTATCAGGTGGAAAATTTGATATAGGTGTGGTATGAAACAAACCAGGTCCCTAGTAGCCTCTATTCATACTAGTTCGTTGGGCAACCAATGATCAAGGTTTCCTGATCATGGAGCTTTTATGCTAGTTGACAACAAGGGCATACCATTGATGAATGATGTGATGGATATTACCCAAAGATTGCGACACGATCAAGTCACGGTGTTTCTTTGTTGCAATAGTTAGAAACATAGTATCCTTCTCCTTAGACCGTGAGATCGTATTATTCACTGTCTCCCGAGACTTCCTTGACTGCATCAAACAACACTCGGTGAAACAGTGATTATAAAGGTGTACGTTAGGTATTCTACAGGAACAATAGATGACCTATGAATCTAGACAGGGATTTGTTCACCCACGTGACGGGTAAGATACATACAGCCGACTTGGTGAGATTACATCCATAATGTTTCAACTTGTGACTAGGTCATGAGGATGTTGAAAGGAATATGCCCGAGAGGTAATAATAAAGTGGTTATTATCTTATTCCATGTTTATGATAAATGTTTATTTCTCATGCTATAATTATGTTAACCGGAAACGTTAATACATGTGTGTTTAATAAACAAAAAAAAGGTTCCTAGTAATGCCTCTCTTAATACTAGCTTGTTGATTAACTGATGATCATAGGTTTCCTTATCATGAACATTGGATGTTGTTAATAACATGGTCATATCATTGGAGAATGATATAGTGAACAGTCACCCAAAGTAGATGTAGTAATACGACCATGTCCTCAAGTTTATATTGCTATCACATTCATAGTAACTCAATATCCTTAGACCATGAGATCACATCAATCACTTTCACCGGAAATGTGCTTTGGTTACATCAAACGTCACTTCGTAACTGGGTAATTATAATGTGTCATCGGGTACTTGGAAAGTGTTAGTTGAGGCTCGTGGATCAAGAGCGGTATTTTTCCATCCATATGACAGAGAGATATACTCTGAGCCCTCTCGGTTATATCATATTGACATAGCTTGCAAGCAAGTGATTTGATCACTAGAATATTATATCACGGGAACAAGAAAAACGGTACTTGTCGGGAACGAGATTAAACAAGGTATGGATGATACCGAGTGATCGATTCTCTAACAAGTAAAATATCACGAGACAAAAGGAATTTTATTACGGCGAAAAAGGTTTAGACGATCATTGGGTTTCGTGGAACTAGTGGGAGTCATTATGGATCTCCAGATCCCGCTAATGATTATTGATCGGAGAAAGTTCGGATCATGTCTACATAATTCTAGAACCCGTAGGGAGACACACTTAAGGTTATTCGATGCAATTGAGTGGATAGGGAACATAGGAGAAGATAATGGACATCGCAGGAATTTGTTCTGATAAATCTGCCGGAATAGTTTTGGTGTATCAGAATAGCATCGGGGATTGAATTATTAATGTGTTTATTAAATGAAGTAGTCATTAAATGAAGTGTTCATTAAATGAGTGACTTTAAATCAAGTGAAATAAAAGTGGTTTTAATGAAGAGACTCTTTGTAGGAGTTCGCGCATGAAAACAATAAACTTTTCCCTATGCCCAGAACCGCACTTGCGAGGACATATCTATTTGTAATGCAGTAACAGGAGGGGCTTTTCGCGAACTTACGCTTGAAGACCGAAAGGCATTGTTAACGCTCGGGAGAGTGTGGTTGATGTAGACGAGCCGAAGCCGACCTCAAGGTCGTGTTGAAGTCCTGATAGCTCCTGCGACTCCAACGACTCCTAGTGCCCCAAGTGTTGCACCTCGAGGTGAGAGTTTCACACATCCCATGCCCGGCGATGGCTCCCGCTCCTCCGATCGAGCAGCAGTTGCGGAAATAGAGCTCTTGGATCCTAATCCCGCAGCGCGACGGCTCTCCGCGGTGAACAAGACTCCGGCTCGCGCGATCTGGCCTTGGGACCATGATCACGGAGAGAGAGAATCTTAACTAGAGGTCTCCCCAAAACAGAGGGAACCTTTTATTGATTATTGTGTATTTACTTTGTCAAAATACCTCTATTTGACCCGAGGAAACCCACCCTTGCCATTTGGTTGTCGCCGAGGGAGACAAACCCGGCCTTTCCATGCCCTTTCCCCGGGAGATCTCTCCACTCGTCTGGATATCAGGTGGGAAATCCTCAAGTCGCTCGTTCTCTCGCGCTTGATAGGGACACGGCGGTGCTAGGTGCAACACCCCCGACCTACCGATCTCCGGCAGTAGGCCGCCACCGCCACTCCCATCGGCGACCCTCCGCCTCCTCCGTCCCCCCGGTCCCCCACTGTCCTCCCTAGTCTATGGCCGGATGTATTGTCCTCGCCCGCCTCCGCCCGCTCCGGAAGGTCGACGACGCCAAGAACCTTCGAGCCGGCCCCGTCTCTGCCGGAAGAAGATCTTCTTGGCCGACCTCGACTCCTCCCGCTACTCCCCAGCCGACCTCCGGCAAGGTGAGTCTCCCATCCCTCTCCCCTTTCAACTCCTGTTGGTTTCTTGCTACTGTACATGTTGTCATGTTGATTGCTGCTGGACTGATGTTGGTACTATGATCTTGATTGATGCTTGTGGTGATGCTTGTTCCTTTGTAAGTAGCAAGGACTGAATTTTTTGTCATGTCCTTGTGGTGCAGTTGATACTGTTAACTTTGTATTCCAGAGGTGGCTATGGTGATGCTTGTGGTGATGCTTGTTCCTTTTTCTAGAACTTGCACCTACATCGATTGAGTGTGTGTGTGTAGTTGCTAGCTGCCTATATGTGGCATGTCTATACTTGACTTCGATATTTTCCTGTAGCAATACTTGTATTCTAGTTTAAAGTCAGACTGCACTAGAATAATTTTCATTGACCGCGAATTACAGGTTGTGTAATTGTTACATTGTTCAGGTTTTGTACATGATCTATCTAGTAAATTATGCAAAGCTACAGGATTTAAATGATTGAGCTTCTCCTTATACTAAATTCCTTATTAATATCATTTGCAATAAATGTTCCGGTAGCCTTGCCTTTCTTATGTGGTGTACAGATGTTTGTAGATACTGTTTCCTAGTTGTGCTTGAAAGCAATATACTGAAACTGCTATTGTCTGATTTTTTTTACTTGAACAGTTCTATCTTGAAACAGTTTACTGACCCAAATGTTCTTGGGTTTGTAATCTCATTACCATGCAAGTTTAAAAGTGTATTATCTTGTATTTTTGCAGGCTAAGCTAGAGATTGGCATATCAAGTGTAAGTGAACTTTATCTCTCACAAGTTTCTGCTATTATTTCATACAACATAATATTTGTTCTTGCTGATCTTGTAACTGTAATTAGTATTTCCCGTACTCGATTCCATACATTGTTTTCGCTTGTGCTCAAGTTACTGCATTGGGTACTTCGGTCCAATTGGTGAGAATCCCCTACTTGATTCCATACATCTCATGATCCTCTTCCTCCCTTCCTCTACTCCCACGGTTTCCTAAGGTTCCCTCAGATCTTGCCTACTAGGTTTGCGTTCTTGGGGAATGAGCAGAGGTGGAAGTTGTTGCTCGTGAGGGAGGGAGGGCACAACATGAGGCAATTCTTGACCCAGCTACATGAAAGATTGATCTCCGGGAGGTATACTTCTTGCAGTCCAATTTAATTTCTTGTGTATTTTTGTATCTCTAGTAGCGTGAACATTGATGATTGTTTAAAGGTACGAGTTTTCTACAAGATTGCATAAATTATCATAGAGTTTGAATTTCCAACTGATGCCAAGCCTGAATAATGCGCAACATCTTCTGTGTTATTTTCTGGAATAGAGTGTATCATCTATATATTTAACTAGATAGATTATTATGGTGAAGGGCACATGGAACGTAGTCAGGGAAGCTTATGCCACTTCATAACTCAGTATCTCACCACTTAGCCATAGGTAGGAGTAGCAACTAGCAACTCATTTGATTCAGGGAAAAATATATGCATCGATGTAGTTGAAAATTAATTCCATAGGATCTGGAAAGAAAAATGGTTGCTAACCTCCACACTGTTTCTTTTGATTCAGCCAAGGCCGAGCTACGGTAGGTGATGTCGACCAAGAGTAGTGAAGGACTAGAGAAATAGTCATGATCTTCGCCTTAGATAAACTCTTGACAAGCATCGCCACCTCGGACATATATGCTAGTTAGACTTGATCAGTAGTTGTTGTGGTGCAGTTTATAATTCAGAACTATTTTTACCAATGATGTGTTGTTATAGTCTAATTTACCGCAGTTTTATCTCTGAATTCTAGGAATTATTTTTCTTATTCCTAGGTTCTCTCGGATTTTGTGTGTGGAATATTTCATTTTCTATTTTTCTTGGATTTATTGTGTGTGGATTTTGGCCCCTCCCCTCGTTACCAAATGGCAGTAGGGACTGAGAAAATTTCTCCCCCAAGAGAAGGGGATCCCGCATGTCCCTCAAATTTCCCTCGTCAGGGCTTACTTTAGACCCCTGGCATCCAAATGAGCCCTAAGCGTGATAGCCCACGGTTCAGGAACACTCCATACATGGTCGGGACCCTCCCGCACCAATGATCAACAGAGGGACCTGGATGGCCATGTAACCCCTGTGCATTCCACGAAATCTTTCATTGTTTGAACCATGAAAGTCATGTCTTATTCCTTTTGTCTCTCGATACTTGCATTGTCCGATATCTGATCAATGACATCACCATGTCATATTCAATCTCGTTATCAACAAATGCTACTTGACTCATTCCGACAAGTGATATCCCCATGATCAAATCACACGCTGCGCAGCTATTTGATACAACTTCTCCAAGTGAGCCCTCGAGTATCTATACCATCACGCAGATGGACAAATACCGCTCTTGATGCATATTGCCTCAACTGTTCCTCTGAATATCTGAGCACACCTTTATGATCACCGTGTCACCGAGTGATGTTTGATGCTATCAAAGTACCATCGGGTAATAGTGATTGATATGGCCTCACGGTCTAAGAAATAGTACACTAGGTCTATTCTAATCATCGTAACTTGAACTTCGTGACATGATCGGGTCATGATGCTTAGGTTGGGTATAGCTCATCATCTCATTCTCGCAATGAAGTGACTCCATTGTCAACTGGCATAAAAGCCACATGATTAGGAAACCTTGATCATCTGTTGACCAATAAACCAGTGACTAGAGCTTCACCGGAAACTCCTGGTTGTTTATATATCACCCATGTATTGATGTTTACTTTCAATAAAGTTATAGCATGATATAAACTTAATCATAAACTTTATGAAATATGATAATAATCCATATTATAATTTGTCTCTAAGGCATATTTCCAACACTCTTGATTTTTGAGTGGAGAATAAATGGGAGAAAGTGGAGAGTGTTTTTATGTGAGTGGAGAGTCCACCCATATAATGGGGGAAGAGGTGGGGGAAGCCATATGGATGTGCACCATGCCCCCTTGGGATGCGCCTCACCTACAATAGGCCCCCCCTCCTCTCATCTCTCTCGCACACTTTCCCACTCCTCTCATATGCCTTTAGGTTGGCATCTTCTCCCTCTTGCTAGCCTTGTCCATTGCCACTAGAAAAGGTGCTTAGGTGATGCCCTAATCGAGATCTTCCTCTCCACCATCTCTATCATGGTGTAGAACTATTGGAGTTCCCGGGGATCCGCTACGTCCGCTTCCCGGCTAGAGCGAGGGTTCGAGAGTCGTCGGCACACCGTATGTGTGACCCATTATGGAGGGTGCCCCCTTGTGGTGATGTTCGTCTGTGCGTCATTGAGGACAGTCGTGTACACTCTACATCAACCACATTTGTTTGTGGGAATGTTATCCCGCATTACGGTCTTCGAGGGTGAGTCCATCTAAAACCGTTACATGTATCTCCCAGATATGATCTTGGTGGTTGCAACCGTAGGATTTTTTTGTTTTCTATGCAACGAACCCCATCAGTGGTATCAGAGCCATGTCTATGCGTAGATACTTTGTACGGTTAGAACACATATGAATATATGGGCGCTGATGATCATGTTATTACATCCTTCATGTATTTTGGATATTAGCGGCATAGTGGGATCAAGCGGCCTGGACAAACTTTACATGTCCTCGCACATAAGACATGGTCTACACTTGAATGCAACTAGTTTTGCATAAGTGGCTAGCGAGTGTCTATCTGATTGTGGTTCCTTGTTCATAGGTAAGATCGATTCTATGTTCGAAATCGCAAAGGCACGTAAAATATGCAAAAGATAAATTAGAAGCATCTAGTTTTATTTTTGCTAGGCGTGTGTCATGATATAGTAAATGTTATAATTTTAGCATGGTTAGATACTCTCGGGAATTATAACAAATAAGTGGAAGCGCCATAGACCTTGGTGTTACACAAATGGAATGATAAAGATCATACCATGATGCACAAGATAGTGATCAAGTGCAAGAACCATATCGTGTCACTTTTACATATGATATTTGTGTGCATCTTATTTATGCTTATGTCTAGCTTGGAACTTGGCAGTAGAATTATAAGATGATCGTTCCTCCTAAATATCAAGATAATAATATGTTCTCCCTTAGTATGCACCGCTAAAAAAGTTTGTTGTTTCGAAGCACCACATGATGATCGGGTGTGATAGACTCTATGTTTGCATACAACGGGTGTAAGACAGTTTTATACAGGCGAGTACTAAGGTTCTTACTTGGCGAGCCTAGCATAAACAAACATGGCCTCGGAACATGAACCGAAAGGTAAAGCATGAGCCATATGGATGATATGATGCCCATACGATGCTCGCCATTGGATCTACGCCACCACTCGTGATGGTCGGTCGTGGCGTAGTGAATTTGGTTCGTGTAATTACTAAAAATGAATATATGGATGTCGTTTTGAGTGGGAGTTCATATAGTAATATGATTAAAGTTGAACTCAGTTTATCATAAACTGAATCATAGTGAATTTGCATAGTTCGTTCTAGTTACTGGCATTCATTAACTACCTAGTCTTTAGCAATGATTGAGATAATATAGCTATAGGATTCTGGAATTTTTACTTTACGAACTGCTATCGTATTGTTTTATGTGTGTCAATATAAAGTTTGAAAGTACTATTGCAAACTTTTAGCAAAACATCACTAACTCTGTGAAATTCAATAAATTGTATTGAATCAAGAGTAACAAATTCCAGCGTTAGTATCTAAGTATCATGCTTGCCTCCATGATTCTTGATATTGATTTTTTTTAAATATCAATGTTATCTAGGAGCTGAAAGAATTATTTTAGAAACCATCATGCGTGAAAGATATTATGATATTTGAAACAATGTTTGGTTGCAATATGATAAAATATAATTTTAATAAGATACATGTTCTCATATTGTATGAGAATTTGCAAAGGTTGGAGACGCTAGGCGTCCTGATCTCCCAAAAAGGTTTTGGCAACCAACATTATATTATTGGTTCACCTTTATAAGCTATAATATCTTGGTCATGAAAGTTGTCATGATAAGGATGGATAAAAGATGTAGGTAAAATGTTTACTACATTAAAAGGATTACTAAAAGGAATGAAATTTGAAAGAATGCTAAACATTTGATGATGGTGATCAACTTCAAAGTGCAAGTCCAAAGGTATTACTATTTGACTACACACGCTTTGGACTATGTGTCATATGTATGGCAGCACTATTGATGTTGATAGATTCTTTTAAGAATGAAAGGTAATGCTAGAAGAGAATATGGTAAATATTTGGCAGAAAGGAAAAAGACTGGAAAAGTCCAGCTTAGGTATATAGATGATATACACGTTGTGGGTGTATTCTTTGCTTGTTAGACAATGTGGTTCTTGGGTATTAGATATCGGATTTTTTGGTATGAAGTGTCATACAGAACAACACAATTCATGAACTGCAATGGCCTAAGTAAGTAGCAAAAGAATATGTGATGATGTTCATCGAAAACAAATAAAGTGTTATTGTGTTTCTCGTTGACATCAAAGCTTGCCTTCAAGATACGTATTAATAATTATTATTTTGTTTTGGCATTATGAGAATAATGGTTATTCCAATAATTATCGTATTCCATAGAAGATAGATGAACTTTTACAAATCTAGTTGGATAAATCACGTCCATAAATATTGATGCTAAAAATCGCAAGATGAATGATTAGAATATTACTTTTGAGTGACATCGCTTTTAAATTATATTGGAAAGGAAACTCCATGTTAATGCATTTTTTGGAGTCTTTTGATTTTGATCAATTGACGCTTGTGAAACTTTCCTGGAGATAATTAAAACCTCGTTCATGGGCAAATGAAGAACGGACGACTAACCTATATGACATGGTGCATGTTGATGTATATTGTCCATTATGTGTAGTCGTGAGTGATGGATTTAAAATTTCATATGCTTTCTCCAAAATTTGAGTAAATACATGTGTATATTTACTTAATAAGGAAGAAGTATGAAACATTTGAAAATGTTCAAATGATTTCAGGATGAAGTGGAAAATCATTGTAACAAGAAAATAAAGAATTTGTGATTGGATCATAATGGAAGATATTTGAGTTACAAGTTTAGCAAAATACCTAAGATTTGAGGAATTGTTCCATTGACTTGCATTTCTCATAATACCATAGGAGTATGGAGTGTTCGCGAAATGTGATCAAACCATGTTTGACATGGTAGGATCAACGATGTTATTCATAAAATTGCCATTATATTTAGTGACTACCGCTTTTACACTGAAAGGAGCTCCATCATAATCCGTTGAAATGACACCATATGAGTTATGGTTTGGGATAAAACCCAAGTTGTCTTTTCCTTAAATTTTAGTATGCTTGGTATAAGTAAAATGTTTACAACCGAAGTCGGATGAGCATGTCTTTGTAGGTTATTTCAAATAACTATTGGGTATTCCTCCATAGCACCGAAAACAAATGTGTTGTCGCTTAGAATGTCAAGTTCCTTGAGAAGGAATTTTTCCTGAAAAGTTAACTGGGAGGATAATAGAACTTTGATAAGGTTATTGAACCTAAGCTATGTGTGCTGAGTTACGCATCGCCAGAAAGTGTCCTAGAGGCAGCCACAATGCTCATGGCTCACGTGCCTCAAAAGTTGTGGTCACGGAGATCTAAGTTCCTATTGAACTGCATAGGTCGGGTAATATAATCAAATAGTAAGATTTGATATTAAATCATTATTATTTGACAATGATGAACCGACTACATGAAAATAAGTGATGATGGGCCCTGACTCCGTCAAATGGCTAGAAGGCATAAAATCTGTGATAGTTCCATACACAAGAAACCAAGTTATTGAACTTGGAAGACCCTCCTGAAAGGCGTGAAGCCTATTGGTTGTATTTGGATCTATAAAGAAACAGAAATGGATGTTTCACATCTATGAAATAGTTGACATGTCGGTAAAGAGTTTACGACAATGTTCAAGGAGTTGACATGTCGCTAAAGAGTTTACGACAATGTTCAAAGAGTTGAATATGATAAGATTTGATCTTTCGTAGCGATATTTAGTCGGGAGGAATTAATGTTGCAACCACTACATATGTCAATTGTTGTAGATGCTAGTTGAACAAACAGAAGAACATTCTTCTAATAGAATGGTTACTGAAAGGACATTTATTGTCTTAATCAGATTTGGTGTTCATTAACAACTTGAGGATCATTTTACAGTGTGCTAATATTGCAAGGTCAAATCTACTAAAAAGAGAAAAGTTTGTGTCATCATGGAAAAATCCCTGGCTGAAACAAAAGTTTCCTCAAAAGTCCAGACTGGAGTCTCCGGTGTGCAAAGACTGGAGTCTCCGGTGTGGTCTGGAGTTTCGCCTGAAACCTCCGGAGTGGATCCAAGATGAAGCCTAGGGACATTCTGACTAGGGGTCCAGAGTCAGGTCGGATATTGGTCAGAATCTGCGGTGTGTTCTAACAGGTCAGAATCTCCGGAGTGAAAAGTCCGGAGTCTCCGGTGTTCTCAGGTTCGGAGTTCCTGCCAAATCTCTAGAGGAAGCATCAAGACCAGGCCTTGTACATTCTATATGGTGGTCCGAAGATGGACCGGAGACTCTCCGGTCTGCAGACCGGAGTTTCTGGTGTGGAAATTCCCCCAACGGGTAAAAAACGGTCAGAAATCTATGGGGAAATAAATAGGGGACTTCATCCCCTACCTCAAGCTGCTCATTCAAGAAAATAAGAACACCCCCATTAGAGCCACCAAATCAACAAGATCTCCCCATCCCACCATCCAAAGTCGCTGATCTTTGGAGAATCGAAGGAGGAGGCCTTGATCTATAGCTTCACCAAGAGAGATCTTCATTTCCCCCTCATTCACTTGAGGGACCCTTGCTCTAGGGTTTCATTGGAAACCCTTGGCCTTGATTTGGTTCTTACAAGTTTGTCTTTGATTGTTGTGACAGCTTGCTTGGATTTAGGAGCCTCCAATTCAGTTGTGGATGTGTGCCTCGAACTTGTTGTAAGGGTGTCGGCTACCACCTTGAAGGTTGTTGATATAATGGAAGCATGAATCGATCCCTTTGGGGTGAGGTTCATCGGAGAAAAAGGGAGGACTCTCGTGGCGTTGGTGGTTTGATATCACCCCCTCTCCAAACGCAGACGTACTTCCCCTCAAAAGGAAGGAACTGCAGGAAATAATCATTGCGTCTCTGCGTGCTTCATTTTCATTACTTCTGTCCTTTACCGCACCTTACTTATATCTTGTCCTTGCTTAGTTAGTTGTGCTAGTGTGACATATAGGTAAATTCACCTTAGTTGCATATCTAGAGAATTTACCTTTTGTGTCAAACCCTAAATTGAAAAAGAGTGAAATTTGAAGTAGCACCTATTCACCCCCCGCTCTAGGTGTCCATATGATCCTTTCAATTGGTATTAGATCATCTTCTCTTTATTCGGGCTTAACCGCCTAAGAGTGTATTGGTAACCCGAAGGAAGTTGGAGAGGGTGAGGCTAGCATTTCGATGACTGATGGCTCAATGCACGGCGCCCAGAAAAGTGCTGGTGCATGGTTGATGTAGAGCTCGTTGGGAACCCCAAGAGGAAGGTATGATGAGCACAGCAGCAAGTTTCCCTCAGTTATGAAACCAAGGTTTAATCGAACCAGTAGGAGCAAGGAAACACCCCAAAGGTGTTGCTAGCTGAGCCTTGGCAGGGCGCACTACCGGTGCTAGTAGCAACGTGGAGACCTGCACAACAAAACCACAGAACTTTGTCCCGAACTTATGATGAGGTTGTCAATCTCACCGTGTTTTGCGGAAAACAAAGGATTAAACGTATCGAATGGAAAGAAGTAATAGTTTGCAGAAACTAAACATAGAGCAGTAAACAGTTTATAGATTGTATGTAAAAGACAAGGACCGGGATCCATAGTTCACTAGAGGTGGCTCTCCTTAAGATAGATAACATGCTGGGTGAACAAATTACAGCGGGGCAATTGACAAACATCGAGAAAGCAATACATGCATATACTAATCATCTTGACTCCTTTGGAACTTGATTGGGCATTACAACATTATACATAGACCGCCATCCAACTGCATCTATGACTAATAATCCACCTTCAGGTTATCATCTGAACCCCCTCCAGTATTAAGTTGCAAGCAACAGATTATTGCTTTACGAACTGCGTGTGAAGTAAACAATACAATTGTTCTATGAACAAAAGATCGTTGTTTTCTCCCTAGTAGCAACAACACATCTAGTACCTTAGAGATTTCCGTCACTTCCCCAGATTACCAGAGGCATGATACCACTATCGAGCATAAATACTAACTCTTGGAGTTGCTAGCATCTACTTGGCCAAGATAGCTACTAACAACGGAAAGCATGCAAGATCTCAAATAACAAAGACATGATAGAATCAATTATCAATCTGAAATAGCATCTCAATATCCATCGGATCCCCGCAAACACAACATGTATGAATTACAAAAAGATGATCTTGATCATGAACGGAGCTCACAAGATCTAGACATGAAAGCACAAAGGAGGAGAACCAGCCATCTAGCTACTACATGGATCCGTAGTCCAAGGATGGACTACTCACGCATCACACCGGAGGCTTGCATGGTGATGAAGAAGGCCTCCAGGGTGAATTCCCCTCTCCGGCAGGGTGCCGGGAAGAGTTTCAGATCCCTCCCGATCTAGGGATGGAGATGACGGCGGCTACATACTCTTCGTGGATTTTTGATCGGGTACTTAGGGTTTACGTCCCGAGGGCATCTTATAGGCGGAAGGAGAGGCCGAGGGGGTGCCGGGAGCGGCCACACCACCCCCTGGCACGGGCCAGGCCTGGCCGCTTGGCCAGGTGGTGTGGTGGCCCCTCTCCGTCTCGTATTCTGGCACTTGATGACTTCTAGAAAAATAGGCACTTTGGCTTTTGTCCCGTCCAATTCCGGGAATATTCATTTTCTGACTTTCCTGGAACCAAAAACAGTAGAAAATAGGCAGCTGGCACTGTGGCTAATAGGTTAGTCCAAGAAATCATATGGAAAGTAATCCAAAGTGTGGACAAAACACAAGAAAGTGGATAAAACTAAGCATGGAACATCAAAAATTATAGATACATTTGAAATGTATCAACATCCCCAAGCTTAACTCCTTCTCGTCCTCGAGTAGGTAAGTGATAAAAAGAAAGAATAATTTTTGAGGTGACATGCACCATCAAAGACTTGATCAAAGTATTTGTAAAACATTCAAAGCTGGGATCAT
The DNA here is from genome assembly GCA_910589775.1 of Avena eriantha. Classification (NCBI taxonomy): domain Eukaryota; kingdom Viridiplantae; phylum Streptophyta; class Magnoliopsida; order Poales; family Poaceae; genus Avena; species Avena eriantha. The sequence goes on along the minus strand of OU342744.1, from coordinate 82,202,763 downwards.
AGTACTTCAGTCATAACATGAAAGACAAGGTTCTAGCAATAAGACAAAGAAACTATGATGCAACATGAAAAGGCACAAACAAAAGATTCATGAATAACAATGCTTTGCAAGACGTTTGTTTGTTTCACATAAAGAAAACATAGCATAATAGTATTCAGCTTGTCCCTCAATAGAGTAGCAAATATAAATGCATAGGACACCTTCAAAGTTCAAAAGAGTGACTAGATACAATAGTTTAAAACAAGCAATAACAAGTTATGCATCAATCAACTAGTCTTGGGACAATGCACATAGAACTAAGAATGGCCACTATGCTCTCAAAGCAGGTGCATAAAGATAGAAGGTGGAGAATCAATGTAATGGTGGAAGAAAGGCCTTTGTAAAAGGAAGTAGGGACTCAAGTCTCATAAAGAGCTTCCAAAAATTATGGTACTTATAGCTTTCAGCTCTCATTGCCCCTATCATAAGCATCTTTAAGGTGATTAAGGTTAAAGTGACACAACTAAGAGGATATGCTTGACAAGTTATAAACCAAAATCTCATGGCCCTTACTTATGACGACCGATCCTCATGCTACTCAACTTAAGTCACGAGTAAGCTCTTGTCATTGTAAGTACATGTGTATCATTAAGAACCGCCAACGAGGTACCCCTTGCACATGATACGGGAGCTTTCCCATACTCAAAATGATAAGGCAAGCAAACAATGAGCATCTCAGCGATCTTTTTATTTGCTATTTGCATAGGTTTTTATTGAGGATGCTTCATAGAGTGCTCATTATGGTGATGCTGCAAGTTTCCCCCATGATTAGGCATGGCTTAGGCTAGCGGCCCAGGCGTTTCTCTAACACACATGCAAACTCCATGATCTTACAAGTTCCACTTTTATTTTGCACCGCTGGGATCCGTAAGCAAAAGAACATGATATCAACGGGGTATAAAGTACAAGTGCAATGTTGAAAGCGTTCCCCATGAAACATGGTTCTACTAATTTTAACTTATAAAGCGCAAGCATATACGCAAGAAAGAAGGACACAATGGTTCAAGTTTATTAGATGCAAAAAAAGTATAGTGTGCCATCAAGTTCGTGAGAGCTTTAATCACTAGTTTTCATAACAAGTTTAATTTGGAAGGTAAACAAAATCATGAATATACTTGGAATAGCATAAGATAGTAGGTAGGTATGGTGGACTCTTTGGAATAACTTGGTTTAGGGAGTTGGATGCATGAGTGGAACTCATACTTGGTTGTGGAGGCTAGCAAAAGACTAGGAGCGACAAACTAAGAGAGCAATAATGGCCATAATCATGCACAGCGACAAAATATCATTGATCAAAGCATAAAGTGATACTACAAGTTGAAAACTAAAGGATCATAAAGGCTATGGTGACTTGAGATAGTCATAACATGGTGTGAGCATGCGCCAAGTCAACCCAAATAAAGCATCAAAGGAGAATACCACTATACTATGCTTTAATATGCTAAAACAACACATGATCCTTCCAAGGCACATTAAGCAATCTCAATTATTTATAACAATTCATGCTACAGCAAAGAATGCTAAGCATAAAGCCAAAACAATATCAAGCATAGGCCACAGTCAAAAACAAGCTCTCTTTACCACATAAGCATGAACTTTCCTACTCTTTCCCAAACCAAACCAAACCATTTGAAAACCAATGCATGAAAGAGGAGGTCCAACCAATTTATTTAGCAAACTAAGAAAACCACGCAAACTAAAAAACAAAACTAAAATGAAAAAGAAGACGCTCCAAGAACAACACAACTGTGCATGATACAATAAAAATGAAGCGTTAGGAAGAAACCTGGGATTTTTATTGATGAAGAAGGGGATGCCTTGGGCATCCCCAAGTTTTGACGCTTGTACTTCTTGGATATTTCTTGGGGTAACACGCGTGGCATCCCCAAGCTTGAGCTTTAGTCCATCCTTCATCTCATTACTCATTCCTTCCATACACCTGAATTTTTTTCTTCACACAATCTTTATTAGCAACATTAGTGCACTCAAGATAAAAGGTCTTAAGGTTCAGTTCTAACACCAAATAAACTTCTATTAGAACACTATATACTGTAGCACTTCCCTCAAAAAACTCAATTCCTCAAAAGAACTCAAGAAGGAACCAACAAGAAGCAAATGTAGAAAATGGCAGAAATCTGTCAAAACAGGACAGCAGGTAAAGACGAATTTTTTCGAAGACCTTATGTTGCTCAAATCAAAAAGTATTGAACTAACGAAAGTTAGATAGCAACCTGGGGCAGAAGAACAAAAATTCACGCCTCAAAAATATGTTCAGAAATTTTACACGAATTTTTACGGTGAAGCACAGAAATCTGTTCCGGGACAGCAACTTTCCCAATTATTACTTCTCTCTCATTAGAGGTTACTCTTGGCACAAAAAGCAAATAAAAAGGATAAGGATAGGTTATTACAGAGGTAATAACTTCCAAAACTCATCTAAAACTTTTTGGGTTATCTCCCAATAAGTACTTTTCTTTAACGCCTTTAAGTTAGGCATAAGAAGCAAGAAAGAATCAAGTGTTCTCAAATGAAGAAGCATTAAGACCAAATTTTGTTTTCATAGGAGAGGCAAAACAAATCTTTTCTCTCTTTTTAGGGAAGTGTTCTATACCTTTCTTGAGTGGGAGTTGATATTTAATGCTGCCTTCTTTCATATCAATAATGGCACCAACAGTTCTAAGAAAAGGTCTTCCCAAAGTAATAGGACAAGAAGCATTGTATTCAACATCCAAAACATAGAAATCAACGGGGACATAGGCATTGTTAACCATAATAAGAACATCATTAAGACTCCCCATGAGTTTCTTTTTAGCATTATCATCAAGTGGGACATTCAAATAACAATCTTCAAGTGGAGGCAAATCAAGCATATCACAAATCCTTCTAGGCATAATAGAAACACTAGTATCAAGATCACATAAAGCTTTGAAATCAAAGTCATTCACTTTCATATTAATGATGGGTTCCCAACCATCTTCTTGTTTTATAGGAATAGAAGCTTTATGTTTTATCTTTTCTTCTTTAATCTTTATGAGAGCATCAGTAATGTGTTTTGTAAAGGCCATGTTCATAGCACTAGCATTAGGACTTTTAGCAAGCTTTTGTAGGAACTTAATAACTTCAGAGATATTGCAACCATCAAGATCAAAATCAAAATTATCATCTAAAGTAGTAGAACTATTACTAGCCTCAACACTAGTGGTAGGAATAGTAGAAACACTAATGTTTCTGGCAATTTCATCTTCTCTTTCCCACTTAGCATGTAATTCAGCTAATAGTCTAACATTTTCATCAATTCTTACTTGTATAGCATTAGTAGCTGCAAAGGGATTATCATTAGTTTCAGGTTTAGCAACCATTTTATTCAAAGAAGATTGAGCTTCAGCCAAAGATGCTATATTTCTTTCAGCATTAGAGAGTTTTTCCTCAATAGTTTTATTGAAAGCAGTCTGTTTACCAATAAATTCTTTAAGCATACCTTCAAGTTTAGAGGGAGCACTCCTATTATTGTTGTAAGAATTTCCATAAGCATTACCATTATTGGGAGGATATGGCTTATAATTGTTGTTACCAAAATTGTTCCTATAAGCATTATTACCATAAGCATTGTTGCCAAAATTATTATTTCTTATGAAGTCCACATCAACTTGCTCTTCTTGAGCAACCAAAGAAGCTAAAGGAACATTATTTGGATCAATATGGGCTTTCCCATTAACAAGCATACACATAATAATATCAATTTTATCACTCAAGGAGGTTTCCTCAACAGAATTTACCTTCTTACCTTGTGGAGCTCTCTCAGTATGCCATTCAGAATAATTAACCATCATATTATCTAGAAGTTTTGTTGGAGCACCCAAAGTGATGGTCATAAAGGTACCTCCAGCGGCAGAATCCAATAGGTTCCTTGAAGAACAGTTCAATCCTGCATAAAAAGTTTGGATGATTATCCAAGCAGTCAGTCCATGAGTGGGACAATTCTTTACCAAAGATTTCATTCTTTCCCAAGCTTGAGCAACATGTTCATTATCAAGTTGTTTAAACTTCATTATTTCACTTCTCACAGATATAATCTTAGCAGGAGGATAGTATTTTCCAATGAAAGCATCTTTGCATTTAGTCCAAGAATCAATACTATTCCTAGTTAAGGAATTCAACCATTCTTTAGCTTTTCCTCTCAAAGAGAAAGGAAACAATTTCAGCTTAATAATATCACCATTTATGTCCCTATGCTTTTGCATCTCACAAAGTTCAACAAAGTTATTTAGATGGGAAGCAGCATCTTCATTACCAATACCAGAAAATTGGTCTCTCATAACAAGATTGAGCAAAGCAGGTTTTATCTCAAAGAAAGTAGCTTCAGGAATATGTGGAGCAATAGGTGTGCTAATAAAATCATTGTTGTTGGTGCTAGTGAAATCACACAACTTAGTGTTTTCAAGAGTAGTCATTTTTTTGGGTTTTCAAATAAGAAAGCAAACAAGAAACTAAGCAAAACAAAAATAACAAAGTAAAGAGATTGGTTATGAGGGACTACCCTTGTGAAGATGTCCTTGACTCCCCGGCAACGGCACCAGAAAAATGCTTGATGGCTCAATGCACGGCGCCTAGAAAAGTGCTGGTGCGTGGTTGATGTAGAGCTCGTTGGGAACCCCAAGAGGAAGGTATGATGAGCACAACAGCAAGTTTTGAAGGGTTCCACAGTAGAAAACAAAAAATTCCTACGTTGGAACCTCCTAACGCCCAAGATCTATCTATGTAGTAATGCAGTAACGGCCGGAGCGTATAGAATACATACCCTTGTAGACCGTACGCGGTTAACGTTCCGAGGGGAACGTGGTTGAAGTAGTCGAAGCCGTAGCTGACCTCAAGGTCGCGATGCTCCTCGCAGGTCACCCCTTGCTCCTTCTTCATCGTGCAGCAGCTCCGGCTCACGACATCCAAGGTTCCTCAAGTGAGGCCCCTCGTGGTTTCGTACACATACGGTGTACGATGACGACCTCCGACTCCTTGATCCCTGCCGGGTGTGCGGAAGTAGATCTCCGGCTTGGAATCCCTGCAGCGCAACGGCGTGCTGCAGGTGCAGTGTCTCATGCTCGAACAGTCCTTACTTGGGACCATACCAACGCATGGAGACGAGAGAGAGAGAGAGGGAAGGAGAAATTCAACCAAAGGACTTTTCCAAATATTGGTGTGTCTATTCCCACCCATGGGCACCCCTTTATATAGGGGGAGGGGGTGTGCCCTCCCCTTTGGGTTTCCCATGTGGGACTAAACAAGGGAGAGAGGGGGGAGGCGCCATGGGCCTCATGGGCCAGCCGGCCAGGGGTGGGCCCCATCCCGCGCACAGCCCTAGGATGGCCGGGTGGGCCCTCTTGAGGCGCCTGGGCCTTGGCCCTTTGGCCCTTGGCCCTTCCCTCCTTCGGTTTTCCCTAATGGGCCCTTTTTCCCTAGGAAGTTTGGCCCATTAGTGGAATACCCCTTCAAATTAGATTTTAATATTATATTTAATATTAATTACATTAATTAATATGCAAATACATATTACAAAATCCGATTTGACCCGAAACACCTTTCGGTTCCCTTTCAATTTCCTCCGAACGACTTTGGAACTTTCCTAGAACAATTCCGGTTCTCTCACGGAACTTTTCCGGTTTCCTTTTCTCTTTCATATGGTGATTCCAACTTACAGAGGATCTCTAGCTCATCGTACCCTTAAGTGTATTTCCCCATGGCTCGGGAATGGCACAGATATGATCTCCATCAATGATCAATAGCGGGACCGGGATGCCCATATTGACCCCTGTGTATCCACGATGACAATGTCGTTTGAACCGTAAACAGTCGTTTCCCATTCCCTTTGCCTCTTGATACCTAGTTCATCCGAGATTTGATCTACGGTATCTCCATACCTTCATTCGATCTCGTTACCGATGAACTTGTTTTCTCGTTTTCGTGTCGTTGCATTCCGTGACCCAGTCACACGCTTGCAAGCTTCGTTAATGCAACGTCACCGAGATGGCCACATATGTATCTATCCGTTACATGGATTGGCAAATCCTGGTCTTGATATGTACTCCTCTACGCGCTCCTTTGGGAAACCTGAGTAGCACCTTTTCGATCACCCAGTCACGGAGTGATACTTGATAACCATCTAAGCTCCCTCCAGAACAGTGATTTGCATTATCTCACAGTCTAAGGACAGGTCGCGAGGTTTCCTTAGATTTATCATTAATGGTGAACTATGTAACTAGATCTCATTAAGATACAACTGGTTGGGTTGTTTGTCTATCACACCATTCAACTAATGATGTGACCTCATTGTCAATTGGCATAAATGCCCATGATCTCGAAACCCTAGATCATCCTCATGACCAATGAACTAGTTCGCTAGAGGTAACTAGAGACACGGTTTGTTTACATACCACACGTGTATTAACATTTCGTATTAATACATTTATAGCACAGTATGAAACTATTATGAACTAATTGAGATATGACAATAAAAACCTATTTATTATTTGCCTCTAGGGCATATCTCCTTCAGTCTCCCACTTGCACTAGAGTACAAATAATCTAGCTTGCATTTTACTCATCATAAACCATATCACATATGTGTTTATTGATCATGCATGCTTATGGAAAACGTCCTGTCCATGTTCTGTTTTACCAGATCATTATGTCTTTGCAAATCATTAATGTCTTCCTAACTTTAACACTCACACCAATTATCTCATAATGGGTTGAAGTATTCGTTGGGCAACAAAGTGAGACTTTGTTTGTACTGTTTATAATGACGGTCGTTTTCACTGTTGTCATCTAAACTTCGAAACACACTTTGCAATCCTTTGTGTATATACGACAATTATGGCAGCAGAACGAGGCCGGTTTCCAGGAGCCTACAGTGACTTTAGATCAACCTCGAGGGCTTTCTCATGGGCACTGTGCCCTAGGACACATCATTCTACGTCAAAAGCGAACTAGCCCTGCCATAACAATATACATCACATCAGATGGAGCCTTTATACTTCTATATCTATGTAGATCCCAGTGCATGAAATGCAACTATGCCACTTACTTTGCTTCCTGCCATTTAAGTACAAACTTAATTCTGGTTCAGTGATTAATTCAAGAATCACTTCAAGACATGTTCTTACAGTTAAGAGCGTGTCCTTCCAACCAAAACTTCGGGTCACATTACGTCGAGTATACAATATGGTTGTATGGAAGAACCTATGGCTAAGGCATAGGAGATGCAACACATCTCTTTCTTCCTTTTTTAACCATCGTTGTAATACTAAGACAATGCTTCATATAGTAAGAACTTCTTTCTTACCTTGTTCCATTCTAAACTTCTTCAGAATCTTGCTTAGGACATTCTGAACATCTTCAGAATCAAGTCCAAGAAGCATTCGGCATTCAATGTTTATTAAACTCACCAATCTATCTCGATAGATCTCATTGTTTAATAACTTCAACTTCATCCCAATTTATCTATTTAAATGTTATTAACACCAATCACATCATTCACATATGTTGTCCACTCAAATATAGCATCCATATTTGAGATCCAGGGATTTCACTTAGCTCCCACTCAAAATATGTCTGATACATATTATGATTCAGCTAAGCTACTTAGCTCCCACTCAAAATATGTCTCTTACATATTAAGATTTGGCGAAGCTAATTAGTTCCCACTCAAATGTAGGTCCTCTCGATAATCTTGGACATTCCAAAATTCTTTGATCATCATCAAATTGGGAATTCCAGCTACGAGACTTCAATATCCATATATTGCTAGTGTAAATCCAATAGACTCAAGCATCGCTACATTTGTAGTCAACTCCTTGAATTTGTCCATACTGTGTGACAAATCGAGCTTTACGTCTCCATTAAGTTTCATTTCTTTCTTATGACTTTGAAGTCATTCAGAAATATTATGCAAACTACTTTACTCAATAAGATCAAGTAACATATTACTTTGCAATCTTAAATGTAACTTAATATAGGATTTTATGACTCCTAGTCATTTCTCGCAATTAGGTCCATCGCGCTTCTTTGTAATTCGTAGGTATGTCTTGTTCATAAACATGACAAGTGAATCAATAATATATTTCCACGAACTTGCAGAGTATATATTGTTGAATCCTACTTTCTTTAGTAAAAGTATTCGCTGAAACTTTTATGATCATTATCATTTATTTCTCCTCTATTTGTAGAGTTCAGTTTCATGAAACAAATTCCGCTACGCCACTCAACAATTCGGAGGCAAGGTCAAATACCTTGTTTTGATCTTTTAGTTTGTTCCACCTGTATCTTCATCAAGACGCATCAACTTTGAACAACAGCAGGTTTGCCCTTTGTGGAACATGTATTCATAGTTGCCTAATAATACGCTACAAAGACTTGTTTATTCGCCATGATTTCGAATTATCGAAACCTCTAGAAATTCGAACATGACATAACTCTTATGGTGTTGTTTCCACGAATCTTTAGATGTTCCTTTGTATTTCAACCGAGTGTTTGCTCATTTCGATCTCTAACTCTAAACGATAACTATAACCCCGATAAGAGATAATATTATAACATATGTATCTAATACATAATGATTATGATGTTTAGTCATTTCAATACACTTTGCATTGCCCTTATTATCATAATTTGTGAAACCTCTTTCACATGTCCATTTATGCTAAAATTAACTTAAATACTTTAGTCATGTCGATCAAATCGAAGAGACTTTTGTATTCTTGTTAATTCAATATCCTCCTTCATTTTGAAATCTTTTGAACAATTCAAAATAGTTTCAAACTTATGTTTCATTAAGCAAATGCACATATTCACTTAAATCCACAATGAAGTGTGAAATAATGATTTCCACTATTTGTTGAAAATACGATACATCACTATGTATAAGTTTCAACATTAAGTATAAATAATGATTTCCACTATCTTGTTGAAAATACAATACATCATTATGTATAAAGTTCAACATTTCTTCGCATATCACTGTTTTACTAGAATGCAGAGTTTTAGTCATTCTACCCAAGAGGAATGATTTTGCAAAGTCTCTAGATAAAGCATCTAGGACCCCGATCTTCATTTAGAATGAAGAACATGCAGTAACCAAAATGACTTAAACTATAGTGTCATGTCATTACTAAACCTTGGATATCTCTTAGCATTCTAATCCTTTATAAATGCTTAAACTATTATCATTAACATAGTGATGAGAACAACTCTTATAATCGTAATGTGACCATAAAGGTATTATTCATAAGAACAGTACAACTGGCTTGTACCTTATTCATATGAACAATCGCCTTGCTAAAAGCAAGACACACAAACAAGGATTACAAATTATATTCAAGTCCACTAATGATAAACCTTTGAGGAAAGGGGTGATGTCGGCCATCAACTGTTTTGCTTGCCGTCATCATGCCACATTGCCTCAATTCCAGCAATTCTCAAGCAGACCATCCTGTTTTCACAAAACGGTACAAGTATCTAATACTTATATAAACTGCAATGAGTTTTGCAAGAATTACATTTATAACTTTGTATATCTAACACATACCCTTTTTCATTCATGACCTCCATTGCAATCAAGCCCTTCTAAGAGTTCATAACTCTAATGCAACATATACCCTTTTTCATTCATGACCTCCATTGCAATCAAGCCCTTCTAAGAGTTCATAACTCTAATGCAAGATTGCTAAGTGTTTCTCCAAATATTCTCCTTTTCATCCATCATGGAAGAAAACTCATCGAACGGCTCATACTTTATGTGCCTAATCTTGCAGAATACAGATTGTAATCCAACTCTCCATCGAATGGAGAACGGTTTATTGGATGATTACGGAGAACAGACAAACATTGTGGAGTCATCGGATTATCTCCTAATGGTCATAGTATCAAGAAGAGAAGATCACCTTTTACGAGGATATTCCTCAGGCGTGGGTAATAATCTATGAAGTTGGACCCTTTTGCTAAGTTCCATATCAAGAAGTATATTCCCATGGTCGCAAAGGACCTCAATGGGATAGGCCATGATCTACTAAGATATTTGCAAACAGACATCTAGACTAAGTTCATAATATGAGTTCAATCCTAATTGAGCTCCCACTAAAATTGTCATCCCCTGGACGATTTTAGTGATCACATGATCCCAATCATCTGCACCTCCTCTGATCGTCACGGCCATCAGTGCAGCATCAAAGGTAGACATTCCCCAATGTCAATCACATCAACCATGTGATTCATGCTTGAACTTTTGGTCTCTTGTGTAACGAGGCCATGTCTACACATGCTAGGCTCGCCAAATCTAACTTGTGTGTATTTGCTGTGCAACATGGCTTACACCCACTATATGCGAATGTAGATATGTCTGACACCCAGGCCTGTAACCCTGGATCGCCTCATAACGGAAAACTTTCTTGGTGGTGCACACACAAGGGGAACACTATCATTGGAATTATATAGGGATTATCTTATTTGCTACCGTTGAGTATCTAATACTAGCACACAATAAGATATAAAGCGGGTATCAACATCACATGTGTATTGTGATATGATATGGTCCTTCTTCTTGCGCCTTGATCTCCATCGAGCGCTCCGACATGATCTCCATCTTGCCCTTGGTTTGACGCCAAGTCCACGACGCCGCCACCCGGTCGTCCATCAGAACGATGACTATTAATACTTAACTTAGTAACATAAAAGTAAACTACTTTACCTTTCTAACGACCAATACCATATCATAACACAAGCCCTCCTGCAAAATAAAGTTAGACACCTCTACTTTATCTTTTGCAAGTTTTACGTGGTTTTTAGGGCTTTCGCAATAGAACCGTTTCTAATCTACGAACTTTTCGACCACAACATGGATCCAACAGTTGTCTCTACTACACCCCTTTCGGAGCCCTCCATTGTAAATGTAATATCAACTATTGAATGAGAGACAGACACCTGCTAGCCACTTATACGGTACAAGCCGTATGTTGAGCGTGGAACCAGTCTCGCGTATGAATACGCGTAAGGTCAGTCCGGGCCGCTTCATCAAACAATACCGCGATATAAACAAGTACACGTTAGAGGGTAACAACTAAGGGATCAATGCCCGCACAATACATGTGTGTACTGTCCGTACAACACTCCTACGCACAGATCGGCTCTGATACCACTGAAGGGTTCCGCAGCAGAAAACAAAAAAATTCCTACGTTGGAACCTCCTAACGCCCAAGATCTATCTATGTAGTAATGCAGTAATGGCTAGAGCGTATAGAATACATACCCTTGTAGACCGTACGCGGTTAACGTTCCGAGGGGAGCGTGGTTGAAGTAGTCGAAGCCGTAGCCGACCTCAAGGTCGCGATGCTCCTCGCAGGTCACCCCTTGCTCCTTCTTCGTCGTGCAGCAGCTCCGGCTCACGACATCCAAGGTGCCTCAAGTGAGGCCCCTCATGGTTTTGTACACATACGGTTTACGATGACGACCTCCGACTCCTTGATCCCTGCCGGGAGTGCGGAAGTAGATCTCCAGCTTGGAATCCCTGCAGCGCAACGGCGTGCTGCAGGTGTGGTGTCTCATGCTCGGACAGTCCTTACTTGGGTCCGTACCAACGCATGGAGACGAGAGAGAGAGAGGGAAGGAGAAAGTCAACCAAAGGACTTCTCCAAATATTGGTGTGTCTATTCCCACCCATGGGCACCCCTTTATATAGGGGGAGGGGGTGTGCCCTCCCCTTTGGGTTTCCCATGTGGGACTAAACAAGGGAGAGAGGGGGGAGTCGCCATGGGCCTCATGGGCCAGCCGGCCAGGGGTGGGCCCCACCCCGCGCACAGCCCTAGGCTGGCTGGGTGGGCCCCCTTGAGGCGCCTAGGCCTTAGCCCTTGGCCCTTCCCTCCTTCGGTTTTCCCTAATGGGCACTTTTTCCCTAGGAAGTTTGGCCCATTAGTGGAATACCCCTTCAAATTAGATTTTAATATTATATTTAATATTAATTACATTCATTAATATGTAAATAGATATTACAAAATCCGATTTGACCCGAAACACCTTTCGGTTCCCTTTCAATTTGCATTATCTCATAGTCTAAGGACAGGTCGCGAGGTTTCCTTAGTTTTATCATTAATGGTGAACTATGTAACTAGATCTCATTAAGATACAACTGGTTGGGTTGTTTGTCTATCACACCATTCAACTAATGATGTGAACTCATTGTCAATTGGCATAAATGCCCATGATCTCGAAACCCTAGATCATCCTCATGACCAATGAACTAGTTCGCTAGAGGTAACTAGAGACACGGTTTGTTTACATACCAAATGTGTATTAACGTTTCGTATTAATACAGTTATAGCACAGTATGAAACTATTATGAACTAATTGAGATATGACAATAAAAACATATTTATTATTTGCCTCTAGGGCATATCTCCTTCAAGTTTCCCTCAGTTATGAAACCAAGGTTTAGTCGAACCAGTAGGAGCAAGGAAACACCCCAAAGGTGTTGCTAGCTGAGCCTTGGCAGGGCGCACTACCGGTGCTAGTAGCAACATGGAGACCTGCACAACACAACCACCAAACTTTGTCCCCAACTTGCGATGAGGTTGTCAATCTCACCGTGTTTTGCGGAAAACAAAGGATTAAACGTATCGAATGAAAAGAAGTAATAGTTTGTAGAAAGTAAACACAAAGCAGTATAGATTGTATGTAAAAGACAAGGACCGGGATCCATAGTTCACTAGAGGTGGCTCTCCTTAAGATAGATAACATGCTGGGTGAAAAAATTATAGCGGGGCAATTGACAAACATCAAGAAAGCAATACATGCATATACTAATCATCTTGACTCCTTTGGAACTTGATTGGGCATTACAACATTATACATAGACCGCCATCCAACTGCATCTATGACTAATAATCCACCTTCAGGTTATCATCCGAAACCCCTCCAGTATTAAGTTGCAAGCAACAGATTATTGCTTTACGAACTGCGTGTAAAGTAAACAATACGATTGTTCTATGAACAAAGGATTGTTGTTTTCTCCCTAGTAGCAACAGCACATCTAGTACCTTATAGATTTCTATCACTTCCCCAGATTACCAAAGGCATGAACCCACTATCGAGCATAAATACTAACTCTTAGAGTTGCTAGCATCTACTTGGCCAAGATAGCTACTAACAATGGAAAGCATGCAAGATCACAAATAACAAAGACATGAGAGAATCAATAATCAATCTGAAATAGCATCTCAATATCCATCGGATCCCCGCAAACACAACATGCAGAATTACAAATAGATGATCTTGATCACGAACGGAGCTCACAAGATCTAGACATGAAAGCACAAAGGAGGAGAACCAGCCATCTAGCTACTACATGGATCTGTAGTCCAAGGATGAACTACTCACGCATCACACCGGAGGCTTGCATGGTGATGAAGAAGTCCTCCAGGGTGAATTCCCCTCTCCGGCAGGGTGCCGGGAAGAGCTTCATATCCCTCCTGATCTAGGGATAGAGATGAGGACAGCTACAGACTCTTTCATGGATTTTTGATTGGGTACTTAGGGTTTACGTCCTGAGGGCATCTTATAGGCAGAAGGAGAGGCTGAGGGGGTGCCGGGAGCGGCCACACCACCCCCTGGCGCGGGCTAGGCCTGGCCGTGCGGCCAGGTGGTGTGGTGGCCCCTAGCCCCTCACCGTCTTGTATTCTGGCACTTGATGACTTCCGAAAAAATAGGCACTTTGGCTTTTGTCTCGTCCAATTCCGAGAATATTCATTTTCTGACTTTCCTGGAACCAAAAACAACAGAAAACAGGCAGCTGGCACTGTGGCTCTTGTTAATAGGTTAGTCCAAGAAATCATATGAAAAGTACTCAAAAGTGTGGACAAAACACAAGAAAGTGGATAAAACTAAGCATGGAACATCAAAAATTATAGATACATTTGAAATGTATCAGTGACCATGGTAGATCTCAAGAATTTGGAAATAAGCTTGAGCTCTTCCTTGGGCAACAAAATCCAACAGTTGCATCAACTAGTTGAGCAACTTGTTAAGGAAAATATAGCCTCACCACCTCCCTCTCAAGAGGAACCACATCCAATCCTGAAGGTGAATGCTTCGGCTAAGCCAACGGGTGAAGTAGTGTGGGTGAACATATTGCCACTAACTCCTCCACAAAAAAGGGTGATGGGAAGGAAGATCACCATGTGGTTCCCGGATGGTACTCTACCGACCCTCCGATCCCTCATCCACATATAAATAATAGAGGTGACCCACCTATGCTAGCTGCACATTCTTTTGCTCAATGGCAAGTTTTGATGAAATCTCATGTGCGCAGCTCTTGCATTGATTTGTGGAATATTATTGAAGGACTCAAAATTGAGGATCCAACCAACTTGACAAGAAGAGAAGTGGTCAATAGTCAACTCAATGCCACCGCTTTGCACCTGATTCAACTTGGTGTGGGACCAAAAGATTTCCCTCACATTGAGCACCTCAACACCGCCCAGGAAGCTTGGAATGCGCTCATTAACTTGTTTGTTGGAAATGAGAGCATGGGAAGAAATATATATGATTTCTTGAGCAATGGAGCCGAATGATTCTATATGAAGGATGGTGAGGACCATGAACACATGTATCGAAGACTCAAATCCACTGCCACCGCCTTTAGAAATATTGGTGCATCTCATGTGGATGATGCTTGTATAAAAAGGAAGTATGTGAGTGCACTCATGCCTTTCGAGCCCACCGACTTGAAGAGTCTCCAAGGAAGACACAACTACCATCTCATGACCTCCAATGAAGTGATGCAAGAGATGTCTGCCTTCAAGGTTGCTGCCCTTGGAATGAGCAATGTTGTCAATTTTTCCTTGAAGGCCAAGGTTGTGGAGTATGTGGAAGAAGAAGGGAGTGATGAAGTACTTTCTATGAGTCATCCTGAAGATGTCAAGGTTGCTCATGGTGAATACATGGCCTTTTATGCAAGATTTTTTTGGAAAGATCCCGCCAAGGCCAAAATGGAAATGCAACGAAGAAGCAACCCAAGTGGTAGAAAAGAGAATGGTTCAAGATTGAGAACTTGCTTCAACTATGGTGACGGCTATCATTTTCTTGCCGAATGTCCGTATGAAAATAGAGAAGATCATGGTGGTGTACTTGTTTTGAAGAAAAAGACAAAGGTCCCTTTCAAGGAGCCCTTCAACAACAAGAATGCCATAAAAAAGAATTCAGCTAACATTGCATTGATTGCACATGAAGAGTTCTCATCCGATGATGAAGATGAGGAAGAATAAGAAAAAGAAACATCGAATGGTGTGGTCCATATGAGAATATCTCCAACAAGAACGTCACTTTCCTTATGGCAAGAGCATCAGAGAACTATCCTTCCGGCGGGTTGAAGTGGGTGCTTGATAATGGTTGCACGAGTCATATTACCAGAAGCAAGGCGATAATGAAGGATATAAAGCCAAATCAAGATCATATAACTGTCACATATGCCGATAAGTCAAAATCTCAGGTAATGGGTCTTGGCAATGTTGTGGTGGCACACGATATTACTCTCGTGGAAGTCATGCTTGTTGAGACTCTTGGATATAATTTACTTCCAATCTGTGTTCTTGGAAAGATGGGCTTTGTCGTCTTTATTGATGATGATATTGTGGTTCTCTGGTGGAGCAAGACTCTAAAGGTCGCTTTCATTAGGTACGTCAAAAATGACTTGTATGTGGTGGACTTTTCGGGGAAAATCACTACAAGTGCGATGTGCTTATTCGGAAAGGCCGATGTGGGTTGGTTATGGCATCGCCGACTAGCCCATGTCAATATGAGAACTTTGCAAAGTCTCCACAAGGGTGGTCATATTGTTGGACTAAAATAATTTTTTTGCCAAAGATTGTGTGTGCAGGGCTTGTGTTGATGGAAAGATGCATGACTCTCCCCACAAACCAAACAACATTAGAAAATCCAAGAGGGTCTTGGAGCTCCTTCATGTGGATCTCTTTGGTCCTCCATCTCATGCAAGTCTTGGTGGTAAGAAATATTGTCTAGTGATTGTTGATGACTACTCAAGATATACATGGGTATATTTCTTCAAGTTAAAAAGTGAGACCCAACAATACTTCATTGACTTTGTCAATATGGTTCAATGTCAATAAAATGTCCCTGTGTTGGTGATAAGAAGCGACAACGGTATTGAGTTCAAGAACTACACATGGAATGGATTTCTTAGTGATGAGAGGATAAAACATCAATATTCCGCTGCATATACCCCTCAACAGAATGGTGTAGCTGAGAGGAAGAACCGGATGCTAATTGATATGGCAAGGTCCATGTTGGCGAAGTTTAAGTCTCCGTACAATTTTTGGTATGAAGCAATCTCCACCGCATGCCATGCATCGAACCGACTCTACCTCCACAAAGAGTTGATCAAGACTCCATATGAAATACTTACCGGTAATAAGCCTGACGTTTCATACTTCTGGGTGTTTGGTTGTAAGTGTTTCTATCTCATAAAAGGTGTTTGTTTGTCCAAATTTGATTCCAAAGATTTAGAGGCTATTTTTGTTGGCTATGGTTTCGATTCCCACACTTATATAATCTATGATAAACTCTCTGGAATTGTCATAGAATCTTGTAGTGTGGTTTTTGAAGAATATGATGGCCCCCAAGCGGGGCGTGTTGATGTTTGTGATGTAGATGATAAAATACATCAAGGTGCCATAAAAAGAATGGGTGAGGGATTCATCTGCCCCATTGAGGAACCCCTTGTGGCGGATCGAGAAGAACTATGCTCCACTGATGTATACAAGAGCACAAATCGTTTGTAGCTAGTTTTGAAGTTAAGATATCGATCCCATAGGGAGCCCAAAGGTAAGTGTTTATTTATGAAGTCTCTGTCACATCTGAAGTTGTCACAGCTCTTCGAGTGAATTTACTACAAGTGTTGAAATGAGAATGGGGTTTTGATTACACGCGATAGATTCAAATAAAACTAAAATGTAAACTTCAGAAATATAAAGCATAAAAGTAAAGAACGACTTTGCTTGTTTGTTGTTTCCTGCAGATGGCAAAAGAAGGCGCGGGGAGATTCAGTTCATGGTGATAGTGACTGTGCCAGGTGGACGAGTGGTAAATGTAACAAATTATAATCTTATAGATATATTTGTAGGCGAGCAACCCATAATTAGTCGGAACTCCTCTTGGTAGATTTCATCCCAACTTCAATAATCCTACTAGCCTGCTACCAAAACCATGGTCAGACACTAGACGATTAAGACCCTTCAGGTTGCTTGGCGATTAAGCTCCATAGATCGGACTAATGCAATAAGCAAAGTGGTTACTCATTATCCTCGAGTCAACTAGCTTTCCATTGATATCCCCGTGTCACCCGAGGGTCACCGGTCCACTAGAGAACAAGATCTTATCTATGTAGAACAAAGTATCATGTTGTTTGGGCCCTTAATTGGACAACAAGCATTAGGCATCCCACAGATAGTCAAGCACACATAATATAGTAATTAGAATCAATCACAAACTAATGGAAAATATGTGAAGGGACATCACATCTCACCAATCCCCTACATCTCCCACGCCCAAGGGAATTATTCACACATGAGAGAAGAACGGATCATCAATATAATTGAATAAAGGGAATTCGTCTTGTATTACCATGGAGATCCATAATAAGGAATAGAAAAATATCCAACACAATTCAAGATGGGAAGAAACAATCTCAAACCCTAGTCTTGGAAGGTGGAGATCCCTCTCTCTCAATTACAAGTTGTGGCTATGGAGGTGTATTGGCTAGGAGGTCGAAGATCGTGGAGCGAGATGAAGAACGTCTTCTCCTTCTTCTGTGGATCTTTTCTTTCTCCCTTCTTGATGGCATGGCGGCTGTTGTGTTGTGTTTTCATTCTCGGTCCCTTCACGGAAGTTGTCCCTTTTGACAAGACAGAGGCGGCTACAACTATACGGTGGGAACTATACGGCCGGAGAAATATTCCCGCCATATAGTTGCTTGTTAAAGCTTCTGTGGGCTCCCCTCGCGAGCTTCCAAAGTGATACTCGCTTGTTTTCCCAAAATATTGTGTTTCTCTAGTTAAATCCTTCTATTGACATTCAGAACCTGAAACACACATTAAAAACCAAGTTTTCTTCGCTACCGAAGTATTAGCGTTAGGTAAAGCCAGAAAACGATCAAATCCAAGAGAAAACAATCAATAAAAGTCATAAAAAATGTGTCGAATCTCACAGCTATCATCTACTCAAGTGGAGCCCTCATCTTTGCAACTTCAACAAGCTCCTATTATTGAGGACAATGATGACCCAAGCCAAATACAAGCTTAGAACCCTTACCAAGTTGATCAGGTTGGAAGCTCCAGGCTGGATTGTCTGGTCTCTCCTTTGATCGGATTGTCCTGTCCTGAACAGTCAGTTGCACAAGGCAGATTTATTCACTCATCCGCAAGATCATCTCAACGCCTTTCAAATAGTATGCCTAATCAAGACCAAGATCAACTTGTACCTCATATTGATGAAAATGAACCCATTGTTGATCAAGGTCAATACGAGGACTAGAATGATGAAGAGATCACCACAAGAAACAACATGGAGACCGAAAATTGTCACGAAGCTAGAGTGGATAGAATGTTGGAAGGAAGAGACCATACTATTGAGAATGTTCTAGGTGATCTAAGGAGTGGAATGTCCACTCAAGCTCAATTGAAGCATTTTGGTGAGCATCAAGCTCATATATCCATGGTGGAGCCCAAAAAGGTGTGGGAAGCTCTTGAAGATTCAGATTGGTTAGAATACATGCGTAAGGATCTCAAAAACTTTGAGAGAAACAAAGTCTGGAAGTTAGTATAAAAGCCCAAAGATTGCCGCAATGTCATTGGCACTAAATGGATAGTCAAGAACAAGCAAGATGAACATGGAATTTTTGTGAGGAACAAGGCAAGATTAGTAGCTCAAGGGTTATCCCAAATTTAAGGCATTGATTATGGTGAGACCTATGCTCTCGTAGCTCTCCTTGAGTCCATCTGTATCCTTCTTGCATATGCTACACATCATAAAATGGATGTGGAAAGTGCTTTTCTAAATGGCTCTGTATCCTTCTTGAAGTAGATTAGAATGGAACGAGGTAAGAAAGTAGGTCTTACTTGTATGAAGCATTGAGTTAGTCTCTATATTACAATTATGGTTAAAAGAAAGAAAGAGATGTGTTGCATCTCCTATGCCTCAGTCATAGGTTCTTCCATACAACCATATTGTACACTCGACGAAATGTGACCCAATGTTCTGGTTGGAAGAACAAGCTCTTAATTGTAAGAACATGTCTTGAGAGGTGATTCCTAAGTTAATCACTAAACCAGAGTTAAGTGTTTCCTTAAATGGAAATAAGCGAGTTTAAGCACATATTTGCATTTCATGCACTAGAATCTACATAAATATAGAAGTATAGATTTTGGCTAAATAAGTTCGACTTCTGCTAAGTGTGTTTCAAAGTTTACGTGACAACAGTGAAAGTTAAATTGACTAGTTAACCGTCATTGCAAACACTAGAAACAAAATCTCACTCTGTTGCCAAACGAATAATTCAACCCATTATGAGATAATGGTATAAATATCAAAATTAGGAAGACATTAACGATTTGCAACATAAATGATGATCTAGTAAAACAGAACATGGGCATGATGTTTTCCATGAGCATGCATGATCAATAAACACATGCTTTATGATTAGTAAAATGCGAGCTAGATTATTTGTACTCTAGTGCAAGTGGGAGACTGGAGGAGATATGCTCTAGAGGCAAATAATATATGGAGTTTATTATCATATCTCGATTAGTTTGTAATAGTTTCATATTGTGATATTACTGTATCAAGTGGAAACATTGATACATGTGTGGTGAAATAAACCAAGTCCCTAGTTGCCTCTATTCATACTAATTCGTTCGGCAACCGATGATCAAGGTTTCCTGATCATGGAGCTTTTATGCTAGTTGACAACAAGGTTATATCATTGGTGAATGATGTGATGGACATTACCCAAAGATTGAGACACGATCAAGTCATAGTGTTCATTGTTGCAATAGTTATAAACATAGTCTCCTTCTCCTTAGCCGTGAGATCATATTATTCACTGTCTCCTGAGGTTGCCTTAACTGCATCAAACGTTACTCGGTGAATTATTCACTGTCTTCCGAGGCTGCCTTGACTGTATCAAACGTCACTTGGTGAAACGGTGATTATAAAGGTGTATGCTAGATATTCTAGAGGAACAGTAGATGACCTATGAATCAAGACCGAGATTTGTTCACCCATGTGACGAGTAAGATACATACGTGGACTTGGTGAGATTACATCCATAATGTTGCAACATGTGACTAGGTCACGTGGATGTAATATCGCGCTAACAAGTAAAACAGAACTTGTCGGTAACGATATTGAACAAGGTATGTGATACCAATGATCGGATCTCAGACAAGTCGTATCAGAGAAACAAAGGGAATTGGACCCGACATTTTACGGTTCAAACGACAGTGTCATCGTGAAATGCATAGGGGTCATTATGGGCATCCCAGACCCGCTACTGATCATTGATGGAGATCATGTATGTGCCATTACCGGGCCATGGGGAAATCCACTTAAGGGTACGATGAGATAGAGATCCTCTATAAGTTGGAATCACCAGATGAAAGAAAAAAAGGAAACCGAAAAAGTTCCAAGAGAGAACCGGAAAGTTCTGAAGTCATTTAGAGGAAATCGAAAGGGAACCAAAAGATGTTTCGGGTCAAATCGCATTATTTAATATGTATTTACATATTAATTAATGTATTCCCTCCGTCCCAAAAAACATGTCTCAAGTTTGTTTGAATTTAGATGTATATATATACTAAATAGTGTCTAGATACATCCAAGTTTAGACAAACTTGAGACGTCCTTTTTGGGACGGAGGGAGTAATTAATATTAACTAGAATATTAAAATCTAATTTGAAAGGGTATTCCACTAATGAGCCAAATTCCTAGGGGAAAAGGGCACATGAGGGAAAACCGCAAGAGGGAAGGGCCAAGGACCAAAAGGGGCCAGGGCCTGGCCACCACATGGGGCCCACCTGGCCAGCGTTGGGCTACACACGGGATGGGGCTCCCCCTGGCCGGTTGTCCCATGCGCCTTCCCCTTCTCTCTCCCTTGTTTAATTCCACATGGGAAACCCAAAGGAGAGGGCACGCCCCCCTCCGCCTTTATAAAGGGGTCCCATGGGTGGGATTAAACACACACAATTTGAGATGTTCCCTAAGGAATTTTCCTTAGAGAATTCCTCCCTCTCTCTCTAGTTGTCTCCTTGTGTTGGCATGGTCCCAATAAAAAACTGTACGCGCAAGAGACAACGCACTTGCGGCACGCCGTTGCGCTGCTGGGATTCCAAGCCGGAGATCTACTTCCGCACTCCCGGGAGGTATCAAGGGAGTCGGAGGTCGTCATCATACACCCTATGTGTACGAAACCTCGAGGGTGCCTCATATGAGGGCATCTTTGATGTCCTGAGTCGGAGCTACTGCAAGATGAAGATGGAGCAAGGGGTGACCAGCGAGGAGCTTCACGACCTTGAGGTCGGCTACGAGTTCGACTACTTCAACCATGTTCCTATCGGAACGTTAACCGTGTACGGTCTACAAGGGTATGTATTTTGTATGATTCGGTCATTACTCCATTACTACATAGATAGATCTTGGGCAGTTAGGGCGTTCCGAAATAGGATTTTTTTTGTTTTCTGCTACGTAACCCTTCACCTAGCGGATGGAATATATCCAAGCTTGTTGGCATTTGTGAATACAATCTCAAACCCTATTATGGGGGCGATCATGGTTTGCTCAGTGCCAAGAGGCCTACATGAAGGATTTCAAGGGGGCATTTGGTGTGCTCCAAGCTCAATTTTCTATTATGCGGTACCCTACTCTTACTTGGTCGGTGATGACACCAAGCTATGTGGTCGCACATTCGTTGGTACTCCAACAAAGAGTGATGTAACAATGGCGTTTTACCCACAAGGGTGACTGAAGGGTTTATACCGAACTCTCGGGCAAACAATAAAAGTACCCTTCTCCTTCCTCTACAAGAAACCTACAAAACAAAGAAGCATTGGATTGTGTCCCCAAATCCACCAAGTGGTTGTCAAGCCCAAGTTTCGTATTAGCATTCAAAACAAATGGTAAAATATAATAAGTAAAGTAAATATGTAGCAACTGTAGTAAACTAAATAGTATTCAAGATATAAACTCAATGCTATGCAAAATTAAGGTGGTATAGTATTGGTAGTTGTGTATATGAAAGAAAAAATGCAAGTGGGATGAATGTTTTTGTATTTTCAGATTAAATGAGTGCTGAAATAAAAAGGTATGTGTATGCAAGTAAAAGGTGTTTCTTGTTATTAAAAATAGACATGGGTCCATAGTCTCACTTTTCTACTCTATCCTAAACATAGTGGGAGCATAAAAACTCCAAAGAAGGCATAATATTGATGTAACTTCATAATGTATTTGATAAGTATTCATATGTGCATCTGATGCATGTAAAATGCATACATGAACTTTGTATTTTATTGACACATATTTCCATGTATTTGTATCTTATATAATGTTATATCCATGGTATACATTGATTTATGGGGATTTTATAATGATCCCCTTTAGAAAGCTTAGAGCCCGCAATAGCCATCCGTGCATGGAATCAACGATGTCGCATAGGGTTTGTACCGCATCCTTCAGCTGAGAGGAGGCCAAGTCTTTCATGTCGGCGTGAGCATCAAAGTTAGATTACAACACCACATAAGCCAAGGCTCTCAATCCAGCAGCACCAGAAACAACCGATGCCTAGGAATGAGGACATGTCTACCTGGAGGGGGACATGGCTTCTCTCTGGGAATGGCGTGGAGCTAGAGGAAGACAATACTTGGTGGCAAGGTAGGACAACTTTGGAGCCTCTAGGCTTGGCAAAAGGCTGAGCAGATGTTGAGGATTGCGACATACACCGGTGCATTCACCATACCCAAGGTAGCGGGAGCATCTAAAGTGATCCCTGCAGTTCACTGTGCGATGACCAGGAACGAGGCATCTGCAACACCAACCATAGATCCATACCAGAATAGGACGGCAAGCCAAAGGTGGTGCCGGCGACACCAGATAGCGAGGGTGACGCCATGACAGCACCACCTGACAATCTTCGCAGACATTAGCCTCACACCCCTTTGTGCCTGAGTGTGGTGCATGTGGCATCGACGTAGCATGTTGGGACTGGGAGCTCATGTCTGAATGTGGCTTCCAGGGCCTACACCAGCTGCACCTCTACATCAGGCACATGGCAAGAGGTTGTCGTAGACCCAACATGGATCAACACCGAGGACAGAGGCAACAAGCTAGAGGTCACGCCGGAGAGCGGAGCCAGGACAGGCCTTGGACCCTGAGAGTTTGTCATCGTAGGCTGGGGGAGGGGTAGGCGTGAGGCCATGACCCCTCCATTCTCCTTGCACAACCTGCATACTGGGGGCTGTAGCTTGGCCGACTTGGCTGCCATCAACTGTAAGGGGTCTAGAGTACATCACTGCATCCGGCACGCAGGTGGCCATCTTGGCGTGGGGTGCTGAAGACGGAGGCGAGACAGAGCTCGGCCGCGCCGGCACGACGACGGAGGCGGTGGACTATCGAATGAATGGATAGAGAGTGAGGAGGCAAGTCCGGATGTAGTCGCGGCGGAGGCAGGGTGGCCGAAGCAGGGAGATCCTCCTCGAAACAGGCTTTCGCCCAGCTATATTACTATAGCAACCAATTGGTACCACTGATGGGCCAGGCAACACAATTCCCAAAAGAATCAACAAAAAAAATGAAGAAATAAAAGAAGAGAAAACAAAGATGACAATAGTGGCTCGACAAAAACGATGATGACCCGCAATCGCTGTGCCCTCCGGAGAATTTCCACCACGTTCCTAGCGCTCCAAAGCATCCCGTAACAAGCAGCACCTCCAAGAAGGAAGTGATGATGACGATACCACTGTCCGGACTGCCCCCAATATGCAATGATAGGTGGAGAAGAGGTGCACCTGACACCCTTCGGGAAGGATGGCGACACCCGCATGCGTCACCGCGTCGGTGTCCACGACAAGGATTTCTCCCGACCCCTAAAAAACCACACTCACAAACACTTCGGAATGCTCTAGCAAGCTAGCCTCCCACAAGAACGCACCACCACGGTCTTGGAGTCGCCACCGCCGTCTCACCGTGACCCACGGTGCGAAGCCGGTTAAGACCGAAGGAGAGGAAACTTCGGCGAGGATTGGCATGACATCAACACACGGAAGGGAACTACCTCCACCGCCAGAGGGCGGTAGCTGTCCAGATAAAGCAGTAGGACAAATCAAGCCCTCTCTAGCCTAGCCGAGCCCGAATAGGCTCGTGAAGCCCCGCCGTTGCACTGCAGCAAGGGTGCCACCGTGCACACCAAGCCCAGCAATAGGCCCTACTCCTTCGCTCACCAGAGGATCCGCCACCATTGCAGATTCCTACCGCGAAGTAGCAGCTTCATCGCCACCGAGCTCACCCGGGCGTGCCGGACTGCCCCGGTCTGAGGAACGCTCTCACCCCCGCCGCGCAGCAAACACCCACGAGCACAACGACACGGCCACCACCCGGGCATCCAGACTCTGACCATCAACTAAGCACCACTGCAGCTAGCCCCATGGTACAGACGAGGGATGAAGGAGGCCGGCCTTACCCGGCGACAAGCGGGGTCGCAAGAGCTCCCTTACCAATTCGCGTGTGCTGCAACCAGTAGTCAACCACCATAGATCGAGCATATGCGTTGGTGTATGACCCAGCAGCACACACATAATTTCCCGACAGTGGCATGTGGTGCAAATCATGCACGCTGCAACAAACGACTAAAGGCAGGAGTGGTACGTGTGCGCGTGATCATGGATCGATCGGATCTATCCAACCAGCTCACAATTCGCGAGCTCATCATCAACCGATCGATCGTTATGATCACAGTGGACGGAGAAGACTAACCGTCGAATCATTGCGTGCATGCGATCGACCTCACACATCACATGGGGTTCTGTCAGCTGCTGATCAATGCTGTCGCGCGCTGCTGGCGATTCAAATGATTTGCTCGATAGGCCGTAAGTTAGTCGTTGCGAATGTACGTGCAAGTATACTAATACGAGCAGTACTTAAGATATAGGAGTACTACTAACATGCAAATAGTGTAGATGTGTAAGTGTAATGCAGTATCAAATGATTCTAGGGAATCATTTTCTCACGAACGATCACATTCAAATAATTGAATGCTTACATACTTCACCCATAAAATAAACTAGTTGTTGACTTTCTTTAGTAGCACATCAGAGCATCTCTAACCCATGCAAAAAAAATAGAGGAGAAAAAGACTTCCTATCCTTTAGAGGAGCAAATATACTCCTCTAAATTGCACCGTGGAACCGATCACCAATAATTTAGAGGAGTAAACAAAATTTTGAACAAAGTTTGCAAATCTGGGCACATGAATACATGGAAGCATATCAAATAAAGATTCATAGTTCATATATATCGATAAATTAGTCATACATATTGATAGCATCACGTCATCTCGTACTTAACAAGATGAATAAGAGAGAAGATCAATGTTCATACACCATTATTCATACAAGCCAGCTCCATTTATTCATAGATTTCCCGCATTGGAACGCATTACTAGCAAAGTCTACCTGTTCATAATCGATACTAATGATCTTGCATCTCCACTAGTTCTTCGATTGAAATTGGTATGTATTTCTTCCCAAAATTGTTGGAAAGGTTGGTCGGCTTCAAAAATTGTTTTGATGATGCCAAGCAAAGTACAAATCATTATCATCATCCTCTGACCATGGAGTTTCTCTCTTCTTCACCTTGCTACGAAGAATCATCTATATTAGAAAATTGGTGAGTTTTAAACATAAATGCTACGAAGAACCATGGAGCTTATGAAGGAAATATGCCCGAGAGACAATAATAAAGTTATTATTATATTATTCCAAGTATATGATAGATGTTTATTTTGCATGCTATAATTGTATTAATTGGAAATTAATACATGTGTGTTTAATAAACAAAATACAAAGTTCCTTGTAATGCCTCTCATATAAACTAGCTCGTTGATTAACAAGGTGATCAAGGTTTCCTGATCGTGGACATAAGATGTTCTTAATAACAAGGTCACAGCATTGGTGGAATGATGTGATGAACATTCATCCGAAGTATGGCAATACGATTAAAATCATTGTGTTTAAATTGCTATAACATCATACGAAGTAATTCTAGTCCTTAGACCATATGATCATGTCAATCACTAACACTAGAAGAGTAACTTGATAACATCAAACATCATACCATAACAGGGTGACAATAAAGGTGGGTTCAGATACTCCGAATGTGTTATGTAGAGGCTCATGGATCAAGAGTGGGATTTGTCCATCCTGATGACAAATAGATATACTCTGGGCCCTCTCGGTGATATCACATTGAGATAGCTTGCAAGCAAGTGATGAGATCACTAGAATGTTATATCAAGGGAACGAGAAAAGAGTGCATGTCAGTAACGAGATCAAACTAGGTGTGGGGATATTGATGATCGGATCTCGTAAATGTAATATATCGCGAGACAAAGAGATTTAGTTACCAATGTTAAAGGTTCTCACGATCACAGAAGTCATCGTTGAATGTGTAGGAGTCAGTACGGATCTCCAGGTCACGCTGCTGATTATTGATTGGAGAGGGGTCTCGATCATGTCTGTATTATTTGTGAACCGTAGGGTGACACACTTAAGGGATACCGACACCATTTAGAGCAAATATGTTTCATAGAAAAGAATTAGAAACCGCTGGAATTATTTTAATGGGCATAGGAATTGTTTTGGGTGAAATTGCTAAAATTAGTTCTGCATGTAGTACTGAAATGTTGTAGGGGGGTTTTATGTGAATGTTTGTTAATTAAAGTAATTAAGAAATTTCTGAATAAAATAAATAAAAGAGTTTTATTAAATGAGAGTTTGCATTAAATTTGGTGGAAATTTAATAGGGATGAGTGGAATTTTGAGTGGAGGCAAATTTATGGGAGTGGGAGCTCCACCCACATGAATGAGGAGGAGTTGGGGGCACCTCCCTTGGCCGCTGGCCATGGAGAGGGGCTTCCCCCCTCTCCCTATAAAAGGCCCCCACTCCCTTCTATCATCTCACACCTCCTCGTGAAGGATCTCTCCCCCTCTAGAATCTTTCCTCCATAGTCTCGGATTAACGAGATACATGTTCCCCGTGGATTTTGTCTGAAAGAAGTTGCTACTTTTGCTGCATCGCTGGAGCAAGGAGGCGGAGGTTGTTCGGTGGACCGCACGTGTGTGTGATCACGGATTCGCTGTTGATTTGCGGCGCTGGAGTTCCTTTCGATCCTGAGATCGGCAAGCATACGACTACATCATCCACGAGTTCAACCCCGTAACACTTTGTCGGTCTTTAAGGATATGTTCTCTATGGATGTATCATCCCATTGTTTTTATCTAGGTAGATAGATCTTGGTGCTTAATAGTTCCCATTGTAGGAAAAATTTTGTTTTCTATGTTGCGAACCCAACATTGGTATCAGAGCCTGATCTATGCGTAGATGCTTTGCACGGGTAGAACACATAAGAGTATGTGGGTGATGATGATCATGTTATTGCATCTTATATGTATTTTGGATATTGGTGGCATAGTGGGATGAAGCGGCCAGAACTAACTTTACATGTCCTCGCACATGAGACCTGCTCCACGCTTGACATGCAACTAGCTTTGTATAAGTGGCTAGCTGAGTGTTTGTCTCTCCTACTATAGCCAATATCTGATTTACATAGAGTTATTAATATTTTGATTATCATTGTTGTGGTTCCAAGTTCGTAGGTATGAACGGTACTATCTTCGAAATCCCTAAGCCACATAAAAATATGCAATTGATAAATTAGAAGCGTCTAGTTTAGTTGTTATTGGCGAGTGTCATCATATGGTGATGTTATAATTTGAAGTATGATTGATACTCTTGAAAATTATAGCATACCCAACATGTAAGTTCCATAGACCTTAGCCTTACACATAAACAAATGATAAAGATCATACCATAATGTGCAAGATGGTGATAAAGTGCAAAGACCATATCATTTCACTTTATGCATATGATGTTTGTTTGCATCTTATATTGCTTGTATAGTGCTTTAGTAGCATTATAAGATGATCCCTCATATAAATATCATGATAAAATGCGTTATTCCTTAAGTATGCACCGTTAAGAAAGTTTGTCGTTTCGAGATACCACGTGCTTTTCGGGTGTGATAGACTCTACGTTCGCATACAATGGGTGTAAGAGAATTTTACACGCGTGAATACTAAGGTTCGTACTTTGCGAGCCTAGCATGTATAGACATGGCCTCGGAATATGAACTAAAAGGTAAAGCATGAGTCATATGGTTGATATGATGACCAATAGATGCTCGCCTTTGACTTGGTGTAGTTGATCTGGTTCATGTAATCAACAAAAAGACACGAGATATGTTGTTTTTGAGTGGGAGTTCATTTTTAATTTCGATTAGTTGAAATCAATCTATCATAAACTTAGTCTAAATACACTTTACAAATTCTGTTGTAGATGGCACCATCTGCTTTTAATTTCAATGTGTTCATGGAGAAAGAGAAACTTGCGATGAATGGTAGTAACTTTACCAACTGGGCCATGAATCTAAGGATTCTCCTCACTGCTGCACAAAAGCAATATGTGCTAGAAGCACCGCCCGGCCTCCCACCACCTCCTGATGCCCTGACGAGGAAAAGAATGTTTACTTGACTCGTCGGGAGGACCACAATATAGTTCATTGTGGCATATTGTATGGGGTAGAGACGTAACTCCGATAGCATTTCGAGAATGGCAATGCCTTTGATACCATGGGTGAATTGAAAATGATTTTTGATACCCATGCTGCCATAGAGAGTTATGATGCTTCAGAAAAGTTCTTTAGCTGCATGATGGAGGAGAACAGCTTCGTTAGTGAGCATGTACTCAAAATGTCTGGGTACGCCTATAATCTTGTGTCCTTGGGAATAACGATTCCCATTGAATTAGGCATACATCATGTTCTTAAATCTTTGCCATCAAGCTACAAGAGCTTCGTGATGAACTATAACATGCATGGAATGAAGAAGTCTCTTCCCGAGCTTCTTTCAATGCTTAAGACTACTGAAGTGGAGATCAAGAAAGAACATTCAAGTGTTGATGATCAATAAGACCACCGGTTTCGAGAAAGACAAGAAGGGTAAATAGAAGGGTAAGAAGGGCGGCAAATCTGTTGCTGCGCCTGAAAAGAAAACCTGAGCTGGCCCTAAGTCTGATACTGAGCGCTATTATTGCGAGGGGACTGGCCACTGGAAGCGCAACTGCCCCAAGTATTTGGCAGACAAGAAGGTCGGAAAGATGAACAAAGGTATATTTGATATACATGTTATTGATATGTACTTGACTAGTACTCGCAGTAGCACCTGGGTATTTGATACTGTATCAGTTGCTAATATATGTAACTCAAATCAGGGGCTGCAGAACAAGCGATAGCTAGCAAGGGATGAGGTCAGGATGCGTGTCGGCAATGGATCAAAAGTTGATGTGACCGTCGTCGGAATGCTGCCTCTCCATCTACTATCAGGACTAGTTATAAATATAAATAGTTGTTATTTGGTGCCTGTGCTGAGCATGAACACTGTATTCAAATCGTGTTTATTGTGAAGTGGTTGTTCGTTTAAATCCGAAAACAATGGTTATTCGGTTTATATGGATAATATCTTTTATGGTCATGCACCTATGATGAATGGTTTATTTATGTTAAATGTCGACAGTAGTGATATACATATTCATAATGTTGATGCCAAAAGGATGAAACTTGATAATGACATATCTGCATATATGTGGCACTGCTCTTTAGGTCATATTGGTGTAAAACGCATGAAGCAGCTCTATTCTGATAGACTTTTGGAATCACTTGATTTTGTATAATTGATACATGTGAGCCATGCCTTATGGACAAGATGACTAGAACCCCATTTTCCAGTACAATGGAGTGGGCGACAAATTTATTGGAAATTATACATACTGATGTATGTGGTCCAATGAGTGTGTTAGTGCATGGTTGATATCGTTATTTTGTGACTTCCATGGATGATTTGAGTAGATATGAATATATCTATTTCATAAAACACAAGTCTGAAACCTTTGAAAAGTTCAAGTAATTTCAGAATGAAGTGGAAAATCATCGTAATAGAAAGATTAAATTTATGCGGTCTAACCGTGAAGGTGAGTATCTAAGTTACGAGTTTGGCACAGACATGAGAGAGGGTGCAATAGTTTCACAACTTACGTCTGCCGGAACACCACAACGTAATGGTATATCAGAGCGTTGTAATCTTACCTTATTGGATATGGTTCGATCTATGATGTCTCTGACTGACTTGCCACTTTCATTTTAGGGTTATGCACTGGAAACCATTGCATTCATTTTAAATAGGGAACCATCTAAATCCGTTGAAATGACACCATATGAAATATGGTTTGGAAACAAACCTAAGCTGTCATTTCTTAAAGTTTGGGAATGCGATGTTTATGTGAAGAAACTTCAGCCTGATAAACTCGAACCTAAAGCGAAAAAATGTGTCTTCATAGGATACCCTAAAGAAACAATTGGGTATTCCTTCTATCACAGATCCAAGGGCAAGGTTTTCATTGCCAAGAATGGATCCTTTCTTGAGAAATAGTTGCTCGCGAAAGGTGTGTGTAGTCGGAAGGTAGAACTCGAAGAGGTTATTGAACCTTCTCTTCATGAAACGGCGAGTGGCGCAGCACTAGAAACTGTTCCAGAGTTGACTTCACCGAGTGAAGAAGGAACTAATGATAATAATCATGAAACTCCAAAAGAGGACACTATCGAACCTCGCAGGCCAAGCAGGACACGTGCATCTCCTGAACTGTACAGAAATCCAATCGTGAATTTCATGGAAGATGGAATTAATGACCCTACGACGTATGAAGAAACAATGATGAACCCGGATTCCAACAAATGGCTAGAAGCCATGAAATCCGAGATGGGGTCCATGTATGAAAACCAGGTTTGGACCTTGGTGGACTTACCTCATGACCGAAAGGTCGTTGAGAATAAATGGATTTTCAAGAAGAAAACTGATGCTGATGGTAATGTGACCATCTATAAAGCTTGACTTATCGCAAAGGGGTTTCGACAAATTCAAGGAGTGGACTACGATAAGACTTTCTCTCTCGTAGTGATGATAAAGTCGGTTAGGATTATGCTAGCAATTGTTGCATATTTCGATTATGAAATAAGGCAGATGGATGTAAAAACCCGTTCCTTAATGGTAATATTGAAGAAGAGTTGTATATGATACAACCAAAGGGTTTTGTCAATCCTAAGGATGCTAACAAGGTTTGCAAACTTCAGCGATCCATCTATGGACTGAAGCAAGCATCCCGGAGTTGGAATCTCGCTTTGATGCGGTGATCAAAGAGTTTGGATTTGTCCAAACTTACGGAGAAGCTTATATTTACAAGAAAGTTAGTGGGAGCTCTGTGGAAACATTGTTATTATATTATTTCAAGTATATAATAGATGTTTATTTTGCATGCTATAATTGTATTAATTGGAAACGTTAATACATGTGTGTTTAATAAACAAAATACAAAGTTCCTAACAATGCCTCTCATATAAACTAGCTCATTGATTAACAAGATGGGTTTTCTGATCATGGACATTGGATGTTGTTAATAACGAGGTCACAATATTGGTGGAATGATATGAACATTCATCCGAAGTATAGCAATATGATCAAAGCCATTGTGTAAATTGCTATAACATTATACGAAATAATTATAGTCCTTAGACTATGCGATCATGTGAATCACTAACACCGGAAGAGTAACTTGATAACATCAAACGTCACAATGTAACATGGTGACAATAAAGGTGGGTTTAGATACTCTGAAGGTGTTATGTAGAGGCTCATGGATCAAGAGTGGGATTTGTCGATCCCGATGGCGGATAGATATAGCCCTCTCAATTATATCACATTAAGATAGCTTGTAAGCAAGTGATGAGATCACTAAAATGTTATATCACGGGAACGAGAAAAGAGTGCATGTCGGTAACAAGATCAAACTAGGTATGGGTATACCGATGATAGAATCTCGGACATGTAATATATCGTGAGACAAAGAGATTTAGTTACTAACATTAAAGGTTTATCTCGATCACAAAAGTCATCGTTGAATGGGTAGGAGTTAGTACGGATCTCCAGGCCCCACTGCTGATTATTGATTAGAGAGGGGTCTTAATCATGTATGCATTATTTGTGAACCATAGGGTGACACACTTAAGGGATACCGACACCATTTGCAGCAAATGTGTTTCAGATAAAAGAATTAGAAAGCTCTAGAATTATTTTAATGGACACCGGAATTGTTTCGGGTGAAATTGCTAAAATTGGTTCTGCATGTGATATTGAAATGTTATAGGGGGTTTTATGTGAATGTTTGTTAATTAAAGTAATTAAAGTAAAGTAATTAACAAAATTCTGAATAAAATAAATAAAAGAGTTTTATTAAATGAGAGTTTGCATTAAATTTGGTGAAAATTTAATGGGGATGAGTGGAATTTTGAGTGGAGGCAAATTTATGTGAGTGGGATCTCCACCCACATGAATGAGGAAGAGGTGGGGGCACCTCCCTTGGCCGCCGACATGGAGAGGGGCTTCCCCCTTCTCCCTATAAAAGGGTCCCCACCCCCTCCTCTCATCTCACACCTCCTCATGAAGGATCTCTCCCCCTCTAGAATTATTCTCCCATAGTCTCGGATTAGCGAGATACATGTTCCCGGTGACTTTTGTCTGAAAGAAGTTGCTACTTCCGCTGCATCGCTGGAGCGAGGAGACGGAGGTTGTTCGGTGGACCACGCGTGTGTGCGATCACGGATGCGCAGCTGATTTGCGGCGCTGGACTTCCTCTCGATCTTGAGATCGGTAAGCGTACGACTACATCATCCACGAGTTCAACCTCGTAACACTTTGTCGGTCTTCAAGGGTATATTCTCTATGGATGTGTATCCACCCGTTGTTTGTATCTAGGTAGATACATCTTGGTGCTTAATAGTTTTCATCGTAGGAAAATTTTATTTTCTATGCTGCGAACCCAACAGCTTATCTCTTCCTCACCTTGTTCCGATGGCACCGGTATGGGACGGTGCCAGTGCATGTCCAAGGGATGGCGCGGCTGCTAGTGCCGGAGCCGGAGAAAGTGGCAACGCGGGTGCCGGTGCCGGAGCCGGAGCAGGTGGCGGCGCGGGTGCCAGAGCCGGAGCAAGTGGCAACTGGCCGACGGCGGGAAGGGCAGCTGCCAGCGGCTGACGGGCGGGTGTGGGGGAGGAAAAATAAAAGAGTCGAGGCCACGGCCTCCTAAATATAGCAGTCGAAAATGTTGACTCCTATATTTATTCTCCTCTAAACGGCGATAGGGGTTTGGTTTGGTGCGACTTAGGCCGATAAAGGAGTAAATTTACTCCTCTATAGCCGTTTTCGGGATGGGTTAGAGATGCTCTAAGTGCACTTTTATATTCTAAAGACATAAACTAGCATCAGAAAAAGCAGGATTGGACTTGTTGTAGTCCAGGACATGATGCTAGATCTAACTAGCAACCAACTAATCAAATTATGAAACAGGCAGAGGAATATGGAACAGGCAGGGAGGGAGGGTCAGGGGGTACAGGAGTGTTCAAGGCAGAACAGCCCAGGACATGCTATTTCCCACTAATCATTGCTGTGAATAATTGGAAATATTATTGGCGTGATCACGCACGCGCACGCATGTGGCAGAGCCGGAGATCCTGAGGCACGCCAGCCAGGACGTGCGTACGGCAGCGTCGCACCCACGTGCGCCTGCCTGGTCAGCGGCTTCAGCCGGTCGACATGCTGCATGCACAGTGAAAATAGACAAAAAATAAATATTTTCTCAAACTTTAGCAAAAAAATAGACCACGTCTGGAAAAAATCGCAATATATCATGTTTTCACGATGCCCCGGGCTACCCGTTCGAGAGTATGAGAAATCAGTTTTTTTGCTTTTAAGTCGTGTAGGACATAGTAAGTTTATATGAAATTGTATAGCTACTCGTTTTCTGTTGGAAATAATCGATGATGTATAGATAGACACTCCTCGAGATCCAATGCTTTGTTAACGCTAGCATTCACACATCCATCATCATTCCTCCAAGTGATCGAATACAAACCCTCGCCTCGCCTATAGGAACACTATCCCGGTGAAGATAGAGGAAATACCACATCACCACACTTATTTTCAGGAGCGTGTGAGAAAAGCGGTCATTTTATGTACTCCAACAATTTACGAAAATCCACCTTCAATCCATCAGAAAATGATACAGTGGAAACTACTCACAAGAAAATCCCTCGCAATATCGCACTTGAGGAATACCGTGGGAGTATTTTCCGGTGCAGGGAGTGAGTCACACTTTGGCCCAACATGAAATTTTCCATGATCTCTCTTCCAGGGATGAGAGCACTTTGGTTAACCACCACGAGCTCCGGAATGGCATGCGAGGACCCACCAATATTGCGCTAAAATTTTGCAAAGCAGCTTACCAAAGCTATGACCGAACAAATAGGAAGCAAAACCACCATTGATCAATGGAACAAAAAACCAGCTTCATGTTGGCCCTAGAAGGTGCACATGTTTTGCGACATTTTGTAGGGAAACCGGTTTTGTGAAACAACTTTGGCACAAACGTGTTACACTCATTAGATCTGGCATTGTTGTTTTTAAAATTTTAGATGTCATTTAGTCTAAATACAGCAAAGCAGGCCATGGACGGTGGATAGAGATATGTTACTCTAGTTTAACTCCCTGTTGACGAGACTCGTCAAGAGGAATGATCATGGGCGTGACTCGGATCATGAGAAGTTAACTGGTAGTTTACTCAACGCGATGGTACGATTTTGTTCTGATGATTGTCCAGTCCAGCTAGCAAGCAAGCCGGTGGGCGGTTAGAGCATCTGGAGAGAATATCGACCTGTGGCGGTTAAACATGCATAATAATAACTGAAAGAACATATACAGTTGCAAGATACAACAAACGTCATAATTTAACATTATGCACGATCATCATTCTTTTCAGAATAATTGAAAGGTTAGCCAGCACATACATATATTGCATGATGGCTATTAACTAGATAGGTAGCTGATGAGATGATTGATCCGTCCGCAGCAAGATCTTACTCCTGGTACTATTAGGTCGACAATGGCATGTTATCTGAATGATAATGTGCTCATACAACGGCTGCCTAATTGGTGCTTTGTAACTAACTCGATCATCAGGGGGCGCTCCCATCTCTGGAAGGCTTAATTAGCTAGCCTAGCTACCTGGATGGCTAACTGCTGAATCATTCGTGGCCGCACATGGCCTTTTTATTGGGTGCTGATGATTGCGTTAAATTATTCCAAAGTAATGCTGATCATGTAGCAGAGCACACAACACTCCTTGCCCCGTGCAAGTTGCAAGTATGTTTGCAAGTTAGTACCGTACGGCATGTCTAATGAGATGATTGACAGTCTAATTTGTAGTATCACATGCATTATCGCAGTGCATTTCTTTTTTTCTTTGAGAAAGAACCAGATCTATTATAGAGCTTTGACCCCAAGCATAACAAAAATTACATCGAGGTCCCTCGACCCACCTAATGACCAATACTGTCTCCAGAGTCCAAAACGAGCCGTGGACGCGTCACCTTCGTTGCTTCCCTACCATAGCTGCCATGGCTTTGTTGATAACAGTCAGAAGTCTTCGTGCACGTGTTACTAAGGACCAGTGCCCTAAAGTCAAAGACATCGACCATTGGACCCTAGAATTGATCTGAATCTCTAGACACCATACCTGCAATGGTCGTAGGCAAAACAAGATCCACCTCTCTGAGGGAGCAATGAGCGGGTGGTTTCCCGCGCTCCTCAACACCACCGATGATATCGCCCCCAACGATATGGACGAGGAGACAGGAAAACTCTTTTTTGTTCCGTCTTTCGCCACCATAACCACCATAACGTTGTTTCTTAGATGGGAAAATTTAAGTTTAGAGACTAACTTCAGCGCCAAGTGTAGTCTCGAGTCCCCCCCCCCCCCCCCCCCTCTCTCCTATGAGCTGCAAGCAGAGGAGGCGGGGACCAGTCGGCTAAGATGGCGGGTAGGGTTTCTTTTTTCCTTGGTGGCAGCTGTAACACCTCATGCTATTGCGGTACTAGGAAATCTTGGGCCCGGGGGAAAGCCATGAGCTCATTTTGGGAGGGATTCAGATTATATGAAAATTATTTCCTGCATAGACGGTTTGATAATTGTGATTGCAAACAAATTGTGGGAGTTGTTCCTTCGTTTGGGTTTCCACTTTGCATTAAGTAAAATTCACACAAAATCTGAATGTCATTAAGTAAATTTCACTTTCAAATTGTATAAAGAACAATCGATTCGTGCACCGCGGAAAAGATATTACAGATTTGTTTAAATTTAGATTTATCTAGACACTATTTAGTATATAGATACATTTATTTATTTTACAAATTTATGACCTACTTTTTAAAAACGGGAGAGTATATCAAATAAATCCATGGCGCCAGATCTAGCTCCGGCAGACAGCAATGCAATAAAGACCAGGCGCGCGCACACAGTCCTGTCGGTTCCGCAGCCAGGCCAATCATTCCTTCATGTGTGTCTGCGTGGGCTCGGCTTAGTTTAATCGGACGGTGACTGTGCCGCACGGGCGGGCGCCTGCGCGACTGATTTGACCGCATCATTGGTCGGTCACAGCACATCACGTGGCCTCCCGACATGCCAGGTGGGCGCGGTCGAGGTTCCTGAGTCGAGTTTTGTATTTTTAGAGAAAACAATCCGATGAACCCAGCCCAACAGTCTTCCGCGGACGCACAAGACAAAGCCCACGTCCGGCTCTGGGCTAGTTTCGACGGTGGGTGTCCAGCGGCATGACTCATTTGTCTGGCAAGGCCATCTGATTTTATTTTAAGTTGCATCTATTTCAACTATGGATATACTCCTGCCTCTCCTCGGCAAAGAGTTTGGTCGCGGCCTCAAGGGCTCTTGACTTGGCACTTTGCTCCTCAACTTCCAGATCTCTTGTTGTGAGGTCAATGAAGCTACCAATGATGGGCTCCTTCTCCCTGGCGCCACTCCCCCGTCTTGGCATTTGCCTCCTTCTCGGCGATGAAGCCCTTCAATGTCCCTTGCAATCCAAGTGATGCGGCTTGGCGGTTGAGATCTTGCTTCTTGGCCTTATGTCTCCTTGCACAAACAACACGGCCATCATTGATTGACGTTCCCGTGCTTGGTCCATCCGCCTCCTCCTCAACATTGACCATCGACGAGTCATTGGCACGCTTTGAACCCTCAAGGGCACGATGGAGGGCTTAGCTCGATCTCCTATTTCTTGCATTTCTTTAGCGCCATCCACGCATGGGGTAATGTAAATGGCTTGTTGTCATAACTCTCCTTCAAGTACTCCATGGCTTCCTGTCCCCTACAATGGAAAATG
Source organism: Avena eriantha (assembly GCA_910589775.1). Lineage (NCBI taxonomy): Eukaryota > Viridiplantae > Streptophyta > Magnoliopsida > Poales > Poaceae > Avena > Avena eriantha. Next base: position 82,165,015 of record OU342744.1, on the reverse strand, counting down.
CCATATGGACAATGGAAAACGAAAATGGGCAATGTCATATGGACAATGGCAAATGAAAATGGGCGATGGCATATGGACAATGGAAAATGAAAATGGACAATAGCAAATGTGTCGCAGGATCCGGGGGGCACGGTCCGACGGGCAAAGGCCAGGATATCTCCCGGCGCCCAAAGAACCAATGCGTCGTCCCTAGGTCCCCGAGAGAACCCCACAGCAAGAGGCGCCCCGAATACCGATCCCGAGAGCAAAGGACCGAACCATGACCCAAGAAGAGAGCGAGACAACTTTCTAGTGATGCCTAGCGTAGGAACCAAACTCCTCCCTGCACACGCATAACTCGGCCCACACTGGAGGCTAACAGAGAAGTTGTGCAACGACGCAGGCATGTGTGCCACGCTCTCCGCATGATGCCTCATCGCTGACATGTTGTGACTGGCCCTTGTGGTGTCCCCTTTCCTGTGTAAAAGGTGTTGGAAATATGCCCTAGAGACAAATAGTAGTAAGGACTATTATCATATTTCATATAGTTTATGATTAAGTTTTATATCATGTTATAACTATATTGAGTGGAAACATGAATACACGTGTGCTATACAAACAAACCAGGGGTTCCCAGTGAAACTCTAGTCACTGGTTCATTGGTCAACAGATGATCAAGTTTCCTGATCATGTGGCATTTATGCTAGTTGGAAATGAGGTCATCTCATTCTGAGAATGAGATGATGAACCAATACCCAACCTAAACATCGTGATTCGATCATGTCACGAAGTTCAAGTTACGATGATTAGAAATGGATCCTCGTAGACTATTCCTTAGACAATGAGGCTATATCAATCACAGTCTCCCGAGAGTGCTTAGATAGCATCAAACGCCATCTGGTAAAACGGTGGTTATAAAGGTGTGTTCAGGTATTTGGAGGAAACTGTAGAGGCAATATATGTCAAGAGCAGGATTTGTCCATCCATGTGACGGGAAGATACTCAAGGGCCCACTCAAAGAAGTTATATACAATAGTTGCGCAGCGTGTGATTAGATCACGGGGGTATCACTTGTCGGAACGAGTCAAATAGCGTTGTTCAGTAACGAGATTGAACTCGACACGAAGATGTCATTGATCAGGTCTCGGGCAATGCAAGTATCGAATGACAAAGGGAATAAGACACTATTGTCCCGGTTCAAACGATGAAAGATCTTCGTAGAATGCACAGGGGTCACATGGCCATCCAGGTCCCTCTGTTGATCATTGGTGCGGGAGTGTCCCGACCATGTATAGAGTGTTCCTGAACCGTAGGGTATCACGCTTAAGGGCTTGATGATGCTTATAGAGTGTTTATAGGATCGGTAGAATCACCGAAGAAAAGAAGGGAGAAAACCGGAAGGGTTTCGGTAAATCCGGAGGATGTCCGGAGTGGAGGTGGAAGGTGTTCCATGGCCACGGAGATTAGATAATGTGTGAATGAATGTTAAATTTAATCATTTATTCATAATTATTTAGTAAAGAGAAAATCAATTAAAAGGTCAAAAGGCTTAATGGGCCAATTTCCAGAGGGAGAAGGCCCGTTAGGGAAAGGAGAGAGGGAGAAGGGGCAAGGGGGCTGGCCGGCTGGGCCTAGCCCCCCGCGCGGGGCCCACTAGGGGTGGCCGATGGCCTCCCCACCCCTTCCACTCCGCGGTCCCAAGTCTGGACTGCGCGAGCGAGAGACATCTTCACCGCGGAGCGCCGTCACACTGCGGGATTCGGATCCGGGAGCTCTACTTCCGCAACTGCTGCTGGATCGGGGAAGCGGGAGTCGTCGTCAGGCACCAGACGTGTGTAACTCCCACGAGGTGTCACACTTGAGGCACTCAAGTCGTTGGATCCAGAAGGAGCGCAAGGACTTCATCACGACCTTGAGGTCGGCTTCGGCTCGTCTACATCAACCACGCTCTCCTGAGCGTTGACAACGCTTTTTGGTCTTCGAGGGTAAGTTCGCGAAAAGCCCCTCCCGTTACTGTATTACTAATAGATAGGTCCTGCCAGCTTCAGGGGTTCAGGGGCGTAGAGTAAAATTTATTGTTTTTATGCGTGGAACCCCTACAATGGTATCAGAGCTAGATCTATGTGTTGTAATGCTAGTACGGGTAGAACACACAAGATGTAGCGTGTGGGCGTTGATCTTTTAGTTGTTACCCTCCCACGTGTACTTGTGTATACCGCAGCAATGTTGATGAAGCGGCCCCAACCGACTTTACGCGTTCATTCGTGAGACTGGTCCACGCTTGACATACGGCTTGTACCGTATAAAGTGGCTAAGGGGGTGTCTGTCTCTCTCGCATTAGTTCGTATGCCATTTGCAACGGAAGGCCCCGAAAGGGGTGTAGTAGAGACAACTACTTGATCAGCGTTGTGCTGAAAGTTCCTAGGTAAGAACGGTTCTTGTGCGAAAGCCCATTCAGCCACGTAAAACATGCAAAGATAAAGTAGAGGCGTCTAACTTTGTTTTGCAGGGGGGCATTGCTTTGTGATATGGTTGTGGCAAAGGTAAAGTAATTACCTTTTGTTGCATAGTAGTAGATAGTCACGGTAGTGACAAACTACCACGCCGGAATGACACCGGTACCCTGGTGTCTACGGCGCCGGACCCCTAGCGCCGGAACCCGGTGACGACGGATGGAGATCACGACGTGAAGGACCATATCACATAGCATTTACATTCAATGTTATTGTTTGTATGTCTTATTGTGTGCTAGTATTAGATACTCGACGGTAGCCTAATAAGAAGATCCCTGTTAAAATAACCAACGATTGTGTTCCCCCTTAGTGTGCACCACCAAGAAAGTTCTTCGGTATGAGGCGATCCAGGGTGACAGGCCTGGGTGTCATACATATCTACGTTCACATACAGTGGGTGTAAGCCATGTTGCACAACGAATACACTAAGGTTGAGTTGGCGAGCCTAGCACGCTAGAGAAGCGTGGTCTCGGAACACGGATGGTCAAAAGATCGAGCACGAGTCGCATGAATGATGTGACCGACGTTTAGCGTCCACCCTTGAACCCACATTGATGGCCGTGACGATCGGGGGAGATGTGGCTGATAGGGGTCGTGTTATCACTAGGAACCCTCACTGGGGATAGGTGTTTCTGAGTGGAGTTATTATTAACTCATTTAATTATAAACTTAGTCTAAATTCCTTTTGCAATTATAAATGTTGATGGGTTCTTTCGTGTTGACAACTAAATGGTTAGAAGGAGAGAAGCTCAGATTAGATGGATCGAACTTCTCAAGTTGGGTTGCCAGTCTCCATGTTCTCCTTAGCGAGAACGACATGGTCGACTACATACTCGATGGGATGGATCTGGATCCGTCCACAGACCTTGAGACCCCAGAGGAGCGAAAAGACCCCTATCTCCGTCGTGAGATGGCCTCCTATATTTCAGTTGTGATGCATTTCGGAATGGTGGACGAGTTGTGGCCTTTCGTGGGTGATGTCAACCCTCGTTCGGTGATGCTGCAGCTTAGGACACATTTCGTGGAGACACGCATCTGGGAGCATGAGTTGATGGGAGACTTCCTCACCATTGAGATGGAGGAAAACTCGTCACTGGACAGCCACTTACAGCACATGCATGATGTGTACATGAGGCCAGCATACTTCCTAGACGTCTGGATTTCAGACTCTTTCGCAAATGTTGCTGTGCTGCGGTCGCTGCCACCAAGCTACGAAGCACAAGTTGGGACTTGCGTAATGAGGGGCGACACGGAAATGGAGTTCCACCGGTTCATGACACATCTCAGGAATGTGTTGGTTGAACCAGATGTCACTCAGGTCGTCAACGACAAAGGTATATATATTTGATATACAGTTTTATAAATGTTATAATCTTGCAAACACATTGCAGTGTTAAGTATATCTGATACTTGTTCTGTTTTACTGAAAACAGGTCCTTCTGCATGAGAGGTGCTTGCTGGAGAGGAGGTGACGTTGCGTGTTGATGACAGCCGACGACACTCTCCCTCGACATTTATCATTTAGTTTATGTTTTAGGATGATTTTTGTAATCAAGAGATTGTGAACTTCTTTAGTGTGTCTCACACTTCGTGAGACGGTTATTCATATAAGTTTGTAACAAACAGTTGTTCTGCTTTTATGAATGATTTCTATTCGTGTTCATATCTTATTTGATTATGTGTGAATTATCCTTGTTGTTTGAAACTAATTGATAATGAATGAACATTTGTAAAACATTGAAATGCCTTGTTTAAAATACCCAACTTAATGATATATTCATTAATGAATGAAACCATTGTTTAAATTCAAAAGTTATGTGATAATATGTGAAAGTCATTCGATTTATTCTCACATATAAATCATGCCTAAGTTCGGCAAAATAACTTGAACACCGTGTATTACTTGAATACAAAGTGTTTGATGAATTGTTAAAAGGTAATACATATTCGATGTATTGTGTTTTAAAGAAAATGGTAATTATCATTAAATGATTGTTTAAATGTGTAAAGTAGTTTACCGAAGGTAACATGAATATGAAATTATTTGATTTGATCAAAGTATTTCTTCAACAAAGGGTATAAATATAAAAGAGAATCAAATTACTATGATTTGATCAATAGTAATAAAGTTCAAATTTATAAGAATGGCATAAAAGACATTATGGAATGCAAAGTGTTTTGAAACGACAAAATACAAAGCATCACAATGTGATATTAGATATCAAAGGGGGTTGAATAGAAGGCACCAAATAAATCGTTGTAGTATATATGTAGAGACCATTAGTTTAGAAATAGTTAGCACTCAATTGGAATTAGTGAACCATTTGAATTCGTGAAAGTTTTGGGGTTATTTGATATAACCAAAATAATAGCGAATAAGTCCTTGTAGAGTATTCATTGGAAACTTTGAATACGAAACCCATAGCTCAAACCAAAAGGAAAGCAAAACTTGTATTGCTTGGATTTTGGTGCATTCTTGAGAAAGCTCACTTCAGTGATGTTTCTCAATTATGGAGCAAATGGAAATTGGTGTAAAACACGATGAGGATTCAAAACCCTGCATCAGAGTGTTGAGAAGCACAACGGACAGCGTTCGTGAACAATTCTCTTCACAGAAGGAAAGAATCAATGATTTTGATCATTGTGTTTTTCCCTCCACTATTGTTTTTCACTATATGAAATAGGATTCAAAAATGTAAATCCATATCTTGTATGGAAACATTTGTGAATCACTTGTCATGATTTTTGAAACATGACATACCTACGAACTACAAAGGAAATGATGGTAAACTGAATTATGAGAAATCCTAGAAGCAAAATTCCCTTGAGATTAGAAAGCAATTCGTTGCTGAATGTCACAAGTAAAGGGGTTACTTGGAATTTTCCCAAATGACTACAAAGCCAAAGTAGGAAAAGGGGGTGAATGACAAAAGCACAATTTGTCAAGTATTGGATGAATTCAAATGAATTTGATTCATATATGCTAAATGTCTAGTGGATTTAAAACTAGTAAAGTACTGGTATCTCATAGTAAATCTCCAAGTTTGATATTTGATCAAAGGATTTTGAAGTTGTTCAAAGTAGTAAGGAGATATGCAATTTCCATAAAATTGAGTGGGAGCTATGAAAGTCTTCCTGAAACAATATGTGATTGACATATTTTTAAGTGGGAACAACATAAGACTAAAATTCAAATGTGTAGGAACATAGTTTGAGTAAGAGTACTGACTCATACCCAAATATGTTAGCAACATATTTTGAGTGGGAGCTTATAGGAGTAATTCTTAAAAGTAAGTTAAGGATGAAAGCGAAAATACTTATAAATAATGATTTATAAGATGTAGAAGTTGATGGTAGATGTATTATGATATTATGTAGTATTCCTTAAGGGATTCTGAAAGCTGTTTCAGGATAGAAGTTAATTAAGGAACTAATCCTTAATAAACTCAAATTAGGAATAGCATTAAGTTTAATATCAATGGTTAAAAGAAAGAAAAAGGATGATCATCATCCACTATGTTGAGGCATAGGTTCTATCTTAGAAACCATGATGATAAACTTAGCATAATATGTGATCCAAAGAAAGAACATTTGAAAGTGATTAAGTTCGAATCACAGAACGTTGAGCTGAGTTTTTGTCCGCAGTGTCTAGTAGAGAACTGTGGATATATTTTCCAAATCCATAAAGGATAACATATCTTAAAGCATAAAGAGTTATGTTATAAAGGAATATGTTGGAAACTCCTGTAGATACCAATTAAAGTCAAATAGGAAGCGAGGTGAACAAAACATCGAAAGTTGCACAGAGTGCTCTAGTATTTCGATGAATACATTTATAATAACAGATAAGGGTACCATCTAAAGTGGTGTATAATGTTATGGCGGGGCTAATTTGCTTTTAACATAGAATGATGTGTCCCAGGGCACAGTGCCCATGAGAAAGCCCTCGAGGTTGATCTAATGTCACTATAGGCTCCTGGAATCAGGCCTCGTTCTGCTGCCATAACGACGATGCATACACACAGATTTGTCATGTGATGATAGAATATTAATGTCAATCAAAGTGACATTAGTAAGTTGCAAAGGATCTGGGACTGTAAAGTACAGACACAAGACTCAACCTCTTCCATGATCAAGCATGTTCTAGGTACCGGTTATATGGTGCCAATAATTAAGAACAAATGCGGCTAGTGTAGTTTTACTCTAGTGCAAGTGGGAGACTGTTGGAAATATGCCCTAGAGACAAATAGTAGTAAGGACTATTATCATATTTCATATAGTTTATGATTAAGTTTTATACCATGCTATAACTGTATTGAGTGGAAACATCAATACACGTGTGATATACAAACAAACCAGTGGTTACTAGTGAAACTCTAGTCACTAGTTCATTGGTCAACAAATGATCGAGTTTCCTGATCATGTGGCATTTAAGCCAGTTGGAAATGAGGTCATCTCATTCTGAGAATGAGATGATGAACCAATACCCAACCTAAACATCGTGATTCGATCATGTCACGAAGTTCAAGTTACGATGATTAGAAATGGATCCTCGTAGACTATTCCTTAGACCGTGAGGCTATATCAATCACTGTCTCCCGAGAGTGCTTAGATAGCATCAAACGCCATCTGGTAAAATGGTGGCTATAAAGGTGTGTGCAGGTATTCGGAGGAAACCGTAGAGGCAATATATGTCAAGAGCGGGATTTGTCCGTGTTGGGTCCGCAGCATAGAAAACAAAAAAATTCCTACGGTGTGAACTACACGCCAAGATCTATCTACTAGGTACAAAGCAACGGGTGGACATACATCCAGCGGGAACTTACCCTCGAAGACAATGAGTTTTGTTAACAAGTAGGAACTCGTGGTTGATGTAATCGTACACTTGCCGATCTCAAGATCGCGAGGAAGTCCGAGCGCCGCAACTCAGCAGCGCATCCGCACTCGCACACACGTTCAAGCCACCGGACAACCTCCACCTCCTCGCTCCAGCGATCCAGCGGAAGCAGCAACTCCTTCCAGACGAAATGCCACCGGTAACATGTATCTCTCTAATCCGAGACCATGGGGGAATAATTCTAGAGGGGGAGAGAGATCCTTCACAAGGAGGTGTGTGGATGAAGGAGGGAATGGGTGGCCTTTTATAGGAGGAGGGGGGTGCCCCCTCTCTCCATGGCCGGAGCATGGGGGGTGACCCCTCACCTCCCCCATTCATGTGGTGGTAACCCCTCCACATTAAAATGCCTCTTCACATTCCCTTTTAAAGTCTCCACTTTAAATGCATTAAATTTCTCCAAGTTTAATGCTCTCTCATTTAATAAAACTCTTTTATTAAATTTATTCAGAATTTTGTTAATTACTTTAATTAACAAACATTCACATATAGCCCCTTGCAATATTTCAATATCACATGCAGAACCACTTTCTGCAATTTCACCCGAAACAATTTCCGGTTTCTATTGAAACAATTCCTGCGCTTTGCAATTCTTTCATCTGAAACATATGTTCTCCAAAATGGTGTCCAGTAACTCTTAAGTGTGCCACCCTACAGTTCGCGAATAATGCAGACATGATCGAGACCCTTCTCTGATCAATAATCAGCAGCGGGACCTGGAGATCCGTACTGACTCCTACACATTCAACGATGACTTCTGTGATCGTGAGAACCTTTAACGCTTGTAACTAAATCCCTTTGTCTCTCGATATATTACATGTCCGAGATTCGATCATCGGTATCTCCATACCTAGTTTGATCTCGTTACCGACATGCACTCTTTTCTCGTTCCCGTGATATAACATTCTAGTGATCACATCACTTGCTTGCAAGCTATCTTAATGTGATATCACCGAGAGGGCCCAGAGTATATCTATTCGTCATCTGGATTGACAAATTCCACTCTTGATCCATGAGCCTCAACATAACACCTTCGTTGTACTGAACCCATCTTTATAGTCACCCTGTTACGATGTGACGTTTGATGTTATCAAGATACTCTTCCGGTGTTAGTAATTAACATGATCTCATGGTCTAAGGATAAAGATTACTTCGTATGATGTTATAGCAATATAAACATAATGACTTGATCGTAATGCTATACTTCGGAGGAATGTTCATCACATCATTCCACCAATGGTGTGACCTTGTTATTAACAACATCCAATGTCCATGATCAGGAAACCTTGATCATCTTGTTAATCAACAAGCTAGTCTATAAGAGAGGCATAACTAGGAACCCTTTTTTTTGTTTATTAAACACACATGTATTGATGTTTCCGATCAATACAATTCTAGCATGTAAAATAAACATCTATCATATATAAGGAATATATAATAACAACTTTATTATTGCCTCTCAGGGCATATTTCCTTCAGCCTCCCACTTGCACTAGAGACAATAATCTAGTTCACATAGTGATAAATCTAACACCCATGGAGTTCTGGTGTTGATCATGTTTTGCCCTAGGGAGAACTTTAGTCAACGGATCTGCTACATTTAGGTCCGTGTGTACTTTACAAATCTTTATATCTCCATCCTTGACATGCTCGCGGATGGAGTGAAACCGGCGCTTAATATGCTTGGAATTCTTGTGAGACCTCGGTTCCTTTGCGTTGTCTATGGCTCCATTGTTGTCACAATAGATCACCATTGGGTCCAATGCACTAGGAACCACACCTAGTTCCGTAATGAACTCTTTCATCCAAACCGCTTCCTGCGCCGCTTCTGAAGCAACAATATATTCCGCCTCCGTCGTTGATCCAGCCATCACAGGTTGTTTGGAACTCCTCCAACTAACTGCTACTCCGTTCAAGAGAAATACCTATCCGGATTGAGACTTAGAGTCATCCGGATCGGTGTCAAAGCTAGCATCGACATAACACGTAGCGACTAGCTCTTCTTCACCTCCGTATATAAGAAACATATCCTTAGTTCTTCTCAAGTACTTGAGGATGTTCTTTACCGCTATCCAGTGTTCCGAACCTGGATCAGGTTGGTACCTACTAGTCAAACTAATAGCATGTGCCACATCTGGTCTTGTACATAGGATGTCATACATAATAGAGCCTATGGCCAAGGCATAGGGGATCTTATCCATCATCTCCCTTTCTTCTGCCGTAGCCGGACTTTGAGTCTTACTCAATGTCTTGCCTTGCAACATAGGTAAGAACCCCTTCTTACTTTCGTCCATATTAAACCTCTTTAATATCTTATCAAGGTATGTACTCTGCGATAGCCCAATTAGGCGCCTTGATCTATCTCTATAGATTTTAATGCCTAATATATCTGATGCTTCACCAAGGTGTTTCATTGAAAATTTGCTGTTTAGATAACTTTTAACACTGTTTAAAAGATCTATATCATTTCCAATCAATAATATGTCATCCACATATAATATCAGAAATGCCACATTGCTCCCACTCACTTTCTTGTAAATACAAACCTCTCCATAAGTTTGGACAAATCCAAACTCTTTGATCACCTCATCAAAGCGGAGATTCCAACTCCGGGATGCTTGCTTCAGTCCATAGATGGATCGCTGAAGTTTGCATACCTTATTAACATCCTTAGGATCGACAAAACCCTTTGGTTGTATCATATACAACTCTTCTTCAATATTACCATTGAGGAACGCAGTTTTGACATCCATCTGCCATATTTCATAATCGAAATATGCAGCAATTGCTAACATAATCCTAACCGACTTAAGCATCGCTACGGGAGAGAATGCCTCATCGTAGTCAACTCCTTGAATTTGTCGAAACCCCTTTGCGACAAGTCGAGCCTTATAGATGGTCACATTACCATCAGTATCAGTTTTTCTTTTGAAAATCCATTTATTCTCAACGGCCTTTCGGTTGTGAGGTAAGTCCACCAAGTTCCAAACTTGGTTCTCGTACATGGATTCCATCTCGGGTTTCATGGCTTCTAGCCATTTGTTGGAATCCGGGCTCATCATCGCTTCTTCATACGTCGCAGGGTCATCCATTTCATCAACCATGAAATTCACAAGAGGATTGCCGTACAGTTCAGGAGTTGCACGTGTCCTGCTTGACCTGCGAGGTTCGGTAGTGTCCTCTTTCGGAGTTTCATGATCATTATCATTAGCTCTCTCTTCATCAGGTGAATTCAACTCCGAAACAACTTCCGGTGCTGCGCCACTCGCCATTCCATGAAGAGAAGGTTCAATAACCTCTTCGAGTTCTACCTTCCGACTACTCACACCTTTCGCGAGAAACTCTTTCTCAAGAAAGGATCCATTCTTGGCAACAAAAACCTTGCCCTCGGATCTATGATAGAAGGTATACCCAATTGTTTCCTTAGGGTATCCTATGAAGACGCATTTTTCCGCTTTGGGTTCGATTTTATCCGGTTGAAGTTACTTCACATAAACATCGCATCCCCAAACTTTAAGAAATGATAGCTGAGGTTTGTTTCCAAACCATAATTCATACGGTGTCGTTTCAACGGATTTAGATGGTGCCCGATTTAAAGTGAATGCAGATGTTTCCAGTGCATAACCCCAAAATGACAGTGGAAAGTCAGTCAGAGACATCATAGATCGAACCATATCCAATAAGGTATGATTACGACGTTCCGACACACCATTACGTTGTGGTGTTCCGGCAAGCGTGAGTTGTGAAACTATTCCACACTCATTCATGTGTGTGCAAACTCGTAACTTATATACTCTACTCCATGGTCAGACCGTAGAAATTTGATCTTTCTATTACGATGATTTTCCACTTCATTCTGAAATTCCTTGAACTTTTCAAAAGTTTCAGACTTGTGTTTCATCAAATAGATATACCCATATCTACTCAAATCATCCGTGAAAGTAACAAAATAACGATATCCACCTCGCGCCGACACACTCATAGGTCCACACACATCAGTATGTATGATTTCCAATATATTAATGCCCGTTCCATTGAACCGGAAAACGGCGTTCTAGTCATCTTGCCCATAAGGCATGGCTCAAATGTATCAAATGATTCAAAATCAAGTGACTCCAAAAGTCCATCAGAATGGAGTTTCTTCATGCGTTTAACGCCAATATGACCTAGACGGCAGTGCCACATATATGTAGACATATCATCATCAAGTTTAATATTTTTAGCATTAACATTATGAATGTGTGTAATATTACTATCGAGATCCAACAGAAATAAACCATTCAACATAGGTGCATGACCATAAAAGATATCATTCTTATAAATCGAACAACCATTGTTTTCAGATTTAAAGGAATGACCACTTTGCATCAAACACGATCCAGATACAATGTTCATGCTCAGTGCAGGTACTAAATAACAATTATTTAGGTTTATAACTAATCTCGATGGCAAATGGAGAGGTAGCGTCCCGACGGCGATCACGTCAACTTTTGATCCATTGCCGACCCGCATTCTGACCTCATCCCTTGCTAGTTGTCGCTTGTTCCGTAGCCCCTGAACCGAGTTACATATATTAGCAACCGATCCCGTATCAAATACCCAGGTGCTACTGCGAGTACTAGTCAAGTACACATCAATAACATGTATATCACATATACCTTTGTTTGCCTTGTCGGACTTCTTGTCCGCCAAATACTTGGGGCAGTTGCGCTTCTAATGGCCAGTCCCCTTACAATAGTAGCACTCGGTGTCAGACTTAGGGCCTGCTCGGGGTTTCTTTTCAGGCGTGGCAACAGACTTGCCATCCTTCTTTCCCTTGTGCTTGCCTTTCTTGTCTTTCTTGAAACCGGTGGTCCTATTGATCATCAACACTTGATGTTCTTTCCTAATCTCCACTTCTGCAGTCTTAAGCATTGATAGAAGCTCGGGAAGAGACTTCTTCATGCCCTGCATATTATAGTTCATCACGAAGCTCTTGTAGCTAGGTGGCAGAGATTGGAGAACATGATGTATGCCTAAGTCAATGGGAATCGTTATTCCCAAGGACACAAGCTTATCGGCATACCCAGACATTTTGAGTATGTGCTCACTAACGGAGCTGTTTTCCTCCATCATGCAGCTAAAGAACTTTTCTATAGCATTATAACTCTCTATGGCAGCATGGGTATCGAAAATCATTTTCAATTCTCCCATGGTATCAAAGGCATTACCATTTTCAAAACGCTTTCGAAGTTCTGGCTCTAGCCCATCCAGTATGCCGCAATGAACTAAGTTGTGGTCCTCCTAACAAGTCACATAGACATTCTTTTCCTCGTCAGGCGCATCAGGAGCTGGTGGGGGGCCTAGCGGCGCATCTAGCACATATTGCTTTTGTGCAGCAGTGAGGAGAATCCTCAAATTCATAGCCTAGTTGGTGAAGTTGCTACCATTCGCAGCAAGTTTCTCTTTCTCCATGAACATATTGAAATTAAAAGCAGGTGGTGCCATCTACAACAGAATTTGTAAAGTTTATTTAGACTAAGTTTATGATAGATTGAGTTCAACTAATCCAAATTACTCATGAACTCCCACTCAAAAATGACATCCCTCATGTCTTTTTGGTGATTACATGAACCAAATCCACTACACCAAGTCCGATCATCACGTGAGTTGATGTAGCTTCAAAGGCGAGCATCTATATGGGCATCATATCAACTATATGACTCATGCTTAACCTTTCGGTCCGTGTTCCGAGGCCATGTCTGTACATGCTAGGCTCGCCAAGTAAGAACCTTAGTATTCGCATGTGTAAAACTATCTTACACCCGTTCCTATGAAAGTGTAGATTCGAGTACACCCGATCATCACGTGATGTCTCGAAACACGATCCACAGAGTGGTGCATACTTAAGGAAGAACACATTTTTATCTTGATATCTAAATGAGGGATCATCTTATAATCCTACCAAAAGGGCCAAACTAGCAGTATAAGATGCTAACATCTAATGTGTAAAGTGAGATGATATGGTCCATGCATTTGATGTCTATCACTTGCATCGTGGTATGATCTCTATCATTCCTTTGTGTGTAAGTCCAAGGTCTATGGAACTTACACGTTGAGTGTGTTGTAAGAGTATCTATCATACATCTACTTACAATAATACCATATCAATACACTAGCCCAGCAACAATCTAAACTAGACGCCTCTAATTTATCAATTGCAAGTTTTACGTGGCTTAGGGCTTTCGGAGATAGAACCGTTCTCACCTACGAACATGAACTACAACGAGGATAACTAAGTTATTAGCAACTCGTTGTAAATCAGATATTGACTATAGTAGGAGAGACAGACACCCGCCAGCCACTTATGCAAAACAAGTTGCATGTCAGTCGTGGAACCGGTCTCATGTACGATGACATGTAAGGTTGGTCCGGGCCGCTTCATCCCACTATGCCACCAATATCCAAAATACATAGAAGATGCAATAACATGATCATCATCGCCCACATATAAACATATGTGTACTACCCGTACAAAGCACCTACGCATAAATCAGGCTCTGATACCACTGTTGGGTCCGCAGCATAGAAAACAAAAAATTTCCTCAGCAGCGCATCCGCACTCGCACACACGTTCAAGCCACCGGACAACCTCCACCTCCTCTCTCCAGCGATCCAGCGGAAGCAGCAACTCCTTCCAGACGAAATGCCACCGGGAACATGTATCTCGCTAATCCGAGACCATGGGGGAATAATTCTAGAGGGGGAGAGAGATCCTTCATAAGGAGGTGTGTGGATGCAGGAGGGAATGGGTGGCCTTTTATAGGAGGGGGTGCCCCCTCTCTCCATGGCCGGCGCATGGGGGGTGACCCCTCACCTCCCCCATTCATGTGGTGGTAACCCCTCCACATTAAAATGCCTCTTCACATTCCCTTTTAAAGTCTCCACTTTAAATGCATTAAATTTCTCGAAATTTAATGCTCTCTCATTTAATAAAACTCTTTTTATTAAATTTATTCAGAATTTTGTTAATTACTTTAATTAACAAACATTCACATATAGCCCCATGCAATATTTCAATATCACATGCAGAACCACTTTCTGCAACTTCACCCAAAACAATTTCTGGTTTCTATTGAAACAATTCCTGCGCTTTGCAATTCTTTCGTCTGAAACATATGTGCTCCAAAATGGTGTCCGGTAACTCTTAAGTGTGCCACCCTACGGTTCGCGAATAATGCAGACATGATCGAGACCGTTCTCCGATCAATAATCAGCAGCGGGACCTGGAGATCCATACTGACTCCTACACATTCAACGATGACTTCTGTGATCGTGTGAACCTTTAACGCTTGTAACTAAATCCCTTTGTCTCTCGATATATTACATGTCCGAGATTCGATCATCGGTATCTCCATGCATAGTTTGATCTCGTTACCGATATGCACTCTTTTCTCGTTCCCGTGATATAACATTCTAGTGATCACATCACTTGCTTGCAAGCTATCTTAATGTGATATCACCGAGAGGGCCCAGAGTATATCTATCCATCATCTGGATTGACAAATTCCACTCTTGATCCATGAGCCTCAACATAACACCTTCGTAGTACTCAACCCATCTTTATAGTCACCCTGTTACAGTGTGACGTTTGATGTTATCAAGATACTCTTCCGGTGTTAGCAATTAATATGATCTCATGGTCTAAGGATAAAGATTACTTCGTATGATGTTATAGCAATATAAACATAATGACTTGATCGTAATGCTATACTTCGGATGAATGTTCATCACATCATTCCACCAATGGTGTGACCTTGTTATTAACAACATCCAATGTCCATGATCAGGAAACCTTGATCATCTTGTTAATCAACAAGCTAGTCTATAAGAGAGGCATAACTAGGAACCCTTTTTTTGTTTAGTAAACACACATGTATTGATGTTTCCGATCAATACAATTCTAGCATGTAAAATAAACATCTATCATGTATAAGGAATATATAATAACAACTTTATTATTGCCTCTCAGGGCATATTTCCTTCAGTCCGTCCATGTGACAGGAAGATACTCAAGGGCCCACTCGGAGAAGTTATATCCAATAGTTGCACGGCATGTGATTAGATCACGGGGGTATCACTTGTCGGAACGAGTCAAATAGCATTGTTCTGTAACGAGATTGAACTCGACATGAAGATGTCATTGATCAGGTCTCGAGCAATGAAAGTATCGAATGACAAAGGGAATAAGACACGACTGTCCCGGTTCAAACGACGAAAGATCTTCGTGGAATGCACAGGGGTCACATGGCCATCCAGGTCCCTCTGTTGATCATTGGTGCGGGAGTGTCCCGACCATGTATAGAGTGTTCCTGAACCGTAGGGTATCACGCTTAAGGGCTTGATGATGCTTATAGAGTGTTTATAGGATCGGTAGAATCACCGAAGAAAAGAAGGGAGAAAACCGGAAGGGTTTCGGTAAATCCGGAGGATGTCCGGAGTGGAGGTGGAAGGTGTTCCATGGCCACGGAGATTAGATAATGTGTGAATGAATGTTAAATTTAATCATTTATTCATAATTATTTAATAAAGAGAAAATCAATTAAAAGGTCAAAAGGCTTAATGGGCCAATTTCTAGAGGGAGAAGGCCTGTTAGGGAAAGGAGAGAGGGAGAAGGGGCAAGGGGCTGGCCGGCTGGGCCTAGCCCCCCGCGCGGGGCCCACTAGGGGTGGCCGATGGCCTCCCCACCCCCTCCTCTCCTTTAGTCCCACCCCGGGACTTGAGGGGAGGTAGTACCTCCCCTCCCCCTATATAAGGTGGGGTATTTGGCCTAGAAAAGACAACCAATAATCAATAAAGGTCTCCCCACTTTTGGGAGGACCTCCAATTGATATTTCTCTCTCCCCCTCTCTCTCTCGTGACCGTGGTCCCAAGTCTGGACTGCGCGAGCGAGAGACATCTTCACCGCGGAGCGTCGTCGCACTGCGGGATTCGGATCCGGGAGCTCTACTTCCGCAACTGCTGCTGGATCGGGGAAGCGGGAGTCGTCGTCAGGCACCGGACGTGTGTAACTCCCACGAGGTGTCACACTTGAGGCACTCAAGTCGTTGGAGCCAGAAGGAGCGCAAGGACTTCATCACGACCTTGAGGTCGGCGTCGGCTCGTCTACATCAACCATGCTCTCCTGAGCGTTGACAATGCTTTTCGGTCTTTGAGCGTAAGTTCGCGAAAAGCCCCTCCCATTACTGTATTACTAATAGATAGGTCCTGGCAGCTTCAGAGGTTCAGGGGCGTAGAGTAAAATTTATTGTTTTTATGCGCAGAACCCCTACAAAAGGAAGCCTAGGTCGGTCGAGAGAGGACACTTAGCAAGGAAAGAACTGGCAGAGTTCTTCCCTAGGAATAGATTATGTACAAGTGTGATGATACACCATATAGTGGATAGTTGCAGGATGTAGGTGACATGGGTATGATTACTCAGGTCCTTATGATTAATTTTCCCGAGTACGTAATGGCTCACAGCCCACGAAGCCCAAGAAGAAGGCCTATAAAGCATCCGAACGAAGGCGTCCTTTGCTAAATAAGGAAATAGAAACTGACATTGTATTACAGTTGTAATTGTAACTTGTAACCTATCTGTATACGGCCTCAATACCCAGTCTATTATTTATAGGTTGAGAGGAGCTAACGGAGAGGCGCCGAAAAAGGCCTTGAGCGATCTGTAATCGATTTGACCATAAGCAATCAGACGACTTTGACTCCCTTGCTTGTCTGATCCGCCAACGAAATCCCCAGCATTCTCTTTTCCATGAAACCCTAAGTCCATAACCATGGGCATTGCCGAGATTACCCCTCGTCGATAGGGATCCGCACATCATGGCTTGAACCTGGGTAAGAAACCTGTGTCCTTGTGTGACTGTGTGTTCGTCTAACTTGATTGTGTGTTCGTCTAACTTGTCGAGTGAGCTCACCAGATGTTGTGCCCCTGGCCGAACTAACAAGGGGATCTCCCTTCGCTGGTGTCAAAATCCAAGACACGACATCTAGTGCGCCAGGTATGGGGTGCAAGCTTGCGAGCAACCTCTACCAACGGTTCTCTGCTCCCATCGCGCGCGGTGAAGATGTCCCTCGTTCGCGTAGTCCGAACTTGGGACCACGGTCATGAGAGAGAGAGAGAGAATATCAATTGAAGGTCTTCCAAAAAGTGAGAAGACCTTTATTGAATATTGTGTGTATTTATCTGGCCAAAAAACCCCCACTATATATAGGGGGAGGGGAGGTACTACCTCTCTCAAAGTCTCGGGGTGGGACTAAAGGAGAGGAGGAGGTGGGGGGAGGCGCCGCCGACCAGCCCCCACCATGGGCCCCACATGGGGAAGGCCCACTAGGGCCGTCGGCCACTCCCCTTGGCCCCTCCTAAGGGTTCGGCCCCTCTTGGGCCCTTTCCCCTTCGGGAATTGGCCCATTAAGCCCTTTGACCATTTAATTGATTTTCTCTTTTATTAAATAATTATGAATAAATGATTAAATCAATATTTAACATTCATTCACATATTATTCAATCTCTGTGGCTATGGAACACCTTCCACCTCCACTCCAGACTTCCTCCGAACTTACCGAAACCCTTCCGATTTTCTCTCTACTATTCTTCGGCGATTCTACCGATCCTATAAACACTCTCTAAGCATCATCAAACCCTTAAGCGTGATACCCTACGGTTCAGGAACACTCCAGACATGGTCGGGACACTCCCGGACCAATGATCAATAGAGGGACCTGGATGGCCATGTGACCCCTGTGCGTTCCACGAAGATCTTTCGTCGTTTGAACCGGGACGGTCGTGTCTTATTCTCTTTGTCTCTCGATACTTGCATTGCCCGAGATCTGATCAATGACATCACCATGTCGTGTTCAATATCGTTACCGAACAATGCTACTTGACTCGTTCCGACAAGTGATGTCCCTGTGATCAAATCACATGCTGCGCGGTTATTGGATATAACTTCTCCAAGTGGGCCCTTAAGTATCTTTCCGTTACGTGGACGGACAAATCCCGCTCTTGACATATATTGCCTCTACGGTTTCCTCCGAGTACCTGAACACACCTTTATAACCAATGTATTACCAAGTGGCGCTTGATGCTATCTAAGCACTCTCGGGAGACAGTGATTGATATAGCCTCACGGTCTAAGGAATAGTCTACGAGGATCCATTTCTAATCATCGTAACTTGAACTTCGTGACATGATCGGGTCACGATGTTTAGGTTGGGTATTGGTTCATCATCTCATTCTCAGAATGAGTTGACTCCATTTCCAACTGGCATAAATGCCACATGATCAGGAAACTTGATCATCTGTTGACCAATGAACCAGTGACTAGAGTTTCACTGGGAACCCCTGGTTGTTTATATATCACACGTGTATTGATGTTTCTACTCAACACAGTTATAGCATGATATAAAACTTAATCATAAACTTTATGAAATATGATAATAGTCCTTATTACTATTTGTTTCTAGGGCATATTTCCAACAATATCATCTCCAAGCCAGTTTGTAACCTAACGTTTCGGTACCACTTGTTAGCAAAATACGCAATTAGATCATTGCAGAAATTAGAGGTAAGACAATGTTTGGTAATTCAGTTCAACGATAAACACCTATATCTGCAGGGCATGCTTTACAAACGCTTCTTCCTATGTACTCATCATAGTACTTTCAACGACAAACCCGTCATGGTGTACAGACACATCCGATCTACAACACGCCGGCCTAGCACCCCCGCCACGAGCGTCGGACCATCCTCTAAACTCGACCTTGTGTGTAACCTAGCTTGCATCTTGTCTATTTTGGGGACTCTCGGTGCCTTTATATATTATGCTAGGACACAAGTGTCTGACTCAAACACCTAACCTTCCGCATAATCCAAGTCAATTGTAGCAAATACACATATTTGACACAGTTACAACAATGTATAATGGTCCTATATATTTTGTCACACCCTTTCCGCAAAAAAGATCTTTTGTCCATTAGCTAGACAGATGTTCGCCAAAACCAAATTTTCTTACTTACACGGATATTTCATTATAGTACTTTATAGTACTCCCTCGGTCTTGAAATAGATGTCGGAGATTTGTCTAAATTCTCATGTAATTCGAGATGTGTGTGTAGTTACATGTGGATCTGGATAAATCTTGGACATCTAATTGGAGACGGAGAAAGTAATAAAGTTCACATTTTAGCAACGGGAAAACGTTTTAAAAAAAGCAACCGGAGACGCCAGACAAGCGTGTGACGTGGCTCCCGAGCTGGCCAAATCAGCTACAACGAGTCAACCACCATAGGTCGAGTATAGGTGGATGACTCAGCACACACATGCATATGATTTCCCGACAAGGGCATGCGGTGCAAAAAACCACTAAAGGCAGGAGTAGTACGTGTGCGCGTGATCATATGGATCGATCGGATCTATCTAACCAGCTAGAATTCGCGACCTCATCATCGACCGATCGATCGTTATGATCAGTGGACGGAGAAGACTAACCGTCGAATCATTGCGTGCATGCGATCGACCTCACACATCACATGGGACTTTGTCAGCTGCTGATCTATGCTGTCGCGCGCTGCTGGCGATTCAGATGATTAGCTCGATCCACCCTAAGGTAGTCGTTGCGACTGTACGTGCAAGTGATATACTAATACGAGTAGTACTTCCGGTATACTACTAACATGCACATAGTACTGGTGTAGATGTATAATGAAGTCTCAAATGATTCTCGGGAATCATTTTCTCTACCAATGATCACATTCAAATAATGGAATGCATACATACTTCACCTATAAAATAAACTTTTTGTTGACTTTCCTTACTATCACGCAAGTGTACTTTTTTTCCCCGAATAATTCCACATATCTACTATTAATAATCATCAATAACGGTACAAGAAGAGAGCTAAAGGTAATAAAATTTATAAATAGGTTTATGGACCACCCTAGCACCAACTACAAACACTAGCACAAGCCGAATACATGTCTCTGTCCTCACCTCTCCGTCACCTGATCCTGACAAAACTTGTCGTACTAGAGCGTGTTATAGTAGACAGATGGGAAGTCATAACTTTGATTATATCTATTTATTGTATAACTAATAAGATGTATTTCTAAAACTGTCTTTTACCAAAACTAATCCATGCATACAAGAATTAGGATTTGTTATAAAATTGGTATCATTAGAAAGTATATTTTTACAGGGTGATCAATTATGCACTATATAGTCAAGATCTTGTTGCTCAGTTCATTCAGTGAAAGTTTTTTCTTAAAAAATGTGTCTTATTTCATAGGAACAAAGTAGTAGTAATGCTATACGGAAAAAACAGAGCAATATAATAGTTCCATGCAGAAATATATACGCAATATTTCTTTCATGCATGATGTCCATTTGGTACATGTCTGCATAAATAAATGTTACTATAAAACATGGCCACCCGCGTCTAGAGAATGTCACGTGTAAATGCGGATCTCAAAGCACCTATGGATCTCGAAGGGATAGGAGGACATGAGTTCCGCGTTTACATGCGTTTTTTTTTTTGGACGGGTCTACTAACATAGAGAAATAGATCAAGTCTTATACTCCCATGTATCTACAAATCCTTTCACGCTAGCTATTGCTTAAAGTTTATTGTTAATTATTCTCTTTTTTTTGTCCTAAAGACACATACCTACATGTCGAAGTAGGATCTGTACACCTATTCTAAAGACATAATAACTAGCATAAAAAAAGGACTGGACTAGTTGTGTAGAGTAGTCCAGATCTAGCAACCAACTAATCAAATTATAGAACAGGTAGAGGAATATGGAACAGGCAGGCAGGGAGGGTCAGGGGGTACAGGAGTGTTCAAGGCAGAACAGCCCAGGACATGCTATTTCCCACTAATCATTGCTGCTCCTGCCTGTCCTGGTGGCCGCTGAATAATTGGAAATATTATTGGGGTGCCTCCAACGAAGAGGGTCACGCACGCGCACGCATGTGGCAGAGCCGGAGATCCTGAGGCACGCCAGCGCGGACGTGCGTACGGCAGCGTCGCGGGCCACGTGCGCCGGCCTGCAGATCTATCGGCCTGGTCAGCGACTTCAGCCGGTCTACATGCTATACGCACAGTAAAATTAGCTCTTTTCTGGAACTTTAGTCTAAAATATAGACAGCATCTGAATAAAGAAATTCAAGACACCCTGGGCTACTCGTTTTTTTCCGAAAAAAATCCGGATCTATTTCATGAGTTCACAAGAAGTACAAAGCATCCAAACATAATAAAAATTACATCAAGGTCCTTGGACCACCTAACGACTACTACTGCCGCTAGAGCGAGCCGCCGACGCGCCGCTGTCGCCGCTCCCTTACGGGAGCCGGCCTACTCGTTTGAGAGTAAGAGAAATGAGATTGTTTCTTTTTAAGTCATATAGGACATAGTAATTTATCCAGGTAAAGAAAAGGACATAGTAATTTATGAAATTGTATAGCTACTCGTTTTCTGTTGGAAAAACTAATCGACTCCCATATCATTAACTTGATGACGTATAAATACACACTCCCTCAAGGTCCAGTGCTTTGTTAACACCAGGGTTGGCAAATCCATCATCATTCCTCCAAGTGGTCGAATACAAACCCTGGCCGTAGAAACCCCATCCCGGTGAAGATAGAGGCATGAACCACATCACCACACTAATTTTTCAGTAGCGTGTGAGAAAAGCACGCCTTTTTTATAAAACATACTGACAGTTTACAAACATCCACCTTAAATCCACCGGAAAGTGATACAATGGAAACTACTCACGAGAAAATCCCCCGTAATATCGCACTTGAGAAATATCGTGGGAGATGTTTTCTGGTGCAAAAAGTAGTGAGTTGCAGTTTGGACCAACACGAAATTGTCGGGGATCGATCTTCCACGAATGAGAGCACTTTGGTTAACTACCACGAGCTCCGCCATGCGAGCACCCATCATTGTTGGCTCTAGAAGGTGCCCATGATTTGCGACATTTTGTAGGGTAGCCGGTTTTGTGAAACAACTTTGGCACAAACGTGTTACTCATTGTTCTCAAAAAAAAAAACGTGTTACTCATTAGATCCGACATTGTAATTTTAAAATTTTCATATGACATTCAGTGTAAATACAGCAAAGCAAGCCATGGACGGTGGATAGAGATATGTTAATCTAGTTTAACTCCCTGTTGACGAGACTCATCAAGAGGGATGATTATGAGCGTGACTCGGATCACGAGAAGTTAATTGGTCGTTAATTCCACGATTGTACAATTTTATTCCCATGACAGCTGCCCAGTCCAGTTAGCTGGCCGTTGGGCGGTTAGAGCATCTCACTAGTAGAAAAATAGTCTTTCGTCTACCCCTTTAGTTCCGGTTGTGTTGGACCCGGGAGTAATACTCATATTAGTCTCGGTTTCAACGGAACAATCTTTAGTCCCGGATCAAACTAGACTTTTAGTTTCGGTTGGAGACACCAACCAGAACTAAAGGGGTTGCGGCAGGCTGCGACCGGTGCCAACACTTTTAGTCCCGGTTCGTAACCTTTAGTCCCGGTTCATATTAACAACCGGGACTAAAGAAAATTGGCCAAAAAATTCAAATGGCCATAACATTTGCATACGATATTAGAAAAATACGTACAGCCTATCAAAACATGCAGAAACAAATTTCCTCTTCGATTTCAACAGCCTTAGGCCATTTTGGATTCTTTTAGATTCTTAAAATTTGAAAAGAAAAAAAAATATTTTAAAAATTAAAATTATTTAATAATTTTTTATGTCATATTTGAATTCCTCATATTTTTCTGATAATAATGGATATATTATTTGTCAAATTTTGACTTACAGATTTGAAGATATTATTTATTTCATATTAGATAAATAAATGGCAAAAAATGAATAAAATATTAATTTCGAATTTTTCATTGGAATAAAATATTATTATTACTTACTTATTGTTGTTTACTTAAATAGTTATTCGTAATTTCGAAAAATAAAGACGGTTGACATATTGATATGAGCTAATAGGATTGATATACTAGTCTTAACAACAAGGTATAAGAGTCCTTTGCGCGAGGTGAGAGAGATGGAATGGGGAAGTTAAGCGTGTTGGGGGTGGAGTAGTGCTAGGATGGGTGACTGACCGGGAAGTTTGACTATAAGTGTAATTTGACTTACGATTAAATAGTGAAAATGAGGTATGTAAGAGATTAGGGACTTAGATAATTCAAATGTTCAAGAAAAATTTGAAAAAAAAATTCAATTTCTTAAAAAAAACACCTTTAGTCCGGTTCGTATTACAAACCGGGACTAAAGGTCTCGCACGCTCGACACTGCCCCGTGAGGGCCTTTTGTCTTGGTTTGTAGCCGAACCGGGAAAAGGGGAGGCCTTGAGTCCCGCCTCTCTAGTCCCGGTTCCAAAACCGAGACTAAAGGCCCGTTCTCCACTAGTGTCTGGAGAGAATATCAACCTCTGGCGGTTAAACATGCATAACTAAAGAAAACATGTACAGTTACAAAGATATAATTAAACGTCACGATTGATCCTTATATACAATCATTCTTTTCAGAATATAATTGGAAGGTTAGCTAGCACATACATGTATTGCATGATGGGCATTAACTAGGTAGCTCATGGGATAATTGAGCCGTAGCAAGATCTTACTTACTATAGCTAGCTATATCTTGCAATTATTAGGTCGACAAGGGCATGTTATTTGAATGATGGTGTACTCATACAACGGCTGCCTAATTGGTACTACTCTCTTCGGCCTATATTATTGTTCTCAATTTTATCTAGATTCGAATATACCTAGTTAATGATTTAGACTAGATTCATCCGAATTTAGACAAAGTTAAAAACATTAATATGGATAGAAGGAAGTACTACTTTGTAAGTAACTCGATCATCGGGGGCGCTCGATCCTAATCTCTAGAAGCTTAATTAGCTAGCTTAGCTACCTGGATGGCTAACAACTGAATCATTCGTGGCCGCACATGGCCTTCAATCGGGTGCTGGTGATTGCGTTAAAAAATTCCTAAGTAATGCTGATCATGCACTAGAGCACACAACACTACAACATTGCATTGCAGGCCCGTGCAAGTTGCAAGTATGTTTGGAAGTTAGTGCTGTACGGCCTCTCTGATGAGATGATTGACCGTCTAATTTGTAGTATCAAATGCATTGTCCTAGTAGTAGTGCATTTTTTGAGAAAGAACGAGATCTATTATAGAGATTCAACCCTAATTATAAAAGAAATTACTTCGAGGTCCATCAACCACGCAACGACCACTACCGCCTATGATAGTCGAAACCATTGCCATTGAACCCTAAGGACGAACACCCTAAAGCCGAAGCCATTCCAATTGAACCCTTGAATTGATATTAATCTTCAAATACCAAATCTTCAATACACATACGTAGACTAAACGAGATCCACCACTCCGAGGGAGCAACAACCAGACGATCTCCCACATTCCTCAACGCCACCGGCGAGATTCCCCTAGCGAGGTGGGTGAGGTGACAGGGAAATCTTATTCTTGTTCCGCCTAGCGTCGCCATAACTACCATAACGTTGTTTGTCAGATGGCTAAAATTTAACTTCAGGGACCTAAACTTCAGCGCCGAGTATAGGTTCAAGGTCTCCACCCCCTCTCGCCGTGGGTGCTGCAAGCAGACGAGGCGGTTTGAGCATCTCCAGCAGGCGCGCTATAACAGGTGCGCGCTAAAAAAAACCGCCGAAATACAAAGCGGGAGCGGGCGCGCGAAAACTCGGCGGGCACTAACTTTTTTTGCCGCGCGCGGGCTTCTGCGACATTCTGAGCGGGAAATCTAGCGCGCCGCTTCCAGCGCGCGCAATAAAGCGAGCCGACCGCGCGAACCCAACCGCCTGAAACATTCCCCCCCACGCGTCCTCTCGCGAAAACTGCCGCGCGTCGCCCCGCCTTTGTCGCGCCGCTCCGCCACCCCCTCGCCACCGCCTCCGGCCTCCGCCTCGACCTCGCCGCGTGCCGCTCCGCCGCCGCCTCCGCCCTCCGCCTCGGCCTCGCCGCACGTCGCACCGCCACTGCCCCAGCCCTCCGCCTCGACCTCGCCGCGGTCGCGCGTCGCTCTGCCTACGCCATGCCTTCCCGCCGCCGCTCGAGCTCCGGCTACCGCGGTGTGCGCGCCCGTCCAAACGGGATGTTCTACGCCGAGATCTAGAGTGGCGACGAGCGCATCAGGCTCGGCACGTTCGAGACAGCGCACGAGGCGTCGCGTGCGTACGACGCGGTCGCCTAGCGCCTCGGCCGTCCTCGGCGCTCCATGAACTTCACGGACGTATGAACGTGCCAGCAGGCGGAAGACCTTGCGCCGCCGCCGGCCGTCACGCGGGAGGCGAGGGAGTGGTTGCGCGAGCTTGAGCAGCGCCTCATCGTCACCGAGCAAGGCGAGCGCATGCGTCTCTAGTGGGCGCGGCGCTTCCCGGAGGACGTGGCCGCGGAGGTCGCCTTCTACGCCGACAAGAAAGAAGAGAAGGAGGCGCAGAAGACGACGAAGAAGCAAGATCGGGAGGCGAGGAGGGCCAAGAAGGAGGCCAAAAAGAAGGAGAAGGAGGAGAAGGCCGTGAGGAAGAAGGAGGAGAAGAAGAATGGTGCCGGTCCGTCGACAATCACCGTCGACTCTTCCTCGTTGCTGTACGAGTGGTCGTCGACTCTGGTGTCATCCACAACATGTGACTCGTCCAAGTGGGAGTCCGATTAGTTCTAGTTTAGTCTAGTTCTAGTTAGTCTACTTTTAAATTCGGTTGTACGAATTGCGTGTTAAACTATGTAATATATTAATATTTGTAGTCTAGTTTTACATTTTGTTTGATCTATTTACATATGCAATTGTGTGAGAATATAGTTTTTAGGTTGCACTTTAGCGCATCTGTAAAAGGACCAATTCAGCGCTGCATTTTGGCGCGGCGGTTTACAGCACCCGGTGAAGCTCTCGTTCTCGCCAGCCGCGCGCTGTAAACCCGAATATAGCGCGTCTGGTATAGCGCGCCTGCTGATTTGACCGCATGATTGGTCGGTCACAGCACATCACGTGGCCGCGCCGCGAGATCGCCCGACATGGCAGGCGGGCGAGGTCGAGATTCGTGTGTCGAGTTCTGTTTTTTTACGAGGGAAAAAGAATCTGATGCCGCAGGCCAGCAGTCTCCCCTGGATGCAGAAGACGAAGCCTTTTTTTGGGCCACAAACTCGTGAGTGGTGTGGACATGTGTTTGGGCTGCACAAGGGTAGAAAGCTCGGCCCAACCCACAGATACCATCGCTCGCGTTTCCTCCGACTCCAGTCCGTCCTGTCGCCCTCTCCTCCTGCTGCAAGCACCGGTTCCTCCCCTCCCCTCCCGGCGCCCGATCGGTCCCCACCACGCACCGTCCGAATGGAGCCGGCGGAGGCAGGCGGCGGCATCGCCGCCGCGAGGAGCAGCCCGGCCGCCGTGCAGGCCACCAACGACGACGCCGCGGCGAGCAAGCTGTAACCCCCTCACCTCCCGCTAACCCCTTCTTAACCCGCCCGTCGCGTCTCCTCGTCTCATTGGCCGCTGCTACCCGCCCTGTTTCGCACCGATGCTTAGTTCTGTTCTCCGTTGGTGTAGTAGAGGCTCTGATTTGTCCAACCGAGCTCGGCTAGTTCGTCGGATGCTCGGTTCCTGTGTTGCTAGTATGCTTCCCCTTGCGGTAAATCGAGGTTAAGAGAACGTTTTAGCCAGGGTAAAACTTCGTGCGCTATGTTTCGTCTAGTTAGAGAAGCAGGTTAGCTTTTCGATCCTGTTTTCAAATGAATCTGCTCTTGGCTTATTTATGCCCCGCATTTCCATTTTGCCTGCATACTTTCTGCAACGAACCCTACAGTAGGGTACAGATGTTTAGCTGTGAGCTGTCCATTTACTTTTGATAAATTATTGTCGGT
Source organism: Avena eriantha (assembly GCA_910589775.1). Taxonomy (NCBI): domain Eukaryota; kingdom Viridiplantae; phylum Streptophyta; class Magnoliopsida; order Poales; family Poaceae; genus Avena; species Avena eriantha. The sequence continues at coordinate 82,137,667 of OU342744.1, read as the reverse complement.
TTGAACAAATAGATGATCTAAACACCTTTTGGTGCTTCCGGGCTAGGGGTCTTGTCTTGATATGCAGAGCTGATATAGGGTTTAACTGTTTACTTACATGACATGATCATCATCTTTTTTTAGGTCATGTGTTAATAAAGGATACATGAAGGATGATTATGTGCACCATTTTGTTAGGAGAACGACAAAAAGGGCGCCCATAATCAATCGTGGTATGTAGTGTTCTCTGTTTTTTGTTTAATCTGATTCTCTGAATTTAAAGCATGTGAAAAAAAATCTAATTTACTTCTCTTTAAATGACTTTGTAAAGGTTACTATGCACGCTGGTCTGTCCTTAGGAAGCTTATGCTCCAGTTCCTCACTGCTGGGAATGCCAGCGATGGTCAGAAGAGGAAACAAATACTATCTCTTGGCGCTGGCTTTGACACCACATTTTTCCAGTTGCAAGTTAGTCTTCAACTTCATATTTCATGGAAAACACGATGTCATGCTTATTGCCCTTTTCCTGATCTATGTTCATTTACATCTTTTTCACCTGTATCATTCATGCCATTTTAACATTTATTTAAGCCAGCCTTCCACGCCTTTCATTGCTATATGTATTTCTGTGGGTAATCGATATTCTCTTTTGGTTAAAGGGGCCGGTGATGATTAAACTGCATAAACCGTGTTGCTGATTTTATAAGAAACATTATCAATTTCTCTTTCTACCCTGTATTTTGTTATTGTAGGGTGAAGGGCTTGCTCCATACCTTTATGTAGAGCTGGACTTTCAGGAGGTATGTAAATGTTTTCCCTTGCATATTCAAGTTTAGCTTACTACTCCATGCACTAGCATTTTTGTGTTAAGATTCACTATGCTGAGTATGCTCATTACTTATCTTCCAAACACCTCCTTCTTATCTCTGTTACTTGCATGGCAACTTATGATGTTTGCCAGGTAACCAGCAAAAAGGCTGCAATCATCAACCACTATAATGAGATGAAGGAAAAGTTAGGACCCGAAGCTTCTATTTCCATTGGTACTTCTGTCATTTACCTTAATCTTGTTGTGTATTGCCTGCCTACCCCTATCCATCTAACAGAAGTCCTAATTGTACTCAATTAGACCCACAAATCTAAGAGCGTGTTTGGATGCTATCCTCGCTGCATCGTGCCTGGCATGGAGCCTCCATGGAAAGTGCCTGGATAGTGTTTGGTTGCTGCCCTGGAGAAGCACATTCTAGCCCGACCTTGTTTGCCTTATATCTTTCTTATCCTGGATAGTACCCAGGCGCTCGAAATGCGTTGCTGGGGCATCCTGGTGCACCGGCCTATATTCCAGCTTGGTTAATCTTCTTGGCCAACAGCCATAAGTCCAGCCAGCCTGACCAGGCAGAAAATACCGGAGTACCAGGCTGAAACCACGCACAATCTTTTTTCAGGCACGGAGCTCTGGACAGTAACCACACAGACCCTAAATGCCACTATTTGTTTTGTGGCTTTACGTATAGCTAGTCGGTGTGTTATCTTGGTGCCTTTATCAGAACTATTGATTTGAATAACCGACATTGATGGATTGTTTGTTGAGCGGTATTGACCATCAAATCTGACAGTACCCCTTAGCTCATTGTCATCTTACTGTCAAGTTAGGTTGTATCGCTGGTTATAAACTTACAGCAAGTTGGTCTTTTTCTAGGAAGCATTTCTATTTGTTATTGGAGTAGAGAATCTCTGTTATATTTTCATCTTCCATTCCATCTAGAAGAAAAATTCTCTTTGTTAGAACTTAAATTGAAAATGTATCAGTGCTAGTTACAACACTACTAAATTCCAGCAATAACTGTAAGTTGAAGTGACTGACTGACTATTCCTTGTCACAGAATTTCCAGTTTGGTACTTTTCCTGTGTGCCTGCATAATAATTGATACTGGACAAATATTTCAGAAAAAGGCGAAGTGACGAGTACACACTACAAGCTATTTTCTGCTGATATTCGGGAAATACCAAAACTAGATACAGTTATTCACATGGCTGGAATGGATCCTAGGTATATTCTATGTACCTTATTGTTATGTTCTCTTTTTATTTATGATGTACAAAGTGGGCAAGTTCTGTAGCTTAATCAAAATTTCTAGCCTGCATAATGGTCACATGTATTGCAACTAAATTGTATTAATTTGCATGTCACAGAAACTGAAAAGAAGGGGTTTCCTTGTTCATATGAACAAATATTTATTTTATTTTTGGATTAGTTTGTTTCACTGTGTGGATGAGAACGTTTATCCCATTTTTTATCTGCTAATGAAAGTTTTACTGGCTTGGAGTGATTCTGCACAATTATTTCCATTCTTGACTTAAATGACAGCTTTTCAAGCTTTTGATAAAATCTTTCTGTTGCCATCAGCTTGCCGACCTTTATAATTGCCGAGTGTGTGCTAATTTACTTAGATCCAACTTCAACCGATGCGATTGTTAGTTGGGCATCTGAAAAGTTCTCCACTGCAATTTTTTTCTTATACGAGCAGGTTAAATATTCTCTCTGGATGTACTATTTTGTCATTCTTTATATGTGATAGCTTTTGGCACTGTTGACTTCTGTGTTGATGCAGATCCATCCAGATGATGCATTTGGGGAGCAAATGATTAGAAATCTTGAGGTACCATTATACCTGTATTTCACTATGGTTGCATGAACCATTTTTATTGAGGAATGATTGTGAGTAACCGGGCATTGTTTTATGACTGTTGCGTGATATTTTGTCCATCTAGGAAATAAACGCTCGAGCACCATCTTTATCTCCATCTAGGAGTACCTAATAAACGCGGGCCTTTGCTGATCATGGACTTTATTTGTTTTTATTCATCACAACCAACGTAATTGTTATTAAATCGTCTTTAATTCCATGGAACAGCTGACCAGTAGCTAGCTGTATGGCAATTAAACGATAGAGCATAGGGAGTTATTATATGCATACGTGAGGAGGAAGAAGGCAAACTAAAAGTGCATTGGATGTGCACAATTCAGGGGATGGGAAGAGTGCAATTAAAACTGCATTGCCAAGTTGAAGTTTGCGATCAAATTAGAAGTCATTTGGTCACGTATGTTTTATTTGTGGATCTCAATTGATTGAGTACATTTTACTTACATGAATGATGCCAGATGCTGCTCTTGTTGTTGGTTAGGATCTGTTATTTTCTCTGCTGTCAAAGTATATTATATATATTGATTAGTGAGGTAACTGCTACTTCATCTTTAGCATTGATGGATAGCGTAACACTTCGTGTTGTCCTGCACAGAGTAGAGGATGCCCGCTCCTTGGTATAAATGCTACACCAACCTTAGGTCACAAGGAAAAACTATTTCTGGACCATGGATGGAAGGTATACATTTGATTAACCATGGAATTTTAATATAAGAAGTCCTTCTAGGGATCTTACGGTTGATTTTCCAGAGAGCTGTTGCGCGGGATATGCTGAAAATATATAATGATTTCATCGACAGTGCAGAAAGGCGTAGGTAATGTTTCTGGCAGTCTTTGAAAAATACATAGTAATACTGTAAGATTCACAGGCTTGAAGGATGATCAATGTATTCTAGTCCTGTCACCTGGTAAGCGATGGATGAATGTGGAACTCAACTAATAATCATGTCTTTGTTGAGTGGTGCTTGTTGATATCATTACCCTGAACTGGAGAAAGCAGGTTACTGAATTGATTATGTAAGAACAAGGGTGAAAAATTATTACAGGTAAATTATAATAGGGGTGACATACTTTATGTAAGAACAAGGCAGAACACATTGTTCTTCTGGACTTTTTTTCCTACGGTTTAAAGGTCACTCTAGAGGGTCCAGTGAATAATTTATTTTGATTGCTCCATAGAGTTCTAGATATGATCTTGACAAAGGAGGCAAGTTCCAGTTTATGTTACTCTGCATGTCTTCGGTTTTCTTGCTGCCACAACTCATGAGACTGCATGGTTACAGGATTGAGCGGCTAGAATTGTTTGATGAGTTTGAAGAGTGGCACATGATGCAGGTAATTCCTTGTTACTGCTTGTCAGTCGAGGGAATCCTATTTCCCATACAAATATCGTTACTACATATGTTTGTGCCCTGATTTTCCATGCATTACATTTTTGTTTTTCAGGAACACTATTGTGTTGCATATGGAATTAATGACGCCGAGGTTAGCTTTTGATTCTTTCAGTAACCAACCGTTCTATCTATAATTATTGGATGATCTCGGAACATACCTTCTACTCAACCCACTCCTGCAAGACTCGAAACGCGTACGGAAGGGCTAACTCTTCCCCTCTTCCGCTTTCAGGGGATATTCGATGATTTCGGGTTCAAGGAGTAACATTCATGTGCTTTAGCAGGGAGCAGAATCATGTGTATCCAAGACGATTTGAACTAGAAACCCCACAAAAGCAATTTTCCAGATCATATACGAGGAATAATGTCTGTAACGTTGTACATACTATGTTCGCAAGCACGCGGTGCAACTTAGTGGCACGCCTCACTTGATAATCTCTGTACTGACTGTTGCTCTCTGTAGCTGGATGTTGTTGGTATAAGTCTGACACTTTGATCTGTGGCATCTATGGCACTTCTGTGGATCCTGAATAGGGCCTCCCTTGCATGAATGATCAGAATAGTTTTTGCAGTTGTATCTTCATCTGGCGAAGGGCTGTCAGTGCGCTGGATCTTTTCCAGTATTTTGATCTTGCCAAGTGATGATGATGTTCTTGTAACGATAGATCCGGCTCGTGTCTTATGTTATGTTCTTGATGGAGCTGACACCAACAGAAGACAGCAACAGCGGGTGTAAACAGAAAAACCGGGTGGAGGTAAGAGTTATTCTTTTGGTTTTGCTAGAAATCAGATTTTTAGTTATGTCTCGGTCGCCGCCTTCACTGTTGGGTATCCCTTGCGATTCGTGTAACACATGAGTTGAACTAGGTGAGTTACAGTTAAGTATTAGTACAAATTTTATATGGTGCAACTGGTTGCAACTGAGAATTAACACAAATAGTAGGATGACGTCAGTGACTTAGATATAACTAATAATCAGACGCTGAGATTTAGACTCTCACTCCTGATTTCTAGCAAAACTGAGTGAGAGTCTAAATCTCATGCGCTTGATTTTTAATTATGTCTCAGTCGCCTCTCTCACTATTGGATATGCCTCGTGAATTCGCGATTTGTGCAGTGTGAGAGTTACACATGCGTTTTTTTAACAGGAGTTACAAATGAGTTGCAACTACTCCCTCTATTTCAAATTACTCCGCCGGCGCGTTTATGTAGGTGGGCTAGTACTCCCTCATTTCTCATTCAAAAAAATTATGGGATTTTTGAAATAGATAGTATGAAATATGTACTACGTATACCAAAATTTCTAAGAATTTTCTGATGAAAAATGAAAGAATACTAGGCCACCCAGGTAAACGTGCGCGCGGAGTAATTTGAAACAGAGGGAGTATGTTGTAATTGGGAATTTAATGAGTTTACGTAGGTTGTAACTAAGAATTGGTACAAATTTTATAAGTTGCAAAGAATTAGTCCAAAATAGTAGATTTGGATGACGTCAGGGACTGAGACATAACTTAAAAATTAGGCGACTAAGATTTAGACGCTCCCTTATTCTTGATGTACTTCTCTACTTATTTGTGTAGATTCGCATGTTAAATTCGCAAAAGAAGAAAGAAGTTATTTTTAGTGTATGAATACATATGAATTTGGACAAATTTATCAAGTTATAACTTCGGGATGGAGGGAGTGTCTTTTAATTTGTTTTCCTACTATGACTGCAAGTCACGATTATATAGGAGCCACAAACACCAGGCTCGCTCAACCATCTTGCAGAAGAAGAAGAACAACTAGCCGGGTCAGATCGAGTCCGACCGAGACACCCTTCTCCTCTCCCCTCCCGGTTCCCTTCTTTCTTGCGTCGGAGGCCAGGCCTGCGAACGAAACCAAACCCCACACACACCGCCCACCCCGTCGCGCTTCACATCTCGCTCGCTCGCCCGCTGCGGAACTCGCTAGGGTTTTCTCCCGCCGATCTCCCCCCGTCCCCGGCAGCCATGGACGCCTCCCCGCTCATGGGATCCTCCTCCGACGCGCCCACCTCCGGGGAGCACCGGATGGGCACCACCATCGTCGGCGTCTGCTACGACGGCGGCGTCGTCCTCGCCGCCGACTCCAGGACCAGCACCGGTACGCCTCCTCCCTCGCCGATCTTCACGCGCGCTCCTCCCGCGGCTGGTTTCCCCCTCGCCGTTGTTAGGTTTGGGCTTGGGGCCGCCGCGTCGCGTGCACGATCTCGCTCGTTTAGAAGCACCGCCGTGTTTTAATAAAGCACACGAGAGCTCGGAGCGCTCTAGCGCATGTGGAATTTATCGACCATAGGCAAACAAACCCAGGACTCGATAGGCAGTCTTCGTCATCATGGGAAGGACATGTGCTTCCTTTTATTTGGAGAGTGCCGTGACCTGTTTTTGCGAATCCGGAACCTTGTATCGTTGCCATTAGCTTAGTATATACTCCCTCCGTTCGGAAATATAAGACGTTTTAGCTTTGTGAATTGAATGTATCTAGACGTGTTTTAGTGTATAGGTTCGTAGAGGTTCGGAGTAAAAGGTGTCTAGATACATTCGTTTCATAAAGCTAAAATGTCTTATATTTCCGAACGGAGGGAGTATGTTTTTTGTTTATAGTTACTGAATATAATCAACATGCCTCCCTAAGTTATTACTGTGGCGCGATCTCTTGCATAGTGTTGCTGCTTATGTTCGAATTTAATGAAACCAGCATTGGTTGGTTTGTTTTGCTCTCTGGATTTTATCTGCTTCATTCACTTAATATCTGCTGTTGTTGCCTGGTCTTAATTCGCAGGAATGTATGTGGCAAACCGTGCTTCAGACAAGATTAGTCAGCTGACTGATAATGTCTATGTCTGCCGCTCTGGATCTGTAAGTCTTTATCATTTATGTTGAAGACTGGACACTTCCCATGCTGCTCTCTCTGTGTTACTGTGTTGTGCTTTTGCATCCCATCGTTTTGTTGTTGTCTTATCAATGCTCGTCTTCTGGAAGAGTGGAACTCCCCGTGTTATATGACCTTGTAATTAGTGTTGATATTCTGCTTTCTAGCTTGTCAGAAATCCCATTGTCTGTTCAGCCGTTCTCTTTCTCTCATATAACATAACATGTCTCTCACTATCTTCAAGGCTGCTGATACAAAAGTTATTTTGTACTATAACATAACATGGTTTTGTGATTTTGAGATTCGAATAGACACTTTTGAGTTGGTAGATTTAATAATCATTGTAACCTTTTACGTTTCCCTAAATCTAACAGTAAGGCATGTTTAATTTATGGTCTTGATAACAAACTAAACAAAATACTAGCCAGTAGGACAAGATCTTGTGTTATGCTTTTGCTTGCCATCGTTTTGTTGTTGTCTTTATGGCTTATCATTGCTTCTCTTCTGGAAGAGTGGAACTCCCTGCTTTATGTTACCACATTCCTTAGTGTCATTTTCTGCCTTCTTCTTGGTAGTCAGAAATCCCATTTTCTGTTCAGAAGCTCTCTGTCTCACATATAACATATTTATCCTTATCTTGTAGGCTGCTGATACACAAGTTATTTCCGATTATGTGCGTTATTTTCTCCACCAACACACGTAAGTACTCTATGCAAAGCACTGTAAAGTAGGACCGCATTGAATGAGTTAAATAGAACAGAGATCTCATCTGTCAATATGATTGTAAATTAAATTGAGAATTTGATCTGCAAGATAGCTGATGTAAAATTTGTCCTTCATGTACAGTATTCAGTCTGGGCAGCCAGCTACTGTGAAAGTTGCGTCCAACTTGGTTAGGCTGCTGGCCTATCAGAACAAGGTACGTCTTTGGTGGCATTTGAGAACACAAGAATATTGATGGCGGTTAATGTCTGTTCAACTTCTTGAATACTTAGCATCTCATTCTGATACTTGTTATCAATGTCTAGAGCATGTTGCAAGCTGGAATGATAGTTGGTGGATGGGATAAATACGAGGGAGGCCAAATCTACTCAGTCCCTCTTGGTGGAACAATCCTTAGGCAACCATTTGCAATTGGAGGTAAGTGCATCACACCTTTCCTATGCTTGAGCATAGATCCTTGAGTAGCTCGTATTACCCTCTTACAACAAACCTTGTGTACTCTAGGTAGTAACCCAGCTGCCTGTGGGTTGTCTCAGATTATACTGGGATGTTAATTATACTCCTTAACTCCTTATCCTTGTTGAGTGCAACGTGGCTGTGCTGAGAAACATTGAACATACAATTTTCTTAATACAGCTTTAGTGTATGCTATACAAGATGCAGGTTCTCACACCCCAATTTTATTTTTTACCTTTTTCAGGATCTGGTTCCAGTTACCTGTATGGATTGATGGATCATGATTGGAGAGAGGGGATGACCCAGGAAGAAGCTGAGGTATGTCAGTTGGTTTCTCCTTGGAAACTAGATATTTTTAGATACTAAAAATGGAGTAACAGGACATAGTTTGTTTAATGTATGAGGTTCAAGTATAAAGCTTTTTCAATTCCCATTTTGTCCATATTGCTATTATCTTGTTTGGTTGCTTTTCCTTGGTTATGGGCATTAGGATATAAAATCGTGCTCTTATTTCCTTTAAGTGGAATAGCTTCATGGATTTTGTGTCAGTTTTGCTCATCATTAACATTAATTAAAGTGTTGCCATATTGATTACATAGTCCAGAATTGGAGAGCAGAAACATCATTTCTCATTTAAGACTGTATCCTTGTGATGCATCTCCTAACATAGTTTTTTCCTGATCTACAGAAGTTTGTGGTGAAGGTGGTTTCCCTTGCTATTGCACGTGATGGTGCTAGCGGAGGGGTTGTTCGCACCGTCACTGTATGTCCTCTTCTCATGCAAACTTGCTTTGTTCCTTTGGTTCAGAAGTACACATTATCAAAGTTACTTATACTTGCTGATTTGAATGGACTCATTCTCCAATATAAATATGATAAAACCTGGCTCTTCATTGTTGAAAAAAAAAACCTTGAAAACCAGATCAGTCAAACCTTAAAACCAATATTTTAGTCTCTGGTGATGGTTTGGAAAATGAGACCAGTCAAAAATTAAGACCAAATTCGTCATCTTCAACGAGAAATATTGCATAGCTATGCTCCTGTTGGCCCTTGATTTTCTAGAACTATTTTCAATTGGTTCATGTGCTGAAATAAGCTACGGTAGACAAGCTTTTGTAATACTACTCCCTCTGTCCTGAATTACTTGTTGCAAATTTGTGTAGATACGTGTGTATCTAGACACTTTTCAGTGTATAGATAATGTGAATCTAGACAAATCTGCAACATCTAATTCGGGACAGAGGGAGTATTATTTTTGCTGAAAAGTCATTGGTTTGCAAAGTTGTGTGTAGTAAGCTAGTTTAGACAAGCAGACTGTCAAGTTGAAATGTTTTGTCCTTAAATTTCCAGTTTTCATTTACAACTTGCTGCTTTAAAGTTTTCCTCTATTTCCCAAAGACTTGTGCCTACTTAGACAATACTGATTTATGATCATTGCAGATAAATGCCGACGGTGTTAAGAGGAGCTTCTACCCTGGTAACAAGCTGCCACTGTGGCATGAAGAGCTGGAGCCACAGAACTCTCTGCTTGATATTCTTGCCGCCGGGAACCCTGACGCAATGGTCCAGTGAATTTTCCGTGCAGATCTCATTTGTCATCTTGCTACTGTACCTGACATGTTCTAGAGTTGTGCTGAATACTTGGGGAGGATTCTGCTGAATTATGCCACAAAACATGTTTTCCTCGTATTAATAGTGCATTCCTTGTTAATCATCAGTCATTGAGTCATGTTTCTGGATCTGTGCCCCCATGCAATTCAACTTAATGGCATGCTTATCACGACGGTGGCAGTATACTAATCAACAGCTGAGACATATGCTTATGATTCAGCATTACAATATTACACAATCATCTTTTGTTATTTGAACATCAGTAGATTGTCTTCCTTTCATGATAAGGTATATGTATATTTCTAAGCAAATCAGCAGTATAAAATCACATCATAAATGATAAGAAACTATCTGCTCTGTAGAGCAGATATCGTCACATCATTAGCACTATGTGGGTCTTTCCTCCGTTACTCTTGGCTCATTTTGTCTAAAAAAAAACTAGTGGCTCAATTCGATTGATTTGATGGAAGATTTCAGAGTAAATGTAACGGTACTCATGTCGAGCCCTACCTAGATAGACAATAGACCAAAGAAGTATAAGATCTTCATGACCCTGTCCCTATGTCCACCACCCCATTGCTGGAGAGTTCACCGTGCTGATGGAGAATACTCTGGGAGGCGAGGCACCAAGAGGGACGTTTTTAGAGCTATGGGAGGAGTTGGGATAGCAGAAATTCAACGTATGGCTATGGTTTTGCGGAGAAGGAGCGTATCTCACCAAATGCTCATGGTTTTGTAGGTAAGGCTGGCAACCCCGGCGGAGCGGAATACCGTGTGCTTGTAGGAGGTTGCAGTGAACGCAGTAGATCTAGGGAGAAGGAAGGAGTGATGGAGAGGGCTCAAATTTTGGATTAGTGAGGATGGTCTATTGGAGATCTCGGCAGGAGGGATGTTTGCTTGGAGGTTGTTCAGGGAAGCAATTCCTGTGATTTTGTCGATGATGCGCTCCAATTCATCTTTGCTAGCCCAGCCATGGCCGAAATTGCTGCATGGATCTTCGCCATTGCCGAGAGCTCCTCCTTTTCGTTGCTCTGTTGGACCTTAGGAAAAGTCGGCGCCGTCCTAGAGGCGAGATTGTTCCATTTGGGCATTTCGGAGTGTCCGCAACTAGGATGTGGTGCTATTGTTGACCTGAACTGGAGAGACAAACATTTTTGTGTCTGTCCCATCTATGTAGGGTTGGGGATGCAACCGGACGGCTGCGGTGGTAGAAGAGGTGGTTTTGTCGGAGGCGGTGGGAGTGGGGATTGGACAAATGGGAGAGTTGGTGTGGTCGATGTCTGAAATCCAGAGAAGGAGAACCAGATTGCGCCTCAACGGCAGCCTCCCCAAAAGGGTGAAATTTCAGCAGTTCCAAGAGTATCATGAAGATTATGGATATGGTAGGTGTGCTCCTTTAATTTCTTGGCAGATGCTAGGGCTCCAACGCTAGGTATGTTTCCTCAACAAGAACAATTTATACTGGGCAGAATAGTTTCACTAATCCGGAGTAGCAGGTTGATTCAATTGGTGGTTTGTGCTCAAGAGTAGCAGCTAAAAGTGGCATAAAGCCGGAAGGGGGTACTATCCAAACAGTCGTGGGAGTGGTAGCCGACTTTGGCGAGTATTTTGCCTTTACCGAGTGTTTTCTCTATCATTTAGTTTACTTGAGTGGCTTGACGAAGTGTCTGATAAAATACACTCGGCAACAATTCCCAAACTCGGTAAATCTGTCGATTCTGGTAGTGATTTGCGGTTAGTTCTTACATAATTCATATTGCAATATCAAAATCTTGAAATAGTCTTCTCTTTTAATGCAATGACAAGCAACCCCCGGTTGCGTGTTTCTGAAAAAAAAAATAGATATTGTGGTCATGAGTCCAGAAGTCTATAAAACTGAAGTCAACAATGGTTTTGCTAAAAAAAACTAAAGAGTGTACCTGAGGACAACACTTCCAACTTAATACTCCTTCCGTCCCAAAATAAGTGATGTTGATTTGTCTAGATTCGGATGTATCTAGACATGTTTTAGTATATAGATACATCCGAATCTAGACAAACCCACGTCACTTATTTTGAGACGAAGGGAGTAAATCATTGGGTCCTCGAGAGCAGCCGAGACAGGAAAACTGGTCATACCAATGTCACGCTATTTACTCGAAAGTACATACACGTCGAATCCGGTAGTCATTTGTGGTTGGTTCAGTGGGTGTGGAGTGCATAATTTGCATTGCAACATGAAAATCTTGTAGATAGTCTTCTCTATTAATGCAATGACAAGCAACCACCGGTTGCGTGTTTTTGAAAAAAGACATATTGTGGTCATGGACCCAAGTGTCTATAAAACTGAACTAAGTATGAACAATGCTAAAAAAAACGAAAGTGTGTTCCTGAGGATAACACTTCCAACTTAATATTTGATTGGTTCCTCGAGAGCAGTTGAGACAGCAAATTAAAAGCCGCTCACATTAATGTCACACTATTTACGCAAAAGTGCATATATTGTGCTCACAGCCAAAAGTCAGCTCTAATGCGCTGTACCCAAAGCTAAACATGTACACTTCGGCTCCAAATGATTTATATTTTCTACAAGACAGATTCAAAAGTTTAGCACAAGTAGAGTTATATCTAGAGCATATTTTTCACACTATGTATTTTCGACAACACTATTGCTTTTGTATTTTTCGAATCTCACTAGGTTAAAATCTCCACCAATAAGCATGGTCGAAAAAGTATCTTAGAAGAGGCTCCACAGCTCAGAAATATATTCTTCCTTGCCATCGTTATATGGAGAACCATAAACATATATGAATGTCCAAATCATACCATCTAATATAAGCTCTAAGACACAGGAAACCGAAAAAGGTTTAACATCCCACGACTGTACTTAAAAAATATTACTATCAACCTGTCAACTCCCACCTAAATGCCTCTAGCAGATATTTTTTCTTTGCGAATGTAGCTTGTAATACTCAAAAAATCAATGATTAGAATATGAATAGCGGATGCTATCTAAAGCTTCTGGTCCAGAGGTAAGCCACTCGGGGAGCATCCTCCTCGCGGTTAAAGAGGGTACCTTTGAGGTGGATGATATGGACCGCGGAGAACTCTTTGTGAGCATGACACTCACCCACAGACAATCTCGCCTTAAATGGGAGGCAATCATTGTCTATGACCCCGTGGACCTTTGGAGGTCCGCTGAGTCTTTGCTTGAGCTCAGGTCTAAAGTGGAACAGATGGAGACCCCAGTTATCGTGGCAGGGGAGTTCAATCTCATCCGATCCATTGACGACAAGATTTCATCAAACGTGGACCTCCCTATGATGCGTATGTTTAACGACGACATCGCTGATCTCGCCCTTAGAGAGATTGTACGGGTGGGCGCTAGATATACTTGGACTAATAAACAACTCGACTCTGGGCACAACGTTCTTGACCGTGTCTTCGTCTCCGTGGAGTGGGAGTTAGCTTTCCCACTGTGTTCCCTTAGGGCGGTCACCAGGCTTGGCTCTGCCCATACCCTCCTCCTCTCCTCGGGAGGGGGGAGGGAGGCGCCACTACGCCTGAAACCGGTTTTACTTCGAGTCCTTCTGGTTGCGTAACCCTGGGTTCGTGGAGGCAGTTCGGGCGAAATGCTTGGAGGCCGCGGCCTCTCCCCCACGTGTTTCATGTGCGACACCACTGTGCCAAGCTCTCCCATTAGTTCATGTGTGGTTGGGGGGCGAACCTGGGGGTGGCTTTACGAGCACAGAAGCCAGTGCTGCTGCAGGAGATCTAGGCACTTGACCAGGAGGCCGATCAGGTCGGCCTCTCGGCAGATGCTTGGGCTCATAGGTACTCCCTTGAGACCTATATTATGGAGATCTATAAGGGAGAGGAGGCGTTCTGGCGACAATGTAGCCGCCAGAATTGGACTCTCCAGGGGGAGTCGAACACCGCCTACTTCCACGCCATTGCTAATGATAGGAGGAGGAGGTGCTCGATACCTTGCCTCTGGGAGGGGGACTCGCTTTTGGAGGACCCGAATGTGATCTCTTCCCATATTTATGCCTTCTATAAGGTGCTTTTCTCTGCCACGCCACGCTCTGGGCTCTTGTTGGCCCTAGGTTCTGGTCGGAGGAGGCAAAGTCTACCCACACAAAAAATGCGAGCTCACACTCCCATTTCTCGCAGAGGAGGTAGCTTCTGTGCTCAAGTCCATGAAGACCAATTCGGCCCTAGGGCCAGATGGTCTGCCGGTCATTTTCCTCTAGAGCTTTTGGGAACAGTTGTAGCCGGTCATCATGAAGATTATGCACTAGGATTCTAGTAATGTCGCATTTGAACTTCGGGGTGATTACTTTAATCCCCAAAGTAGAGGGGGGCACAGATGTCCATCAGTTTAGGCCAATCACGGTGATCAACGTCATCCAACATGTCTTTGCGAAAGTCTGTGCATCCAGGCTCGCTCCAATTATGGAGCGGCTTACTCATCCTCTCTAGTTTGCCTTCCTAAAGGGACGCTTGATTCATGATGGGGTTCTTGCACTTCACGAAATTATCCATGAAGCCAAGACACACCATCATAAAGGAGTGTTCCTAAAGCTAGACTTCTAGAAGGCCTATGACCGACTAGACTGGACCTTTCTTCGACTAGTACTGGAAAGGCGAGGAATCGATGACATAATGTGTTGGGTCCGCAGCATAGAAAACAAAAAATTTCCTACGGTGTGAACTACACGCCAAGATCTATCTACTAGGTACAAAGCAACGGGTGGACATACATCCAACGAGAACTTACCCTCGAAGACAACGAGTTTTGTTAACGAGTAGGAACTCGTGGTTGATGTAGTTGTACACTTGCCGATCTCAAGATCGTGAGGAAGTCCGAGCGCCGCGACTCAGCAGCGCATCCGCACTCGCACACACGTTCAAGCCACCGGACAACCTCCACCTCCTCGCTCCAGCGATCCAACGGAAGCAGCAACTCCTTCCAGACGAAATGCCACCGGGAACATGTATCTCGCTAATCCGAGACCATGGGGGAATAATTCCAGAGGGGGAGATAGATCCTTCACAAGGAGGTGTGAGGATGAAGGAGGAAATGGGTGGCCTTTTATAGGAGGAGGGGGGTGCCCCTCCTCTCCATGGCCGGCGCATGGGGGGGTGACCCCTCACCTCCCCCATTCATGTGGTGGTAACCCCTCCACATTAAAATGCCTCTTCACATTCCCTTTTAAAGTCTCCACTTTAAATGCATTAAAATTCTCCAAATTTAATGCTCTCTCATTTAATAAAACTCTTTTATTAAATTTATGCAGAATTTTGTTAATTACTTTAATTAACAAACATTCACATATAGCCCCTTGCAATATTTCAATATCACATGCAGAACCACTTTCTGCAATTTCACCTAAAACAATTTCTGGTTTCTATTGAAACAATTCATGCGCTTTGCAATTCTTTCGTCTGAAACATATGTGCTCCAAAAATGGTGTCCGGTAACTCTTAAGTGTGTCACCCTACGGTTCGCGAATAATGCATACATGATCGAGACCCCTCTTCGATCAATAATCAGCAGCGGGACCTGGAGATCCGTACTGACTCCTACACATTCAACGATGACTTCTGTGATCGTGAGAACCTTTAACGCTTGTAACTAAATCCCTTTGTCTCGCGATATATTACATGTCCGAGATTCGATTATCGGTATCCCCATACCTAGTTTTATCTCGTTACCGACATGCACTCTTTTCTCGTTCCCGTGATATAACATTCTAGTGATCACATCACTTGCTTGCAAGCTATCTCAATGTGATATCACCGAGAGGGCCCAGAGTATATCTATCCGTCATCGGGATTGACAAATTCCACTCTTGATCCATGAGCCTCAACACAACACCTTCGTAGTACTGAACCCATCTTTATAGTCACCCTGTTACGGTGTGACGTTTGATGTTATCAAGATACTCTTCAGGTGTTAGCAATTAACATGATCTCATGGTCTAAGGATAAAGATTAATTTGTATGATGTTATAGCAATATAAACATAATGACTTGATCGTAATGCTATACTTTGGATGAATGTTGATCACATCATTCCACCAATGGTGTGACCTTGTTATTAACAACATCCAATGTCCATGATCAGGAAACCTTGATCATCTTGTTAATCAACAAGCTAGTCTATAAGAGAGGCATAACTAGGAACCCTTTTTGTTTATTAAACACACATGTATTGATGTTTCCGATCAATACAATTCTAGCATACAAAATAAACATCTATCATATATAAGGAATACATAATAACAACTTTATTATTGCCTCTCAGGGCATATTTCCTTCATAATGATATGCTGTATTATGTAGTTCGTCATGAGTGGTAGTATGGAGATTAATGTCAATGGGGAGATTGGTACTTATTTTAGGCCATCTTGCCTAGTGAGACAGGGGGACCCTATCTCTCTCCTCATGTTTAACTCGACGGTGAATGCCCTTGTAGAGATTTTGGATAGAACCAAAATCTCTAGCCACATCTCTAGTGTGGTTGGGCTTTTGATCCCTGGAGGTGGTATCTCGCATCTCCAATATGCGGACGATACTATGATCATGGTTCAGGGCTCTGACCTTGACATCATCAGCCTCAAGTTACTGTTGTTGTGCTCCGAATCCATGTATGGCCTTAAGATTAACTTTGATAAAAGCGAGGTCATGATCCTGGGGTACTCAGAGGAGCATAGACAACGGATAGCTAACAACCTCAACTATCGATTGGCTAACTTCCCTATCTCCTACCTAGGGATGCCGATCAGGGAGACACACGTGTTGATTAAAGACCTTGCCCCCTAGTCACAAGGGTTTAGTCAAAAGCCGAACCCTGGCGATCTAGACTCACGACTAAATGGAGCAAGCCAATCTTGATCAACTCATGCCTATCTAGTCTCCCCATGTACCAGATGTGGCCTTACCTTCTACCGGAAGGCACCCATGCGGACTTCGCAAAAGAGTTGTCCTACTTCTTTTGGGAGGCCAGAGATGGCAGCCAGAAGTACCAAATAGTTAAATGGGCTAACATGTGCGCCCCCAAGGATCTTGGGGGCATAGGTATCATCGAATCGTGCTACTTCAATGTGGCCTTGATGCTGAAATGGGTTTGGCGCATTCTGAGAGATGATGGAGGCCTTTGGCTATAGCTGATCAAAGCCAAATATCTATGGGGCCGACCCTTATTAGCATGCGAGCATAGAGAGAGCTCTCAATTCTGGAGAGCCATTCAGGACATTAAGCAGTTGATCCATCGGGGCGCCATCTTTAGTATTGTGGACGGGAGGAGGACTTGCCTTTGGATGGACCCTGGGCTGAGGGACGCTCCCCTGTGCGAGGAGTTCCCTGCTCTGTGCTCCATCAGTGTGCCCCCCTCGATTCTAGTGGCGGAGGCCTTTCAAGAGGGACATTGGAACATCTTGTTCCGACGGACCTTTAGTCAGGTTAAGGCCACAGACTTCCTGAGACTCAGGCCCTTGCTCCCGGGATCTCTTTCTACGGAGAGGGATTCTGTCTCTTGGTGGCTGTCCCTAGTGGGTGGTTTCTCGGTTAACTTGGCCTACATGGCCCTCTTACAGATCTCTAAGTTAGGTTGGACTGCTCCTCTTTGGAAGGCTCCTATCCTTCCGAGTACCCGGATTTTTCTTTGGCAACTTCTTCGGGATCGCCTGCCTACTAGCGCTGAAGTGGCTAAGCGCAAAGGCCTAGGCGATGGCGTGTGTCCATTATGTGCGACCCCGGATACGTGCACCCACATTTTGTTCACATGCAGTGCATCTTAGTTTTTGTTGAGCTTTATCTAGGATGCCCTGGGGCCAGTGTGGCAGGCCGAGGAGCTCGGAGAGTTCTTCGGCCAGTGTGGCAAACCGTACCGGAAGGCGGCGCCGCCTCTTATGGCTAGTGTTTACAGCATTGGCCTGGACTCTCTGGAATGTTAGGAATAAGATGGTGATCGAGTGGATCTTTCCTAGCCGTGCTTCTAACTCCATTTTCTCTTTTATCTCCTACTTGCAGCAGTGGTACCCGCTGGCTAGACAGCAGGATCGGGAGCACCTGGACGGCATCCTCCGGTCCCTGCGAGAGGCAGCACGCCCCTTCTCGGCACCTGTCTCTACCTGACTCAGGCGTCTCCACGGCCTCCGAGCGGGTCTCAGCCCTTTTTTATTTTATCTTTTTGGTCTTTCTTGTGTTGCGGCCCCAGCGGACTTTATTGTTCTCTCTACTTTTCGTTGGCTCCAGCGGGTCTCAGCCCTTTTTTATTTTATCTTTTTGGTCGGGTGTGTGTTGTGTTGGATGTTGGTTGTAACTGGATGTTGCTTTATTTATAATGCGGGGCGCATGCCTGTTTCAAGAGAGCTAAGCTACACAGCCGTACTGCTATTAGTACTAGTATAGTTAGCCATGAAGCGGCTACTACTGTTCTGGCACCTTTTAACATGAGGTATTATAAGTTTGATGGACTTTCATCAATATATTTATCTCTTCAATCACCGATGTGTAGACTGAGCGATCCTTAAGATCTTCACTATCTTTCAGGCAATCAGTTTCGATAATCAACAGAGAATTGCACTATTGTAGGGCTAAGGATAAACGCTCCATGATCGCACTTGATTCAGCTCCCGAAGGGTCTCTGCACGAGAGAAGCTGGCGACAAGCAGAGAATATGATGCCACCATTGTGATCAAGAATAGACATACCAGCTTGTGAGGCTGCGGGGGAAGATTGCCAACTTGGACCTTCGCATGGATTCGGTGGGGGTGGATGAAGAAGACTAGGCTCTACGATACTATGTGGAAGAACAACTTCTTCATATCTATAGGCTCGAAGAGGAGTACTGGCGGCAGAGAGGCAGAGTCAACTTGACGCTAAAAGGGGATGCTAACACTAGTTACTTCCATGTGGTTGCCAATGGGAGGCTCCGGAAATGCAATATCTCGTCCTTGGCCTCTCTTGCTGGCCAGATTATAGGGAAGCTTGAAATCGAGGAGCATATTTACGCATTTTACCGTGAGCTTCTCGAGTCGTCGACCTCGAGAATGTGTGGACTTGCGCCTTCCACGTGGGGTGGGAGGTAGCGAGTCTCAGAGGAGGAAAATATCGCGCTTGCTATCACATTCTCCGAGCAGGAGCTTGAGGATATCGTCATGGATATGAAAGCTGACTCTGCCTCGGGGCCAGATGGCTTCCCGGTTCGCTTCTTCAAGACTTTCTGGCTGTTGGTGAAGCATGGTGTTCTCCACATCCTCAATGACTTCATCCTAGGGAGGATAGACGTCTCTAGACTGAACTTTGGAGTTCTCACCCTTATCCCTAAATCGTCAGGCGCGGATACCATCTCTCAGTTCTGCCCAATAGCGCTGATCTATGTTATTTTCAAAATCATCTCCAAGGCCCTCGCCTCTAGGTTTGACCCGGTGGAAAACAACATTATTAGCCCCAATCAGATGGCCTTTATTAAGGTAGGTTCATCCTTGAGGCCTTGCTGGCTCTGATGGAAATCATTCACGAGATCAAGTCCAAGAGACAGGGAGGGGTCATGTTCAAATTGGACTTTGAGAAAGCATACGACAAGGTTAATTGGGACTTTCTTACTGAAGTACTGGGGTGCAAAGGTTTTGACGCAGGATACGCACACAGGATTGCCTAGCTCATCGCTGGGGGCAGACGACAATCTCCAGTAATGGGGAGATTGGGCCTTTTTTCAAGAACAAGAGGGGAGTTAGGCAAGGGGGTCCACTTTGTCCACTTCTATTTAATCTTATTGGAGAAGCCATATCGGTCATCATATCTATAGTGTGTGCGGCTGGGCACATCAGGGGGTAGTTCCCAACTTGATTCCAAGGGGAATCTCGCACCTTCAATATGCGGATGACACACTAATCATGATTCAGAACGACAAACACAAGATTGCCAACCTGAAGTTCCTACTGCTGTGTTTTGAGGACATGTCGGGCTTAAAGATTAACTACCATAAGAGCGAAGTCATTGTGATGGGAGGCGAGGAGGTAGAACAGCAACAAGTTGCCAACTGGCTGAACTGTAAGCGGGGCGTCTTCATATACCTTGGCCTCCCAATCTCTGACCGCAAACTCACCATTGAACAATGGTTGTTCTTGGTCGCCAAGATGGCAGGGAGAATTGAACCGTGGCTGAGCCATTTCCTGACCTCTGGGTGGAGACTCACCCTCTCCAACACGTATTTGGACAACCTGCCACTATATGCCATGGGTCTATTCCTCCTACAAGATGGTATTCATGACAAGTTCGATTCTCATAGGTCTAGATTCTATTGGGAACGATCTAGCCCTAAGCGCAAATACCATCTTGTCAACTGGCCTGCGGTGTGCAGGCCCAAAGAATGTGGGGGTCTTGGCTTGATCAACACAAAAAAGATGAATGAGGCTTTGTTGCTCAAGTGGATCTGGAAGTTATATCAAGGGGAAACCTCCATCTAGGCAAATCTTATTAGGGCTAAATACATTGATGCATATGACCTTTTCAAAGGCTCGGGTCGCGGGGGCTCACAGTTCTAGAAGAGTCTTCATAAAGTTAAACATCGGTTCAAGTCGGGTGCCAAGCATGTAGTAAGAGATGGTGCTCGCACCATGTTTTGGCTGGACTGGTGGCACGGGGACGAACCCCTGAAATAGAGGTTTTCGGAGTTGTTCAATATTTGCGATGACCCTCAGATTACAGTAGACAAGGTGTGCTTGCAGGGCGAGATCAACCCGAGGTTCAGACATTCTCTGGACCAGGTAGCAGCTGCTCGTTGGTTAGATCTTGTTGATTGCCTGGATTTAGTGAGCCTGTGGCTGGGCAATGACTTGGTACATTGGCACCTTGAGCCTTCCAGGATCTTCTCGGTCAACTCCATATACAAAAATCTAGTCAGTGGCACGTTGCTCGCACACTTCAATGACATTTGGAAAGCCAAGATACCATTGAAAGTCGGAATATTCTCTTGGTAGTTGGTGCTGGATCATTTACCTTCCAACCAGCAGCTAGCGATTAGACATGGTCCCTCTAATGGCAGGTGCTCCATCTGCAATGCCATAGAGGATGTGTCACACATCTTCTTTAGGTGCTCGCTGGCCAAATTCTCTTGGAGCCTCCTCCGCCAACTTCTTTAGGTGTAACTGGAACCCAACAAACTTCGCACAGTTCCACGCCATTCTTGCGAGGTTCTCTGGGAAGCCTAGGAGGATTCTCTGGTTCCTTTTTACTGCATAGTCTTGGGCGTTGTGGTTAACTAGGAACAAAGCTACGATTGAATCTATTTTTGTGAGGCAACCGGCCGACGTGATTTTCAAAAATTTGATCTTCTTGCAGTTGTGGGCTATAGGCGCAAAGCGACAAGACAGGGAGGAGCTGCGCTGGTTGGCGAATGAGCTCAGGACGATTTATTCTTCTCTAGCCTCTCCTGTTGTGGTAGCTATCTTGGTTGTTCTTGGGGATGCCGACCCCGTAGTACTCCCGTTGTTGTGGGTGTCGTGTTGTGTGTAGCACATTTGTACTTCTGTGCCTTTATTAATTTAAAGTCGGGCATTTTATGCCTGTTATCTAAAAAAACATACTAGCTCCGCCTCTAGTTAGATCCTTTAACAGGGAGATGATTCCCATGATAGATTTTACTACTCCCTCCATGTCAAAGTTGAGGCCATTAATATGGATCAAAGGGAGTATGACTAATGGAGTCTTGGAAAAATTCAGTAAATGGTTCTTTCTTAGTATGTTGAAAAGCTCTAGTGGTCCATCGGTGTATTTTTCGTATCTATAGCATATATTTGACATGGTTTGCTCGCGCATGTGCATTGCATCGTTGGAGTAGACTGGCTCATACAAATGGTGGAAGCCCTCTGACTAATTTCCCATGGTAGACTCTCTCCTCCCGCTCCAAAGAAACATCGCTCGCCTCAACAGCCGCCGCCTCCTCCTCAAAAGAATCCCTAGCCGCCGCCTCCTCCCCGCCGGAGATCGACGGGTCCTCCCCTCCTCCGCTTCCGCTCATGCGGGCGAGAGGGGGTGGGGACCCAGGACCTACGCTCGACGTTTATCAAGGTCCCTAATGTTAGCGTTTTTGTGGTGTCGTGGTGGCGCATCTTAGATGGCGATGGATGCGCTACATCGACTAATGGTACCCCGGCTTCAACCCCGTCTCGGCGATGTTTACAGCGTCGAGAAGCTTGTGGGATTGTGTCTTCACCGGGCGTGTGCTCCGGCTTTGTGTCGTCTTGATCTTGCCGCCGATCTGGTCATGGCAGCCTTGGAGTGCGGCGGTGCGGACTACTGCTGGTTTGTGGTGGATGGTGGAGGATTCGGCCGCTTGATAGGCGGGGTGGCACTGACCCCGGATCTGGCGTTCAAGTTGCTCGGAGGGATCCTCCGGCCGATATTGCATAGAACATGCTAGATCCAGTCTTACGGGGCTGGTGGTTATTGCGCCTCATTGACGCCTTATGGCTAGAGGTTTCTTTAGTGCCAAAGTGTGGACCGGCTGCTGGTGATCTTCTTCTTCTCCGGCGACGGCGAAGGATTTGGGTCCTCAGTAGTTGCGGCGAGGACGGTTTGCAACTGTTCAACCGTTTGTTTTCTCCTTGTTTTCTGTTACTTGTGTGCGTTTCATCATTATATTGCTATAGTTATAAATACAAGTAATGTATGCCTACGGGCGTGCATATTCAAAAATAATAATTCCTATGGTAGACGTCTACATATATACTCCCTTTGTTTTAAAATATAAGATGTTTTAACTTTGTGAAAGGTATCTAGACCTTTCTAATGTGTAGATTTACTCAAAACCTAGATAAACCTACACACTAAAAAGAGTCTAGATACACTTTTTTTACAAAGCTAAAACATCTTATATTTTGAAACGGAAGGAGTATATGCATGTGGTGCCACTGGAAGCATATATGGTCATGAGGTAGGTAATGGTGGTCTGTGAATGTTTTTCTCGAACCAGACTGTGTAACTGTGCTGCTAACTTGCGCATGCATAAGTTCCTGAATAATGATGGAAGCGCTTCTACTCACCAAACATGTGAGCCACATCATGTATATTTACGCAGTGCATTGAGGTTAGGGTTACAAGAGTTTGTGACAAACTCTGAGATCCATGAGTAGTTTCGGCAAAAAAAAAAAAAAAGAACTTGCAGATCAAATGAGTAATGGGTCTTTGCTCTTATCTACAACAGACTGCTAAACAAACACGCTATTCTCTTGCATGCAGGATATAATATACACGCTAACTTATCTCTAACAAAGGTTGGTTTCTGATTGACGTATGCAGAATGGGATGGGTGATGCTTGAGACTTCCAGTAGCGAAATACTAGCGAATGTAATTTTCTTGAAGAAGCTAAAGCTGATGTGGCATGTAGTGGCAGGAATGTGCAAGGTGAAAATGGACTTTGCATCAAAGATAGCCACTATGGGAAACCCCCGCCAAAACAACTATAGATGTTTGTGCGGTACTAAATCCCCATAACCAACTTTGAGGGTAACTCCTCGAAATAGGCATGCGCCCAGCTATATTAATATAGCAACCACGATCAAAGGAAACAAGCATGTGTTGAAGTATGATCCAAATTCTATTAAGAGGCTAACTTCCGACGGAGCGAGCGAGGCCCGTCGTCTGAGGGGGTGCGGGGGGGGGGGGGGGGTACAGATCGTCGAAGACCTTGGTTTCCACCGTTATATATACCTCTTATAAGCCGCCGGCTGGGATCAGTTGCATCTGTAAAAATACCCGGCGTTGTGTAAACACTCCCCGATATAGTGAAGTTTCGCTGGCTGGCGCCCGTTGTTTTTTCCTCTCTTGTTGGAGAGGGTTTTCCATGTTAAATCTGTGTCCCCTTTGCTGTGATTTCTTTATCGTTCTTCATTATTTGCTTGTCGCAAAGCTAACAAGTGATATCAGAGCCTCAGGTTCTAATCTAGAGTTTGCAACATGTCGTCATTGAAGTTTGATCAACCGCAGCTGGACTACACCACAAGATTCTCCTTGTGGCAGGTGAAGATACGGGCGATTCTTGCCCAAACTTCAGATCTGGATGAAGCGCTGGATGGATTCGATGGAAAGGATGCTAAGGGCTGGTCCGACAGAGAAGCGGAAGGACCGTAAGGCATTGTCTTTGATTCAACTTCATCTGTCCAATAATATTTTGCAGGAAGTGTTGGCGGAGAAATCTGTTGCTGCCCTTTGGGCGAAACTGGAATCGATTTGCATGTCAAGAATCTAACCAGTAAGATACATGTGAAGATGAAGTTGTTCTCGCATAGGCTGCAAGAAGGTGGATCGGTAATCAATCACTTCTCCATTTTTAGAGAGATCGTTTCTGACTTGCAATCTATAGAGGTAAAATATTATGATGAGGGTCTTGGTCTCTTACTCTTATATGCTTGCTGCCTAGTTTTTATGCTCACTTCCGTGATACAATATTGTTGATCCATGACACACTAACCCTTGATGAAGTACAAGAAGCCCTCAAACAAAGGGAAAAGATGAAAACTATGTTATAGGCAGATGGGGCGTCATCCAAGGCTGAAGCTCTGCAGGTTTGTGGCAGGACCGAGCAGAGATTTAACAACTATGTCAACTGAGATAAGAGCAAGGACGGCATAGGTCGTTCGAAGTCCAAGGGAAAGGATACGTTCTACAGATATTGTAAGAAATCTAATCATGTTATTGATGATTGTTGGAAGCTACAGAATAAGGAGAAAAGTAATAGAACTTGCCAACCGAAAGATAAGTCTGAAGGTGCTGGCAAGGCTGTTGTTGTTTCTGGTGATAGTTCTGACAGTGAATGTTTAGTCGTTTTTGTTGCTTGTACTTCTCGTGATGATGAATGGATACTTGATACTGCATGTTCGTTTCATATTTGATGTAACAAAGATTGGTTCAGTTCATATGAGGTTGTGTAGACTGGAGATTTTGTGCGTGTGGGGAACGACAACTCATGCCATATTGTCAGCATTGGATCTACTAAGATCAGGACAAATGATGGCGTGACATGTACGTTGAATGAGGTGAAGCACATACCAAGCATGGCCATAAATTTGATCTCCCTGAGGTGGGCGTAGATTGTTAAAGGTATCAAAAGATTCTCTTATTCACATGATAGGTGATATTAATTCTGCTAAGTTATATGTTCTTAGAGGTAGCACTTTGCCTGGTATTGCTGCTGTTGTTACTTCTAATGATTCTGATGATTGTGGTAAAACAAATCTGTGGCATATGCGTCTTGGGCATATGAGCGAACATGGCATGACAGAGTTGGTCAAGAGAGAGCTGATTGATGGTTGCAACTTGAGTAAGTTTGAGTTCTGTGAGCACTGTGTTTTTGGTAAACATAAAAGAGTTAAATTCAATGCTTCCGTTCATACCACCAAGGCATTTTAGATTATGTGCATGTTGATGTATGGGGACCTTCCCGTAAGACTTCCATTGGTGATGCTAATTACATGCTTACTGTTATTGATGACTACTCAAGAAAAATGTGGCAATTTTTCCTGAAACATAAATCTGATGTTTTTGATGCTTTTAAGAAGTGGAAAGTTATGGTTGAAAAGCAATCTGAAAGGAAGGTAAAAGTACTACGTACTAATAATGATATGGAATTCTGTTCTAATGAGTTTGAGGAGTTTTGCAGTAACGATGGTATGATCAGGTACCACACCATCCCTTACACTCCTCAGCAGAATAGCGTGGCTGAGCGCATGAACAGAACCATCATCTCGAGGGCTCGCTGTATGTTGTCCAATGCAGGTATGCATAGACGTTTCTAGGCCACAGTAGTCAACACATTATGCTATCTCATCAATAGGTCACCTTCTATTCCACTTGAGAAGAGAACTCCCATTGAGGTATGGTCAGGTTCGCCTGCTGATTATTCATAGTTGAGAGTTTTTGGTTGCACTGCATATGCTCACGTTGATAATGGAAAACTTGAGCCTAGAGTTGTTAAGTGCATATTCCTTGGTTATGGTTTAGGAGTTAAAGCATGTAAACTATGGAATCCAAACTAAAAATATTTTGTTGAGTAGGAACGTTGTTTTCAATGAATCCATTATGTATCATGATAGCTTGCCATCAGATCCCTTTCCTGTTGCTATTGGAGAGGAGGGAGTTAGTGTGCAGGTGGAGAACCTGCAGAAAACTGTTGATAATAATGCTATGGTTGATGATACCCATGAGGAAAACATTGATGATGATGTTGTTCAGCACTCACTTACTGTTTTGCAGCAACCACATGAGTCTATTGTTACTGACAGACCGAGGCGTAACATAGTTCCACCTTGTCGTTTAATTGAAGAATGTAATCTTGCTCATTATGCTTTGAGTTGTGCTGAACAGGTGGAGCATGATTCTAAACCTGCTACATACAATGAAACTATTGCATCCATTGACCATGAGAAGTGGGTTTCTGCTATGCAAGAAGATATGCAATCACTTGAGAAAAATGGCACATGGGATGTTGTGCGCTTTCCCAAACAAAAGAAGACGGTCCACTGCAAGTGGACCTTCAAGAAAAAGGAAGGTTTGTCCCCTAAAGAGCCTTCGAGGTTTAAGGCAAGGTTAGTAGCAAAAGGGTTCAGTCAGATTCCAAGTATTGATTACAATGATGTGTTCTCCCCAGTTGTAAAGCATAGTCACATTCACACTTTCTTTAGTATTGTAGCTATGCGTGACCTTGAGCTGGAGCAGTTAGATGTGAAGACTGCTTTTCTGCATGGGGAGCTTGAGCAGGAGATATACATAGACCAACTAGAAGGATTCATAGTGCCTGGTAAAGAGGATTTTTTGTGCAAGTTAAAAAAGGTCTCTTTATGGCTTAAAGCAATCTCCAAGATAGTGGTATAAAAGGTTTGATTCGTTTATGATCTCACATGGCTTTGAGAGGTCTCAATATGATAGTTGTGTTTACATTAAGTTTGTTGATGGATCACCTATATACTTGCTGTCATATGTTGATAATATGTTAATTGCTGACAAGAGCATGAAAGAAATCACTACTTTGAAGGCACGCCTAAGTAGTGAGTTTGAGATGAAGGATCTTGGTGCTGCTAAGAAGATCTTAGGTATGGAGATTACCCGAGATATAAAATTTGGTTTGTTATTTCTTAGTCAGCAAAGTTACATTAAGAAAGTTCTTCATTGTTTTAATATGGATGGTGCCAAGTCATTTAGTACTCCTATTGCTCCTCATTTTAAATTGTCAGTTTCACAATGTCCTACTACTGATGAGGAGATTGAGTACATGTCAAAGGTGCCATATTCTAGTGTTGTTGGTTCTTTGATTTATGCCATGGTTTGCTCTCGTCCTAAAGTATCATATGCTATGAGTTTGATAAGTAGATACATGGCTAATCCTGGTAAAGAACATTGGAAGGGTGTTTAGTGGGTTTTCAGGTACCTTCTTGGCACTTCCAATGCTTGTTCAAAGTTTGGCAGGACCGGTGAGGGACTCATTGGCTATGTGGATTCAGATTTTGCTGCCGATTTGGATAAGAGAAGATCCCTCAAAAGTTATGTGCTTAATGTTCGTGGTTGTGTTGTTAGCTAGAAGGCTACATTGCAGGCTGTTGTTGCACAATCTACTACAGAAGTTGAATACATGGCTATTGCTGAAGCTTGCAAAGAATCTGTTTGGTTGAAAGGTTTGTTTGCTGAGCTTTGTGGAGATGATGCTTGCATTACTTTGTTTTGCGACAGTCAAAGTGCCATATACCTTACAAAAGATCACGTCTTCCATGAAGAACTAAGCACATTGATGTCAAGTACCATTTTGTTAGAGACATTGTTGCTCAAGGTAAATTAAAGGTATGCAAGATGAGCACTCATGCTAATCCCGCTGATATGATTACTAAGCCTGTTCCTGTTGCTAAGTTTGAGCTTTGCTTGAACTTAGTTGGTTTAACTGATTAGCCTAAGTGGCTATTGGCGCCGAGAGTATTTTCTTTGTTTGTTTAGGGAGATGATTATTGTTGATGCTATAAGAAGGAATTTGTCTCAAGGTGGAGTTTGTTGAAGTATGATCCAAATTCTATTAAGGAGGCTAACTTCTGACGTAGCGGAGCGAGGCCCGTCGTTGGAGGGGGGTGCGGGGGGGGGGGGGGGGGGTTGGGGAAGCCGCCCATAGTACGAATCGTGAAGACCTAGGTTTCCACCGTTATATATACCTCTTGTACCGCCGGCTGGGATCAGTTGCATCTGTGAAAATCCCCAGCATTATGTAAACACTCCCCGATATAGTGAATTTTCGCTGGCTGGTGCCCGTGGTTTTTTCCTCTCTTTATTGGAGAGTTTTTTCCACGTTAAATATGTGTCCCCTTTGCTGTGATTTCTTTATCGTTCTTCGTTATTTGCTTGTCGCAAAACTAACAGCATGGGCCAGACATCACAACGCCCAAAGGAAACAACAAAGAAAAAGAAGAGAAAACAAAGCCGAGAATAGTGGCTCGATGAAACGAGGATGACCCGCAACCGCTGCACCCTCCGAAAAATTCCCACCATGCTCATAGCGCTCTGAAGCATCACGTACCAAGCAACACCTCCAAGAAGGAAAGCGATGACAACGACGTTGCTGCCAAGACTGGTCCTAGGGTTTCCCCCAATACACTATGGGATGTGGGGGAAGAGATACACCTGGCGCCCTTCAGGAAGGATGGTGACACCCACAGGCATCGTCACGTCGGTGTCAAGACGACAAGGATTTCTCCCGACCCCTCAAAAAACCACACTCTTAGACGCTTCAAATTGCTCCACCAAGCTCACCGCCCACCAGCATATGCCACCACGGTTTTGCCGTCACCGCCGTCATCTCGCCGTGACCCACGGTGTGAGGCTGGTACAACCGAGAAGAGGAGACATCGGCTAGGGTCGGCAGTACAGTAACACACGGGAGGGAACAACCTCCACCGCCGAGGGGGGATAGCTGACCAGATGTAGCAACCTGGGTAAACCAGGGCCTCGCTGGCCTGGCTGAGCCCCAGCGGACTCGTGAAGCCCCGCCACCACACTGCAGCAAGGATGTCACCATTGCCGCCAATCTTAGCACAAGGCCCTTCTTCTCCGTCCACCAGTGGATCTACTGCCACCGCAGATCCTCGCCGCCAAGTATTAGTGCCATTGCCACCGTGCTCACCCGAGCGTACCGGACCGTCGCCGACTGAGAAGCACCACAGTAGTCCACCTCCTTGCCCACCCATGGCCAAAGAGACAGACCACCATCGTCGCCACGGCACCCAGAAACATCCGTGCGGACCACCTGTCTAGGGCCGTCGCCTTGGCATCAAAGCTCCCGCACCAGCACGGGGGTCGACACAGCCACTGCAGGGACAACGCCATGGACTACGGAGGCTGGTGTCGGATAGCCACTCCTCGGAGGCAGAAGTGCGACGGGACCAACATACCTGGAGCCTCCAGTGTCATCGGCAAGTCACACCCGCAGAGCCCATATAGGGTCTGCACCGTAGCCACCAGATCTGGCCCGCATGGCCTGAATCTACTGCCTCGGCCACGACTGCCCTGTGAGAAAGCCCTCACCGTCGAAGCCCGCCCAACCTAGATCGGGCCCGAATGGGCCTAGATCTGGGCCGCAACACCCGGCCACAGTGATGCTCACTGCTGCCCACCGCCATCCAAGAACAACACCCCGACCGCCTCCAAAGCTACTGCCGCTAGGTTGCTGTCGCCGTGCCACACCACCGCCGTTGGGACGAGCTCGTCGCAGAACAGCAGCGCACCGCCGCCTGCCGATACCTCCCCACGAGGACCGCCAAGCGCCTGGTAAGGAAGAACCCGCCGCCGCCGGCACCGCTCGAGCTTCGCTCGGCGGCTCTCGCCGACGGCGGCGAGGTAGGGGGAGGAGGAGGGTGGGGGAGACGGGCAGCGGCCGAATCACCACTGCGTCGCCCGCGTGGGGCGAGCAGGAGCCTTTTTTCCTTTTTTTTCCTCATGTGGGTAACTTACCCAGTACTAATAGCTAAGGGTTAAATTTTAAACTTTAGAGTGAGAATGGTTCTACACATTAATCGGCAAGAGATGTTCTATACACACCTGAAACACCGGCTACCAAACTCTTCTTTCATTCCTCCAGGGGGCAAGTCCTTTCAGTTTAGTTCTTTCTGAAGCTATGACTTCTGAATTGGAGGTAAACTAAAACCTCATTTTACCTAGCATGCATGGCTGCCTAATGTATGAACATGTCATTGATTTATTGTGTAAGCTAAGCTAGAGAGCATATAATCATTGGGAGTTTAACAAACGAATATGTATATATTCGTAATCAACTATCCATTGCCTGGAAGGTGCATCCAAATGGTGATGGTTGGACTAACCAACATTGCATAATTATCACAAAACTTTGTACTAAATCAGGGACATTTATTATGGATTGGAGCGAGTATTTAATTGGCAAACAAGCGAGTAGACGACTGGTTCAAAGTGTTTACACAAATAAAGAGTACTAACAAGCGTCCTACGTATGCGCTTGTTATCTCATCGCCTGAAAGTCCAATTAACAGAACAGAAGAAAACAAATCATAAACTTAAATTCCATTATATATGCCATTATAAAAACTGAAATTGAGGATATGCCACTCTAATTTTGTAATACTTCTATCGAATCCATTATGGTCATTACCGAAGCATATACAGTAAATTATAGTTCCGTATGTACAGAACTCATGTATAGACAGACGGGTAAAGAAAAGAAGGTAAAAACTGAAGCTCAACTTAGAATAGTAGTCATTTTAGTACTTTTTTTCAGTTTTTCCTGAGAAGTTCACTTTTTGCTAAAATGTGAATTTTTTGGCACCAAAAAACCCAAAAGTGCTACCAAAATTTGAACACAGTATTATTACGGTAAATACTGCAGTAGTATTACAAAGCTAGAGTGACATATCCTTGAGTCCAGCTTTTGCAATGGCATACGTGCAAGTGAGAGTGTCATAAAACCAACCCAATTAACCCAAAACAGATCAGGTCATATCCAACATAAACGGAGCAAAACGGGCACATTCGAGATGGGCCAGGCCGCGCGCGTGTGGAGATGCTTAAAACACTCCAACTCATGCAACAGCCCAAACTCAGGTGAAAAAAGAGTAGAAAAAACAAGTCCCCTCTCGACCGCCGCGCGCCCCTCCTGCAACCTTCCTCCCTGTCCTCCGCCAGCGCCGCACTCAGAGCCACCGGACCCGCCAAGCCCTAGAACACGCGCGCCATCCCTGCTTGGGTTGCAGTAGGATTCGGGCGGCGGCAGTGGCGGGCTGACTCGAGATCCCCGGCAAGATGAGGTACTTCCCGGCCACCTTCGGCGTTGTGAGCCGGCTCGGCAAGGGCGTCAGGGTCAGCAGCACTGGTGTCTTCCTCGACCTCAAGGCGTGCGGCCTCCGCATCAAGACCGGTACGTGCTCGCCGCCGGTGTAGAAACGGATATGCTGTTGACTACTTGGCTTGTGCGCGCGTCAGATGCAGATTTTTATTTGTAGTACTACTGTTTTTCGTTTGAGGAGATTGATTCGATAGTGGAAGATGAGAGAGGTTATAAGTAAGACTCTCCAAAGTTGAATTCTTCCCCTGCTTTCTGCTTTATAGTGTAGTACCATTTTGTGGTGCTAATACCTGGTATGGGGTGTTGATTTCGGGCATCTTTTGCTGCTCTAAGGAGTAAAGGTTTGAGTTCTGAATAATGGTGGCACATCCACGATTGGACCAGTGTTCCAAAAGACTAGCTAGTAGCATTTATGCGTGTGGCCATAACATGGGACAAAGATATGCGATGCATGGGTAAGTTACCAGATATCTGAACAGAACATCCTCTAATATCCGTTATAATCCTTGACTTGATTCATTGTCGTAAGCTTGTAGCCTTGTAAAACTTTGGGCTTGAATGCATCTTTTTTCCTTGTAATAACACTTGCACGAATGCTCAGTTACTTGGTTTGCCTTCATGAGGTTGACATCTTCTCTCTGTGTTATCTGAATATATGCAGATCCTTACCTCAACACCAGTGCTTGGACTATGCCCCCGTTCAAACATGGTCAAGCGTTTATGTTAAATGATGATGGTGGTGAGGTACTGACACAGGGCCAAGTCAATTTCTGTAAGGGTGAAAATGTTTGCTCACGTCGTTAAGTGTTGTTTGCACATCTTGCAGGCCGACTTAGATCTTGGGAATTGTGAGAGGTTTCTTGATATTAAACTCACCCGAGATAACAGCGGAAAGATCTTTCAGGTACACTAATTAATTCCACCTTTTTAAATTTAAGTTATATCACTATCAAGATTGCAAACTGGCACAGAAATGTCCAACATCATTTCTTTGGCATGCACACATTCACAACAACTTTGAAATGTTTCTGTTGATGCTGACGTTAATATAGTTGTACTTCATAGGAAGGAAAAGGATGTTCTTGTTGTGTTATGCCACTAGAGTGTCAAGTAGATTAAGAATCCAAGGGAGATTATAATATGATTTAACTACAAGAATATACAAGACTAATAGGTTGTCAAATATGTGACACTGTAAATACAGTTGCTGACTTAATGTTCCCGGCATAACAAAGCTGCTCTGACTTTTCTTATTTTACTTCTTTCTTGTGTTGATGACAGTCTGTTATTGACAAGGAGAGGAAAAGGGAATACTTGGGAAAGACCGTGCAGGTGAGGATCACCTCATGCACACTTATCTTCGTTGTTTCTCTGTCCCGGTAACTAGTGTATGTATGTTTCATCGAGTTCTGATCATTAACTGGATTTTATCTAAAAATTGTGCCACACATCACAAATGCTATACAGGACTGGATCGAGCCTGTTGCGATGATACCGGTGGATGGCATGGATGGACCAGCTGATGTATGTGTGATAAAACGGGACAGAACAATTGGTTGGCATGAGTTCAACACTGAGGATTTATCTGCCCCCTTGCTTAATGGGAGGCATCAATCATTGATCCGGCGACACTCGAGGAATGGGAAGGGAAGCCGTCTCCCACTATCCATGGGCTCTCTCCCGGCCCAACCCCCGCAACCCCGAAAGGTTCTTCCTTGCTTACCACGCTGTCTTGTGTCGCGGCATGCCGGCACAACCGTTCTCCACCTTCCCCTTCGTAGGCTTTGCACAAGGGAAGCACCCTCCAGAGCCCCTCCCGAACCCATCTCCCCGTCTGAGCTCGACACCATCTCCATGCTCATCCCGCAACTCATCTCTGAGGGCCATGTCCCTGCCGCCGGCCGCCTCCTTTCCGCAGCACTCCTCCTGCCCGGCTCTCCAGAAAGCCTTCCATTCTCCCCACTCGCCGAGCACCTCGCCTCCCTGCCCACCCTCACCCCGGCCTTTGCGCTCCTCACCGGTCTTCGTCACCACCCAGTCCATCCCTCGGCTTTGCCCCTCGCCACCCCACTTCTTGGCAACCTCCTCTCAATGCGCCGTGCCCGTGACGCTGCCTCCATTCTCCGCTGGCTTTGCCGCCCTGACTCCTCATGCCGACCAGACGACGCTACCTACGATATTGCCATCACGGGGTTCTGTAGGATCGAGGACACCAAGAGTGCGCTTGTTGCCCTCAGGGAGATGGCCGTGGACAGGGTTCGACCCTCACAGAAGCTGCAGGAGGCAGTGCGGGATGCGATGCTGCAGGACGCGATGATCGAGGAGGCGTGTGCTCTAGAGGAGACTATGCAGCTGCTAGAGTCTAAGAAGACGGTGGAGTTGATCGACAAGTTTCTTGGAGCCTGGGAGGACTGACTGACTGTCTACAATGATTTTGTGCTTCCCTGCTTTGGATCATGCAGAAGGTGAGAAATTTTCCAGAGATAGTAGGATCGTTTCTCTATGCAGTATCGATGTAGTAAGAAATCTGGCAAGCTTGTGTCATTCTAGCACAAACAATATGTTTGGTGATCGAGAGCAGCATTCCTGACGTGGTGATTTATATTGGATTGCTATGGACGCAAACATTATATTATACACTATATCAAAGCGCTTCGATTTGACGCATGTCTGGTTTTATGGGTTTTTTCTTCCAATTTTGGTCCGCGCGGCGTGTTGACTATGGTTTGTTCCAAGTGCTTCCCGGTGGTTAATGGTTGTCTTCCCTCTCTTCCCGTGTTTTTTGGGGCTGGTAACCCCAAATATTTCTCCGTTCGTTGCTTTGTGTGCTGCCTGGTTACACCGCTTTGTTTCGAGGAGCAGAGATGTGCTGTTCAAATCTACCAAGGTTCGTCAATTTGTACTGACATGAATTGTATTGGTTTGGTTTGTTTTTTTCAGGTACATGTGATGCTCCCTGTATTCTTGATACCATGCTAGCAAGCATCAAAATTTTAGATTTTCCATATACTCGCTCTAGATTTAGTCTTGATCTTGATCATAGATAAGCAAATGCCCATTCTATCTATTATCAACCTGGGTATATGCTCTGATACATATATTCAATGTTAAACACCAGCCTTTTCGTCAAAGGTTGTGCATATTTACTACTTTATTTTTTGAAAATACTTATTGTGTGGTTAAGTAAAGCAAAAAGTCTGGATTTTGTCCTAAAATGATCTTACTGTTGCAACTACATTCTGTTTAGTTAATTAAGAGACATCTTTTAAGCAAGTTGCCCCGTACAAAATATTTGTACTTGCACTTAAATTATTGAAGCCAATTTATTGCAGCTCACTGTATGAGTGCTTTCTCTAAATCAGGCAGATGAACTGTTTTCTGTTAACAAACTGCTGCCTCTAGGATATATTTTCAAACCACATATTTTCTCCAAGATGTAAGTTCAATGCTGCTTATGTAACCTGTAGCATATGATAAGATGTATTTTCTCACCACATATTTTGTCCATGATGGAAGTCTAATGCTGCTTATGTAAGAATCGGTCTTGATTATTTATGTTTTCAAATGAAATACTACACGCACTTTCTCTGCTTGATTTGAAGGCCATTCTTATTTTACTGCCAACAGTACCACTACGATTCAAAGAAATGCATGGGCTATCTTAGAATCCATTCTGAAATGTTGAGCTCACAGGATTATCAAATCGCCGTGCATTCCACATAAGCTTCAGTTATTCCAATTGCTCAATGCCTTGCTGTGATTTTCATACAGCTATTCTACTTTTCTAGTTGCACCTCTTTGCAGGGATTTTGTAATTCCAGTTAAAGGCATGGTGATTATATTCAAAGGATTAGCACCTCCTTCCTGGCAGAAATGGTTCCTAGCTCCGTGTTTTTTCAGGCAAAGAGATCTTCTCTTCTTTCCAACGCTGACATATATCTTGCCTTCATACGATGTCATTGGATTTCATTCCAACGTACGGAGGTAAGGGGTTGACTTCAAACACATCAATTGTTACAATATATCATGCAAACTATTGAAAATAATGCAATACTACAGATTTTTTTGGACAGTTACTGCTTCTCTTATTAATGAATAAGGCGTCACCTGAACTCTTCCGGTTCATTCTGACCTTGCAAGGCATCAGGTTGTTGCAAGCGCCATTGGTTCCTTCAGCATACTTTTTTTATGTTCACGGGTGGATTCATCCTGGCAGGAGGTATGGAAAAGTAGCTAACCTGAAGTCTTGCACATTATATTTGAAGTTTCCAGCTAAGAACACCTGGACCAATAATGAGAATTATATCAGCAAACAATTCATATATCTCTGCTTGCTTGGCTCAGTCTTCCTTTGACGATGAGGCTGACCCCTTGATTCGTTCTGACCACGTCGAGCGAATCGTGCTCAAGGTCCATGCCGACCTCGGTCTTTTCCGACAAGGGCGCAGAGCCCGCTCCTGTTCTCGGGTGCCTACCATGCTGGCCTTTGTCTTCTCCAACAATGGAGCAGAACCTGCTCCCATTCTCCGTCTCCCAATTAAGTCTCCGAGTAGAAACAGGTTCTGGTGGTTTGATCACTGGTAATTCTGTACCAAATGATTGCCACTTAATTAGTGCAACGCTCGCATTAATGAACACCCACAACAGCAAGCTAGCAATGATGAGGCTCTATGTAGCCTTGTGTTCATTTTTGTTTCATTCACTAGATTTTAATTACCATGGTGCACTCGCAATTATGTTGTGGTTACCTATTCTGTAAAAGTAACTTGTTATTCATGTAAATACTAATTTGGGTCACTTGTCAGATCACCTTCTTTTCCTAGCTACTAGTAGTGCATATGTTTTTATTTGCAATTGGTAAATGCAGTCACATGAATGCCCCAGCAGAAAACTGTTATCTTATTATGGATGTTCCCCCATTAACCCCTTGATTTTTCCTTTATGGGGCAAACAAAAATATATGAATATTATCGATTTTCTAGTGGCACCCTATGCAGTAAATGGTGTGCTTCTGCATTTCCATCTCGTGGCTAATATGTTGCTTGGGACGTTCCATGTTACAGGATTATGGACCGACTAACGTTGGCAACTTCAAGTGCCAATGTTGTGTGTCTTGCCAATACTTGTTGATGTAGTTGAACCAATCCAAAGTACTTATGAACGCTTTAATGTCACCGTCAATGTGACCCTCTAGTATAAATGAATACCTTTATGGCGATAAGAAAAACGTGTTGAAATTGTTTCTTTTCTTCTGTTTGGAAAAAGGTGGACATTCCACTTATTCCATTCAGACAGAGATTGACTGGTTTCTAGTGTTTTGCTATTGTTGTGTGGTGTTACCAAACTTGAATTCTTTGTTGGTTGTTGTCATCCAGGTCAAGGATGGACGAGCTGTCGAGCCTCGTTGGACCAGTGGTAGCGGCAGCAGCAGCAGCAATATTAGGGGGAGAAGTTG
Source organism: Avena eriantha (assembly GCA_910589775.1). Taxonomy (NCBI): domain Eukaryota; kingdom Viridiplantae; phylum Streptophyta; class Magnoliopsida; order Poales; family Poaceae; genus Avena; species Avena eriantha. Next base: position 82,101,117 of record OU342744.1, on the reverse strand, counting down.
AGCTTGAGGTGTCCATTAGGGAGGGCCGACCCTGATATGTATAGCTGATGCTTGTTTAGATATGTATAGCTGATGCTAGCAAGCTGCATCCAGTTGTTGGAGGTAATAGATGGAGCTGGTGGTATCCTGGAGGGAGATAATCGATGTATGGCTGGTTGTCTGGCTATGTATAGCTGATGCAGAAATGGCATCCAGTCGGTGGAAGAGAGAGGTGATGGCCTGGAGCGAGCTGGTATGGCTGCTGGTTTGGGCTGGCCGGACTTGCTTTTCGGCTTGATGGATGTGAGGTGCTCTCTGGCCTTTATGGAACAACGATATCTGAAAATCAAGCTGGCCAGAGATGAGATTCTGTTTTGCCTTTTATCTAGCAAGAAGACATTGGGCTTGTCTTCCGGTTTTTCAAACGAGCTCAATCCTTTCTTCGCTTTATGGAACTTCAACATACATTGCTGGGGTACAGCACGACGGGGCGCTCTACCCAGATCCCCACGAGGTTCAGCAGGTTTAGTAATTTCACAAATACATAGTCCCTGCATAATCAACAGGAGTGCTACTCTTCAATTTCTCTTATTTCAGTTGCAACAGATGGAGACACACAAGCATGGCAATCGATGCTTAAACTATATATTTGTTTGGAAGCATGACTGTGGATATGTTCATATGGGAAATCTTTGTTTTCCTGAATGACTTGATTATTGGCTCGACCAATTACCATCAAAGCTTGGTGACATGTAAAAGTATCAACTCGTAGTAGTATTTGACTTTGGATTGTCACTTATATTGCACATGAAACTTTGCTAGTTTTATGTGGCACTCTCTTGCAATGCTAATTATATTTGCGATAGTGTGTCGTGAAATATGTGACATGTTTATCACTAGATTTTAAAATGCTTGAGCTTTGTGTATATGCCATGAAACTTTGCCAGCCAACTGCAAGAATGGATCCTGCAAGTATCATGCATTTGTAAGAAATCAGTGGGACTACATCCAAATAGTGCCGACAACATGAGAAATATTAAGGACAGAATTCTAACATCAACCAAAAGGATTATCTTTCTGCTAGTTAATTACTACTAATTAGTCAAAATACACTAGGCCAAATTGAATGGACAACTAGCAGCAGCCGCGCGCGTCCTTTGCGCTGCCGCCGTTCATATCTCCCATAATGACCGAGGGCATCCCCATCATTAGCAAAAGTATCATCACACTGATAAAACTCCGAGCCACCACGACCTCTACCTCTACCCATGAAAGTAGCCCTTCCACCCCGTCCACGGCCCATGCCGCGTCCACGACCACGTCCTCTACCTCCATCAGCCAAGATAACCCCCCCAATCTAGCTTAGCTTCGTCATGTTCCCTAGATCCGTACTCTTGGTACCAATGTCCCAGCAGACCACAAACTCCACAAGAGGTTGGGAGTTTTTCGTATTTAAGCTGAACCCATGCTTTTTTCCTACCCCTTGTGATCGCAACAAAGCGAGATAATTTCTTGCTCACATCTATCTTCACCCTGACCCAGATAAAGTCACCAATAAAGCCTACCGGCAACAAGTCACCAATAAAGCCTACCGGCAACTTAATTTGCACCTCTGTTACCTCGCCTATAGGCCTGCACATGCCCTTGATCACCAGTTCCTGAAGATAATAATCCGGTAGTTGCATCACCCTAATCCAAACGGCCAATTTATCAAGAACAATGGATATAGGGTTTTGGAGCCCATCGTGCTCCTCAAGTATCAGCGCTTAGTTATTCCTAAACAGCCAAGGACCCATGTTCACTGCTTTATTCCAATCTCCGAGGCAACATAATTGAATAGCGAACAAATTCTCATCGATTTTCCTCCACGTAACCTCTCTCGCAGGGTTGCATGCCGATCTCATATCAGCATATAGCGCACTAGGGCTAAAGCCCCTAGATGCATGCACTCGCCCGATCGCCAGCCACGGGGTCCTCCCACACGAACTCCTCTGCCTCTTCTTCATGCAGATTCAAACGGTTGAGCAAATCCTCCACGGGGTCCTTCCCGCCCCTCGACGAGGCACTCGACTTGCCACGATCACCCATGCTTAGGGAAGCACACGGGGACGCCGACACGACAAATAGAAACTCTCGGCAGGTTTAGCTGCCAGAGGACAGAAACCCTAGTTTCTTCGCTAGGGGACACTTGCACCAGTTTGTCCACCTGTTGGTTTGTTTCGACAGTTGTAATGCCTAGAGTGGTTCAATAGATAGAGGGTACACAGAAACAAATACTTTTCTAAAAAGCATGCCCATATGGCTGCTTGAGTACTGCTGTTTGTACTACGAATTCCTTGCAGAGATACAAATAGTGGCCTGGGCACTTTACCAAACATAACATAAATGTTGATCAGGACATAGATATAGTGCATCTTCAGAAGCAACGATTAAAGAGGAACATCTTCTGGAGAATATAACATGAGTTATAGATAGTGGTCTGGACACAGATATAACATGACTTGTCTGCGATACTACGTAAATACTCTAGTTCTCCATCACTTAGCATACAGCTCGAAACGCTAAGTAGATACAGCTAACCAGCATTAGACATGGCAGAGAAACGGTATGTTGCACAGTAGTTCCACACGACACAACCACCAATGGTCGGTTGGTTGCATCAGATACCATGGGCCTTGAGATCACCCACATTCGCGAGGCAGGACCAAGCGACAGTGAAGCGAACGGTGCAGAAGTTAAGCTTGCATATACCAAGACTAGCAGAGAATCTCTTGGGCGGCAAGACTGTGACGGCAGATCCTTCATAGAAATCTCCGTTTCTCTTGTAAGCCTCTACGGAAAGTCTCAGTCCTCCTCCATCTTGTTCCACACAACACAATGTGTCTGGAATGGCGTATGAGACCGTCAGCTAGATCGACCTGAAACCTTCCGTCTCGAGCATCAAGCAGTACGAAATCCTCGTCTGTGCCGGCGGTACCGGAGACGACACGGATTCCCAGGTTCTTGGGCCATCGGCCCTGGATCACTTCGATGGAGATGATGGTGGCCTAGACCGCTCCAGCGATTAGCGCTGAGGTGAGCTCCAGTGAGCACAACAACTCGCTGGAGCAAGTGGTACGCACAAGGTGACCTGCAGCGCCAGAATTATCATTTCCAAAATCACGTCCGTATACCAACACTTTGGAGATCAAATCTTTATCTTCCTGCTCTGTTGTGCCCTTCACTTTTAGTTGAATTTCAATGTCAACGGGGTCGGTAAACACAACTGCACGAGATGGGCCAGTCAACATCAAAGAACCCTGGAAGCATAGTCTGTACTCATTAAGAAATCAAGTAATTACGCCCAGAAACAAGGAAGCAGGATATAGCCAATCCACTCAAATGAAAATAAACATTAGCCGACAAAGTCAGCTAAAGAGCATAATCTTATATGAAAACTAAATGAAAATAAACAATAACCTCAGAAAAGTTAGATTCTAATACCTATGTCTTTGCAGAAGTAAAACTGGCACAACCATTGCTGGATAAAAAATTCCTATGGCCATATATTCTCATTTCAATAGCAAGAGGATGCAGACAACACAGTAGCCATTTTGGTAGTTCAAGGTTAAATTAGACAACGAGACACCGTACACTTGAAAACAATCTAGTGGGAACTTCCTCTCCTCTCCTCCATGTGCAAGAGAATCAAGAAAAAAAACCTGTTTAGCGAGACACTGGCATGCATCTCTTTCGCGTCTGAAGATAATGTTTCGATTATGATCCACAGCGTCCCGGGTGGCAACCAAGCCGTAGACCTCAAGTGGCCACTCGAGACCATCACCGATCTCTGTGACTCTGATGGAGAAAATCTGCAAACAAGTTTTGACGCCTGCATGTGGTGGGGTGGGTCTACGTGTGAATAGCATGGCTCTCACACAAGCTGCAGCAAAGTCTCAAATCAGTCAAGAAGTCAAAACATTAAATGAATAACTCTGGTTCAGACATAGAGGACACAAGCTAGCTACAGGGAAACTAATCTTTTGTAGGATCAGTAAGGGAACTGATCAAGTTGAGGCATGCAGTAGAAGAAGATAAGCAAAGCAAGAAGCAGATGGTTAAGTAGATTACTGTAGTCTTGGAAGAGGCCGAAGTTGCCGCCCCAAGAGGATTCCCAGTCGTGACGGTACGAAACCAGGTCCTTCTCCTCCACAAAAATACCCAGGGGTGATTTTCCTTTGTCGCCAATCGTCACAGGTAGTTGCTTTGAGAATGAATCAGCTTCTTTTTTAGCAGTATCTCCCACATGTTCCTCGGACCTGGAGGGGAACAAGCTCGATGAGTAAGATAATTTATCTTTAAAAATCCATATTATTCTGAACGAGGATTGTGCCATAACCAAGGTGATAGAGGCCAGATATCTGGACTAACTTGAAGCATTATTATTCTAAAATCTATGCACAACATTGAGTGCTCTCCCGGCATTAATCCACGAACTTAGTTCTATTTGAGATACTATAAATCAGTACCATGTTGATTCCCCTAACCACCTCGTGTGGTCGAACCGCCACCCACTGTAGGAAACTAAAATCCTAGTAGTACTATCAGTAATAAATGCATAGAAACAGTTGAAGATTCTGGGGCTCATTCATGGAACGGTTTGGTTGAAAATAGGAATGTTGAATCCAATTTCAAAGTATTAGTTTGAAAGCTAGTAACTTTCCCCACGGCAAATGCATGCTGTTGCATAATTTTTTTCTTCAAGGCTCACCTAGCATGCATCGAGATTGAGCCAATTCGGAAGCCAAGAAATAAAGCGATGAGCTGGGGTTGTATTCGCGCTTGTCATACAAAAAAAAGAATCATTCTTTCTGCCCTAAAAAGATTTAGCATTGGTTCAACAGCCGCGCAGAGGGAACAGAAAGCTCTAAGGGGAAGGGGGAGGCGCGGTGGGATCTCACCCGGATTCGCCGGAAGGGGGCGGAATAGAGCCGGCCTTGCGTCGCGCTCGACGACGTTGTCGGCGCTTGCGGCGGGCTTCGCGCTGCTGCTCCGCTCGGGCGAGCTCGGGGACGAGTTCGATATTGGGCTTGAGACGGCGATCGTCGTCGGTGCGGGCAGAAGCCATTGGGGATAGGGCCTTCTCCTCTCTCCTCCCGCTGCAGCGGCTAGGCTTTGTGGGTAGGCGTCTAGTATTGGCGGCGGCGCCCGTTCGGTTACGCCTGCAAGCGACCAAAAACCTTCTCCGACTCAAAGTCTCACTTAACAGCTTGTTGGTGTTTTAAATATTTTCAGATCCGTGTCTTCAACAAAGGACCCAAATCAAAGAGGTATATACTGGCACTGTCCCCATGCGATACGGCGACGGTGGCAGGAGCGGCGGCGCGTCGACGACGGGTTTGATATATGGAGCTAGAGATCGCGTAGTCGGCATCATGTTACACAAGAGCGGCAGTGCGCGTTGGTCGGTAGCGTCGGCGTGGGCTCCATAGTAAGCTCCATAGAAAATTTAGATGCCTCCCGTGAATCTGCAGCCAGCTAGCCAGCCAAACCGGTTCGTTAGTAAGCTAGTTATTAGTTATTAAATGAGTTCATACGATTTTCTGTGTTATGTGAAAAAATTACCACAAGAGTTGATGTCTTATGAAACAAAACACAAAGGTTGTGGTTATGTGAAAATAAATCCCTAACAAGTGGTGTTAAGTGATAAAATCTTCAAAGTCTCAAACGAACAATTTCATACCAAAAACATTTTGTTTCAGACGGACTAAGATCCAGCCAGGCCCCCAACAGCCTCAGGAGGGCTTCTTTTTGCTAAGGCGTAAAATTTGCTTCCGCGAGAGTCAAAGGAGATGTCCGATAAAGCTGAACTCCATGATTTGATGGTGTCCTTGAGGTAGCGAAGGATGCGCTTCCACCATGTTAGAATGTGGCCCTTGATCATGCATGTGGAGGCATGCTTGTTGGATAACGTAGACAATGTTCGGCCTCATGAAGTTCAAGTACTGTAGAGCGTTGGCAATGCTCCGATAGTATGTGGGATTCACCACAGGATCACCACTCAGTGGCAACTTCGAGTTCATGTCAACCAGCATTCTGTAAGATGTAAGGATTGTAGTTTGGCATACTGGCACGCGTGAGGATGTCCTCAATGTTTTGGCACTGAGAGAGGAACATGTACGCCTAGCCTCTGGAATAACATAATGTCAAAAAGAACATCATGCATACACACAACCAAAAAAGCAAAACAAAACAAAACATACAAAATCCTCGTGGAAGCAATCGGAGAATCATAGCAGAGAGATCACAACCAGTCGCAAGGGAAACAGACTCTGAAAAAGGTTCTCCAAAACGATGCCTCTATAAAGGTAGGAGTGCACCCGTACCATCATCTATTCTAACCAGCATGGTCAGATCCTGAGTTTCCACCCTAGAGATGGTCCAATCTCCAAACAATGCCTTTAACAAGGAAACGGCTACAAAGACGTCATTGTCCGGCACAACCACCAAACATTGGACTAGACCTAGTGGCACCATGGCTTGCCCAGCGCGGCGCTCGACGGGGCTTCATCTTAGCACTTGGGGCGTTGTGGTTCCTGGCGTGGGTCGGAGCACCTGTGGCTCTCCGGCTAAGCTCGATGGGCGGCACTAGTTACTATGCGGTGTGGTGCTTGGTGGCGGGCTAACCGCTGGATCTAGACATGCATGGTCGGACCTGGTTGCTAGCGTGGTTGGATGGTTCCTGATGTCATCTCCATGTGGTGCAGACGTGCGGTTGGTAGCAGCGGAGTAGCTCTAGCCCAGCAATGAAGTCTGTGGCAGTTTGGGTGGATGGACCAGCCAGTCACGGGATTTGGGCATGCGAGGCTACCAGCAAAAGCCGAGCTCTAGGCTTGAGCTAACAACAACTGCGCCAGCGCGGCATGGCATTGTTAGTTTGTTAGAGGCATCGTGGTAGCATCCCTCATGCTCCGGGGAAACCCTAAGATCCAATATTTTAGATTCAAGGATGTAGCGATTGGCATCATGTTCTCTCTTGGGTGTCCTTTTGAATTGGATCTAGCTGGAGGAACTAGTGGTTAGAGGTAGGTGGTGCGACATCATGATGGCAAGTGACCAATGGCGATGCGGATGTTCCACGTGGTTATTTACACGGCAAGACGATGATGATGAGTGATCGCTTGGTTGCGACAAGACTTTCGCGTGGCTTGAGCTGCAATGATGACCTGTAATGAGCGGTCTGGTCATGAACAGCTTCATCGGCGTGGTCTTGTGTATCTCCTCTTTGAGCTCGTTGTCATCAAAATTGGAGCTGTCAATCTTCTTCGTGAAGGGTTGCTATTTGTCATGAGCCAACAAAGGCTTCACCAGGCTGTTGCGGCAGAGACTTGAAACTCCGGTCTTGTTTCGACGGTGTGTGTGTGTGTGTTTTGTCTAGGTAGTCAGGTTGGTCTTGTGGGCCCTCAAGGCTGTTGTATTCCATGACGGTCGGCGAGGGAGGGCGATGAAGGTTTTGGCTTGTTTTTTCACTAAATAACCAGACAATTTTCATCTTCTTAAATGATGAGATGGGGCAAAATATTTGCTCCCGTTTCAAAAATTAACAGCCTGGACATCTTCAACATACTACTGGAAACGCCAAACATATACAGTCAATCTAGCCTATTTCCAAAGAGAAGGTCTCAGGCTCTCAGCCTATTTCCACACGAGAGAAACAAGAAAGCACACAATGTTGATGGTGTGACACTGTCTCATCAATACTACGATCATAACTGCAAACAAAGAGCAGCATCAACTTACACCTGATACGCAAACATAGATACAGTAGTAGTTTTGGGAACTTCACCAAACATACCTAAAAAGTTTGGACACTTTAGTTGCCGTCGTACTTGAGATCAGACTTTATTGCCGCGAGGGACCAACCAACAATGAACATCACCGTGCAGAAGCCAAGGTTGCATGTACCGACACTCGTGGAGGAATCTTTGGGCCTGAATTCAACACAATCCTCTGCACAGAGACCTCCTTCTGAGTAGGCTTCCACGGAAACCTTGAGTATTCCCGCACATCGCGCACATCGCACAGAAATAACGTCCCTTTGGAGGGTAATATGACCATCTGGATCCACATGCATTGGTCCATCTCCAGAATCAAGCAGCACAAAATCTTCATCTATGCCAGCACTACGAGAAACCACACGACCTCCACAATCACCAGGCCATGACCCTTCAATAACGTCAGCAGAGATGATGTTTGCAGCAACCGTGCTACCAAGTAGAGCAGATGTGATCTCTAGCGTGCAAAAATTACCCCTCCAACGACCACGGGCAAGATGACCGTACGGTCCAAAACCATGTCCATATTCGAAACATTGCGCCATGAATGTTTCATCATCAGACTCTGTCTTGCCCTTCACTTTTAGTTGGATTTCAAAGTCAACAGGGTCGATCAACGCAATCGGGCGACATGGTCCAGTCAACTGCAAGAATGGATCCTGCAAGTATAGTTGGTAACGAATCAGTGAACAGCGCACAAGAGATGACCTTCACGATTACACAATGTGACCACCACTAGAGATACAGGTCAAGTCTGAATGAATGATATGACCCCAGTACGGATACCAACAGCAAGGTAATTAGGAAGAAGAGGAAATAATACCTGAGGAGTGAGAATTTGGGGGTCATCTCTTGTGCGACTGAACAGAAGGTTGCGATTGTGATCCACGGTGTCTCGAGCGGCTATAAAGCCATATACCTCCACCGGCCACCTGATTTTCCAAAATTCATTCTCCGTGACTTTGATGGAGAAGATCTGCAAGCAACTGCGGAGGCTAGCATGATATGGGATGGCTCCATATGTATAAAGTATGGGAGTCACGAACGCTGCAACCGAACAAAGTGGAAGATACAACTGATTAGCTCTTGTCATGTCTCTTAATTCAGGCTAGAATTCTAAAACTGACAAAAAAAGAGAGCCCTTTCTATAGTTAATTAGAGACAAAAACCAAGGTAGGCATAATCTGGAGGAAAAGTTATGGAGTAAAACAAAAAGAAGAGCATGGATCATCAGAAAAGTAGTTTACTGTAGTCTTCGAAGGAGCCAAACTTGCTGCCCCAGACGTGTTCCCATAAGCGACGGAATTGGACCATGGATTCTTCCTCGTCCGCCAACATCTCGCTGTATGACGTGCCTGACCCAACTTGCTTGGGACTGAAGATTGTGCTGTTATTTGCTGGTTTCTCGATCCCACCCTGCATGGGTTTTTGTGGTTCTGTATCATCAAGTAGTTGCTCTGAGAATGAATCAGCTAGTTCTTGGACCATTTGTGCTGATGGTGGCTGAGCAGCGCCTCCGACAGGTTCCTGCTCGGACCTGGAGGGGAACAAGCCTGACGAGTAAGATAATTTATCTTTAAAATTCCATATTATTCTGAACGATGATGGTGCTATAACCAAGTTGATAGAGGGTCAGAGACCTGAGATCTGTACTAACTTGAAGCATTATTATTCTACATCTATGCACAAGATTAAGTGATCTCCTGGCATTAATACACCGATTTAGTTCTCTTTGAGATATCAATGAGTACCATGTTGATTCCCCTCCCCACCTTCCCTGGGCAACCAGCCTTACAGGTACTAGCAATCCTAGTATCAACAATTACACAGAAATAATTGGAGCCCTTTCGCCAATATATCGACACTTTACTCCACAATCCGTATATACAGGAGGACTAGACTAAGACTAATGTGCAGGAGAAATGCTTTCGGAGTGGCATGCCCGGAATTCTCCAGGCGTGGTACACGTTTAGAACAATAACCTTGGCCTTGGATGGGAGTCTGGAGCTCAGTCATGGGATGGCTTGGTCGAAATTAGGAATGTTGAATCAAATTTCAAAGTTGTTGGTTGAAAGCTGGTCACTTTCCCCATGACACAAGCATGCTGTTGCGTGAAATTTCTTCTAGGTTCACCTAGCATGCGTCGAGATTGAGCTAATTCGCAAGCCAAGAAAAAAAGCTATAAGCCATGGCTGTATTCGCGCTTGTCGTACAAAAATACTCCATCCGTTTCAAAATGTAAGACGTTTCAGCTTTTGTGAAACAAATGTATCTAGACATCTTTTAGTGTGTAGATTCAGAGTGAACCACGAACGCTAAAACATCTTATATTATGAAACAGAGGGAGTACCATTTTGTCTGCCCTAAAAAACAACTGCTTTTTACTAGCAGTGTGATTCATCAGCCACGCAGAGGGAATACATAGCTCAAGGGAAAAAAGGTGGAAGCGGGGGATCTCACCCAGTTCCACGGGAAGAGGACAGAAGAGAACTGCGCTTGCAGCTTGCGTCGGGCTCCGCGCGGACAGCTTCGGCTTTGAACCGAGGATAGCGAAATTGTTGGATCCAATTGGCTTTATATTCACCATGAAACCGTACAGTGGTCGATGAACGCGAGGTGGGAATTGTCAAGGCGATCAGCGTAGGGGCGGAGCAAAGCCGCTGGGGAATTTTTGCCTAGGGTTGTATGTCTCCTCGCTCTCCTCACCCTGGAGCGTCTAGGATTTGTGAGCGGGTTTCTGGAGTACTATTCAATTTAGCCCTCCAAAAACTGCTATTTTGTATTTTGCCGCTGTCCATAACGGGGGGTGGGGAAGAGGTATCTCCGACGCCCTTCAGGAAGGAAGGTGACACCCGCAGGCATCACCGCGCGGGTGCCGATACAGGGATTTCTCCCGACGTCTAAAAACCACACCTTCGGGCCCTCCAGAACATCCACCAAACTTGCTGCCCACCGGCGCGCACCATCATGCATGGTTTTGCAATCACCACCGTCATCTCACTGTGGCCCACGTCGCGAGGCCAGTAAAGACGAGAAGCAAGGGACACCGGCGAGGGTTAGTGGTACAGTGCCACCCGGGAGGGAACTACCTCCACCACCTCCGTCGCTGGGAGGCAGTAGCTGACCGGGTGTAGCAGCAGGACACACCAGGCCCGCTGGCCAGACCAAGCCCAAGAGGGCCCGTGAAGTCCCACCGCAACATTGCAGCAGAGGCACAGCTGCCACCACCAACCCATGCCCTAGCCCTACTTACTTGTCCAGCGAGGAAACCGCAGCCGCGCCAAGCACAACCCACCTAAGCCTAGATGAAGCTATGTTGGGCCCAGATCTGGGCAGGTTGGGCGTTGTCGGCCACCCGTCGGTGACCAGCCGACCACGCTGGTACCCACAGCCCTTGGAGCCAACGGCCATGCCGCCGCAACGCCACCACCCGGTTGCGGGTTTCAGGCCGTTGAGCACCGACACCATCGGGAGGCCCCGCCCTCCGTTCGCTCACGGGGGTAGAGGACGACCCGCTGCCGCCAACCCCACGCGGGAGAGGCCCGACGACTTACGCCGGCGGCGACAACTATGGAGAGGGAGAGGAAGGGACAGTGGGGGAGGCGGCTAGGGTTCGCCCGTCGCTCGCGCGGGGCGAGTGAATAGAATCTCGAGCCATCCATAGTGTATTGTCGACGCCGTCGGTCCCTGCTCCACCTCCGCCGGCCTTGGTGCCTTGGAAGTGTGGATGACCATGGCCCCTTGCCAACAGGTGGATTTTCGTTCTTTGTTTAGTTTTTTACTTTCAACTTCTTCGGTTGATAAGGCGGCGGCAACATTCAGGAGTCAGAATAAGGTCCTCCCATTATATTCTTGTTTCAGTGGTGCATCTAGCTTTAACGGAGAATGCCTGGAGTCATGTGTTCGACGGATCTCCTAGTCTCCGATCGGTTTTCGTGTTCGTTGGTGTGGTTTTAGCTTAGTCTTTTTCGATCTACGATTGTTATCATTGCAACTGTTGCTGCTCTGATGCTTTGGTTCTGTGGAGTCTTAGCACGACGACTTTCCGTATGTCTCTACAATAAGCTCTATCATGGCAAGCTTTTCCGGCTCCGGTGATGAAAGGACGAGGACAACGGGACGTATTCGGGCCATGCTAGCGTATGTAGTCGTCGATAGGTGGTCCAGTCACCTATTTGTATTCTTTTTTACTTATAGAGTTCTTTGCAATGTTGTTAAAAAAAGAAGATGACGTGGCTACTCTGCATGTTGAGATAGACTAACTTAGTGGGGGTCTACTTTATAAGAAGATATAGATTAATACTTTCTATGTCTTAAAATAGATGTCCTAGATTTATTAAAATTTGGACGAATCTATATACTAAATAGTATCTAGATTTATCTAAATTTTGACAGATCTGATATCTATTTTGAGAGGAGAAAACCCACGAAGTATTCTTGAGTAACGTGAGATACGTTTTGGAGATCAATTAAACAGTACTTCCTCTATTCTTAAATATGAGATATTTTGGCAAGTCTTGCCAAAATATTATATTATATATTTAAGAACCGAGGGAATACTACTCAAAATCCGCGAAGTATTCTTGAGTAACGTTTCCGTGGATCGATGACAGGAGGGGCCATGATGCAGAGACAGGTTTCAGTAATACAAAAACAATACAGTAACTCCTTGAAGAGAAATAATTGTACTACCAAGGAGATGACAGGAGAAAACTGTTGATACTTACTTATGCTGAGGACAAGCCGGGTTCTCCATGCTGCTCGCTTCAATTTCGCCACAAATCAAAGTTCCAAGTTCTAGTTTGTTTTCCTGCCAGCGCTAGATCCGGGCAGGCCAGGGAGGGCCGGGTATATGATACGTCCATATGACGATGTTTCCGACTCGGTGTCGATTACCAAACTAACTCGCTTTATGTTTCCTACAGTAAACTGGTAACCATGTTAGAGCAACATTTTTTTTTTTTGAAAATTCCACCTATATATTAGTAATAATCAACAACAGCATAAATAGACCTAAAAATACTAAAAAGTACAAATAGGTTCATGAACATCCTAGCGATGACTATACACTAACGTGAACCGAAGATGCGCCATCGTCTTCACCCCTCCATCACCGTAACTTGGCAAAACTTGTCGTAATAGAGCTTGTTATAGTAGACACACGGAAAGTTGACGTGCTAAACCTCCAAAGGACCAACGCACTAGAGCCGCAACCATCGCCAATGATGACAATCGTAGATCAGAGAAGACTGACCTGAAACCACACTCATAAACACAAAAACCGACCGGATCCCTAGATATATGCCGAACAAATGACTCCACGTGTCGTCTATCGACGCTAGACGCACCACCGGAGCGAGGATAGGGCAGAGAGGACTTTATTCTGACTCTAAGATGTAGTCGCCGCCTAATCATCCCGAAAATACACAAAAAATAGTCTAAGCAAAGAAACGGAAAACCCTCTCGCTCGCGAGAGACCGCGGTCCACCACACGTCCGAGGCCCCAAGGCCACCAGAGACGAAGCTGACTGGCAGAGTCACCAGCGAGAGGAACGGGAAGCCCTAGATGGATTTTTAGGTTGCTGCCACAACGATCACATGATCTCCCAACGTACCGATTTGTATCCCCTCCCTCTTTGTTGCCTCAACTTAGAGCAACTCTAACAGATCCCATAAAAAGTCCTGACACATATTATTCCGGTCGTTTTTCAGTTTTAGCACAAATTTTGGGTCGGAACAGAAACTAAACTTTGGCTCGGACGTGTAAAACAAGTTCGGTGCACCGCAATCGGCCCATGCACGCGCTGTATATACCATGCGGGGGACGTATACAGGTCAAAAACTGGATGGAACCCTCGCCCTGCCCTATCCATTCCCTTGTCGGCGCCAAATTGACCATGCTCTGGCGACCTAAAGATGTCTCTGTTCGCAGATCGACCCAATCGGTGACGCGTACATACCGATGACATCATCTACCGAGTTGGGGGTGGTGGGTGGGCCGATCCACACCCACGCACGGCTGTGGCACCCCTGCCATCTGCACCCCCACCGCAAGGATGTTGGAAGTAGGCGGCGTACGAGTACACCAACCACGGAGAGATGCCACCGGCGTCCCTTCGTTGGTGGAACTTCACCCATGATGATGGGGATCGGAGGCAGAGAGCTCACAGAGGGGAGTGTGGTGGGCACCTTCCCCCCTACCCCAATCGAGAAGAGGAAGAGGAGGACCACGACGGCCGCATGGTGGTAACGACCGACTTTGTTGATGATGACGATGCAGAGGAAGCTGCCACTGGCATCATGATCTGATGCTTGGATCTTGGGGCAGTGGATGCCACCAGGCGCGAGGCGGTAGAGCAGCGCACGGCGATTCAAGTGGTGGCAGCATTGTAGGACAGGGAGCGGGAGTAGGCGAGGCGCCGCATCAAGCTCGAGATCGTCGAGCAAGATCCGACTGAATCCGCGGTGGTGCTATCGTGTCACCGCCGCAAATTGCAGGCTCCAGTGAGGAATCCAGGCCGCATTCTCGTAGAATAGGGTTAGGGTTAGTAGCAAAAATTTCTTTTGCTTAATCTGTGTATGATCCGTCATATGAGAACTCTAAATGATTCTATATATATGACCAGTTGTTCGTCTGAATTTTGTGGAAAAGACAACCTTGTCTAAATTGAAAAAGTCCAGTTTACAAGTTCAGTATATGTTCTGTCCGTGCAAGTTGCGAACTGAATTTCATAACTTCAGTGCACCTTATACGCGTTTTTAAGGGTGCACTTTTATGAGATCCGTTAGAGTTGCTCTTAGAGCATATATCCCTAAGGGAGACCTTGTTTTCAATTCATTTGTCCGATGTGGACAACATTTGGGGGCCATGAGGACGAGTATCCGGCGGGCATCCTCCCCATGACAATAATTTTTTCGAACTAGTATATATCAACTGCCAAAATCTATCTAGGAGTAATGTTGTAACGAAAATATTTCGGTGATATACCCTTGTAGACCGAAAGCTTTTAACATTTCCGTGAAACGTGGATGATGTAGTCGTACGACGTAGGAGACCTCAAGGTCGCGTTGATCATCGCACGATGACATGTGCCACAACTTACAGCACCTCCGTGGACTCGCACACGTACGGTGCTCGACGACGACTCCTGGTTCTCCAATCTAGCCGATAATGTAGAAGTAGATCTTTTGGATCAAGGTACCAGCAGCACAGCAGCACAGCGGTGTGCAGTGGTGCAGTCGACTCTCACGGCTCAGTTCTTCCAGGAACCACGTGCGTGAGAGGCAACAAGGGAGAGAGAGGGGCACGCGGGAGGAAGGATGGAGGAGATCACCTCTAGGGCTTGTCCCTCCCCCACGTGTGCCCCTACTTTATATAGGGGGAGGGGTGCAGCCATGGGAGGTGGAGGCGGTGGCCCAAGGTGGTCCCCACCCCCAAAACACTAAACCATAGGCACCATGCACCCCTCCTTCCTTATCCATATGGGATGGCAACCCCTTGGTGGGCTCCCTTACTGGAAGGGGGGGATTAAGGTGGGCTGCCCCTAAATATTAAATAAAAATATTTTAATTTTAATCCTTTAATTAATATTAAATATATATTATTTAATTTCTTTTGCTCCGACACACCTTTCGGATCACTCTGAACACCTTTCGGACCCACACAGAACATTTTCGGTTCTTCCTTCTCTTTTCTTCGGTGATCCCGATGATGTCCAAACTATCTCTAATGCGTCATCGAACCCTTAAGTGTGTTACCCTACGGTTCGGGAACACAACAGACACGGTCGAGATGCTTTTGTGACCAATGATCACCAGTGGGACCTGGATATCCATAATGACCACTGCACATTCCACGAATATATGTCGTTAAACCATAAACGCCGAGTCCTATTCTCTTTGTTATTTTGATATTTGACTTGTCCGAGATCTTATCATCGTAACTAGTTCAAACTTGATATCGATAAGTGTTACTTAACTCATTCCCGTGATATTCTATCACCATGACCTAGTCATACGTTGTGAAGCTTTACAAAGTATGTTACTACTTTTCCTAATTATTGCTACGATAAACTTTGTGACTTGATCATGTTACAATAAGTATATCATGTATGCCCATCATATCATTCACCTAATGATACGATTCTATTGTCAATTGACATAATTATCCATCATCAGGAAACCACGATCATTGGTTAACCAATGAGCTAGTTTGTATAGAGGATCAGTATGGACTCTAATTTTTTTACATACCATATGTGTACCAATGTTTCCGATTAATACAGTTATAGCATGCCATAAAACTTATTATGAATTAATGAGATACTAGTAATGTTGCATGTGCAAACGCACGTTTCGTTTAAAATATATCCTGTTGACATATACTGCAAGCATAAAGAATCTAAAATTATTCAACATTTGTGTCAATTAGAATATTTATGAATCATGGTAACCATTTACTCATATCTATCTTATTTCTCCAACATAAATAAATCATGAAATAGTTTTCAAGACTCATGTCAAAAAAGCAAAATGTTGAAAAAGATATTAAAACCTGCCGCATGACAAACTCATCAGAATTTGGTGAATGACGATTAGATAGTATGATAAACTATAATTTGGAAGCATAGTAAGTGTGCACGTGCACCAAATTATATTTAATCTTATTACAAAAATATTACAGTTCAACTCCACTTTGAACAAAAACCAGAAAAACATTTAGTCTCAGTAGTATATGTGTACCAATGTTTCCGACTAATACGGTTATAGCATGTCATAAAAACTTATTATAAACTAATAAGATATGATAATAAACACACTTTATTATTTGTCTCTATGGCATATCTCCAACACTGAGACCATTGGCGACCCCCCCCCCTAAAAGCTTGTCTCGCTATTTTTTCCCTATGTAGCTCCTTATTGTCTATTTCTTTCCAATTTCTCATCATGTAACATATAAATAAATTACATAAAATAATTATTCAAATTACATATTTGGTAGACATGTTCACACTCTAATTTAAATTACAAAGACATAGTTCACACAATCGAAGACATAGTTCACACAATCAAATACATAGTTCAAATGAGTCTATCGGTTTCCTTTGTGGTTCTACATGTTCTCTAGCAAATCAACTTGGAGTTGTTCATTAGTAGCTCGGTTACGAATAGCGCGGTACATCTAGATGGAGGTATGCTTCATACTCTTGCGGTGCATGCTCCGACACAATCAAAGGACCCTGAAAGCCCCACCCTCTAAGTTAATTTGCTCCATCACTCTCATCCTCCACAATCATTTTGCGCATATTACACAAGCAGTCATCACTTGCCCTATTGTGTTCAAACTTAATTTTCGTGTAGAGCGTTGAAGAATGGACCAACGTTCTTGTAGGTCAGCAAATGTCTGCTCCCACAATCTTCCTACATGCTTCTTGCTCGCATTCAAAACAAGCTTCTTTACGATCTCAGGATTAGAGATTATCCTCACAAAAGCGGACCATGCATGATAAATACCATCTGCGAGCTAATACCCTTTTGTGTAGGGATGGCTGTTGATCTCAAAGTTGCACTCCGGTTAGCAAGCCTAGAGAAAACCAGAGACCATTGTAGCACATTGATATCATTGTGAGAACGTATCATGCCAAAGAAATAGTGCCTGCCAATACTTCAATAATGAATGTGCAACCTTCAGCATACCCTTTGTAATGTCATTGCTAAGAAACTAAGCAGTTCTTCCATTCTTAGTGCATGCAATTGATGCTTCCAAGCATCCCAAGAAAGCCCCTTGACTTGCTAGTGGACATGAGTCGAGTTGTGTCCTTACCATTTGTCCATCTCAAGTAGTGCTCGCCAAACATTGCCACCACCCCTTTTGCAAAACTTTTAGATTGCTTCAAGCCAGGTAGATTCACCCATGTGAAGATTCTCATCAAACAGATCACTGACCACTCCATATGCAAGCATCCAAACTGTGACAATGCATTTATAAATGGATGAAAACCAAAGGTTGTTGGTGACATATTTTTTCGCTGTAGAGTAGTCGTCATAGAGTTTCACACTCTGCAATTTACTGTTTAACACAACCCTTCACATGTGGAAGCTTCGGCGAAACTGAGCTGTAGTATAGAGAGTGCCTGCCGGATTGAAGAAGTCATTGCATAGCTGAACATGAGCGGAAATCCTATATCGGTTCAAGGATTTAAGTCATGGGATAGATCCTATGAACCTTGGTATGGAACACTGTTGGTTGTCATGGGGAGACTGATAACTCATAAGCATGGAGAATGAACTGTGGTAACTTTTTAATAGTAATGAGTGTCACACCCACGAGAAGACGAAGATATTGGTTAGTGGAGTCAACAAGTAAACCAATAAAATATGCAACATTTTGTATTTTCAGGTTTATAGTTTGTATAAAAGTAAATAACAGGTAAAGTAAATTGCAAGTAAATTAAATGCTTTTTTCTTAGAAAGCTCACTCCTCTATGCAGAAAAAGGACAATCTTGAGGTGTTTATTTATATGAACAAATGCTTTCAAGGGTAGCATGAATTTGGTTAGCATTGAGATTTCAACAATAGCATGGTGAGCATTTTTTTCAAGTTTTATTCTCATTAGACGAAGCCTAAAAATAGGTGCATACATTTTCATGCGCAAATACACCTCTAATGATTGGTCCTAAGACCACTCTCATGGGAAATCAGTGGACTCATTAAGACATATATGTCCAACCATTGCCTAACGTTTTTGGTTAAACACAAAATTATACATGTTCAGTCTGATTAGGGTGGAGAGTACATCAAATTAAATGCTTCATTTGTGAAACTTAGCATATCTCACCATGTTTCATATCCCCATGCACACCAACAAAATATTAGTGCTGAGCGTAAACATCATCAAAGTTGAGACTGGCCTCACATTGCTTACTCATGCGGCTGTTCCTTTAGCTATTGTAGTGGTGTTTTTATTACTATGTGCTTTCTCATCAATCGAATGCCATCTCGTGTTACTAATATGAAAATTCCCCTTGAGCGTCTTCTTGGTGAAAAACTGATTACACTTTCTTCAAAGTCTCTTTGTCTTCGCTTGTTAGACAAATTTGTGTCCTTACAATAAACATAAACTCGAGTTTCCTTCCAAAAAGTGTTTGTTCTTAGGTTATAGTCCCCTAAATAAAGGCTATAAATGCCTTCATGTTCCTTATTAATCGTGTCTATATTAGTCATGATGTTTCCCTTGATGAGAACGTTTTTCCCTTCAGCAATCTTCCATCCTCAGACCCCCCCGTCTTCTTATTATTCACATGTTTTGCTTGACCAATTTGAGGATTGTGTGCATTCCCTGTTATTGCTTCCTAACCATGATGCAGAGGTTGTACGGGGTGCTGAAAGAATATTTCATGATCTCTAGTGTTTTGTGTGTTAGATTACAATATCATAGCTTATCTCATGTGTGCTAAGTGCTGCAGATAAATGTTCACATGAAAAGCTGGGAAATCCTATTGGGGGAGGGATAATCCACCCCTGTCAAGGGCCGGATAATCCGGCCTGGACCCTTTGACAAAGGCGAACGATGCGTGACCTTCTGTGTGGGGGCGGACTTTCTTTCGGATTGTCCGGCCAGGGCTGGAGCTTTTGCCCAGGCCAGATAATCCGCCCCAAAAAGGGGCCGAATAATCCACCCCCTAGAGGAGTTCACTAAGGAGCCACAACGTGACCTTCTGTGTGGGGGGCGGACTTTCTTTCGGATTGTCCGGGCAGGGCTGGAGCTTTTACCCGGGCCGGATAATCCACCCCAAAAAGGGGGCCGGATAATCCGCCCCTAGAGGAGTTTGCTAAGGCAGCCACGACACGACTTTTTGTGTGGGGGGAAGAATATCCCCCGGATAATCCAAGGCTGGGGCGGAGTTTTACCCCCGGCTGGATAATCTAGCCTTCACTTGGGCCGGATAATCCGGCCCCAAACTTCACCAACGGCCATGTTTGGATAGGGGGTATAAAAGCCCCAATCACCCCTCCTGTCAGATCTCTTGATTCATTTGAAAAAGTTCTGGTCTGTTGCAAAAGCTCTCTTTCAAGGTCTCCCACTTCAACCACCCGAAGGCTCCAATCTTTGGGGAATCAAAGGAGGAGACTTCATTCATCGACATCACGAATCAAGCGCATCACTTCCCCTCCATTCACTTGGAGATTTATCGATCTAGTATTTTTGTTAATATCTAGATCTTGTGTTTCGATTTTGATAATATTTGTTCTTGTGGCATCTTGTTGCCATTACGGGGGCCTCCAATTCGGTTGTGGAGTTGTGCCCCGCTAGTTGTGTAAAGGCATCAGTTCCCGCCTCGAAGGGTACCAATGGTGGAAAGGTGGATTAGGCCTTTGGTGGCGAGATCCATCAGAGAACAGGGTGAGGTCTATTGTGGCGTGGTGGTATTTGTATCGCCCATCCCTCCAACGTAGATGTACTTCCCTTAACAAGGAAGGAACTGTGGTAATACAAATCATGTGTCTTCGCGTGCTTCCCTACGGTTTCCTCGTTCCTCACTCTTACTCGCCTTTACTCGCCAGTAGTTAGGTTTGCATATAGGGAAATTCTTCGTAGTTGCATATCTAGAGAATTTACCTTTTGTGTCAAGCCTAAAATTTAAAAAGCATTAAAATTTGAAGTAGTACCTATTCACCGCCCTCTAGGTGCCCATACGATCCATTTCAGGTGCTCGGTTGGAAATAATTGATGAACATGAGTCATCTAGTGATCCTTCTTTGGATGATCATCTGGCTGATCTAGGAGCCAACAATGATGCATGCATGTGCTTGGGTCATGTTCATTGCTCTGTGAGAATGGTGTATCAGCTCAGCGTGACTAGTCCATGAGGTCCTTCGCGTTGTGCACGCCCCCCCTGCGCCACACACTTTCGTGTCTAGTGATGCATATGCATCCTCACCGTCGCGCCTACACTAGATTCCTCGGCCCAGCTCGGCTCCACTCGTCTAGGAGCCGATCCACTCAACTGAGCCTGTGTCGCCTCTAGCTCACTCAACTGAGCCCGCGATGCCTCTAGCTCACTCAACTGAGCTCATCTTGGAGCCACTTTGAAATGGATCGTATGGGAACCTAGAGGGAGGTGAATAGGTGCTACTTCAAATTTTAATGCTTTTTCAATTCTAGGCTTGACACAAAAGGTAAATTCTCTAGATATGAAACTATGTAGAATTTCCCTATATGCAATCCTAACTACTAGCGAGTAAAGGCGAGAGGATTGAGGAACGAGGAAACCATAGTGGAGCACACGGAGACATAGGATTTGTTTTACTGTAGTTCCTTCCTTGTTAAGGGAAGTACATCTGCGTTGGAGGGGTGGGCGGTACTAAGACCACCATGCCACAATAGGCCCCGCCCTGTTCTTCGATGGATCTTGCCACCAAAGGCCTGATCCACCTTTCCACTATTGGAACCCTTCGAGGCAGGAACCGACGCCTTTACACAACTAGCAGGGCACAACTCCACAACCAAACTAGAGGCTCCCGTAATGACAACAAGCAACAAAAGAACAATTGTTATCAATAACGAAACACAAGATCTAGATATTAACAAGAATACTAGATCGGGGATTCTCCAAATGAATGGAGAGGAGTTGAAGCACTTGATTCGTGATGACGATGAATGATGTCTCCTCCTTCAATTCCCCCAAAGATCGAGGCCTTCGGGTGGTTGAAGTGGGAGATCTTGGGTGAGAGCTTTTGCAACATGTCTGATCTTTTTCAAATGAATCAAGAGTTCTGACAGGAAGGGTGGAAGGGGCTTTTATACCCCCTGTCCAGATAGAGCCGTTGGAGCAATTTGGGACCGGATCCGGCCCAAGTGAGGGCCGGATTATCCGGCCTGGGGAATACTCCGCCCCAGACTCGGATTATCCGGGGGAAAATCCACCCTCGAACAGAAGCTCGTGCCGGGCGGTCCTTGGTATCTTCTCCTGGGGGCGGATTATCTGGCCCTAGAGGAAGGCCGGATTATCCGCATGGGGGAAAATCCGCCCCAGCAATGGATTGTTCGGGGGAAAATCCGCCCCCAGACAGAAGCTCGTGCCGATGCTCCCTTGGCTATTTTCCCTAGGGGCCGGATTATCCGGCCCTAGAGGAAGGCCGGATTATCCGGCTGGGGGAAAATCCGCCCCTGGACAGAAGCTCACACGCGACCAGCCCTGGCCAAGATGGTCAGGCCGGATTATCTGGCCCTTGATGGGGGCGGATAATCCGGCCCCCAAACACCAAATACACTTCCCTGCAACACTTAGCACACATGAGAAACTCCACGGTATTGTTATCTAACACACAAAACATAGGGAACCATGAAATGTTCTTTCAATCTCCCCCTTTTTGGTGTTAGATGACAATACTAGGATTTGCAAGATAGCTCTAATAACAACAAAATTTAACAAATGAAAAAGACCCCCCCTCAATGTGTGCATAATAAAAATTTGTATTTGAATACAAATGCACACAAGTAGGTACAAGTCTATTTCATTGGAACATAGACAAAATATTCATACCACCGTGAGAGAGAGAGGCGTCCTCAAAATAGTATAAGAATACCCAATGATAACCATTATGAACGCCTTCCTCGAGATAGATATCCAATATAGCCAATATGATATATGAATCCATAAGAATAATCCACGAGATAAATCTAGAGCCACACATAAACATAGTTTCATACAAAGAAAATCACAAATAAAAGTTCAACGCTAAATGGGCACAAGCGAGAAAAAGACCGAAAAGATAAAGTGAAAATACTTGCGCCCGACCCATGCAAATCCACGAAGACCTAATAGAACTACTTCTCCCCCTTTGGCATCGAAACGCCAAAAAGGAAGAAGAGCGATGCTAGTGCCCCAAGGGATCACTCGTAGTCCTCATCGTCGTCCATGTCCTCATCCTCATCCTCGAGCTCCTCGGTGTCTTCCTCCTCGTCATCAGCAGTGGCCGCGGTAGGAAACAGGTGACGCTCAAGCTCTCCGTAATTGAGCCCAGAAGAAGAATTCCACCGAGCATATGGTGTGGGAGCAGTAGGAGTGGGGGGATCGCCTAACGCCCCGGACACATGGTGAAGAATGAGCTGCTGAGTATGGGCCATCTCATGGCGCTGCTTGTATGCCTCATACTGCCCCTTGTGAGTGTCCACCCCCATGCAAAGAATGTTCCGCTGGAACCAATTCAGCTGCTTGACCTCACGAGCAATAGGAGGCACTAGGGGCCTACGAGCACTGGCACAGGCATCCCTCATGAATCCCTCAGAAGCAGAAGATGGATGAGAGGTCTTCCTAACCTTGTTGTATATATTCTTAGCCTTATGCTCAACTTCAATGTGAAACTCTCCAGTGGGAAGCAGGTGCTTGATCAGCATCATAATGTAAGGGGCATACAAGATGGAGAGCCTGTTGAACATTGCATCAGTCAACTCATGATAGATAAAGTCCATCACATCCATCTTGTAATTAACAGACTCATCTTCACTAGATGCCACCTCACGAGAAAAGGCTAGAAGCTGAACCAGGTGACGACGAATACTGTTATTGTTCCCTCCACTTGGGGTGATAGAGTCATGGAAGATGCCCACCAAGCTAGCATACAGAGGAGAAAGACCAGCAAAGGAACCCATAATACCATTGTCAACTGTGCAAGGAGAGAGGGCAACATCTTTATTAGGCTTGAGATGGGTGATGATACGATGGCCACTAGCACGGTCCCTGTTGCGGAAGGAATATCCAAGCACCCCAGCAAAAACCCGAAAATCATCTTGCATTGGCATGTCACGAGTCATCCATCATGGTGCGGTGCTCATTACCACAAATGACCAAAGTGGAGAAGAATTTCTTCACTACCTCAGAGTCATAGGAACATTGAAGAGCCATGAGATGGTGCAACCCCATCCTCTCAGTCATGTACATAGCATCAACACGTTAAGGTTTTTCCATGGACTCAACAATAATCATGGGATGCATAGGACGAATCTTCAGCTGAGCATAAACATCTTCATAAATAGACTTTTGGTCAGCACACCAAAAGCGAGAGTCACCAACCTCAGTATCTTGCGCAGATTCTGCAAACAGATCACGATGGCGAATAGAAGAGTAAGTAACAACATCCATATTCTTATAGTTAATCTTTGGTTCCTTTCCCTTTTTCTTGGACACACCCTTCCTTCTCCTATCCCTCTTTGCCTGTTCAGCCATGCGTTCAGCCTCTTTGTTCCTTCTCCTCAGTTCAACCTCGTCCACGAGACCACCCTCACCGTCGTCCTGGCTCGAACTAGAGAGGGGCCGGATAATCTGGGGTCAGGCTTGGCGAGCCCCGTAGCAGCAGTGGTAGATCCGGCTCAGGCACAGGCCGAGTTAGAGGAGACTAGGCAGAAAATACTAGAGGGTGCGAAAAAGATAGCCGCGGCTCAGCAGTCGTTGAACATGACGCTGCGTGAGTACGCAAACGCAAATAAGGTTGATACAGTAAAAGTGAAGGGGAGAAACCTCATGAGCAAAATGAACAAAGAGGGTGATACTAGGATTGAGGAATCAGAGATCTGTCTGTCCGTGGGGCTGCCGAAGTATAGTACCCCGACAAAGAACCTCAGAGCAGCAGATGCAGCTGCGTCCGAGTTAGAGGGTTTGACGGGTGAAGCCCGTCAAAGACAGCAGGAAAGGGTCAATGAGTTAGTTCAGATCACAAACAGACAAAATGAGGAATTGCTCAGGGCTAACCCGGAAAGAGCTGGGGCCTCCAAGATCGTTTATTCGGCAGTGGGTAACCCGGAGAAATTCGCTGGAGCTGCATCGTCTCCTCATGGTGGTCCTAGGAGAGAAGAGGTAGTAACCTCGGCCAGAAGGAACAAATAGATAGTACCATATGACCCGGCAAGGGCAGGGAAAGGAAAAGCAGTGCATGGAAATGAGGATCGACGAAGTATGAGTCGAGGTGAAGCTGGCCGAGGTAACCGCGACCAAGGCAATGCCGATTAAGGGAACGCTGTGAACGGCAATGCCGGACAACGCAACTTGGCGGGAGTAGGGCAACCGCAGCAGCGGAATATACCACGGCAAGAGCGCAATGCCGGCCAAGGTATGCAACAGAGAGCAGCTCCAGAAGAGCAAGATAGATATAATGATGGTGATTCGGAAATGGTGAATGCCGGGTATCCTAGGCCGGACTATCATGTGATAGGGTCAAGATTGGGAAGCAGGAACTTGATGCTTGATGACGCCAGGTTAAAACTGGATCGGCTTTACAGGTCGGAGCAGATTGAGTGTCAAGGTCCTCCGGGTCCAGCGTGTTTTGGGCCCCGGATCATGAAGGAGCCTCCGGTACCTAACTTCTAGTTACCTAGAGGCACTAAGACATATGACGGCAGCACAAAGCCATAGGATTGGTTGATTAACTATGCAACATCGGTAAAGATTGCTACAGGTAACTTGAGATGGGCTGTGAGATATGTGCCTCAGATGCTGGAGGGGCCAGCGAGGGTATGGCTAAACAATTTGCCACCCGGAAGTATTAACTGTTGGATCGATTTTGAGGAGATGTTTGTTAGTAATTTCTCAAGCACGTATCAGAGGCCCAATAGACCACAAACCCTAGCAATGTGCAAGCAGAGACCGAATGAGACAGACCGTGAATTCTTAACCCACTGGTGCACTGTGCGAAACTCATGTGAGGGTGTAATTGAGTCACAGGCCATATCTTGGTTTGTGCAAGGGTGCAGATATGCAAGCATGCTATGGCAAAGGTTACAAAGGGATATGCCAACTACACTGGGAGAAACAATCCGGATTGCTGATTCATATGCCTTGGGTGATCCGGCTCAGCCTAGGCTCGTGTCAAACGAGTCAAATGAGGAATACTACCAGCGAGATGGAGCCGGATCATCCCGGCGGAATGATTACCGGGGTAAGAGAAGAGATGATAGACCGGATTACCGGTACAGTTCGCAACAAGTTGCAGCTGTAAATCAAGACCAACCCGGAGCAGGAAGCAACCAACGCCAGAAAACTGGAGGGCAGCAATGGACCCCCAGGAGTGATGGCAAGAAAACTTGGACACCAGAACAAAAAAGACAATGGCAGGAGAAGAAGGACATGCCGAGGTATACTTATGAGGCAATGCTGGATCAGCCGTGTAAATTTCACACGCCAAATCCGAGTAACCCAGCGGGTCACACAACCCGGCAGTGTGAATGGATGAGGAAGATAGAACAAAGTGGTTCGGGGAATGCTCAGGCACCTCGGAATGATCAACCTCGGCAGGAGTTACCCTGGCAAAAATTGCTCTCCGGAGCGAACACGCAACAGTTAATGTTGCCTCCCCCTCCGCCGAGGTATGAAAACCATGAGAGAAGGGATGCAGTGCATCAGGTAGAAACCCAACATCAGCCAGATCAGAGGTATCCTAGAAATGAGGGGAGAAATGAGTACAGAGAACATCACCAGAGTTAATGTGTGTTCACCACAGAAGAGACAGACAGAAAGAGCTTGCAGCGCCGACACATGGAGGTGAATGCAGTAATGCTAGTAGTGACGAGGTATATGCCTTGGTCGGACCAGGAAATTACCTGGAGCATCAAAGATCATCCCAAGCTTATGCCGAGTCCTGGTTCGTATGCGCTAGTCATGGACCCAACATTCATTGGGCCAAACATCAATGTGAGGTTCTCAAAGGTGCTGATTAACAATGGCAGCAGCATCAATATCATGTACTTGGACACGATGCGCAAGTTGGGTATCTCGGAGAACATGCTCCAAGCTACAAGGACAACTTTTCATGGCATTGTGCCAGGCATCTCCTGTGAACCCATTGGCAAGGTCCGGGTTGACGTGTTGTTCGGCACGAGAGATAACTGCTGAACTGAGAATTTAGAATTCGAGGTTGTCAATTTGGAGAGCGCATATCACGCGTTACTCAGCAGGCCAGCTCTGAACAAATTCATGGCAAGTACTCACATCAGTTACTTGAAAATGAAGCTGCCCGGGCTAAATGGTGTGATTACCATAACTGGTGATTTCCGATGTTCCATTGAGTGCACGTCAGTCGGGTCTAACCTGGCCGAGTCACTCGTGATTGCGCAAGAAAAGAGAAAAATCCAGTAGGTGGCGGCATTGGCTCAATCCGCGCAGCAGTATATGCCGGCGCTGAGTAACCCGCATGGAAGTGTATCGTTTCAAGCGACAAAGGATACCAAGAAAGTGCCAGTTGATGATATGTTCCCAGAGCACATCGTAACAATTGGTGCCGGGTTAAATGATAAATAAGAAAGCGAGCTCGTCAACTTCGTCCGTGAGAATCGGGATATCTTTGCTTGGTCCACATAGGACTTGCAAGGTGTTCCGAGGGAGTTGGTCGAGCACTCTTTGAATGTGAGACCCGGAGCAAAGCCGGTGAAGCAACCTCTCCGCCGCTTCGCCAAAGACAAGAGAAAGGTCATTGGAGATGAGATAGCTCGGCTCCTAGCAGCTGGATTTATCATGGAGGTGCTTTACCCGGATTGGCTATCTAAGCCAGTGCTGGTGGAGAAGAAGAAGGATGATCCGAACGTGGCAGTGGTTTGGCGTATGTGTATCGATTACACGAACCTGAATAAGGCATGTCCGAAAGATCCATTCCCACTGCCAAGGATAGACCAAGTCATAGATTCTACTGCTAGGTGTAAACTGTTGTCATTCATTGATGCATATTCTGGTTTCCACCAGATACCTCTGAACCCAAGCGATCAAATAAAGACTATGTTTATCACCCCGTATGGGGCTTATTGCTATCGCACCATCCCTTTTGGTTTACGTAATGCAGGGGCAACGTACCAAAGATGTATGCAGAAATGTTTACATGACCAAATTGGTCAAAATGTGCAGGTTTATGTGGATGATGTTGTTATAAAGACCAAGGAAAGAAAAACGCTCCTTGATGATATCAGACAAACATTCGCAAACCTGAGAAGGTTCCGAATGAAGCTTAACCCGGAGAAATGTACCTTCGGTGCCCTGGCTGGAAAATTACTCGGATTTCTTGTCTCCAGCCGAGGTATCGAAGTTAACCCAACTAAAATCCGAGCCATAGAGCGAATGGAACTGCCAAAGTGCATTAATGATGTCCAGAAGTTCACTGGTTGCCTGGCATCCTTAAGTCGGTTTGTATGTCGGTTGGGAGAAAAGGCACTGCCTCTCTATCAACTCATGAAAAAGTCGGACAAGTTCATTTGGACGCCGCAGGCCAATGAAGCCTTTATCCAATTAAAGAAAATGTTAGCCACTGCACCAATGTTAGCCTCTCCACTATCTAAGGAGCCAATGTTGCTCTATATAGCCGCAACCAACCGAGTTGTAAGTGCAGTAATTGTGGTAGAGCGCGACGAAGAGGGTAAGTCAGTGCAAAGTCTGGTATATTATCTGAGCGAAGTATTGTCAGCTTCAAAGCAAAACTATCCCCATTATTAGAAGATGGCATATGGTGTGTATATGGCGGCTAAGAAGCTAAAGCACTATTTTGAAGAGCACCCCATCAAAGTAATATGTGAAGCCCCCATATCCGAGATAATGAGCAACAAGGATGCAAGTGGCCGGACTGCAAAATGGGCAATTGAGCTAGCCCCTTATGCGCCACAATATGACATGAGAGAAGCAATCAAGTCTCAGGCTGTGGTCGACTTTTTTGTGGATTGGGCCGAGGTGCAATATGAGCCACCATTGCCAGATCTGAACTAATGGAGAATGCACTTTGACGGGTCAAAAACAAAAACCGGGTTAGGCACCAGAGTTGTGCTTACCTCACCCAAGAAGGACCAGCTGAAATACATGCTGCAGATCCACGTCATAGCATCAAACAATGTTGCAGAATATGAAGCACTTGTGCATGGGCTCAAAGTGGCAAAAGAAGTTGGAATACGTCGGATCCAATGCTTCGGGCCATCCCCAGAATCCGAGTCAATTTATATCCTGGCAAATCCAGAATCGGAAGCTGTGCCCATGGACATTGACGTGGGAAGTGGTTCATGAAAGCCAATGACTGCCTCGGCGAACCCAGGGACTGCGCAGCGTGATCCGGCTGAGGTTATGCCGGTGGATCAGATGGAAATTGATGAGGATGTGTTCCCAGTACGAGTTATACCCGCTTGGGCACTGCCCATATTTCAATTCTTGAAAGATGGAACTTTGCCCAGTGAGGAGGTGCTTTCCAGGCAAACTCAGAGGAGGGCAAAAGCATACACGATCATCAATTCTGAGCTATACAAAAGGAGTGTGACTAATGTCCTCCAGCGATGTGTTGACCCGGAGGAAGGACTTGACGTCCTCCGAGATATACATCAAGGGGAATGTGGGCATCATGCCTCATCCAGAGCCTTGGTAGCAAAAGCTTTCCGCCATGGGTTTTACTGGCCAAGTGCCTTAGAACAAGCAGAAAATCTGGTGCGAAAATCCAATGGTTGTCAGAGATATGCGACCAAGACACATATGCCAATGTCGGAGCTCAAGACCATACCAATTACCTGGCCAGTTCTTGATCCTTGGCAATTTGGAGGTTCAGACGTTCTTGCTCTTCAGTAAAATCTTGGCCAGCTTTATCCATCTCAGATTTGTGGAGCGCCTTGAGTTTTTTCATCTCTGCCTTAAGCTTGGCAATCTCATCATTTTTGGTCCGGAGGAGGGCGAGCTCATCATCTTTCTTCTTGAGTTCGGCCTGATGTTGCCCTGCTTGTTCGAGAAAATGCAGCATTATATCAGGCACGGGCACACTATCTTCAAGAGATGCTGAAATAGTTCGTTGACCCGGCAAAGACGAGGTATGAATATCTGCTGAGCCAAGAAGAAAAGGAGAGAGGGCGCAGAAGAAGACTAAGCGAAATGGACTTACCTTTTATCTGGTCCAGATTCTTCCGCATGATGGTGTTCTGAGCTTCCACTCCAGCTACGCAATCCGAATGATGAATTAGTACGGCGGAAAAAACAAAGAAGGATGGGAAAAAGATATGGAGAAAACTGACCCCTTTTCTCGAACTCAGCGAGAAGTGTGGAATGTTTCACGCGTAGCGCCTTATGTGTGTCCAAGAGGCGTTGAAACTCAGCGCTCCGGTGATTGGTGGTAACCTGTGAAAAGCAAAGTTAATTTGGTCATGTGCATATTCGAAGTGTACAAAATCCGGGCCAAGTGGAACTTAACCCGGCTCTAGGTGTGTGCATATTCGAAGTGTACAAAATCCGGGCCAAGTGGAACTCAACCCGGCTCTAGGTGTGTGCATATTTGAAGTGTACAGAATCCGGGCCAAGTGGAACTTAACCCGGCTCTAGGTGTGTGCATATTCAAAGTGTACAAGATCCGGGCCAAGTGGAACTTAACCCGGCTCTAGGTGTGTGCATATTTGAAGTGTACAAGATCCGGGCCAAGTGGAACCTAACCCGGCTCTAGGTGTGTGCATATTCGAAGTGTACAGAATTCGGGCCAAGTGGAACTTAACCCGGCTCTAGGTGTGTGCATATTCGAAGTGTGCAGAATCCGGGCTAAGTGGAACTTAACCCGGCTCTAGGTGTGTGCATATTCAAAGTGTACAAGATCCGTGCCAAGTGGAACTTAACCCGACTCTAGGTCTGTGCATATTCGAAGTTACTAAGGAGCTACACTAATTCTCTAAGGAGCATCCGGCCGAGTAACAAGTTACTCCCCTGGAGGCTCCAGGACTAATGGTTATATAACTAAGCACTAGTACATGTCAAAGAAAAGACGAAGTAGCGCACCTCCATCATCCGACCTGCAAGGTTTATAGCCTTGGCGGCTGTGTTCACCTGCGCGGCAAATTCGGCAGGCCCAAATTTCTCCGAGAGATCGTCGTTGTGGACGAACTCTGCCTTGTTCCAGTTGTTAACCAACTCGATCAAGGCCGGAGGATAGCGTTCTCCGCTAAGCATATGGGGCGCGACTAAACCCTTGGCATGGGCCTCACTCCTCTCGATTTGGGCAGCAGCGGGGCTGGTGTGTGATACATTGCAAATGTATCTATAATTTTTGATATTCCATGCTTGGTTTTATCCACTTCCTTGTGTATTGTTCCAACTTTGGAGTAATTTTCATATGATTTCTTGGACTAACCTATTAACAAGAGCCACAGTGCCAGCTGCCTGTTTTCTGCTATTTTTGGTTCCAGGAAAGTCAGAAAATGAATATTCTCAGAATTGGACGGGACAAAAGCCAAAGTGCCTATTTTTCCGGATGTCATCAAGTGCCAGAATACGAGACGGAGAGGGGCCAGGGGGCCACCACACCACCTGGCCGCGCGACCAGGCCTGGACCGCGCCAGGGGGTGGTGTGGCCGCTCCCGGCACCCCCTCGGCCTCTCCTTCCGCCTATATATTGCCGTCGGGACGAAAACCCTAAATACCCGATCAAAAATCCACGAAAGAGTCTGTAGCCGCCGTCATCTCCATCCCTAGATCGGGAGGGATCTGAAGCTCTTCCCGGCACCCTGCCGGAGAGGGGAATTCACCCTGGAGGCATTCTTCATCACCATGCAAGCCTCCGGTGTGATGCGTGAGTAGTTCATCCTTGGACTATGGATCCATGTAGTAGCTAGATGGCTAGTTCTCCTCCTTTGTGCTTTCATGTTTAGATCTTGTGAGCTCCGTTCATGATCAAGATCATCTATTTGTAATTCTGCATGTTGAGTTTGCGGGGATCCGATGGATATTGAGATGCTATTTTAGATTGATTATTGATTCTATCATGTCTTTGTTCTTTGTGATCTTGCATGCTTTCCGTTGTTAGTAGCTATCTTGGCCGAGTAGATGCTAGCAACTCCAAGAGTTAGTATTTATGCTCGATAGTGGGTTCATGCCTCTAGTAATCTGGGGAAGTGACATAAATCTCTAAGGTATTAGATGTGCTGTTGCTACTAGGGAGAAAACAACAATCCTTTGTTCATAGAACAATCGTATTGTTTACTTTACACGCAGTTCGCAAAGTAATAATCTGTTGCTTGCAACTTAATACTGGAGGGGGTTCGGATGATAACCTGAAGGTAGATTATTAGTCATAGATGCAGTTGGATGGCGGTCTATGTATAATGTTGTAATGCCCAATCAAGTCTCAAAGGAGTCAAGATGATTAGTATATGCATGTATTGCTTTCTCGGTGTTTGTCAATTGCCCCGCTATAATTTGTTCACCCAGCATGTTATCTATCTTAAGGAGAGCCACCTCTAGTGAACTATGGATCCCGGTCCTTTTCTTTACATACAATCTACAACTGTTTACTTCTTTGTGTTTACTTTCTGCAAACTTTTACTTCTTTCCATTCGATACGTTTAATCCATTTTTTTCCGCAAAACACGGTTAGATTGACAACCTCATCGCAAGTTGGGGACAAAGTTCTGTGGTTGTGTTGTGCAGGTATCCACGTTGCTACTAGCACCGGTAGTGCGCCCTGCCAAATCTCAGCTAGTAAAACCTTTGGGGTGTTTCCTTGCTCCTACTGGTTCGATTAAACCTTGGTTTCATTACTGAGGGAATCTTGCTGCT
Source organism: Avena eriantha (assembly GCA_910589775.1). NCBI lineage: Eukaryota > Viridiplantae > Streptophyta > Magnoliopsida > Poales > Poaceae > Avena > Avena eriantha. The sequence continues at coordinate 82,068,784 of OU342744.1, read as the reverse complement.
GTGCTCATCATACCTTCCTCTTGGGGTTCCCAACGAGCTCTACATCAACACCGCCATCAAGCATTTTTCTGGGCGCCGTGCATTGAGCCATCAGTGTGCAAGACAAGTTGCGCATCAGCTGACCCGATAGAGGTATCCTTCTTCGGAGGGGTCTTCTGTGGAAGCATAGACGCAAGTGTGTGCTGCACAGCTTCGATAGTTGCTGCCCTGGCGGCGTCAGAAGCTTTCTTGCCCTTGGGATGCTGCTGTGAAGTTGAGGTTTGGGCTGCGGATTTGCCCTTGGGCACAGCCTTGGGCGCAGCCTTGGTGCTGGATGTGTCTTCTCGCCGAGTCTTGGAAGACTCGGACGAGGCGGAAAGAGTTGGTGCTGCTGGTACTTGTGCTGCTGGCGCTGGTGTTGATCTTGGCGGGGGTGCTGTAGGTACCTCGGCGGTGGCTGGTTGCGGCTGAGCCGAAGAGGAGCTGGGAGCAACCTCGGCAAAACCACTTCCCCCTGATCCGAGGTTGCCCTCCTCTTGACGAGGTGGGCTAGGACCCGGAGCAGCCGCTGAACTCTCTTGAATGGGGCTCAGCGGGTGAGAATCATCGCCATGAGGGGGAGAATGGCTATGTCGGAGCGGCGAGGCGATGCCAGATCTGCTCTGAGGAACCTCCACCGTAGCCCTGCCAAATCAAACGACAAACAATAAGTTACAATAGAAGAAAGGCACGAAGCAGAAAATTGGATAAGGAAGAAATGACTTACTCATAAGAGGTCAAAGGCTCCTTGGGCTTGCGACCTCTCCGGGTTATGGCCTTGGTCGTAGGCTTGGTGGCAGCTTTGTCTGCGGACTTATTTCGTCTCTTCGTTGGTTTGGAAGGTCCGGAAGAAGAAGCAGATGCAGCTCCCCTTTTCTTGGACGCAACCGGAACAGGTTCGCCCGTGGCGAGAGGAGGATCTTCATGAATCTGCCTCACCGGGGTTAGCTGATGCCTGAAAGGCGTAAGAAAGGGGGACAACGTCAAATGCTTCCATCACCTCAACGTCGGAATGATCTTCATCGCCAGGCCAATCTCTAATGGAAGAGAATTTACCGGTGTGTCGCTTGGTCGCGTCGGGGAGTGGCAGGAACATTTCCTGGTCCGGCTCCTCCTCGTCCGGGGCAACTCGATCCTTCGCCCATTTGAGCGAAGGCTCGGTGCCATCTTCAAGAGTTTGCTGAAGAAACAGCTGAGAGAGAAATACAAAGAGATCAGATAAACAACATACTCCGACATAGAATACAACTCGGAAAGAAACTAGAGCATAAGAATTACCACAGGAGGAAGCCTGTCTCGGCAAAAATATTCAATTCCCCACTCCCAATCAACGGAGAAGTTCTTGTCAGTAGTGAAGAGGGCCTTGACCCGGTGATATATCTCGGTGTTGCTCAACTCAAAGGAGGAAGTCCGGTTGGGGTCGAGACGCCAGCTCATATGGCACAGCTTGTGTGTGCGCTTCTGGAGAGGGGAGATCCGGTTGCGGACGAAGGTGATCATCGCATCCTCGTTGCGCATCCTGGCGTCTTTCAGCTCCTGGAACCGTTTGTTGACTTGGTTCGCCAGGACTATGGGTTTCTTGGGGATCCGGTCCCACAGATCCGGATTAGGAGGACCCGGAGTGTCAGGGCGCAGCTGGATCAGATCTTCTTTCGTGCTATTTCTAACATAAAAGAAGGTTCAAGCCCATCCCTTGCAAGAATCAAGCCCCGTGACCTAGGGAAAGACGGACTGTTTTTGAGGAGAAATAGAGGCAACGCCGAACTGCGTGAGTTGTTTGTCCTCCGGGTCAAGCTCCTTATTCGGAATTACGTTCCGGCGCAGACCAAAAAAACGGATCCAGAGCTCCTTAGTGGGCCACAATCCGGTGTAGCCCTCTATGGTGGAAGCAAAGGCAGAAAGGGAAGTGATGGCATTCGCCGGAAGGTGATGCGGTTGAAGCTTGTAGGTGTTGAGCCAATCGTGGAAGAAGTCACTGACGGGGAGGCCGAACCCACGCTGGAAGTGGGAGAGGAACACTACGTACTCACCCGGATTGGGTGAGGGAGCGAGCTCCTCGTCGGCGAGGCGGGCAACGACGCCCTCCGGGATACGCCGCGTACGGTAGAGCCAGTCGAGGTCGTCCTGGCATACCCAGGACCCAGCCCAGGTGCCATGCTCGGCGTTCTCCGCATCCTCCTCCATCTCCTGTTCTGCGACGGTGAGCTCTTCCTCGGTCATTTCTAGGTCGCTGTCCTCACTGGCCCTATCGGCGGTGGGGGGGCAGTGCCTTGGACTGGTGCGGACGCATGGCGGAGGAGATGCACGAGGGTGGCGGTGACGCTGGTGCGCGAGGAACGGAGCAGCGGCGGCGCAGCTAAGCAGGTGCGGCGGCGGCACTGTCGCTAGGAAGAAGAAGAAGAAGAAGAGGCAGAGGGGCGCTAGGATGGGGAAAAGTCCCAAGGGGCGCGCCCCTCCCCTATTTAACCACGCCCCAGTAGGGTAGTGGGATCGTGCGGTGCGGAAGGGCCACACGGTGTGGCTGTGTATAATCCGGATCAGCCAATCAGCGACGAGCTACATGAAGGGCCACAAGGCGTAGCGGATCCCACGACATGACGTTATGATACAGTTAACGAGGCGACAGACACGATGTGACGTGTGCAACAGTAACACCTGACATTAATTATGGTAGTTACTGGCGCAGGCCCTTAAAATGAGGCAAGATAATGATTACCCTCCACGTGGGATAGCGTACGAGAGAAGGAAGAATAACCCGGATAACCAAAGGATGACCTGGCCAGCGAGTGAAAACTTGGAATGTGCCAAGGGAAAGTTAGCCTATGGAATCCGGACTATGAGATAACTCAGAAAAGGAGCAAAAGGCTCGGAAAAATTGAACCTGCTGTGGCCTTAGCGGCTGAGGCTGCTAAGACCGCACCAGCTTTGGGGACTAATGTTGGGGGGATACCCCCGGATAGGGTCATGCCGGGGTATAAAGGCCGAGTTAGCCGAGGTACGGCAAGGTCAAAGCAAGTACTGGCCGAGTCACCTCAAGGCAGGCCGAATCACGGAGTAACCTGGACCGGAGGATGTCCGCCTAACTGAGTCTCGGCCGACCTATGTCGTATGTTGGCAGGATGTATCTAACTTGTATGCAGGAACCGGTGTGGCCGGATTAACCAGGCATGATTCGGGTTATATCAGACTTGCAAGAGAAGGAAGGTATCTCGCTGGTCAAAAGGAGGTCACTATACGCAGGAGCGTGAGCGAAGCGGACAGAGGCTAGGACCACCGAGGCGTGGCCGACAAAGGTGACGTTCCCTGTGTCAGATGACGCTGGCGCCGCAGAGGCTCATGTAGCCTCTGCATGGCTTACGACGGGGAAAAGTGACCCGGTCGGTTTACTATTTTGGGAAGAGGCATATTCCTTGGAATATGCCTCCACGTATGCCCTAGTTGGAGACCTATCCACCCCTATATAAGGAGGGCTAGGGCCTCTGTAGAAAGGGTTGGTCTCTGGTTGATCTCTAGGGAGTTAAGTTTTACCTGGTTAGTGCTTGGTTCCTGAGAGCTATCTAGTGGTGAGAGTAAGAGAGTTCCTTCTTCCTCCTCTCCCCAATACAGCTCAAGGAGCATTTGTAACCTTGGAAATCAATCGAATACAAAGCATCTGTGTGTGGAATCACCACACTATCCCTCCCTGGATTCCTCTAGTGCATATTGTCCCCACCTTTAGCCTATCCATGGCATCTGCCGTGACACCACCACGACATTGATTCTAAATGGGTTTCAAAGTCAAGAATCTCATGCGAATGGCACAATTGGGAGATATAAATCATGGTTGGTTTCTAAAGGGTTCAAACAACATCTTGTATTAGATTACGAGGATACCTTCAGCCCTCTGGTTAAACCTACAACCATTTGTTTGCTTTTGTCTCTTGCATTCACTCACGAATGGTCTATTCATCAGTTAGATATTCAGAATGCCTTTATCTATGATGTTCTTGAGGAGGAGGTCTACATACGTCAGCCTCCTAGATTTGAGGATCCTCCATGTCTGCAACACTTGTGTCATCTCATTTAGGCCATCTATGGTCTTAAGCATGCTTCTTGTTCCTAGAATGTCCATCTGTCTATAGTTCTTCGTCAGCATGGTTTTACTGCCTCTATAACCGACACATCACTATTTATTCTTCATCGACCTAATATCATAGTTTTATCTTTTGGTCTATGTTTACGACTATTGTGTTGAGTTGCCCACCGAGGATATTGATCATTTGGTTCATGGTATCCATCAAGAGTTTACTATCAAGGATCTAGGTAATCTTCGTTATTTTTTGGGCCTTGAGGTACTTTGCCATTCTCATGGTCTGATGTTTATACAACACAAGTATGCACTTGACCTTCTACAACGTGCTGGTATGCTAAAGTGTAAACCTGCTGATACTCCCATGTCTGCCACAGTCAAACTGTTCATAGCTAAAACCTCTCTTCTTGGTGATGATGATGCCACTACTTACCAGAGTATTGTTGGTGGCCTATAGTATATCACCCTTACTCATCCTGATTTATGATTTCTTGTTAACCGCGTACCCCAGTTTCTTCACTCACCCACTAAAAATCATTGGTCTGCTGTTAAAAGGATTCTGCATTTTGTTTAGAGTACCTTGGATCAAGGTTTATTTAAGTATTCACCGATTAATGTCTAGTTCTGTGTTTGCATACTCTGGTGCTGATTGGGATGGTGATGTTGAAGACAAGCAATCCATGGGGGAATATGCATTGTTTTATGGTGGTAAATTGATCGCATGGAGTGCTCGTAAACAGGCTATAGTATCTCATTCTAGCATTGAGTCAGAGTACAAGGCGGTTGCAAATGCCACTATTGAGTTGATTTGGGTGGAAGCATTACTGAAGGAGATTGGTCTCAAAGATGAATCTCCACCAGTTCTATGGTGCGATAATATTGTGTGCTACATATTTATATTCTAACCCATCGTTCATGCACGTACAAAGCATATTGAGGTTGACTGGCACTTTGTTCTTGAACGAGTTTCTTAGAAATTTCTACACGTTCGGTTTGTGTCCTCTAAACATTAGTTAGTTGATATATTCACAAAAGCAATGGCATTGACTTCATTTCAGGAGTTTAAGCGCAATCTCAGCATGTTCCTCATAGCTAAGATTGAGGAGGTTTGTGTCCCTCCTTGCGCAAACCCAGCCTACAGGGGGAAAAGCATGTAACACCATCAACATGACACAAGAAATGCTAGATAAAACATCAAAAAGAATGACCCTTTGTGATTGAACATCTTGATTAACTTCTTTTACACCCACAAATGATATCAACAAAATTTGTAATAAAAAACACAAGAAAAGCGCAAGATCAAGGGCAAAGTTACATGTTTATCACAATTTTTTCACTAGGTAGCTGTAGGTGCAAATAAGAACTTGGTTAGCACACTAGGTTCTCAGGAGTCCAAGGGCGCCACGTACTTGTTAAAACTTTATAGCGTTGAGTCTACTCCACAAAAGACTACCCCCCTTGCATTTAGTCCTGGAGAAAATGGCAAAAAATGTGATACAAGTGAGGTGATTGTTTACTTTGCACATAGACAATATGAATTTGTTATGATAATTGATAGCATTTTAAAAAGCAAAACTACAGACTAGTTGGTAGTAGATATTGAGCTCCTCTAGGTTCAAAAGGTAGACAAGGATGTGCAAGTATGTGCGAAGTCAAAATATGATCGATGAAGTTATATGGAAATTATTGACGAATACATCTTGATAAAAAATACAAAATAAATATACCTCATCGTTATCATCATCGTCGTCGTTCTTCTTTAGGCGAGTAGTTCCACCCTCTCTGCTTATAGGCATCTTCATGTGTCCAAAGGGAGTGTTCACATCGATATTCCCCTTTATAGTGTAACCAGTGCCCTTTCCCCTTATCATATCCCACATAGCAGACCCAAAGTCCTTAGGCCTAAAACTGATTGGCAAGTTCATGGTGGTTACTTCCTGCTTCTTGATGTTTGTGGACTCTTTCATCTCAGCGGATGCGATGCTCACATTCGAGAGCCACACCTCATAATCCATGGAATTCAGCCCCAAGTCGAAGTCGTTCTTGTTATCAAGGTTCAGGTGTAGTGTAGCGTTCGCCTCCTCAAAGGAGAACTTGTCAAACTTGATTTTGCTGATATCAACGTCTGGTCTATAAGGCACAGGGATCTCACCGGTTTTCTCGAGAGGTATGGAGATCCTGCCGATAACTGGGACGTCCACATGGAGAACAACTTTGACTATGTAAGGGATGATGCTCCCGCCCTTGATGTCACCGTATGTGCTCTTGATGTCCTCGTAGATGAGCATCACAGGAATTTTGACAGTCTCTGAACCATGGGCATGGATAGTTCCTGCATCCGGGATTGTTCCGGAGATGAGATTCCTCCCTTCGCTCTCAATCAGGTATTCGATGTCGACAAGAGGGATAGGCACAGGGTTTGGGTTCGCAATCAGGATATCAGCAACCAACTCTACCTTCTCAAGACTAATCTGAGGTATGTGGATTCCAGTAACGTCGGCGGTAGGCTTTCCAAAGCTGACTGCTTCTTCGATCTTTTCACCAATGTCTTGGATGAAATCCTTAACCTTGCCGAAGAATCCTTCGCTTTCTCCGTCATCATGGTCTTTGTCATCTTTCTTTTCCGTCACTTTGGGGCTATCCGAGGATGACATGCTACAATGCAGATAATAAGTTGGTTTATCAGTTTCAGAACATAAGTAAAATTTGGTGAACATGAATGATATAATAACATGATAATGCATTGAGAAAATAAAGGAAAATGAGCTTCAGGGTTAACAATCGATCCGATACTTGGCGATGCACAAAATTAGCAATGGCAAAACAATAAAAACCATTGTGATGGAGGTGGCATCAAGATCGTGGTGGCGTGTGTTGGTGGGCGGCGTCGACGGGGTGGTTTTTTTTGGGTCGCGAGAAATCTTTGTCGGTCTTTCATTTTTCTCTCTTTTCATTTGGGCTTGGTTGTGCTGTACTATATTAATATAGCGGGCTGAAAGACTATTTGATTATATCCCATCACTATATTAATTCCTTTAGCTGCTAACTCTTGTAGCAGGCAAGTAGGCCATGACATTAGAGCCAAGAGAGGAATATCTTTTTGTCACGTAATTCATGTACTGTTGAAGGAAGTTTGATCACGTAATTGAGAAGCACGTGCAAAGGGTGGATTAACTAGCAAAAGTAACTAGTCAAACGCGCAGTGTATTGCGCTCTGGCGATACGGGGGATCTCGCCCCGCCGCCACCGCCGGTGTACGTGAGCCCATCAGAGCGCCGTCGGGAAGCAAAATCCAAGGCAATCTTGGAGTCTAGGCTGCGTACGCAATTGTGTAAAGGTAATCTACCAGTTGAAGGTCGATTGGAAGGAGTCTGATCTAGATACGTCAAGGAGGGGACCGGGGAAACGATAAACCCCCCGGAAAACCTAGGCCAAAGTCACCACAATTGTGAGGACATCGATCTGGTAAAAACCCACAACTTGGGTACTCGATCGGATCTACAAACACCACGACCAATGGCGCCGGCAGGAAAGGAGATCGCGCTGGCTGAAGGAAATACGCCAAACCTACTGGCCGTCGGGGGGAGCCGCCCTCGACTCACGCGTGACCAGTGGATCCAATCGGCGCAGCGGGCAGGGCTGGCTACCACCATGAACCCATTGGAACTGCTTGGGGAATCTCCGATCGGTTGGGGCGATCAAGGGGGACTCGATGAGAGACCTTCCCGCCCGATGTTGATTGGGGGCAACTCGACGGTACCGATGATCTAGTGGAGGGCTAGTCAGGAGAGAGCTGCGCCGGGAGTGGATGATGGTTTCTGGGATGATGAGGACATGGAGCGGGAGCCAGGATTGCGTCAAGGTGCGGAAGGGCAAGTCGGAGGGACAGTCAACATGGAAGATGAGGTGGTGCTGGAGTTTGATGACGACGAGGAAGGAGCAACAGATGAGACACCGGCTAGACCGAATACATGGCAGCTCATGGCGAGGTACATGGCAAACTTTCGACCTAGCACAAAAGCTATGTTTGACAAACTGACTGAAGAAGCATGGCACCTACGGACGGGCATCGAATATTCAGAAAAGGGGAAGAACTACTACATGATTACCCTATTTTCGCAAGGTGATTTTGACTTTGCCAAAAGAGGGGGGCCGTGGATCTTCAATAAGAATGCACTAATTGTTAAACCCCTAGATGCATCTGCCCGGCCGTCGAAGACAATCCTGAACTCTGTACCGATTTGGGTACGCGTGTATGATGTTGCATGGGACAAACAGAATAAGGTAGCAGGCATGAAGTTTGGTGATGGCTTGGGGGAAGCATTGGAGGTGGATGTTCCCAAAACTAAGTAGGACAAGAAGGAGTTTCTCCGTGTTCGGGTGGAATTGCCTTACAATCGCAGACTCCAAACTCAAATCACGGTGGCAGTGAAGGGCAAACCCTGGGCTACAAAAGTGTATAAGCTGAAGTATGAACGCGTACCGCACTACTGCTCGCATTGTGGATTTACGGGGCACCGCATGAATGAGTGTGAGAAGAAGAGGCAAGGGGTACCATCATTAGACTACAGAGCACATGAGTTGCGATGCAGCCCGTACAAAAAGTACGAATATAGGGCGCACTTCATACCACCACCGGGCGAGGCTACAGCGAAGAGAGGACTTAGCTTCGCCAGCTTTGGTAAAGCTGAGTCGAACGAGTCTGCCTATGGGAGAAGATCCACACCGGTGCAAACTGTGCAGCCACAGGCGATGATACCTGAGCAGGTGGGCTCGCGGGATGATTTCGATGAAGGCGCTATGCCACCGCTAGAGGAGGATGTGGAACAGGAGCTATCAGCTCAAGTTAATGCCATGCAGGTCGATGGCATGCAAGCGGCTGAAGGGAAATATGAGGCTGGTAGCAGCCAGGGTCCGAGGCCTGATGAAGCGGTCCTGATTACGCAGCAGACAACAATTGTATGCCAGGATCTCATGGCAAAATTGGAAGGAGGCCAGCAGAATCCATCCAAGGAGGAGAAGAGCAAGAAGGTTGGTGAGGTGGCACGGGTTACGGCATACAAACGCAGGGGGCTCACTTTTGACCTTAACACATCCAGCAACCAATCAGGCCAGAGTCTGAACGTGCAGTCACATCTTCAGGATGACATGCGACGTGCGGGGTGCACCGGAAATAGTGGGCATGTGCAAGGGCCGCGGAGCTGCGATATGATCCCGGCCCTGCGCAACCTATCAACCAAGTCCCTATCCCTCAGCAACATTGAGGATACACCGATGGCCAATGCAGATTCAATCCTTGGTAAAAGAGGGGCGGCGGAGAAGGAGACACAGGGGAAGGCGGCCTATCTCTACTCCCTAACCGGGTGCACACGCTGGGTGGAGTACAGAAGAAGGGCAAAGCTAATGAGATACCACAAGCTGCAGGGCATGGCTTCGGGAGAGGTAGAGGCAACAACAGAGGTGGGAGAAGGAACTTGGCTACCGGACCTGGAGCTTCCGGTCATCCGGCGAAATCACACACGTGGTTTCGCCAGCAGCAATGAATTGCATATCTCTGAACTGTCGCGGAGCAGGGAATGCCGCGACAGTTCGAGAACTTGCCACAGTTTCCCAAGTTTGGAGTCCCCGTTTACTGTTTTTGTGTGAAACTAGACAAGATAAAAATAAAATGCGTCGGTTACGTCATAGGGTAGGTCTTAAGGGTTTTGAGGGTGTTAGTAGTGAAGGCAATAGTGGTGGTCTTGCTTTATTTTGGCATGAGAGTCTTTCTGTAGAAATTCAATCTTCGAATAAAAGATTTATTAATGTGTATGTCTGATCTTCCCCCATGGCCACACAGTGGCGTATTACATGTGTGTATGGTGAACCACGAGTTGAAGATCGCCCAAGTATGTGGGATAAATTGTGGCAATTAAGCTCTATATCTAACCTTCCCTGGCTTGTTGTAGGGGACTTCGATGAGGCTCTCTGGCAGGAGGAACATTTCTCACGTACACCTAGGCCAGTGGGGCAAATGGTTAGACTGTAATCTGACTGATCTTGGCTTCACCGGAGTGCCATATACATATGATAACAAAAGAATAGGTGCTGCCAATGTCCGGGTCCGGCTTGACCGCGCTGTTGCGTGCCCAGCCTAGCGGGACCTCTACTCAGATACACAAGTCCAGCATTTGGTCACCCCGGTCTCCGACCATTGTCCGGTTCTAGTACAGATAGAAGAGGAGACGCGTACGGCCCCGAGACAGGCAAGGCGCCAATACGAAATACTCTGGGAAAGGGAATCAGAGCTTGCAGAACGGGTAGCGGCTGCATGGAAATGATGCTGGAGGAAAACATGACCTTGCAGATATTATGAAAGGGCTAGATCAAGTAATGGACATGCTGCAAGCATGGAGCAAAAAGAAATTTGGGAACATCCTGAGAGAGCTGGACAAGGCAAGGAAAAACCTGGAGCTGCTAATGATCAACAACGCAAACGTAAGGGAAGTACGACAGGCTAGTGACCACATGCAGGAATTACTACTCCCTCCGTCCTAAAATAAGTGACGTGAGTTTGTCTAGATTTGGATGTATCTAGACACGTTTTAGTATATAGGTACATGCGAATCTAGACAAACTCAAGTCACTTGTTTTAGGACGGGGGGAGTATATAAAGAAGAACTTCTATGGCTGCAGCGATCAAGGGTTAACTGGCTAAAAGAGGGCGACAAAAATACTAGATTTTTTCATCACAAAGCGAAATGGAGAGCTCGCAGGAACAAAATCAAAAAACTCAGGAATGAGGAAGGCTGTTGGGTTGAGGCACCGACAGAGATGGAAAGAATGGCATCCTTCACACGGGACACTAATATTAACTCGGATGCTTTAGTGGGCCTAACACAACAAAAAGTTACAGGAGAAATGAGTGACCTTCTATGTAAAGATTTTACGGCAGAGGAGATAAGTGATGCATTGTTCCAAATTGGCCCCCTCAAGGCTCCTGGTGTGGACGGCTTCCCGGCGCGCTTCTACCAGCGTAATTGGGGCACCATAAAGTCGGAGGTAATTAATGCCGTTAAACTCTTTTTTGTCACCGGCTGTATGCCTCCAGGAGTAAATGAAACAGCCATAGTCATGCACTCATGCTTCCAAAAATTGACCAGCCAGAAACACTAAAAGATTTCAGACCAATTAGTTTATGTACGGTTATTTATAAAGTCATATCCAAATGTTAGGTTAATAGGCTATGACCGATTTTAGGGGAAATAATTTCTATCAACCAGAGTGCTTTCATTCCTGGACGTCTAATTACGGACAATGCTCTAGTTGCCTTTGAGTGCCCTCACTTCACTGAACACAACACAAATGCTTCGAAGGACTTTTGTGCTTATAAACTTGATCTCTCTAAAGCCTATGATAGGGTGGATTGGGACTTTCTTAAGAAAGTGATGCAAAGGATGGGATTCTCGCACCAATGGATAGACTAGACAATGGCATGTGTCACATCGGTGAGCTACAAGGTAAAATTTAATGGGAACCTCCTGGATTCATATTCTCCTTCTCGGGGCCTCCGACAAGGTGATCCTCTCTCTCCATTTCTATTTCTGTTTGTTGCCGATGGATTATCTACTCTCCTTCAACATGAAGTAGACTCAAATAATATTGAGCCGGTCAAAATCTGCAGAAGTGCCCCGGGAATTTCCCACGTGTTGTTTGTAGATGTCAGTCTCCTTTTCTTCAAGGCGCAAGGCAGGCAAGCCCTCAAAATTAAAGAGATCCTTAATATCTATGCCTCCAGCACTGGGCAACTGATCAATCCGTCTAAGTGTTCGATTTTCTTCGGGAAATCTTGCCCAGATGCGAATACAGAGGATGTGAAAAGACATCTAAGTATTCAGCAGGAGGCCTTCGAACAAAAATATCTAGGCCTCCCCACCCCAGATGGTACGCTGAATAAAGGTAAATTCCAAGGCCTACAGGCGAAACTTGCCAAATGCCGGGTGGAGTGGGATGATAATCATAAGTCACAAGCGGCGAAGGAGATCCTAATCAAGGCAGTCGCACAAGCCATCCCAGTCTATGTGATGAGTGTTTTCAAACTACCCTTGGCCTGTGTGATGAATTAACAAAGATGATCAAAAGATACTGGTGGGGAGGGTACAATGGCAACAGGGAGACACACTGGGTTGCTTGGGACATACTACTACGCCCAAAGACCCATGGCGGTGTTGGGTTCAGGGATATGAGGTTATTCAATCAAGCCCTGTTGGCTCGACAAGCTTGGCGCTTGCTTCAATTCCCTGACACCCTCTGTGCACGTCTACTAAAGGCCAAGTACTACCCTAATGGCTTCCTAATGGACACGGTGTTTACAGGTAACGGTTCATCTACTTGGCATGCAATTGAATATGGCTTGGCTTTACTAAAACAAGGTATCATCTAGCGAGTGGGAAACGGATGTTCGATAAGGGTGTGGAGAGATCCATGGATCCTAAAGGAGACTAGCCATGTCGGACGCTGCTGATTCCGATGGGTAGCGGATTTTCTTCTTCCTGATGGATCCTGGAATCATCAAGGCTTCATCAATTTTTCCCTGTCGAAGACATCAGCCACATCTTACGTATTCAACCTTCGACACGTAATGAACCAGATTTCCCATCCTGGTTTCCAGAGAAGAATGGGATTTTTACGGTTAAAAGCGCTTATCGCTTGGCGCTTGGGACAGTGATGCAGAACAGAGATCGTGGTGCTACGAGTGTTAGACCTGATGGAGAGCGGCCGTACTGGAAGGTCATCTGGAAATGCCCGGTTCCCCCAAAAGTTAAACTTTTGGCCTGGCGCATCTGCCACAATGCAATGCCTATCCAATCCAACTGGCACGTACGTGGGATGGCAGCGTCAAGCACCTTGCAAATATGCGGGCGCGAGGAGGAGGACACATACCATACGTTTATTAGATGTCCACATGCACAAGCTCTATGGCAAGCAATGAAAGAGGTGTGGGAACTATCTGAGGACACCCTACTAAAGCCAACGGGTCCAGAGTGGCTGTTACACCTGCTCCTTCAGATTTCTGAAAACCAACGTGCTAGAACGATGCTGATTATGTGGAGAATTTGGCACTGCCATAGTGAAATGACCCATGAGAAGAAATGTCCGCCCGTTGAAGGATCCTGGCGATTCCTGGTCAGCTACCTAAACTCTATTTTGATGCTAAAACAGTTTCCTGATGCTGACGTAGGGAAAGGAAAGATGATCATTAACCAGGAGGAGGGTTTCAACACAAGGAAGAAGGCGAATGTCGCAATTGCTGTCCTCGGCCTACGATGGGAACCCCCGGCGAGTGATGAAGCCAAGCTGAATGTGGATGGCGCTTTCTCTGATGGTGGCAACGCAGGTGCGGGCATGATTATGCGCGATCATGAAGGCTCAGTCATCTTTGCAGCAACTAGACATATCCACCACTGCACTGATGCGCTGGAAGCTGAGCTCAGGGCAATAGAGGAAGGGATCCAGCTGGACCTGAACTGGACAAATAAGAAATTCGCCGTAGAGACGGACTGTGTAGAAGCCCTGAACCTGATTAGTGACAACACGTCAAACCTCTCAATGCATGCCTTCCGAATAAATGTAATCCGTGAATGTCTTAGAGAGAGGGAGATTAGTATAGTCAAGGTTAGTAGAAAAGTAAACATGGCAAGCCATGAACTTGCTAAGATAGGAAGGGTACAAGGACGTACTGCTGTTTGGCTGGGGCATGCACCACCTGAGGCTGCCCAAGCTGTTGTAAACGACTGCACACCTTTGAATGTCTAATAGACTCTTTTCCCCCCGCAAAAAAAAAATCCATATGATTAGAGTGGATCAAACAGTTTCGGTCTCGAGCTACTTTGGTTGTCTCTTAATCTAGCCCATCTCCGCGGTTTTTAAGAGTGGGTGTTTTGAAGGAAAAAATCGATCATCCAAGCTACATTTACACCAACAAAATCCACACCCAAGATCGTCCTGGTTGACCACGTAAAAGGAACGGTAGAAAGAATTGCAACAAAGAATGGGAAAGGAAAGAAAACCACAGTTACATCGGGACGATCAAGAGGAACAGTGAGCAGATCAAAGAAGAAAGAAAGAGGAACAGTGGGACGTCTCTTACCTTTGGGACGGAGAGCGGAACGCGAGGGAAGCGTCGATGGAGAGCAGAGGAAGCGGGACGAAATGGTCGGGAGGTGGATGGATCGCGGGGCGGGGGCAGGGCAGAGGACGCCTGGAACAGGAGGGACGACGTCGACGGTGGGAAGGGAAAGTGACGCGGATTTTTGGCTCCCATCAGACGTACGCACGCGTCCCCTAATAAATCTCTGTGGTTTCGCGTGACTCCAGGATCCGTGGACAAAGTAAGGACACCATTGCCCAAAACTCATCCGCTGACAGTACATATTTGAGACAATACGCATTCACTGGGTGAAAACTTGCGACAACGGCCTTAATTTGTAACCGGTGAATAAATGCATCTGCAGTGCCAGCCGCTGATGATTCAAGAGCAAAGGTGAAAGCCGCAGTACCGTCGTCTTAAACCTACAGCTAGTTTTTCAATTGAGGAAAAATCTCACTTATATTTTTTTTGAAAGGAGCGTATATTAATATTAGAGGATATCAATTACACATAGTCTCTGCAACAACGCATTGTCCTAGCGGTCATACGGATGCACACAGCTAAAAAAAAGAATTACAAAAAAGAGAAGTGCCGCTACGGTTCCTTATTTATTGAAACACAGTACTACCACCACCAAGATAGCACCAGAAATCCATTTTCTCCAAAAACGATGTCTCCAAGAAGGGAACAGTCCACAAACACCATCATCGTCTGATCAAAAATCCAGGTTTTCTCCCTAAAAAAAGTACACGCTCTAATAACAATACCTCCAACAAGACCATTACCAGTCACAACCAATTAAGGCCACACCCTGGGTTTTCACCCTGAAAGATAGGACCATGATCTTCACCTATATTGTCGCCCCCACTTGCATACCACTGCACCAAGTCACGAGTCACCAAGTCAATTCCTCATCACCACCCGGACTCGAACCACCATTGCCAGTCCTCAGATCTCGGTCTTCATGACATTCTCCGTCGGCACCATGGAACGAAAACATGTCCCATGATATTAACAGGCAACAGAGCTTTGAAGCGCTCCCTCTAAACCCAAATGACCAGATTAAAAATATGAGTGCGCACGACCGAATCGCTCCTGATCCAGTGATCTCTCGGCATATATGCACTGTGGAGTTCGACGGCTCCGGAGACAAACATCAAGCGGGTCTTCGTCTTGGCATGAGATGAACCATAGGACCACCCCTTTATTCAATTCGAGCCAGCAACCCCCTCGCCACCAGCCGGAGGTAGAGGAGAAGACAGTCCAGCATGCCACCGAAGCGGCTTGCCAGAACCCAGCGTGCAGCTGCCTCCGCAGCTAGAGGTCCAGAACGAATCCGAGTAGATCCGATGCAGCCGCCGCCCGCCATGGCGGCCGCACGTCAGCACCGCCGAGGAAGTCCTCGCAAGATCGCCTCCAATGCTGCCACCACGTCACTTCCTCCTCCCCAAGCCCTCGATCTGCGCCGCCTGGAAGACGACGGGCCTAGGCGGATGCCCTAGGCCCATGGTGTGATGCTGCCGCCTGGCCGAGGTCGCCACCCCGCCGTTCCGCTCCGTCAATGCCGCCCCAGCCGCCCATCCGAAGAAGACCGCCACAACCGTCACCCCTAGTACCTTAGGTACTAGGGGTCGCCGCCACCGCGCCGGTGGTAGCGGCGGAGGGATGGGATGTAGAGGAGGGAGGTCAGCGGCGACGGAATCTGGGGGCCCTCCGGTGGTGCCTGGGGGTCGCCACAGGAGGGTTATGGGATGGTTCTTCTCTGTAGGCGGATAGGTATGGGCCGGGCGTGCGTCATGCATGTGATGTTGTTCTTAATGCCTGCAGTGGCGGCGGCTTAATAGTAACGCCTGGGCCAGGTACCTGTTTCAGCAATTCATGCGACCAAGGTTTAACATATATACCAGAGGGATATACCTGTTTCGCCATGCCCCTGCCTAGGGTTGTTGCATGGTGTAGCCTGTGCGATGAATATTTGTATACATGAAATTCCATTTGTGAGAAGTTTGCATAGTGTGAAAACACGGCCAAATTATATGAGCTCGTAAACAAATACCATAGTACAATCTCAGAAGCTTGCAAACGAATGTTCTGTTTATAATAAGCTGGTAAAAGAATATAGAGCTATATAATTATACCGCTCCTTCAGTCATGTTTTCTCCTATTGAAATATCGTACGGATCATATCAAGTTCAGATAAGGTTGTTTAACATTTTGAATAAAGAAGAATAAATCGTATACTATGTACCAAAAAGATAAAGCACCTCAATCAAGCCGATTACCAATCCTCCACTAGTCAATAATAAGTTACATAGAAAATATTGTAACTCTTATAATAAGCATTGAGGATAATGCATTATTCGTTTTGTGCAATCTAAAGTGGTTGTTATCCTGTTTTGAGCAGATCTCTGGCAGGCACATTAACTTTCACAATTGTGATTTAGTCCCCATCAATGTGGAGGTTGAGGAAGCTGCTTTCTTTGCACAATCTTTATGTTGCAAACTAGGAAAGTTTCTCCTCAATTACTTAGGAACTTCTCTACATTATAAAAAGTTGTGGAAAGAAGATCTCCAACCTGCTCTAGACAAAGTAATTAAGAAAACGGGGGTTGGAGAGGGAAATCATTATTACAAAGCTAAGTGTATCTGTCAGAGTCCTGGCACCCGGGGTACCACGATCCTACGAGCGTGGAACCCACCGCCTGAGCCACGACGAGCTCTATAAAGGAGACATTATCCTAACTTAGAACGGGTCGATCCTAGTGATCTGTAACCCTAGACATTGATAAGCCATTGTACCCTCGCAAAGGACCGCGAGCAATACAACCAAGTAGGAGTAGGGGCTTTACCTCCTCACGAGGGTCTCGAACCTGGGTAAAAAACCTTGTGTCAACCTTTGTGCCATGCTCATGCACCACCGTTGAGAAGCTCGAACGCGTGTTCAACCCCCTCTCGAACTCAGGGCTTGTTGGATCCCTTGTTCTACCGCGGGACACTTTCTTCGACAGTATCCTTATTAAAGCTTGCTTAACTAGTATGCCAAATTACTTGTTGAGTGTAATTAGGTTTCCCAAGTGGGATATCACCTTAATTAATTATAAGACCGCCCATTGATTTTGGGATGATTATGAAGGTCATCACAAATATTATCTTTCTAACTTTGGTCTTGCGACATAAAAATTGAGTATGATGGGTTGGGAGTTTCAAATTTAGCTGAAATAAATTTCTACCTTTTGGCTTCATGCATAAAGAGATATCACTTAGATAACAACAAGGTATGGAAACAAATTGTAGATCATAAGTTTCACTGAAATGAAGTTCCACTCGTGGCGATCGAAGGCTTTAGCAAGATCAATTTTGAGCATGAAAGCTTGGTATTTCCCGAAGATGAGATCAAAAGAGTGGGTAATTTCTTAGACTATGATGATATTGGTTCTGATGAGGCAACTGATACCTTTGATCCGGATTACGAATGTAGTATAGCTTCTTTTTCCCTAGTAGACCTAGGTTATTGAATCCTCGGGAAGCGAATGCGTAGTGAAGTTACTTTAACGGACCTTCGGCAGTTTTAGAATTCCTTTTGTGCTTTTACCGGACCAATAGCTTGCATCTTTTTGTTGTTGTCGATGATGGAGAGAGAGGGCCTAGGGCATTCGGTTTCACCTGTAGTTGTGAAAAACATCTGATGGGAATAAGAGATAGAAATAAAGTATGCATGTACTTGTTAGAGCAAGATAAATTATATGTGGGCAGTGCATCCATAATTGCTATTGCCTTCGCAACCGCTTATAGCAATAACCTAATAGTCTCATCCATAGAAGAAAGAGAACTAATGATATGCATAGTGATGTCATCGTTAATCCCAAGAAAATCCCTCACATACAGTTGTACTATCCCTTCTGTCACTAGGGTTCCCGACCTGCAGATCAGTCATCACTCATACCCCCTATACCTAGCTCAACCCTCGGGGTCTTGGGTACCTGACAAGTCCTTGGATTGAGGCAAGAGAGGATACAATAATCATCATGTCATACAAACTAATACACGATCCCATCCATGATAAATAACATGCACAATTGCTACATGTCTAAGTCGAAGCCCTTATCCCAAGGAGAATTACTCACACATAGAGATGAGATCAACAATCACAAACATTGTAATGAAAATCATAAGATTGATAGCAATAGTCTTACAATGTAACCAATCGGAGAAGAGATCTACTATTACAAGTGGTGGAATATAGCTATGAAGATGGAGAAGGGTTTGGAGATCTGGAGGCGGTTGTTGATCTATGGCAGAGGCTTTTTGGCGAGGTCTGGCTTGTTTTCTCATCGGCCAGGGCTTCTTTATATAGGGGTCCCTTCACAAAAGTTGTTCTGTTTGATCTAATGGTGGTGGCGCCAACTATACGACCGGAGCTATGCTCCGGTCGTATAGTTGGTCGTTAAAGCATCTGCCTCCGTTGTACGGCTCCTGGTTTCTTCTGGTTGTTGGAAATCTCGTATCTTTGACTTTAATGTAGTGATTCCCTCCTTTAAATGACATTAAAGAAAGGATTGCATACCCCTCTGAATATTAGCATTAGTGGCAGGGTTTAGAGAGATATTTCATCAAGAATATGAGTAATATCCAGTTTAAATGTGGACATAGATGGCTATATTTTAGAGCCATCAACCTCCCCAAGCTTAAACTTGATCGTCTCCGAGCAAGAAAACCAAAATCAAAAAGGAACTCAGCATTTAAACTGAAATAACGAGATAATGATCTTAGTAATGATTAGTAGTCTTATGTTTCCTCCACTTCATAAATCTGAAAAACTTCAGCATATATAGAGTAATGGCAAGCATATCATATGGGTTTCATGCATCCTTATAGTGCAGCAAAATTATTGTAAACATGGATGATTCAAATGAGTAAACTTTATTCCATGTCAAGTAATCAACTCATAGGCTTGCCTTTAAATGATAAAGTATAACTATGTAAATTAAGAGTGTGAGAGTTGTCATGAAAAGCATATACACTAGAGTATCTCAATTCTCCCACATCAATGAATCAAGACTTTGCAAGCACTACTTTTCTATTCATTATCCTTCAAGAACTTCAGTTTTTAAGTAATTGAGAGCATGCCAAAAAAAAATATTAGTTTATCGGGTTGGGATGGACACTCGTGGCATCACTAAGGTTTTGTTCCTTTTGCATAATGATTTCTCATAACAGGCAGAGGAGTGATTCCATCATGATTACAGCTACCCAGGCATGCTAAGAATCTTACCCACTATAGTATTACTACAGCAAGTGTTTAATCAACTCATAGCTGAAATCTAGGAGTTTCCTCCATGAAGATCGTTCATAGGCCAGCGGAGTTGTTGGCATCGCATGAGGTTTGACACGCATAAAGCTATATCATTCTTATGATAACAAGTCAAACTTTGGCATGCTCACAAAAACCGCTAAACATTAATTTAATCGAACAAATCCTGTCAAAGAGAGCTGTTAAGTCAATCAACATTTTCAGTGGTGTTGAGTGTCTCTAGAAATAAGCCTTCAAGACTAAGCACCACAAAACCAAGCCTTCAATTGTGAGACTTTTTCTTATTACAATTGTTTAGCAATTTTTCGGTAAGACTTGGTTAATTACGAGAGCTGGAACAAAACGTACCTAATTAAATACCCATGCAAACAAAAATCTTACTACAATACAAAGACTCACTCCACCAATATAATATCTCAACATTTAGTACTAACTAGCATGGGTTTCTCAAGCTTCAAAAGTAGGGAGTCATAAGGCATACCTCTCATGTTTGGTTCCACTTATCTCTTCCTTTTTTATTTGTTTCTTGGAAACTCGAAGTCAATCACTCTCCTACAAATATATGAAGACCTCGAGGTGGAAAGAAAATAAAGAGGGAAAATAAGGAAAAATGGAGAAATATTTTTGTGGTTTTTAAGAGAGATTTTAAAGAATAGAAAATTGGTGGCAAAGCTCGGCTAGAAATTTCGAAAGCAAATAGAAAGAACTAAAAATAATGTGTTGAGGAAACCAACACGAGTGCTTATAAAACTCAAATAGAAACACAACTCTAAATAAATAAAAGCAAATAAATGCCAAATAAAGATACATGAGGAAACTTCCCCAAGCTTAGGCTTTTTCAAGCCCTTCAAATCATTGTGGTGGCGGGAAAAAGTCGTTACTCCAGTTCAAGAATTGATTTGAGAGGTTACTTGTTGATTCTCAGAGGTTCAAAGAGAGGCTATGCACCTCTCCATAGTCCCTCTAAGTCCTTGGAAATCTTGGTATGTGGCGAACCGGGTTTGTGGCTGCTCCTCTTGATAAGGAAATTCTTGCTCCTCCTCTTGGTCCTCATCCTCCTCCGGAATCTCTTCCTTTAGTTGGTGTTGTTCGACCTGCGAATCATATAACAAACGTCCTTCCTCGATAGAGAAAAGACCATTAGGCATAGGAGCGGGGTAGAGACTCCCACCTCCAGCAATATGCAGGTAATAAACACCACCTTTCCTAGTAAGCATTCCACAGGCTCTCAAAGTAGAGAAACCAACACGTGTCTCACCTAGTACGGGTTGCAACTCACCTAGGTTGAGGCCTAGGGCAGTGGCAAGCACGGTGATGATGCCTCCACTTGTGATTGGCCCTTGTCTTTGGGAGGCTTGGTGCTCCAAGTAGCGCACAAGGATGGCACCCAAGTTGAGTGACAAGCCACAGTTGATGTAGGCAACCTTAGCAAGGACTAGGATGTCCTCCTTGAAGGGAATATGCCCTGAGAGGTAATAATAAAGTTGTTATTATGTATATTCCAAGTATATGATAGATGTTTATTTTGCATGCTATATTAATATGGAAACGTTAATACATGTGTGTTTAATAAACAAATGGAAAGTTCCTAGCTATGCCTCTCTTTAAACTAGCTCATTGATTAACAAGATGATCAAAGTTTCCTGATCGTAGACATTGGATGTCGTTAATAACAAGGACACGACATTAGTGAAATGATGTGATGAACATTCATCCGAAGCATAGCATTACGATCAAAGTCATTGAGTTTATATTTCTATAACATCATACAAAGTAATCCTAGTCCTTAGACCATGAGATCATATTAATCACTAACACCGGAAGAGTATCTTGATAACATCAAACGTCACACCATAAAAGGGTGACTATGAAGGTGGGTTCAGTGCTACGAAGGTATTATGTAGAGGATCATGGATCAAGAGTGGGATTTGTCCATCCCGATGATGGATAGATATACTCTAGGACCTCTCGATGATATCACATTGAGAATAGCTTGCAAGCAAGTGATGTGACAACAAGAATGTTATATCACGGGAATGAGAAAAGAGTGCATGTCGGTAACGAGATCAAAATAGGTATTTGGATGCCGATAATCGAATCTCGGACATGTAATATATTGCGAGACAAAGGGATATAGTTACTAGCGTTAAAGGTTCTTACGATCACAGAAGTCATCAATGAATGTGTGGGAGTCAGTATGGATCTCCAGGTCCCGCTTCTGATTATTGATCTGAGAGGGGTCTCGATCATGTCTGCATTATTCGCGGATTGTAGGGTGATAAACTTAAGGGATACCAACACCATTTGGAGCAAATATGTTTCAGACAAATGAATTGCAAAGCGCCGGAATTATTTCAATAGACACCAAAATTGTTTCGGATGAAATTGCTGAAATTGGTTCTGCATGTAATATTGAAATGTTGTAGGGGGGTTTTATGTGAATGTTTGTTAATTAAAGTAATTAAAAAATTCTGAATAAAATTAATAAAAGATTTTTATTAAATGAGAGAGCATTAAATTTGGAGAAATTTAATGCATTTAAAGTGAAGACTTTAAAGGGGAATGTTAAGGGGCAAATTTATGTGGAGGGGGTTACCACCACATGAATGGGGGATGTGAGGGGTACCCCCCTCCTCCTATAAAAGGCCCCCTCTTACTCCTTCTTCCTCACACCTCCTCATGAAGGATCTCTCTCCCCTATTATTCCCCTATGGTCTCGGATTAACGAGATACATGTTCCCGGTGGCATTTCGTCTGGAAGAAGTTGCTGCTTCCGCTGCATTGCTGGAGCGAGAAGGCGGAGGTTGTTCGGTGGCCTGAACGTGTGTGCGAGTGCGGATGCGCTGCTGGTTTGCGGCGCTAGGACTTCCACACGATCTTGAGATTTGCAAGCGAATGACTACATCATCCACGAGTTCCATCTCGTTAACAAAGTTTTGTTGTCTTCGAAGGTATGTTCTCTATGGATGTATATCCACCCGTTGCTTGTATCTAGTAGATAGATCTTGGCGTATAATAGTTCTTATCGTGGGAAATTTTTTGTTTTCTATGTTGCGAACCCAACAGTGGTATCAGAGCCTGATCTACGCGTAGGTGCTTTGCACTGGTAGTACACATATGTTTATATGTGGGCGATGATGGTCATGTTATTGCTTCTTTCATGTATTTTGGATATTGGTGGCATAGTGGGATGAAGCAACCCGGAGCAACTTTACATGTCATCGCACATGAGACCGGTTCCACGACTGACATGCAACTAGTTTTGCATAAGTGGCTGGCGGGTGTCTGTCTCTCCTACTACAGTCAATATCTAATTTACAACAAGTTGCTAATAACTTAGTTATCATCTTTGTGGTTCCATGTTCGTAGGTAAAACCGGTTCTATCTCTGAAAGCCCTAAGCCATGTAAAACTTGCAATGGATAAATTAGAGGCGTCTACTTTTGATTGTTGCTGGGCTAGTGTCATGATATGGTAATGTTGTAAGTTGATGTATGGTAGATACCCTTACAACACACCTAACGTGTAAGTTCCATAGACCTTGGCCTTACACACAAAGGAATGATAGATATCATCCCACGATGCACATGATGGTGATCAAATGCATGGACCATATCATTCCACTTTACACATATGATATTTGCATCTTATATTGCTAGTTTGGCGTTTTTAGTAGCATTATAAGATGATCCCTCATTTAGATATCAAGATAAAAATGTGTTCTCCCTTAAGTACGCAATGTTTATCTTTCTCCGCTTCAAGACATCACGTGATGATCGGGTGTACTTGAATCCATGATCATATTTCGGGTGTAAGACAATTTTACACACACAGGTACTAAGGTTCTTACTTGGAGAGCCTAGCATGTATAGACATGGCCTCGGAACACGGACCGAAAGGTTAAGCATGAGTCATATAGTCGATATGATGCCCATATTTATGCTCGTATTTGAAACTACACTGACTCACATGATGATCGGACTTGGTGTAGTGAATTTGGTTCATGTAATCACCAAAAAGACACGAGGGATGTTGTTTTTGAGTGGGAGTTCATTTGTAATTTGGATTAGTTGAACTCGATCTATCATAAACTTAGTCTAAACTTTACAAATTCTATTGTAGATGGCACCACATGCTTTTAATTTCAATGTGTTCATGGATAAAGAGAAACTTGCAACGAATGGTAGCAACTTTACCGACTAGGCCATGTATTTGAGGATTCTCCTCAATGATGCACACAAGCTGTATGTGCTAGAAGCGCTGCTAGGCCCCCCACCAGCTCCTGATGCCCCTGACGAGGAAAAGAACGTCTATCTGACTCGTCAGGAGGATCACAATTTAGTTCACTACGGCATACTGTATGGGATAGAGCCAGAACTTCGAAAGCATTTCGAAAACGGCAATGCCTTTGATACCATGGGCGAATTGAAAATGATTTTTGATACCCATGCTACTGTACAGAGTTATAATGCTTATGAAAAGTTCTTTAGATGCATGATGGAAGAGAATAGCTCAGTTAGCGAGCACGTACTCAAAATGTCTGGGTACACCGATAGGCTTATGTCCCTGGGAATAACGATTCACATTAACTTAGGCATACATCATGTTCTCCAATCTATCCCACCTAGCTACAAGAGCTTCTTGATGAACTATAATATGCAGGGCATGAAGAAGTCTCTTCCCGAGCTTCTGTCAATGCTTAAGACTGCAGAGGTGGAGATCAAGAAAGAACATCAAGTGTTGATGATCAATAAGACCACCGGTTTCAAGAAAGACAACAAGGGTAAGCAAAAGGGAAAGAAGGGTGGCAAATCTGTTGCCGCACCTGAAAAGAAATCCTGAGCTAGCCCTAGGTCTAATACCGAGTGCTACTATTGCAAGGGGACCGGCCATTGGAAGCACAACTGCCCAAAGTACTTTGCAGACAAGAAGGACGGAAAGGCAAACAAAGGTATATATGATATACATGTTATTTATATGTACTTGACTAGTACTCTCAGTAGCACCTGGGTATTTAATACTGGATCGGCTGCTAATATATGTAACTCGAATCAGGGGCTGCGGAAGAAGCGACCGCTAGCAAGGGGTGAGGTCAAGATGTGTGCCGGCAATGGATCAAGGGTTGATGTGATCGCCGTCGGAACGCTGCCTCTCCACCTACCGTCAGAATTAGTTATAAACTTAAATAATTGCTATTTGGTGCCTGCACTGAGCATGAACATTATATCCGGATCTTGTTTAATGCGATATGGCTACTCATTTAAATCCGAAAACAAGGGCTATTCGATTTATATGAATGATATCTTTTATCGTCATGCACCTATGATGAATGGTTTATTTCTGTTGGATCTTGATAATAGTGCTACACATATTCATAATGTTGATGCTAAAAGGATTAAACTTGATGACGATATATCTGCATATATGTGGCACTGTCGTCTAGGTCATATTGGTGTTAAACGCATGAAGAAACTCCATTCTGATAGACTTTTGGAATCACTTGATTTTGAATCATTTGATACATGTGAGCCATGCCTTATGGGAAAGATGATGAGAACACTGTTTTCCGGTTCAATGGAACGGGCGACATATTTATTGGAAATCATACATACTGATGTATGTGGTCCAATGAGTGTGTCGGCGTGTGGTGGTTATCGTTATTTTGTTACTTTCATGGATGATTTGAGTAGATACGGATATATCTATTTGATGAAACACAAATCTGAAACCTTTGAAAAGTTCAAGGAATTTCAGAATGAAGTGGAAAATCATCATAATAGAAAGATCAAATTTCTACGGTTTGGCCGTGGAGGTGAGTATCTAAGTTACGAGTTTGGCACACATATGAAAGAGTGTGGAATAGTTTCACAACTCACGCCTGCCGGAACACCATAGCGTAATGGTGTGTCGGAACGTTGTAATCGTACTTTATTAGATATGGTTCAATCTATGATGTCTCTGACGGACTTTCCACTATCATTTTTGGGTTATGCACTAGAAACATCTAAATCCGTTGAAAAGACACCGTATGAATTGTGGTTTGGAAACAAACCTAAGCTATCATTTCTTAAAGTTCGGGGTTGCGATGTTTATGTGAAGAAACTTCAACCAGATAAACTCGAACCCAAAGCGGAAAAATGTGTCTTCATAGGATACCCTAAGGAAACTATTGGGTATTCCTTCTATCACAGATCTGAGGGCAAGGTTTTCGTTGCCAAGAATGGATCCTTTCTAGAGAAAGAATTTCTCGCGAAAGGTGTGTGTAGTTAGAAGGTAGAACTCGAAGAGGTTATTGAACCTTCTCTTCATACAACGGCAAGTAGCGTAGCGCGGGAAATTGTTCCGGAGTTGACTTCACCGAATGAAGAGGGAACTGATGATAATGATCAAGAAACTCCGAAAGAGCACACTACCAAACCATGCAGGTCAAGCAGGACATGTGCATCTCCTGAACTGTACGGAAATCCTGTTATGAATTTCATGGTTGATGAAATAGATGACCTGACGACGTATGAAGAAGCGATGATGAGCCCGGATTCCAACAAATGGCTAGAAGCCATGAAATACGAGATGGAATACATGTACGAAAACCAAGTTTGGACCTTGGTGGACTTACCTCACAACCGAAAGGCCGTTGAGAATAAATGGACTTTCAGAAGAAAAACTAATGTTGATGGTAATGTAACCATCTATAAAGCTCTACTTTTCGCAAAGGGGTTTCAACAAATTCAAGGGGTTGACTACGATGAGACATTCTCTCCCGTAGCGATGCTAAAGTCGGTTAGGATTATGTTAGCAATTGCTGCTTATTTCGATTATGAGATTTGGCAGATGGATTTCAAAACTACATTCCTCAATGGTAACATTGAAGAAGATTTCTATATGATACAACCAAAGGGTTTTGTCAATCATAAGGATGCTGACAAGGTGTGCAAGCTTCAGCGATCCATCTATGGACTGAAGCAAGCATCCCGGAGTTGGAATCTCTACTTTGATGAGATGATCAAAGAGTTTGGATTTATCCAGACTTATGGAGAGGCTTGTATTTACAAGAAAGTGAGTGGGAGAAATGTGGCATTTCTAATATTATATGTGGACGACATATTATTGATTGGAAATGATATAGATCTTTTAAACAGTGTTAAAAGTTATCTAAACAGCAAATTTTCGATGAAGGAACTAGGTGAAGCGCCATACATATTAGGCATAAAGATATATAGATATAGATCAAAGCGTATGATAGGGCTATCACAAAGTACATACATTGATAAGATTTTAAAGAAGTTTAAAATGGACGGAAGTAAGAGGGGGTTCTTACCAATGTTGCAAGGCAAGACATTGAGTAAGACTCAAAGTCCGGCTACGGTGGAAGAAAGAGAGATAATGGATAAAATCCCCTATGCTTCGGCTATAGGCTCTATAATGTACGCCATGCTATGTACAAGACCGGATGTGGCACATGCTATTAGTTTAACTAGTAGGTACCAATCTAATCCAGTACAGAACACTAGATAGCGGTCAAGAATATCCTTAAGTACTTAAGAAGAACTAAGGATATGTTTCTTGTATACGGAGGTGAAGAAGAGTTGGTCGCTAAGTGTTATGTCGATGCTAGCTTTGACACCGATCCGGATGACTCTAAGTCTCAATCCGGATACGTATTTCTCTTGAACGGAGCAGCAGTTAGTTGGAAGAGTTTCAAACAACCTATGGTGGCTGGATCAATGACAGAGGCAGAATATGTTGCTGCTTCAGAAGCACCACAGGAAGCGGTTTGGATGAAGGAGTTCATAACCGAACTAGGTGTGGTTCCTAGTGCATTGGACCCAATGGTTATCTATTGTGACAACAATCGAGCCATAGCCAATGCTAAGGAACCAAGGTCTCACAAGAATTCCAAGCATATTAAGCGCCGGTTTCACTCCATCTGAGAGCATGTCAAGGATGGAGATATAAAGATTTGTAAAGTACACACGGATCTCAATGTTGCAGATCTGTTGACTAAAGTTCTCCCTAGGGCAAAACATGATCAACACCAGAACTCCATAGGTGTTATATTTATCACTATGTAACTAGATAATTGTCTCTAGTGCAAGTGGGAGACTGAAGGGAATATGCCCTGAGAGGCAATAATAAAGTTGTTATTATATATATTCCAAGTATAAGATAGATGTTTATTTTGCATGCTATATTAATACGGAAATGTTAATACATGTGTGTTTAATAAACAAATGGAAAGTTCCTAGTTATGCATCTCTTTAAACTAGCTCGTTGATTAACAAGATGATCAAAGTTTCCTGATCATGGACACTGGATGTCGTTAATAACGAGGTCACAACATTGGTGAAATGATGTGATGAACATTCATCCGAAGTATAGCATTATGATCAAAGTCATTGAGTTTATATTTCTATAACATCATACAAAGTAATCCTAGTCCTTAGACCATGAGATCATGTTAATCACTAACACCAGAAGAGTATCTTGATAACATCAAATGTCACATCATAAAAAGGTGACTATAAAGGTGGGTTTAGTGCTACGAAGGTGTTATGTAGAGGCTCATGGATCAATATTGGGATTTGTCCATCCCGATGACGGATAGATATACTTTGGGCCCTCTCGGTGATATCACATTGAGAACAGCTTGCAAGCAAGTGATGTGATCACTAGAATGTTATATCACGGGAATGAGAAAAGAGTGCATGTCGGTAACGTGATCAAACTAGGTATTGGATGCCGATGATCGAATCTCGGACAAGTAATATATCGCGAGACAAAGGCATTTAGTTACTGATGACCCACAAGTATAGGGGGTGTATCGCAGTATCTTCGATAAGTAAGAGTGTCGAATCCAACGAGGAGCAGAAGGTGTTGACGAGTGGCTTGGATCAGGAATTCTTTGTAAATACTTAGCAAAATGATTTTTAGGGGGTTTTGATAATGCAGATAAATAAAGTGTGAGTAAATAAAAGACAATAATAATAATTGCAGCAAGTGGCCCAATCCTTTCTTTAGCAAAGGACAAGCCGGTTGTATTACTTAAGATGACCAAACATTCTCGAGGACACATGGGAATACTGTCAAGTGCTTCCGCTTCATATAGTTGATTAATCTTCTCTAGTTGGATAAGTGTTGTGTGGGTGAACCTGTGCTAATGTACTAACCTTCCTAGGACTAATACATACTTGTGATTATACCCCTTGCAAGCATCCGCAACTACAAGAAAATAATTAAGATAAAACATAACCACGACCTTAAACTCTGAGATCCTACACTCCCTTGTGAAAAGGTTTCCTAACGGGGGTTCAGGTTTATGTCACTCTGGCAACCCCTACGATTAGTAGCCAAATACACAATGCATTCCCCTAGGCCCATAAAGGTGAAGTATCATGTAGTCGACATTCACATGACACCACTAGAAGAATAACACCACAACTTCATTATCAAACCATTGAATCTTTCTAACACAATTCCACTACTAACAACATGATTTCTCCCATGTCCTCAAGAACTAAACGAACTACTCACGAGACATCATATGGATCAAGATCAGAGATGAAATAATGATAAGTAACAATCTGAACATAACAATAATTCAACGGTTCCACTCAATAGCATCAACTACAGTAAGTAATCAACACCGGAAAAGTTTCCCCTAAGAACTATGCAAGATTCAACCCAATTGTTACAGCCGTACAGAGTGGTGGTGATGGTGCTAGTAGGGATGATGGTGGAGATGATGATGATGATCCCAATGAAGTCTAGCTTGATGATGGTGTTGATGGCGATGATCTCCCCTCTTCGGGAAGAAATTTCCCTAGCAAATTTCTTCATGTCGGAGAGCTCTTTCTCTCTTTGCAGTTTTCCACCCCGTAGAGGCAGCGGAATCTTTTTGTAATTGCCCCCGAGTCTTAGTGTTTTGAGGGTATTATATGCGTCAGAGGTCGATGCCAGAGGTAGGCCAGGGTGGCCACACCACCTGGTGGCGCGGACAGGGCTAGCCCGCGCCAGGGGGTGGTGTGGGCCCCCTATGGCCCATCTCCTCTTCCCCTTCTGGCTTCCTTCGTCTTCTAGAAAAATAGGAATTTTCGTCTATTTTCTGTGATTTTCTGATCTTCGCCAATTTTGCCTCCAAACGGTGCTTTTTCCATCAGAATCCTGGCTCCGATGGTTCATCCTCCCAAAATCACCAATCATGCAAAACTAGATGAAATAACATAAGTACCATCTCTTAATTTGAAATATATCAATGAATAACAATGAATTATGATATAGAGTGGTGATGCAAAATGGACGTATCAGTTACTAGCGTTAAAGGTTCTCACGATCACATAAGTCATCGTTGAATGTGTGGGAGGCGGTATGGATCTCCAGGTCCCGCTTCGGATTATTGATCTGAGAAGGGTCTCGATAATGTCTGCATTATTCGCGAACCATAGGGTGACACACTCAAGGGATACCAACACCATTTGGAGCAAATATGTTTCAGATGAATGAATTGCAAAGCGCTAGAATTATTTCAACAGACACCAAAATTGTTTCGGGTGAAATTGCTGAAATTGGTTCTACATGTAACATTGAAATGTTGCAGGGGGTTTTATGTAAATGTTTTTTAATTAAAGTAATTAACAAAATTTTGAAGAAAATTAATAAAAGAGTTTTATTAAATGAGAGACCATTAAATTTGGAGAAATTTAATGCATTTAAAGTGAAGACTTTAAAGGGGAATGTTAAGGGGAAAATTTATGTGGAGGGGGTTACCACCACATGAATGGGGGAGGTGAGGGGTCACCCCCCATGGGGCTCTGGCCATGGGGAGGGGTACCCCCTCCTCCTATAAAAGGCCCCCCTCTCACTCCTTCCTCACACCTCATGAAGGATCTCTCTCCCTTCTAGTATTATTCCCCCATGGTCTCGAATTAGCGAGATACATGTTCCTGGTGGCATTGTGTCTGGAAGGAGTTGTTGCTTCCGCTGCATCGCTGGAGCGAGGAGGCGGAGGTTGTTCGGTGGCCTGAACGTGTATGCGGGTGCGGATGCGCTGCTGGTTTGTGGCGCTAGGACTTCCACGCGATCTTAAGATCGGCAAGCGAACGACTACATCATCCACGAGTTCCATCTCGTTAACAAAGCTTTGTTGTCATCGAGGGTATGTTCTCTATGGATGTATATCCAGTCGTTGCTTGTATCTAGTAGATAGATCTTGAGGTTTTGAGAGATTTTGGAGGTAGAAGAAAGAAAAATGATTGAAGTTTTGGAGTTGGAAGTACCTTCCCGAGCGATTTTGTGGTCAGATGCAACTATATGGGCGGACTATACGGTCGGAACAAGGTGTGCAAGAAAATCGAACGAAATTGAGTAGAGATGAAGATCTCTTGAGGTTTTGAGAGATTTTGGAGGTAGAAGAAAGAAAAATGATTGAAGTTTTGGAGTTGGAAGTACCTTCCCGAGCGATTTTGTGGTTGGATGCAACTATACGGGCGGACTATACGGTCGGAACAAGGTGTTCCGGCCATATAGTTGGCCTATTGTTAAAATATTAGGGTTCCTCCTGGCGGCACAACTATACGGCTGGAACAAAATGTTCCCGCCGTATAGTTGGTCATTAAACTATCTGTCCCTGTGAAAGAAAATATACAAAGGCATCGATATCTATATGGTTGGAACTATACAGCTAGAATTTGTATTCCCCGTATAGTTGGTCGTTGAACTCTCAGTACATTAGAAAAGAAATTGTACGGAGGCACTGATATCTGTACGACCAGAGCTATACGGATGGAATTTTTATTCCCGCCATATAGTTGGTCGTTAAACTCTCAGTACATATAAAAAGAAATTTGTCGATGGCAACGATATCTATACGGCCAGAACTGTTGGGTTCGCAGCATAGAAAACAAAAGTTTTCCTATGATGGGAACTATCGCCAAGATCTATCTATTAGATACAAGCAACAGGTGGATATACATCCATAGAGAACTTACCCTCGAAGACAACAAAGCTTTGTTAACGAGATGGAACTCGTGGATGATGTAGTCGTACACTTGCCGATCTCAAGATCGTGATGAATTCCAGTAGGTCCGGCTCTAGCACGTCCATCAGATCCAGCTCTAGCAAGTCAAGCACCACCAAGTCCAGCACCGCAAAGCAGCAGTGCATCCCTGATCGCACACACGTCCGGTACCCCGACAACCTCCGTCCCTCGCTCTAGCAAACCATCGGAAGCAGCAATTCCTTTCCAGATAAAGCCATCGGGAACATGTATCTCGCTAATCCCAGACCATGGGAATAACTAGAGGGGGAGAGAGATCCTTCACGAGGAGGTGTGTGTTGTGAGCAGGAGAGGGGGGCCTTTTATAGGGAAGAGGGGTCATCCAAGGGCCATGGCATGGCAGCCATGGTGGTGCCCCCACCTCTTCCATCATTCATGTGGTAGATGCTCCACTCACATAAATATGCTTCCACTCACACTTCCACTCACATGCATTAGATTTCCTCCAAATTTAATGCAAGCTCTCATTAAATAAAACTATTTTATTTATTTTATTCAGAATTTTGTTAATTACTTTAATTAAAAAATATTCACATAAAACCCCCTACAACATTTCAATATCACATGTAGAACCAGTTTCTGCAATTTCACCCGAAACAATTCCGGTTTCCGTCGAAATGATTCTAGCGCTTTCTTAAATCTTTATCTAAAACATATTTGCTCCAAATGGTGTCGGTATCCCGTAAGTGTGTCACCCTACGGTTCGCGAATAATGCAGATATGATCGAGACCCCTCTCCGATCAATAATCAACAGCGGGACCTAGAGATCCGTACTGACTCCCACACATTCAACGATGACTCTTGTGATCATGTGAACCTTTAACGTAACTAAATCCCTTTGTCTCGCGATATATTACATGTCCGAGATTCGATCATCGGTATCCAAATACCTAGTTTGATCTCGTTACCGACATACACTCTTTTCTCGTTCCCGTGATATAACATTCTAGTGATCACATCACTTGCTTCCATGCTATCTTAATGTGATATCACCGAGAGGGCCCAGAGTATATCTATCTGTCACCGGGATTGACAAATTCCACTCTTGATCCATGAGCCTCAACATAACACCTTCGGAGTGTCTGAACCCACCTTTATAGTCACCCTTTTACGGTGTGACGTTTGATGTTATCAAGTCACTCTTCCGATGTTAGCAATTAACATGATCTCATGGTCTAAGGACTAACATTACTTCGTATGATGTTATAGCAATATAAACATAATGACTTTGATCATAATGCTATACTTTGGATGAATGTTCATCACATCATTCCACCAATGTTGTGACCTTGTTATTAACAACATACAATGTCCATGATCAGGAAACCTTGATCATCTTGTTAATCAACGAGCTAGTTTATAAGAGAGGCATAACTAGGAACTTTCCTTTTGTTTATTAAACACACATGTATTAACGTTTACAAATTAATACAATCATAGCATGCAAAATAAATATTTATCATAAACAAGGAAAAAGATAATAACCACTTTATTATTGCCTCTCGGGCATATTCCCTTCAGTCTCCCACTTGCACTAGAGTCAATAATCTAGTTTGAAAAACTTTGCGTATTGAACACCTATGGATTTCTAGTGTTGTATATACGGGATTTCTAGTGGATAACATAATCTTCGGATCTGACAGTTTCAGGTCCGTGTGTATTTGCATGTCTTTGCGTCTCTACGCATCACTCATTCTCAAATGAGATGGCATTGTATAAATTTGGTCCTTTGGTGAGACCTTTAGTTTGTTTGGGTTAAAGTATGTTGATATTATTGTCATAAAATATATTTTCATAGTATTAGCCCACTTTGAACCACACCTAGTTTGATAACAAACTACTTAACACAAATGCCCTCCTTTGCTGCTACTATAACATTCATATACTTAGCCTTTTGTTGTAGTATCCGTCACAATGTCTCAACTTTGGAACTCATCCAAATCCATCATGGAACATCCTTTCCATTACATTGTGCCACCCATAGTCTAAATTGAGATAAATTTAATATGTATCTTGTGACAAAACTAGTATCAATGTAACACTTTACAATGAACTACCTTTAACTATTTGTCACTTATACATGATATATTCTTAGTTCTTCCAAAGCTCATAAGAATATCTTTACTATCATCCAATGATCATCTTATGAATCATTCTGGTATGTGCTCATAACATTTAGAGCATAGGAGATATTTGGATATATACATATCACGGTATAATCGATCAAAATCTTCATGTGATTTTACTCACCAAGTGTTGAAACACTTGAATTTTAATACAATCCTTTCCATGCAGCAAGAACCTTTCTTGTTGTTTCCATATTGAACCCTTTCAATATCTCATATATGTACGTCTGGCATAACCATATTAGCGCCTCAATCTATCCATATAGACATTGATGCCAAATATTCCGGTTTTGCCCAAGTCTTTCATCGAAATCCTATTTTAATGAAATTCTTAACTTGTGTCAATAAAAGATACATCATTTCCAATCAACAATATGTACTCTAGATAATGTATTCGAAATTTGTCTCAGCGCTCCCACTTAATTTCTTGCAAATGCAAGCATCTTCATCATCTACGATGAAATTAAACTCCTTTAACATTTTCATCATGGTGAAGATTCCAACTATGTTATTCTCACTTCAACTATTGAAGTTTGCATGCCCTTTTAGCATCATTTGAATTAACAAAACCCTTCAGACCGTATCATGTACACATCCTAGGTAACCATTCTATTAGAAGAACCTTGTTTTGTTTATTCAACTACCATATACCAAATTATAGGTAGTGGTTGCTACATTAATCCGTCAAGACTAAATATCGCTATGAAAGATCAAATCTTGTCATAGTCAACTCCTTGAACATTGTCGTAAACTTCTTTCCGACATGTAGACTATTTCATAGATGTTAAACATCCATGTCTATTTCTTTATAGATCCAAACACGACCGATAGGCTTCACGCCTTTCCGGAGGGTCTTGCAAGTTCAGAAACTTAATTTCTCGTGTATGGATACTATCACGGATTCTATGACTTCTAGTCATTTTATGGAGTCAGGGCCCATCATCGCTTCTTTGCATGCAGACAGTTCATCATTATCAAAACAATAACGACTTCTATTTCAAATCTTACTATTTGATTCTTACCGACCCACATGGTTCAATAAGAACTCTAATCTCCAAGATCACACCCTTTGTAATCACAGGAGCCATGAGCATTATGGCAGCCACCGGGACACTTTCCGGCGTTGCGCTACTTAGCACATATAGCTAAGGTTCAACAACCTTATCAAAGTTCTATTGTCCTCCCACTTAACTTTTCACGAAAAATTCCTTCTCAAGAAACTTGACGTTCCAAGCGACAAACTCTTTTGTCCTCGGTGTTATGGAGGAATTACCAAAAAATTCTTTGGGATAACCTATAAAGACGTGTTTATTCAACTTTGGTTGTAAACATTTTACTTATGCATAGCATACCAAAATTTAAGAAAAGACAATTCGGGTTTTATCCCAAACCATAACTCATATGGTGTCATTTCAATGGATCACGATGGTGCTCTTTTTGGTGTAAAAGCGGTAGTCTCTAAAGCTTTAATCCTTAAAACACAATGGCATTTTATAAATGACACCTTTGATCTTACCATGTCAAACAAGGTTTGATTTGATCTCTCAGACATACCATACTCATGTGGTTTATCAGGAAATGCAAATTTTCATGGAACAATTCCTGAAATCTTAGGTGTTTTGCTAAACTTGTAACTCAAATATCTTCCTTTATGATCAAATCATAAACTCTTTTATTTTCTTGTTACAATGATTTTTCACTTCATCTTGAAAGTCTTTGAACAATTTTCAAATGTTTCATACTTCTTCCTTATTAAGTACATATATATAGATATATTCACTCAAATTTCTAGATAAAGCATATGAAGCAAAAAGATCCATCGCATATGGCTACACATAATGGACTATATACATCAACATGCGTAATATCCAATAAGTTAGTCATTCGTTCCTCTTTGGCCTATGGAGTTTCAATTATCTCGAGGAAAGTTTCACAAGCATCAATTGATCAAAATCAAAAGACTCCAAAAATCCATCAACATGGAGTTTCTTCATGTTTACTTTCCAATATAATTAAAATAGCGATGTCACTTCATAAGTGATCTTCCAATCATTTGTCTTACAACATTTTAGCAATAATGTTTATGGATGTGATTTCTCCAACTAGACTTGTAAAAGTTCATCCATCCTTTATGGAATACGGTAATTATTTAAACAGCCATTGTTCTTGTAATACCGGAACAAAATAACAATTATTAAAACAAAATCTTGAAGGCTAGGTTTGACGACAACGAAAACACAATAACACTTTATTTGTTTTCGGTGAACATCATCACTTATTCTCTTGCCAGTTACTTAGGTCATTGCAGTTCATGAATTGTGTTGTTCTGTATGACACTTCACACCGACCAATTCGGTATCCAATACCTTAGAACCACATTGTTTAACAAGCAAGGAATACTACCATAACATGTATATCTTCTTCATACCTAAGTTGGACATCTCCAACCTTTTCTTTTCTGTCAAATATTTTATAGATTCTCTTTCAACAATTCCTTTTCTTTAAAAGAATCTATCAACATCATTAGTGGTGTCATTCACATGACACATAGTACAAAGTGTATATAGTCAAATACTAATACCTTTGGACTTGCACTTTGAAGTGGATCACCATCATCAAATGTTTGGTGTTCTTTCAAAATCCATTCTTTAGTAATCTATTAGTGTAGTAAACATTATACTTACATATTCTATTCATCCTTATCATGACAACTTTCATGATCAATCTACTATAGCCTATAAGGAAGAATCGTGAGTATAATGTTAGTTCCCAAAACCTTTTTTGGAGATCCAGATGCCTAGCATCTCCATCCTTCACAAATTCTCATACAATATGAGAACATGTATTTTTCTAAATTATACTCTATCATAATGCAACCAAAAACATTGTTTCAAATATCACAATATTTTCCACACATGATGGTTTCTAAAACAATTTTTTTCAGCTCCTAGATAATCTTGATATTAAAACAACTTTTGAATATCAATAATCATGGAGGCAAACATGATACTTTAGATACTAACATTGGAATTCTTACTCTTGATTTAATACTACTTACTAAACTTCATGGAGTAAACAGAGTTTGCATTAGGACTTCTAAACTTTAAATTGACATTCAAAACAATACGATACCAGTTCGTAAAGTTAATATCCAGAATTCTATAGTTATATTATCTCAATTGAAACTAAGCATAAGGTAGTGAACAGATGCCAACTACAACAAATTATGCAAATTCACTTTGATTTAGTTTATGAGAAATTGAGTTCGACTAATCCAAATTAGAAATGAACTCCCACTCGAAAACGACATCCCTCGTGCCTTTTTGGTGATTACATGAACCAAATCCACTACACCAAGTCCGATCATCACGTGAGTCGGTGTAGCTTCAAAGGCGAGCATCAATACGGGCATCACATCAACTATATGACTCATGCTTAACCTTTTGGTCCGTGTTCCGAGGCCATGTCTGTACATGCTAGGCTCACGAAGTAAGAACCTTAGTACTCGCATGTGTAAAACTGTCTTACACCCGTTGTATGAAAGCGTAGAGTCGAGTACACCCGATCATCACGTGATGTCTCGAAACACGATCAATAGAACGGTGCATACTTACGGAAGAATGCATTTTATCTTGATATTTAAATGAGGGATCATCTTATAATGCTACTAAAACGCCAAAACTAGTAATATAAGATGCAAACATCATATGTGTAAAGTGGAATGATATGGTCCATGCATTTGATCACCATCATGTGCATCATGGTATGATCTCTATCATTCCTTTGTGTGTAAGGCCAAGGTTTATGGAACTTACACGTTAGGTGTGTTATAAGGGTATCTACCATACATCTACTTACAACATTACCATATCATGACACTATCCCAGCAACAATCTAAACTAGACGCCTCTAATTTATCCATTGCAAGTTTTACGTCGCTTAGGGCTTTCGGAGATAGAACCGGTCTTACCTACGAACATGGAACCACAACGATGATAACTAAGTTATTAGCAACTTGTTGTAAATCAGATATTGACTATAGTAGGAGAGACAGACACCCGCCAGCCACTTATGCAAAACTAGTTGCATGTCACTCGTGGAACCGGTCTCATGTGCGATGACATGTAAAGTTGATCCGGGCCGCTTCATCCCACTATGCCACCAATATCCAAAATACATGAAAGATGCAATAACAAGATCATCATCGCCCACATATAAACATATGTGTACTACCCATGCAAAGCATCTACGCATAGATCAGGCTCTGATACCACTGTTGGGTTCGCAGCATAGAAAACAAAAAAATTCCTACGATAGGAACTTTCGCTAAGATCTATCTATTAGATACAAGCAACGGGTGGATATACATCCATAGAGAAGATAACAAAGCTTTGTTAACGAGATGGAACTCGTGGATTATGTAGTCGTACACTTGCCGATCTCAAGATCGTGATGAAGTCCAGCAGGTCCGGCTCCAGCACGTCCATCAGATCCAGCTCCAGTAAGTCCAGCACCACCAAGTCTAGCACCACAAAGCAGCGGTGCATCCGTGATCGCACACACGTCCGGTACCCCGACAACCTCCATCCCTCGCTCCAGCAAAGCAGTGGAAGCAGCAACTCCTTTCCAGATAAAGCCACCGGGAACATGTATCTCGCTAATCCGAGACCATGGGGAATAACTAGAGGGGGAGAGAGATCCTTCACGAGGAGGTGTGTGTTGTGAGGAGGAGAGGGGGGCCTTTTATGGGGAAGAGGAGGGCATCCAAGGGCCATGGCGTGGCAGCCATGGTGATGCCCCACCTCTTCCATCATTCATGTGGTGGATGCTCCATTCACATAAATATGCCTCCACTCACACTTCCACTCACATGCATTAAATTTCCACCAAATTTAATGCAAGTTCTCATTAAATAAAACTATTTTATTTATTTTATTCAGAATTTTGTTAATCACTTTAATTAACAAACATTCACATAAAACCCCTTGCAACATTTCAATATCACATGCAGAACCAGTTTCTGCAATTTCATCCGAAACAATTCCGGTTTCTATTGAAATGATTCCAGCACTTTCTTAAATCTTTATCTGAAACATATTTGCTCCAAATGAGGGATCATCTTATAATGCTAATAAAAACGCCAAACTAGCAATATAAGATGCAAATATCATATGTGTAAAGTGGAATGATATGGTCCATGCATTTGATCACCATCATGTGCATCGTGGGATGATATCTATCATTCCTTTGTGTGTAAGGCCAAGGTCTATGGAACTTACACGTTAGGTGTGTTGTAAGGGTATCTACCATACATCAACTTACAACATTACCATATCATGACACTAGCCCAGCAACAATCAAAAGTAGACGCCTCTAATTTATCCATTGCAAGTTTTACATGGCTTAGGGCTTTCAGAGATAGAACCGGTTTTACCTACGAACATGGAACCACAAAGATGATAACTAAGTTATTAGCAAATTGTTGTAAATTAGATATTGACTGTAGTAGGAGAGACAGACACCCGCCAGCCACTTATGCAAAACTAGTTGCATGTCAGTCGTGGAACCGGTCTCATGTGCGATGACATGTAAAGTTGCTCCGGGTTGCTTCATCCCACTATGCCACCAATATCCAAAATACATGAAAGAAGCAATAACATGACCATCATCGCCCACATATAAACATATGTGTACTACCAGTGCAAAGCACCTACACGTAGATCAGGCTCTGATACCACTGTTGGGTTCGCAACATAGAAAACAAAAAATTTCCTATGATAAGAACTATTATACGCCAAGATCTATCTACTAGATACAAGCAACGGGTGGATATACATCCATAGAGAACATACCTTCGAAGACAACAAAACTTTGTTAACGAGATGGAACTCGTGGATGATGTAGTCATTCGCTTGCAAATCTCAAGATCGTGTGGAAGTCCTAGCGCTGCAAACCAGCAGCGCATCCGCACTCGCACACACGTTCAGGCCACCGAACAACCTCCGCCTTCTCGCTCCAGCAATGCAGCGGAAGCAGCAACTTCTTCCAGACGAAATGCCACCGGGAACATGTATCTCGCTAATCCGAGACCATAGGGGAATAATAGGGGAGAGAGATCCTTCATGAGGAGGTGTGAGGAAGAAGGAGTAAGAGGGGGCCTTCTATAGGAGGAGGGGGGTACCCCTCACATCCCCCATTCATGTGGTGGTAACCCCCTCCACATAAATTTGCCCCTTAACATTCCCCTTTAAAGTCTTCACTTTAAATGCATTAAATTTCTCCAAATTTAATGCTCTCTCATTTAATAAAAATCTTTTATTAATTTTATTCAGAATTTTTTAATTACTTTAATTAACAAACATTCACATAAAACCCCCCTGCAACATTTCAATATTACATGCAGAACCAATTTCAGCAATTTCATCCGAAACAATTTTGGTGTCTATTGAAATAATTCCGGCGCTTTGCAATTCATTTGTCTGAAACATATTTGCTCCAAATGGTGTTGGTATCCCTTAAGTTTATCACCCTACAATCCGCGAATAATGCAGACATGATCGAGACCCCTCTCCGATCAATAATCAGCAGCGGGACCTAGAGATTCGTACTGACTCCCACACATTCAACGATGACTCTTGTGATTGTTTGAACCTTTAAAGTCGTAACTAAATCCCTTTGTCTCGCAATATATTACATGTCCGAGATTCAATCATCGATATCCAAATACCTAGTTTGATCTCATTACCGACATCCACTCTTCTCTCATTCCCGTGATATAACATTCTAGTGATCACATCACTTGCTTGCAAGCTATCTTAATGTGATATCACCGAGAGGGCCCAGAGTATATCTATCCATCATCGGGATTGACAAATTCCACTCTTGATCCATGAGCCTCAACATAACACCTTCGGAGTGTCTGAACCCACCTTTATAGTCACCCTTTTACGGTGTGACGTTTGATGTTATCAAGTCACTCTTCCGATGTTAGCAATTAACATGATCTCATGGTCTAAGGACTAAGATTACTTCGTATGATGTTATAGAAATATAAAAATAATGACTTTGATCATAATGCTATACTTCAGATGAATGTTCATCATATTATTTCACAAATGTTGTGACCTCGTTATTAACAACATCCAATGTCCATGATCAGGAAACCTTGATCATCTTGTTAATCAACGAGCTAGTTTATAAGAGAGGCATAACTAGGAACTTTTCTTTTGTTTATTAAACACACATGTATTAATGTTTCCAAATTAAGACAATCATAGCATGCAAAATAAACATTTATCATAAACAAGGAATAAGATAATAACCACTTATATTATTGCCTCTCGGGCATATTCCCTTCAGGAACTATACGGCCGGAATTTTTATTCCTGCCGTATAGTTGGTCGTTAAACTCTCTGTGTGCATAAAAAAATTATGTTTCTTCGAAAACTATTTATTTTTCCAGTAACTTAGTGATATACCTTGTTTTTGATAGAAAAATGACAGTAAATATTGTCGACTAACAATAGCATGAATAAAGCAGAATTTTAAGTACTACCAAACTTCTTCTCCTCAAATGGAGATTTCTAGCACTCTTTATTAAACATAAACTTAAACAAAAAACTTTACTCAAACCTTTATTTCACATAAGTTGCCTCCCATGAAGCTCTCTTTTATGGTCAATAACTTGACCTTGACGATACTCCCTTGGGCCAGATGAGTGGAATACCCACTTCAAAGTAATTGGCCTTCAAAGTGATGGCCTACTTTTCATCATGCTTGGCTTTCTTCTTCTTGGGGAAATGAATAACAAAAGGATCTCGCGAAGGCAATTGCAGCTTCACGTTCCCTTCATGCAGATTAATCAAAGCCTTAATAGTTTTTAAGAAAGGATGGCCTAATATAATAGGATCAGTAGCATCTTCATGCATGTCAACAATAACAAAATCAATGAAAGTAGGACAACCTTTAATGTGTACTAAAGTGTTCTCCTTAATTCCTACAGCTTGTTTGTAGGTAGAATATGCTAGATGCAATTTTAACTTAGTAATTTCAAAGGAGCCAAGATTTAACTTGTTAAAAAGACTCTTTGGAATTGTTGAGATGCTTGCACCTTGATCACAAAGTGCAGCTATCTCATCGGTTCCAATTTTAATCTTAATAGTATGCTCAAATATGTCATATAGTTTAACAGGTAATTTTTCAGCAATTTTCTTGTATTCTTCCTCAAGCTCGTGTACCTTTATAGCTACTTGATTGACAAAGTGTTGGTACATAGCTTCCTCACTACCTTCACTTACCAGAATATTGACGTTGATCCTTTTTACGAGATCTTCAACGGTGTAGCTTGGTGAAGGGGCATTACTATAGCCAAGTTCTTCAGGCTCCTCCCTTTGGATCCTCATCATTTTGAGTTCTTCAACAGGGTTGGGCTCAGCTTTACCTGCAAATTTAGCTAGAATGAGAGTTTGACTCTCGGTTATCTTACCTAGTTGTGCCTCAACGATCCTCGTTCTTTCTTGGAGGGCCTGCAAATCATTTCTCAAACTAACAGCTTGGTTAGATAATTTACCAAGCATGGCATCATGGTTCTCCGTTATTTTAACAAGAATATTGTTTTGTTCATTTTGTGAGTCTATAAAGACTTAAATGTTTCTTGGAGACTACCATTACTAGTTCCCATATTATTATTAGAGTTACCTGTAGGACTAGCATAATGTTTTTGAAAGTTGGGATTGTAGCTCTTCTTCCAAGCAGGGTTATAATCATTACGAGCTACGAAGTCTATTTCTTCAATATTTGTTTCAGGGATGGCTCTTACCTGGGTTTCCTTATCTTTTACGGCTAGTATGAGCTCATCCAACTTAGCATTGAGTTCTTCGTTTTCTTCTACTGAAATAGAGTTCACCTTCTTCGTGTTTGATCTTTCCACATGCCATTGGGCATGGTTGTCTTGCATATTGTCTAGCAGCTACTTCGCTTCGGTAATATATTTACCCATAAATTTTCCTCTAGCTATAGTATCAAGCATACACTTAGACACATGATTAAGAGAATTATAAAATAAATGGAGGATTAACCAATCTTCCATCCCATGACTAGGACAATTTCTTAAGCATTCTTTCATCCTCTCCCATGCAAGCGCTAGTTGCTCATGCTCTTCCTGTCTAAAGCTAGTAATATTACATTCTGAGTTGCATAGTCTTTGCAGGTGGGAAAAATTTAGTCATAAATAAAGAAGTACATCCCACCCATGATGTAATAGTATTTCTATGAAAAGATAGCAATCATTCATTTGCTCTCCCTCTTAGAGAGAAAGGAAATAAACGCAATTTGACCCCATCATGGTCAACGTCTTTTATACGCATCATATCACATATTTCAGTGAAAGTATTTAAGTGCATACATGTGTCTTCCACAGCAGAGCCTCCAAATTGATTATGTTGAACCAAACTTAAGTAATGGGGCTTAATTTCATAGTCATCAGCAGCGATTGTTGGCTGAGTAATAGGAGTACGCAAATAATCATTATTGGGAGTAGCAAACTCCCCAAGCTTCTTTTTAGACATACTTACTATGTTTTTGGGTTTTCTTAAGCAAAGAATTATAATAGTAAAAGCAAGAATTGAAAGGTTAACTAATTTTTTTGGTTTATCAAATAAAGACTAAAAGCAAACTAACAAAATTAAAAAACAAGAATTAAAACTAGCAAGGTTCCTAATAACCTCACCAGGGTAGCTATTGCTTCACCGGCAACAGGGCCAAAAAAAGGGTTGATACCTT
This sequence comes from Avena eriantha, assembly GCA_910589775.1. Lineage (NCBI taxonomy): Eukaryota > Viridiplantae > Streptophyta > Magnoliopsida > Poales > Poaceae > Avena > Avena eriantha. The sequence continues at coordinate 82,025,299 of OU342744.1, read as the reverse complement.
CGATCCGGATTACGGATGTAGTATAGCTTATTTTTCCCTAGTAGACCTAGGTTATCGAATCCTCAGGAAGCGAATGCGTAGTGAAGTTACTTTAACGGACCTTCGGGAGTTTTAGAATTCCTTTTGTGTTTTTACCGGACCAATAGCTTGCGTCTTTTTGTTATTGTCGATGATGGAGAAAGAGGGCTTAGGGTGTACGGTTTCACCTGTAGCTGTGCAAAACATTTGATGGGAATAAAAGATAGAAATAAAGTATGCGTGTACTTGTTAGAGGAAGATAAATTATATGTGGGCAGTGCATCCATAATTGCTATTGCCTCGACAACCGCTTATAGCGATAACCTACTAGTCTCATCCATATAAGAAAGAGAACTAATGATATGCATAGTGATGTCACCGTTAATCCCAAGAAAATCTCTCACATACAGCCGTACTACCCCTTCTGTTACTGGGGTTCCCAACCTGCAGATCAGTCATCACTCATACTCCCTATATCTGGCTCAACCCTCGGGGTCTTGGGTACCTGACAAGTCCTTGGATTGAGGCAAGAGAGGATACAATAATCATCATGTCATACAAACTAATACACGATCCTATCCATGAAAAATAACATGCACAATTGCTACATGGCTAGGCTGAAGCCCTTAGCCCAATGAGAATTACTCACACATAGAGATGAGATCAACAATCACAAACATTGTAATGAAAATCATAAGATTGATAGAAATAGTCTTACAATATCGTCAATCGAAGAAGAGATCTACTGTTACAAGTGGTGGAATATGGCTATGGAGATGGAGAAGGGTTTGGAGATCTGGAGGCGGCTGGTGATCTGTGGCAAAGGCTTTTTGGCGAGGTCTGGCTTGTTTTCTCGTCGCTCGAAGCTTCTTTATATAGGGGTCCCTTCACGAAAGTTTTTATGTTTGACCTAACGGTGGTGACGCCAACTATACGGCCGGAATTACGGCCGGAATTTCTGCTCCGGTCGTATAGTTGGTCGTTAAAGCGTCTGCCTCCATTGTACGGCTGCTGGTTTCTTCTGGTTGTTGGAAATCTCGTATCTTTGACTTTAATGTAGTGATTCCCTCCTTTAAATGATATTATCTGCGCAGGAAAAATATAAAAAAAGGATTGCATACCCCTCTGAATATTAGCATTAGTGGCAGGTTTTAGAGAGATATTTCATTAAAAATATGAATAATATCCAGTTTAAATGTGGACATAGATGGCTATATTTCAGAGCCATCAGCAACCCTCAATAAAAGGGTGATGGGATGTGTGAATATAGTCTGGAAGATGAGGTTTGAGTCTGTTAGCTAAAGATTTTGCAATATTCTTGTAAATAACATTGTACAGACTCATGGGTCTATAATCGGCCAGGACAAGAGGAACCAACTTCTTAGGAATTAAAGCAATCTGAGTGTCATTTATGTGAGAAGGAAGGATGCCAGATTCAAAGAAGGATCTTGCCAACATAGTGACATCGTCTCCTATCAAGCTCCAAGTAGTTAAGTAAAATTCAATATTGAAACTGTCTAGGCCTAGCGAGGCATTTCTTTTCATTTCGTTGAGAGTCTCCACTTTTTTGCATCTTTTTTTTGGGACAGGCTCTCTGGGTCCAAAAACGTGTGTTGCCGTGGAGCCTGGCTCCACGCCTACGACAACCAATCACGCCCTTTGTACCCGTCGACTAGTGTGGCTTTGTGGCTGTGATCATGGAGGTGTATCCCGTTGCATATGCACTTGTTTGATCTGCTCCTTGAGTGTGTTAAGCTCTTACTGCAATGGCTTTTTCTTCCCGTGCCAAATTCTGAGGGCTCCTGCAAGGTGATTAGTTCTTCTAGTAGAAAAGGATTGTCTCGAACTTGTAGACCAAACGGTTGAGCATGTGATTGGAAGTCATGTTCTTGGAGCCACCAATTTTCAAATTTAAAAATCGTTTTATTCTACAGACAGAACTATCCGCGGAGAGTAAAATTGCAGCATGATCACTATTCACTAAGACTATGAATGATAGGCATATTATACACATTATGGGTGATTCAAATTCTAAATTCATAACTTTTGATGAATATCTCAATGGTATAAGTTGTATTGCATGATCATGTCTTACAAAATCCGAGAAGAATGTATACATGGATCAATGAGTAGTATTTTTGAATTATATGAACTTATAAATTCAATATCTCAAGCTAGGAAGCTCCAAAATTAGCGATTCGAATTTATAAATTAGGGGCCAAAAAGGTAACCAGTTTTGAAAGTTGAATGTTTACATTGTCCGGAGTTGAAGGTGAGTAACCAGACCTGCACCATCATCGGGTTGACTAGAAAATTTTACTTATATCTCTATATCTCTATAAAGTAATACTACTAATATTTCTCATCTCATCAGCAATTGACCTTGCAAGTTCAACGCAAGGTACATGAAGTTAGCGAAACTTTTGTACAGTATAAATTCCATCTCAATTTTGTTTTGCACAGTCAGTACACAGTTCAATCGGGCAAGCGTGAAAAATGCATCAAATAAACACTGCATTTCTCACAGGCCCAGCATGTCTGTTCTATCAGGGGATATAATACATTGGGTTGGGGAGCTTGAAGGAACGGGCACTCATGGAGTAGCCTAAGAGATCACTCCATTGGTCCCCAGAATTGCCTAGGATCTTGTACCCCTCTGCCTCGATCTCCTTCCTCTTTTCAGATTTGTAGGCCGTCGCCGTTTTCTTCCTGTCAGCTGTTGCCCTGGTCATGTTTCAGAGTTACATTAGTATGCAGAAATGAGGAACACTAGGTTGGCAAAAACGTGCTCAGCATACTCCAATTTCGACACACGGTGTTCCACTGACCCAATTGGGAGGATAAACAATTAGTTTTCACCCTTAGCTGTTTTGAGGTTGTGATAGTTGAGTACTACTAACTTTTAGATTTGAATGGAAGGGCTGACACCGAATTAAGATATGAAGCACCTATCAAGCAAATTGGATGTTGGAAAGCTGAATTGACCCAATTGAGAGGATAAAACGAGATTAGTGTTGTTAAATTCAGCAAGACAACATTATGATTTCACCCTTAGCTTATTGGCAAGTTGTGGTGATGCCATATGAACATTTGGACTGGCAGTAAATTCAGATCTGAAGCAGCTATGGAGCATTCGGTACTGGTACCAACATAATGAAGAACTGAAACACTTGGCAATGCAGGAATTCCAATTGATGTCTGAAGCAGTGATTATATACAGCACCCGCATACATGCCAAAACTGACGAGCAAACTCTATAGAAATGGCCATGGGCTAGTCAGGTTATTTGGACAGTCAACATCACAACTACGGTACTACCTAAATTTTCCATGGAGAATGCAATGCGCGGTGGCAACAGGTGCATGGACGGTGAAGCTGTACCTTAGTATGAGCTTGTCCCACTCATGGAAGCCTTCCCTCTTGAGATTGTCGACGGTGACGGCCTCGTGGCCCTCGCTGCGGCCGGTGAGCAGGAATGTCTTGAACCCCAGGTCGCGGACCTCCCTGTAGAGCGTCAGGCTGGACGGGATCGCCGGCGCCTCCCCCTTCTCCACCCACTTGTCGAACTCGCGGTGGTCGAACAGCTCGAGCCTGCAGGCCATTTTGAAATCGAGCCCAATTCACGAATCGAACTTCCTGCCCTGTCCAGCAATTTCGAAGAATCGAGGGGCTGGGTGGTGACTCACCCGTATCCGTGCTCCGCGTAGTAGGGCAGGTTGGAGAGGAGCGTCTCGTCGACGTCGAACACCCACGCGTCGGAGGCGGCGTGGTCAGCGGCGGCGGCTGCGGCGCGGGCGTAGGCGGAGGCCTCCCGCGCGACGAGGTCGAGGTCGGAGCGGTAGGCGGGGCCCGTGAGGTAGCGGCGCACGTGGGGCGCGCAGTCCTCGGGCACCGCGGTCCACGGCGCCAGGTTGTTGGCCTCCCCCGCCATCCTCCAGCTCGCGCACCGCAGCTCCGTCTCCTCCTCCGCCCCGCCCTCGCCGACGCACCTCTCCTCGGTGGGCAGCTCGAGGACGAGCGGGCGCGGCAGCAGCACGTGCTGGGCGGCCTCCTCGGACGCGCGCTCCGCCTCACTGGCCGCCGCCGCGACGGCGAGGAGCAGCCCCACCAGCAGGAGCAGGTGGCGCGCCATGTCCGCCGCGGAAGATTACCGGGCTGCCGGCGCGGGGCCGGCTCGGGTGGGGTCGGGTGGCCCGGAGGGGAGGTCGGTCGGCCGGCACGCACGTGGGGCGGGAGGGACGAGGGGTCGGGAGGCGCGTGCGTGCGTGCTGGCCTGGCCTGGCTGGTTCCTACGAATTCGGCGCGGCTGGAAAGGGGAAATGGCGTGGGACGGAACGGAGCAGCGGAAGGTGGGGGAGGAAGGCGACGGCTTAAATAGGCGGGGCGGAGGAGGCGTTTGGCTCCGGTGAAACGGAATGGGGAGCGGGGAGTTTGATTCGAATCTGAGGGAGGAGGATTCGTCGATCGTTGCTTAGGGTCGGGGTTGCTGGTGACGTGCCGCTCACGGATTGGGTGGCCGCGCTGGCGCGCTCTCCCTCCTGCTCTGCTCTGGTCGGCGCCGCGCCGGCGTGTGCAAAGCCATTTGGCAATCTCTTTCTTCTTTTTTTCTTTTTGATTGATGATCAACACACAGGGTACAGCATCACGAAATGGTAAACGTTGAATCCAATGGAGTTGACCCCTGCACCGACCTTGCTTTCTTGTTTGTCTTTCTCAAGCAGAACTTTCTTTCTCGTTAAGAGACCGTCGATAGCGATTTTTAGAACTATATCCAACACGGTTTTAGTTGTTTTCTTCATTTTTTTTTGCTATGTGTTTTCTTCAATATTAGCACTTACCAAGATGCTTAATTAACACGGCAAGATATACTATGTCCACAGTACGAGCGGAGATTTTCGGCTCCCAAGCTATAGTTGGTCATGTTATTTAAAAAAAGTAGTACTAGTAATATTTACGAGTTTCTAAAGTAATTTGGAACACAAATCCAGACGTAGCCAATGATGTATCCTACGGGCATGTGAAATGCTAATTTTGAATACTTCTTTCTATTCTAAACTACTCAAAAATTGACAAGGCGTGGATCTCGGTATGCATATATTTTCAGATCTCCAAATTTATCGGATTTTTTTATTTCCCGTGGTACAAAGAATTTCGGATTGTAATTTTGCATGCTTCTATGGTACAACATTGACCGCTGTAAATATGATCATTTTTTTTAAATGTATGGACACTAGCGCTCGAGAGAAAAGGACACTTTCCGTGATACTTACAAGTATTAGTTTAAGAAAAGTACTTCTATTTAGGGAAATTTAAGAATGTACTACTACTTCAGGTGTAGCTGTTTGTGTGTGTCTCAAGGGAAAACGACATGGATAATCCATATTTATCTTCTGTAAGAATCGTATCTTGATACAGCAAAAGGATGGCCATTCATCACCAGGTTAACCTGCTAAAATGAGACAGAGACCGTGTACCTGGAGTCTTTCCAAATGTTGGATAAAGAAGGAAGATAAGTGGTAGACCACAAGAGGAAAAAGGGATGACATATTGAAACGGAGAAAGTAACAGCAAGAGAGTAAAAGCAAGGCTGAAAGCTACAGATAACCAGCCTGGTGTGAAACGGAGAAAGATCGAAAAGCACCACCCCTTGAGCAGGACTATGGACCTCCGTGGAACGGTAGTTGCTCTGGCCTGATTGACCAGCCCCAGCAATCAACGCTTCGCCCTTACTAGACGAGAATCACTCAACACTATGGTTGTAATTTCAGAGAAGAAACGTCTCGACACACTCCGCAATTTGAGTACACATGTGCCAAGTGATCTAACAAGTGATTAGCCTGCTCGATTCTTTTGCAAAGTGGTGAGCATAGAAAAAAATATAGACTAACGAAATGGAATATTTGCAGATCCAAGGATCAGGGGGTTTGGGAATTGAGGTATTGGAAATAAAAAATAAATGTCTCTTGAGCAAATGGCTATATAAATTACTGTCTAAACAAGGGGTATGGCAGAAACTTCTTCATAATAAGTATTTGAGAACCAAAACTTACAAACAAAGCCGACGGATTCTTCATTTTGGAAAGGCATAATGCAGGTAAAATATGGTTTTTTTTTTACCAGAGGGATCTTTAAAGTGAGGAATGGGGCTATAACTCGCTTTTGGGAAGATGTTTGGTCAGGGGATGCGCCCCTTGCCCAACAATAACCTACTCTTTATAATATTGTTCATAGAAAGAACGTCTCTGTACATGAAGTACTCTCTCATAACCCTCTTAATATTGGTTTTAGGAGAAATTGGAACGGGACAAAATGGGATGTATGGCTGCATTTATGTCAGAGACTGATGCAAGTTAACTTAACTAATGAACCAGATGTTTTTTGGTGGAATCTTACCACAAATAGGGTTTTCCAGTAAAATCTATGTACGAGTACTTGATGAATGATCATCAAAATCCTCCTAAGAATTATCTATGAAAACTTAAAATACCTCTAAAAATTAAGATCTTTATATGGTTTCTGCATAAAAAAGTTTTGTTAACAAAAGATAATTTATTAAGAAGAAATTGGAATGGATGCAAGAAATGTTGTTTTTGTGATGGTGATGAGACAATTGAACACCTCTTTATTTCATGCCCCTTTGCTAAAATTATCTGGGTATTGTTTTCTTTACATATAATCTTCCACCCCCTATACACCTCCGACCATTTATTACCAATATTATTGCTAATAAAGCTAGTATACGTATAGGGGTATCGGCTTTATGTTGGGCTATATGGAAATATCGCAATAATATTATTTTTAACAAGGTTCGAGTTCAATCTTTGTTGCAGGTTATTATCTCAGCTTCCTAATGGATCTAGCTCTGGGCTTTTTTGCTCTCAGAGCAGTTACGCTCTACGATGGTTTCTGGATATAGCCGTCTGGTGATGGTTGCTCAAGATATCTACTACCAGTCTATGTGACGTCATGCTAATAGATTGAGAGATGTTTAGCTTGTGCCTGCTATCCATCTGTAGCTTTTCTAGATTTTTCATAGGGTTGGTTGTTTCAACCTTCTTGATTCTTGAATTGTAACTTTGGCACTCCAAACTTTTCTTGTAACTTTGGCACTCCAGACTTTAAAGTAATGGGCTGTGTAGATACGTCCCCATTTCGAAAAAAAAGGTGATTAGCCTGCTTTCCTGGTGTACATAGGTCATGACGCCTCATGCCATGTAGATACGTCATACACGGTTCATATGCAGGGCGAGGTAGGTCAGGGCATCTTTGAGCTCCTTGATCTTGAAGTAGGCTATGCTTACCTGAGCAAGACGAAGAAGATTATGCCACGGCTTTAAAGGGAAATTAACACAGGATTAACCCACTACTACCTGACATACTACTCTATAGCCCAGCAAACCTCATGCCGCCATGTCTAGATGTGTCATACACGATGCACGTATATTTACATGCCGCTAACACTAGAGGGTCTAAACATGACCAAATGCCACTTAGCTGGTAGATAACTCAAGTAGCACACCATTGTGAACTGCCCTAATCTTCGTCGAAATACTTGTCCTCCGCGTCATAGTTGGCTTCTCTGGACCAATGGTCATCCAGCAACTCGTCGTTGTCGATCTGAGGATAGTCCATATGCTCCGAGTCTTCGCCTGACAGGAATTTCTCGTGCATCACTGAAGTGAACTGGTCGAGCTGATCTTGCATCTCTTCCACGGACAGCATCTCCTTGAAAGTCCCTGCAGGGGAGCCTACAGTGCCGTTGGGGGGCCCACCAGTGTCTTCCTGTGCAACTACCTGGAATCAGGGGTTAGACTGAAAATGAGCATCTTCTATTCTGTTATTATGGTAAAGTTTATTATGGGAAAATGAAAACAGGAAGAAAAAGATAATCTTCTACAATTGGAAAATGGAAGATAGAAAATAATTCTAGTCTAAACTTGGAGAGAAGCTAAGCTATCCCTATTTTCATTCCAGTCAAATAGTAACAAATTGCAAATATCATAAGTCTGAGCCAGAAACCACAGTAACTGGAAGATAATCTTTTAAAGTTCAGATTGACCAAGTCAGCATACTAGCCCAACTGATATAGATTGTCATTTCTCCAGAACACACATACAAAGTTGTACCATTACGTCTCTGTCCTAGTCAAGAACTTATCCAATGATCAGGTTCTACTTAAATGTACAGAGTAATATGTGAGGCACCTATTCTTTTCAGATTAACCACATGGATATACTCTCTCCGTTCCAAATCAATTGACTCGGATTTGTGTAGGATATACTCGAAAAATACTGCAGAGTCAAAGATGACCGGATTTGTATGTAAGTCTGACGACAGCTACAACCGTGGTGGCTATACAAAATTCACGTATGCATACCTTCCAGGAAAATAACATGTAAATCCTAGTTTCCTAGAACGGGTCTGATAATATCTAGCTAGAACAATGTAGCAGTTCCACAGTACCAAACGAAGAAGGACTTTCATATAAAAACATGAAGAACATATACCCCTTCCTCCATCTAAACTGTAAACCTATCCTAGCACAAACATAACCTATTAATAAGATATTGTGGGAGAGCCACGATCCTACACTAAGGGAACTGTAAAGCATCCCTCTGAAGAAAAGGTAATTTTCCGCCTAACCATTTAACTCAGTTTGATGCAATATTGTCATACCTCCAAAATGACTAATCTTCTGCATCCAAATACTTCACAGTTTAGAATGCAAGGCAAAACTATTTTCCATATTGACATATCACACAGCACACCGACACGGATTAAAAAGTAAGATTAAACATTCAAGAACCACCTAGTTTGGTAGGATCATAGGAATAAGTCCACAGTAGTTACAACGATATGTATATCTGCATAATCAATGTAAGGGCAACTGCACCGCTTGAACACAAACTTATGCAATTCTATGTAATTGCAAGCATTAGAAATGTAACAAAGTTGTATAACTCTATGCAAGTACAAGCAATGTAACACAGAAATCAAGCACAATCCTAGTTTCCTATAACAAGTCTGAAATATCTATTTAGAACTTAGAACAATTTCCGTACGAAGAACGAATTAGTTTCCTAGAACAGGTCAGATGTATCTAGTTACAACGTAGAACAATTTCCGTACGAAGAACAAATTTCACACACAAAAATGAATAATAGACTCCCTCCGCCGTCAAAATTGTAAACATATCTTAGCACAAAACTAAACTACCAACAGGCTATTGTGGGAGACCCACAGTTCTGCACTAAGGGAACTGTAAAGCATCTCTGCAAAAAAAAGGGGGGAATTTTCTGCCTTATAATTTAGCTCAGTTTGATGCAATATTGTCATACCTGCCACACGACTTATTTTATACATCCAAAGACTTCACACAGTAGATTGCAAGGCAAAACTATTTTCAATATTGACAAATTGCACAGCACGCCAACAGTACACATGATCAAAATATAAGATAAAGCATTTAGGAACTTCCTTGTGAGAACGGATCAGAAGTCATAACGAGTTGTAGATCAGAACAAATCAATGTAAGCGCAACTACATCGGCTCAATTCAATGTGAAGTGCCGGCAATGTAAAACAAACTTGCACAATTTTGTGTAAGCACAAGCAATGTAACACATAAATCAAGCAGAATCAAGTGTCAGAACATGTAAACAGCAATACTAATCTGCAGTGAACAAACCTCAGTCGCTCGTCTAATATCCTCCATGTTGATGTCATTTTCCTCCTCTTCTTCCTCTTCCTCTTCTTCCTCCTCCTCTTCCTCTTCTTCCTGCTCCTGCATCGGCCGCTCAACAGGACCACCCACCCACTCTCCGGGATCAACCCCTCTCCTAATCTGCTCCCCACGAATCTTCTCCACAATCACGGCCTCCTCGGCCCGCCGCATGAGCGTCTCGGACCACCTCTCCCCGGGCCGCACCATGGCCCGCCCGACCGGGTCCTGGAACCTCCCAAGGTACTCGTGGTGCAGATATGGCTCCCGCTCCCGCATCGCCTCCTCGGAGAAGTACTCCCCCTCGCGCACCAGGCGGTGGAGGAACGCGCGGCGCCGGTTGCGCACGCGCGCGGGGGTGGGAGCTTCCCCTGAGGCGGCGGCGCGCAGGCGTCCGAGGTGCCAGCCCACCTCGTATTCGTCCCGGAGCGCGTCGAATGAGGCGAGCTCGTCGGGGAGCAGCGCCGCGCCGTAGCGCTCGAGGAAGAGCGAGGCGTCGCGGGAGAGGAGCGCGAGGAGGGCGGACTTCCGGCTCGCAGGGGACGGCGGGGAGGACGTCGGCGAGGAGCGGAGGAAGGCGGTGGGGTAGTAGAGGCCGTCGACGGCGGAGAGACGGGCGGCGATGCGGTCCATCGCCGCGGGCTCCATGGTGGTGGGTCGGCGCCGGAAGGGTTCGGGTTCTGCGGTTTAATGGGTTTGGGCTTTTTTCAGCGTTTCGGTAGGGCGGTGATTTTAGTCGGTTGGTTAGCTTGTGGGCCACAAGTGGAGATGTTAAGGGGAGGTTTGGGCCGATCAGATCAGCCTATATATAAAGTGTTTTTCTTAAGATGCCTATAAAAGCTCCATCTGCTCAAAACAAAACAAAATAACTCCCTAAAAAAAACGCTCTGTACGTGATGCTACTATGTGCAAGAGTTATATACTGTACTAGTGCGTCTAGCTCGATTTATACTTCACACTTGAACTTTGCAGAATTTTAGCAGCCGGATGAAATCTGTTTAATCATAAACAATGTTTCCCGCCAAATTGCGCCGAGACGGACGCCACGTGGATGTGGGTCCCACTAACAGGAGAGCAACTGTCCTGTAAATTTGCACTTAGCCCTTCGTGGTAGCGGATGGTTGCCGCGATCCATGTGATTGCCGTGTCGTCTTGACGGTGGCTTCCCTCCTCGAACAATCGCTAGTCTTCTCGATCCAGCAAGTTGTCGTCTCTCCATGACTTCCTCTTTGTCGCTTCCTTTTTCCCTCACTCGAACAGAACAATCTAGAACCGAAACGGCAATAAGGCGGTGGCTTATGGACTAGATGCGGAGAGGGTTAAGTGCAAATTTCTAGGACACCTGCGTACGTGTGGGTTCATGTTCGACGGTAAACACGGCTTTGGACTAAATCAAATCCAATTGACTAAGTATATGGTTAAAACAAGAGCCACATACACAAATACACAAACTTCTATTGTATTTAATATTTAAGACTATGTGCAAGACCGCTTTTACTCGAAGTCAAAGGCAACCTCAAGCACCTCTCGGATCGACCTGTCCTCTCAAGCTCGGTCGCTCCTTCACTCAGGGCATGCGCATCGTGTGAAAAAAGAGGTCTATGAACATTTAGCCATAGGTGTAAACGCCGGAGCACGTATAGCTAAGAAGTTTTTTTCTAGCCTCGAGTCTTTTACTGGACACATATAGCTACAAGAAAATACAAGAAAAGATCTTTGGTAAGAAGAAAATGATAGAAAAAGAATCTCTAGAAAAAGTTTTTATTCTAACAGAGGGGCCTACTAGTGTGTCTAAACTAAACGCTGGAGCATGGAGTATTTGGTTTTGCTAGACACATTTGGTAGCCTACATTCCCTCCAAATCGGCCAGGGCGAGACGAAATGGCCTGTTTGGTTTCCCGCGCGACCATTGCGTTGTGGCCAGCGCGGCCTGTAAAACACCCTAGGGCCAGGCCCAACAACAACGCTTGAATCGATCGTTTCCGTGGAGCCATGCTTTGGAGCTGCAAAAAAGAGACGGTGGCGTGCGCTTGCCATCCGCGGGGAGCAGGCGGGAAACGGAAGTTTCCTGGCCCTGCTTCGCGCCAAGAGTACCCTCACCTGCTGGGATGGCTCACCCTACGCATTGGCCCTCCCCAAAATCCCCCTCCTCTTAATTCGACACCACGCGCGGCGGTGACGGCATAGATCTACCGTACCCGACGGTTCCTCCTACTCCGGCTAGTGAGTGACGGTCAATCGCATCGAAGCGCATCTCCCTCCTTCTCCCCGGTTGCACATCGCCATGGGTGAGGTAACCACCGTGAATCCCTCTCCCCTACTTTTTCGATTAGGGCTGAAGCACTGATTTAGGAAACTCACTGTAGTTCCGCATTGTTAGGCCGACATGATGGCGTTTATCCATCAGACAACTGCACTTATAGCAGTGATTCAAGCCTACATCATGTTGTTGCACAAGAGAGCTGTTAGGTGGGTTGCGTTTCCTCGACTATGGTACAATCCTATATGTACGCGAGATCAAGAAAGGATGGCCAATCTGAACTACATCTACAACTGCAATGATGTAGAGTCTCTGAACATGCTTAGGATGAGAAGAACCCCCTTCTTTGTAGTTGTCGCAAGGTTAAGGACGAGTGGACTTTTGGTAGATAGAAGACACACCTCAGTGGAATAACAAGTTGTGATGTTCCTTCATGTGGTTGGCCATAACCAGAGGTTTAGGGTCATCCACAGAACTTTCAGAAGAAGCATGGAGATAATATGGCGCTATTTCAACCGAGTGTTGCATGCAATCGATGAACTGAGAGAGGAGATGATCAAGTCGCCTACGGGCCAAACACTAGAAAAGATACGCAATAGCATGAGGTGGATGCCATATTTCAAGGTGAGCATGTGTTCCCTTGTTTTATCATTGCATCCTTCGATTGAGTCCCATGTTTTCCCCTTTTCTCATTTCATCCTTGTGTTTCTGTAACAGGATTGTATTGGTGCAATCGATGGTACTCATGTTACTGCTTGAGTTCCAAGATCAGAATCTGCATCTTACAGGGGAAGGAAGCACTATACCATCCAAAATGTACTAGCTGCTATTGATTTCGACATGATGTTCACATATGTGCTAGCTGGTTGGGAAGGATCAGCTCATGATGCAACCATCCTTGCTAACAGCATGTCTAGGCCTAATGGGATCAATATCCTTAATGGCAAGTTCTATCTAGGAGATGCTAGATATGGCTGTCGCCCTGGTGTTCTTCCACCCTTCGGGTCTACCAGGTACCATCTCAACGAGTTCACTGGAAGGAACATGCCACAAAATGCCAAAGAGCTCTTCAATCTCAGACACTCCAGTCTTAGGGTTACCATTGAGAGGTCATTCGTTGCTTTGAAGAACAGGTTCAAGATCCATGATCAGAAGCCATTCCACACCTTCCCCATCCAGGTAAACCTACCGCTTGCATGTTGCATACTCCACAACTGGATCTTGGGGTATGGTCTTGATTCGTATGTGTCGGATGAGGAGAGTGTGATTCTTGACGAGAATGACACTGGCCATGGCGTCAAAGCATCTGGCAATTAAGCTTGGAAGGAGAAGAGGATGGAGTGGGCAACGACAATGTGGAATGTCAAAGGCTCCACCACGATCTGAGAAGAATAAGAAGAAGAAGAAGATGATGATGATGATGATGATGATGATGAGGATGAAGATGAAGAGAAGAAGGTTGTAGTACCCCATCCCCTCCCCCGGTTCATGAACAATAATCATGATTGACTATGCTTGTGAGCTGCCATTCGTATGAACTAGGATTGTGTGATGATGAACTGATGTACTTCCTATTCGTAGTAGCTAATGTTTGTTTGTCGATGAACTTCCTATTGGAGATATAGAAGGGTAAGATCTGTTAGGGTAATAGATGCTTGTATTACCAGAGGGCCAAAGGCCAGAATATATAGTACATGTATAGGTGCAAATATACAGAAAGCCCCCTAACATATGGGGAAACTACAATATACAAATATACTCTAACACCCCCCCCCCCCTCAAACTCATGGTGGATCCACAACACTGAGTTTGGAGAGTAAGAAATCATGCTGTGCGCGGGTTTGTGCCTTTGTAAAGAAATCTACCAACTGCAAGTCTGAAGGCACATAATGGAGCGCAACAACCTGATCCTGCACCTGAGCACGTGTATAAAAAGCATCAACACCAATATGCTTGGTCAGCTCATGCTTGACCGGATCACGTGCAATACTGATAGCACCTGTACTGTCTGACAAAAGTGGAGTGGGTGTCGTAACAGAGACCCCAAAATCTGCAAGCAACCACCGTAACCAGGTCACCTCAGCGGTCACCAAAGCCATAGCCCGCAGCTCAGCCTCAACACTCAAACGGGAAACCGCTACTTGTTTCTTCGTCTTCCAAGCAACAAGTGAACCACCAAGAAACACACAGTAAGCAGAAAGTGAACGACGATCCGTAGGATCATTCGCCCATGTAGCATCCGAGTAGCACTGGAGCTGGAGAGAGCTAGAACGAGGGAAGAAAAGGCAACGAGTAATCGTGCCACGGAGATAACGAAGGACACGGAGGAGATGACTGTAGTGAACAGTGGTAGGAGCTGAGACAAACTGGCTCAGAATATGAACATGATAAGAAATATCAGGACAAGTGACAGCAAGATAAATAAGACTCCCAACAAGATGGCGATAACGAGTGGGATTGGGAAGAGGATCACCATCAGTAGGACGAAGCTTAACATTAAGCTCCATAGGAGTCTCAATGGTGCGCTCATCTGCAAGAGCAGCCCGAGCAAGAAGATCCTGAATATACTTTTCCTGAGAGATAGAAAAGCCATCCGAAGTGGAGGAAACCTCAATCCCAAGAAAGTAGCGAAGCGGACCAAGATCAGTCATAAGAAACTGATCACGGAGACGAGCCTTGAGAAAGGCAATATACTCAGGATCATCACCAGTAATGATCATATCATCAACATAGAGAAGGAGAAGAGTGCGTCCACGAGGAGAAGTGTGAACAAAAAGTGCTGGATCATGAGAACTAGGAGAGAAACCAGCAGCAGTCACCACAGAGGTAAAGCGCTCAAACCAGGCATGAGGGGCCTATTTCAGGCCATAAAGAGAACGTCAAAGACGACAAACCATCCCATCGGGAACAGAATAGCCAGGAGGAGGCTGCATATAAACCTCCTGACTCAACTCACCATTAAGAAAAGCATTCTGAACATCAAGCTGGGACACAGACCAGCGTCGAACAGAAGCAACAGCAAGAAGAGTACGCACAGTGGTCATATGGGCCACAGGGGCAAAAGTCTCATCATAATCACGGCCGTGTTCCTGCTGAAAACCACGAGCCACAAGACGCGCTTTATAGCGCTCAAGAGATCCATCAGAGCGGGTCTTAATTTTATAGACCCACTTACACGTGATAGGACGAACACCAGAAGGAGGAGAAACAAGATCCCAGGTGCCAGTGCGCTCAAGCGCAGCGATCTCCTCAGCCATGGCAAGCTGCCATTCAGGATGACACGCGACATCCCGATAAGAAGTCGGCTCGGAGACGACAGAGAGACCATACTGACTAGGAGAGTAACGGTCTGGAGCACGATGCTGACGAACAGGCCGTGAATAAGGAAGCTCATTCGTGGAAGATGACTCATCCGAAGAGGATGAAGAAGGAACAGCGGAGGAAGGGTCCAAAGCCGAAGAACGGGGAGAACTAGGGGAACTAGACGGAGGAGAGGATGGCGCCGAAACCAAAGGAGGCGCATCAGAAGGGGGAGATGGAGGAGAAGGGACAGCGGAAGGTGTATCAGGAAAAAGAAGAAAAGAGAGATCATCCGTTGGGTAAGTACCAGAGGTGGGGCGAGGATAGAAAGGACGCGTCTCATCGAACGTGACATCACGAGAGATGCGCATCCGACGACCAACGGGGACCCAACAGCGATAGCCCTTATGCTCATCATTGTAGCCAAGAAAGACACACTCAACAGACCGAGCAGTCAGTTTGGTGCGTTCGCGAGGAGGGAGAAGGACATAGCAAACGCAACCAAATAAACGAAGAGTCGAGTAGTCTAGACAGGTACCAGAGAGACGCTCGAGAGGAATGCCACCCTGAAGAGCAGCAGAAGGCTGGATGTTAATGAGGTAAGTCGACGTAGCGACAGCCTCAGCCCAGAAATGCGGTGGAAGAGAGGAAGCAATCAACATAGCACGGGTAGTCTCAAGAATATGACGATGCTTACGCTCGGCGACACCATTTTGAGCATGGGCACCGGGACATGAGAACTGAGCAAGGGTGCCCTGCTCAGCAAGGATGCCACGCAGGTGCTGGGAGATATACTCTCCTGCAGAATCAGCACGAAACACACGAATAGGCGTGGAATACTGAGTACGAACCATGGCCACAAAGTGCTGATAAACAGCAAGCACCTCACTGCGAGAGCGCATAAAAAACAACCAGGTGTACCGTGAAAAATCATCAATAAACAAAATATAGTATCGATGGCCCCCTTTTGAAGCAAAGGGAGCGGGACCCCAAACATCTGAATGTACTAAATCAAAAGGTCGCTGAGATACAGACACACTAGTAGGATAGGGAAGCTGAATCTGTTTGCCTAACCTACAACCCTGACACGAATGTAAAGACGACACATCTCCTGAGACAGGCCCCAGAAGATCACGACAAACTAATGACGATAAACGGGAGCCACAAAGATGACCCAGCCGATGATGCCACTGCTGAAACGAGCCAGTGATAGAAGCAGCAACCGCAGGAGAAGTGGCAGAGGAAGTGTTAGCGGAAGGAACGCAAAGCCAGTCTAACTCCCATAGCCCTGGAGACTCAATGCTGCGAGGGCCAGCTCCAACCAGAGCATGTGTACAACGGTCCTGAACAGCACAAGAATCAGCGTCAAGAATGACACGACAACCAGAGTCAGTAAGCTGACTAGCAGAGAAAATGTTCATATTAAGATTGGGAACATGAGAAACATCAGGAACATAGAAAGAGGAAGTAGAGAGGGTGCCTCGACTGGAAACAGGAAGAGAGGTACCATTAGCCGTAATAACACGGACAGGAAAAATAAGAGAGCGAAGAGCAGAAAGAATAGAAGACGTAGAATTCATATGAAAAGAAGCTCCAGAATCCAGATACCACGGGGATGACATACCTGACTGTGTAGAAGGTGATGGTCGCGCGGTGCTAGAAGAGCTAGGCACAGAACCAGCAGTACCCGACAAGGAAGAGCCTGTAGCAGTGAGCAGACTACGAAGACCACGTGTAATATCATGATCAGACAGTGCACCAGCAGGAGGTCCAGAAGCAACGGCAGAAGATCCTGAAGAACCAAACTGCCGACGAGCAAGATACTGCTGACGTAAGCGGGGATCCCTTGTCTAGCAGCCAGAGATATCGTGGCCAGGCTTGCCACAGTGGGCGCAGGGAGGACGAGAACCACGAGACTGCTGAGGCTGACTCTGACCCTAGGCCGGTGGAGCAGAGAGTAGCGGCGGTGCTAGAGATCGCGACGAAGCCGGCGACACGGGGGAGGGCACGAGCAGCAAGAACAGAAGGAACCTCAAGAAGACCAGCACCACGAAGACGAGTCTCCTCAGCACGAAGCTCAGCCAGTACCTCAGAGAGTGGAACACGACCACGGGCAAGCAGCTGGGCACGACGCGGTTCAAACTCCTTGCGGAGCCGCGACAAGAACTCAAAGACGCGCTGAAACTCTAGATCCGCGCGCACAATCAGACAGCAGGGACAAGTGTTACACACAACTGTACGAAGAGAGTCAAGCTGACGCCAAATAGCAGCACTCTGAGTATAGAACTCATCAATAGTGGAATCACCCTGCTTAAGTGTAACACCCTCGAATCGGCCCTATGCAAGTTTTAGCCCTTTCCGCCAAACCCGCATAGAAACGATTCAAGGACACCCACCAGGCACTTTCGTGCGGGTGGAAAACGAAGTAATACCATTACACAACAGTCCTCGATGGGACCCACACAACATATATATATATACAACATGACTCCATGAGTCAAGAATACCGGTATACAGTACAAAGATCCCAATCACCTTGAAATCGCTACAGCGTCCGAGTACGGACAAGATGCAAATGGGGCTAAGAGCCCTGAAGAATAACCAATGGCGTCCATAACCCTGCCCAGGCCAAGCCGGAAGGGTAACCCTGCTAACGACGGCGATCTCAAACCTGCTAAAACAAAAGGGGTGCCGACAAAGGGCAAAGGAAAAAGAGGAGCGTTAGTACTGAGGCCAGTACACGGCGAGGCTAGAATTCGGCGGCTCTCGCCTACATAGGTATGGTGGACTGAAGCGGCAGCGCAGCGGCACTAAACAACCTATAGAGACTCGGTATCACTGGCGACTATTAGAGAGGGGTAAGAAAGACCTATTCGGTTCCAACCTGATACTAACACCAAACATACCCATCCTGGTATTCCCCCTCGAGACCAAACAAGGAAGTCAAACCAAGGAACTCACACAGTTGGCAGTTTTACTCATTCCATTATAGTTGCAACATTTACTAGTCAAATATAGATAGCATGAGTCATCCTGATAGCATAAGTAGTGGGCAGTTTTAGTTAACATTCCGCTGTAGTTGGAACATTTACTAGTCAGATATAATTGTCCCGAGGAATCCCAAATCCAGCATTTTGTTGGCACTTTTATCACATTCCATTAGAGTTGCAATATTTACTAGGCAGATATAACAAAACAACCCAGGTCCACCAGCGGTTGGTATTTTTAATATCCATTCCGTTATAGTGAAGCGGATTACTAGTCAGATATATTAAGTCAAATTTATAGCACTACTTTAGTTATGCTTGCCTATGATCGAGATACTATGCTCCAAGTCATCCATAACCGCGGACATGGCTTTCAGAAAGTTTTACCCTGCAGGGGTGTACAAATAGCAACACACACTCGATCAACCTCGGAAAAACCAACTCAAAACCCAACGAGGCATTCACGACAAAGCAATCACAGGATTCATAAAATATTTCAGGGGGCCACCCCACTAAGCTACCCGCAACGAAGTTGGCCGGCTCCGGAATGGACCCAGGGTTTGCGTCAATGGTTGTAAACGACTGGGAACCCGAAAGTGTGCTGGGCTTATTGATACCGCGAAAACACTCCGCAATCCTAAACAGTATAGGTGCTCCACGCACAATCTTAAATAAAGCAGTAAACATGGCATAAGTACAGGATAGTAAATAAAACCCCAAACTAGTTTGTGGCCCCAAGAAATAGAAATGAATCAAGCTCTGGCTCAGGGGGGTCCATAAGGCCTCCCGGATGTGGATAGTGCGAAAAATCAAGGAATAGGTATCAAGTACTCGGGGTCCTATGGGACACAAGTGAGCGTGGAAGAACCAAATAATATCTATTGCCCACCGATGCCTCTGCATTAGTTATATCTAGCAATTTAATAGCTGTGTTTAAAGTCATGATCATCTCCACCAATAAGCATCTCCACCATTTATCATGTGCCAACTTGCCGTCAACGGTGGAACGACAACGACACGAAGCAACACAGAAGTAAGCAACTACGACTCGCAAGGCCGACTATCTATCAAAAAACAGGCAATAGGATGTGGCCATGGCAATATAGAGGCTGCACGGGATATAACTGGTGCACGGAAACTAAAGCATCGCGACACGGATAGCAATAGATCAACAGGAGGAAATAAAGACTATAAATGCAAAATAGGTAGAAGGAGGGAGAGATGCTCGCCTGGGAAACATTGCCGACGGATCATATCCGGAGAACTTGTCGATACTCGCGTCAACTCATCGGCCTAATCCGCGAAGAAGCAAACACTAGAAGAAACACCGGATGCACTATTTAATACTACGGCAAAAGATCCGGCATGCTTATGATATGATGCATGGCATGGCACATATGCGATGTAATTAGGCAATATTAAGTGGAACCGGGGTCCCGAAAAATAATTATATGGTTCAAGTTATTTATCTACCCCACAATTTAAATGTTGGATTAACAAGGCGAAACAGGGCATCGGTTCGCTACACAAATTTAAATGGAGTCCGGAATAAGACTAGAATATCCCGCATATAGACTCCATATTTAATTATGAGGTGAATCGGCATAATGCCCCCAAACCACAGACAGGTATGCATGCATGAACAATTTAATATGCGACAGTTGATAATGTCATATTATAAAAAGATAGGGGCTTAGGATCACACATCTGGGTTCGGAAGATCTTGGGTTCCAAGGGTTCGGGGTCGGTCTCAGGGTCCGGATCTGGGGTTCGGTTCGATGGGATCGTTCTCGGACAGCAGAAGGAGAGCTTAGCATTCTGGGAAGAAGGACTTGGTTTGGCATCGGGGCGCATCGGATTCGCCCTGGTCGGTGTCGATCTTGTCGTCACGAAGATCTTGTCGGTTCCTCGTATCAGGCCGGTCTTCGCGTGCGGGATGAAGAACTTGGCGTTCTGTGTCGGCGACCTCAGTGTTCCACGGTGAAGTACTTGTCGTAACGGTGGTGATCTTGGCGGTCATCGGGTTCAGGTCTTGGTGTCCGAGGGGGAGAACTTGGCGTCCTTGACGAAGTGCTTGGGTGTCGGTGTCGGCCTTGATTCGGTGCCATGGTCTTGCATAGTCTTTCGGGTTTTGACATGGGTATACCCTACAGGTACTCGAGCTTGGTATATACGGTCTAAATACGTACAGGCCCACGGTGTCGCCAAGGCCTAGACGAAAGGACTCGAGTAACTTGCGGACTCTCGATTGCTTGAGAGACAAGAAGAAGCTAAAGATAGAAAGTTTGAAGGGGAAAACCTAACTTGTAACCGACTCGACCTGCTACCCGAGACCTAGCCTATCTATATAAAGGCTAGGAGGGGACGGCGAAGAGGACACACGCAACCCTAGTTTCCACAACTCTCGCCAGATTGCATCTGCTCACCATTGTAACTTTCGACTCCTTCGATAATTCCACGAGCAGACAAGCAGGAGTAGGGACCTCTACGAGGCCTGAACCTGGGTAAATCCTTTGTCTCCTGTGTGCTTGTTTGCTAGCCGATAGATGTCTCTAGCACTCCCTCCTTCTCCAAAACCCAAGTCCATAACAATGGGCATTGATGAGTTAAACCCTCGTCAATTAGCGCCGTCTGTGGGAACTAGGAGTGCTGATGTTGCGGCTTCTTCGGCCCCATCAACTGCGATCTACAACTGCGCAACAGCGGAGATTCGCCAGCTCTTCGGCACCTTCGACTTCACCGTCCACACGCCGGCCACCCGCCCGGCCTTCGAACCCGTGGGCGACGGAATTAGCCTGGCAATTGGGAGCTTCCGCTTCCAAGTTGGTCAGATGGGCACGCTTCGCATGCCTGATGAACCGACAGCACCGGCGATTGCCCTGGCATCATGGTTCCCTCCATCGATCGGCACCCTCAGCGAGCTCAATGCTCCGGTGGCAGTCGGGAACACGATCAGCGACAACAGTCGCGACTCTGATCTGAGCGATCGGGCCACAGAAGATGGAACCTACGGTTCCGAATTTGAAAGTTGTGGAAGTAGCAGCTTCCCCAATCACTTCATGTGCGCCGTCATTAACGCAGGCGACACCTCCGCCAATCGCGGCAATGGCGGTAACACTGGCAATGGTGGCAATGGCGGTAACGGCGCCAACGGGGGAGCAGTCGAACCTCCCAGCATAATCAATGAGCAAACCGGTGAACGCGTCGTAATCAGGCTCAACGAGCAAGAGTGGGAGCGCTGCCGCGAAGCCCTACGAGGTGCACCTCTACCCCTTGGGTCCCCGCAGGAACTACTGATGGGCTACCACTGGCTCCTAAAAGAAGAGTTCATGCGCCAAAAACAGGCAATCGCGCAACTTGAGGCGCATAAAAAGGTGGCGGACGAGTCGAGCCTTCGTCGCGCTGGGCTCTCCTCCTACGGAGGATCCTCCTCACGAGGCAACGAGTACATCGCCAAGAAGAGGCAGTCACGAATGGCTCACCTCACCGAACAATAGCGCATAGACTTCACGAAAGTCCTCGACTTTGGCTCTATGACAGTCGACACGAGAGGCAATGTGGTCCCCAGGACGCCGCAGGCCGCGGTGACAGCAGCCACCATGTACCTCCTCAACAACCAGCCACCGACTGGAGATCCCCGAACCGCCATGCACCGATCTACGATCGCGAGTTTGGGGCTAATCGAGGCCGCCCTCGACAAGGAGCCGGTACCAGACCCAAAAAGGGCAAAGCGCTAGCAAAACGCTACTCCTCGCCCTCATCCAGCGATGACAGTCACGACCTGTCTCGACGTCGTCGGTCACGGCGACACGACCGTGACTACGATGCGCGCAACGACCTCACACAGCGCAAGATCGACAAGTCAAGGGCACGACGTGCTCGGTCGACTGACTCGGAAGAGGAAGACGGGGAGCTCTGCGGCGCCAGATGCTTCAGTAGATCCATTAGGCAGAAGCGAATGCCTAAGGGGTTTAAACTTCCGTCGGAAAATCCGAAGTTCGACAGTCTACAAGACCCTAAAATCTGGCTAGAGGATCACATCTCCTCCGTCAGGCTCCACGGGGGCAGTCAAAGTACTGCCATGCAATGTTTGCAGCTACAGCTGCAGGGCGCCGCCCGAGCATGGCTCAATAACCTCCCACGCGGATCCATTCGCAGTTGGGATGAGCTGGTTTAAAGCTTCGTGCGCAACTTTAAGGGCACGTACAAATGGCCCGCATCAATCGAAGAACTGAGATGCTGCCAGCAAAGGTCTGGCGAATCGCTGCGCTCATACATCCAAAGGTGGTCCATCATCAAGAACTCCGTAGAAAACATCTCGGAGGACCGCGCGATTGATGCATTCAACGGTGGTGTCCGCTGTCTAGAGCTCAGGGAGGAGCTGGGCCGCTCGAAGCCCCAGACCATCGACCACCTGATGGAGATCGCGAATCGGTGGGCTGATGGAGAAGATTCGGTGAAGAACCGCACCCACTCCGACGAGGAGGCAGAACTCGAACGCAGACGCGACCGCCGAGGCAAACGCCGCATGCGCATCTACGACGACCATGACGACGTCAACATGGTCGCAGCCGGCTACGCCGATAGACGCGACGACAACCGCAACAGTGGATACCGCAGCGGCGGATACTGCGACTCCGGGAAAACCATGCAAGTGTGGCAATGCCGCACTCGCGACGAGGCACCCGCGACCTCCATCGAGGAAAAACTGTCCGGGCCATGCACGGTACACTTCTACATCGACAAGCATGACGGCAAGAGAAAGTCCAGCCACCTCCTCAAGGACTGTCGTGAGTTCCTCAAGCTACACGAGGGATTGGTTCGAATGAATCGCAACGCAGTCGAAAGAGTCTACGGAGCCACTCCAGGCGCCGTGGCACATGGCGCGCCACCACCACCACCGGGGCCGCCCCCGAACGGAGCTGCACCGGACCAGCATCACGGAGGAGAACCGTACCCACGGGCCATGGGTACCATGATGATCCAAAAGGGGCGCCCCTCCAACAGGGTGCAGAAAGCCATCACTCGCCAAGTCAACGTGGCCACGCACTCACCACCATCCACCACTGAGTACCTTAGTGGCAGTGAGTCGTGCATCACCTTCGATAAACGCGACCACCCGCCTCAAGTACCTCGCCCAGGTCATTGCCCCCTCGTACTCGAGGCGCAAATTGGAGGCTTCGACATGAGTCGCGTCTTCATGGATGGCGGAAGCGGCATCAACCTCATATTCGCGAGTACCTTGCGAGCAATGACGATCCCTCTAACCTGCTTGGAGGCATCGGACACAACATTCCATGGCATCGTCCCAGGGAAAGGCGTATACCCCCTGGGAAAAATCAACCTCGACGTCATATTCGGCACGCCAAAGAACTTCCGGTGCGAGCACATCGACTTTGAGGTCGTCGACTGGCCCTCACAATACCACTGCATCCTCGGACGCGTCGCGTTCGCTAGGTTCATGGCGGTACCCCACTACGCCTACCTACAGATGAAAATGCCAGGTCCCAACGGCATCATCACGATCAACAGGAGCTTTGAGCGATCTGACAGTTGTGACAGGGAATTCAACAGAATCTCCCAGTCCTTCGGCATGCAGGAAGAGCTCGCGCGATTGAAGGAAACGACAGACAACAGTCTGCCTCCCCTGAGTAGGCCAAGCTCACCTGATCTCTCCTTCGACTCATCTGTGCACACAAAGAAGGTGCAGGTCCATCCGATAGATCCCGCCAAAACAGCCCTCATCGCCAACAACTTGAGTCCCGCATAGGAACTCGTGCTCGTCGAATTCCTCTATGAGCATTGGGAAATTTTTGCCTGGTGTCCTGCGGACATGCCAGGAGTTCCTAGGGAATTCGCCGAGCACGCACTCAAGGTCAACCCCGACGCAAGGCCAGTCAAGCAAACAATCAGGCGACTGTCTGAGCCACGAGCGTAGGCAGTCGGAATGGAGATCAACAGACTCCTCGAGGCCAAATTCATACGCGAGATCAAGGAAAGCACTTGGCTCGCCAATACGGTGCTGGTGCCAAAAAAGGACATGGACATCCTACGGATGTGCGTGGACTTCACTTCTTTAAACAAGCACTGCCCAAAAGATCACTTCCCACTACCACGGATCGATCAAATCATCGACTCCACCGCTGGATGCGAGCGCCTCTGCTTCCTCGATGCCTACTCAGGCTATAACCAAATTCGCATGTAGGAGGAAGACCAGGAGAAGACCGCGTTTACAACGCCCTTCGGTGTGTTCTGCTACAACACAATGCCCTTCAGGCTAAAAAACGTGGGAGCCACCTACCAACGGTGCATGCAGGCTTGCCTCAGGAAGCAATTGGGTCGCAACATCCAAGTCTATGTCGACGACATAGTAATCAAAACCAAGGAGGAAGCCTCTCTAATCGACGACTTGCGCGAAACATTCGCCAATCTCGATCGTTACCGGATTAAGATCAATCCGAACAAATGCGCCTTCGGCGTACCATCTGGGGAGCTGCTCGGGTATCTCATCTCCGTGAGAGGGATTGAGGCAAACCCGAAAAAGATAAAGGCCATACTAGCAATGGAGAAGCCAAAGAACATAAGAGGCATCCAGCAACTAGCCGGACGTATCGCGGCCCTCAGTCGATTTATTAGTCGAATGGGAGAAAAGGCACTGGCCTTCTATCAGCTCCTCCGCAAAGCTGACAAATTCGAGTGGACCAAGGAAGCAGAAGAAGCATTCGAAGATCTCAAGCGCATGTTATCCACCTCGCCGGTACTGGTGACTCCACGAGAAAGGGAGCCACTACTGCTGTACATCTCCGCTACCAACCAAGTGGTCAGTACAGTGCTCGTCGTCGAGCGGGCCGAGGAAAACAAGGTCCATGGCATACAACGCCCGGTATACTACCTCAGCGAGGTCCTCACGCCAACAAAACAGCGGCACCCACACTACCAGAAGCTGGCGTACGGCGTCTTCATGACCGCCCGACGACTGCGCCATTACTTCCAGGAACACCCAATCGTGGTAGTCAGCGACGCCCCATTGGGACATATCCTCAATAACCTCGACGCCATGGGACGAGTCGCGCTTTGGGGAATCGAACTGTCTCCACGAGACATCACATACGAAAAGCGCGATGCAATCAAGTCGCAAGTTCTCCCTGACTTCCTCGTGCATTGGATGGAAAACCAACTCCCGGACAAGCCAGATATGTCCTACCTCTGGACAATGCACTTTGATGGATCCAAGCGGAAAGACGGAGCAGGAGCAGGTGTCATACTGACATCACCTCAAGGGGACAAGCTGAAATACATCCTGCGAATGCAGTTCACAGCCTCAAACAACGAGGCTGAATACGAGGCCCTGTTGCACGGGATGAGGATGGCAGAAGCTTGCGGCGCAAAGAGGCTCATCATATATGGCGACTCCAAGCTGGTCGTCAACCAAACAATGCACGAGTGCGACGCACTCAATGACAACATGATCGCATACCGCGACCTCTACGATACACTCGAGGGAGACTTCGATGGTTGCGAGTTGCGACATGTAGGTCGCGAAAGCAACGAGGAGGCGGACGCACTCGCCAACATAGGCTCTACCTGCGCCCCCATACCACCTGGGGTATTTCTCGAGCGCATCTGCGAACGCTCCATCAAGCCAAAGGCCGCAGAGAAGAAAACAAGCGCAGCAACAGACTCGGGGGCTATGCCACACAATGAGCCAATGGCACTCGATAACTTGGAGCCAGACACAGGACTCGAAGGGCCAATGAGCGTCATGATGATCGAACAATCCTGGACGCAGCCGTACATTACATATCTCCTCAGCAAGCGCCTACCGGACGACCTGACAGACGCACGACACATCGCACGACGCTCTAAGGCATTCGCTGTTATCAACGGCGGACTGTATAAACGCAGCATCACAGGCGTGTTACAACGATGCGTCTCCTTGGCCGATGGAAGAGCAGTCCTCCTCGACATACATGAGGGGACTTGCGGACACCACACCGGCAGTCGCGCCCTCGTTGCCAAAGCTCTACGAGCTGGATTTTACTAGCCTACGGCCATGCGCGACGCCAAGGACATAGTCCAAAAGTGCAACGCTTGTCAGCGATTCGTGGACAAACCACACGCACCAGGCGCATAACTACGGCCTATTCCATTGGCCTGGCCCTTCGCACAATGGGGGCTCGACATGGTAGGCAAGCTCCCAAGGTCCTCGCAAGGAGGCTACGTCTACCTTTTGGTTGCAATCGACAAATTCACTAAGTGGATTGAAGCCATGCCAGTGACCAAGCAATCAGGTCACAGCGCGGTCAAGTTCTTCGAGTCCATCGTCTACCGCTTCGGCGTGCCGCACAGCATCATCACTGACAACGGGACGAACTTCACATCCAAAGAATTCCAAGAATTCTGCGGAAACCTGGGGATCAACATCAGTTATGCCTCAGTCACGCATCCACAAACCAATAGTCAAATGGAAAAAGCAAACGGGCTCGTCTGCAGCGGCATCAAGAAGCGACTCTTTCGACCACTCGAACAAGCCGCGGGTTGCTGGCCAGATGAGCTCCAATCCGTCCTATGGAGCCTGCGTACAACTCCAAACAGCACCACAGGCTACACGCCATTCTTTATGGTGCACGGAGCAGAAGCGGTACTACCCGCCGAAGTAAGGTACAAGGCGTCGTGCATAGTCGCTTACAGCGAACAAGAATCATCTCTTGCACTCGAAGACTCCGTAGACCTCCTCGACGAGGTAAGAGAAATCGCCGCAGAAAGACCCACGATCTACCAGCAGAACCTGCGCAACTACCACAGTAGAAGGCTTCGCCCCAGATCCTTCATCAAAGGTGACCTGGTCTTGCGACTGAAATAGCAGGGGCATCTCAAGCTCGAGTCCCCCTGGGAAGGACCATACTTGATTACAGAAGTAATCCCAGGTGGCACCTATCACCTTCAAGACTTAGAGACAGGAGTCGCATACTCCAACCCTTGGAACATCGCACAACTGCGACGCTTCTACCCCTAGCTGTTTTTACTTTTACATCGCAAATAAGGCTACCCAGCCAAGGCTACTTAGCCACACATTGTACCCCGTACTGTTCTCCAAATAAATAAAAGCTAAGTGCCCCAAAACTCTGTGTTTTCTTTTCACTTTCGTCAATTTTATACTCGGGGGCTGCGCCACCCTACATACATCTGTTCTTCGAACCAATAAACACGACATCCTGAGTAGCTGGCACATCAATCAAACCCCTTAATGAAAACCCAACCCAGCTGCAACGCACCTGGCAGGTTTACAAAGGGATGGCCAGGCTAACGAAAAGGACTCGCATAGTGCACCGCACCTCACGCTAACAAAGCTATTTATACACGTTTGACAATAAATTATCTATAACATATATATGAACCTTACAGCACAAATACACTTATATGCAGGACACAAATCTGGTTACTGCTGCAACAGAAGAACATTGGTTTGTTCCTCGAAGAAGTCGACAATCTCCTCTGCTGGGCGGTCCACCGCTTGATAGTGCGGCACCATATTCCAAGCAGATCCGACTGGCGGCGCCGGCAGACCGGAAGCTACGG
Organism: Avena eriantha; assembly: GCA_910589775.1. Classification (NCBI taxonomy): domain Eukaryota; kingdom Viridiplantae; phylum Streptophyta; class Magnoliopsida; order Poales; family Poaceae; genus Avena; species Avena eriantha. The sequence continues at coordinate 81,997,435 of OU342744.1, read as the reverse complement.
CGGCGACATCCACGTCAGGTCTGTGCAATCGCACCATCGAGAGGGCAGCCTTGGCACCAGCCACCAACTGCTGCCTCACGCACTCGCGAACCGCGGACATATCTTGAAATTTGGCCAGGAGAGCCAACAGGCTTGACGGCGTGTCATCCAACGGGAACATCGCCCCATAGATATTCTTCAAACATGACTGCGACTTCTTCAGGAAGAGCAGCACTCGCGAAGCGCGATCCTGCAGGGTTGCCAATGCAGTCGCACGACCATGATCCACCCTGAGGTATCCACTCTCTTGAAGTTGCTCCTGGGTGAGACCATGAAGGCGGATGGCAATCCTATCCCTCTCCTCCTGCGGATGGCGTGCGCTAACAACTACACGAAGCAGCACCAACATCATGAGTACAACGTACCACTGCGACTAACTACAAAGGAAAAGATGAGGACGAGCAAACTAACATTTAAACTGGTCGCCCAGCTGCGTCACCTCGCCAAGAAGATACTGCTCGCGGGCGGCGGCTTTTTCCGCCTTTGACTTCCACACATCTGCGTTACCACGGATCAGGGGCAACTCACGCTCCAGCTGCCTTCACGCGGTCACGAAGTCGTGACAGCAAAGACAACTCCTCTACCCTGGAGCGTGGCGGTGCCGCTGTCTCATCAAGAGATGATGAATCCTAGTTTCCCTCTACGGGACCACTCGATGTTCCCTACCACAGATCAAGACAGAAGCAAATAAGGCGACCAAAGTAACAAAAAAGGCAGGGAGAGCAGATGCATTCCGGATAAGCATAAAAATATTCACAAGCACACTCGCCAGCAGGCATGTTCTTAGACCAAAAGGACAATTCATCATCTACTACAAAAGCTAACTACAGAGCAGCTGGCTTCTTCGACTTTGACGCCTCCGGGGGCTTCATCAAGTCCGTGGCAGTATCAGACGCCACTGACTTTCCGCCTGCCCCTGAGGCCGAAGCTTTCGCCACCTTCTTAGCGCGCTGGAGCTCCTCCGAATACTTGGCAACGGTATTAATCAAGGAATGGCCATATTTGGCACAGGCAGTCGCAAAGGGAGCGAAGACTACCTGCTGACCATCTGCGCCAACAGGCATCGTCTTCGACACCGCAGAGGGATCTATCTCGACTCCGTGGGCTTGCACCATGGCGAGTGACATCATCGCACCAACCGCCCGGAGGGAGTTCTTGTAAGTAGCAGGCACGCCCCCGGCGAGTGACTCCACTAGCTCGTCCATATTATCGACCCGCTCCGCCTTTGGCATCAACTCCTCCCGGAGGCGACTAAGGGCGACCTTGGCCTTAGACAATGTATCCTGGATGGCGGGGCTTCGGTCCTCGACCGCGGATACCGCGCCGGCCAGAGCGTCATCACGACGAAGGGCCTGCAGGTCAAAACTCAAGTCGCCAGCATCTACACCAAAAATACATGGATCAAATTTGTAGTGCCACCGGCAAAACTCTAGAAGCAGAGAGGAGCATCAATAAAATATCCACCAGTAAAGGTACCTGAGAGGGCCTTGGCGACTGAGAACAGTTGCTGCTCGAACAACTTTTCCCTGGCCGCAAAGGAGGCGCACAGATCCTCTTCACGCTTCTGGGCATCATCACGAGCCGCGATTGCCTCATCGCGCCCCTTCACAGCTGCGGCCAATGTCTTCTCCAATGTTGCGATGTTGCGCAGTAAAGCGTTATGCTCAGCTACATGGCAGTCAATAATTGGCTATCAGTCGAATATACCAAAACAGAGAGAAGATGAAAAGAATAAGCGTGGAAGCACTCACTTTCGACCACGCGGTGACGCGTCTCCAGCATCGCATGCTGGAGACCCATCGCCATAACCTGCTCCGCCACTTGCGCGGCTTCCTTTACAAGGGGTTGTTGCACAAAACAAGGAATTAGAGAGGGCAGCAGAAGGCGTCAACTGCCACACTAAAAAAGAAGGAAAGATGTACTTACATGATCCTCTAGCGACTCCGAGGAAGTTTGCTGAATCGTCATCCGAGCAACTATTCGATGCTCCCCTACGTGAGGAGAGCTCGAAGAATTGTGCCAGGAGTGGGCCGCCGCCAGAGGAGAAGGAGCACGCTCGACCTCTACCTTGGCCCTTGAGGTCGCGACTCCTGATTCCTTCAAAAACTCGACGTCGCCAGAAGACGACGATGCCTCTTGACTGCAAGACCAAATCCGCATTGAGAAAAGGGCAAAGTCCAGGGCAAAGCCAACAAGAAGAAAACAGAAAAGAATGAATGAACTCGCAAACTTACCAGTCAAACTTGTCAATATCAAACGTGGCCTCCGCCGACTCCGACGAAGACTCTTTGGGCAGTCGCATCTTCTTGCGGGACGACGGTGCCACAGCCCTCACAGGAACAGCTAGAATTGGCGACTCCGCGCCAACAGTCGTGCCTTCTGGAGTCGAAGGAGTCGACGCGTCGGAATCCTCGTTGCGCGAACGCTTGTGAGTATTCGGGCTCTCGGACTCGGGGGCTTCCTTTTCCACATCAGAAGGGACAGTCGACTCAGACTCGTCCTCTTCCAGAGCTTCGCGAGGAATAATACCCTCAAGGAGAGGAGGCATGCAAGGCGACACCGCCCAATCCTGCATACAAACAGCAAAGATGAGCAAAAGGAGCAAGTAAGCAACAGAAAAAGCAATCGCGAAAATAAGCTACTGCGTAGCACAATTGTACCTCAGGAGGAGGATTCGAAGCATCGAAAGGAGGAACGACTGGCTCATTTGGAAGCACATCCTTGAAGGTGAACTTCATGACCAGTCGCACCCTCTTATCTACCTCACTCACGGACATGCCATCGGCAGACACGCGAGTGGCATCATCAGCACCACCCCATTGAAACATGGGATGGACTCTAGCCTGGAGAGGCTGGACGCGATGACGCAGCCAAGTCCTGAAAAGGGCGCAGCCTCCCTCCTCTGCGCCTATGCGACTCTCGAGGTCGCAGACGCGTTGATATAGCACGTCTGTCTCTGCGAGTTCAGAAGGCATGATCACATTCTTCCAAGAATGCATCTTCTTGTAGCGAGTCGCGGGATCAAAAGGCGCGAGTCCAAAATGCTCGTCCTTGGCCTTCTGGTCGCGGACATAAAACCATCTGTCCCTCCATCCCTGGACGAACTTGGCGAGCTTGATGTCGAAGTAGGTGGCGGACGGGTCGACATGGATTCCACACCCACCTACATCATAAACTAGAGAGCCAGATGCGGAATGGCGCTTCAGTTTAAATAAGCACTTAAAAAGGCCAAAGTGCGGCTCGATTCCGAGCCAGCACTCGCAAAGAGTGATGAAGCAGGTGATGTGGAGAACTGAATTTGGGGACAGCTGATGGAGCTGGAGCCCGTAGAAACAAAGGAGACCCCTAAGAAAGGGGTAGAGAGGCAAAGAAAGACCGCAAGTGATGAATGCAAGAAACATCACTCGAAAACCAGTGGGAGGCACAGGAATGGTCTCACCGCTGGGGACGCGCGCATCGGCGACTGCTACAGAAATAACTCCGTCTTGGCAAAGAAGACGGAGATCCGAAGCCTTGACGATAGAAGGACGCCATGCGCCATTGGTCACGCGGGTGCGCACGACCTTCTTTTTCCCGCCGGCGGTGGCACTGGTGCCCGCAGCAGCGGGGCCACCCTTCTTCTTCGTCGCGGCAACGGTAGCCGCGGATTCAGCGGCAGCACCTTCTTTCTTCTTTCCCATTGCGCGGCGGCGATGAGAGCGCATGAAATAACTTGGAAACGAGCGGAGGTGGTTCAGAGCTGAGGAGGAGATGAGCGCAGGAAAAGCAGATGAGCAGCAGCAATGGCGATGGCAGCGAGGAAGAAAAGGATGCAGATGGAAAATTACCGCCGTAGCATCGCTACTTAACCCTTAGGAGATGTAATCCAACGGCTCACAAAAACCCTACTGGACGCGTGGCACGCATCGCGCTCGACACGTGGAGAAGAGGAAGCGCGAACCATCCCTCCACTGCTCCCATTACGCGCGGAAATCGAGGAGGCACAGTTAATAATAAGATTAGGCACGCCCAGTCAAATCAAAGTTAGAAAGTGGGACCCACCGCTCGTCAAATCCCGTCAAAACCGCTCACGCGGGCAACTGAGGTCATGCAAGCGTCAGCACTAACGTCATCAACAGCTACGCAGCAGAAAACTTCGACTATTTTAGTCCTTGCTGGAGTCTTCGACTCCACCAAGCACTCGGGGGCTACTCCCATAGGGAGCGCTGGTCGCGCACCCTATGATTTTCTTTTCTTATTGCAGGGATACAGGCAATCACAATCAAACCCAACCACTCAAAACACGATTCGACTATGGACGTGGGTTACTGCCATAGGGAGCGCTGGAAACAATTTCGACTGAAACAAGCAAGCAAAAGACGACAGCAGTCGCAACCCAAAGTATTCGACTGAAACAAATAAAAAAAGACGACAGCAGTCACAAAATTTCTTTAGTCCCTGCCTGAGTCTTCGACTCAACCAGGCACTCGGGGGCTACTCCCATAGGGAGCGCTGGTCGTGCACCCTATGATTATTTGCACGAAAGCTGTGCGTTGAAATACATCCGCACTCGCAGATCATGGCGACACCGCCTCATAATTTTCCCTACAAAGAGACTACGTCTCCTGGGTCGCCCGAATCATCTCCGTGATGATAAAATTCGGATGCCGCGCTTACAGCGTGAAGGTAAGACATGAATAAAGGCCTGGCAACGCATTTAACTGCGCACTACCAGAAATATATCCGTGCCTGCAGGCACGATGAACATGCCTTGACGGACGCGTCAAGTGCTCACACCCATATAACTGGAATTCGACTCCTGTAAGACCTCCGCGGCCTAAGTCGAATTACGCCAGCACTTTTCCTGATTCGAGTACGGGGACTCGAGTTCGAGTAGATTGCGTTGTTTCACCCTAAGGTGGTTAACTGATACTGATACTTCGGCTACATCAGGCACGTATATCAACAATCCCTATGACATAAATAAAAGCAGTCGAAAAATGTACTCATTCAGGCACTCGAAGACTTCAAAAAGTACCCAGTCGAATCTACGATTCCACTGGATACTCGGGGGCTACTGACATGGGTATACCCTACATGTACTCGAGCTTGGTATATACGGTCTAAATACGTACAGGCCCACGGTGTCGCCAAGGCCCAGACGAAAGGACTCGAGTAACCTGCGGACTCTCGATTGCTTGAGAGACAAGAAGAAGCTAAAGATAGAAAGTTTGAAGAGGAAACCCTAACTTGTAACCGACTTGACCTGCTACCCGAGACCTAGCCTATCTATATAAAGGCTAGGAGGGGGCGGCGAAGAGGACACACGCAACCCTAGTTTCCACAACTCTCGCCAGATTGCATCTGCGCACCATTGTAACTTTCGACTCCTTCGATAATTCCACGAGCAAACAAGCAGGAGTAGGGACCTCTACGAGGCCTGAACTTGGGTAAATCATTTGTCCCCTGTGTGCTTGTTTGCTAGCCGATAGATGTCTCCAGCACTCCCTCCTTCTCCAAAACCCAAGTCCATAACAATGGGCATTGATGAGTTAAACCCTCGTCAGGTTTCGACTCATGTCGGTCTTGTCGTCGGCCGAACTTGGCATCGTGGCGATTACTTCTCGTGGCGTCGTCTTGTGGTTCCAGGGCGAAGATCTCGGAATGAGGCGTAGGTGGTTGGGGTCGGACTTGGCGAAACCCGGGTACAAAGATGACAACAAACGAACCAAGGAACACAACAAGGGACATGGTGACGGTCGTGACGTTCCCTGTTCATCAACACTAGCACATCGGGTTGGGTCAACGCAGAGACGGCGAGGTGGTGGCCGGACACCTGGGCGCGACCGCAGGGCTTCACAGCGGGGTCAAGGCGCCGGGAGGAGCTTTGGACGCAGGGATGGACTGGACGACGGGGGCACGCGGCGGCTGGACACGGGCTCCTGGAATCAGCGACGGAGGTGATGCAGGGCGCCAGCGAGAAGAGGCGGCTGGAGGCGGGGATGCGCCGGTCGGTGGCAAGGTCGGCAGGGCATGGCTAGGCCTCGGTGGCGGCGAAGGGACAGAGCGCAGGCCTTGCGGCACCGGGAAGACGCGGGAGCAGCTGGCGAGGGAGGCGCTGCAGGGCTCGGCACTTGCTAGCAGGATGCGCGGGAGGCGACGACCAAGGCGGGAAAGAGGGCCGCAGGGAGGAGCTACAGGGACGGAGAGCTTGGCGGCGACGGCTCGCGGGCGGAGGAGAGGACGATGCTGGACGCGCCCTGGCGGGGAGGAGGACCGAGAGGCTCCGGAAGATCTTGGCTCGAGGGGAGGATGTTGGCGGCGGGGGCCCGACGGAGGAGGCCGACGCGGCTCGGCCCGGTGAACGGGGCTGCAGCAGCAAGCGGCGGCGGGGCCCTGCGAGGCGACGGGAAAAGAGACGGCGACGAGAGGAAGCGGACCTGGCGACGGGGTCGGTGGATTGAGACGGGGGAGGAGGGGTAGCGAGAGGGGCGCGGGGCTCGAGGGGAGACGGCGAACGCGAGGCGCGTCGGTGGATGGTGGGACCATGGGACAGGCGGAGATCCCTAGGCGGGGTGGGCTGGCGAGGTGGGGCTGGGTCGCGTGGGGCGGCGGCTAGGCGGGAAAACGGCAGGCGGCGGGTGGGTTTGCGTGCCCAGGCGGGAGCGTGTCCGCGTGTGAGCGTGTGCGCGTGGGTCCAGGGCAGGGCAGGTGGGGAGTGGGCGTATGGGAGCGATGGGGTTGGGGAGCACGCCTAGGAGGGGCCTGGTCGGTGGTGGGGCCTGGCCCACAGGCGGTTGGTGGGAGGCGGCTGGCGTGTGCGCTGGTTGGGGTGTGCGGGAGTGGACGCGCAGGGAGGGTCTGGACGGTGGATGTGGTGGGGCCCAGAGGCAGTGCTGGCAGGAGGGGGTTTGGTGGGAAGCTGGCGTGCATTGTGTGTTGGGTGCGTGCTGTGAGTGTGTGTGTCCACCGGTGAGGGTGGCGGGAGATGGAGTGGTGGCTGGCGCGGAGAGAGAGAGAGAGAGAGAGAGAGAGAGAGAGAGAGAGAGAGAGAGAGAGATGGCTGGGTGTGGTTTTGGTGTAGGTAGCTAGGGTTTGGTTTTTCCCTGGGTAGTAGGCTGGTTGTTGGCTGGGCCTTTTGGGCCGGGCCGACGGTTGGCTCCTCAGGTTTTGTAAAACGTTTTATTTATAGGTTTTGTTTTAAAAGCCTTTTGTAATTTATTTTTAGACAAAACAAAATATCCGGAAGAGACTAGAGTTTTGATTTGAAATAAAGACGGGGCGTTTAGAAAACAAAACTAGGCTTTTCAAAAATAGTTTTTAAACAAACCATGCAAGATGATGACGATGCTCAAATGCAATGTGGTATGATGACATGAGCATGCGGGCATGATGATGCAATGCACAAAAACACAGCGATTTTCTAGTAGTATTTTTAGTGGGATGCCACAATTTGACACCACTAACAATGGATCTCGCCCTCGAGATCCGCCTCATGGTACCGGGAAGAAGGTCGGCGATATGAATCTTCTCGCTTCGCGTAGATGCTCGCGACACCACTAACAAGAGGTCGTTGTCCGTGATCGTCGAGAGAACACTCCGGGAACAAAGGGCGAAGGTAGAGGCATCAGAATATAATGCCACGCCTAACTTCCGGGGACGGAGTAAAATTGCTGGATCCACCGACTCGATGTACAGGAGCGAATGATAAGAGTAGTCGGATGGTGATCAGTCCATCGCGCACCCAAACCATTACTCTGCACACAAATAGGAGAATTATGCAACCAACTCTCGGAATCAGACTGAAGATCTCGACAAGCGAGGTCCGGGAACAAAAGGGTGATGCAGGCTCTGCATCGGATCTGGCGTAGATGATGTCGTCGCGTCGGAAAACACCGGAAGGAACAAAGAGATATCCAACAGATGAAGGATTCCTCAGAGAGCACGAAGACCGGATGTAGAAGCACCGTTACCAAAGAAGGAAGCGAAACCCTGAAGGTACAACGGAAAACCCAACCACGAGAATTCCTGGACTCGAAGAAAAGATAAGAGAGCAGATTCAAAACACGCAGAGGTAAGAGGAGAACAGCAGAGGGTAAGCAGTAAAATCAGACCTAATCAGATCTATCCAACCGATTTTGCAAAATAGTTTTGACACTCTAGATCGTCCGTTAGCTAGGTTATCCTACAGGATGGACTTGTGGGGTATCGTAACTGCTGAGCTCTGATACCACTCTGTAACACCCTCCGCAATCCTAAACAGTACAGGTGCTCCACGCACAATCTTAAATAAAGCAGTAAACATGGCATACGTACAAGATAGTAAATAAAACCCCAAACTAGTTTGTGGCCCCAAGAAATAGAAATGAATCAAGCTCTGGCTCAGGGGGGTCCATAAGGCCTCCCGGATGTGGATAGTGCGAAAAATCAAGGAACATGTATCAAGTACCCGGGGTCCTATGGGACACAAGTGAGCGTGGAAGAACCAAATAACATCTATTGCCCACCGATGCCTCTGCATTAGTTATATCTAGCAATTTAATAGCTGTGTTTAAAGTCATGATCACCTCCACCAATAAGCATCTCCACCATTTATCATGTGCCAACTTGCCGTCAACGATGGAACGACAATGACGCGAAGCAACACAGAAGCAAGCAACTACGACTCGCAAGGCCGGCTATCTATCAAACAACAGGCAATAGGATGTGTCCATGGCAATATAGAGGCTGCATGGGATATAACTGGTGCACGTAAACTAAAGCATCATGACACGGATAGCAATAGATCAACAGGAGGAAATAAAGACTATAATGCAAAATAGGTAGAAGGAGGGAGAGATGCTCGCCTGGGAAACACTGCCGACGGATCATATCTGGAGAACTTGTCGATACTCGCATCAACTCATCGGCCTAATCCACGAAGAAGCAAACACTAGAAGAAAAACCGGATGCACTACTTAATACTACGGCAAAAGATCCGGCATGCTTATGATATGATGCATGGCATGGCACATATGCGATGTAATTAGGCAATATTAAGTAGAACCGGGGTCCCGACAAATAATTATATGGTTCAAGTTATTTATCTACCCCGCAATTTAAATGTTGGATTAACAAGGCGAAACAGGGCATCGGTTCGCTACACAAATTTAAATGGAGTCCGGAATAAGACTAGAATAGCCCGCATATAGACTCCTTATTTAATTATGAGGTGAATCGCATAATGCGCCCAAACCACAGACAGTTATGCATGCATGAACAATTTAATATGCGACAGTTGATAATGTCATTATAAAAAGATAGGGGCTTAGGATCACACATCTGGATTCAGAAGATCTTGGGTTCCAGGGGTTCGGGGTCGGTCTCAGGGTCCAGATCTGGGGTTCGGTTTGACGGGATCGTTATCGGACAAGGGAAGGAGAGCATGGCGTTCCGGGAAGAAGGACTTGGTTTGGCGTCGGGACGCATCGGATTCGCCCTGGTCGGTGTCGATCTTGTCGTCACGAAGATCTTGTCGGTTCCTCGTATCGGGCCAGTCTTGGCGTGCGGGATGAAGAACTTGGCGTTCTGTGTCGGCGACCTCGGTATTCTGCGGTGAAGTACTTGTCATAACGGTGGCGATCTTGGCGGTCATCGGGTTCGGGTCTTGGTGTTCGAGGGGGATAACTTGGCGTCCTTGACGAAGTGCTTGGGTTTCGGTGTCGGTCTTGATTCGGTGCCATGGTCTTGCATAGTCTTTCGGGTTTCGACTCATGTCGGTCCTGTCTTCGGCCGAACTTGGCATCGCGGCGATTACTTCTCGTGGCGTCGTCTTGTGGTTCCAGGGCGAAGATCTCGGAATGAGGCGCAGGTGGTTGGGGTCGGACTTGGTGAAACCCGGGTAGGAAGATGACAACAAACGAACCGAGGAACACAACAAGGGACATGGTAACGATCGTGACGTTCCCTATTCATCAACACTAGAACATCGGGTTGGGTCAACGCAAAGACGGCGAGGTGGTGGCCGGACACCTGGGCGCGACCGCAGGGCTTCACAGCGGGGTCAAGGCGCCTGGAGGAGCTTTGGACGTGGGGATGGCCTGGACGACGAGGGCACGCGGCGGCTGGACACGGGCTCCTGGCATCGGCGACGGAGGTGATGCGGGGCACAGGCGAGCAGAGGCGGCTGGAGGCGGGGACACGCCGGTCGGCGGCAAGGTCGGCAGGGCGTGGCTAGGCCTCGGTGGCGGCGAAGGGGCAGAGCGCAGGCCTTGCGGAACCGGGAAGACGCGGGAGCGGTTGGCGAGGGAGGCGCTCGAGCGGCGCTATAGGGCTCGACACTTGCTGGCAGGATGCACGGGAGGCGAGGACCAGGCGCAGCACGGTTGGCCCGTGGCGAACGACGGGAGAGAGGGCCACAGGGAGGACCGACGGGGACGGAGAGCTTGGCGGCGACGGCTCGCGGGCGGAGGAGAGGACGGTGCTGGACGCGCCCTGGCGGGGAGGAGGACCGAGAGGCGCCGGAAGATCTTGGCTCGTGGGGAGGATGTTGGCGGCGGGGGCCTGACGGAGGAGACCGACGTGGACGTGGCTCGGCCCGGCGAACGGAGCTGCAGCAGCAAGCGGCGGCGGGGCCCTGCGAGGCGACAGGAAAGGAGACGACAGCGAGAGGAAGCGGACCTGGCGGCGGGGTCGGTGGATTGAGACGGGGGAGGAGGGGTAGCGAGAGGGGCGCGGGGCTCGAGGGGAGACGGCGGACGCGATGCGCGTTGGTGGGTGGTGGGACCAGGGGACAGGTGGAGATCCCGAGGCAGGGTGGGCTGGCGAGGTGGGGCTGGGTCGCGTGGGGCGGCGGCTAGGCGGGAAAACAGCAGGCGGCGGGTGGGTTTGCGTGCCCAGGCGGGAGCGTGTCCGCTTGTGAGCGCGTGCGCGTGGGGCCGGGGCAGGTGTGGCGCCCCGCAAAAACCACTACTAGAAAATCACGTTGTTTTTGTGCATTGCATCGACATGACCGCATGCTCATGTCATCATGCCACCTTGCATTTGAGCATCGTCATGTCATCTTGCATGTGTTTGTACAATACTATTTTTGAAAAGCCTGGTTTTGTTTTCTAAACGCCCCGTCTTTAATTCAAATTAAAACCCGGGTCTCCGGAATATTTTGTTTTGTCTACCAACGGATTTTAAAAGCCCCGTTTTAAATAAACAAAATTTATATTATTTTTATAGGAGGCAGCCAGCCAGGCCCGAAAGCCCAGCCGGCCACCTCCAGATAAAAATCCTACCTACCCAGAACACCCAACCCTTTTCTACCAAATACCCTACCCCTATTTCCTACCCAGCTCCCTCCACCTCACCCCGACCAACCCCTCGTCGCCACCTCACACCCCGCTGCCACCTGGGCACTTCTCCCTACCTGCACTCATGCACACACACACGCAGGCACACACGCGCGCAGCAAGCTCCCACCAACCACCGCCATCTGCCGCCCAACCCCCGCCTGGCCCACTCCCCAGCGTCCCACCTGCCCGCGTACGCGTCGCGTGATCCCAGCACAGCCCCGCCGTACCGACAGAGCTGGCCCTGATCCACGCGCCCGGCCCCACCACCATCTCCCTCTCCCCCCGATGGAACTCCCCACCAACCCCACCTCGCATTTCGCTCTCCCTCTCCTCGATTCTCGCCGCCGCCAGCGCGTTCCCCTCCCGGCATCTCGCTCGCCGCCGTGCGGCCCCGCTTCGCCGGCCGTCCTCCGGCACCCCCCTCGTCACCGCTCGAGCCCGCGTGCTCCGCCGCCATCTCCCCGGCCACGTCCTCTGCACCGCCGCCGCGAGGCTACTCTACCTCGACGGCCTCCTCCCTAGTCCCGCGTCGTCCTCCGGCCGTCCCGGTGGATCTCGTCGAGCCCCGGCGCCCCCGCTTCTCTCCTCCCCTCGCCGGCTCCTGCACGCCGTCGCCGCCGACCGCGACCTCCCCGACCCCGCTCGCCAAGACCTGCGCCGCCGCGGGCTCCCTCTGCTCGCCGTCGCCTGCATCGCCTCCTCCTGCGTCACCGACGGATGCCGCCGCCCGCCGCCCTCCAGCGCCGGCCCGGCCGCGTGACCCGCCGCTCATACCTCCCCGCCTCCATGACCCTGCTCGGTGCCGCTGCGCTGGCCCTCCTCCGCACCGCTCTAGACGACGGCTGTCGTCTGCGCGGACCCCCTATCTGCTCGCCAAGCGCCGCCAGCCTCCCTCGCCGAGCGCGACCTCCCCCTCTGCCCCCGACTGCGATGCCATGCGCGGTCCCTCGCCGCTGTTACCGGCTGCCTCCTCGACCCCCAAGCGCGTCTCGAGCCCCTGCCCTGGCGGCAACGCCGCGTCTCCACCCTTCTGTAGAAGCTCTGCCGACAGGAGTGGTTCACCGCCTGGATACTGACCACGAACGTGTTGCCGCCACCTCTAGCATGTACTATTTCCTCGCCTTTGTAGTCTGAGACATGTTGATTGGTACTGTTGAAGGTGTGTATAATATGTGACGCGACAGCAGGACTTTCTGTACTCTAGATCGACCTCGGCTCGGCGACTTCTGATGTGAGCCTCCACGGATGAACCAGACAAAAACCTAGAGATCGTCTTCATGGATCTGATGTACCGAAGATGCTAACATAGGACCTTAGTCCACCATACGACATGATCCCCTTCACGGGAACCAAAGACCGTACCCAATCGAAGGTGCTCGAGAAATCTCGGACAAGAACTCCTTCACGAACCCTGAAGACCGGACCATTCGGAGTCCGAACCCCTGTACCAGCTTCATTCTCTCCTTCATGAGCACCAAGACCCTGTTCCCGGAAGGCAAGACCGATCCCGGTGAGACCGAACCGAACCCTCGGCACGCCAAGATCTTTTCCTCAGAACGCCATGATCTCCTTCACAGATCCGAAGACTCGGTAGACCCTAACCCTCGAACCTCAAGGTCGTCGACACCCAGATGTGTGACCCCTTTATCCGAGCCCTAATTTATAAATTGGCATCTATATGAATTGTTAAATATTAATTGAACACGCTTGCATACATGTTGTGGGTTGGGGGCATTATGTCGATTCACCTTCTAATTAAACATGGAGACTATATGCGGGCTATACTTGTCTCATATCGCCTCCATTTAAATTTGCGTAGCGAACCGATGACATGTTTTGCCTTGTCAAGACAACATTTAATTTGCGGGGTAGATAAACAACTTGAACCATTAATTAAATATCGGGACCCCGGTTCCGCTTAATCCTGTCTAGTTGCACCGCATTTGTGCCATGCCATGCATCATATCATAAACATGCCGATTCTTCTGCCGTAGTATTAAATATTGCATCCGGTGTTTGTTCTAGTGTTTGCTTCTTCGCGGATTAGACCGATGAGTTGATGCGAGTATCGACAAGTTCTCCGGATATGAACTGTCGACAGTGTTTTCCCAGACAAGCATCTCTCCCCCTTCTACCTATTTTGCATTTATAGTCTTTATTTCCTCATGTTGATCTATTGCTATCCGTGTCACGATGCTTTAGTTTCCGTGCACCAGTTATATCCCGTGTAGCCTCTATATTGCCTTGGACACCTCCTATTACCTGTGTTTGGTAGATAGCGGGCCTTGCGAGTCGTAGTTGCTTGCTCAGGTGCGATCTTGTGTTGTCAAGTATCACAGTTGTTGGAATGATGGAAGATGTTTATTGGTGGAGATGCTTATTGGTGGAGATGATCATGACTTTAAATACAACTATTAAAATGCTAGATATAACTAATGCAGAGGCATCGGTGGGCAATAGATGTTATTTGGTTCTTCAACGCTCACTTGTGACCCGTAGGACCCCGAGTACTTGATACTTGTTCCTTGACTATTCGCACTATCCACATCCGGGAGGTCTTATGGACCCCCCTGAGCCAGAGCTTGATTCATTTCTATTTCTTGGGGCCACAAAGTAGTTTGGGGCTTTATTAATATCCTGTACCTATGCCATGCTTTACCGCTTTATTTAAGATTGTGCGTGGAGCACCTGTACTGTTTAGGATTGCGGAGTGTTTTTGCGGTATCGACAAGCCCAGTCACACTTTCGGGTTCCCAGTGGTTTACAGCTATTGGCGCAAACCTTGGGTCCGTCTCGGAGCCGGCCAACTTCGTTGCAGGTAGCTTAATGGGGTGGCCCCCTGAAATATTTCTGAATCCTGTGATTGCATTGTCGTGAATGCCTCGTTGGGATTTGAGTTGGTTTTTCCAAGGTTGATCGAGTGTGTGTTGCTATTTGTGCACCCCTGCAGGGTAAAACTTTCTGAAAGCCGTGTCCGCGGTTATGGACGACTTGGAGCACAGTATCTCGATCATAGACAAGTATAACTAAAGTAGTGCTATAAATTTGACTTAATATGTGACTAGTAATCAGCTCAAGTATAACGGAATGGATATTAAAAATGCCAATAGCTGGTGGATCTGGGTTGTTTTGTGACATGCTATAGGCCTAGTAAGTATTGCAATTCTAATGGAATGTGATAAAAGTGCCAACAAGTGCCGGGTTTTGGGATTCCTCAGAACAATTATATCTGACTAGTAAATGTTCCAACTACAACGGAATAGTGATTAAAACTGCCCACTACTTATGCTATCCGGATGACTCCTAATATCTATAGCTGATTAGTAATTGCTGCAACTATAATGGAATGAGTAAAATTGCCAACTGTGTGAGTTTCTTGGTCCGACTTCCTCGTTTGGTCTCGAGGGGGAAATACCAGGACGGGTTGTTTGGTGTTAGCTTCAGGTTGGATCCGAATAGGTCTTTCTTATCCCTCTCTAATAGCCGCCAGTTTTATTGAGTCTCTATAGGTTGTTTAGTGCCGCTGCGCTGCCGCTTCATCCCACCATACCTATGTAGGCGAGAGTCACCGAATTCTAGCCTCGCCGTGTACTGGCCTCAGTACTGACGCTCCTCTTTTTTCCTTTGCCCTTTGTCGGCACCCCTTTTGTGTTAGCAGGTTTGAGATCGACGTCGTTAGCAGGGTTACCCTTCCGGCTTGGCCTGGGCAGGGTTATGGACGCCATTGGTTATTCTTCAAGGCTCTTAGCCCCATTCGCATCTTGTCCATAGTCGGACGCTCTATCGATTTCAAGGTGATTTGGATCTTTGTATTGTATATCTGTATTCCTGACTCTTGGAGTCGTGTTGTATATATATCTGTTCTGTGGGTCCCATTGAGGACTGTTGTGTAATGGTATTACTTCGTTTTCCACCCGCACGAAAGTGCCTGGTGGGCATCCTTGAATCGTTTCTATGCGGGTTTGGCGGGAAGCGCTAAAACTTGCATAGGGCCGATTCGAGGGTGTTACAGCAGGGCAGGTGGGGAGTGGGCGTATGGGAGCGATGGGGTTGGGGGGCGCCCCCAGGAGGGGCCTGGTCGGTGGTGGGGCCAGTCCCACAGGCGGTTGGTGGGAGGTGGCTGGTGTGCGCGCTGGTTGGGGTGTGCGGGAGTGGAGGCGCAGGGGGGTCTGGACGGTGGATGTGGTGGGGCCCAGAGGCAGTGCTGGCGGGGGGGGGGGGTGGTGGGAAGCTGGCGTGCGTTGTGTGCTGGGTGCGTGCTGTGAGTGTGTGTGTCCACCGGTGAGGGTGGCGGGAGATGGAGTGGTGGCTGGCGTGGAGAGAGAGAGAGAGAGAGAGAGACGGCTGGGTGTGGTTTTGGTGTAGGTAGCTAGGGTTTGGTTTTTCCCTGGGTAGTAGGCTGGTTGTTGGCTGGGCCTTTTGGACCTGGCCGACGGTTGCCTCCTCAGGTTTTGTAAAACGTTTTATTTATAGGTTTTGTTTTAAAAGCCTTTTGTAATTTATTTTTAGACAAAACAAAATATCCGGAAGAGACTGGAGTTTTTTATTTGAAATAAAGACGGGACGTTTAGAAAACAAAACCAGGCTTTTCAAAAATAGTTTTTAAACAAACCATGCAAGATGATGACGATGCTCAAATGCAATATGGCATGATGACATGAGCATGCGGTCATGATGATGCAATGCACAAAAACACAGCGATTTTCTAGTAGTGGTTTTAGCAGGATTCCACATTAAAATCATGCTCCTGACGAACCACAGACAAATAAAGAGCATCTCCAGACGGCTGATAGCGCTGACGAAGAAAATCCCACTGAGCTGCAGCAGTGGGAAGACCCATGAACTCAACAGCATACTGAGGCAGAACACTGGAAGTGAGAACAGCAGCAGCACGAGCATCCTCATCTATCCACTGAGTGTAGTCAGCCAGATCCAGCCGGTAGGTCGCAACAGCAGTAGAATGCTCCTAGACCTTACGATCATAATCATCCCGAGCAGTATCATCAGCACTCTAGGCTGCATCCTTGACCGCCTGAGTGACATCGGGGGCAAGGGCAACGAGCATTGGTGCAATAGACGCCGTAGGCGCAACGGGGCGCGGTGGACAGGAGACCTCACCGGAAAGCACACCCCAAAGGCGAAGACCGCACATGTGGACGCGCATGAAGGCAGCGAAATCAGGATAATTCGCGCCATCAAAAATCACCGGGCAGCAAGGAATTGCAACATAGCCCGACGAGGAAGACATAGCTCTTTTTTTCCAGAACAGATCTAGATCATACGCGACAACAGAAGGCTGGGGCGAGCGGCGGCGTCGGATCCGGGGCGGCCGGGGACGGGGGTCAGCCGGGGATGGAGCGGCGGCCGGGAACGGAGAGCGGCCGGGTGGAGACGGCGGCGGCGGCGGCCGGGAACGGAGGCGGCGACGGCGGGGTGCCGTGGCGAGCGGTGGCGGCTGCATAGGGGAAAAAAGGTCTTACGGCTCTGATACCATGTTAGGATAATAGAGGCCAGAATATATAGTAGATGTACAAGTGCAAATATACAGAAAACCTCCTAACTTATGGGAAAACTACAATATACAAATATACTCTAACAAAATCATCTATTAGAGAGAAGAGGTGACCACAATTTAATCCTGGGGCAAGCAAACACTTATTTGCTTCACGTTTGGGCTCTGAGTTGCAAGCAGGCCGCATAAAATGCGTCACAAATAAACTGCACGTACCCAACGGCGTACAATTCATGACCCAAGAACTGTATAAGGCTATCGGACCCGGCCACAGTACTAGGCTAAGAATTGCATGCAGTCTTCCAAACGCCCCCTAAGATTTTTCCGAGACTCAACCAAGCATGTACACGCTCTCACTCACTCGCACAGTCGCACTAGCCACTCCACTCCAGAGCAGCCAAGCAAGCAAAGCCGAAGCCGTACCACCGCGCCGAGATCCCTCGCCGCCAGGTTTCCAGTCCACTAGCTGAGCGAGCAAAATCCGCGGTCTTCCTCTGCTCGCGCGCGCGCGGGGTAGCAGCACCGGAGCAGAGGCGGCGCGCGGCTCGGCGCGCGCCATGGGGTCGGTGTCCCTGAAATTGCCGGCGCCCCGCCGCCGGCACGGCCGGGTCCTCACCTGCCTCTGCTCCCCGGCGCTGCTCAACCTCCTCATGCTCCTCTCCCTCCTCTTCACCAACCTCCTCGCCTTCTTCGCTTTCTTCGCGACCTCCCCCCGCCACGACCCCGCCGCCGTCGCCACCTCAACCCCCTCGGCCTCCTCCTCCAACCTCTCCGCGCACGTGGCCGCCATCGCGCGCGAGATCGGCGGCGCCTCCTCCACCGCCGCCAGCCTCCCGGACGGCCTGCCCCCAGAGCTGCTCCTCTTCCTCACCCCGCACGCGCTCCCGCTCGGCCGCGACGCGCGGTCGGGGCTCACCCACATGCAGTCCTCCGTCGCGGCCGCCTGCCTCCGGTCCCCCTCCGCGCTCGACCTCCTCTCGGCCTTCATGTCCTACGCGCCCCACGCCGCCTGCCCGCGCAACGCCACCCTCCCGCGCCGCCTCGTCTCCAAGGGCTGCGAGCCACTCCCCCGCCGTCGGTGCCGCTCCCGCGGGCCCCGCGCCTCGCTACCGTCCTCGGGCATGGGCCTCGACCACCGCCGCTGGGTCGCCCCCCCGCGGCACGGCCACGAGTTCCTCGTCGACGACGTGCTGCGCCTGAGCGCATCCTCCAAGATCCGGATTGGCTTCGACGTCGGCGGCGGCGCCGCCAACTTCGCCGCCCGGATGAGGGAGCGCGGAGTGACAGTCGTCACCTCGGTGCTCGACGGCGCCGGGAAACCGATGAACGAGTTCGTGGCGGCGAGGGGCCTCTTCCCGCTGCTGCTCTCGCCGGCGCACCGGTTCCCCTTCTACGACGGGGTGTTCGACCTGGTGCACGTCGGCGCCACGGCGTTGGACGAAGCCGGCGCGCCCGCGATGGGGCAGGCGGGGACACCGGAGGCGCTGGAGTTCTTCATGTTCGACGTCGACAGGGTGCTACGCGTCGGTGGGCTGCTCTGGATTGACAGCTACCTGTGCCAGAGCGAGGAGAGGAGGCGGGTGGTTGTGAAGCTCATTGAGAGGTTTGGTTACAAGAAGCTCAAGTGGTTTGCCGGAGAAAAGGCCGGCGCCGCAACGGCATCAATCTACCTCTCGGCGGTGTTGCGGAAGCCGGCAAGGGGCTAAAACTTTATGCAAGGATGATTTGATCAAGTCTCCTTGATCGGAGGTACGAATGTACCACCTTCCAGTTATTTGTAGTTCACAGATTTTGATGGGAGGAGGAATGTGAATGATATTTAGGTGCCACCGGTTATTTTAGATTATGGAAGAAACCGGTGCTACGGATCATTTGCTTGATTCCATTGGTTGTTGAGAGATACTAACTGAAAGTTACTGTAAAAATGTACTACAACTCTTCTACATCTGCTTTTGTGATAGGCTGTCATTAGATGTGATACAGACCATGTAGTACTACTTTGTTGCTCTGCTGGGGAATTGCGATGCAAAGACTAAAGAGGTTGACAAATGATGTGATTTTTCATTTCAGGAAGACAGGAAATTAATTGACCCTGTTTGAGCTACGTAATCATGGAATGGTCCCTCTGAGTCTATCATTGATAGTGTGCTGTGGAGCTCCTTCCAGTAGATCTGTACAATTAATTCCCATCTAGATTAGGAAAACCTGTATACCAGAAACACTCCTACAATCGGTCAAAACATTTACATCATATGCTTGAAGTCTGACTATTAGCAGTTCTTTTGGAAACAAAATATGTTATGGAAGGATCATTTGATCCGGGCTCTTTGATTGGGGATATAAATGAACCTTGCAATTATTTGTAGCTCATAGATTTTGACTGAGGAATGAGAATGTGGTTAAGTGCCATGTTTTATTTATAATTATGGAATACGGATTGGCTTGACTCCATTGGTTCTTGATAAATAGTTACTGAAGAGTGCTGAAAAAATGAACAGCTCTTCTAAATCTGTTTTTTTTTTTTTTTTTTGCAATGGGCATCCTGCTGTCTTTTGATGGAAAATAGAGCCGTAGGATTTGTTGCTCTGCTGCGGAATAGCACAGATGTTGTCAAACGATGTGTTATTTCTTTTCAGGAAGAACGGGTAACTAAATGACACTCTTTGAGCTACCTATTACTGAAATGGACCCTCTGAGTCTTAACCTTGATAGTTTGTTGTGGAGCTCCTTTCAACCGATCTGTCCAATTAATTTCCATCTACTACCTCCGTTCCGACATGTAAGCCTTTTTAGAAAGCTACTAAACTAGTTATCTAAATCAATGGTAAGGAAATCGGTAATCGTTAACTGCTCGGTCGGCCTAGGAGTAGTGAGTAATCGGAATTCGGACGATTAACTGATTTAATCGGTCGACTATTAATCGGTGCAATCTACGCAAATTAGCACCTAAAACACGTGTATATAAGAAAAAATAGTATATAGGTATCGATATGCCTGACTCTACTTCTCTTGAGCCAAAAAGGCGATTAAAATATGTACGTTTTTCCTCTCTTACGTAATATTTAAGGTCACGAGCGACTTAGGATCCACCAGCTGACAACATGTGCCCTCATTCCGTTTATCCTCCTCCTCTAGACGGGCGATATGCAATGAAAATTTTGCAACCTTTTTTACCGTTAATCGGGAATATACCTAGTAATCAGTCTGTCAGAGCTATTAGTTAGGCTGAAGGATTAACATGACGGATTAGTGGTAATCGACACGGTTAGGTCCCTAGTAGCGATTAATCGGCCTATTAATCGCTGACTTGGGGGATTTTTTGAACAGTGCTAAAAATGGTTATATTTTGGAACGGAGGTAGTAGCTTAGTAAGGCTGTAAGGAGACAACACTCCTACAAATCATTCATCATATTTTCTGCCAAAATTATTGACATCTCATGCTTGAATCTTAACTATTACTCCCTCCGTCTTAAAATAGATGTCGCAAGTTTGTCAAAATTTGGATGAATCTATATACTAAATAGTGTCTAGATTCACCCAAATTTTTACAAGTTTGCGACATCTATTTTAAGACGGAGGGAGTAGTATTTTTACTGAAGCAAAAATTGTTATGGGACATATTATGTTGTTTTTCTACTGGACAATCTGGTCTCAAAATGTGAATGCTCTCAAGCTTCATGCACTACCCAACACAACTAGAAGTCCATTTTAGTTGCAAATGGAAATGATTTGCAAAAATGTACAGTACAACTCTTCTACATCTGCTTTTGAATGCTGTTTAGGTGCCACGGATTATTTTAGATTACGTATAAGAAACTGGCGCTACAGATTAGCTTGATTCTGTTTGTTGTTGAGGGTTAGTAAGTCAAAAATTACTGCAAGAATGTACAGCTCTTCAACTTATGTTTTTGTAGCAGGCTGCCATTAGATGTGATACTTTGTAGCTCTGCAAAGAGGTTGTTGAATGATGTGATCTTTCATCTCAGGAAGAACAGGAAATCAAATATCCATGAAATGGTCCCTCTCTTCTATCATTGATAGTGTGTGTGTGTGTGTTGTGGACCTCCTTTCAATAGGCCTGTACAATTAATTGCTTAGGAAAACCTGCATAGCTAAAACATTCCTATAATTGTTTACCCTTTTTCCCAGCGAAATTACATAGATCTCATGCTTGACGCGGGATTATTAACAGTTTTTTTTTGGAAAAATATATGCTTCGGGTTACTTATGTTGTCAGAAGAATAACTATAGCATATTTGGTTCTTCTACTTGACTATCTGGTCTATACGTCGACATTGTACATGAACTTTTGGTAGGTGGATAATGAGTCGCCATGTAGTACAAAGTTATATATCTTACCCTTGTCCAGTTCTACTACTACTGTACTAATTATAGCAAAATCATATCCATATGGATCAGGGATTACGGTTCTTCTGGAACAAGGAAAACACCACAGATATTCATCAGCTGAAAGCAATCGATATATTCAGTTCTTGGTTCATTTCATACAGCCAGAGCACCTACAGTTTTTAGATTTCTTATTATGACCTAGGTGTCGAAGGAAGGAAGGTACATGAGGTGAAGTTTCACAACAATCAAGGAGCTTAGCGACACGGCAAGAAGGCAAACATGAGCTTGTTAACAGTGGATCGAAGGGGAACCAATTGCAGCAACACAGTATGATGAAATCAGGGATTTCTGTCCTTTGGTTGTACATACATAAATCTTAATCTTCTTGCCTACAAAATGAAGGACAGGGTGACAGTATCATCAGGCTATTTTTTAAGTAATACGAATTATTTAATCAATATTACGAATAATACTCAAAAATAGGAATTTTGGAAAGTAGCGTGGCCTTGGGGTCTCAAACACCGACCAACACCCATCGGTGTTTCAACCCCCGATGGGCCTGTCGGAGGCAGGCGCAGGGTGATGCATGGCGAGTGCTTGTCGGTGGTTCAAATCCTGATGAGTGCTTGTCGATGGTTCAACTACCGACGAGTGCTTGTCGGTGGTTTTAGTAACGAGGCCGCGCTACTTTTCAAAATTTCTAATTTTGAGTACTATTTGTGATATTGATTAAATAATATATTATTTAAGAAAAATAGTGTATCATCAGGCAGCTAGCACCCCTTCCGTTTTGGGTTTCCCTTTTTTTGATGTGTATCGAACGTGTCTGTCCGCCTTTCGCTGTACATACACTTTTATTTTATGCAGGGCTTTTTACACAGTCATCTCCAAACAATTCGTAACAGCAGCAAATCGGACACAATCATTTTGTTTAGCACAATATATGGAAAAGATAACACAAAGGATCACCGTAAAAAACAAAAACACTCAGAAACCAACACTTACACAAACTAAAATCAAAGATGAATAAGTATGCAGCGCGTGGAGTTTAACACGATGGAGAAGCCGAACCAGGAGTTGTACGACTCCTGCTTGTCGTAGAGATAGAACCCCTGGGTGCGCGCCACGGGCTCCTGCCCCGCCGCCGGGAGAGCCTTCCCCGCCGTCATCGGGTCGTCGAACGTCACGAGCGTGCCGAAGTAGGTGCCGTTCTTCCAATGGGTGGTGCTCAGCGCCGTGGGCTTGGTCGACGCTGCCGACGTCGCGCTGGCCGTGTTGTTGACGCCGTTGTAGAGGATGTCGTGGTAGTAGAGGGTCATCTGCTTGCACGGCTCGTCCTCGTCGCCGGAGATGACCCTCCCGCGGCCGTGCGCGGCGCCCGCCGAGCCGAGAGGAGCACCATGAGCAGGATGGTCATGGTCAGCCTGGAAGATGCTGCGAGTCCTTGCATCGTGTTGTGGGTGCAAGTAACTCGATCTTGCTGAGTTATGCGGACTGCAAAATGGGCAGCAGCTAGCTCGATCGTGTTGTTGTGGTGTTGACAGGTCGAGTTGCGCATGCTATATATAGAGGTCCATATGCATGCTTGGAACTGTGGGGGCATGTACAAATGTTGTACAGCAAGCTGAGATCTAAACTTCTCTTGTACTCCAAGCGACTCTTATGGTTGATGATTCGTTGCTGCGGGCACTCCTGCATAAAAAGCCGTCCATACTACTATTGGGCAGGCATTTCTGTTTGCCTTCCTCGCATTGGAGCGGAGAGAGAATACAGTGCATGGTTGCTACGACAGGGCATAATGGACGCGTTTGGTAGCCTGCATTTGTCGCGGGCAGGCTGAGTTGGGCCAAAATCGGCCTGATTGGTTGCGTGGATGGACCCTGCGTTGTGGACAGTGCAGGTTGTAAAACAGTCCGCAGGCAGGCCTAGAAACAACGGTCGAATCTACTGTTTTCGAGGTAGCCCACGTCGAGCGTTGTCTTCTCCTTCTTTTTCTCTCTCCTCCCTAAACTGTCTTAATCTTGACACATTGCAATTAGCACAAATATGCTCTACATGAAAAAGACGCGCACCGACGACGAGGTTCCATCCTGACCACCGGCTTCGAGGTTCGTGGATTGTATATTCTCGGATTCGTGGTCAAAGTTGGAGTTTTTATGGGCGAATTTCTTTAGATTTGTCGCACACAATCAACCGCTCGGAATTTCCTTTGAGGAGTAGTTAGATCTCGTTATTTCCTACAATTTTCGTGTTGCAAATTTTGTGTTTTGATATAGGTATAGGGATTCCTCTATAACTTCTCAACTTGTACATACATGAGCTCGTCGCCGTCCAGCCTGTCGCCACGCTCTCCGCCTCGTCGGTTGTTGTGCCAGTAAGTGCAGTGCCCAGCCGTCCGTTGAGCGGTTCTTGATCGATGCTACTGTGGCTGACCGTGTTGGCATTCTCCGGCGCCGCCCTCTGTCGTTGGCGCATGTCAACACCCGGATTTTTAATCTTAGATGCCCGTTATGCCATACCTCGCAATCCCAGGATTACCATTTTTGCAAGACATAACGGATTGGATATCACAGTACATCATCCATTACAAACCATACATAAGGTTCTTACACAAATAAGAATCTCATGATCCAGTCTTAATATAACAAGCAGCGGAAATAAAAGATAGTGTAGCGGTGGGGTCCATCTTCAGAGGCACATGCAATGCTGACGAAGGCAGATAGTCCTAGGTACACTTTCACCACAAGATTCGATACATCTGTCAGGGATAACCCTGAATCATCATACTTAGTATACAGATAATCAAACATAACCTTCCCTTTACACACCCTAGTATAAGCACCTCTCCTATGAGCATGGCCTCCCAACCATGACCATCAGTCATCTTGGGCACTGCATAGGTGGACAACATTGAGAGGTAGCCTCAGCTCAAACCTCTCCCGTGAGGGAACTAATACTAATGCATATAAATTTCCAGCTAAGCCTTACCCAATTCAGGTAGTGTGGTTGTACGGTAAATTTGGAATGGTATCGCATCCGAATCCAACCATCAGTTTTATAAAAGGGTTAAGGCTCATGCCTCAACATTTTCATCATCATCAACCAATTGTGTTTCTCAACACATGTCAAAACATCTCAATAGAATGACTCATCATTCTAAGGTTTTCATAATTCATTTTCACCAAGTGTTCCCATCTAAAGTGACTCAAGTTTTTGATCTACTCTAAACTACTAAGTTAAGAGTGTTCACTAAGGTGGTAAAGATGGGTTCAATCTCATGCCATAGAATGACATCTAAAGGGTTCTAAATAGGTCAAGTTTTATACTTTTTATGCTACCTTCAAAACAAGTAAAGGACTTTGTATAACCTAAGAGGGTAAAACTTGTAACTAAGACTTGGGGTACTATTAGTTAATAAGGGGTGTGATCAAAGCATGCTTAAGGCATCTTTGCTAAACCATCTAGTTTGATTCTAGTTTGCTAAGTACTACACTTGCAAGTACTAACTTGCATTACTAATGGTGGCTTGCACTTAAATAGTGCTAGCTTGCTAATAGTAGCTTGCCTTGGTTGGTGCAGTGGTTGAAGTTTTCTTCTTCTTCTTCTTTTTCTTCTTCTTCTTCTTCTTGGTAGAACTCCTCCTCCTCCTCGAAAGCTTGGTCGGTACTAGCGTCTATAAATACATAGGGAGTGCACAATCACCAAACAATATTTAACTAGGCTAAGTGGCATTTTAAAACACACCTTTGATGATATATTATCATCACAAGCATCACAAGTTTAATTCCATAGTTTCATTCTTTTTATTTTAGAAAAGTAATTTCTACTCATTGAAAATATTAACTAAAATTTAATATTCACCACCAAAATATGGGCTCATGTGGACACATATCCTCACCACATATTCTAACATGTGGGAATGAGATTTAAAGGTTGGATCAATATTACTTTAGTTTAAGTTCATTATTTAATGATTTAAAGTGACTAGAAATGCCTATATAGCATTATTTTGGTACTAGTCCAAAGTCACTGCATGTAAACCTTAATATTATTACATGGTTAGGTAGATATGATGAAATGTGATTTTTGAGAGGTGGAATCAACTCAAAAGCTAACTTGGTTGATTTTATAAAAATGTTGCAAGTTGCAAATGCTTCTGTCTTCTTATTTTTATTAGGAGAGATCTATAACTCTAAATGAATTAAATCCAACAGGCTTGGGTAGATTACTTCCATACCTTTCAGGCAAAATTAGTTTCATGCAATTTGGATTTGTCAAACTCACAGAAATAAATTTTAAAATAGTGAACAGAAACTAGATTTAACTAAAAAGAAAAATCCAGATTTGAATGTGTGGGCTAGCGCGGGAAAAGGAATGGGCCGGCCCAATGGCGCTCCGCGGCGCGGGGCTCAGCTGACAGGGGGGTCCTGCTTGTCAGCGGCACTTAACACTTGAAACGGTACGCGCGCTGTGGGTCATAGGATTAGAAGCTAGATCTACGGCTGAGGGTCATCGTCGACGACGAACATGTCGTCGGCGAGCTCGAACCCTAGCGGCTCGGTGGGGGTCTGCTAGGGGCGTACCAGGGCTCCAGCGGGGTTGGCGAGGCAGGCAAACGACGTGGAAGACGACGACGAGGCGAGGCGTGGTCGCGGCAGAGCTTGGGGTGGTCGCAATCAACGACACCCTTCTCCTCCAGAGGCGGCGGGTCCGGCTCCGATTCCGGCGAGCTGCTGCTCCACTTGCTCCGGCTAGAGGTGGGGAAGGTTCAGAGAGGTGAGGGGAGTGGAATGGTGTGGAGTGGAGAGGCTGGGGAAGGTTCCTTTTATAGGCCCGACGGTGAGACCGAGCGGGATGGGCGGTCGACGGTGGCGACATGGCTACGGCGGGGTAGAGGCATGGCTGCGGGTGGCGATCGATGGGCGGTTCCCTGGCGGTGCTCTAGGCATTGAATGCAGCCGTAGGGGCGGTGGCACGCGGTCAGGGCGAGGTGGCGCTCTGCGCGGCAGAAGCGACGGTGTCCACGGCGAGCGGTGGCTGTGAGGCTTTGGGCGGCGAACGGGGATGTCTGGGGTGTTCTCCAGGTCGAGGCGGAGCGGTGGGCGCGGACTGGTGCCAAGGGGCGGTCTATGTGAGCGGGGACAGAGCGTGCTCTGGGGGCGGCGTCAGCATGGTCGACCAGCTCCGGGCGCGGCGGTTCCTGGCCACACTGCCCTCTGTCTCTGGCCTGGGTCTGTTTGGGCGGTGGAGGTGGACCACAGGCAAGTTGCTAGACATGAGGAGAGAGGCTGGAGAGGGCTGCTGCTGCGAGTGCACTGTCGGCCGGCGAGGTGGTGCTCGGCATGGCATGGCAGTGCAACTAGGGGGTAGAGGCGATGCTGGTTAGGCTCTGGTTAGATCAAGAGGGGACAAGGGGATTAAATGGGGATCAATTGGGGGTAAACCCTATAGTAAACAGTGAGCTAGGATTAGAGGAGAGATTATGCATGCCAAGTGTTTGATTAAATGGCCGCATGAAAGAAAGTTTTGAATTTTGGTTTCAAATTTTTTGAGTGATCTCCACTAGTGATAGGTAGTCTCTGGTTGCAAGGGTTTTGAAAGTGGAGCTCAAAAAGATGGGTTTTGAAATAGGGGTGATCTATGCATATGTATTAGATTCAATTTTAAACTGTCATTTAAAATAGTTAACAGAAGGTTTTTAGCAGATCAAAAGGTGGGCCTTGGTACCTCATTATGTGTACTAGCAAGGGGTGCAAAGATCAAGAATTATTTCTGTTAAGTTTTGAGTACTAGGAATAGCCAAAGTAGGCATGAGAGTTAAATTTGCCAAAATGACCATTCCTCCTTTTTAATTCTTTTTGAATTGATTTTCTTTAGACAAAGTTTGGGAATGATGTAGATGATGTTTAAATCACCTAAGAAACATTTTACAAGCATTGGATCACTCAATCATGGCAACTCAAACAACTCCTATTTTAAATGCACACATATATGAATGCTTTCATTTTAACTTTGAAAAAGTTTTTGTTAACCCCAAATTTGATTGATTTGATCTTGATAAGCTTGGATTGAAGTTTTGGATGTTACAGCGCGGGCGCAGCAGGTGCCCGCCGCACTCCATCGCCAACACAGTTCTCCATCGTCGGTGTTCCCCCTGTGGGTAAGGACCTCGACACGACGAGCAAGATTGAGCAGTTCCTAGTCCAGCCTACTGTCATGCTCTCCGCCTCGTCGGCTGTTGCACTAGTAAGTACAGTGCCTAGCCAATCGTGTTTGTGTTCTCCGGCACCGTCCTCAGTCGTCGGCGCAGCCACAACAGGTACCCGTCGCCCTCCATCGCCGACGTAGCCCTCCATCATCGGCGCAGCAACATGAGGTGCCCCGCCACCCTCTATGGCCAGCAGCCGTAGCATGAAGAACAAGATCGCTACTAATGACTACCTTAATGTGCGTGCGTGTACCCCCCCCCCTCCCCCGCGCGCGCGTGTGCGTGCGCGTGTGTGTGTACGTGTGTGTGTGTCAATGTGACAGTGAAACAGGTGCATACAACCAAACACGCGAGTTCCGTATCTGTCCTCATGCCAAAAATATCCATGCAGGCTACCAAACAGAATGCAAATGGCACTGCTGGTCATGGACATGCCCCAGTAAACCCCAAAATCCATGCGGTCTACCAAACACTTCCAGTATCTCCATCCGTTTTGTTCTGGTGCGAACCGAATAGATATACCGTGCATGGTTGGTACGACAACTCATATATCTCCATCTATGCCAAAGCTGGTAATATGATAATGGTGCTCCATCTTTTTTTTTGATATATGATAAAGGGTAATTTTTTAATATGGAGGAGATATTACACTTGGACTACGTAACAACTCAATATCAAGAGCGAGTCGAGATAACGATGCTGCACGGTGTACATAGCTAAATTATTAAAAAGAATAAAAACATGGGTTCCATAAACAGGTTCTCCAAAAGAAGTGCATTCATGAACCAAAACCGTCACCTTTGTCGTCACCGGATTCATAAAATGCCAGATCCCCGGTTTTCACCCTATGGAGCAAGTATGAGAAAACTTCATGCAATGCCTTCATCAAAATAGTGATGCCTAAGCATCACTGCCAGGTTCAAACAACAAAAAAGTCAGACCAAGGGGTTTTACCCTGTAACTGAAAACCCGTACTGAAAGAGCACCATTAAGTCTGATCTACTATGTGATCCCACCTCCACTTGCCAAGCCACCACCATCCTTCATTGCCTTAAAAATGTCAAACTCAAACTAGACATCCATAAGCCTTGCAGGTATGTGTCTAGCCGTGGATAACAATTAAGCACAAGCCTCGTGCATTAGATTTGAGGGACACGTCTGACATGGGGTCTGCACGGTAATGTCCATACTTCATGGACTTGGGTTTTTAGGAATGAGATATACGCTGGTGACTTCATCGGCTAATAGATAAATAAGGGGACACGATTTACCCAGGTTCAGGCCTCCGGGGGGAAAACCCTACTCATGCTTATCTATTTTTGATTAATGATAAAGATTACAAATAGCCAACGTGCGCAGTTTGAATATGGCGTATGCTACGGGTATTGTGTGTAAGGTGCCCTCCTCGGTGGCCCCTCCTAAGATTTTATATGTGCAAGCTAGGTCTCCGGTAACGTCCAAGTCAGTTACAGATCGAGGGTGAAACCTTGGGGTTTTCTTATCTCCAATATTGTTCTTGCTTTGCACGTAAGTCGGTAAGAATTATGAATTAACCGAATCTCAGCAAGTTATCACGATGACCTCTCCATTCTAGCTCATTTCTCCTTGTTCCGTTTGCTCCATTGAGCTTCTCATTCCTATGAAATTTCACAACATGGTAAGATTTAGTTCAGGAAATGGAGTTTCTTAAAAATAAATTATGTAGAAGTTAATTCAGTAAAAGGGAATATTTTAGTAGATTAAAAAAATTTACAATACAAGGAAAGTATTCAGTAGCTTCAAAGAAATACTCCCTCCATCCAAAGAGATGAAACAGAAATATTACTGAATCATTTTTGCACAATATTATTTCATCTTTATAGCCACAAAATCCATTACTTCCTTACTTAACGAGCATAAAGTAATTTCGCCCAAAACAATTACGACTACATCAAGACTATAACCAGGTAGGTCTCTTTAGCTAAACCTAGCCAACGAGCCTTAGATCATAAGAAAAATATCTGTATTGTAAGGAACAAAATAAATGTATTGATTTGCTAAACCAAAATCTGTACTTCTTTACCCTCAAAAGAAATATGTACTTCTTTAGTATAATGTCGTCGGTCCTATCCAAACTAGCCGTCTCGTACAGGTGCAAAGCTCGGGTGTATTCATGACCTACCGAGCGCGGCTAGTCTGGATAGGATCGACGACATGCTCTAGGACGACGTCATGGCGCTGGGCAACACTCTGCTCTAGGCCGCCTACCGGCATTCCAACTGGACCATTAGCATAATCCTGAGGACAGGCCAACGACTGATCCATCTCATCTCACTTCGTCCTTGTCATATCTTCCTATACTCGTAGTACTACAATATATTTTATGAGTTATTGTGAAATATTGAGATGCTTCGTTTTCCTAATTATTTGCATACTGACTAAGATAAAAGCCTAGAAATTGTTGGTTCGTATCGCGTTGATCTAATTGATTTAGAGAGAACTTAAACATCAGCGAAACGGGGATACGCTGGAGAAGCAGAGCACTGTAACTTTAGCACAATTCAGTAGCATAATTCGTCTGGCTGCCTCCATTCGGACAGGCATGTGGTTCTGATTCTCCCATTCCCTGCCATCGGACAGGCATGTGGTTCTGATTCTCCCATTCCCTGCCAGCGACGACAGCCATGGCAAGCGGGGCCGTGCGGACGTGCGTGTGCTCCTCCCGTTCTCCGCCGCGGACGTCCATCGCCTCGTCCCGGCCATCGATCTGATTTGAGGACGTGGATATTAACGAGGAGAAGTTTTGCAGACATGAAAACACCAAAATACCCCTCCGGTGGAGGTACTCCATGAGTTTTGGCTAAATTTTCGAGTGTGTACTCCGGGTGTCAACCGTGGAGTACCAGACCACATGAGCCATTGGATCACCAAAAATAGACACAGCTCCTGTAAATTTTGGGGTACTGTAATACTACTAGTACTTCATGTTGTTACAGTAAAAATATAAAAAGGGATTTACAAATATTAATGCTAGTAATATATCTTGCAAGGTCTTTGCATAGTTGATAACTTGTGCAGTCTCTCCATTATTATTATAGTACTGCTATTCATCAACTGAAGCTAGCATCTGTACCACATTTTCCATGGTAGGTCTCCTGCCTCTATCTTCCTGCAAGCATGAAACAGCCAGCTTCATCATCGTTCTTGCTTGCAAGTTGTTGAAATGGCCATTCAATCTTGTGTCAATGAAGTCGTTGACCAAATATTGTTCGCTGATCATATCCAACTCAAGCATCTCCATGAGCATGTTGACAATCCTTTTGAGGACCATTTCTACCTCTTCGTCATCCACATTCTTATCCAAGTCTGAAACACGTGCTCCCTTAAGTAATTCTAGAAGCACCACCCCAAAGCTATAGACATCAACCTTCGATGTTACTGGGAGATTAGACACCCATTCAGGCGCTAAATAACCTCTTGTTCCTCGGATCCGTGATAATACACTCGTGTTGGATCCACCTCTGTTAAGGAGCTTTGCGAGGCCAAAGTCAGCGATCTTCGGCTCTAAGTTCTCATCAAGCAATACATTTTCGGGCTTCATGTCGCAGTGGATAACCCACTCGGAGCACTCATGATGAAGATAAGCCAATCCCTTTGCCACCCCTAGAGCAATATTAAACCTCTGCTTCCATTCAAGTAAGACGTGCGAACTCCCACCACCAAACAATATTTTGTCCAATGACCCATTCTTCACAAATTCTGAAACCAACATCCTGTGTGGACCATCAGAACAGAATCCCCAAACCCTCACTAGATGCATATGGTAGATCCTGCCAATCACATCCAATTCATGCTGGAACTCTTCTTCGCATTGGTATACATTTGCTAACTTTTTCACAGCTATTTCCCTTTTATCTTTCAAGACACCTTTGTACACAATGCCTGATGCTCCCCTTCCAAGTTCATCCTGAAACCTTCTTGTAGCTGTCACTAACTCCATGTAGTTGTATCTGCGAAAATGGTTGGTTATCATATCGTAGCCAACCTCGGCTGGCCATACTCCTCTTAATTGCCTCCCCTCCTTCCTCAAAATAAACCATCCGAATACGATGAATAGTAGCTCTGCTAGAAATACCGCTGATAAGAATCCGTATAAGTACAAATGCTTAGATTCATTATTATGGCCAGTTTGAAGCTCATCCAGGAAATGTGCTATGAAATATTTGTTTGTTGCAGTACAGTTGAGGCTATATTTAGGACCAAGAGGTTGCGAGTGGGGAATTGAGGACATTGACACTTGCATGCCCTCTGGAATCTTGATGTACATGGTACCTGTACTACCAAGGTTAGTCAGGGTTACACCACCGACAAGAGCAGACTTTGGGTAGCAATCACCAAGTCCTTGCCAGTATGCAAATCCCATGCAGCTGCAATCATTTAAGCATAAGTTCTCGCAAGTGTGAAGAGAAACAAAATGATAAGCACCTGCATCGTACCCAAAGAAATCAGTGTTTGGTAGCCGAAGAAATCTCACTTTTTGGTCATCATCACAGGTGATGTTGATCTTAGGGTTGCATCCTTTTGTCCAATCACTTGGATCCACAACCTCGTATCCAGGCACACATACACAAGAAGGCACCGGTGTATACACGCATATTCCATTCCGACCGCAGAGGCCACGTACTTTGCAGAGCTGAGGGAACGCCAGCCATGTGACTGACCACGTTCTTTCTACCTTATCCAAGCTATACAGCCGGAGATTGCCATCAAAATCTAGTGTTAGTCTCCTCTGGACCCCAGGGCCCCAATCAGCAGCCGTGAAGGTTGCATTATCACTTGCAAGGAAATGGCCCAAGGTATCAAGAACCCCACTGGTGGTGCTATTAAATGGTACTCTAAGCTTGTCCCAGATAGTGTGGCTTGGATTTGGCCAATAGATAAATGAGAGGTCCTTCTCATCATCAAACAGAGAGAGAAGGTATTGATCATCGAAATGGAAGTTGTAATGGCCAGGGATAAGCAACCTATTATCAGATACTAACTTCATAGTTGCGTTGATGCTCTGACCGGGTAACAAAGTATGAGTGGGAGAAGCAAAGCTTTCCCACAAAATGAAATCACCCGTGCCCTTTACAATGAGGTTCCCAGAGTTCAAGAGACGAGCATGCTGAGGAGCTGAAGGGCTCACATTGCTGGTCCATACGATGTGGGAATTGTAATCTTTTAAAAGCATGGTCCCATCGGGATTAAACAAAAATTTGGAGCCCCAAGTGTATACAGGGTGGAGAGGATTGGCGCTCCAGACGACGGTTTTTTCCGAGGAGTTGGAAAACCAAATAGAGAATATCGAGGAATTGGGTGAAACCTGGTAGAAGCCGCAGGTGAAAGTGCCATCTGGAGAATAGAGCACATCGGAGCTGCGCTCCACGGAGAGGGAGGAGCCCGGCGAGAGGAAATCAAGAGCTGAGATACACAATAGACAACTGATGGAAGTGAGGAGAAACAGAGCGAGTGAGCATGTATCCATGGCTGCTAGTTGATCTTTGAGACGATTCGTAGTGCACCTTATTATACTAGTATGATTGAGAGAGCAATACAGTGTAGTGGGAACCAAAAAGTTGGTAGATGTCACAGCTGGTTCGACCACGTTTAAAAAAATGAAGTCACAGCAAACCGCGTCTGGTGGTTCACACTTCACAGCAAACCGCGTGCTATCTGTCCTGGTCCAGCTTATTATCTCTTTGATTCTGTTCAGCCTTATCCTTCGATCGCGTCCCCGTTCTATTGTCGTGCATTTTGTCCGTATCACTAGCTAGCTAGCTGGTTAGCTAGGCTGCCAAGTTTGACCAAACAAAGGCACGGACAGGCACCTAACCGGGCAATTGATGGCGCGTCTCGACGGTCATTCTTCCGCCTCGGCTCCCGCGAAGGACCGCGGGGCAATTGGTGGCGCGTCTCGTCGGGCATGTGTTGCCGTAATGGCGCGACAAAGCCGTCTCGGCTTCCCGCCGATTCCCCTTTTCCCGCCGAAGCATCTACACACCTCCCGCCTTCGCCGTCCACTTCGTCCTATAAAAGCCGGCCACGGCACGGCTCACGGCTCACACTCTCCCCAACCCCTCTCCAACTCCGGCGAACAGTAGACTCACCCATGGCGGAAAGGTACCCAGGCGATCCCGCGGCGGCCAACAGCTTCGGCCGGCGCACTCTGCAGCTGTGGGAGGCGCGGATGCTCTACGAAACCGGGTACATGGCGCCGCCGGATTTCCCCTGCCCGCCCGGTTGGAAGCTCAGCGCCGGCGGCATATCGATACCGCCGGTGCCGGAGGGCAGCCAAATGGTCGAGGCGATCCAGGAGGCCATCGCGACGATGGAGGACCCTAAGCTCGCCAAAGACCCCGACAACCTGCTCCACTGGGAGCAGTTCTCCGCCGAGCGGTGGCTGCGCGAGCTCGCCTCCCATGAGGGCCGCCCGATACGCCGCCGAAACGCAACAACTCGGCGGGGCGTCGCCGGTGGTGGAGTGTGCCAGGACGCACCCTTCCCTACGTCCTCCAACACATCCACGCCGGCAACAACTCCCGCCTCGGCTTCCCGTGCTCTCCAGCGCCAACACCTCGCCGTGGGAGCCGACATCTGGCGAACTGGCAGCCCAGGAGGATGGGCAGCCTCACCTCCTCCTCCTATGCCGCATCGCGCTCGTCCGGGACGGCGCTGCGCAGTCGCCGCCGAGCAGCGGCGAGTTCTTTCGGCCTCCCAAACGCGAGGCCGACATGCCCAGGAGCTCGCCGCCAAGGACACGCGCGCGGGGCATCATCATCAACGAGCCCTGCACGGCACCGCCGCCGACAGGCCGGCTCCGTCTGCGACAGCCGAAGCCGGAGCCTACAGACTAGGGCGTGGCTGTTGACGAGGACGCCTTCGCCATGAAAATGGCGATCGAACGTTTTCTGCATGACGCTGCACCGCCGTCGCCGATCTCGGAGCCGAACATCCTCACCTGGTCCAGGGCTGACTGGGAGCAGGAGGCGGCCGAGCGTTAGGCTAGAGCGTGCTGCGAGCCTGCCTTCCAGACCGCGCCTCTCGTCGTCCTCGACAATGACGACGATGACGTCGGCCCATCCTACCAGCCATGGAGGTACGGCGACGCAGGCCAGGGCAGCTCGCGCCCCCCGCAGACGCCGAGCGACGACGGCAACGACGACGACACGACGGACCTGGACTACACCAGTTTCTACAGCAACTTCGGCATGTAGACGGCGTCCACCGGCATAGGCATCGTCTTTTCTAGTTTTTTTTTTAGTTTTTTTAGCCTAAGTGAAGTCAGAATTCGGGTGCCCGCCCGAATTCGATGTAATATTTATGAATCGCCCATCTATCAATGAAATCCGTCTATATTCGCCCAAATTTTGCCAAATTTTATTAAAATTTGTCGAAAACTCGCTCGACGCTATTAGTCGCTCGGTCTGGGAAGCGACTGGAAAACCAGCCATTCCCAGGCCGAAAACCTTCTTCATCCGGCGCTATTTAGCTCTGGATTTCGGCCTGGGAACGGCCAACGAGTAGAGATGCTCTTAGAGATTAGGATGCTGGTTTTATCTTCTTGTGGTGTAGTATCGTATACTTCCTCTGATCCATATTAATGGCCTAGGTACATACGAATCTAGACAAAGTTAAGACCATTATAGAACCAGAGGGAGTAGCACAATTCAACATAGCCGCTTTGAGTGATCAGCACAAGTTGCTATCCATGGCGGTTTTTTCTTGGAGAATTGGAATATTCAAGGCATGTATGCGATTGTGTTGACTGATTTGAGATGCGATGCTGATTGCCTTATTTTGCTTCTAGTAAGAATATTTTGCGTGTCAGAAGTCTATGCAACAGGGGAGAATGCGCTCTTCACTTTGATCTTTATCTTACAGCATCTGTAAGTGTTAGATGAGCAAAAGCCTTCCTATCCCTTAGAAAAGCAAAATTGCTCATCTAAAAGGTAGTGTTTCTAACCGAACTTCTATTTTTAACTCCCTAATTCATATATTCTACTCACATATTGAATCAAACTCCTTGAATGCACTTCAACATTGAGACAAAAATAGATAAAAACATTTATTTGAACATGATTCAAACATAGTTCAAAGATACTACAACTAAACAATGATTAAACTATAAATAGTTAAACTAGCTCTAAACTATACTACTTTTGGAACCCGCCGACGTCGCTGTCGGTGTCAGCAGCAGCGTCACCTCTCCACCTAGTCATCCAAGCTATTGAGCCACCTCTTAAATGACTAATCGTTGTTGTAGTCGTCGTTATCGTTTGAGAGGTCAATAAAATACGGACCTGCGGAGGTGGCGGAAGTTCTCACCGTGGCAGACGGACCGGTGGCTGGATGCGCATGTACTTGTCGTACACGCGTTGCTCCGCCACCACGCGCTCCAGGTAGCGGCGAAGGAGCTCTGTCATGTACACCTCCCTACCATCCTCGGCCTTGAGACGCTCTCGAGTCTCACGGTCCTCCCGTGCCACCCGTGCCGCGTGCCCGTGGCTAGGGGGTGAGCCAATTCCGGCACTGGGTCACTAAAGGGGAAAATGATCTAGCCACCGTCGCTGCCGTGGTCAGACATTTTTGCAGTCGTAGGCCCACACCGCCTGCTTCGCCGATTGTTAGGTGTCTAGATAGATTTGTTGGCTGGTTTTCTGGTCATAGATATTGGTATCTAGTTTTTTATTTTTTTATCTTTCGAATTTCATTTGGTTTTGTTCAAAAAAAGGTTAAACTTGTCGGCATGTGCATCCCGTGAGGGTATCTAAATTTTCAATCCTCCACACTGGTCCCACCTAGGACACCCCAAACCATTTTTATTGAATTTTTAGAGCAATATTTATGGTACATACGGTTTAAATTTTGAATTATACACGCATTACTAAAGAAACAAGCAGTATAGCTCCACCACGAGAAAAATTCCAATCTCCCAGGAATGACCGTCCAACATGACCTTCCACTGGGGAACATGTCGGATGGCCTTGGACATGTCGATTTCTTGCACATATTTTGAAAAAATCCACCCAAAAATTAAATTTCTTAATTCAAAAAATGAAAAATAAAGTTTTTTCATATAACCCCAAAATCCCTAGTTGGATAAGTTGTTTGCAATGCCAAGAGACATCAACCTGCCAAGACTGATTTTGGCAGTGGGCATGATAACTAGGGTTGAAACCCAAGTGAACTCCTACTCGATTTTGGCATTGGGCATGATAACTTTATTTTATAAATAAGGACAAGAAGGACCTCATATTTCCTCACTACACTCGACAGCCGACACCCCCTCTTTGGGAAACCTTGGTCCCCAGAAAACTCAGTTGGTCGGTGAGGCGAAAACTAACCTTTTTTTGGGATGGCCTTCTACGCTGGAATGTAGATGGTGTGCCGAACGCTTTCTTCATCGTTGTATCATGCTGATATGAGCGGTCGAAGTTCGGAGGTGCCGTCGACAATGCTACTCAATCCGGCTACTGCTAGTGAAGGGAATATACCCGAGAGGCAATAATAAAGTGGTTATTATCTTATTCCATGTTTATGATAAATGTTTATTTTGCATGCTATAATTGTATTAATTAGGAAACATTAATACATGTGTGTTTAATAAACAAAATACAAAGTTCCTAGTAATGCCTCTCATATAAACTAGCTCGTTGATTAACAAGATGATCAAGGTTTCCTGATCATGAATATTGGATGTTGTTAATAACGAGGTCACAACATTGGTGGAATGATGTGATGAACATTCATCCGAAGTATAGCATTACGATCAGAGTCATTATGTTTATATTGCTGTAACATCATATGAAGTAATCTTAGTCCTTAGACCATGAGATCATGTTAATTGCTAACACCGGAACAGTATCTTGATAACATCAAACGTCACACCGTAACAAGGTGACTATAAAGGTAGGTTCAGTGCTACAAAGGTGTTATGTTGAGTCTCATGGATCAATAGTAGAATTTTTCAATCCTGATGACGGATAGATAGACTCTGGGCCCTCTCGGTGATATCACATTAAGATAGTTTGCAAGCAAGTGATGTGATCACTAGAATGTTATATCACGAGAACGAGAAAAGAGTACATGTCGGTAATAAGATCAAACTAGGTATTTGGATGCCGATGATCGAATCTCGGACATGTAATATATCATGAGACAAAGGGATTTAGTTACGACGTTAAAGGTTCACATGATCATAAGAGTCATCGTTGAATATGTAGGAGTCAGTACGGATCTCCAGGTCCCGCTGCTGATTATTGATCGGAGAGGGGTCTCGATCATGTCTGCATTATTCGCGAACTGTAGGGTGACACACTTAAGGGTACCGACACCATTTGGAGCAAATATGTTTCGGATAAAGATTTAAGAAAGCGCTGTAATTATTTCAATAGACACCGAAACTATTTCGGGTGAAATTGCTGAAATTGGTTCTGCATGTGATATTGAAATGTTGTAGGCGGTTTTATATGAATGTTTGTTAATTAAAGTAATTAACAAAATTCTGAATAAAATAGATAAAATAGTTTTATTTAATGAGAGCTCGCATTAAATTTGGTGAAAATTTAATGCATGTGAGTGAAAGTGTGAGTGGAGGCATATTTATGTGAGTGGAGCATCCACCACATGAATGATGGAAGAGGTGGGGGCACCACCATGGCTGCCACGCCATGTCCCTTGGCCGCCCCCCTCTTCCCTATAAAAGGCCCCCCTCTCCTCCTCACAACACACACCTCCTCGTGAAGGATCTCTCTCCCCCTCTAGTTATTCCCCATGGTCTCGGATTAGCGAGATACATGTTCCTAGTGGCTTTATCTGGAAAGGAGTTGCTGCTTCCGCTGCTTTGCTGGAGCGAGGGACGGAGGTTGTCGGAGTACCGGACGTGTGTGCAATCACGGATGCACCGCTACTTTGTGGTGCTGGACTTAGTGGTGCTGGACTTGCTAGAGCTGGATCTGATGGACGTGCTAGAGTCGGACCTGCTGGACTTCATCACGATCTTGAGATCGAGAAGTGTACGACTACATCATCCACGAGTTCCAACTTGTTAACAAAGCTTTGTTGTCTTTGAGGGTAAGTTCTCTATGGATGTGTATCCACCCGTTGCTTGTATCTAGTAGATAGATCTTGGCGTATAGTTTCTATCGTAGGAATTTTTTTGTTTTCTATGCTGCGAACCCAACAGTGGTATCAGAGCCTGATCTATGCATAGGTGCTTTGCACGGGTAGTACACATATGTTTATATGTGGGCGATGATGATTATGTTATTTCATCTTCTATGTATTTTGGATATTGGTGGCATGGTGGGATGAAGCGGCCCGGACCAACTTTACATGCCATCACACATGAGACCGGTTCCACGACTGACATGCAACTAGTTTTGCATAAGTTGCTAGCGGGTGTCTGTATCTCCTACTATAGTCAATATCTGATTTACAACGAGTTTCTAATAACTTAGTTATCATCATTGTGGTTCCATGTTCGTAGGTAAGACCGGTTCTATCTCTGAAAGCCCTAAGCCACGTAAAATTTGCAATGGATAAATTAGAGGCGTCTAGTTTAGATTGTTGTTGGGCTAGTGTCATGATATGGTAATGTTGTAAGTAGATGTATGGTAGATACCCTTACAACACACCTAACGTATAAGTTCCATAGACCTTGGCCTTACACACAAAGGAATGAAGAGATCATACCACGATGCACATGATGGTGATCAAATGCATGGACCATATCATTCCACTTTACACATATGATGTTCGCATCTTATATTGCTAGTTTGACACTTTTAGTAGCATTATAAGATGATCCCTCATTTAAATATCAATATAAAATGTGTTCTTTCTTAAGTATGCACCGTTCTATTGATCGTGTTTCGAGACATCACGTGATGATCGGGTGTACTCGACTCTACGCTTTCATACAACGGGTGTAAGATAGTTTTACACACGCGAATACTAAGGTTCTTACTTGGCGAGCCTAGCATGTACAGACATGGCCTCGGAACACGGACCGAAAGGTTAAGCATGAATCATATAGTTGATGTGATGCCCATATTGATGCTCGCCTTTGAATCTACACCGACTCACGTGATGATCGGACTTGGTGTAGTGGATTTGGTTCATGTAATCACCAAAAAGACACGAGGGAT
Organism: Avena eriantha; assembly: GCA_910589775.1. Classification (NCBI taxonomy): domain Eukaryota; kingdom Viridiplantae; phylum Streptophyta; class Magnoliopsida; order Poales; family Poaceae; genus Avena; species Avena eriantha. The sequence continues at coordinate 81,957,855 of OU342744.1, read as the reverse complement.
GTCGTTTTTGAGTGGGAGTTCATTTCTAATTTGGATTAGTCGAACTCAATTTGTCATAAACTAAATCGAAGTGAATTTGCATAATTTGTTGTAGTCATTGGCATCTGTTCACTACCTTATGCTTAGTTTTAATTGAGATAATAGAACTATAGAATTCTAGATATTTACTTTACGAACTGGTATCGTATTGTTTTGAATGTCAATTTAAAGTTTAGAAGTCCTATTGCAAACTTTCAGCAAACTCTATTTACTCCATGAAGTTTAATAAGTAGTATTAAATCAAGAGTAAGAATTCCAATGTTAGTATCTAAAGTATCATGTTTGCCTCCATGATTATTGATATTCAAAAGTTGTTTCAATATCAAGATTATATAGGAGCTGAAAAATTGTCTGAAATAATGTTTTTGGTTGCATTATGATAGAGTATAATTTAGCAAAATACATGTTCTTATATTGTATGAGAATTTATGAAGGATGGAGATGCTAGGCATCCGGATCTCCCAAAAAGGTTTTGGGAACTAACACTATACTCACGATTCTTTCTTATAGGCTATAGTAGCTTGATCATGAAAGTTGTCATGATAAGGATGAATAGAAGATGTAAGTAAAATGTTTAGTACACTAATAGATTACTAAAGAATGGATTTTTGAAAGAACACCAAACATTTGATGATGGTGATCCACTTCAAAGTGCAAGTCCAAAGGTATTAGTAGTTGACTATATACACTTTGTACTATGTGTCATGTGAATGACACCATTATTGATGTTGATAGATTCTTTTAAAAGAAAGGGAATTGTTGAAAGAGAATCTATAAAATATTTGGCAGAAAAAAAAGGTTGGAGATGTCCAACTTAGGTATATAGAAGATATACATGTTATGGTTGTATTCCTTGCTTGTTAAACAATATGGTTCTAAGGTATTGGATACCGAATTTGTTGGTGTGAAGTGTCATACAGAACAACACAATTCATAAACTGCAACGGCCTAAGTAACTGGCAAGAGAATAAGTGATGATGTTCATCGAAAACAAATAAAGTGTTATTATATTTTCGTTGTCGTCAAACCTAGCCTTCAAGATTTGTTTTAATAATTGTTATTTTGTTCCGGTATTACAAGAACAATGGTTGTTCAAATAATAAACGTATTCCATAAAGAATGGATGAAATTTTACAAGTCTAGTTGGAGAAATCACATCCATAAACATTATTGCTAAAATGTCGTAAGACAAATGATTGGAAGATCACTTATGAAGTGACATCACTGTTTGAATTATATTGGAAAGAAAACATGAAGAAACTCCATGTTGATGGATTTTTGGAGTCTTTTGATTTTGATCAATTGACGCTTGTGAAACTTTCCTCGAGATAATTGAAACTCCGTCCATAGGCCAAAGATGAACGGATGACTAACTTATTGGATATTATGCATGTTGATGTATATAGTCCATTATGTGTAGCCATATGCGATGGATCTTTTTGCTCCATATGCTTTCTCCAGAAACTTGAGTGAATATATCTATATATTTACTTAATAAGGACGAAGTATGAAACATTTGAAAATTGTTCAAAGACTTGTAAGATGAAGTAAAAAAATCATTGTAACAAGAAAATAAAAGAGTTTATGATTTGATCATAAAGGAAGATATTTGAGTTACAGGTTTAGCAAAACACCTAAGATTTTAGGAACTGTTCCATGAATTTGCATTTCCTGATAAACCATAGGAGTATGGTATGTTCGAGAGATCAAATCAAACCTTGTTTGACATGGTAAGATCAAAGGTGTCATTTGTATAACTGCCATTATGTTTTAAGGATTAAAGCTTTAGAGACTACCGCTTTTACACTGAAAAGAGCATCATCGTGATCCGTTGAAATGACACCATATGAGTTATAGTTTGGGATAAAACTCGAATTGGCTTTTCTTAAATTTTGGTATGCTATGCATAAGTAAAATGTTTACAACCAAAGTCGGACAAGCATGTCTTTGTAGGTAATCCCAAATAATTTGTTGGGAATTCCTCCATAACACCGAGGACAAAAGAGTTTGTCGCTTGGAACGTCAAGTTTCTTGAGAAGGAATTTTTTGTGAAAAGTTAAGTGGGAGGACAATAGAACTTTGATAAGGTTGTTGAACCTTAGCTATATGTGCTAAGTAGCGCAGCGCTGGAAAGTGTCCCGGTGGTGGCCACAATGCTCATGGCTCCCGTGATTACAAAGGGTGTGGTCTTGGAGATTAGAGTTCCTATTGAACCATGTGGGTCGATAAGAATCAAATAGTAAGATTTGAAATAGAAGTCGTTATTGTTTTGACAATGATGAACCGACTGCATGCAAAGAAGCGGTGATGGGCCCTGATTCCATAAAATGACTAGATGTCATAGAATCCGTGATAGTATCCATACACGAGAAATCATGTTTCTGAACTTGGAAGACCCTCCGGAAAGGCGTGAAGCCTATCGGTCATGTTTGGATCTATAAAGAAATAGACATGGATGTTTAACATCTATGAAATAGTCGACATGTCGGAAAGAAGTTTACGACAATGTTCAAAGAGTTGACTATGACAAGATTTGATCTTTCATAGCGATATTTAGTCTTGACGGATTAATGTAGCAACCACTACATATAATTTGGTATATGGTAGTTGAATAAACAAAACAAGGTTCTTCTAATAGAATGGTTACCTAGGACGTGTACATGATACGGTCCGAAGGGTTTTGTTAATTCAAAGGGTGCTAAAAGGGCATGCAAACTTCAATAGTTGAAGTGAGCATAGCGGAGTTGGAATCTTCACCATGATGAAAATGTTAAAGGAGTTTAATTTCATCGGAGATGATGAAGATGCTTGCATTTGCAAGAAATTAAGTGGGAGCCCTGAGACAAATTTCCAATACATTATGCAGAGTACATATTGTTGATTGGAAATGATGTATCTTTTATTGACACAAGTTAAGAATTTCATTAAAATAGGATTTCAATGAAAGACTTGGGCAAAACCGGAATATTTGGCATCAATGTCTATATGGATAGATTGAGGCGCTAATATGGTTATGCCAAACATACATATATGAGATATTGAAAGGGTTCAATATGGAAACAACAAGAAAGGTTATTGCTGCATGGAAAGGATTGTATCAAGATTCAAGTGTTTCAACACTTGGTGAGTAAAATCACATGAATATTTTGATCGATTATACCGTGATATGTATATCCAGATATGTCCTATGCTCTAAATGTTATGAGCACATACCAGAATGATTCATAAGATGAGCATTGGACGATAGTAATGATATTCTTATGAGCTTTGGAAGAACTAAGAATATATCATGTATAAGTGACAAATAGTTAAAGGTAGTTCATTGTAAAGTGTTACATTGATACTAGTTTTGTCACAAGATACAAATTAAATTTATCTCAATTTAGACTATGGGTGGCACAATGTAATGGAAAGGATGTTCCATGATGGATTTGTACGAGTTCCAAAGTTGAGACATTGTGACGGATACTACAACAAAAGCTAAGTATATGGCTGCTATAGTAGCAGCAAAGGAGGGCATTTGTGTTAAGTAGTTTGTTATCAAACTAGGTGTGGTTCAAAGTGGGCTAATACTATGAATATATATTGTATGACAATAATATCAACATATTTTAACCCGAACAAACTAAAGGTCTCACCAAAGGACCAAATTTATACAATGCCATCTCATTTGAGAATGAGTGATGCGTAGAGACGCAAATACATGCAGATACGCACGGACCTGAAACTGTCAGATCCAGAGATTATGTTAACCACTAGCAATCATGTATATGCAACACCAGAAAGCCATAGGTGTTCAATACACAAAGTTTTTCAAACTAGATTATTGATTCTAGTGTAAGTGGGAGACTAAAGGGAATATGCCCGAGAGGCAATAATAAAGTGGTTATTATCTTATTCCATGTTTATGATAAATGTTTATTTTGCATGCTATAATTGCATGAATTAGGAAACGTTAATACATGTGTGTTTAATAAACAAAATACAAAGTTCCTAGTAATGCCTCTCATATAAACTAGCTCGTTGATTAACAAGATGATCAAGGTTTCTTGATCATGGACATTGGATGTTGTTAATAACAAGGTCACAACATTGGTGGAATGATGTGATGAACATTCATCCGAAGTATAGCATTACGATCAGAGTCATTATGTTTATATTGCTATAACATCATACGAAGTAATCTTAGTCCTTAGACCATGAGATCATGTTAATTGTTAACACCGGAAGAGTATCTTGATAACATCAAACATCACACCTTAACAAGGTGAATATAAAGGTGGGTTCAGTGCTACGAAGGTGTTATGTTGAGGCTCATGGATCAAGAGTGGAATTTGTCAATCCCGGTGACAGATAGATATACTCTGGGCCCTCTCGGTGATATCACATTAAGATAGCATGGAAGCAAGTGATGTGATCACTAGAATGTTATATCACGGGAACGAGAAAAGAGTGCATGTCGGTAACGAGATCAAACTAGGTATTTGGATGCCGATGATCGAATCTCGGACATGTAATATATGACGAGACAAAGTGATTTAGTTACGACGTTAAAGGTTCACATGATCACAAGAGTCATCGTTGAATATGTGGGAGTCAGTACGGATCTCCAGGTCCCGCTGCTGATTATTGATCGGAGAGGGCTCTCGATCATGTCTGCATTATTCGCGAACCGTAGGGTGACACACTTAAGGGATACCGACACCATTTGGAGCAAATATGTTTTAGATAAATATTTAAGAAAGCGCTGGAATTATTTCAATAGACACCAAAACTGTTTCGGGTGAAATTACTGAAATTGGTTCTGCATGTGATATTGAAATGTTGCAGGGGGTTTTATGTGAATGTTTGTTAATTAAAGTAATTAAAAAAATTCTGAATAAAATAAATAAAATAGTTTTATTTAATGAGAGCTTGCATTAAATTTGGTGGAAATTTAATGCATGTGAGTGGAAGTGTGAGTGGAGGCATATTTATGTGAGTGCAGCATCCACCACATGAATGATGGAAGATGTGGGGGCACCACCATGGCTGCCACGCCATGGCCCTTGGCTGCCCCTCTTCCCTATAAAAGGCCCCCTCCCCTCCTCACAACACACACCTCCTCGTAAAGGATCTCTCTTCCCCTCTAGTTATTCCCCATGGTCTCGGATTAGCGAGATACATATTCCTAGTGGCTTTATTTGGAAAGGAGTTGCTGCTTCCGCTGCTTTGCTGGAGCGAGGGACGGAGGTTGTCGGAGTACCGGACATGTGTGCGATCACGGATGCACCGCTACTTTGAGTTGCTGGACTTAGTGGTGCTGGACTTGCTGGAGCTGGATCTGATGGACGTGCTGGAGTCGGACCTGCTGGACTTCATCACGATCTTGAGATCGAGAAGTGTACGACTACATCATACACGAGTACAACTCGTTAACAAAGCTTTGTTGTCTTCGAGGGTAAGTTCTCTATGGATGTATATCCACACGTTGCTTGTATCTAGTAGATAGATCTTGGCGTATAGTTCCCACCATAGGAATTTTTTGTTTTCTATGCTGCGAACCCAACAGCTAGGCCTCCACTGTAGCTGCTACATAGCTGCTCCCAAAGGTATGTACATCGTTAGCGTGGATGTTTTACTGATAATATATTTTGGATCTACACTCTAAGACCAGTTAGCAAGTATGCATTCGATAGAATATTGGTAGCTTAGGTCGCGGGTGTACGTGTTCTAGTTTTATATTATTTATATTTGCTTTAGTGACTTCAACCGGATTGATGGGTTTGCTCCAATACCTTATTATGTTCTTCAGATCTATGTGTTAGCTAAATATATATTATTATCTCCCACCGGATCTAGTGGTAAGTATTTTTTTAATGTGTATGGACGGAATGACTTGCTAGATATTGTATGTGTATTTTTTGGAAAGGAGTATATAATAATATCATGGAAATACCTATTACACATGGCCTCTGCAACAACATATGCTCAAGCGGCCTTACGGATGCACATATCCCAGAAAAAAAAGAATTATAAAAAGGATTGTCCCTCTATAACGATCAATTCCTTGTAGCAGCGACACTAACACCACCAAAACATAACTAGAAGTCCACCATCTCCAAGAGTGACACCTTCAAGAAGAAAACAGTGCACAAGCATCGCCGTCGTCCGATCAAATATCATAGGTTTTCACCCAGGAGAAAGTCATCAATCACAAAACAATGCCTTCAACAAGGCCATTTCCAGGCACAACCAATTAAGGCCAGACCTTGGGTTTTCACCATGCAAAATAACATTGTGAACTTGTCCTATGATGTTGCCCCCACTTTCTGATGCCGCTTCTACATGTCACAAATCACCAAGCCAATTCCACAACACCACTAGGACTCAAACCACTATTGGTATGCCTCTAATCTCGGCTTCCATGGCATTCACCGCATACTGACTTCACCATGGAACTAAATGTTGGGTTCGTAGCATAGAAAACAACAATTTCCTACGATGGGAACTATTATATGCCAAGATATATCTACTAGATACAAGCAATGGGTGGATATACATCTATAGAGAACATACCCTCGAAGAACAATAAAGCTTTGTTAACGAGATGTAACTCGTGGATGATGTAGTCGAACGCTTGCCGATCTCAAGATCGTGTGGAAGTCCTAGCGCCCCAAATCAGCAACACATCCGTCCTCGCACACACGTTGAGGCCACTGAACAACCTCCACCTCCTCGCTCCAGCGATGCAGCGGAAGCAGCAACTCCTTCCAGACGAAATGCCACCAGGAACATGTATCTTGCTAATCCGAGACCATGGGGGAATAATTTTAGAGGGGGAGAGAGATCCTTCACGAGGAGGTGTAATGAAGAAGGAGTGAGAGGGGGCCTTTTATAGGAGGAGGTAGGTGCCCCTCCCCATGGCCAGCGCCCCACGGGGGTGACCCCTCACCTCCCCCATTCATGTGGTGGTAACCCCCTCCACATAAATTTGCTCCTTCACATTCTATTTTAAAGTCTCCACTTTAAATGCATTAAATTTCTATCTCATTTAATAAAACTTTTTTATTAATTTTATTCAGAATTTTGTTAATTACTTTAATTAACAAATATTCACATAAAACCCCTTGCAACATTTCAATATCACATGAAGAACCAATTTTAGCAATTTCACCCGAAACAATTTTGGTGTCTATTGAAATAATTCCAGCGCTTTGCAATTCTTTCGTCTAGAACATATTTGCTCCAACTGGTGTTTGGCAACCCTTAAGTGTGTCACCCTACGGTTCGCAAATAGACATGATTGAGACCCCTCTCGGATCAATAATCAGAAGCGGGACCTGGAGATCCATACTGACTTGCACACATTCAATGATGACTTCTGTGATCGAGAGAACCTTTAACGATAGTAACTAAATCCCTTTGTCTTGCGATATATTACATGTCCGAGATTCGATCATCGGTATCTCAATACTTAGTTTGATGTCGTTACCGACATGCACTCTTTTCTTGTTCCCGTGATATAACGTCCTAGTGATCACACCACTTGCTTGCAAGCTATCTTAATGTGATATCACCGAGAGGTCCCAGAGTATATCTATCCGTCATCGGGATTGAAAAATTACATTCTTGATCCATGAGCCTCAACATAACACCTTCGGAATACCCGAACACATCTTTATAGTCACCTTGTTACGGTGTGATGTTTGACGTTATCAAAGTATTCTTTTGGTGTTAGCAATTAACATGATCTCATGGTCTAAGGATAAAGATTACTTCGTACGATGCTATAGAAATATAAACATAATGACTTTGATCGTAATGCTATACTTCGGATGAATGTTCATCACATCATTCACCAATGTCGTGACCTTGTTATTAACAACATCCAATGTCCATGATCAGGAAACCTTGATCATCTTGTTAATCAACGAGCTACTTTATAGAGAGGCATAACTAGGAACTTTCTGTTTGTTTATTAAACACACACGTATTAAGGTTTCCGTATTAATACAATTGTAGCATGCAAAATAAACATCTATCATATACTTGGAATACATATAATAACAACTTTATTATTGCCTCTCAAGGCATATTCCCTTCAGTCTCACACTTGCACTAGAGACAATAATCTAGTTTACATAGTGATAAATCTAACACCCATGGAGTTATGGTGTTGATCATGTTTTTCCCTAGGGAGAACTTTAGTCAACGGATCTGCTACATTTAGGTCCGTGTGTACTTTACAAATCTTTATATCTCCATCCTTGATATGCTCGCAGATGGAGTGAAATCGGTGCGTAATATGCTTGGAATTCTTGTGAGACCTTGGTTCCTTGGCGTTGGCTATGGCTCCATTGTTGTCACAATAGATCACCATTGGGTCCAATGCACTAGGAACTACACCTAGTTCCGTTATGAACTCCTTCATCCAAACCGCTTCCTGTGCCGCTTCTGAAGCAGCAACATATTCCGCCTCCGTCGTTGATCTAGCTACCACCGGTTGTTTGGGACTCCTCCAACTAACTGCTGCTCCGTTCAAGAGAAATACGTATCCAGATTGAGACTTAGAGTCATCCGGATCGGTGTCGAAGCTAGCATCGACATAACACTTAGCGACCAGCTCTTCTTCACCCTCGTATACAAGAAACATATCCTTAGTTCTTCTTAAATACTTAAGGATATTCTTGACCGCTATCCAGTGTTCCAAACCTGGATCAGATTGGTCCTACTAGTCAAACTAATAGCATGTGCCACATCCGGTCTTGTACATAGCATGGCATACATTATAGAGCCTATGGCTGAAGCATGGGGGATCTTATCCATTATCTCTCTTTCTTCTGCAATAGCCGGACTTTGAGTCTTACTCAATGTCTTCTTTAATATCTTATCAAGGTAAGAACCCCTTCTTACTTTCGTCCATATTAAACTTCTTTAATATCTTATCAAGGTATGTACTTTGCGATAGCCCAATTAGGCGCCTTGATCTATCCCTATAGATCTTAATGCCTAATATATATGACGCTTCACCAAGGTCCTTTATCGAAAATTTGCTGTTTAGATAACTTTTAACACTGTTTAAAAGATCTACATCATTTCCAATCAATAATATTTCATCCACATAAAATATCAGAAATGCCACATTGCTCCTACTACTTTCTTGTAAATACAAGCCTCTCCATAAGTTTGGACAAATCCAAACTCTTTGATCACCTCATCAAAGCGGAGATTCCAACACCGGGATGCTTGCTTCAGTCCATAGATGGATCTCTGAAGCTTCAATATTACCATTGAGGAATGTAGTTTGACATCCATCTGCCATATTTCATAATCGAAATATGCACCAATTGCTAACATAATCCTAACCCAATTTAGCATTGCTACGGGAGAGAATGTCTCATCATAGTCAACTCCTTTAATTTGTCGAAACCCCTTTGCGACAAGACGAGCTTTATAGATGGTAACATTACCATTAGCATCAGTTTTTCTTTTGAAAATCCATTTATTCTCAACGGCCTTTCGGTCGTGAGGTAAGTCCACCAAGGTCTAAACTTGGTTTTTGTGCATGGATTCCATCTCGGATTTCATGGCTTCTAGCCATTTGTTGGAATCCAGGCTCATCATCGCTTCTTCATACGTCGCAGGGTCATCTATTTCATCAACCATGAAATTCATAATAGGATTTCGCAGGAGCTACACGTGTCCTGCTTGACCTACGAGGTTCGATAGTGTCCTCTTTCGGAGTTTGATTATCATTATAATTAGTTCCCTCTTCATTCGGTGAAGTTAACTTCAGAACAATTTCTGGCGTTGCGCCACTTGCCGTTTCATGAAGAGAAGGTTCAATAACCTCTTCGAGCTCTACCTTCCGACTACACACGCCTTTTGCGAGAAACTCTTTCTCTAGAAAGGATCCATTCTTGGCAGCAAAAACCTTGCCCTCGGATCTGTGATAGAAGGAATACCCAATTGTTTCTTTAGGGTATCCTATGAAGACACATTTTTCCGCTTTGGGTTCGAGTTTATCAGGTTGAAGTTTCTTCGCATAAACATCGCAACCCCAAACTTTAAGAAATGACAGCTTAGGTTTGTTTCCAAGCCATAATTCATACGGTGTCGTTTCAACGGATTTAGATAGTGCCCGATTTAAAGTGAATGCAGCGGTTTCCAATGCATAACCCAAAAATGACAGTGGCAAGTCAGTCAGAGACATCATAAATCGAACCATATCCAATAAAGTACGATTACGATGTTCCAACACACCATTATGTTGTGGTGTTCCGGCAGGTGTGAGTTGTAAAACTATTTCATAATATCTCATGTGTGTGCTAAACTCGTAACTAAGATACTCACCTCCACGGTCAGACTGTAGAAATTTAATCTTTCTATTACGATGATTTTCCACTTCATTCTGAAATTCCTTGAACTTTTCAAAGGTTTCAGACTTGTGTTTCATCAAATAGATATACCCGTATCTACTCAAATCATCCGTGAAAGTAACAAAATAACGATATCCACCTCGCGCCGACACACTCATTGGACCACATACATTTGTATGTATGATTTCCAATAAATCTCTCGCCCGTTCCATTGAACCGGAAAACGGCGTTCTAGTCATCTTACCCATAAGGCATGACTCACATGTATCAAATGATTCAAAATCAAGTGATTCCAAAAGTCCATCAAAATGGAGTTTATTCATGCGTTTAACGCCAATATGACCTAGACGGCAGTGCCACATATATGCAGATATTGTTGGAAATATGCCCTAGAGACAAATAGTAGTAAGGACTATTATCATATTTCATATAGTTTATGATTAAGTTTTATATCATGCTATAACTGTATTGAGTGGAAACATCAAATACACGTGTGATATATAAACAACTAGGGGTTCCCAGTGAAACTCTAGTCACTGGTTCATTGGTCAATAGATGATCATGTTTCCTGATCATGTGGCATTTATGCCAGTTGGAAATGGAGTCATCTCATTCCGAGAATGAGATGATGAACCAATACCCAACCTATCATCGTGACCCGATCATGTCACGAAGTTCAAGTTATGATGATTAGAAATGGATCCTTGTACACTATTCCTTAGACCGTGAGGCTATATCAATCACTGTCTCCTGAGAGTGCTTAAATAGCATCAAACGCCATCTGGTAATACGGTGGTTATAAAGGTGTGTTCAGGTACTCAGAGGAAACCGTAGAGGCAATATATGTCAAGAGCGGGATTTGTCCGTCCATGTGACGGGAAGATACTCAAGGGCCCACTCAGAGAAGTTATATCCAATAGTTGCGCATCGTGTGATTTGATCACAGGGATATCACTTGTCGGAACGAGTTAAGTATCATTGTTCAATAATGAGATTGAACACGACATGGTGATGTCATTAATCAGATCTCGGGAAATGCAAGTATCGAGTGACAAAGGGAATAAGACACGACTGTCCCAGTTCAAACGACGAAAGATCTTCGTGGAACGCACAGGGGTCACATGGCCATCTAGGTCCCTCTATGGATCATTGGTGCGGGAGTATCCCAACCATGTCTAGAGTGTTCCCGAACCGTGGGGTATCATGCTTAAGGGATTGATGATGCTTAGAGAGTGTTTATAGAATTGGAAGAACCGCCGAAGAATTATGGAGAGAAAATCGGAAGGGTTTCGGTATGTCCAGAGGATGTCCGGAGTGGAGGTGGAAGGTGTTCCATAGCCATGGAGGTTGAATAATATGTGAATGAATGTTAAATGTTGATTTAATCATTTATTTATAATTATTTAATAAAGAGAAAATCAATTTAAATGGTCAAAGGCTTAATGTGCCAATTTCCGGAGGGAGAGGGCCCATTAGGGAAAGGAGAGGGGGAGAATGGGCAAGGGGGTGGCCGGCGCCCTGGTGGGCCAGCCCCCCCCCCCCCCCCCCCCGCACGGGGCCCATGGGGGTGGCCGACGGTGCCACCCCTCCCCCTCCTCTCCTTTAGTCCCACCCCAGGACTTTGAGGGAGGTAGTACCTCCCCTCCCCCTATAGATAGTGGGGGTATTTGGCCAAATTAAATACACCAATAATCAATAAAGGTCTTCTCACTTTTGGGAGGACCTCCAGTTGATATTTTCTCTCTCCCCCTCTCTCTCATGACCGTGGTCCCAAGTCTGGACTGCGCGAACGAGAGACATCTTCACCGCGGAGCGCCGTCATGCTGCGGGATTCGGATCCGGGAGCTCTACTTCCGCAACTGCTGCTGGATCGGGGAAGCGGGAGTCATCGTCAGGCACCGGATGTGTGTAACTCCCCGCGAGGTGTCGCACTTGAGGCACTCAAGTCGTTGGAGCCAAGGAGCGCAAGGACTCCATCATGACCTTGAGGTCGGCTTCAGCTCGTCTACATCAACCACGCTCTCCTGAGCGTTGACAACGCTTTTTGGTCTTCAAGGGTAAGTTTGGTAAAAGCCCCTCCCGTTACTGTATTACTAATAGATAGGTCCTGGCAGCTTCAGGGGTTCAGGGGCGTAGGGTAAAATTTTATTGTTTTTATACGTGGAACCCCTATAGTGGTATCAGAGCTAGATCTATGCGTAGTAATGCTAGTACGGGTAGAACACACGAGATGTAGCGTGTGGGCGTTGATCTTTTAGTTGTTACCCTCCCACGTGTACTTGTGTATACCGCAGTAATGTTTGATGAAGCGGCTCCCAACCAACTTTACGCGTTCATTCGCGAGACTGGTCCACGCTTGACATACGGCCTAGATACATTGCAAATGTATCTATAATTTTTTATGTTCCATGCTTGGTTTTATCTACATTCTTATGTTTTGTCCACACTTTGGAGTACTTTTCATATGATTTCTTGGACTAACCTATTAACAAGATGCCATAGTGCTAGTTGCCTGTTTTCTGCTGTTTTTGGTTCCAAGAAGTCAGAAAATGAATATTCTCGGAATTGGACGGGACAAAAGCCAAAGTTCCTATTTTCCCAGAAGACTCACGGAGCCAGAAGGAGAGTCGGAGAGGGGCCACATGGTGGCCACACCGCCCTTGGCGTGCGCCAGCCTAGGCCGTGCCAGGGCATGGTGTGGGCCCCTGGCTGGCCACCGACCTTGCCTCCTTCGCCTATAAGAGCCTCCCGATACCAAACCCTAGATCGTCAATCAGAAATCCACGAAAAGTTCCGCAGCGCCGCCGCCACCGAAGGGGAGATTCGGGGGACAGAAAGTTTCTGTTCCGGCACCCTGCCGGGACGGGGAAGTGCCCCTGGATCCATCTCCATCGATCTCCACCACCATCTCCATCACCATTGCTGATTCCCATGATGATGAGGGAGTAGTTCTCTCTCGAGGCTAAGGGTTCTACCGGTAGCTATGTGTTTATCTCTCTCTCTATGCATGATCATATTGTGATCATGAGCTTTGTAATCAAGTAGATCTACCTTGCTACTCAAGTGCTTTAATAGATCTTTGCTCTCCTGATGTGTGTGAAAGTGACAGCGTGCACACCATGGTGGCACTTAGGCTAGAGATTACAAATACTTGTTATGAGTTATATTTGGAGTTGGATGTCTTTATGAAATTGTGGTGTTTGTTGGACTCATCTAGTACTCAAGGTGACAGTGTGGGGTTTTCTAGATGGGAAAGGCTTACTTTGAGGTGTGCTGTTATAGCCCTACCAACGATTAGAGTGTCCAACCGGAGAGTAGTTCAGCGTAGTAGCATAAAGAAGAATATATTTATATGAGAGTGTTCACTAGTGAAAGTATGATCCCTAGGCCTTGTTTCTAAACATTGAAACACCATTTGCAATTAGATATGTTACATGTATGCTTGCTTTCATCTTTATTTCAGTTTGCCTTTAGTCTCTTCCACGCCATCAAGCTATTTTCTATCACCGTTACCACTTATAATTATTCATACCACTTGTATTTCACTATCTCTTTGCCGAACTAGTCACCTATACACCTGACAAGTGTATTGGGTGTGTTGGGGACACAAGAGACTTCTTGTATCTTGATTGCAGGGTTGCTTGAGAGGGAATACCTTTGACCACTTCCTCCCTGAGTTCGATAAACCTTGGGTGATCCACTTAAGGGAAAACTTGCTGCTGTTCTACAAACCTCTGCACTTGGAGGCCCAACAACTTTCTACAAGAATAGAAGTGCGTAGACATCAGGCCTGTATCGTATAAAGTGGCTTAGGGGGTGTCTGTCTCTCTCGCATTAGTTGGTATGCCATTTGCAACGGAGGGCCCCGAAAGGGGTGTAGTAGAGACAACTAGTTGATCAGCGTTGTGCTGAAAGTTCGTAGGTAAGAACGGTTCTTGTGCGAAAGCCCATTTAGCCACGTAAAACATGCAAAGATAAAGTAGAGGCGTATAACTTTGTTTTGCAGGGGGAGTTGCTTTGTGATATGGTTGTGGCAAAGGTAAAGTGATTACCTTTTGTTACATAGTAGTAGATAGTCACGGAGGTGACGGACTACCACGCCGGAATGACACCAGTACCCTGGTGTCTACGGCACCAGAACCCTGGCGCCGGAACCTGGTGACGGCAGATGGAGTCACAACGTGAAGAACCATATCACATAGCATTTACATTCAATGTTATTGTTTGTATATCTTATTGTGTGCTAGTATTAGATACTCGACGAAAGCCTAATAAGATGATCCCTGTTAAAATTACCAACGACTGTGTTCCCCCTTAGTGTGCACCACCAAGAAAGTTCTTCGGTATGAGGCGATCTAGGGTATAGGCCTGGGTGTTAGACATATCTACGTTCGCATACAGTGGGTGTAAGCCATGTTGCACAACGAATACACTAAGGTTGAGTTGGTGAGCCTAGCATGTGCAGACATGGCCTCAGAACACGGATGGTCGAAAGATCGAGCACGAGTGGCATGAATGATGTGACCGACGTTTAGCGTCCACCCTTGAACCCACATTGATGACCATGACGATCGGGGAGATGTGGCTGATAGGGGTCGTGTTATCACTAGGAACCCTTTTGGGGATAGGTGTTTCTAAGTGGAGTTATTATTAACTCATTTAATTATAAACTTAGTCTAAATTCCTTTTGCAATTATATATGTAGATGCTGCCTTTCCTGTTGACGATTGATTGATTAGAAGGAGAGAAGCTCAGATTAGATGGATCAAACTTCTCCATATGGGTTGCACGTCTCCACATTATTCTTAGAGAGAATGACGTGGTCGACTAAATACTCGAGGGGATGTATTTGGATCAGCCTACTAACCTAGAGACCCCAGAACAGCGGAAAGACCGCTATATCCGTCGGGAGATGGCCTCCTATATTTCAGTTGTGATGCGTTTCGGAATGGTGGATGATCTGTGGCCTTTCGTGGGTGATCTCAACCCTCGTTCGGTGATGCTACAACTTAGGACACATTTCGTGGAGCAGACACGCATTTGGGAGCATGAGCTGATGGGAGACTTCCTCTTCATTAAGATGGAGGAGAACTCATCACTGGACGACCACTTGGAGTGCATGCATGATGTGTACATGCGGCCTGCATACTTCCTGGATAGCTGGATGTCGGGCTCATTTGCAATGGGAGTTGTGATGTAGTTGCTTCCACCAAGCTTCCAAGCACATGTCAGGATCTGCATTGTGAGAGGCGACACGGAAACACTGGATTTCCTCGAGTTCATATAACATTTCAGAAATGTGGTGGATGAACCCAACGTTGCTGGAGTCATCAATGACAAAGGTATATATTTGATATACAGTTTTATAGATGTTATAATGTTGCAAACACATTTGCAGTGTTAAGTATATCTGAAACTTGTTCTGTTTTGCTGAAAACAGGTCCTTCTACATGAGAGGAACTTGCTGGAGAGGAGGTGACGTTGCGTGTTGATGGCGAGCATGATGATGGCCGACGACACTCTCCCTCGACATCTATCATTTAGTTTATGTTTTAGAGTGATTATTGTAATCAAAAGATTGTGAACTTCTTTAGTGTGTCTCACACTTTGTGAGACGGTTATTCATATGAGTTTGTAACAAAAAGTTGTTCTGCTTTTATGAATGATTTCTATTCGCGTTCATATCTTGTTTGATTATGTGTGAATTATCCTTGTTGTTTGAAACTAATTGATAATGCATGAACATTTGTAAAATATTAAAATGCCTTGTTTAAAATAGCCAACTTAATGATATTTCATTAATGAATGAAACCATTGTATGAATTCAAAAGTTATGTGATAATATGTGAAAGACATTCGATTTCTTATCACATATAAATCATGCCTAAGTTCGGCAAAATAACTTGAACACCATGTATTACTTGAATACAAAGTGTTTAAAGAATTGTTAAAAGTAAATACATATTCGATGTATTGGGTTTTTAACAAAAATGGTAATTATCATTAAATGATTGTTTAAATGTGTAAAGTAGTTTACCAAAGGAAACATGAATATGAAACTATTTGATTTGATCAAAGTGTTTCATCGATGAAGGGTATAAATATAAATAAGAATCTAATTACTATGATTCGATCAATAGTAATGAAATTTGACTTTATAAGAATGGCATAAAAGTATATGTGAAATGCAAAGCATTTTGAAACGTCAAAATGCAAAGCATCACAATGTGATATTAGATATCAAAGCGGGTTGATAGATGGCAGCAAATAAATCGTTGTAGTGTAGAGACCATTAGTTAGAAATAGTTAGCACTCAATTAGAACATATAGTGAACCATTAGAATTTGTGAAAGTTTTGGGGTTATTCGATATAACCAAAACAATAGCGAATAAGTCCTTGTAGAGTATTCATTGGAAACTTTGAATACGAAACCCATAGCTGAAACCAAAAGGAAAGCAAAATTCGTATTGCTTGGATTTTGGTACATTCTTGAGAAAGCTCACTTTTAGTGATATTTCTCAATTATGGAGCAAATGGAAGATAGTGAAAAACAAGTTGAGGATTCAAAACCCTTCATCAGAGTGTTGAGAAGCGCAACGGAAAACGTTCCTGAATGATTCTCTTAAAAAAAAGGAAAGAATCAATGATATTGATCATTGTGTTTTCCCCACTGGTGTTTTCACTACATGAAGTAGGATTCAAAAATGTAATCCATATCTAGTATGGAGACATTTGTGAATCATTTGTCATGATTCTTGGAATATGACATACCTACGAACTATGAAGGAAATAATGGTAAACTAGAATTATGAGAAATCCTAGAAGCAAAATTCCCTTGAGATTAGAAAGCAATTCGTTGTTGAATCTCACAAGTAAAAGGGGTTACTTGGATTTTCCCAAATGACTGCAAAGCCATAGTGGAAAAGGGGGTGAATGACAAAAGCACAATTTGTCAAGTATTGGACGAATTCAAATGAATTTGATTCATGTGTGCTTAAATGTCTAGTGGATTTAAAACTAGTAAAAGTACTAGTATCTCATAGTAAATCTCCAATTTTGTTATTTGATCAAAGGATTTGAAGTTGTTCAAAACAGGGAGTAGATATGCAATTTGCATAAAATTGAGTGGGAGTTATGTAAGTCCTCCTAAAATGATATGTTGGTAACATATTTTTGAGTGGGAGCTTATACAATGATTCTTAAGGGTGTTAAGAATGAAAGCGCAAATACTTATAAATAATGATTTATAAGATGTAGAAGTTGATAATAGAAGTTAATTAAGGAACTGGTCCTTATTAACTCAAATTAGGAATAGTATTCAGTTGAACATCAATGGTTAAAAGAAAGAAAAGGATGAGCATCATCCACTATGTTGAGACATAGTTTCTATCTTAGTAAACCATGATGATAACTTAGCATAATATGTGATCCAAATAAGGAACGTTTAAAAGTGATTAAGTTCTAATCACAGAACGTTGAGCTATGTTTGTCCGCAGTGTCTAGTAGAGAACTACAGACATGTTTTCCAAATCCATAAAGGATGACATATCTTAAAACATAAAGAGTTATGTTATAAGCGAATATGTTGGAAACTCCTGCAAATACCGATTAGTGTTAAGTAGGAAGCGAGGTGAACAAAACATCGAAAGTTGCACAGAGTGCACTAGTGTTTCGATGAATACATTTATAATAATAGATAAGGGTACCATATAAAGTGTTGTATAATGTTATAGCGGGGCTAGTTTGCTTTTAACGTAGAATGATGTGTCCCAGAGCACAGTGCCCATGAGAAAGCCCTCAAGGTTGATCTAAAGTCACTGTAGGCTCCTGGAATCAGGCCTCGTTCTGCTGCCATAGCAACGATGCATACACACAGATGTTATCATGTGATGATAAAGTATTAATGTCAATCAAGGTGACATTAGTAAGTTGCAAAGGATTTAGGACTGTAAAGTACAGACCCAAGACTCAACCTCTTCCATGAGCAAGCATGTTCAGGGTACCAGATATATGGTGCCAAAGATTGAGAACAAATGCAGCTAGTGTATTTGTACTCTAGTGCAAGTGGGAGACTGTTGGAAATATGCCCTAGAGACAAATAATAGTAAGGACTATTATCATATTTCATATAGTTTATGATTAAGTTTTATATCATGCTATAACTGTATTGAGTGGAAACATCAATACACGTGTGATATATAAACAACCAGGGGTTCCTAGTGAAACTCTAGTCACTGGTTCATTGGTCAACAGATGATCATGTTTCCTGATCATGTGGCATTTGTGCCAGTTGGAAAAGGAGTCATCTCATTCCGAGAATGAGATGATGAACTGATGTCTACGCACTTCTATTCTTGTAGACAGTTGTTGGGCCTCCAAGTGCAGAGGTTTGTAGAACAGCAGCAAGTTTTCCCTTAAGTGGATCACCCAAGGTTTATCGAACTCAGGGAGGAAGTGGTCAAAGGTATTCCCTCTCAAGCAACCCTGCAATCAAGATACAAGAAGTCCCTTGTGTCCCCAACACACCCAATACACTTGTCAGGTGTATAGGTGCACTAGTTCGGCAAAGAGATAGTGAAATACAAGTAGTATGGATAATTATAAGTGGTAATGGTGCTAGCAAATAACTTGATGGCCTGGAAGAGACTAAAGGCAAACTGAAATAAAGATAGAAGCAAGAAAACATGTAATAGATCTAATACCAAACGGTGTATCAATGCTTAGAAACAAGGCCTAGGGATCATACTTTCACTAGTGAACACTCTCTCATAAATATATTCTCTTCATGATACTACTATTAACTACTCTCCGGTTGGACACTCTAATCGATGGTAGGGCTATAACAGCACTCCTCAAAGTAAGCCTTTCCCATCTAGAAAACCCCACACTGTCACCTTGAGTACTAGATGAGTCCAACAAACACCACAATTTCATAGAGACATCCAACTCCAAATATAACTCATAACAAGTATTTGTAATCTCTAGCCTAAGTGCCACCATGGTGAGCACGCTGTCACTTTCACACACATGGGGAGAGCATAGATCTAATCAAGCACTTGAGTAGCAGAATAGATCTATAGATTACAAGCTCATGATCTCAATAAGATCATGCATAGAGAGAGAGATGAACACATAGCTACCACTAGAACCCTTAGCCTCGAGAGAGAACTACTCCCTCCTCATATGGGAATCGGCAACGGTGATGGAGATGGTGGTGGAGATCGATGGAGATGGCTCCGGGGGCACTTCCCCGTCCCGGCAGGGTACCGGAACAGAGACTTTCTGTCCCCTGAATCTCCCCTTCGGCGGCGGCGGCGGCGCTGCGGAACTTTTCGTGGCTGGAGGCTTGACGATTATGGGTTTATGCATCGGGAGGCTTCTTATAGGCGAAGAGGCAAGGTCGGTGGAGGCCAGAGGGGCCCACACCACCTGGTGGCGCGTCCAGGGCTAGCCCGTGCCACCACATGGTGTGGCCAGGCCCTGGCCCTCCTCCGTATCGTATTTTGGCTCCGTGAGTCTTCCGGTAAAATATCAACTTTGGCTTTTGTCCCGTCCAATTCCGAGAATATTGATTTTCTGACTTTCCTGGAACCAAAAACAGCAGAAAACAGGTAACTGGCACTGTGGCTCTTGTTAATAGGTTAGTCCAAGAAATCATATGAAAAGTACTCCAAAGTGTGGACAAAATACAAGAAAGTAGATAAAACAAAGCATGGAACATCAAAAACTATAGATACATTTGCAATGTATCATGAACCAATACCCAACCTAAACATCGTGACCCGATCATGTCATGAAGTTCAAGTTACGATGATTAGAAATGGATCCTCGTAGACTATTCCTTAGACTGTTAGGCTATATCAGTCACTGTATTTCGAGAGTGCATAGATAGCATCAAACGCCATCTGGTAATACGGTGGTTATAAAGGTGTGTTTAGGTACTCAGAGGAAATCGTAGAGGCAATATATGTCAAGAGCTGGATTTGTCCGTCCATGTGACGGGAAGATACTCAAGGGCCCACTCGGAGAAGTTATATCCAATAACTGCGCAGCGTGTGATTTGATCATAGGGATATCACTTGTCGGAATGAGTTAAGTAGCATTGTTAAGTAACAAGATTGAACACTACATGGTGATGTCATTGATCAGATCTCGGGCAATGCAAGTATCGAGTGACAAAGGGAATAAGACACGACTGTCTCAGTTCAAACGATGAAATATCTTCGTGGAACGCACAGGGGTCACATGGCCATCCAGGTCCCTCTGTCGATCATTGGTGTGGGAGTGTCCCAACCATGTCTAGAGTGTTCCCGAACCGTGGGGTATCACGCTTAAGGGCTTGATGATGCTTAGAGAGTGTTTATAGGATTGGAAGAATCGCCGAAGAATTATGGAGAGAAAATTGGAAGGGTTTCGGTAAGTCCGGAGGATGTCCGGAGTGGAGGTGGAAGGTGTTCCATAGCCACGGAGGTTGATTTAATCATTTATTCATAATTATTTAATAAAGAGAAAATCAATTTAAATGGTCAAAGGTTTAATGGGCCAATTTTCGGAGGGAGAGGGCCCATTAGGGAAAGGAGAGAGGGAGAAGTGGCAAGGGGGTGGCCGGTGCCCTGGTCGGCCAGCCCCCCCCCCCCCCCCGCGCGGGGCCAATGGGGGTGGCCGGTGGTGCCACCCCTCCCCCTCCTCTCCTTTAGTCCCACCCCGGGACTTTGAGGGAGGTAGTACCTCCCCTCCCCCTATATATAGTGGGGGTATTTGGCCAAATTAAATACACCAATAATTAATAAAGGTCTTCTCACTTTTGGGAGGACCTCTAGTTGATATTTTCGCTCTCCCCCTCTCTCTCGTGACCGTGGTCCCAAGTCTGTACTGCGCGAATGAGAGACATCTTCACCGCGGAGCACCGTCGCGCTGCGGGATTCAGATCCGGGAGCTCTACTTCCGCTGTTGGATCGGGGAAGCGGGAGTCATCGTCAGGCACCGGACGTGTGTAACTCCCCGCGAGGTGTCGCACTTGAGGCACTCAAGTCGTTGGAGCCAAGGAGTGCAAGGACTTCATCACGACCTTGAGGTCGGCTTCGGCTCGTCTACATCAACCACGCTCTCCTGAGCATTGACAACGCTTTTCGGTCTTCAAGGGTAAGTTCGCAAAAAGCCCCTCCCGTTACTGTATTACTAATAGATAGGTCCTGACAGCTTCAGGGGTTCAGGGGCGTAGGGTAAAATTTTATTGTTTTTATACGCGAAACCCCTACAGATATATCATCATCAAGTTTAATTCTTTTAGCATCAACATTATGAATATGTGTAACACTATTATTGATATCCAATAGAAATAAACCATTCATCACAGGTGCATGACCATAAAAGATATTATTCATATAAATCGAACAACCATTGTTTTCGGACATAAATGAATAACCACTTCGCTTCAAACACGATCCGGATACAATGTTCATGCTCAGTGCTGGCACCAAATAACAATTATTTAGATTTATCACTAATCCCGATGGTAGGTGGAGAGGCAGCGTTCCGACGGCAATCACATCAACTCTTGATCCATTGCCAACACGCATCTTAACCTCACCCCTTGCTAGTAGTCGCATGTTCCGCAGCCCCTGATTCGAGTTACATATATTAGCAACAGATCCAGTATCAAATACCTAGGTGATACTATGAGTACTAGTCAAGTACACATCAATAACATGTATATCATATATACCTTTGTTTGCCTTGCTGGCCTTCTTGTCCGCCAAATACTTGGAGCAGTTGCGCTTCCAATGGCTAATCCCCTTACAATAGTAGCACTCGGTATCAGACTTTGGGCCAGCCCAGGATTTCTTTTCAGGTACGGCAACATATTTGCCGCCCTTCTTTCCCTTCTGTTTACCCTTCTTGTCTTTCTTGAAATCGGTGGTCTTATTAATCATCAACACTTGATGTTCTTTCCTAAACTCCACTTCTATAGTCTTAAGCATTGATAGAAGCTCGGGGAGAGACTTCTTCATGCCCTGCATGTTATAGTTCATCACGGAGCTCTTGTAGCTAGGTGTAAGAGATTGAAGAACACGATGTATGCGTAAGTTAATGGGAATCGTTATTCCCACAGACACAAGCTTATCGGCGTACCCAGACATTTTGAGTACATGCTCACTAACGGAGTTGTTCTCTTCCATCATGCAGCTAAAGAACTTTTCTGAAGCATTGTAACTCTCTACGGAAGCATGGGTATCGAAAATCATTTTCAATTCACCCATGGTATCAAAGGCATTGCCATTTTTGAAACGATTTCTAAGTTCCGGATCTAGCCCATACAATATGCCGCAATGAAATAAGTTGTGGTCCTCCTGATAAGTCAAATAGACGTCCTTTTCCTCGTCAGGGGCATCAGGAGCTAGTGGGGGGCCTAGCGGCGCTTCTAGCGCATATTGATTTTGTAAAGCACTGAGGAGAGTCCTCAAATTCATGGCCTAGTTGGTAAAGTTGCTACCATTTGCCGCAAGTTTCTCTTTCTCCATGAACACATTGATATTAAAAGAAGGTGGTGCCATCTACAACAGAATTTGTAAAGTTTAGACTAAGTTTATGATGGATCGAGTTCAACTAATCAAATTATGAATGAACTCCCACTCAAAAACAATATCCCTCGCGTCTTTTTGGTGATTACATGAACCAAATCCACTACACCAAGTTTGATCATCACATGATTTGGTGTAGCTTCAAAGGCGAGCATCTATATGGGCATCATATCAATTATATGACTCATGCTTAACCTTTTGGTCCGTGTTTCGAGGCCATGTCTGTACATTCTAGGCTCGCCCAGTTAGAACCTTAGTACTCGCGTGTGTAAAATTGTCTTACACATGTTGTATGAAAGCGAAGAGTCGAGTACACCCGATAATCACGTGATGTCTCGAAACACGATTCATAGAACGGTGCATACTTAAGGAAAAACACAATTTTTATCTTGATATTTAAATGAGGGATCATCTTATAATGCTACTAAAGTGCAAAACAAGCAATATAAGATGCAAACATCAAATGTATAAAGTGAAATGATATGGTTCTTGCACTTGATCACTATCATGTGCATTGTGGTATGATCTTTATCATTCATTTATGTGTAAGGCCAAGGTCTATGGAACTTACACGTTAGGTGTGTTGCAAAAGTATCAACTATACATCAACTTACAACATTACCATATCATGACACCAACCTGGCAACGATCTAAACTATACGCTTCTAATTTATCAAGTGCAAGTTTTACGTGGCTTAGGGCTTTCGAGATAGTACCATTCTTACCTACGAACATGGAACCATAACGATGATAATCAAATTATTAGCAACTCATTGTAAATCAGATATTGACTAAAGTAGGAGAGTGAGACACCCGCTAGCCACTTATGCAAAACTAGTTGCATGTCAAGCGTGGAACAAGTATCATGTGCGAGGTCATGCAAAGTTAGTCCGGGCCGCTTCATCCCACTATGAAACCAATATCAAATATACATGAAAGAAGCAATAACATGATCATCATCGCCCACATACCCATATGTGTACTACCCATGCAAATCATCTACACATAGATCAGGCTCTGATACCATTGTTCGGTTCGCAACATAGATTTTTTTTCCTATGATGGGAACTATTATACGCCAAG
Organism: Avena eriantha; assembly: GCA_910589775.1. Taxonomy (NCBI): domain Eukaryota; kingdom Viridiplantae; phylum Streptophyta; class Magnoliopsida; order Poales; family Poaceae; genus Avena; species Avena eriantha. The sequence continues at coordinate 81,933,790 of OU342744.1, read as the reverse complement.
ATCTATCTACTAGATACATGCAACGGGTGGATATACATCCATAGAGAACATACCCTTGAAGAACAACAAAGCTTTGTTAACAAGATGGAACTCGTGGATGATGTAGTCGAATGCTTACCGATCTCAAGATCATGTGGAAGTCCTAGCGCCGCAAATCAGCAGTGCATCCGTCCTCGCACACACGCTCAGGCCACCGAACAACCTCCATCTCCTCGCTCCAGTGATGCAGCGGAAGCAGCAACTCCTTCCTGACGAAATGCCACTAGGAACATGTATCTCGCTAATTCGAGACCATGGGGGAATAATTCTAGAGGGGGAGAAAGATCCTTCATGAGGAGGTGTGCGGAAGGAGTGAGAGGGAGCCTTTTATAGGAGGAGGGGGTGCCCCTTCCCATGGCCGGTGCCCCATGGGGGTGACCCCTCACCTTCCCCATTCATGTGGTGGTAACCCCCTCCACATAAATTTGCTCCTTCACATTCTCTATTAAAGTCTCCACTTTAAATGCATTGAATTTCTCCAAATTTAATGCTCTCTCGTTTAATAAAACTCTTTTATTAATTTTATTCAGAGTTTTGTCAATTACTTTAATTAACAAACATTCACATAAAACCCCCTGCAACATTTCAATATCACATGCAGAACCAATTTTAGCAATTTCACCCGAAACAATTTTGGTGTCTATTAAAATAATTCTAGCGCTTTGCAATTATTTTGTCTAGAACATATTTGCTCCAAATGGTGTTTGGCAACCCTTATGTGTGTCTCCCTTCGGTTCGCGAATAATGCAGACATGATTGAGACCCCTCTCAGATCAATAATCAGAAGCGGGACCTGGAGATCCATACTGACTCCCACACATTCAACGATGGCTTCTGTGATCGAGAGAACCTTTAACGAGAGTAACTAAATCCCTTTGTCTTGTGATATATTACATGTCCGAGATTCGATCATCCATATCTCAATACTTAGTTTGATCTTGTTACCGACATGCACTCTTTTCTCGTTCCCGTGATATAACATCCTAGTGATCACATTACTTGCATGCAAGCGATCTTAATGTGATATCACCGAGAGGGCCCAGAGTATATCTATCCATCATTGGGATTGACAAATTCCACTCTTGATCCATGAGCCTCAACGTAACACCTTCGGAATACCCGAACTCATCTTTATAGTCGCCCTGTTACGTTGTGACGTTTGATGTTATCAAAGTATTCTTCCGGTGTTAGCAATTAACATGATCTCATGGTCTAAGGATAAAGATTACTCTGTGTTATGCTATAGCAATATAAACAACTTTGATTGTAATGCTATACTTCAGATGAATGTTCATCACATCATTCACCAATACTGTGACCTTGTTATTAACAACATCCAATATCCATGATCAGGAAACCTTGATCATCTTGTTAATCAACTAGCTACTTTATAGAGATGCATAACTAGGAACTTTATATTTGTTTATTAAACACACATGTATTAAGGTTTTCGTATTAATACAATTATAGCATGAAAAATAAACATCTATCATATACTTGGAATACATATAATAACAACTTTATTATTGCCTCTCTAGACATATTCCCTTCAACAAATACATGTTCCACGATGGCAATAGACTACAGAGCTTCGCCTCGCTCCCTGTTAAACCAAACAATCAGAAAAACATGGTTGCACACGACCGAATCCGTCCAATGCGGCAATCTTGGGGCATTATTTGCCCATGGGAGTTTGCCAGAGAAGCCTTCCGGAACTCGCCACTCTAACTAGATCAAAGAGGGCAAGCAAAAGTAGATCCTTGTCTTGGCGCGAGAGGAATCCTAGGATAGCCGCCTTTATTTAGCGAAGCAGACGAGCAGGCCCGCAAGCCGCCATCAGCCACCCAACAACGTCAAAGGAGCAAGAACCTCCACCACAACAGAAAATTGGCGCACGAGGTTGCAACATCCACGACCCTCACAGATCGGGCCCACGCTGCCTAGATCGAGCCGGTGCTAGGCCAGCCGGTTGCTGGCGAACTGATATATTCATTTTGCATCACTCTTTTATATCATAATTTACTGTTATTCATTGATATATTTCATATTAAGATATGATACTTATGTTATTTCATCTATTTTTGCATGACTGATGACTTTTCGAGGATGAACTACTGGAGTTAGGATTCTGATGGAAAAAAGCACTGTCTGGATGCAAATCTCGCAAAGATCGGAAGATCTCAGAAAATATATGGAAATTCCTATTTTTTCAGAAGACGAAGGAGGCCAGAAGGAGGAGTGGAGATGGGCCACAGGGTCCCACACCCCCTGGTGGCGCGGGTCCGCCTGGCCACGCCACCAGGTGGTGTGGACATCCTGGCCGACTTCCAACATCACCCTTTGGCGTATATAATCCCCTTGAAACCCTAAGACTCGGGGAGCGACCACAGAAAGGTTCCGCCGCCTCTGCGGGGCGGAAACTGCAGAGAGAGAAAGAGCTCTCCGGCAGGCAGAAATCTACCGGGGAAATTCCTTCCTGGAGAGAGAAGATCGTCGCCATCAACACCGTCATCAAGCTAGACTTCATCAGGATCGTCATCAGCATCTCCACCAGCACCATCACCACCACTCCGTACCATTGTAACAATTGGGTTGAATCTTACATAGTTCTTAGGGGAAATTTTCCCGGTGTTGATTACTTGTTGTAGTTGATGCTATTGAGTGGAGCCATTGAATTATTGTTCATGTTCAGATTGTTACTTATCATTATTTCATCTCTGATCTTGATCAATATGATGTCTTGTGAGTAGTTCGTTTAGTTCTTGAGGACATGGGAGAAGTCATAGTAGTGGAATTGTGTTGAGAAAGATTCAATAATTTGATAGTTAAGTTATGGTGTTATTCTTCTAGTGGTGTCATGTGAACATCGACTACATGATACTTCACCTTTATGCGCCTAGGGGAATGCATTGTGTATTTGGCTACTAATCGTGGGTTTGCCGGAGTGACAGAAACCTGAACCCCTGTTAGAAAACCTTTGCATAAGGGAGTGTAAGATCTCAAAGTTTAAGGTTGTGGTTAGGTTTTTATCTTAATTACTTTCTTGTAGTTGCGGATGCTTGTAAGGGGTATAATCACAAGCACGTATTAGTCCTAGGAAGGTCAGTAGATTAGCATAGGTTTACCCACGCAACACTTATCCAACCAAAGAAGATTAATCAACTATATGAAACGAAAGCACTTGACGATATTTCCATGTGTCCTTGAGAACGTTTGGTCATCTTAAGTAATACCACCGGCTTGTCCTTTGCTAAAAAAAGGATTGGGCCACTTGCTGCAATTATTATTATTATTTTTGTTTACTTGCACTTTATTTATCTGCATTATCAAAAAAACCCTAAAAATCCGTTTGCTAAGTATTTACAGAGAATTCCTGATCCAAGCCACTTGTCAACACATTTTGCTCCTCGTTGGGTTCGACACTCTTACTTATCAAAAATACTGCGATACACCCCCATACTTGTGGGTCATCACGAACGCTGCACCGCCGTGATGTCGTGGTTCAGACCGCCACATCCCGCCGCCCATCTCTCGTGTCGTCCATCATGGGCACAGCCATCGCACATCCAACAGGATTCGCCTCCGCACGAGAAAGAGTCCACGTGATGCGCCTCCTTGCCCCTGCCTTTGGTGGTCGGGCGTTGCCACCGTCGTCAGCGATGGCAATGGCAGCAGCTAGGGATGCCAACGGGGATGGACCTGGGGCGGTGGGGACCCTCCGGACCGTCGCCGCGCGAGCGACCCGGGAGGGGTTAGGGTTTCACGGGAGGGGTTAGTCGCGGGAGGTATCCGCCCGCCTGCATCTAAATCTTGGGGTAGAATTTCACTTCCCGACCTCTGCACCAACCAGGGATGCACACAACCATTAAACATGAGTAACATGATTTTTAAACTTGGTTAAACACCAAGCCTGGTTCTTAGGACAATTTGCATGAGTACCATGATAGTCTGGTCCTCAAGTATAAATAGGAACCTAAATTTGCATCCGTCAGGATTTGAACCCAGGTGTTGGGTTCGTACATCCACTCCCCCAACCAATTCAGCTAGGCTCGACCGGATCTATATGCTGGATATTATGTATGAATCACCAGATCTATTTGCATTATGTATTACTATCTATTTCTGCCACAACATTTTGTCATTGCTTATATGCTTATGTGGTAGAAGATGATTTGTTCGACTGGATCCATATATATTTTTTGTTACATGTTTAACTCTAGATATATCATCTTATAACATGGATATTATTTTGGTGACACTATATAGTAAGGGGTACTTCGAGGAGTTCATGTTGAATGAGGCTCTTGAGTTCATGTCTTTAGGACATGCGTTGTGATGCCTCGTAAAAAGTAAGTATTTATATATGGTGTAGCCACACAATTTATTTATTTGCTTCAACAGTATCACTGATCCACTCGAGGACTACCAACGATCCCGCGTATATAAACTCGTCAGCCTTCTAACTGAAGTGTACGCGTTGAGACGAGCCAGAGGTGAAGCCAGTTAGAGGTGCAGCAGCAAATGTCTCGGTTGTCGCCGAGCAGACACGCACGACTTTTCTGGACACGCACGCCGCTCATCGCCATGTCTTCGAGGCTTCGGACCTGTCTTGTGGTTCACATCAAACCGCGTGCTGTCCATCTTATTGTCTCTTCGATTCAGTTCGGTCTTATCCTTCGTCCCCGTATTATCGTGCATTTCCTTCACATCACTAGCTAGATGGCCAGCTTTAGCTAGGCTGCCAAGTCTGACCAAACAAAGGCACGGGCAGGCACCTGACCAAGTAATAGTGCACAAATGCCCAAGATTCATACTAGTAGTTGATTAGTCCCTGTGTTGACTCGTTGGAGATTAAATGCTTATTTTATTTTCTTGTTATGCAGTCTCGACTAGTACAATTCAACGGAGCCGCTTGGAGTGATCAGCACAAGTAGCTATCCATGCATGGCGATTTTCTCTTAGCGTTCGAATATTCCTGTTATACGTTGATCTAAATTCTACAAAGTAAAGGTCAATTTCTGATAAAGCGGAGCGAGACCCGTCGCCGGAGGTTTGGGCCGATGCAGATTAGGGTTCATGACATTGTTGCACAAGGTACACTAAAGGTATACAAGATAAGCACTCATGATAATACTGCTGATATGATGACAAAGCCTGTTTCTGTTGCTCAAACTTAGTTGATATAACTCTTAGCTCAAGTGGCTATTAACGTCCAAAGTGTTTTCTTTGTTTGTTCATGGAGAGGATTACTGTTGATGCTACAAGAAGGAATTTGTCTCGAGGTGGAGTTTGTTATATGTTGATCCAAATTTTACAAAGTAAAGACCAACTTCTGACGGAGCGGAGCGAGACCTGTCGTCGGAGCTTGGGCCGATAGGGACGCATGTGGGGGATGCCTACGTGGTATTGATCGTCGAAGACCTAGGTTTCCACCATTATATAAACCTCTTATAAGCCGCCGGCTGGGATACGTTGCATCTGTGAAATCTCCGGTGTTGTGTAAATACTTCCCGTTATAGTGAAGTTTCGTTGACTTGCGTATTTGCTTTTTTCCCTCTCTTTGTTGGAGAGGGTTTTCCACGTTAAATTTGTGTCCCCTTACTGTGATTTTATTTTCGTTCTTCGTTATTTGATTGTCGCAAATCTAACAATTCAAGGCACGTATGCGATTGTGTTGACTGATTTGAGATGCGATGTTGATTGTCTTCTACATGACAAATGGCTCATGTAATATGTTTACCAGTTTTTCTACTCCTTCCTGCTCGATTTAGATGACGCGGCTCATGTAATACGCTAATTCAATTCTTCTCGATTGACGTCCTTAAATCAAAAGCGAAAACAAATCCACGGAGGAGCTCCGTCCGCGTCCCACGCCGGAGCTGGCTCGCGCGCTCGACGTCGACGGCTAGCCCGCACCTCCGCCGGCAGGTCGCGTCCGCTCCATGAGCAGAGGAGGCGGGGTCTCCACAGAGGTCGGTCGCGAGCTCCCCCGCCTCGAGCAGCTCCGTCGCTGCCCATCGCCGCTCCGCGCTCGCTGCCGCGCCTCCCGCGCCTGCCCACGACGTCGCCGGTCTGGGAACGTCGTCGGCGCCCTCCCGCGCCTGCCCACGACCGCCCAGGAAGGCCAGCGCATACGCGCCCTCCTCGTCCCCGCCCCGCCCGCCGCACGCCCAAGCACTGGTCAGCGCGTCCGCGACCTCTCCCCGGAGCTGCTGCCCTCGGTGAGTACCAGTTAATGTGTATACTCATGTGGGAATGGAGTACAGATAATGGGAATGTTAGGTTGGAGCTTATCATCCCGTTGGTATGCTATCTTTGAAGAATATCTCAGCTTGAAGCTTATCATCCATTGATTGTCTTGAGTTCTCATTATCTGAAAAAAAATACAAAGAAAAAATGCAAGAAGGTTGAATAAACGATTCAAGAAGAACTGCACAGAAGTAATACAACATGAATTAGCTGTGCTTTCTCTGAAAATATGGACCAGAGAGTGTATTTGGTTTTGATATACATGAGAAAATCAGTGGCAAGGAGTATTTGAATAGCAGTGCTTTGTTTATCTCGAGTTAACATCCAAAAGTTGATTCCTACATGAGAAAAATCGGTGGCAAGGATATACATGAGAAAAGACGGCTACCTGAGGAAATTAGTGGCAAGGATATACATGAGTATTTGGTTTATATATACATGAAAAATCAGTAGCAACGATATACAAGAGTATTTGGTTTAGATATACACGAGACAATCAGTGGCAAGGATATACGTGAGAAAAGGTAGCTACATGAAGAAATCAAGTTGCACAAGGAGTATCGAAAAGTTGATTCCTGGCTGTCTCAGTATTTCAATAGTTTCTGGCACACCAGCCTATATAGACGGATCAAGCTAGAAGGCATCATAAGAATAAAAAACAAATGAACAATATTGGCATGTTCAATGCAAGAGGAATTCAAATCGAAGTTAATACCTGTAGGCCTAGAATATCCAGAATACTAATACCTAGAATATCCGGTGTGTTCTAATTTCTGCAAACCTCGACAACTTTCCACTTCAAAAACAAGCACTACAGTTTTCCTTAAGTGACTTCCTTGCTTAATTCATGTCTGCACCCTCAATTTGCCTTAAGTGACTTCCTTACCTACAGTAGCATTGTTTATGTGTTAAACTCGATTGTAATCCAAAAAATTCAGTAGAGTAACTTTATTCACTTGTTTGTTCAGGTTCAAATGCCACGAGCTCTTTTGGATCTCAACTTGAGTCCACAAGAGGAAGAGGAAGAAGATGTAAAAATACAAGAAGAAAAACAAGATGCACAAATACATGGTGACCAACATGCACAAATACAAGAAGAAAAAGAAGATTCACAAATACATGGTGACCAACATGCATAAATACAAGAAGAAAAAGAAGATGCACAAATACAAGAAGGAAATGATCAGGCACACCATAGAGAGCTACCTGATTCTCACAGATTCATGGCATACATTGCATTGCAAGCTCTTGGTAAAGGCGACAAGTTGAGAAGGCGGATAAAAAACTTGTATCTAATTTTCTAGAGACAAGTCTCAGCACAGTTGATAGAATATGGAAAAAGGCAACAAGTCAAGCGAAGAAAGGGCTGCAAGTAGATGTTTAAAATCAAAAGAAGGGGAGGTGTGGACGAAAGCGAGTAAATCTTGGTCTGTCAAGAGTGACTTCCATTCCTCTAAACCAAAGGTCTACACTGAGGGCCCTAGCAAGGGAATTGGGTGTCTCCTATTCCACCTTGCAGAGAAGATTCAAATGGGGTAAAATAGGGCATCACACAAGTACACTCAAACCAGCTTTGAAACCTGAAAACAAGATTGAAAGGCCCAAGTTCTGCACTTCAATGATTGATCAAACAATAGCCGAAGAAGAGCCATCGTTCCTGAGTATGGAAAACATAGTTCATATCAATGAAAAATGGTTTGGCATGACAAAGCAGAGCATAACTTATTATCTACTGCCTAAAGAACGAGATCCCGTGCAAACTATTCACAACAAGAATAGTATTGGAAAGGTGTTGATCTTAACTGTGGTTGCCAAACCTCGATACAATGAGAAAAGAGAAGTGACATTTGATGGAAAAAAAATCAGAATTTAGGCGTCCGTCAAAGAAACCGCAGCCAAGTACAACTCCACGTAAGGGATTATCACGTGATGTGATAGATAATGCATCGAGGAGATGGGTTTGAGACCCACACTATGAGTTGCTCGCAGTGGTAACTCACTTTATGTGATCGAAGATCCCATGAATTAGAATTGGGAGACAAGTTGTTGGTCAGTTAAGAGGAGAGTATCCTATATTATATTTACATCTCCATAAAGATGCATTACTCCATGAGTTGCTCCATGGTAGGTTGATATTTATCTTAATGTGTTTCAAGTGGCTTTTCTAAGCTGGGATATTGTCTTGCATAACATCTCTTGAGAAGCGCACATATATGAGCCTGATTGTCTAATGTCACAAACTGTGAGAGTGTGGTGCTCTCTAATAAACTTATGAAAGGCCCCGGAGTATGATGCATAAGCTCCAAACCATGGGGAAGCCTATGTCAGCTCAACATCGGTTTAGGATTTGTGTGAAACTAGTGTGCAAAAAACTTGTAGTTTAAGGGATAGTCCACTATTCAAGTGTAAGCTAGTGTTGTATTAAGTTTAAAGTGGAAGTTCAACTTAATAATCTCTGCTAAACACTGATATATAAAATAATATTCTGGAATAAAAGTGATGTGATGTACCAATGCGACTATGTGGGGAATTATTGAAATTTGAGGAATTTGCATGTTGGACGTTTGGCCCATAGTTAATACAACTTCCGAAATTCTCTTTGGACCATTCATGCTTGGCTGTGCAAGTGGAGCTAAAATTTACTCTCACATTGCTAGTTGAGATAGAATTGCACCAGCTTATATAGGAGGCTGTTCTAGCACTACTAAGTGAGTGAGAATAGAAACAACTCCCGCGCACTCCTCCTTGACGCCACGGCACACCTCGTCGCGATGCGGCGCAGGATGCTCGTCGAGCCGAGCTTTTTTGCTGTTCGAAAAAAATAATCATGGATTAATTATGAGTCATTATCGGACGCGTTAATCGGTCAGATCTTTTGGATTGTGGGTTGTGTTGACTCGGACGCGGGCTGCACCCCATGATCTACCCGACTCGCTCTATATAAACTGAGAGGCTAACCCTACGTGAATATAGCGCATCACACGCACCTCTTTCCAGTATATGGCATCACCGTCTTCGTCTTCCCCATCCCGGCTTGCGGCGTGTACCATAGATCGGGACAGTATGTCTCCGGAACCCCGCCTCTTGTGAACCTGTACGGGTGTGGGGTGGTCGGTTTTTTGGAGAGCGCTCAAGCGCGACTACTGACAACCATGATGTTGTCCAACAACGAGTCCCCAAATGACGACTTCTTTTCGGACGTCACCGACCTCTTCGGCAATCTCAACATAGTGACAACGATGCTCCTACCACTACGGCTACTGCTGTTGCTACTGCCTCCACTGTTCAGGCGTCAACATACGTGACCCTAAACTTTCTCTTTCTGATTTTGTTAGAGTTCCTTGTTCTAGGGTTTGAAGTAGATGTGATCAATTTATCCTGTTTAGATACAATTTGTTCATCTACTCTATTATTTAGCGTGATATGTTTAATTACTATTTATACGATCATGTTTTATTAATTATTTATTCGGATCAAATCATATGGATATTTCTTATATTTTTAGCAGGAAGTTGTAGGCTAGACACGGGATCGAGTTTGAGGATGGCACAACGCCCATAGAGTTTTGTAGATCTGATGTGTCTGTATCACCTCGGCAGACTTGTCTTCAATTGTATGATGGTAGTACATGGAGAGGAGCGCCCATTAAGCATGTCCCGCTCATGTAGGAGTTTATAGCTGAAATGCGTCACTAGTAGAAAATGGGCCTTTGGTTCAGGCCACTAGTCCAGGCCGTGGCTGGGGCTAGGACTATTGGTCCGAACTAGATGGCCCGAGGAGGCCGAGGTACTTTGTCCCGATCCGTAAGAAACCATTAGTCCCGGTTTGAGATATAAACCGGGACAAATGGGTTTGGGCTGGCGCGCGTGCTCCTGGCAGAACCTTTAGTCCCGGTTTGTATCTCAAACCGGGACTAATGGCCTGACCCTATATATATGCACCCAGCCCTCCACTCTCTCCTGTTTTTTTTCCTATGTGAGGTGTGGGTATAACTTTGTGCTAACTTTTTTTCTTCATATGCACTAGAGGTGTTCGGTGAAATGCATGTTAGAGCGATGTCACTTGAGTTCACACAAGACAAAATATGATATGAGGTGCCAGAGTGACACTTAAGGTTTCTCCTCTTTGTTTTGAAGTGTCCTAAAAGGTTAGCAACTATTTTCTCGTTTTGACCGCACGGTACTAATTTAATCATCATGATTGCGTTTGATATATATGTATGGTCGTATGATGCAGATGAGCCACCCATGGATGTACGGTGACCGACGCTCTGACGCTTACAGAGAAGGCGTGCGTTCTTTTCGCCTTGTGGCTGAGGCGAACAAGCGGCGGGATGGTTTTATGTGTTGTCCATGTGTTGAATGTCGGAATGAGCAGGCTCACACTTCCTCAAGAGTCATTCAGAGCCACCTGCTTCGGTCCGGTTTCATGTCCGGCTATAATGTTTGGACCAAGCACGGAGAAAGAGGGGTTATGATGGAAGACGGCGATGAAGAAGAGAACGATGATGACAACTACCGATCTATGTTCCCTGAATATGATGATACCGCAGTTGAAGATAATAAAGAAGAAGGGGGTGAAGAACAGGAACCAGATGAGCCCGTTGATGATTTTGGTCGGGTCATTAGTGATGCAAGGCGAGACTGCGACACAGAAAAGGAGATGTTGCAGTTCGAGCAGATGTTACAGGACCACAACACATTGTTTTATCCAACTTGTGAAGATGGCCAGAAGAAGCTGGGTAGCACACTGGAATTATTGAAGTGGAAGGCAGAGACCGGTATGACTGACTCAGGATTTGAAAAGTTGCTGGTAATAATGAAGAAGCTGCTTCCAAGAAATAACCAATTGCCCTCCAGTACGTACGAAGCAAAAAAACTTGTCTGCCCTCTAGGATTAGACGTGCAGAAGATACATGCATGTCCTAATGACTGCATCCTCTACCGCGGTGAGAAGTACGAGAATATGGATAAATGCCCGGTATGCACTGCATTGCGGTATAAGATCAGAAAAGATGACCCTGGTGATGTTGAGGGCGAGCCACCCAGGAAGAGGGTTCCTGCCAAGGCGATGTGGTATGCTCCTATAATACCATGGTTAAAACGTTTGTTTAGAAATAAAGAGCATGCCAAGTTGTTGCGATGGCACATGGAAGACCGTAAGAAAGACGGGATGTTGAGGCACCCTGTTGATGGTATGGTCGGCAGTAGAGAAAAATCGAGAGAGACTTCCCGGACTTTGCTGGTGACGCAAGGAACTTATGGTTTGGTCTAAGTACCGATGGCACGAATCCTTTTGGGGAGCAGAACTACAGTCACAACACCTGGCCCGTGACTCTATGTATCTACAACCTTCCTCCTTGGTTGTGCATGAAGCGGAAGTTCATTATGATGCCAGTGCTCATCCAAGGCCCGAAGCAACCCGGCAACGACATTGATGTGTACCTAAGGCCATTAGTTGATGAACTTCTACAGTTGTGAGCCAAACCAGGTATACGTGTGTGGGATGAGCACAAACAGCAGGAATTTGACCTACAAGCGTTGCTGTTCGTAACCATCAATGATTGGCCTGCTCTTAGTAACATTTCAGGACATATGAACAAAGGATACAATGCATGCACGTACTGTTTAGATGAGACTGAAATTATATATCTGGATAAATGTAGAAAGAATGTGTACCCGTACAATCGTCGTTTTCTTCCGCCCAGTCATCCCTTAAAGAAGAAAGGCAAGCATTTCAATGGCAAGGCAGAAACCCGGATGAAGCCTGTCCCCCGTAGTGGTGCTGATGTATTTGGTATGGTCAAGGATTTGGATGTAATCTTTGGAAAGGGTCCTGGAGGACAACCTGTTCCGAAAGACCCCATTACCGGACACGCACCCATGTGGAAGAAGAAATCTATATTTTGGGAGCTACCCTATTGGAAAGTGCATGAGGTCCGCTCTGCAATCGACGTGATGCACCTGACAAAAAATCTTTGCGTGAATATTCTAGGCTTCCTGGGCTTGTATGGGAAGTCAAAAGATACCCCGGCAGCACGGGAGGACCAGCAACATCATAAAGGACGAGACGGCAAGCATCCAAGGCAGTTTCAAGGGCTTGCCAGCTACGCTCTTACCAAAGAAGAGAACAAAATATTTTTTGAAGTCCTTTTCAGTATCAAGGTCCCGTCTGGCTTCTCGTCGAATATAAAGCAAATAGTAAATATGAAAGAGAAAAAAATTCAAAACCTAAAGTCTCAGGACTGCCATGTGCTTATGACGCAATTGCTTCCGGTTGCATTGAGGGGAATTCTACCAGAAAATGTTTGACTAGCCATTGTGAAGGTATGTGCATTCCTCAATGCAATTTCTCAGAAGGTAATCGATCGAGAAAGTCTATCAGGGTTACAGATTGATGTGGTCCAATGTCTGGCCAGCTTCGAGTTGTTGTTCCTGCCATCCTTCTTCAATATTATGACGCACCTCCTAGTTCACCTAGTCGAAGAGATTAGAATTCTCGGTCCTGTGTTTCTACACAATATGTTCTCCTTCGAGAGGTTCATGGGAGTCTTAAAGAAATATGTTCATAATCGTGCTAGGCCATAAGGAAGCATCTCCAAGGGCTATGGAACAGAGGAGGTCATTGAGTTTTGTGTTGACTTTCTTCCTGACCTTAAGCCGATTGGTGTTCCTGAATCTCGGTATGAGGGGAGGATGACTGGAAAAGGCACACTAGGAAGGAAATCAATGGTATGTAGGGACGGGCATTCTTTCACTCAAGCACACTACACAGTTCTACACAATTCCACCGTGGTGGCTCCGTATATCGAGAAACACAAGAATATTCTACGCTCTAAAAACCCGGGGAAGCCTGAAACCTTGATTAAAGGGGAACACAAGAAGAATTTTGGCAATTGGTTGCAGACACATCTCATGAATAACACCACTGTTGGAGATGAGTTGTACTCGTTGGCCAGGTTACCATCTTTGACTATATGTACTTTCCAAGGGTACGAGATAAATGGGAATACATTTTACACGATCGCCCAAGATAAAAAGAGCACCAACCAAAACAGTGGTGTCCGCTTTGATGCAACAGATGACAATGGGCAGAAGGACACATATTATGGGTACATAGAGGAGATATGGGAACTTGACTATGGACCTACTTTTAAGGTCCCTTTGTTTCGGTGCAAATGGGTCAAGCTGACAGGAGGCGAGGTACATGTTGACCAAAAGTACGGCATGACAACAGTGGATCTCAATAATCTTGCGTACATGGATGAACCATTCGTCCTAGCCAACGATGTGGCTCAGGTTTTCTATGTGAAGGACATGTCTACCAAACCCAGAAAAAGGAAAGATAAGCAAAAGAGTACAGAATACAATGAGCCAATGCGCCACATAGTTCTTTCAGGGAAAAGAAACATCATGGGAGTGGATGACAAGACAGACATGTCAGAAGATTACAATAAGTTTCATGAAATTCCGCCCTTCAAAGTGAAAACTGACCCAAGCATCCTGTTAAATGATGAAGATTCTCCATGGCTACGGTGCAGAAGAAAACCACAACACTAGATGTTGGTGATGTGTAATAATGTATTAAACCTTTTAGACATAAAGGTTCCCTTTCATGTGATACATCTTGCTCAATCAAACTAGACGTTGACGACCGGGTTCTGAGCCGCGGGAGGTGATCACCCAAAGAGAAGGAACCATCACAAGAGAAGGAACCCACAAACACTAAGGATACATAGCACAACTGAAAATTAAGATACATAGCACAACTAAAAATTAAGAAACATGCCTAATGTTGGAATGATTCAGTCATGCTCCTGCCTAGCCCTGTAATACGCGCCACTGTAGTCGTCGTAGTCGCCGACGCCGTCGTCGCTGTCGTCGTCGGGGTCTCCATAGTCGAACCTTGAAGGTTGGCCACGCGTGGGCTGGATTTGAGGGTACCGCAGGAGGGGGTTATTGCTGGTCGTGTTGTAGGCCATGACACACTGGAGAGTCCGGCCGTGCCACCACAGCCGACGGCCGGCCTCGTTGAAGTTTGAAGGAGGTGGGCCGTCCTCCTCGTGCCTGGCGAGCGCCCTCTCACGCCGATTGATGAAGAAGGCTTCCCAAGTCGGGAAATAGTCAGGATGCTAGTTGGGATTCCTCCGCTGCTCTAGAATGAGCTCGAGGTAGTAGTAGTTCGTGATGGCCATCCGGCGCTCCACATCTAGAGGGACAGGAGGGACCGGCACGCCTCCGGCGCTCAGCATCCAGCCGGTGGGGATGCGGTAGCCCGGTGGGCAGGGGTAGTTCGAGGCGCAAAGCGCCTCCGCCTCCCGGGTGATTAGAGATACGCTGGAAGCCATGGGAAGAGAATGATGAGTCTAGATGTGATATGTAAATGGAGGCCAAGCGTACATATATATACTGAAAAAATGGCGGGAAGACATAGGTGGGAACCGGTGGAAAGCGCGGGAACACAGTGGCGCGGGAAACTTTCATCCTGGGTGGGGGCTCAAACCGGGACAAAAGATGGGGGGGCCTTATCTGGGGAGGCTTATCTAGGAGGGCCTTATCTAGGGGGTGGCTAACCTTTAGTACCGCCTGGTGGGTGCAACTGGGACTAAAGGTGGTTTTTGTGTCATCTAACAAAACTGTCGGTGGGATAAGGACGTGTGGGTAACCTTTAGTACCGGCTGGTGGGTGCAACCGAGACTAAAGCTGTCGGCACGATAAGGATGCGTGGGTGGACGCACTGCTCGATGAGATAATGCATGTAGCGCACGACGCCCTGTCGGAGGAAAAAGACAAAGTAGAAGCGGTGCCATGCCTATAAAAGGAGCATCAATATGCCATGGCAAGCAACTCAACAAGCCAACATGGATGGAGAGTTTCATCCCCATGGATGGAGGAAAGGGTTGGAAAATCTCCCGTGGCGGAACTTCTCAAAGATGCCCTTGGTGCACACGCCCTATGGCATCTAGGAAGTTCCGCCTCGGAAAATATTTTCCTGCTAGCCCGTGAAAGACTCCATCTCCGCCTCCCTGGGGTTAAAGGTATGGTGGAAGCCATGGGATAGAGTGGAGAGAGGCGGCAGATATGAGTCTAGATGTGCTATGGCAACGACCAAGCCTACATATATATAGTGAGAAATGGCGGGAAGTCAGAGGAGGGAAGCCTGAATCCTAAATCCTAAACCCTAAACCCTAAACCCTAAAGGGGCTACCCTCGTACGGAGAAAGCTATAGGGGTAGACGATCCGGGGCCCCCGATCTAGGGTTTCGCCGGAGGAAGACCACCGGAGTGTCGGAATCACATGAAAATGGCAAAATGGTTAATAGTTTGACTAGTTAGAATAATTATTTTATAAAACAGAAAATGGATTTGAATCTCTTATTCAAATTCAAGCACTTTTTATGTTAAAAATTTAGTGAGATTCAAAAATATGCAAAATATAATAGTTAATGCATTTTAAATTGGAAAATGCAAAATGGTTATTAGTTTCGCTAGTTAGAATAATTATTTTATAAAACAGAAAATAGATTTGGATTACTTATTCAAATTCAAAAACTTTTCATGTTAAAAATTTAGTGAGATTCAAAAATATGCAAAATATAATAGTTAATGCATTTTTAAATTGGAAATGGCAAAATGGTTATTAGTTTCACTAGTTAGAATAATTATTTTATAAAACAGAAAATAGATTTGGATTACTTATTCAAATTCAAAAACTTTTCATGTTGAAAATTTTCTCAAATTCATAAGTATGCAAAAACTGTATAATTGAAATGTTTAAAAAATCTAATAGTTACAAATTGTAATATTTGAAAAAATAGGCGCCAACTTAGGCCCAACGCGCGCAAATTTGGGCCTTTAGTCCTAGCCCAGAACACCATCCGGGACTAAAGGCTCTGCAGGCGAAAAGGCATCCAAAGCCTTTAGTCCCGGTGCGTGGCTGGAACCGAGACTAAAGTGTGGGGGTATTTAATGCGCCGCCTTCTTCCCCAGTCGAATCCATCGACCGGAGCGAGGAGTAGCACTACACCGCCAGGCTGCCGAAATACCTCGCCGCCTCTCCGCCCGTCCGCGTACCCCGCCGTGTTGCCGCGCCGCGCCGCCGCCTCTCGAGACGCGCGCTCATCCGCCCCGCTGTTGGGAGGTAATCCTCCCCCCCACCGCGCGCTCTACCTCCCTCCGTCCCCGGCCCTAGCGAGCCCGGGCGGCGCCCCGCGACCGCGTGCTGCCTCCATCCCCCCAGCGAGCCCGGGCGGCGCCCCGCGACCGGCGAGCCCGGGTGGCACCCACACCGCCAGCCACTTCTTGTATTTTTTTAATATTAATTAAGAATTATTACTAGTAATAGATAGAATTATTACTAGTATTTCTAGTGTATGTTTTTTGTATTACTAGTATCTTTTTTGTAATAGATAGATAGAATTATTACTTGTATTACTAGTATTACTAGTATGTTTTTTGTAATAGATAGATAGAATTATTACTAGTATTTTTTGTATCTTTTTTATATTTCTCGTGTATGTTTTTTTATTAATTTCTAGTATAGTATATATTAATTTCTAGTGTATGTTTTTTATTTCTTGTATCTTTTTTATATTGTAATATTTATTACTAGTATATAAATATAGTATATATATATATGTTTGTGTATATATATTTATTACTAGTAATAATATATATAGTAGTATATTATATAGTATGTAGTATTATAGTGTCCGATTGAGACGGACAAGCATTAGTGCTAAATAAAGATAAGCTAAAGAAATAACTACCCTAAGTCCGGTAGTGCTCGCGGGCCCCCGGACTTAGGGTTAGGGTGGTGGTGCTCGCGGGCCCCCGGACTTAGGGTTAGGGTGGTGGTGCTCGCGGGCCCCCGGACTTAGGGTTAGGGTGGTAGTGCTCGCGGGCCCCCAGACTTAGGGTTAGGGTGGTAGTGCTCGCGGGCACCCGGACTTAGGGTTAGGGTGGTAGTGCTCGCGGGCCACCGGACTTAGGGTTAGGGTGGTGGTGCTCGCGGGCCTCCGGACTTAGGGTTAATGTGGTAGTGCTCGCGGGCCCCCGGACTTAGGGTTAGGGTGGTGGTGCTCGCGGGCCAACGGACTTAGGGTTAGGGTGGTAGTGCTCGTGGGCCACCGTACTTAGGGTTAGAGTGGTGGTGCTCGCGGGCCCCGAAGATAGGGTTAGGTTGGTGGTGCTCGCGGGCCCCCAGACTTAGGGTTAGGGTGGTGGTGCTCGCAGGCCACCGGACTTAGGGTGGTAGTGCTCGCGGGCCACCGGACTTAGGGTTAGGGTGGTGGTGCTCGCGGGCCCCCGGACTTAGGTTTAATGTGGTAGTGCTCGCGGGCCCCCGGACATAGGGTTAGGGTGGTGGTGCTCGCGGGCCACCGGACTTAGGGTTAGGGTGGTAGTGCTCGCGAGCCACCGGACTTAGGGTTAGAGTGGTGGTGCTCGCGGGCCCCCGAAGATAGGGTTAGAGTGGTGGTGCTCGCGGGCCCCCGAATTTTGCTATTGTTTAGTATTATTGTAGCAAATTGCGTGTTCATATTATTGTTTAGTATTATTTTATGCCGCAATATTGAATGAAAAATGTTATTGTGTGCATTTTGTAGAAAACTATGGATCCAATCCAGAGAGACCTAGCACAGGAAGAATTTCTCGAGGATATGATCAATGACACCCCCCATGTTGATCCACCCGAATCTCCGTCGATTTATCTGAACCCCTCCGGTGAGGGAGAGGAGGTCGACCGAAATGATCAAGGAGAAGCCGACGGCTCCGGTGGTGGAGAAGCCGACGGCTCCAGTGGTGGAGAAGCCGACGGCGAGGTATATATATGAAGTCTGGTGATCAGTAGATGCATTAACTGAGTTGTATATATATATAAATTGACGAATGTTTCTTCTCTTAGGCCTCCACATCGAGCAAAAAATATTTCAAACGAGGCCCGGCCAAAAAGTTGGACGCATCTACGCGTTATATAATTACGCGGGTATCACCACGGGGTGAACCGTTGGAACCCGAAAAGGCTAAAACTGTATTTAAACAACAATGCGGAGTTATGGTTAGGGATCGCATCCCGATCACCGTTCGAGAGTGGAATAAGACCAAAGGGGCGAAAGAGGGTGAGTATGTCGCCGGCAGGTGCAAAGAGGGTCTTTGGAATGACCTCATGACACATTTCACCCTGCCAGAATGTGAGGATGATGCCGACACAGCTGCATTGAGGAAGAAAGTCAAGCAGTGGATTCTTACGAAGATGGCCGAACTATTCAAGAACTAGAAGAAAGCATTATGGCAAAAGTATCAGAAGACGAAGACTCCTCCTAAATTTGAATGCTATCTAACGAAGCAGCAGGCTAACTGGGATGCATTTGTGAAGTACACGGAGTCACAACCTGCTATGGAAATGTTGGAAAAAACAAGAAAAATGCCGCAATGAAGAAATATCACCATCACCTGGGGCCAGGGGGCTACGCGGCTGCCATGCCAAAGTGGGATGCTAAATAGAATGAGTTGCTTGCTAAAGGGATCACTCCAGAACCAATACACGAAGAATGGGATCTGAGGGCAAGGAATTGGTTCCTTGGGCATGGGAGTGAGTATGACGAAAGTACAGGGGACCTTATTTGCAGTGACGGGATTAGGATACCCCGGGATACATGGCAGAAAGTGGTGAAGGAGATTAAAGCGGGGACAACAAAGTTCCGTCCCGATAGAGAGAGACTTGCTGACAAAGGTCCTCAGGAATGACGAACGCGGAGGACGTGTACGAGGCCTTGGCCCTAGTTATACGTGGGAGATGGGGTTTCCCAAAGACAGAGATACTTATAGGAGCCGAGAGACAGCAAAGAGGCGACGGCAGGAGGAGGAGGGAGACAGGTTCACCAAGTTGCTAGGAACACTTCGAATGCATCAATAACAGATTGACGAACTTCGAGGAGCAGCGCGCGTGCAAGATCATGTACTCGATATTACCGCCATCCCATCTCAGCGGAGAAGCAGCGTTGTTTAATCGGAGGTCCCTTCTGACGATGCACGTATGGTAGATGGCGGTCCCGGCTACCCCGTGGATGGAATCAAGGAGCAGGCATCTTGTGAGCTCCATCAGAAGGTGAAGAACCTATCCATCAAGGTGGTGGTCGGATGTGCTTTACCTTGTCCACCTGGCGCACGCTGGCATGGCCGTGAGATTCTAGCTGGCTATGCTAAAGTTGTTGTGGATGAAATCGCAATGGGGTGGGACTCAATGGAGCTTGACATCCCTGGACCTGAAGGTGAGAGGACACTCGGAGAAGTACTGGGTGGTATCATTCTATGGGACAAGAACAACATCAAGCTTCCAGGCTGGACGCCAAAGCCAACACTGCCTCCGAGTGGTCGCATGTCACCTTCACCTCCATCACCTCCAAGAAGCCCACCCCATGACTACGACCACCACAGCCCGAGTCCATCTCGATCTCCGCCGCAGCCTCCGATTAGTACTAAACGACGTAGCAGCCCAAAACGACAAATGTCGCCCCTCCCAAGAGTACCTCATAAGAATCTTCCCGTCAGACCTTACGATCGTACTGACGAGGAAACCGACATGGTCGTAAAGGCCGAATGTGTTGCGCAACTTCAAAAGAAGAAACCCGAGCCCGCCCCGGTATACACCGAGAAGCAAAAAGCGTATGCACTTTTTTTCTGAACACAAAATCGCAATATGAATTGCACCATAAGCCAGATGACTATCGACGCACACTTCAGAAGGTAGTGAAGAAGAGAAAATCAAGTAGAAGTGCAAGCGGGAGCAAATCATCAGGTCAAAGTGCAACCGAGAAAAGAATGGACGTCCCCCAGCTCGGGAAACAGGCCAAAACATCGATCCCACCCCTCCAGGTGTTATCCTATGACACTCCCCAGCAGGATATGGAAGAAGCTAAGAAGCTTGCGGCCGCTATAAATGTGACTGTTGAGGAATTGCTAGGTGCCCAGGACGACAAGTTACCCAAGGCTCAGGTAGTCCCTACATATGTCCCAGGGAAGCCTCTGGTCAGCTTTGAGCAGTTCCAACAACTGTCAACACAAATGCGGAGTTTACATAAATGGTACTTGAAAGCCGTTAATTAGGAGAGAATAATGATCATGGCGAAAGTCCCACATGACTACTACTTCCGAGAAGAAGAGGTCCATGTTGAGTTTCCAGAACTCTTCCAGTTATACACTTTCGACGCCCTCGACAAAAGTCTCATGAGTTGCTATTGTCTGTAAGTTGTTGAATTCATTGTCTATATATAAGTTGTTCATTTTTTCAGTTGTTCAGTTCATTGCATGTAATTATCCTAATTATATCCTTTTGTACTCTATTATTATGCAGAATGAAGATTATGAAATGTAAAAGAAGTTCAATCTTTAGTGTTGGGTTCATTGACCCGGATAAAATACATGTAAAGATGCTAACGACAAAACCCGAGGAGACGCAGGAAAACCTTCTAAGGTTTCTAACGGAGCAAAATTTCTGTGACCACATACTGTTTCCTTACAATTTCGCTTGAGGGTCTTACTCTATTGTACACATTCTCTTTTGCTTACTCGATGTTAAGTGTAATTGATGAGTTACTGATGTATATATAAACATGTACAGTTTCCACTGGATTCTCATGAACATTCAACTTGATAAGGGAAGAGTTGAAGTCATGGACCCATTAAAGAGACCCCTGGAAATGTTTAGGGACATGCAGGACATGCTCCAGAGGTAATTTTCACGCTACATCGGTCTCTTTCGTTGATTTCCTGAGATATCACGTAATAAATAACTCATTTATTTTCTTTACCGGGTAGGGTTTGGAACCAGTTCAAGAGTGCAGTTACGGGTGACTTTAGTGAGAAGCTGACGTTTAAGC
Organism: Avena eriantha; assembly: GCA_910589775.1. Taxonomy (NCBI): domain Eukaryota; kingdom Viridiplantae; phylum Streptophyta; class Magnoliopsida; order Poales; family Poaceae; genus Avena; species Avena eriantha. The sequence continues at coordinate 81,912,624 of OU342744.1, read as the reverse complement.
CGGTCTCGGTAAGTAGTACGCGCATCTCTTTACTTCTAGTTTCAATACAATTATGATGCTGGATTATTATTTTGATTGAATTCTATTCTCGTAAACTGCGCGAGGCAGCCACCGAAGACGAATCTATGTGGATTCTACGTTTGCGAGTTCATTCGCACGTTTACCAGTGAGCTGAATGATTATAGAGTCGATGTAAGCAATACATTCATAACATTATTTTTATTACCGTCACTTTTTGTTATCATGATTGATATTTATATTGATCTCCTTTTCTTATATAGTTCGAGAAAATACGGGATCAGCTCCTACCAGAGCAACGCGTAGTAGCAATTGCTGAAGAACTGACAGGATTCTTGATGAACGAGATGATAGATGACGCCGGAGAATTTAGTGTGAATAGGGGCCGATGATCCCGACCGTGTAATTGAATAGACAGGCTCTAGTCCCGATAATTGTGATCTCCATGTGTAGCTATCATGTATATATTTGTATGCTCGATCTTAAGAGAAGTTATCTTATGTATGCACGAACATGTACGGTATGTGGTAGCGTAGAAAACTATTTTGAAATGAAAAAAGGATACAAATTAAATTCTCTGCCGCGGCAAAGAAAGTGCCTAAAATTCTGCCACGGCAGAGAACCATTTGCCCATGTTCGTAATACGAACCGGGACTAATGGGGGGGCACTCAGCGCCCGCAGAGACGGCCACGTGGATGCCCATTGGTCCCGGCTGGTAAGAGGGTTGGGACTAGTGGGTGGGCCTTTAGTCCCGCCCCTCCAGTCCCGGTTACCAGGACCGGGACTAAAGCCCCTTACGGGCCGGGACTGGAGGCCCGTTTTCCACTAGTGCGTTACCAAATCTCTGTGTCGTATTGTGATTATTGTGTGTCCTTGTAAGATTGATTTAGTGTCGCCGACATCAACAATATATACATATATACTTATGTATTTAATTATCAAAGTTGGCAGGCACATACCTGAATACATATCCTACGTGTATAAACTTATTTCCTATATCTATTTTTTTGGATATTGCTGTTCACCGTAGGATCAGGAAGTACCGGTCGTCCACTGTCCGGTGTCTCTTATTTTGCTGAGGTTGCTGCTAGCTAGTTGGCATGCATGAATGAACATACTAACAGGCAACAGTGAATCCCTATAACAGTGATCCCCACTTCTCAGGGAAGGCAAGTCATATATATAAACAGTGCTTTCTAACAGAAAGATAAATAATACTCCAGCCATATCATATATCACTAGCTTTTGCACCGTAACGAAAAGGATGTAGATGTCTGATCTGTCGTCGTACCAGCCATGCCATGCGCTGTACAGTATTTCTAAACGTCGCTTCTTTTTATAACGATCTAATTCATCAAATACATTACGTATTCGATGCTCCACTTCTACCAACAAAAAACGAGTTGCCTGCCCAATAGAAGTTATATATGAGTTTGTTCTGTCGGAGTACCCACGGCAAACGAATCAAACAGGGTTAGTCGCTTGGAGTACAAGCGAAGTTCAGTCAGATTCTCAGCTGAGCTGCTGATATTACTTTCAACATGCCCCACAGTTCCAAGCATATGCACATGCACCTCTATATATAGCATGCGCAACCCGAGGTCTCATCATCACCAAAACAACAGGATCGACACGAGCTGACAGTTTTGCAGTCAGCAAGATACAATGCAAGGCCTCGCAGCTTCTTCCAAGCTGACCATGACCATCGTAATCATGGTGCTGCTGCTCGGCTTGGCAGGCGCCGCGCACGGCCGCAGGAGGGTCGTCTCCGACGACGAGGACGAGCCGTGCAAGCATATGACGTTCTACTACCACGACATCCTCTACAACGGCGTCAACAACACGGCCAACGCGACGTCGGCGGCGTCGAGAAAACCCACGGCGCTGAGCACCACCCACTGGAAGAACGGCACCTACTTCGGCACGCTCGTGACGTTCGACGACCCGATGACGGCGGGGAAGGCTCTTCCGGTGGCCGGGGAGGAGCCCGTGGCGCGCGCGCAGGGGTTCTACCTCTACGACAAGCAGGAGTCGTACAACTCCTGGTTCGGCTTCTCCATCGTGTTCAACTCCACGGCGGCACCGGCGACTTCTTCATGACGCGAGGCATCGCCACGCTCCAGCTCGACGCCTACGAGGGGACCGTCTACTTCCGCCTCAAGATGGACATCAAGCTCTACGAGTGCTACGTTTGATATATATGGTACATCACGTACGACAACTTATATACCGTTGTGTGCCATAAGTAAGTTGTCGTGCTACTACGTACTTTCATCTATACCTTTCACTGTTTCCTGGTGCGGCATGTAGTTTCGCAGTGTCGCATACGCTGATAAGTATGCGCTGCATTCTTATTCATCTTTGATTCCAGTTTGTAAGTGTTATTTTCTCTGAGTGTTCTTTTTTTTCAAGGAGATCGATCGTTTGTGTTATCTTTTCCATGATTCGTGTTTAAATGTTTGTATCCTGTCAAAGAAGTGCAGATTTGCCAACACGGACTGTTAGCACATGAGTGTGTGTGGTGTGGATAGCCGTGCATAAAACAAAAAAATTACCAGCCCTGACTATTAAAATTATGGGAGGACCCCTCAAATCTGTGGCTTCATATTATTTCATGTTTATTCGGCTATTTTCAGAAAAGTACAAGATTGTGTTATGGAAGAAGAAAATCTTGAAGATTTGCTTATTTTCTTTTGAACTTTATTTTGTAATCACCGGAGAGTTTTTAGAGTTAATTCCATTTTTACCCCCTCTTTTCACAATTTTGACAATATTTATCCCATTTAACAAAAATACTCCCATTTACCCCATTTAGGGAAACTTTTGCCAGTTCTTACCCCTTCAAACTTTTACCCGTTTAATGAGGTGTGATCTCAATTGTAATCTTCAACAATAGGCTGGTACAAGGCAGCCAATGGCACCGGAAAGATGACTCCCCCGATGGGGAGCTCGTCATCAGCCTATCTAGGACAACATTAAGCGAGTAATGTGTTCGTCGTCAACAATACGGGCTCATAGGCTGACATGCGTCTACACACGTGCACAAGAAGTGAGCTAGAGCTGGCCATCATGGTTCACATGTCAATCATATGAATCTCTCCGGTCCGGAGGCCTGCTGCTTTTGCCCATGCAGTACCTCAAGTGTCTCGGTCCGGCGCAACAGAACAAAGTGACGTGCTACCGTCCGTACCGTATCACTCGAGCCGGCTGGCACAGTCGGAGTCATCGCTGGCGACAGAGGTGGTGCTACATCACCCACGCGTGCGGACTCCGGAGCAAGGCAAACAGATTATATGTCACACTTCGCCAAGACATTGACGTGATGATACATAGGTGTGGATTGTGGGAGCACTTGGCGACTGGGTTGCTCATGTACATGTTGGGTCTCGATATAGCAGTCAACTAGTCAGGTTTACCCGTATCGTGCTTGATATAATATGTGAAAGTCTGAAGGGAGTAAACTCCGGCACTAAATTTACTAAATGGGGTAGATGAGAGTAAATTTTGTTAAATGGGGTAAATACTGTCATAAATGTGAAATTAGGGGGTAAAAACTGGAATTTACTCGAGTTTTTATGTATCATCTCTACCATGTACTATTCGCTACTATAAATATAGCGAGATATTGATTTTAAAATAAAAGCTAGCAAGGTGGCCCTCGCAATTGTAAGGGCATAGTTTTATTGTGTTCAGAGTGTTTTAGGATTATATTTGAAGTTGTATGTATATTAAAATTCCACCACGGGAAATTATACAGTTCTATTGTTGTCATGAATGTTTAGTGTTGAAAGCTAAATATTCTATTGTTTGTGAATCATGATTACATATTAAATGAGTGTGCATATATCAGGTTGATTCCGTTTTTGGTGATGCTCTTCAAGTACCGAGTCTCGAGTTGCAGGATGAACACCCTAGTTATGACCTTCATTGGTTGTATTCGGCAATGGTTGTCTTTAGACCGTCTCATTGTTGAAGGCATTGTTTGGAGGGATCAGACTTTCTCCATGGTGAAAATCTATAATCTGACTATGTGTTCATATTCGGTGATGATGGCTTTTGTGCACTGTTCCCTTTCTCGAGGTGTGGTTGTTGGAGAAAACTCTTTTATAGTCTATGTGTTGCCAATGGTGGTTATCAGCGGCTGTTGCGAGTTCTAACCACTATGGCAGGGCTTTTTCTTTCTTATTCATTTTAATTTTGTGTCTTCTTGGTTGTGTGGATCCTATTTCCTAAAACCAATTGAAAATAGTATTCTCTTATAAACTAAATCTTAACAATAAGCACACAACATTGTTATATCTGTTAGCAATGATGTTAATACATGAGTAGTTAAAAACATATCATATAACAAGTTATAAACATTCAACATATGTATTCTCAATTATATTCATTCTTGTATTTGCAGGATAAATATTTCATGTTTTATAATATAGCTAAGCATGAATAACAAAAAAAAATAGGGGACATGTAAATACAATAAAATAATGCATCCACATGAGTTGGTATATGAACTCGATAATCCTGAACCTTTTCATCCATTCATCTTCCTTGTTGCTATGTATTCCTTAAACCTCCCCACGGTTCCTATTTTTTGACATCGGCAAGTAATTTGCTAGTCAAGTTAATCACATTTTCCCACACATGAAGGTCCACCCGGTGATAGCAACAACAAAATTGTAAATATATGTTGACACTTAGGACAATCATCAATTAAAAAGACTAAACAAAATAAGTTCATACAAAATACTTCTACGGATGATTTTAGTGGAATGTAATAATAGCTTAACTTGATAGATAAACATTCCAATTTCATGCAAAATTAACGAAGTAACTAAAAGGATGCAATTACTACATACATTAGAAATCCTCAAACCTCCTTATACTCGTTAACATATGGAGACATCGACCATACGAAAATGCACAATGATAATGCCTAAATGTGTCCTTAAATTTAATTCAAACTAAGAATACATAAAAAAGGTGGCTATTTTGAAGGCTGCATCAAGGGCAAATTGTCTAGACAAATGGCACGTGAAACTTTAGCAAAAATCTGAGATGGATACTAACAATGGAATGAGGTTGAGCACACTTTACTCATGTCCTTATTTGATGAATTTGTATGTCACTACAATACGAAGAACTATTCACTGGTAGAAAACATGCCTCTAGTCCCGGTTCGGGACAACCTCTAGTCCCGGTTGCACGACTAGGACTGCCGAATCGGGACTAGAGGTCCGACCTTTAGTCCCGATTCTGTTACAAACCGGGACAAAAGGGCTCTGCCACCGCAGCATTTTGGGGCAATCGGTTGCTGCGGTAGGAGATGGGGTTTTAGGGTTTAGGGTTTTGTGTTTTCATTTTCATTTTATGTTTTATGTTCAGTTATTTTTCATTTTGTGTTTTAATTTCAAACAAGTTTTCGTATACATACACGACACTACTACATACTATACACATTGATGCATATATAATATAATTTCTCTTATGAGCATATATATATATATATATAATTTGGTATACGAGTCCCAGCCGGGACTAAAGCACGTCTATTTGATTATATGGAGATCATTAAATTACATGGATGTTTTAGACTCTATCTATATTTTATTCTCCACATGGATGTTTTAGACTCTATCTATATTTTATTCTCCACATGGGTCTATGACCTCGTTAGCCAAAAATCCCATCAATTTTTCTTAAATTGCTAGTAGGCGGTCCTGTAGTAGGAGCTTTTCATGCATCGCATCCAACTATAAAGAAGAAGATCAATATGAATATATCAATCATCATAACAAAAATTATGAATGGAACTCAACACAAATTATGATAATAAAAATATATTGTTTACGTACTCGAAAAAAATCCAAGTTCTGCTCAATAGTCGAAATGCGAATGAACTCGCAAACGTAGTATCCACATAAATTAGTCCCATGTGGTTGGCTCGCACACTTTACAAGAATATAATTCAATCAAATAATAATCAAGCATGCTAATTTTATTGAAACTAGAATTAAAGAGATGCGCGGACCTAGCTCGTACTATTTACCGGGATCGGATTAAATCTCAGCTCCTCACGCCGTTAATATTAACACAAATGTTATAGATCAGACGGGGCAAGTATAGAATGGTTCTTTTTCTAGAATTCTAAGGCTGGCCCTGGGATATTAACAAAGATCATCACAGCAAGTGAGAAATAACATGCGTTAAGTGACCAAAATTTACCTGCAGTGAGAACTTTTAAAAGTATACAAATAATAAGTTGATCCTACCAGTATATACAAAAGAAGAGACAAAGTCAATACTAAATCATCACATAAAGTGTAGATATAAAACATATATTTATAAGCTTTAGGGAATGTTTATTTTATGTAGATATACATTATCAAGAAGGAATCTTTATAAATATAATTTTTCATTCCATAAAAGACAATCAAAATAGTAAAAAGAGTACCATATTACATAAAAAAATTAAGCCTGAAGTAAGCAATATGAGGGAAAGGTTTGATGCAAAATTGTCAAATTGAGAGAAACTAACGACAAAAATAATACTAAGTGTGCACTTAGCTTATTATAACTGTCATCTCAAGGGTCTTTTAGAACTTGGATTGCTTGAACAGGCGAACAGGAAAAATAAGCAATATATATAGAATATGTTCTCTAAACCTTCAGATGGAATAAAAATGGAAAACAGATGACATGAAATTCAACGGAGTCAAAAAAGACCTTTGCTTGGTCCTGAATGTTTTTAGTTGATACTAAGTGTAGAAAAATAACTTCAAAGTGAAAACTGAGCCCATATTGCTTCGATCCACAGAGGGAACATTTCACAGGTTCACACAAATCAGCATGGGAATTTGATCATGGAAAATGACTAATTATGCTAGTAATACTCCCCTCGATATTATGAACCAAATGCCTTGTCGTGACAGCCTTTTTTTCTCTAATACAGATTAACATGGATATCGCAGTCCCCTCGTTTCATATATTCCCACCCTGTTAAATTGTAACATACTTAACTCCAAATGGAACAGATAAAACACCAGCCTACTACCCTGAGAGTAAAATATCAACACTCAATGCAAGTTTGAAGCCACCGTGAAGAAAGCATTTGCATAAATTTTACTTGGACAACTAATCATCACTGCGCAGCTTCCTGACAGAAACAATATTATTTGTCTACACTACTATATTGCTGCTAAAGAGCAATGGAAACTCACTATCATCAATCTACGAAAATAAAAGGACGACAGTAAATAACTCGCAGACACAGCCAGGGGCTGGAGGAACCACTTTCAATGCGAATGTACTGCAGGAGGTACATCACAACACTTTAGAACCGCAGCTGATATACGGCCAGTCATAGCGAGCGAGGAGAGTCCATGGGGCATGGGGTGAGGACTGAGGACACGGGCGGAAATGCAATACCATACCTAGGTTGGTCCCCCGGCACCATCGCTACAGGAAGACCTTTTCATCTTAGTCTAGATTCTTACAAGATTTATTAGAGATCTGAAACTGCTTTGAATCTGCAGACACATACACGATTCATACATGATTCAATAGCAACAGTAAAAAAACAGAAAAAACAACTAAATTAATAGTAGAAAAATAGAAAAAATAATAAAAATTTGAAAATTCATACAAATTTCAACAGATCCGTTCAAGAAATATACAAGTTTCACTGTCGGATGGAGCTCAGATTGTTTCCAACTTTTCAAGTGGACTTAAGTGTAAATGTGTGGCGGTTGTTGACTTCGCGAACTTTGCATAGAATCTCCAACAATCGTAGGGCACCTGTGATGCCGGGAGACCAACGCCCTTGTGGTGAATCCGGACTCGGACACGGGCAGTGTGGTAGGTGTAACTACTCCTATGCAAGCTCTCAAATCGCTTACAGAGGATGATCAGGAGTTCACTAGAGCGGCGAGCGAGCCGGAGCTGAAGGTCTCGTTGTGGTAGCCGCGTGCGACCACACCTCAGCTTGGCGAGGATCCATGTACTGGTGGAGGTACTCAATGGACATGTTCTTCATATAGACATTGTCGGCCGGTCACTTTTTTTTGCAGGAGGACGTAGATGTAGTCTTGGCTCACCTCTTGCCGACCCGCCTCTACCTTGCCGCACCCACGGTCAACCAGTTTCGAAAAAAAACTGCAACATGTTTCTTCATTGTCATCTCCATCGCCGTGGTAGAAGGCCTAATTGATCAATGTAGAAATATGTTTGCCTATACTGTGCGTTTACGATAGGCCCTCTTTTTTCTTCTTGAAACCATATACAATAGGGACTCTATCAATACTTACTACTAATTGAGTTTAACTTGCGCGTAAAATAGATATATATTACAGAAACGAAATGTGAGTTCTTTTTTGAGACCTGGTGGCTGATTCTACCGGTGTGGAGCCAGCCATGCCAGGTTCGATTCCCAAAACGGTAGTCTCACCTACCTAACAATGTATAACCAAGGGAAGGATCATTCCCCCGTTGGCAACATTTTTTAAATGTCAGTTTTTAGCAGCAATATAGTAGTGCAGACAAGCTAAGATGCATTTAATGTTTGTATAATACTTCATCCCCACTAAGATACATTTAATGTTTGCAAGATGAAATCTCATATAGCCACATCACCTCATTTGATTCCAAATCTATGGTCATCCTATCTTCCGCTAGAGAATGTTCTTGCAACATGGTGAAACCACGTCATCTACTCATGTTATTATTTTTCTTTTATGAAGCTCAAGTGCCACCATCCAATCATCTTCTCCAAAGAGGGTATTGAAGGGCTTCGGTAGCAGAAAACACAATTTTTTCTTAACTAAGCAATACCCAGGGTCTATCTATGAATAATGCTGTAACAGGGAAGGTTTCGGTAACATACCCTTAAAGACCGAAATTGCTTAACGTTCTGAGAGGAACATGGATGAAGTAGTCGAGACTGTAGCCGACCTCAAGATCGCGAAGCTCCTCGCAAGTCACCCCAGATCATTGCACGATAGCCCAGGTGCCACTAGTGGTAGCAACTCCGTGGTTTCGCACATGTTTGATGTACGATGACGACCACCGGCTAACGGATCTCTGCCGCGGCTGTGTAAGTAGATCTTCTGGCTGTATCCTTGTAGTACGACGCGTGCCGCAGTGAAGCACTCCCTTGCGTGCGCAACCCTAGCTCCGGGCCGCAGTTGCAAGAGAGAGAAGAGAAAATTTCGAAGGAAAATGCCTTAGAAAATCTCTTAATTATTGTGTATTTTACACCTATAGGCTTAGTCATCGAATATTTCTTGACACTGGATCTATTTTATCCAGTGTTTATATTGATAGTGTCATCATACATGCATAAATTTTAGCTGGATGACATTGAGTAAATAGGAAGAACATGACAAAGCAAGTAGCAGTCACATTAAGCGTCTCGTGTTTAAAATGTTTGGTTCTCATTAACTATGGTCAGCTGATATTGCAAGTAAATTGCTCACAGATTGTCGATTGGTGACATACTCTTTGCCACTCTTCATGTAACTAATTTGTCATGCTCTTCATCTCACATTGGATAAGGCCTCGACAATTCATTTTCTTAATCTGCACAATTTATTTGATAACCAGAAAAATTGAAGCCTGGAATTTGATTTTTCCATGATTGTTTTGTATAAGGATGTTCTGGATTTCTGGAGTAGTTGTACATGGAACATTTTTATGTGATAATCGACATTATGTTGACATTTCTAGAGTATGTTGTGGATTTCTAGAATAGTAACACAAGCATGGAACTAATGATCAACATATTGAACTTCATATCGTAATAAATATGTTTGAGAGCTTACCTTATTAATTCTGGCCTATTTCATGCTCAAACATATGGAGAAAGGTTAATAGTGTTTGTCTTGTCGTGATGAATCAAAGTAGAAGGATAGATACACTAGAACTATTTCCACGAAATTTTTGTTTTCGGAATTAGTAATCTTCACTTCTATCTCCACCTATTTTCAACAAGTATCACAACTATAGCAATTCACATGTAGTTTCAGTATGAGCAAGCTTGATCACAAGTACAGCACCTTCTTCAGGTTAATGGATCACTCCTTCTTCAGGTTGATGGCTCACTTCTTGTTCTTATTCAGGTGGAGTCAAGTCTACATCTGTAAGCATCATACTCCTTGTTCTTGTTCAGGTGGACACTTCTTGTTCTTGTTTAGATCAAATCTGACAAGGTATAGTTCCTTTTATTTTTGTTTCAGGAGTAGATCAAAGCTGACAAGCTGACAAGGATGGCACCGACGAGCAAGACAAGGACAACACCGATGAGCACGTGGAGCAGGCCGGTGGCCAACATGATAGACGGAGCTGCCAGAGAGAAGTTGTGCAGCCAAGAGGTCGGTGACGAGTTGTCGAAGCTCTCCTTGTCGACCTATGCAATCAGGACGTTGGGGACGAGCTGCTAGCGCAGCCAGCAGGTCAGGTGCGAGCTTCCGGAGCTGCCAACGTTACCTCCTACATAGCTACGAGGTCGGGGAGAGATGCTGATGTTGCCTCCTGAGAAGCCGGGATGTTGGTGATGAGCTATACTGGCGCTACCAGTGATTTGAGGTCCCGCTCTCCTTGTCAATTTGTGCAGCCTAAGTTGCTCGGATGGATGCGGCCCGACTAGATGCGTGCGTTGGTGGCGATGTGGCTCGGAGCATAGGCGACATAGGTGTCGCTGCGATCAGGCGTAGCTGCAATGGAGGCATGTTGTTGAGGGTGATCGATCAGGGACACGCACATACATCCATCATGGAGCTGACCTGCACCTTGTGGAGCTGGTGGTCACATCGATCGGCCACACACACATCGATTGAACAAGCACTGTTGGGCCACGCAAGATAAACAAAACTTTTACCCTACGTGGTACACCCAAGATCTAGCTCAGGTGATAGGCCACGAGATTTACCACTAGACGCGCATATGCGGATAATTGATGAAGCGCGTCAGTTGATGTCGTGCTAAACGATCCCCCGTACAGCATGTCCAGATCCCCACGGACCTCCTTGTCTATAGCGCCGCACGTGCAACGCCTCTACCGATATCCACACGTACGGGAAGGAGCTCCAGGCAGAGTACTACTAGATCATGTCTATCCTGAAAAGGAAGTGGAGAAAGTGATGGCTAGGTTAGGGACAATCCCTTTTCACTCCACTTATATACACTTCTAGCTGGGCTCAAAGTTTGAGGCACATCTAAGCTGTACCCCAATCTCCACATGGATATAATCCACATGGGCTAGCTCCTTACCCTTAAGTGTGTGACCCTGTAGGTTCACATACACCTAGACACGACACGAGTCACCACTCCGAGTCGATAGTTGGTAGCAGCCTCTAGCAAGACGTGCCAACTCTCAAATGACGTAAAGTCAGAAGACAAACATTTCTTAGTGTGACTCTTGTCCAAGTCCCTTTTCCTCACGATATATCTTGTCAAGCTATAGGCGAGTTGTTGTCATCCCTTTAATAGCTCGGCTCTCTCTTCTCGTTCCGTGATATACGATTCACTGGACTAACACTTAGTCCGACTCCTTGGTTAACACTTAACCAAGTCGCGCATGGCCATGCTTCTGAATCATATCACACGAGAGGGCCCAGATAATATCTCTCCATTACGGAGGGGCAAATCCCATCTTGGTAATCCACATCACGCAGCTTGCTTCACAACCAACCCGAACTCTACCTTTATGACTACCCATTTACGGAATAGCGTTTGATAGAACCTAAGTTGGCGATTCACAACTCGGATCATCCAATCACCTCGGGTCAAAGGATTCAATTGCTTGAGACTACAAATGATAACATGCTCGTTGCATCTCAACTGTGGGTCAGTCCGACTCGCTAAACTCTTTAGCCGAATCAGTGTAAGTCGAAATAGCATCACCATGCCCATGATAAGTGGAACCGTATCATCAACCGACTCGCACATTGGTCTAAGTTGTGTGTCTAGTACAACCTCAATGACCAAGGACATCTAGTATAAACAACATGGATATAAATTTCCACAACTTAATCACATATTCAATGATATATACTTGATGTTCATACTGAGACAACTTAATAACATTATGAATACATTGGGAATATCATCATGCATGATTGCCTCTAAGGCATATTCCCAACAATCTCCCACTTACACTAGAGTCAATCATCTGACATCACATGTCTAGGCATCTAATGCCCATAGCTCTCGGGTGCACCTCATGCTTCGGCTATGGTAGAGGCTTTATCAATGATCTGCAATATTTGCATCCGTGTGTACCTTGCATAACTTGATATCACCTTGATCCACGAACTGGCGAATCAGGTGGTACCGCATGAGTATATGTTTTTTCTTCTAGTGTTGTCTAGGTTCCTTGCCTTGTGTAATAGCACCATTGTTGTCACAATACACGTCTAACGGATTGGACGAGCCCTGAACCACACCAAGATCCATGAAGAAATTCCTCATCCAAACGGCTTCCTTTGCCGCCTCCGAGGTAGCAATATACTCAGCCTCTGTCGTAGATGCAGACATCGTCTCTTGCTTGGAACTCGTCTAGCTCACATCCCCTCCGTTTATCACAAACACATATCCGTATTGTGAACGAGAATCATCCGAGTCAGTGAGATAACTCGCATCCGTGTAACCCCTTACATTGAGTTCATCCTCACCTCCATAAATCAGGAACATATCCTTAGTCCTTCTCAAGTACTTAAGGATATTTTTAGCCGTTGCCCAGTGGATCTCTCCAGGGTCATCCTGGTATCTGCTCACAACACTTAGAGCATAGGAAACATCCTGCCTAGTACAAATCATAGCGTACATGATGGATCCGACTGCAGAAGCATACGAAATCGCACTCATCCGACTTCGTTCATCAGTTGTCGAAGGACACCGAGTCTTGCTAAGTTTTATGCCATGGGAACTTCTTCAACACTTTGTCCAAATATGTACTCTAACTCAATCCAATGAGCTTCCTTGATCTATCTCTATAGGTCCGGATTCCTAGTATGTAAGTCGCCTCACCCAAGTCTTTCATCGAAAAACTCTTTTCCAATGATTCCTTGGTTTCTTGCAACATCTGTACATCATTTCCAATCAGTAATATGTCATCCACATATAAGATCAGAAAGTTTACTTTGCTCCCACTAAACTTCTTGTATAAACAAGAATCATGGTCACTCCTGATGAAGCCAAACGATTTGACTACCTCATCAAAACGAATGTTCCAACTCTAAGATGCTTGCTTCAACCCATAAATGGATTTCCGAAGCTTGCATACCTTGTTAGCATTAGCCGAATCGAAAAAACCCTCGGGTTGTATCATATACATGTCCTCGGTTAAATCTCCATTAAGGAAAGCCGTCTTGACATCCATCTGCCATATCTCATAGTCGAAATAGGCTGCTATAGCTAACATGATCCGAACCGACTTAAGCATCGCTACGGGTGAGAACGTCTCATCGTAGTCAACTCCTTGAACCTATCGGAACCCCTTCGTGACAAGCCGTGCTTTATAGACAGAAATATTTCCATCCATATTAGTTTTCTTCCTAAAGACACATTTGCACTCGATGGGTCTTGCACCGTCTGGCAGATCAACCAAGTTCCAAACTTGATTTTCATCCATGGACTTTTACTCAAATCTCATGGCTGCAAGCCACGACTCAGAATTAGAACCCACCATCGCTTCCGAATAAGAGTCCGGCTCATCACTGTCCAACAGTAATACATCACGAACACTTCGCAATCTGGCTGATCTTCGCAGTGTCGGTGCAGTTGCCGTCTCAACCACCATGACAGGATCAACCTCCAAGGCTTTTGCCGACTCGCTACTGGCCGGTTCCTCTCGAATTTCTTCGAGCTGCACCGTGCTCCCACTCACTCCCTGACTGACAAACTCTTTCTCAAGGAAGACACCGTTCTGAGTGACAAACACTTTGCCCTCTTCTTGGTTGTAGAAGTAGTAACCCAAGGTTTCCCTCAGATACCCCCACAAAAATACACTTATCCGACTTGGCTGTAAGCTTGTCCGACTAAAGTTGCTTGACAAATGCTTGACAACCCCAAATCTTAAGAAAAGACAAACTCGGCTTCTTGCTAGTCCACATCTCATGCGGTGTCTTCTCTACCGACTTTGATGGTACTCTGTTTAGTGTGAACGCTACAGTTTCTAGACAATAACCACAAAATGATAAAGGCGGATCTGTCTGACTCATCATTGATCGTACCATGTCTAACAAGGTACGATTCTGACTTTCCGACACACCGTTTCTCTGCGGCGTTCCCGACGGAGTGAGCTGGGGAACTATTCCACAACTCTTTAGATGGTCATCAAACTCATGGCTCATGTACTCACCTCCTAGTTCCGACCAAAGAAACTTTATTTTCTTGTCGAGTTGATTATGTACCTCATTTTGGAATTCCTTGAACTTTTCAAAGGCTTCCGACTTATGTTTCATTAAGTAGATATATCCATACCTACTCAAATCATCAGTGAAGGTAATGAAGTACTCATAACCACCTCTGGCTGTTGTGCTCATCGGGCCACATACATCACTATGTACTAGTCCCAATAAGTCGGACGCCCTTTCACAACTCTTTGCAAAAGTTGTCTTGGTCATCTTGCCGAGTAGGCAGGATTCACATGTCTCGAACAACTCCAAGTCGAACGAAGTTAGGAGTCCATAATCACGGAGCTTCTTCATGTGTTTCCAACTTATATGACCAAGCCGAAAATGCCAAAAGTAAGTCATATTCAAATCATTTGGTTTCAACCTTTTCACATTTATATTATAGACAGACTCACCATCAAGATTCAAAATAAATAACCCATCCTGGACGGGTGCAAAGCTGTGAAACATATCATTCAAATACAAAGAATAACCATTATTCTTGATATTCGACTCATAGCCTTGTCTCATCAAACATGAGGCGGAAATAATGTTTCGACTAAGCACTGGAACATAATAACAATTATTCAGCTCCATTAAGAATCCAAAAGGTAAATGAAGTTGCATCGTGGCGACTTCTAACGCGGCAACTCTCGCTTTGTTGCTGACTCGAATGTCAACCTCGCCTCTCGTCACGCTCCTAGTTCTTAATAGTCCCTGCAACGAGTTGCAGATGTGAATGACTGATCCGGTATCATATACCCAAGAACTACCAGGTGCATCAGCAAGATAAATGTCTATAACATTGCAAACAAGCGTACCTGAGCCGGAAGTCACACCTCCACTCTTGGCTTTATCAGCCAGATACTTGCTGCAATTCCTCTTCTAGTGGCCATCCGACTTGCAGTAGAAGCAAGTGGATCCGGCTGCAAGAGATAGATTAGTCCCCGAGGAAGCCCTTTGGACTAGGTCATGAGCCTTGCCTCTCGACTTAGCTTTCTTCTTAGTCCAAGAACTCTTCTTGAACTTAGCCTTATTCTGCACCATCAACACTTGACTGGCGCCTTTCTTGAGATCTGCCTCAGCCTGCTTGAGCATCCCATGTAATTCAATGAGCTTCTTATCCATACCATGCATGTGGTAGTTCGATATGAACTGACCATACACACTAGGAAGAGAGTTCAGAATCATGTCTGTAGCGAACTCTTCGCTAATGGGGTAGCCTAGCCTTTCTAGAGACTGCACGTAACCAACCATCTTGATTACATGCGGGCTCAGTGGATCACCATCCTTAAGCTTACAACTCAACAAATCCTGATAGACTTGATACCTCTCAGTATTTGCATGAGCCTGGAGCATACTTTTAAGGCTTTCGATCATATCGTAGGCCTCAACATTCTCGAACTGCTGCTGCAAGTCCGGTTCCATGTGAGCAAGCGTAAGACAGCTAATCTATGTAGACTCATCACAAGTCCTACGGTAGGCATTTGTGGTTGTGACAGTTGCATTCTCATACGGCTCATATGGAAGTGGATTGTCTAGGACATGGTCTCTCTTTTCTTGTTTGAGAACAATTCTCAGATTACGATACCAGTTGGTGAAATTAGTTCCATTCATCTTATATTTCTCTAAGATGGTTTTTAAAGCAAACCTGGAAATCTGAGGGAGAGTGCTAGGTGCCATTGATCTACAACGGAAAATATGCAAAACACTTAAGACATGTATTCATAAAAGAGCAAGCATATTAAACATTTTAATATTTCTAATCCCACTAGAACCAACACCCCTCCTATGGTTACTAAGTGATTCAGGATCCTAAATAAGCAAGCCGACTAGTGAGATCTAGCACCACCGCTAGCCGTCAAGTGATCTAGGTAGACAACTCCTTGTCAATCACATCTCATACGAATCATGTTGGATGGGTGGCATCACATGCCCCGGCTCCCATCCGACTTTTCCCCGAGTCCCACGACTGTTGTGATAGACCTGTCTAGATTACCGAGTGCTTCTGCTATAAGAGTCCGACTCGAACCCATCTAGTCGGAAAGAATTGATAGCACCTCAATTTTATGAGCCCACTACCAAAAATATCCGACTTGTGATGGTGCAGCACCGGCGGGGAAACCGACTAGACCTTCTTTGAGGGATTACTTTCTACCAACTATGTAATAGAGGTAAAGCAGAGACATAACAATAACATAAAATAAAGCAATTATAATGTGAAATGGTATGGCTCTCTTCATGGCGATGTCCATCTCCACAAAGCTTGGAATTCGACCTGTGCCAACTCTTGGCACGTGTCACCTTACACCATGTAGCCGACTTGTACATCGACTTGCATGCCATCCGGGTTCTCCAAATAGCTACACTAGCTAGTAAAGTAAATTACATAGAGAATCCAACATGCACGTCGTTATACAATAAAATGATAGCACCTAGGCTCTAGCCGGCTGACAAAAACCGTGATACGCAGATCACGTATGGATTACACACATCACATGCACATAAGCCATATGATTCACAACATCATCCTGCAAAAACAAGTTATGCATAGATACGATATCTACCGGCATTGTGAAACTCGCAACAACATCTAAGGCGCTACGACAGGGCGAAGTCGGCGGTCCCACTAGCCAGATAGCGGGCGGGGATCGAAGGGGAAGCGCCCCTCGTGGGTGCGGGTAGCGCCCGACGATTTTTCCGAAAACGTAGATCTCATCTTCATTTTACCCAAATCTGATCCGTACTCCGATTTGACCAAACTCTTTGATCTTCGATCACCGCATATGGATTTACGTGTCATAGTCTAACCCCAAGGGCGAAAGCAGACCAGTAGGGGTATGTCGTTCCACGGCCTCAGCAGTTAGATCACGGAAACCAGATCATCCATTCCCCCGAGTACAGTTGATCCAATCAACTTCGTACAAAACCGATCTATCTCATAGATCGACCACCAAAACTGCAATTAGATCCAATCACACATCACATGCACGATCTCGAGCCTAAAACCATAAGCTAATACTCTGATACCACTATTGGATCTAATCCACATGGGCTCCTTACCCTTAAGTGTGACCCTATAGGTTCACATACACCTGGACACGACACGAGTCACCACTCCGAGTCGATAGTTGGTAGCGGCCTCTAGCAAGACGTGCCAACTCCCAAGCGACGTAAAGTCAGAAGACAAACCTTTCTCAATGTGACTTTCATCCAAGTCCCTTTTCCTCACGATATATCTTGTCAAGCTATAAGCGAGTTGTTGTCATCCCTTTAATAGCTCGACTCTCTCTTCTCGTTCCGTGATATACGATTCACTGGACTAACACTTAGTCCGACTCCTTGGTTAACACTTAACCAAGTCGCGCATGGCCATGCTTCCGAATCATATCACACGAGAGGGCCCAGAGAATATCTCTCCATTACGGAGGGGCAAATCCCATCTTGGTAATCCACATCACGCAGCTTGCTTCACAACCAACCCGAACTCTACCTTTATGACTACCCATTTACGGAATAGCGTTTGATAGAACCTAAGTTGGCGATTCACAACTCGGATCATGCAATCACCTCGGGTCAAAGGATTCAATTGCTTGAGACTACAAATGATAACATGCTCGTTGCATCTCAACTGTGGGTCAGTCCGACTCACTAAACTCTTTAGCCGAATCAGTATAAGTCGGAATAGCATCACCATGCCCATGATAAGTGGAACCGTATCATCAGCCGACTCGCACATTGGTCTAAGTTGTGTGTCTAGTACAACCTCAGTGACCAAGGACATCTAGTATGAACAACATGAATATAAAGTTACACAACTGAATCATATATTTAATAATATATATTTGATGTATCCTGTGACAACTTAATAACATTATGAATACATTGGAGAATATCATCATACATGATTTTCTCTAGGGCATATTCCCAATAGGCACGTCATGGAGGTGGTAGAGAAGTTGGGAAGATCGTGCTAGTCGGCCGAATCAGGAGTGGATTGCTGCCAGCCGTGGATGCGCAGCTCGTGCTGGCCAGCTGGATTGGGAGGTAGGTCACTATAGTTGCTGGTTAGATTTTAAATTAGAGAGGGTGTGTTTGTAAAATGCACTTGTGCTGAAACATTTTCTCCCTCGCGTCAATTATTTTGGGATGGAGGGAGTATGTGGATCTATGAATCCTATCAAATCCTCTATGTAGAAATCCTTTGAAATGAAAAAATCTATGAAAAAAATTGCCATCTCGGATCATTTGGGTCTGGCCGCTAGATACACTGGCCTAGCGTGTCAGACAACGACGCATTTCCTACCCCTGAGCCGACTGACCATTTCAAACATATTGGATGTCCGAAATGGGTCATGCCACTAGAGATGCCCTAATGACCCCGGTGTAATATTTCAGTAGAGAGAAAGGGGTATCTAGGAGGGGCAACATGGGAGTAGATGGAAGCAACACGGCCGATTTAGGGAGAGAATATGTGTTGTTCTGTTATAACATGTACTACAATAGGCAAGACCAATCCATCATTTTTTGGTGTCCAGAGCACTAGAGTGGCTGCTAGAGGAGATAGTGAAGTGGCTTCACACATTCTTTTGGGCCGGCAAAAGGAGGTGAATGCCACTATGCTATGGAGGACGGGGGATTAAGGACCTCCTGGCCCTAAGAGTGACATGGGACTGGCTTAGGAGAACTGATTCCATCCGTCCGCAAGGGTTACCTATGCAAAAACACAATGAGGCGAGTGAGGTTTTACAAAGCCTGGCAAGATTTGAGGTGGGAGATGGCAGGAGCATCAAGTTCTAGTGCGATAGATGGATAGGGGGACGATCAATCGAGGAAATTGCGCCCGCCGTATCAGAGTTAGTCACTAAAAGGCGTAAAAATAGCAGACTAGTCAGAGATGCTCTACGGAATAATAAGTGGATATCTGACATAGGTGGGGAGATGTTACTCGAGGCATGCATCCAATGCCTTCGACTTTGGCAGGAGTTCCAAGGAGTTCAAAAGACATGTAGGCGCCTGACAAGATCACTTGGAAAGAAGCAAGTTCTGGAATGTACTCAGCGAAGGACACATATAGGATGCTTTGCGAGGGCCATTCAAGATTCAGTATGCATAAACCCATATGGAGATCTCATGCGCCACTCAAGTGCAAGTTGTTTACCTGGCTAGCAAACTTCTGATAGGATTTTCAGGCATGGACTACAGGAGTACACTGGCGCGAGTTTCAACTGCCTGCGGGAAGAGGATAACATTGACCACATCTTTATGCAATGCCCATATGCAAGCCAAGTTTGGCATGGGTGTCTGCTAGCAGTGCAACTTCACATCGAGATACCGCAGCTAGATAGCACTTTGGAGGTGTGGTGGTCAGATGCCACGACAAGGGTAAGGGGGGATCGAAGGAGGGTTGACACCCTGATCATATTGGTGACTTGGATGCTATGGAAGCAAAGGAATGCCAGAGTTTTTTGTAATCAACAACAGCAATGTGGAGTACACTAGCTCATCAGGAGGATTAAAGAGAAGTTCAGCCTATAGGGAGAGAAAACATAGTGCCGGAGTAGGCTTTAGGTCTAGGAGTGTGGGTGTTATCCGTCCTAGCTGTTCGCAGCCTTTGGATCGGTTTCTTGTAAAATATTTGCTACCCTTCTATAAAGATAAGATAAGGTACGTCATTGGCATACTCTCGAAAAAAAATGTACTACAATATTGGTGCTAAACGTATTAGTGATGCTTATAGCAGGACGAAAGCTTGTTTTGAGAAGTATTAGTGCTGCTTCAGGCTTCATTTGGTCAGGAAGCAGAGGTGAAATAACAGCAAATATTTCAGAGTAGAATGCTTAAACAAAGATAACTCAACCACTTGAATAGTGCTTCGGGGTTCATTTGGTCAAGAAACAGCGATGAAATAACAATCTTTCAGATTGAAATGCTAAAAACAGTGTTTCTAGATTCACACAGCGAGGCCCTCGATGGCTCCACCGTGCGCCACGCGCACGTCGACGTCGTAGGGGGAGTAGCACGCCAACATGGCCCGCAGCACGTCGGCGGTGAGCAGGCTGTCGGAGCCGGCGTTGTGCGCGCGTCCGGCTGCGCGGTCCACGCCGAACGCCGCGGCCACCTGGTCCAGCCCGCCGCGCACGCCGAAGTCGGTCTTGGCAATGTGCTTGACGTCGAGCACCCACGGGCCGAAGAGCTTCCACAGGAGGTTCCGGAAGTCGTCCAGCTTGTCCGGCAGCCTCTTGCCGCGGCGGAGCACCTTGGCCAGGTAGGCGAAGTCGTATGAGCCCGAGAACGCGACCCATGTGAGTTCGAGAGAGGCCTGTCCCGGGCGGCGGCGGGCGAGGCCGGAGCGTGCGAACTCGTCGGCGAAGTCATCTGGGTCGATGCCGTAGTGCTGCAGTCTGTCGAAGTCCATGCCGTGGGCCTTGAGCATGGCGACGGATGCCGGCCCGTGCGGGTCCAGGTCCACGTCGAAGCCCCGGAAGTTGAACTGCCAGACGACGGGGTGGCGGCCGTCGGGGCCGAAGAGGGTCAGACCGAGCTGCAGCAGCTTCTTGAGCTCGTCGGCGTTGCGGCGCACG
Source organism: Avena eriantha (assembly GCA_910589775.1). Classification (NCBI taxonomy): domain Eukaryota; kingdom Viridiplantae; phylum Streptophyta; class Magnoliopsida; order Poales; family Poaceae; genus Avena; species Avena eriantha. The sequence continues at coordinate 81,891,634 of OU342744.1, read as the reverse complement.
AGCACGTAGCTCTCGTGCGGGCCCCGCTGGTAGCGCGGCGTGGGCGAGTCGTGCACCGTGCCCGGGAACTCCGTGTCGATGCACACCACGGGGTGCGTGTGCAGGAGGGCGCTGATGGCGTCCATCTCCCCCGCGAGGTTCCAATGCCAGACGTCCCGCACCTCGATCTCCCCCGCAGGCTGCGGAGCGTGGTAGCGGTGGCGATGGGCGGCGGCGGCGAAGGCGAACTGGTCAGGTGGCGGCGGCGGCATGTGGACTGGCATGGTCATGGGTATGGGCATGTGGAGGATCGTCATTCCCGGGTCGAGGTAGTGGTGGTGCTGCGGCGGCGGCGGAGGTGGCGGGAGGAGGATCATGCCGCCGTCTCCTGAGAAGATCATGGCTGGTCGGACGGAACCGTCGTGTCGGGTGGAGACTTGATCGCGCGCGTTTCTTGTGTTGGAGTCGTGAGGCGGCGCTGTGGTGCTATTATAGACGGTATGGGCGCGCCGGCCGGGACGGTTCCGGCAAGGAAACGAACACGAGAGTCGGATCGGTGCCGCGACACGGGAAGCAATGCGGCGAGTCGGAGTCGGATTTGAACAGCGTGTAGACTAAAGAAAAGGAGCTAGGTTTCCATTTGTGGATGCAGGGTTCGTATTGGTTTGGTACACATGGGGTTCGTGCTTCCATAATTCCATTTGCGTATTGGCGTACTGGTTTGGTACACATGGTCCTTGTATTGCCATTACACCTGGAGCTAAGAGCGAAACAAGACAACGGTTAATTTCTAAAACCATCCAACAACGGGGATGTAGCTCAGATGGTAGAGCGCTCGCTTAGCATGCGAGAGGCACGGGGATCGATACCCCGCATCTCCACCTGGCAGTTTTTTCACCTGTTCTTAACAGGTACGGGAATTTCTTATCAAAAGTTTGTTTTTGCAAAATCCAGGCACCATCCAGTGCCGGAGATAAATGCAGAAACGGCGCACGAGAGAATTGTTGAGTTTGTATCATTATTTTGCATTTTTTGAATTCTTCCATTCATCACTATTTCTTTCAAATCCGTGAAGATAGGGTAACCCTACGAGGTTAACCCTAATCAAGACGGCTCCACCCGAGATTAATCTGAGATTTTTTTTCGTGGCCAGAGAAGTTTCTGTCTCCGGCACTTTCGAGGTTTTGACGGTAGGGGCAGGTGGCGCAGTTGCAGGAGAAAACGGAGTTAGCTTCTGATACATGTATCGGTCCTTAGGGTGTTGTTTGGTTTGTGTCCAAGATTGCCCCACCAAAATTTTAGTTGAGGCTTGCCCACAAGTTGGCCAACGTTAGCTAAAAAATTGAACTAGAATTGATAGTGAAGCATTGGCATGCCAAAAAGTTGGCAATGATCCAAACAAGAGCAAACATTTTGGTCATGACCAAATATTGGTAGGGTACATTTTAGCCACAATCCAAACACACCCTTAATTTGGACACCTTCATGGAGCCTTGGTCCTACGTCCGAATATGAATAGGCTAGGTCCGAGAGACAAATAGCAAGTTAGAAAATCGTGAATCAACTTGGAAGTGGAAATATTACCTCTTTGCGGTGGGAAGATTTGGCGGTAGTGAGCCGACAACTCCTCCATCCAAAGGAAGAACGGATTGGACTTTGCGCTTCTTGGGGCGCTGAGCCTGCTGACCTTCCGCGCCGTCTTCAACATAGCCAGGCATTTCCTTTGGCCGATATCCTGCCAGAGGAGCAAGCTTGTCTTATGGGAGCTCAAAGGAGACAGAAAACAAAACGGTCATAGCTAAGACTGAATAATTACCATGGGGACTCGTATTGTACATCATTTCCTCTAGCCGATATCATGTCAGAGGAGCAAGCTCGTTTTATGGGAGCTCAGAGGAGACGAAAAATAAAACATTCATAGCCTGAGACAGAATAATTACCTTGGGGGGGCTGGTCCCGTACATGTGTACATGTGCATGTGCATGAAAATGGCGGGTATTTCTCTGGCCACACGCTCCTTCACCAGCATCTTCATCCTATTGGAATATTACTTCGGTGGGATACTGTTGGGGCATACCTTGAGGTCATCCGTTACTTCGTGACGGAAACGAGTATGGAATTGGAGCGGCTAATTCTGGCTATCGGCCTAGCAATGCACCAAGTCAGAGTCCAACAGCCTATTCTTCATCAAGAATTATATTCGCCTCTTTGCGCGGATAAGATCTTCTAGAAGCTCACCTAGCTCTTCGTTTCATGAGTCTACCGGAGAAGCTAGACCGTCGATGAACACCAATTATTTGATATGGCATTGATCAGCAAACCATTGGTTTGAACATAGTCTTTGGAAAGTTAGAAGATTAGAAGCGTGCAAAGGCAGCTGCAAAGCAAAAACGTGATACCCCTGTCGAGGACAACCCCTGCATGCGGCACAAGAGTTTCAGACTTACGTACTGGAAAGACCTTCATGTACAGCACAATCTGGATATAATGCATACTGAGAAAAATGTCTTTGACAATGTTTCCAACACTGCTAGATGTGGAAAATAAAACAAAGGATAACCTTGCATCTGGACTAGATATGAAGATCCTCAACATGAAGGAAACACTTCACGCAAAGGAGGCTAAAGATCCTCAAGACGACAAAGTCATAAAAACTCATGTGAGAGCAGTATGCTACATCTTAGACACAAGCAAGAAAAGATCTTTTTGTCGTGTATTGAGAAGTGCATGTTTCCCATATGGGTGTGCATCATGTTTAGCCTCCAAGGTGCAAGTAGGACAAATGAAACTAGTTGGTCTGAAGAGTCATGACTTCCATGTCATAATGCAACAGTTTCTTCCACTAGCCACTAGGACTGATGACATGGATTATCTGCTTAGGGCTAGTACAGAGGATTTTCTACATAAAGATGGTTCTGCAAATACTGATGCTCCTGATGATGGTGTTACGTATAACAAGTTGGCATATGAAGCTGCCCTAAATCTGTACCTAGGTTGCAAGAATTTCTTAAAGCTGTATTTCATTATTAGACTCTTGAACATAAAATTTTTTTGGGGAGCAGCCAATGGAATGTTTGATTCTCCAAGAATTAGGTGAAGCATTCCCTAATGGAAATCAAATACCCAAGAACTATTAGGAGTCCAATAAGTTTGTGAAAGATGTAGGCATTGGGTATAACAACATGGATGCCTACATCAATGACTATGTTTTATATAGGAATGATCTTGCAAACCATGAAAGTTGTCCCACCTGGCACTTCAAGGTGGAAGGCCTTGAGGGAGGCTAGAAAGAGGCCTCACAAAGTTGCTGCTAAGGTTCAGGCTGAGAATGGGGCAGAACCCAATCCTAATCTAGCCCCCACCGCATGTAATTAACCTAATTATCCAGCCCAACCCACACCAGTGTTTTCTTCTGTTAAACCGCACCGCCCCACCCCACATGATATTTCCACCCGCACCCGCACCCGCACCCGCACCCGCACCGCCCTATATAAAAATTTAGACTGAAGCCGCGGGTTCAACCCATGGATTCCTGGAAAAGCTGGGCGCTGACTGATACGCTTCTCCCTTTGCTAGATTGAATATTGCTAGTGCTTTGGTTGCTTGCTATAGCATGTACTGGTTGGCGTATGAGAGTGAGGGTGTTAGCTATGGCATACGGGCAGTAATACATTGCAAATGTATCTATAATTTTTGTTGTTCCATGCTTAGTTTTATCCACTTTCTTGTGTTTTGTCCACACTTTGAAGTACTTTTCATATGATTTCTTGGACTAACCTATTAACAAGAGCCACAGTGTCAGCTGCCTGTTTTCTGTTGTTTTTGGTTTTAGGAAAGTCAGAAAATGAATATTCTCGGAATTGGACGGGACAAAAGCCAAAGTGCCTATTTTTCCGGAAGTCATCAGATGCCAGAATATGAGACGGAGAGGGGCCAGAGGCCGGCGACACCACCTGGTCGCGCGGCCAGGCTTGGCCCGCACCAGGGGGTGGTGTGGTGGCCCCTGGCAAACCCTCGGCCTCCCCTTCCAACTATAAGATGCCCTTGGGACGTAAACCCTAAGTACCTGATCAAAAAATCTACGAAAGAGTCTGTAGCCGCTGTCATCTCCATCCCTAGATCAGGAGGGATCTGAAGCTCTTCCCGGCACCCTGCCGAAGAGGGGAATTCACCCTAGAGGCCTTCTTCATCACCATGCAAGCCTCCGGTGTGATGCGTGAGTAGTTCATCCTTGGACTACGGATCCATGTAGTAGCTAGATGGCTGGTTTCTCCTCCTTTGTGCTTTCATGTTTAGATCTTGTGAGCTCTGTTCATGATCAAGATCATCTATTTGCAATTCATACATGTTGTGTTTGCGGGGATCCGATGGATATTGAGATGCTATTTCAGATTGATTATTGATTCAATCATGTCTTTGTTATTTTTGATCTTGCATGCTTTCCGTTGTTAGTAGCTATCTTGGCCAAGTAGATGCTAGCAACTCCAAGAGTTAATATTTATGCTCGATAGAGGGTTCATGCCTCTGGTAATCTGGGGAAGTGACAGAAATCTCTAAGGTACTAGATGTGCGGTTGCTACTAGGGAGAAAAGAATAATTCTTTTGTTCATAGAACAATCGTATTGTTTACTTTACACGCAGTTTGTAAAGCAATAATCTATTGCTTGCAACTTAATACTGGAGGGGGTTCTGATGATAACTGAAGGTGGATTATTAGTCATAGATGCAGTTGGATGGCGGTCTATGTATAATGTTGTAATGCCCAATCAAGTCTCAAAGGAGTCAAGATGATTAGTATATGTATGTATTGCTTTCTCGGTGTTTGTCAATTGCCCCGCTATAATTTGTTCACCCAGCATGTTATCTATCTTAAGGAGAGCCACCTCTAGTGAACTATGGATCCTAGTCCTTATCTTTTACATTCAATCTACAATCTTTTACTGCTTTGTGTTTACTTTCTGCAAACTTTTACTTCTTTCCATTCAATATGTTTAATCCTTTGTTTTCCGCAAAACACGGTGAGATTGACAACCTCATCGCAAGTTGGGGACAAAGTTATGTGGTTGTGTTGTGCAGGTCTCCATGTTGCTACTAGCACCGGTAATGCGCCCTGCCAAAGCTCAGCTAGTAACACCTTTGGGGTGTTTCCTTGCTCCTACTGGTTCGATTAAACCTTCGTTTAATAACTAAGGGAAACTTGCTGCTGTGCTTATCATACCTTCCTCTTGGGGTTCCCAACGAGCTCTACATCAACACTGCACCAGCACTTTTCTGGGCGCCACCTTCCTCTTGGGGTTCCCAACGAGCTCTACATCAACACCGCACCAGCACTTTTCTGGGCGGCGAGGAGCGGAAAAAGATCTGTGGATTAGACTCCCCTTCTTTCCAGGGTTTGGAGACCCACCTACAGAAATTGATCCATCAACGGCTTTTTTCTATAGTGGCAGGAAGCATAGTTCAAACTAGCCTCATCACAAAAAAAAGCCCATGATCAAGATCTTTCTCTAATTCTTCGATTGCTCCTTTTTTCTTTAATAAATTAGGGAATCCAATATGGATTATGACGTGGATCGTATCGATTTAGGCGCCCAGAAAAGTGCTGGTGCGGTGTTGATGTAGAGCTCGTTGGGAACCCCAAGAGGAAGGTATGATGAGCACAGCAGCAAGTTTCCCTCAGTTATGAAACCAAGGTTTAATCGAACCACTAGGAGCAAGGAAACACCCCAAAGGTGTTACTAGCTGAGCTTTGGCAGGGCGCACTACCGGTGCTAGTAGCATCGTGGAGACTTGCACAACACAACCACAGAACTTTGTCCCCAACTTACGATGAGGTTGTCAATCTCACCGTGTTTTGCGGAAAACAAAGGATTAAACGTATCGAATGGAAAGAAGTAAAAGTTTGCAGAAAGTAAACACAAAGCGGTAAAAGATTGTAGATTGTATGTAAAGAAAAAGGACCCGGATCCATAGTTCACTAGAGGTGGCTCTCCTTAAGATAGATAACATGCTGGGTGAACAAATTACAGCGGGGCAATTGACAAACACCGGGAAAGCAATACATGCATATACTAATCATCTTGACTCCTCTGAGACTTGATTGGGATTACAACATAATACATAGACCGCCATCCAACTGCATCTATGACTAATAATCCACCTTCATGTTATCATCCAAACCCCCTCCAGTATTAAGTTGCAAGCAATAGATTATTGCTTTACGAACTGCGTGTAAAGTAAACAATACGATTGTTCTATGAACAAAGGATTGTTGTTTTCTCCCTAGTAGCAACAGCACATCTAGTACCTTAGAGATTTCTGTCACTTCCCAAGATTACCAGAGGCCTGAACCCACTATCGAGCATAAATACTAACTCTTGGAGTTGCTAGCATCTACTTGGCCAAGATAGCTACTAACAACGGAAAACATGCAAGATCTCAAATAACAAAGACATGATAGAATCAATAATCAGTCTGAAATAGCATCTCAATATCCATCGGATCCCCGCAAACACAACATGTATGAATTACAAATAGATGATCTTGATCATGAACGGAGCTCACAAGATCTAAACATGAAAGCACAAAGGAGGAGAAACCAGCCATCTAGCTACTACATGGATCCGTAGTCCAAGGATGAACTACTCACGCATCACACCAGAGGCTTGCATGGTGATGAAGAAGGCCTCCAGGGTGAATTCCCCTCTCCGGCAGGGTGCCGGGAAGAGCTTCAGATCCCTCCTAATCTAGGGATGGAGATGACGGCAGCTACAGACTCTTTCATGGATTTTTGATCGGGTACTTAGGGTTTTCGTCTCGAGGGCAACTTATTGGCGGAAGGAGAGGCCGAGGGGGTGCCGGGAGCGGCCACACCACCCCCTGGCGCGGGCCAAGCCTGGTCGCGCGGCCAGGTGGTGTGGTGGCTCCTTGGCCCTTCTCCATCTCGTATTCTTGCACTTGATCACTTCTGGAAAATAGGCACTTTGGCTTTTGTCCCGTCAAATTCCGAGAATATTCATTTTCTGACTTTCCTGGAACCAAAAACGGCAGAAAACAGGCAGCTGGCACTATGGCTCTTGTTAATAGGTTACTCCAAGAAATCATATGAAAAGTACTCCAAAGTTGGAACAAAACACAAGAAAGTGGATAAAACCAAGCATGGAACATCAAAAATTATAGATACATTTGCAATGTATCAACATCCCCAAGCTTAACTCCTGCTCGTCCTCGAGTAGGTAAGTGATAAAAAGAAATAATTTTTGAGGTGACATGCACCATCAAAGACTTGATCAAAGTATTTGCAGAACATTCAAAGCTGGGATCATAGTACTTCAATCATAACATGAAAGACAAAGTTCTAGCAATAAGCAAAGAAACTATGATGCAACATGAAAAGGCACAAACAAAAGATTCATGAATAACAATGCTTTACAAGACATTTGTTTGTTTCACATAAAGAAAACATAGCATAAAAGTATTCAGCTTGTCCCTCAATAGAGTAGCAAATATAAATGCATAGGAACCCTTCAAAGTTCATAAGAGTGACTAGATACAATAGTTTCAAACAAGCAATAACAAGTTATGCATCAATCAACTAGTCTTGGGACAATGCACATAGAACTAAGAATGGCCACATGGTCTCAAAGTAGGTGCATAAATTTAGAAGGTGGAGACTCAATATAATGGTGGAAGAAAGGCCTTTTATAAAAGGAAGTAGGGATTCAAGTCCCATAAAGAGCTTCCAAAAATTATGGTACTCGTAGCTTTCAGCTCTCATTGCCCCTATCATAAGCATCTTGAAGTGATTAAGGTTAAAGTGAACAAACTATGGTGTACATGCTTGATTAAGTATAAGTCAGAAATCTCATGTCCCTTGTATACGAGGGCCGCTCCTCATGCTACTCAAGTTTAGTCACCGGTAAGTTCTTGTCATCGTAAATACATGTGTATCATCGAGAACCGCCAACGGGGTACCCCTTGCCCGATGATACGGAAGAATCCCCATATCAAAATGACAAGGCAAGCAGACAACGAGCATCTCAGCATTCTTCTTATTTACCATGGGACTATGGTGCTTTTTTCTCTCTTTCCTCTTTTCATAGTATCTCTTTTTTTTCTTTTTTCTCAATATAGGACTCTTTTTTTATAGAAAGAATGCTTCATAGACAGCTCATTATGGTTACGCTGCAGGTTTCCACCATGTCAGCATGGATTAGACCAGCGGCCCAGGCGTTTCTCTAACACATATACATAACTCCATGGACTTACAGGCTCCCCTTTCATTTCACACCGACGACATCCATATACAAAAGAGCATGATATCAACTAGGTACAAGTACCAAGTGCAATGTTGAAAGCGTTCCCCATGAAAGCCTGGTTCTGCTAATTCCCGACAAATAAGTGCAAGCACATACAACATAGAAGACACAATGGTTCAAGTTTATTAAGGGCAAGTAAAGTAAAGTGTGCCATCAAGTTCATGAGAGCTTTAATCACTAGTTTTTTCATAACAAGTGGAAGGTAAACAAAAGCATGAATGTACTTGGAATAGCATAAGTTAATAGGTAGGTATGGTGGACTCTTTGGAATAACTTGGTTTAGGGAGTTGCATGCATGAGTGGAACTCATACTTTGTTGTGGAGGCTAGCAAAAGACTGGGAGCGACAAACTAAGAGAGCAATAATGGCCATAATCATGTAGAGCGACAAAACATCATTGATCAAAGCGTAAAGTGATACTACAAGTTGAAAACTAAAGGATCACAAAGGCTAAGGTGACTTGAGATAGTCATAACATGGTGTGAGCATGTGCCAAGTCAACCCAAATAAAGCATCAAAGGAGAATACCACTATACTATGCTTTATTATGCTAAAACAACGCATGATTCATCCAAGGCACATTAAGCAATCTCAATTGTTTATAACAAGTCATGCTACAGCAAAGAATACTAAGCATAAAGCCAAAACAATATCAAGCATGGCATGACAAAGCATAGGCCACAGTCAAAAACGAGCTCTTTTTACCACATAAGCATGGACTTTCCTACTCTTTTCCAAACCAAACCAAACTATTTGCAAACCAAAGTATGAAAGAGGGGGTCCAACCAACTTATTCAGAACACTAAGAAAACCAAGCAAACTAAAAACCAAAACAAAAACGAAAAAGAAGACGCTCCAAGAAAAACACAACTGTGCATGAAACAATAAAAATGAAGCGTTTGGAAGAAACCTGTAATTTTTATTGATGAAGAAGGGGATGCCTTGGGCATCCCCAAGCTTTGACGCTTGTACTTCTTGGATATTTCTTGGGGTGACACGCGTGGCATCCCCAAGCTTGAGCTTTAGTCCATCCTTTATCTCATTACTCATTCCTTCCATACACCTGAAATTTTTCCTTCATACAAAACTTCACACAATCTCATTAGCAACATTAGTGCACTTAAGATAAATAAGTCTCAAGGTTCAGTTCTAACACCAAATAAACTTCCATTATAACACTAGATACTGTAGCACTTCCCTCAAAAAGCTCAATTCCCCAAAGGAACTCAAGAAGGAACTAACAAGAAGCAAATGCAGAAAATGGCAGAAATCTATCAAAACAGACCAGCAGGTAAAGACGATTTTTTTCGAAGACCTTCTGTTGCTCAAATCAAAAAGTGTTAAACTAACGAAAGTTGGATAACAACCTGGGTCATAAGTACAAACAATTACAGCTCAATCCGACATACAGAGCTCTCTCACGAATATTTACGGTGAAGCACAGAAATCTGTTTCGGGACAGCAACTTTACCAATCATTACTTTACTCTCATTAGAGGTTACTCTTGGCGCAAAAAGCAAATAAAAAGGATAAGGAGCGGTTATTACAGAGGTAATAACTTTCAAGACTCAACTAAAACTCTTGGGTTATCTCCCAAGAAGTACTTTTCTTTAACGCCTTTAAGTTAGGCATAAGAAGCAAAGAAAGAATCAAGTGTTCTCAAATGAAGAAGCATTAAGATCAATACCAGAAATATTTTCAACAAGGCAAGGTATATTATCCAAATAAGTTCTAGAGGATCCTCTCTCAATGCTCTTAGGTTTACTATTCTCATCAAAAGGGTTTGCAGGAACAATCCAATCAAGATTCTTTTCTATGGCATCATGCGTTGCTACTAGTTTAAAGGGTATTGGTATCTTAGGTTCCTCCCCATTAGGTTCGGTTTTGTTCATCTTTTCTCGTGTACCAACAACATCTACACATGAGACTAGCATATTGAAACGTTCAAAAACTTTTCTAGCTTCCTTGGCAACATCATGGAACTCCTTAAACAAAGTTTCTAGAATAAAATCCCTCTTTTCGGGATCCTCAATTTCTTTAAGCTTAAGAAACATTACTTGCATTAAGGGGTTGAGGTTAACAAACCTAGCTTCTAACATGTGAATTAAAGAAGCTGCAGCAATCTCATAATTTGGAGCAAGTTCTACAAGGGATCTATCCTCAGTATCTTCATGTTTGCTAACATGATTAAAGAATTCTTCAATGTTATCTTTCCCAATTATAGAACCACTACCAATTGGAAGCTCTTTCAGGATGAATGTAGGGATCAACATGGTGAGCTAAGGAAGAGGTGACAACTAAAGGAGACTTAATTTTTTGTGTTTTTGATAAAGAAAGCAAACTAGTAAAACTAATTTTTTTTTGTGTTTTTGAAGAACAAAACAAGCAAACAAAACAAAAAGAAACTAAGCAAAACAAAACCAACAAAGTAAAGAGATTGGTTATGAGGGACTCCCCTTGTGAAGATGTCCTTGACTCCCCGGCAACGGCGCTGGAAAAATGCTTGATGGCTCAATGCACGGCGCCCAGAAAAGTGTTGGTGCGGTGTTGATGTAGAGCTCGTTGGGAACCCCAAGAGGAAGGTATGATGAGTACAGCAACAAGTTTCCCTCAGTTATGAAACCAAGGTTTAATCGAACCAGTAGGAGCAAGGAAACACCCTAAAGGTGTTACTAGCTAAGCTTTGGCAGGGCGCACTACCGGTGCTAGTAGCAACGTGGAGATCTGCACAACACAACCACAGAACTTTGTTCTCAACTTACGATGAGGTTGTCAATCTCACCATGTTTTGCGGAAAACAAAGGATTAAACGTATTGAATGGAAAGAAGTAAAAGTTTGCAGAAAGTAAACACAAAGTAGTAAAAGATTGTAGATTGTATGTAAAGAAAAAGGACCGGGATCCATAGTTCACTAGAGGTGGCTCTCCTTAAGATAGATAACATGCTGGGTGAACAAATTACAGCGGGGCAATTGACAAACACCGAGAAAGCAATACATGCATATACTAATCATCTTGACTCCTCTGAGACTTGATTGGGATTACAACATAATACAACGACCGCCATCCAACTGCATCTATGACTAATAATCCACCTACAGATTATCATCCAAACCCCCTCCAGTATTAAGTTGCAAGCAACAGATTATTGCTTTACGAACTGCGTGTAAAGTAAACAGTATGATTGTTCTATGAACAAAGGATTATTGTTTTCTCCCTAGTAGCAACAGCACATCTAGTACCTTAGAGATTTCTGTCACTTCCCCAGATTACCAGAGGCATGAACCCACTATCGAGCATAAATACTAACTCTTGGAGTTGCTAGCATCTACTTGGCCAAGATAGCTACTAACAACGGAAAGCATGCAAGATCTCAAATAACAAAGACATGATAGAATCAATAATCAATCTGAAATAGCATCTCAATATCCATTGGATCCCCGCAAACACAACATGTATGAATTACAAATAGATGATCTTGATCATGAACGGAGCTCACAAGATCTAAACATGAAAGCACAAAGGAGGAGAAACCAGCCATCTAGCTACTACATGGATCCGTAGTCCAAGGATGAACTACTCACGCATCACACCGGAGGCTTGCATGGTGATGAAGAAGGCCTCCAGGGTGAATTCCCTCTCCGGCAGGGTGCCGGGAAGAGCTTCAGATCCCTCCTGATCTAGGGATTGAGATGACGGCGGCTACAGACTCTTTCGTACATTTTTGATCGGGTACTTAGGGTTTTCGTCCCGAGGGAAACTTATAGGCGGAAGGAGAGGCCGAGGGGGTGCCGGGAGCGGCCACACCACCCCTTGGCGCGGGCCAAGTCTGGTCGCGCGGCCAGGTGGTGTGGTGGCTCCCTGGCCCTTCTCCATCTCGTATTCTTGCACTTGATCACTTCCGGAAAAATAGGCACTTTGGCTTTTGTCCCGTCCAATTCCGAGAATATTCATTTTCTGACTTTCCTAAAACCAAAAACAACAGAAAACAGGCAGCTGACACTGTGGCTCTTGTTAATAGGTTAGTCCAAGAAATCATATGAAAAGTACTTCAAAGTGTGGACAAAACACAAGAAAGTGGATAAAACCAAGCATGGAACATCAAAAATTATAGATACATTTGCAATGTATCACCCTGCATGCGGCACAAGAGATCATGCCTTTTCATACTTACATACTGGAAGGACCTTCATGTACTGCACAATCTGGATATAATGCATATTGAGAAAAATGTCTTTGACAATGTTGCCAACACTCTGCTAGATGTGGAAAATAAAACAAAGGATAACCTTGCATCTTGACTAGATATAAAGATCCTCAACATGAAGGAAACACTTCACACAAAGGAGGCTAAAGATCCTCAAGACGACAAAGTCATAAAAACTCATGTGAGAGCAGTGTGCTACATCTTAGACACAAGCAAGAAAAGATCTTTTTGTCGTGTATTGAGAAGTGCATGTTTCCCATATGGGTGTGCATCATGTTTAGCCTCAAGGTGCAAGTAGGACAAATGAAACTAGTTGGTATGAAGAGTCATAACTTCCATGTCATAATGCAACAGTTACTTCCACTAGCCAGTAGGACTGATGACATGGATGATCTGCTTAGGGCCAGTACATAGCATTTTCTACATAAAGATGGTTCTGCAAATACTGATGCTCCTGATGATGGTGTTACCTATAACAAGTTGGCATATGGAGCTGCCCTAAATCTGTACCTTGGTTGCAAGAATTTCTTAAAGCTGCATTTCATTATTAGACTCTTGAACATAAAAATTTTGTGGGGAGCAGCCAATGGAATGTTTGATGAAATTCTCCATGAATTAGGTGAAGCATTCCCTAATGGAAATCAAATACCCAAGAACTATTAGGAGTCCAATAAGTTTGTGAAAGATGTAGGCATTGGGTATAACAACATGGATGCCTCCATCAATGACTATGTTTTTTATAGGAACGATCTTGCAAACCATGAAAGTTGTCCCACCTGGCACTTCAAGGTGGAAGGCCTTGAGGGAGGATGGAAAGAGGCCTCACAAATTTGCTGCTAAGGTTCAGGCTGAGAATGGGGCAGAACCCAACCCTAATCCAACCCCCACCGCATGTAATTAACCTAATTATCCAGCCCAACCCACACCAGTGTTTTCTTCTGTTAAACCGCACCGCCCCACCCCACATGATATTTCCACCCGCACCCGCACCACCCCATATAAAAATTTAGACTGAACCCGCGGGTTCAACCCATGGATTCCTAGAAAAGTTGGGCACTGACTGATACGTTGCTCCCTTTGCTAGATTGAATATTGCTAGTGCTTTGGCTGCTTGCTATAGCGTGTACTGGTTGGCGTATGAGAGTGAGGGTGCTAGCTATGGCATACGGGCAGCACTAGAGGTGCTAGCCTGCTAGCTATTGGTTACCTAGCTGGGTGTGCATGTGGTGGCCATGGTGAGGAACAAAAGGAGGGGTCGAGGGGAATTGTGCCTCGTTAGCTTGGAGGAAGGAGAAACAGCACGGCTGGCGCGGGTTGAGCCCATGGGTTCAGCCCGTTTCTGATTTTTTTCTTCGACAACAAACCGCATCGTCCCAGGCCGCTTTCCTCCTTAGCCCGCTCCGCACCAGTCTGATTTGTTGTTGCAACCATTTTAACCCCAACCAATCAAAGCCATAGCATAAGCCGCACTGAAATCCCCGTTCCCACCCACACCATTCCCAGCTTGAGCTAAGGTTATTCGGAATTTTCCTCTTAAAAGAAGGCTATAGAGGATTTTATGTCTAATAAGATGGAAACTAATGCAACGTGGCCTGCAAATGAGTGAACAGATGGTGGTCTGCTCAAGCATCCTAATGATGCTAAGAATTGGAAAAACCTGGATAGGTTGCATCCACTGATCAAAGACAGTCCTCGTAACATCGGGTTGGGATAGGTTACAGATGGCTTCAACCCATTTGGTGCATCCATCACGTCTCATAGCACTTGGCTTGTGATTCTGATTCCATACAACTTTCCACCATGGATATGCATGAAGCCTGAAAATTTTATTTTGTCCTTGTTGATCCTTGGTCCGAGATCTACTAGAAATAATATAGATATTTACCTGGAGCTCTTAGTTGAAGAACTTCAAGAGATGTATGACACATGTGCTAGAACATATGATTCAGCCACAGGTGAATATTTCACCCTTCGTGCTGCATTAGTAGGGACTATTTATGATTACCCTAGTAATGCAATGGCATCTGGTAGAAAAACCAACAAGAATGTTCTATGTCTTACTTGTTTCCTTGACACAGATAGCTACAGATTAAAGCAAGCGAAGAAGACTTGTTACAGGGGACACTGTAGGTTCCTACCTTTTGATCACCCGTATAGGACTGAGACAGATGATTTTTATACACATGCTGAGTAGAGGGGACCTCCAACACCAATTATTCGATATGACATTGATCAGCAAACCATTGGTTTGAACATAGTCTTTGGAAAGTTAGAAGATCAGAAGCATGCAAAGGCAGCTGCAAAGCAAAAACGTGATACCCCTGTCGGGGACAACCCCTGCATGCGGCACAAGAGATCATGCTTTTTCAGACTTACGTACTGGAAGGACCTTCATGTACAACACAATCTGGATATAATGCATACTGAGAAAATTCTCTTTGACAATGTTGCCAACACTCTGCTAGATGTGGAAAATAAAACAAAGGATAACCTTGCATCTGGACTAGATATGAAGATCCTCAACATGAAGGAAACACTTCACGCAAAGGAGGATAAAGATCCTCAAGACGACAAAGTCATAAAAACTCATGTGAGAGCAGTATGCTACATCTTAGACACAAGCAAGAAAAGATCTTTTTGTCGTGTATTGAGAAGTGCATGTTTCCCATATGGGTGTGCATCATGTTTAGCCTCCAAGGTGCAAGTAGGACAAATGAAACTAGTTGGTCTGAAGAGTCATGACTTCCATGTCATAATGCAACAGTTGCTTCCACTAGCCACTAGGACTGATGACATGGATTATCTGCTTAGGGCTAGTACAGAGCATTTTCTACATAAAGATGGTTCTGCAAATACTGATGCTCCTGATGATGGTGTTACCTATAACAAGTTGGCATATGAAGCTGCCCTAAATCTGTACCTAGGTTGCAAGAATTTCTTAAAGCTGCATTTCATTATTAGACTCTTGAACATAAAAATTTTGTGGGGAGCAGCCAATGGAATGTTTGATTCTCCAAAAATTAGGTGAAGCATTACCTAATGGAAATCAAATACCCAAGAACTATTAGGAGTCCAATAAGTTTGTGAAAGATGTAGGCATTGGGTATAACAACATGGATGCATGCATCAATGACTATGTTTTATATAGGAATGATCTTGCAAACCATGAAAGTTGTCCCACCTGGCACTTCAAGGTGGAAGGCCTTGAGGGAGGATGGAAAGAGGCCTCACAAAGTTGCTGCTAAGGTTCAGGCTGAGAATGGGGCAGAACCCAACCCTAATCCAGCCCCCACCGCATGTAATTAACCTAATTATCCAGCCCAACCCACAGCAGGGTTTTCTTCTGTTAAACCGCACCGCCCCACCCCACATGATATTTCCACCCGCACCCTTACCGCCCCATATAAAAATTTAGACTGAATCCATGGGTTCAACCCATGGATTCCTGGAAAAGCTGGGCACTGACTGATACGCTGCTCCCTGTGCTAGATTGAATATTGCTAGTGCTTTGGTTGCTTGCTATAGCGTGTACTGGTTGGCGTATGAGAGTGAGGGTGCTAGCTATGGTATACGGGCAGCACTAGAGGTGCTAGCCTGCTAGTTGTTGGTTACCTAGCTGGGTGTGCATGTGGTGGCCATGGTGAGGAACGAAAGGAGGGGTCGAGGGGAATTGTGCCTCGTCAGCTTGGAGGAAGGAGAAACCGCACGGCTGGCGTGGGTTGAGCCCAGGGGTTCAGCCCATTTCTGATTTATTCTTCGACAACAAATCGCACCGTCCCAGGCCGCTTTCCTCCTTAGCCTGCTCTGCACCAGTCCGATTTTCTGTTGCAACCATTTTAACCCAAACCAATCAAAGCCATAACATAAGCCGCACCGAAATCCCGGTTCCCACCCGCACCATTCCCAGCTTGAGCTAAGGTTATTCAGAATTTTCCTCTTAAAAGAAGGCTAAAGAGGATTTTATGTCTAAGAAGATGGAAACTAATGCAACGTGGCATGCAAATGAGTGAACAGATGATGGTCTGCTCAAGCATCCTGCTGATGCTGAGAATTGGAAAAACCTGGATATGTTGCATCCACTGATCAATGACAATCCTCGTAACATCGGGTTGGTATTGGTTACAGATGGCTTCAACCCATTTGGTGCATCCATCACGTCTCATAGCACTTGGCCTGTGATTCTGATTCCATACAAGTTTTCACCATGGATATGCATGAAGCCTGAAAATTTTATTTTGTCCTTGTTGATCCCTGGTCCGAGATCTACTGGAAATAATATAGATGTTTACCTGGAGCTCTTAGTTGAAGAACTTCAAGAGATGTATGGCACATGTGCTAGAACATATGATTCAGCCACAGGTGAATATTTCACCCTTCGTGCTGCATTAGTAGGGACTATTTATGATTACCCTGGTAATGCAATGGCATTTGGTAGAAAAACCAATAAGAATGTTATATGTCTTACTTGTTTCCTTGACACAGATAGCTATAGATTAAAGCAAGGGAAGAAGACTTGTTAAAGGGGACACTGTAGGTTCCTACCTTTTGATCACCCGTATAGGACTGAGACAGATGTTATACACATGCTGAGTACAGGGGACCTCCAACACCAATTATTCGATATGACATTGATCAGCAAACCATTGGTTTGAACATAGTCTTTGGAAAGTTAGAAGATCAGAAGCGTGCAAAGGCAGCTGCAAAGCAAAAACGTGATACCCCTATCGAGGACAACCCTTGCATGCGGCACGAGAGATCATGCTTTTTCAGACTTACGTACTGGAAGGACCTTCATGTACAACACAATCTGGATATAATGCATACTGAGAAAATTCTCTTTGACAATGTTGCCAACACTCTGCTAGATGTGGAAAATAAAACAAAGGATAACCTTGCATCTGGACTAGATATGAAGATCCTCAACATGAAGGAAACACTTCACGCAAAGGAGGCTAAAGATCCTCAAGACGACAAAGTCATAAAAACTCATGTGAGAGCAGTATGCTACATCTTAGACACAAGCAAGAAAAGATCTTTTTGTCGTGTATTGAGAAGTGCATGTTTCCCATATGGGTGTGCATCATGTTTAGCCTCCAAGGTGCAAGTAGGACAAATGAAACTAGTTGGTCTGAAGAGTCATGACTTCCATGTCATAATGCAACAGTTGCTTCCACTAGCTATTAGAAAAATTCTTCCATACCATGTTTGTGTAGCGTTGGTTTGTTTGAGAATCTTGTTCAGACAGATGTACTCCAAAGTAATTCGTGTCGATGATATGGTTAAGTTGGAATTTGATATTGCTGAAACACTTTGCCGTATGGAGAAGGTTTCCCCGCCCTACTTTTTTGATGTCATGGTGCATTTGTGTGTGCACCTACGAATGGCTGCTAGACTCGCTAGTCCTGTGAAATATCGAAGCATGTGGTCAGTTGAGAGGTGTGTTCGTCACCTATGCTTTGTCAATTGCATTATTGTTTGTTAGCTGTGAATTTTTGTCTATCTAGCTGTAAAGCTTTGTCCCATTTTGTAGGCCCTTGAAGAAGTTGAAACTGATGATGAGGACAAGGAGTCACCCAGAAGAATCTACTGCTAAATGTTATGTCCTTGATGAGAGCCTTACTTTTCGCTCGCGATACATGGATGATTGTCTTACCAGGCATAACTGAAAGGCTTGTAATCATGAAAGTTATGATGAAGATCAATACGAAGATGCCACAATACCATATCTCCTAAGAAATGGCCGCAAGTTGGTTGGAAATTCTATCTCAGAACTGGATGACAATGCTTGGATTCAAGGCTCACATATATGTTTTATTGAACTACGAACACATTCTGTCATATAAAAGTACGTGTGATTTTTATATTGTCTTTGTTCTATAGCAATAATTTCTATAGGTTAATCACTGGAATTATAATTGTTCATATGTAGAAAACATGCTCAAATTCTGGTTGATGACAGAACTGTGACCAGTAAAGGCCGTCGACACAAATAGACTTTTCACACGTGGCTGGCGGAACATGTGAGACATCGAGGTTTCTTGCAAGATACTACTGTGTTACATATTGGTCTAACTATGATGTACAATTTTGTTACTGTGCATAGGTCTCGAACATCCAACTGAAGACAATGATGATGTACTTCGAGAACTAAGAGTCCTAGCTAATCAACCTTATAGAACGATGAACATATACAGTTCTTATTTGGTTCACGGATACAAATTTGTAAAAAGGCTTATGGACTGTAGAAGGCCACCATGAATTATGGTGTAGCTGTCAGTGGCAAGGAAGGAAACAAAGTGACTGCTTACTATTGTATGACCACATATATCATTAAACCTAATTACGCTGACAAGGGTTCAGTCATGTTATTTAGGTGTTTTGGGTTTGTACTGCCCTTAGAGGCTCCAAGACGGATGAGTACGACATCGAACTTGTGAAATTTAATCACCTGACACACATAGGAAAAAACCTCACCGACGAGTCATTCAGCCATGCATGGCAAGCTAGACAAGTGTATTGCATCCCATAGGATAATGATACAGAAGAATGGCACATCGTGAGGTCTTTTCTGCAGTGGGATGCATATGAGTTAGGAGGCTCTGATGAGGATATAGTGGAGGGCGACATACCCACATCAGATCATGATGGTCTTGGTATTGATTTTACTCAACCTGACATCCCTGATGAGTCGTATCCACCTTATAGGGGATATAGGCATGGGAAATTCTAAATATGTCATTGAAAGATGAAATAGCATCGTTAAGGTAAATGTTTTCAGTTTTAAAATAAATATGCAAGATTTACTCTGTATATTACTTATAGTTTGTAATACAACATTACCTTTGTGCGTAAATGCGGCCACCACAAGCAGAAGGTTAAAGCAAGGGCTAATTGATGGAAGATACCAACAAAACGGAGCTACCAACAATGGTAGATACATGATCTGGTGTTGTGTATGAAGAACTTTCTTAGATAGCAGTTGTGTGATCGATTAATTTGTGTGTTTGTGGAACTGATAGCTAGTTATCTGTATTGATGTACTAATATGTACTTGTGATGATATTTGGGAACACCATTTGAGATTTATATTATGACTTTCTATGATTTGGGGTAAATTAGGGGAACCCTAAATATCGAAACCACATACTAAATTGGTACGCCTAGAAGCATCATTGGGGGAACAAAAAATAATGTCGTGGACGGGTTACGTAGGGTGGCACCATATGCCGTTGTCTCACAGCTGCCATGGCATGTATGTAGTGCCGCCCTACATAGGCAACAACGTAAATGTCTTTCTACCTCGGAAGCGCTAGCTCGGTGGATAACGTTGTGCTGAGCTAGAAAATCCACCACCATTGCAGAATCCTCGACGCAGTTATCCATGCGCCTTTTTTCTGTGCCAGCGCTAGTGTTGCGACTAAGGTTGCGCCTCGGCGACTATAAGCGTCAGCGCCCGTACTCCGTGTTGTAGTGTTTTCAAGTTGAAGTTTATAAGATACGCAACTCCCACTTGGGTCCGCTAAGTCACATAGACCACACGATGGCAATGGTATGCTTTCCAGCATTTAATGAGTTTATACACATCTACCAAAATTGAAGAACGTTCAAGTCTTTCAAACAAGATGACCAAGATCACATCCATAGTTTCTGATACCGTTTCCATTGTTTTTACTCCGTACATTGGTGCATATTGGCAAATCAAGCAATGTTTACAAAGGGGGAATCCAAATTTAAATTATTTTTTTCATTTTTCCAAGTGACAACAATGTTTTTGGTTGTGAATAAACTACAAAGATTATGGCTCAATATGCCATCATGCCAATTGTCACACAAAGTAACCTATTTAATGGATAACGCCCATTCAATCTTACTGGCTACTAATTTTTTGCAATAAATTGAATTTATGGCAATTTACCGAAAGTATGTCAATTTTTTGTTCTAAATGTGCGAGATAGATTGCTCTTGATTTTTTTTTAATAATCACTTGAAGGTACCCAAGTAGTCAAATATGGGAGAACCACTGAGAGTTCTGCAAGATTCGACTTCCTCATATGAACAGTAATGCCTCCAAATTTATGTTGTTTTTGGAAGAAACACAATAAAACTAAGTATAAATCAAAAGCAACTATTCTATTCTCCTGGTGTCTTCCTATCTTCACTAGTCTCCAAGAAAAATGATAGACATAAATTTGACAACCTTTGAAAAATCTCGCTTCACAATATTTGACATGGCATGTATGAACACATTCATGGCTTTCAAACCAGAAAACCAAGGCTGTAACCATATATGTGCCATATATTATGATAGTGTGTCCATATTAGGTAGATTTGTGCATCTTGGCATGTCAAGCAATGTTTACAATGGAATATTCCAAGTTTGATGTTATTTGAAGGTACCCAAATACTAAAATATGGGAAAACCACCAAGAGTTTTGCAAGATATTTTGGCCTAGCTAGCATGTATGAACACATTCATGTCTTTCAAACCAGATCACCAAGGTCACGTCCATAAATTTTCCATAGTTTATGATAATGTGTCAATACTTTCGGTATGGTAGTGCATATTAGCATTTCAAGCATATATTTATAAAGGGACCTTCCAAATTTGAAGTTATTTTCAGTTTTCGAAGTGACAACAATGTTTTTTGTGAAGCAACTATAAGGTATATGGCTAAAATGCCACCACCGGAACCTATTTCATTATTATTACCCAGGTTTCATAAATTTTCAAGTTTCCTAGCTATATATTCATGCAATAATTTGGCTGTACGGTAATTTGCTAAAAGTATCTCAAAATTGAAACTACAAGTGCATTATAGCTAACTCATTTTCCTTTTAAACTATTTTAAGGTTCTTGAGTACAAAATAAGGGATAACCACCAAGAGTTTTGCAAGATTCAACATCTCAATCTGAAAGCTAATGTATCCAAATTTGGCCCCTTTTCAAAAAGAATTCGGGACGAAATTAAATATAAGCTAAAATAAAGACATTCGTTCGTAAAATGCCATGCTATGTGCATTATTTTCCATGTAAAATATAAACTTGTATTTTCATAACTTTTGGAAAAGCTTGCTTCACAATGTCGCATACTATGTATGAACATTCAAGAATTTCAAAAGATACTGATGACCCACAAGTATAAGGGGTGTATCGCAGTATTTTCGATAAGTAAGAGTGTCGAACCTAACGAGGAGAAGAAGGTGCTGGCTAGTGGTATGGATCAGGAATTCTCTGCAAATACTTTAGCAAACGGATTTTTAGGGGTTTTCAATAAAGCAAGGAAACAATGTACGAGTAAATAAAAGATAGTAGGAATAAATGCAGCAAGTGGCCCAATCCTTTATGAAGCAAAGGACAAGCCGGTTGTATTACTTAAGATGACCAAACGTTCTCAAGTACACATGGGAAGACTGTCAAGTGCTTTCGCTTCATATAGTTGATTAATCTTCTCTAGCTTGCTAAGTGTTGTGTGGGTGAACCTGTGCTAATGTACCGTCCCATCCAAGAATAATACATACTTGTGATTAAACCCCTTGCAAACATCCGTAAGTACAAGAAAGTAATTAAGGTAGAAACCTAACCACAGCTTTAAACTCTAAGACCCTTATGTCCCTTGTGCAATGGTTTTCTAACGAAGGTTCATGTTTCTATCACTCTAGCAACTCCTACGATTAGTAGCCAAATACACAATGCATTCCCCTAGGCCCATATAGGTGAAGTGTCATGTAGTCGACGTTCACATGACACCACTAGAAGAAGTACACCACAACTTAAATAACAATCTATTGAATCTTTCTCAACATAACTCCACTACTAACAACAAGACTTCTCCCATGTCCTCAAGAACAAAGCGAACTACTCACAATACATCATATGGATCATGATCATAGATGGAATAATGATGTATAACAATCTGAACATAAACAATAATTCAATGGTTCACTCAATAGCATCAACTACAAAAAGTAATCAACACCGGGAAAGTTTCCCCTATGAACTATGCAAGATTCAACCCAATTGTTACAACAATATGGAGATGGTGATGAGGGTGATGATGGTGATGATGGTGGTGGTGATGATGATGATGATGATCCCGATGAAGTCCAGCTTGATGGTGGTGTTGATGGCGACGATCTTCCCTCTCCAGGAAGGAATTCCCTCGGCAGAAATCTGTCTACCGAAGAGATCTTTCTCTCTCGGTGTTTTCCGCCCCGCAGAGGCGGCAGAATTTTTCTATGGTCGCTCCCTGGGTCTTAGGGTTTCGGGAGGATGATATACGCCAGAGGGGAGAGGCTGGAGTGGGCCAGGGTGGCCACACCACCTCCTAGCATGGCCTAGGGCTACCCGCGCCAAGGGGTGGTGTGGGCCCCTTGTGGCACATCTCCACTCCATCTTATGGCATCCTTAGTCTTCTGGAAAAATAGGATTTTCCGTATATTTTGCCGGATTTTCTGATCTTCGCGAATTTTGCCTCCAAACAGCACCTTTTCCATCAGAATCCTGACTGCAGTGGTCCATGCTCCAAAAGTCATCAACCATGCAAAAACAGATGAAATAACATAAGTATCACCTCTCAATACGAAATATATCAATGAATAATAGTGAATTAAGACACAGAATAGTGATGCAAAATGGACGTATCAACTCCCCCCAAGCTTAGACTTCGCTTGTCCTCAAGCGAAACTGAGCTCAATAAACATGGCCTCATGTTTATGGAGTGAAGAGTTTATAAAAGAATACGAACAAGAAGCATCACATTCATCAAATACATAGATCATAATAGAAGACAACTCACTATTATATAACTCAACTTGCAATAGGTAAAGGAAACACAATAAAGATCATAAAGTGAATCATAATTGGTAATGGCAAACTTAGCTCTTGGTCGAAGAATAGTTGATAATTTGCTGGAGTTCACAAATAGCTGGTTTTCAATGATAGCTTTCAAAGTAGTAAACATCAAGATAAGAGCAATGTGCAAAACAAGGAACATAAGACATGATTGCATAAATCATCATATGAATGAATGAAACACATCAACTCAAAATACTTGGTGAGATAGAAGGGAATAGGTTTACTGACTCAACTAAAAAGTAAAAGAAAGGCCCTTCAAAGAGGGTAGCAGGGATTGCAAGTCTCATAAAGAGCTCCCAAAAATTATGATACTTACTAGCTTTCAGCTCTCATTGCCCCTATCATAGGCATCTTTAGGTGATTAAGGTTAAAGTGATCAAATATGAGGATATGCATTTACAAATTATAAGTTGAGAATCTCATGTCCCTTGAATACGAGGGTCGCTCCTCATGCTACTCAAGTTTAGTCACTGGTAAGTTCTTGTCATCGTAAGTATATGTGTATCATTGAGAACCGCCAATGGGGTAACCCTTTCCCGATGATACGGAAGAATCCCCATATCAAAATGACAAGGCAAGCAGACAACAAGTATCTCAGCAATCTTCTTATTTACCATGGGAATATGGTGCTTTTTTCTCTCTTTCCTATTTTCATATATCTCTTTTTTCTCAATCTCTATCTCTTTTTTTATAAGAAGAATGCTTCATAGATACTCGTTATGGTTACGTTGCAGGTTTCCACCATGTCAGCATGGATTAGACCAGCGGCCCAGGCGTTTCTCTAACACACATGCATAACTCCATGGACTTACAAGCTCCCCTTTCATTTCACACCGACGACATCCATAGACAAAAGAACATGATATCAACTAGGTACGAAGTACCAATGCAATGTTGAAACCGTTCCCCATGACAACATGGTTCTGCTAATCCACAACTTACAAAGCGCAAGCATATACGCAACATAGATGAGCACAATGGTTCAAGTTTATTAAGTGCAAGAAAGTAAAGTGTGCCATCAAGTTCGTGAGAGCTTTAATCACTAATTTTCACATAACAACTTTAATTCAGGAGGTAGATAAAACAAGAATTTACTTTGAATAGCAATAATGCTACTAGGTAGGTATGGTGGACACAAATGGCAAAGGTTTTGGTTTAAAGGAGGTGGATGCACGAGAAGAATAACCTCTCAGTACATGTTTTTGGCTAGCAAGGATGGTAGCAAGTATAAGAGTTGAAGGAAACAAACAAACATACAAGTGATAAAGACAAACATGCAATCTTCCTTGGAAGCACAAAAGATCTTAACTAGAGAAACTAGACTTATGAGAAAATCAAGAAAGAAAGATGATGAAATTATTTTTCTCTAGAGTACTTCGATCTTTTCTTTCAACTCTCAAAAATAGTGTGCTACTGACCGAGCCAGGTTTGCCAAAACCAACTAAATTAACTCAATGATCCCAACGTGATACCAATACTAACAACAAGATCAATCATATAACCACGAATTGAAAACTAATATAAGATATGCAAAAGAGTGAATGATAGAACTTCTCAATAATATTCCATAACGGAAACTCACTGCAAGGGATACATATCTAACGAGAGAGGGTACACTTCCATAATGCAAACCATACTACATAATAACTCCACTATTCATGATATGACTCTACTAACAAAGTAAAAACATAGAAGATAGTGATGTGATACCGTGGCACTCCCCCAAGCTTGGAACAAACCAAGGGGATGTCAATCCTGATGACGAATTACTCCTTTGGTGGTGGTGGTAATATTTTCTTCGTTGACGTGAGGAAATCTTCCAGCATCTTACGAAGCCTATTATTCTCCCATTGAAGCATGTCCACCTTCCTCTGCAAGTCTCGGTACTTATCGCAGAACTCCTTAGTGACTCATAGGGCTTCCGTTGATGCAGGGCAAGTAACAAAAGGTACCAGCCCCTGCTTGGGGTCTTGAGAATCCTCCTCCATAGGCTCCTTCCATTTATCCTTGGCGAACACCATTGTGCTTCTAAGCTTTCAAAGAGTATGTCCTGGCAGAAACAGATCGAAACAAAAACATGACGAAAACATGATATACGAACCTCAGGAGATCAGGGGGATTATATATTATGAAGTTTCATATCAAAAGGAAGGTATTGGGAGAAAACGAGTCAGAGGCGGAGTCCGGGGTGGACTCACCACCTGGTGGTGCGGCCAGGGGTGGGCTCACGCCACAGGGTGGTGTGAGCCACCCTGGCTCCGTTTCCGTCCCTTTTTCGCTTCGTAGCTTTCTTTATTGACTGAAAACTGCAAAAATATAGTTGGATTGTATTTTCGCGGAATTTTTCTTACCAGAACCGTTACCTATTTTCAAAATAGACTTTGCGGGTCTCTGAATTTGGTATCTAGTAGATTCTTCCGGAGTCACCACTTGAATAAGATCAATATCTTCATCTTCATACACTTATTACTTGAGTTATAAAACCTTTCTCTTACTTATTACACCATTATCTCCACTTTCTGGATATTTCTTTCACACAAAACTTCACACAGTTCTCGTTGGCCACATTAGTATAAGTGAAGTGATAAAACCTTTTGAGTCCAACTTCAACTGAAAACCATCAAAACATAAGCTACTGTAGCAACTCCTTTTGAAGACCCAAAAAATGAATTAAAAAGGAAATCGAATAAAGAAGCAAATGCAAGATTGAAAAAATCTGTCAAAACAGACTAGAAGGTAAAGATCAATTTTTTAGAAAATATTCTGTTGCTCAAATCAAAAAGTGCAAAACTAAAGAAAGTTAAATAACAACCTGGGGCAGAAGCACAAATAATTACAGCTCAAACCTACATACAGAGATCTCTCACGAATTTTTACGGTTAAGCACAAAAATCTGTTTCGGGACAACAACTTCCCCAAAGTTTACTTCTCTCTCATTAGAGGTTGATCTTTACACAAAAACCAAACAAAACGGATATGGAGAGGTTATTACCGAAGTAATAACTTCCAAGACTCAAAGAAACAAAAACAAACTGGAAGCAAAAACAAATTGGGTTGTCTCCCAAAAAGCTCTTTCTTTATAGCCATTAAGATGTGCATGATAATTTTGAAGATGCTCACTCAGGAATATGAATTGAGGTGAAAGAGAGCATTAAGAAGCAAAAACACACACACATTTAAGTCTAACCCACTTCCTATGCAAGGGAATTTTATAAACAAACAAGTTATTGAAACCAGAGGCTACTTGCATAAGAAGGCAAAAGAAGTGCAACATAAAAACTTTCAGCATAAAACGAGGAAACTTGATATTAATGAGATGCATAAGAACACTTTTTCCTCTTTCATAGTAACTTTCAGTATCATGCATAAACTTAACAATATAACTATCACAAGAACAATCATAGCAATGATCACTTATTCTAACAGAACACACAGTAATACTAACTCTCATGATACTACTTTGCGAAACAATATTAGAGGTATCCTTACAAGGGATAGGGTGTCCCTCTTTTTCATACTTAGTGACAAAGTCTTTCACATTTGCTATTATTGGTTCATAAACCATTTGTTTATCAGGTTCAACAGCTTTACTTGTACTTTCATTAACCATACTAGCTATCATAAAATGTTCCTTTACCCTAACTGGGAAAGGTATTTTCTCAATATAAGGTTCAGGTAAGACATGATTAGCAGTATAAACTTTTATCAATGTCTTTATAAGGTTTATGATACTTATTCCACTTCTTTTTAGGCACTTCGATGTAGGAAGCAAAAGCCTTAAAATAAGAAGCGATAGCTTGAGAATCTAGACCATAAGCATTTTTAATATTTTGAAAGTCATCAGTTCCCATAAAAGATTCAATGCATTCATAATCATAATTTATACCTGACTTTCTACCTTTGTCATTCTCCCAAGCTTCAGCATTATCTTGAATACGGTCCAGAAGATCCCATTTAGCTTCTTCTTCCATGCGAGTGAATGATCCAGCACAAGAAGCATCCAATAAATCATTGTCATGTAGAGGGAGCCTTGCATAAAAGTTATTGATAATAATATTGTTGGGGAGCTCATGAATGGGACATTTGAGCATTAGTAACTTCAATCTCCCACAAGCTTGAGCTGTACTCTCTCCATCAAGAGGCCAAAAGTTGTATATTTGATTCCGATCTTTATGAATCTCACTAGGAGGATAAAACTTTGAATAAAAGAGAGGCACTATTTCCTCCCCTTCCAGAGCTTGACCATTCTTCATCAGCTTATACCAGTCCTCAGCTCTTCCTTTCAGTGATAATGAGAATAACTTCTTCTTAACTTGATCTGTAGTAATACCTGCACACTTGAACAACCCGCATAATTCGTGTATAAAGAGCAAATGATCACCGGGATGGACAGTTCCATCCCCAACATAATAGTTATCCATAACACGATCAATAATTCTTGTAGGTATTTTAAAAACATCATTCTCAGCAGGTGGTGGCTTATCTACTACCTTAGCAGTGGTAGTAGCATTACAAAATAAGAAACTCAGTGAACTATCCATAACAAAAATAAAGCAACTAACAGAAGTAAACAATACTCACAGTAGAAGTTTCCTTTACCAGTTCCACTCTCCAATAGCGCTTCACTCCCCGGCAACGGCGCCAGAAAATAGTCTTGATGACCCACAAGTATAGGGGGTGTATCGCAGTATTTTCGATAAGTAAGAGTGTCGAACCCAACGAGGAGCAGAAGGTGATGGCTAGTGGTATGGATCAGGAATTCTCTACAAATACATAGCAAACGGATTTTTAGGGGTTTTCGATAAAGCAAGGAAACAACGTATGAGTAAATAAAAGACGGTAGGAATAAATGCAGCAAGTGGCCCAATCCTTTATGCGTCAAAGGACAAGCCGGTTGTATTACTTAAGATGAACAAACGTTCTCGAGGACACATGGGAAGACTGTCAAGTGCTTTCGCTTCATATAGCTGATTAATCTTCTCTAGCTTGCTAAGTGTTGTGTGGGTGAACCTGTGCTAATGTACCGCCCCATCAAGGACTAATACATACTTGTGACTTGCAAACATTCGTAAGTACAAGAAAGTAATTAAGGTAGAAACCTAACCACAACTTTAAACTCTAAGACCCTTACGTCCCTTGTGCAATGGTTTCCTAACGGAGGTTCAGGTTTCTGTCACTCCGGCAACCCCTACGATTAGTAGCCAAATACACAATGCATTCCCCTAGGCCCATATTGGTGAAGTGTCATGTAGTCGACGTTCAAATGACACCACTAGAAGAAGTACACCACAACTTAAATAACAATCTATTGAATCTTTCTCAACATAACTCTACTACTAACAACAAGACTTCTCCCATGTCCTCAAGATAAAAACGAACTACTCACAAGACATCATATGGATCATGATCAGAGATGGAATAATGATGTATAACAATCTGAACATAAACAATAATTCAACGGTTCACTCAATAGCATCAACTACAAAGAGTAACCAACACCGGGAAAGTTTCCCTTATGAACTATGCAAGATTCAACCCAATTGTTACAGCAATATGGAGATGGTGATGAGGGTGCTGATGGTGATGATGGTGGTGATGATGATGATGATGATCTCGATGAAGTTCAGCTTGATGGTGGTGTTGATGGCGACGATCTTCCCTTTCCAGGAAGGAATTCCCCCGGCAGAAATCTGTCTGCCAGAGAGTTCTTTCTCTCTCGGTGTTTTCTGTCTCGCAAAGGCGGCGGAATCTTTTTGTGGTCGCTCCCCGAGTCTTAGGGTTTCGGGAGGATGATATACGCTAGAGGGGAGAGGCTAGAGTGAGATAGGGTGGCCACACCACCTCCTGGCGCGGCCTAGGGCTGCCCGCGCCAAGGGGTGGTGTGGGCCCCATGTGGCCCATCTCCACTCCGTCTTCTGGAAAAATAGGATTTTCTGTATATTTTCTCGGATTTTCTGATCTTCGCGAATTTTGCCTCCAAACAGCACCTTTTCCATCAGAATCCTGACTGCAGCGGTCCATGCTCCAAAAGTCATCAACCATGCAAAAACAGATGAAATAACATAAGTATCACCTCTCAATACGAAATATATCAATGAATAATTGTGAATTAAGACATAGAATAGTGATGCAAAATGGACGTATCAGAGACCAATTTCATGGACATATATTTGACATAGTTTATGATAACATGTCCATATTAGGTAGGTTGGTGCATATTGGCATTTTAAAGATTGTTCAACAGAAGCTTCCAAAATTGAAGTTATTTTGAACATTTCAAGTGAGAACAATGGCTTTTGTTGTGAAGCAACTACACGGAATATGGATCAAAATTCCCCCTTCCTGAATTTCACACAAAGTAAAACATATATTTAACGGACAATGCACGAGTTTAATGAATTTTCAAGTTGTCGTGCTGATTTCACCACTTTAACTAGTTTATCCCGGTTTAGCAAAAATGGGTCAATTTTGGACTATGGTCACTAACAGGTGGGCTACGTATATAGTGGTGCCCAAAAGCAGGGTAAATTAGAATTTCTAAAGTTATCCCTCCCCAGCCCTTCCTGTTGTGTAATATGGAGTAGCATCCGCCCTCCGCCGCTGAGACCCTCACCCCTTGGCTGGCAAAACAAACGCTCTCACCACCGCTCCTCATCACCATTGTGCGCGTGATACATTGCAAATGTATCTATAATTTTTGATGTTACATGCTTGGTTTTATCCACTTTCTTGTGTTTTGTTCCAACTTTAGAGTAATTTTTATATGATTTTTTGGACTAACCTATTAACAAGAGCCACAGTGCCAGCTGCTTGTTTTCTGCTGTTTTTGGTTCCAGGAAAGTCAGAAAATGAATATTCTCGGAATTGGACGGGACAAAAGCCAAAGTGCCTATTTTCCGGAAGTCATCAGATGCCAGAGTACAAGACGGAGAGGGGCCAGGGGGCCACCACACCACCTGGCCATGCGGCCCAGCCTGGCCCGCGTCAGGGGGTGGTGAGGCCAGCCCAAGCACACCCTCGGTCTCCCCTTCCGCCTATAAGATGCCCTCGGGACGAAAACCCTAAGTGCCCGATCAAAAATCCACGAAAGAGTCTATAGCCGCCGTCATCTCCATCCCTAGATCGGGAGGGATCTGAAGCTCTTCCCGGCACCCTGCCGGAGAGGGGAATTCACCCTGGAGGCCTTCTTCATCACCATGCAAGCCTCCGGTGTGATGCGTGAGTAGTTCATCCTTGGACTACGGATCCATGTAGTAGCTAGATGGGTGGTTCTCCTCCTTTGTGCTTTCATGTTTAGATCTTCTGAGCTCCATTCATGATCAAGATCATCTATTTGTAATTCTGCATGTTGTGTTTTCGGGGATCCGATGGATATTGAGATGCTATTTCAGATTGATTATTGATTCTATCATGTCTTTGTTATTTGTGATCTTGCATGCTTTCCATTGTTAGTAGCTATCTTGGCCAAGTATATTCTAGCAACTCTAAGAGTTAGTATTTATGCTCGATAGTGGGTTCATGCCTCTGGTAATCTAGGGAAGTGACAGAAATCTCTAAGGTACTAGATGTGTTGTTGCTACTAGGGAGAAAACAACAATCCTTTGTTCATAGAACAATCGTATTGTTTACTTTACACGCAGTTTGTAAAGCAATAATCTGTTGCTTGCAACTTAATACTGGAGGGGGTTCGGATGATAACCTGAAGGTGGATTATTAGCCATAGTGCAGTTGGATGGCGGTCTATGTATAATGTTATAATGCCCAATCGAATCTCAAAGGAGTCAAGATGATTACTATATGCATGTATTGCTTTCTCGATGTTTGTCAATTGCCCCGCTGTAATTTGTTCATCCAGCATGTTTTCTATCTTAAGGAGAGCCACCTCTAGTGAACTATGGATCCTGGTCCTTTTCTTTACATACAATCTACAAACTGTTTACTGCTTTGTGTTTACTTTCTGCAAACTTTTACTTCTTTCCATTCGATACGTTTAATCCTTTGTTTTCCGCAAAACACGGTGAGATCGACAACCTCATCGCAAGTTGGGGACAAAGTTCTATGGTTGTGTTGTGCAGGTCTCAACGTTGCTACTAGCACCGGTAGTGCGCCCTGCCAAATCTCAGCTAGTAACACCTTTGGGGTGTTTCCTTGCTCCTACTGGTTCGATTAAACCTTGGTTTCATAACTATGGGAAACTTGCTGCTGTGCTCATCATACCTTCCTCTTGGGGTTCCCAACGAGCTCTACATCATCATCACTCCAGCATTTTCCTGGCGCCATTATAGAGCCATCAAGCATTTTTCTGGCGCCGTTTCCGGGGAGTCAAGGACATCTTCACAAGGGGAGTCCCTCATAACCAATCTCTTTACTTTGTTATTTTTGTTTTGCTTTGTTTGCTTGTTTTCTTTATCAAAAACACACAAAAAATTAGTTCTACTAGTTTGCGTTCTTTATCAAAAACAAAAAAAAATTAGTTCCTACTATAGTTGTTGGTCTATTATTGCCTTGCTTTATCATGCTTTCTATCAATGGTTGGTTTCTTTGAAACTGAATCTTATTGGCAAGGTGGGTTCACGAAAGAACAAAAATATTATTATAAGGAACACCGCTTGTCACAAAAAGGGAAACACTTATGGGAACAAATTGATAAATTGTATACCATTGCAAAAAACGTGTGCTCTACTTATAATGTTACTTATTGCTTTGATAAATCTTGTTGCTGTAGGAGGTATAAACACCTCCCTTTTCAATGTGAGTATAATGATAATGTTACCATATCTTCTTATGTTAAAGGGAATTATTACTTTTATGATGTGGAACAAATTGAAGAATTTATTGCTTGGAAGGGTGCATCTGAACTTGCTAGTTTGCTTGAAAATACTGATGATTCACCTTATAAATATGAGGTTTATGATATACTTAAATTTTTCTTTGATAATTACAAGTTAGAAAATGCATATATTCTTGAATATCTTAATAGATGCTCTCCACCAATGGAAGAGACTAATGCCTTGCAGGAACCTATGGAAGAAGAAATTGCTGAAACTGGAAGCTCATTGGATGAAAAAGAGGAGGATAGTGATGATCAAGAGGAGGAAGAATGGATCTACCCATCCCTACCTTCTAATGAGAGCAACTCTTTACCCCTTACATTATTTAATTGTCCCCATGCTTACCAAAGGAGGACGAATGTCATGTTCCTGAGGATTCTTTTGAAAATATTTATAATAAAGCTCTAGTGTTTGTAGATCATGAAAAGCATGCTTTATGTGATAGTTATATTGTTGAGTTTATTCATGAGGCTACTGAAAATTATTATGAGAGAGAAAAATATGGTTGTAGAAGTTTTCATGGTAATGAAACACCTCTCTATTTGCTAAAAGTTTTGAAGTTGCTTTTGTTTTATCTACCCATTCTTGTTACTATGTGCTTATTTGATTTATTTTCTTACAATATTCCTATGCATAGGAAGTGGGTTAGACTTAAATGTGTTTTGAATTTGCTTCTTGATGCTCTCTTTTACTTCAATTCATATTTCTTATTTGAGCATCTTCTCAAACTATCATGCCTAACTTAAAGGCGTTAAAGAAAAGTACTTATTGGGAGATAACCCAAAAGTTTTAAATGAGTCTTGAAAGTTATTACCTCTGTAATAACCTCTCCTTATCCTTTTTATTTGCTTTTTGTGCCAAGATTAACCTCTAATGAGATAGAAGTAATGATTGGGAAAGTTGCTGTCCCGAAACAGATTTCTGTGCTTCACCGTAAAAATTCGTGTAAAATCTCTGAACGTCTTTTTGAGGCGTGAATTTTTGTGCTTCTGCCCCAGGTTGTTATCTAACTTTCGTTAGTTCAACACTTTTTTATTTGAGTAACAGAAGGTCTTTAAAAAATTCCGTCTTTGCCTGCTGGTCTGTTTTGACAGATTTCTGCCATTTTCTGCATTTGGTTCTTGTTGGTTCCTTCTTGAGTTCTTTTGGGGAATTGAGCTTTTTGAGGGAAGTGCTACAGTATCTAGTGTTCTAATGGAAGTTTATTTGGTGTTAGAACTGAACCTTAAGACCTTTTATCTTGAGTGCACTAATGTTGCTAATAAAGATTCTGTGAAGTTTTGTATGAAGGAAAATTTACAAGTGTATGGAAGGAATGAGTAATGAGATGAAGGATGGACTAAATCTCAAGCTTGGGGTTGCCACACGTGTCACCCCAAGAAATATCCAAGAAGTACAAGCGTCAAAGCTTGGGGATGCCCAAGGCATTCCCTTCTTCATCAATAAAAATCCCATGTTTCTTCCAAACGCTTCATTTTTATTGTTTCATGCACAATTGTGTTTTTCTTGGAGCGTCTTTTTTTTCGTTTTCGTTTTGGTTTTTCGTTTGCTTTAGTTTGCTTAGTTTTCTGAATAAATTGGTTGGACTCCCTCTTTCATACGTTGGTTTGCAAATAGTTTGGTTTGGTTTGGAAAAGAGTAGGAAAGTTCATGCTTATGTGGTAAAAAGAGCTCGTTTTTGACTGTGGTCTATGCTTTGTCATGCCATGCTTGATATTGTTTTGGCTTTATGCTTAGTATTCTTTGCTGTAGCATGACTTCTTATAAACAATTGAGACTGCTTAATGTGCCTTGGATGAATCATGCGTTGTTTTAGCATATTAAAGCATAGTATAGTGGTATTCTCCTTTGATGCTTTATTTGGGTTGACTTGGCGCATGCTCACACCATGTTATGACTATCTCAAGTCACCATATCCTTTATGATCCTTTATTTTTCAACTTGTAGTATCACTTTATGCTTTGATCAATGATGTTTTGTCGCTCTACATGATTATGGCCATTATTGCTCTCTTAGTTTGTCGCTCCCAGTCTTTTGCTAGCCTCCACAACCAAGTATGAGTTCCACTCATGCATCCAACTCCCTAAACCAAGTTATTCCAAAGAGTCCACCGTACCTACCTACTAGCTTATCCTATTCCAAGTATATTCATGCTTTTGTTTACCTTCCAAATTAAACTTCTTATGAGAAAACTAGTGATTCAAGCTCTCACGAACTTGATGGCACACTTTACTTTTTGCATCTAATAAACTTGAACCATTGGGTCCTTCTTTGTTGCGTATATGCTTGCGCTTTATAAGTTGAAATTAGCAGAACCATGTTTCATGGGGAACGCTTTCAACATTAGACTTGTACTTTGTACCCCGTTGATATCATGTTCTTTTACTTACGGATCCCGGCGGTGTGAAATAAAAGTGGAACTTGTAAGATCATGGAGTTTGTATGTGTGTTAGAGAAACGCCTGGGCCGCTAGCCTAAGCCATGCCTAATCATGGTGGAAACTTGCAGCATCACCATAATGAGCACTCTATGAAGCATCCTCAATAAAAACCTATGCAAATAGCAAATAAAAAGATCGCTGAGATGCTCATTGTCTGCTTGCCTTGTCATTTTGATTATGGGAAAGCTCCCGTATCATGTGCAAGGGGTACCCCGTTGGCGGTTCTTAATGATACACATGTACTTACAATGACAAGAGCTTATTCGTGACTGAAGTTGAGTAGCATGAGGATCGGTCTTCGTAAGTAAGGGGCATGAGATTTCAGTTTATAACTTGTCAAGCATATCCTCTTAGTTGTGTCACTTTAACCTTAATCACCTTAAAGATGCTTATGATAGGGTCAATGAGAGCTGAAAGCTATAAGTACCATAATTTTTGGAAGCCCTTTATGAGACTTGAATCCCTACTTCCTTTTACAAAGGCCTTTCTTCCACCATTACATTGAGTCTCCACCTTCTATCTTTATGCACCTACTTTGAGAGCATAGTGGCCATTCTTAGTTCTATGTGCATTGTCTCAAGACTAGTTGATTGATGCATAACTTGTTATTGCTTGTTTTAAACTATTGTATCTAGTCACTCTTATGAACTTTGAAGGTGTCCTATGCATTTATATTTGCTACTCTATGAGGGACAAGCTGAATACTATTATGCTATGTTTTATTTTTCTGAAACAAACAAACGTCTTGCAAAGCATTGTTATTCATGAATCTTTTGTTTGTGCATTTTCATGTTGCATCATAGTTTCTTTGCTTATTGCTAGAACTTTGTCTTTCATGTTATGATTGAAGTACTATGATCCCAGCTTTGAATGTTTTACAAATACTTTGATCAAATCTTTGATGGTGCATGTCACCTCAAAAATTATTCTTTCTTTTTATCACTTACCTACTCGAGGACGAGCAGGAGTTAAGCTTGGGGATGTTGATACATTGCAAATGTATCTATAATTTTTTATGTTCCATGCTTGGTGTTATCCACTTTCTTGTGTTTTGTTCCAACTTTGGAGTACTTTTCATATGATTTCTTGGACTAACCTATTAACAAGAGCCACAATGACAGCTGTCTGTTTTCTGCTGTTTTTGGTTCCAGGAAAGTCAGAAAATCAATATTCTCGGAATTGGACGGGACAAAAGCCAAAGTGCCTGTTTTTCTGAAAGTCATCAGATGCCAGAGTACGAGACGGAGAGGGCCAGGGGGCCACCACACCACCTGGCCGTGCGGCCCAACCTGGCCCACGCCAGGGGGTGGTGAGGCCAGCCCAGGCACCCTCTCGGTCTCCCCTTCTGCCTATAAGATGCCCTCGGGACGAAAACCCTAAGTGCCCGCTCAAAAATCCACGAAAGAGTCTGTAGCCGTCGTCGTCTGCATCCCTAGATCGGGAGGGATCTGAAGCTCTTCCCGGCACCCTGCCGGAGAGGGGAATTCACCCTGGAGGCCTTCTTCATCACCATGCAAGCCTCCGGTGTGATGTGTTAGTAGTTCATCCTTGGACTACGGATCCATGTAGTAGCTAGATGGCTGGTTCTCCTCCTTTGTGCTTTCATGTTTAGATCTTCTGAGCTCCATTCATGATCAAGATCATCTATTTGTAATTCTGCATGTTGTGTTTTCGGGGATCCGATGGATATTGAGATGCTATTTCAGATTGATTATTGATTCTATCATGTCTTTGTTATTTGTGATCTTGCATGCTTTCCATTGTTAGTAGCTATCTTGGCCAAGTATATTCTAGCAACTCTAAGAGTTAGTATTTATGCTCGATAGTGGGTTCATGCCTCTGGTAATCTAGGGAAGTGACAGAAATCTCTAAGGTACTAGATGTGTTGTTGCTACTAGGGAGAAAACAACAATCCTTTGTTCATAGAACAATCGTATTGTTTACTTTACACGCAGTTCGTAAAGCAATAATCTGTTGCTTGCAACTTAATACTGGAGGGGGTTCGGATGATAACCTGAAGGTGGATTATTAGCCATAGTGCAGTTGGATGGCGGTCTATGTATAATGTTATAATGCCCAATCGAATCTCAAAGGAGTCAAGATGATTACTATATGCATGTATTGCTTTCTCGATGTTTGTCAATTGCCCCGCTGTAATTTGTTCATCCAGCATGTTTTCTATCTTAAGGAGAGCCACCTCTAGTGAACTATGGATCCCGGTCCTTTTCTTTACATACAATCTACAAACTATTTACTGCTTTGTGTTTACTTTCTGCAAACTTTTACTTCTTTCCATTCGATGCGTTTAATCCTTTGTTTTCCGCAAAACACGGTGAGATTGACAACCTCATCGCAAGTTGGGGACAAAGTTCTGTGGTTGTGTTGTGCAGGTCTCAACGTTGCTACTAGCACCGGTAGTGCGCCCTGCCAAATCTCAGCTAGTAACACCTTTGGGGTGTTTCCTTGCTCCTACTGGTTCGATTAAACCTTGGTTTCATAACTAAGGGAAACTTGCTGCTGTGCTCATCATACCTTCCTCTTGGGGTTCCCAACGAGCTCTACATCATCATCACTCCAGCATTTTCCTGGCGCCATTATAGAGCCATCAAGCGTGCAAAGAAGCTTCCTCTACCCGTCATTCTTCTCGAGACACACTGGTGGTCAAGTTGATCCCACGGTAGTCCTTATATCCCTAGCTTGATCTGGTTGGTATTTTATTGCCATTTCACTCGATCTGCCTCCTCAAATATGTAAATCTTTACTCAATCTGCATGAGCATAGTTGATTTTGCGCTTGATCTGTTTTCTGAAATACCTTCGCTGAGTTTTGTCGTCGATATGTTTGCTAAAATGCATATGCACATATAGTTTTTTACTCCATCTATGTGTTTCCTTCCTTTATTTCAACTAAGCACCAATCATGTATGTCATAAATTAAACAGATCGATATATTTTGGATAGAGGTTGCTCCATTAAGTTGTGCTAAACATATTTGTGTTGTTCTAGGATTTATGGATTTTGTTAGAGCTCGTTGTGACAACTTAAAAGTGCATTGCCCCTGCCACACATGTGTTAATTATATGGTGCTTCCTCAAAGTGAAGTGGAAGACCATTTATTTTGTTTTCGGATGCTACACACGTATATTAGATGGGTTATTCATGGTGTACCATATGATCCTCCATATGAACCGGGGAAGCACATCTTTATCATCAAGATCAAATAGGGGAAGCAGATGTTGATCATCCATATCAACTGATAGAGGCAGCTCCTGAGTGTCTGTATCAACTGTGAGAAAGGGAGGAGAAAAAGCACAAGCTGAATGAAACGGGTTTCATTTCTAATACTTCCTCTATGCCAGATGACAAGATATATCTATAAAACGACAAATGTTCAGATTGTGTGTCTTAGATGTTTCTTCATAAATATATTTGTTAATCTACTAATCATAGAAGCAGACAACTGAAGAGTACTTTGATGGTAATGATGATGACTCGTTCATTGATGAGCATGTACCCGAGGTTATGGATCTTTTAGGAGGTAATGGATTGGGTACCCGGCCTCTGGATGGAGTTGATGCAGCGCTGCTGATCATCAGGCGAGTCCTTTTGGTGTTGTCTGGGTAGTCTCATGACCACTAGCCCAACTGCAGAACTTTTGGGGTGCACCTAAGATATCTCTAATATATGTAGATCTATCTCATGATTTGTTTGCTACCTTTTTTACTGTAATATGGAGTTACCTTATGATTTGTAGACCTTTGTTAGTGGAACTGTAATTGGAAACTACTTCGTATATATATGTGTGTGTTTTTCTAGTGGGAAATCCTAGCTTATGCTTTTATCGGTGCTGAAATGCTTTTTTGAGGCATCCAGCGATCGTGCCCTACGCTGCCCACGTGGTGCCTTAACAAAATTTCAGGTAAACGGAGCAACTACGTGCTCCAATGCCCAATTCATCAACCATTATAATATGGAAAATGATGGATCGTTCGGGTCGCTAATCACGCGCGGGATCACGTGCGAGCGATACGTGTGGGTCTTCACATCTCTGCTCCAGGACCCACCACTATCGCCTTATCTCTTCACCATGGTTTTTCCTCCACTCATTTTTTTTCCACCTTCTTCTCTGGCGCTCGCCTGCCCACCTCCGCCTCAACCACCACGCAGCACAGCGGCTGCCTTGCGCCGCCGGCCGCCGCGCCCGTTGATGTCTTCCGCCGCCCTAGATACACGTGTTACCGCCATGGCCATGGGGATCTCGCCCGCCATGCCTTCCGTCATCGGCACACGCTGCTCCTCCGCCGGCGGGCGCCGCCTCCACCACGACCCCCACGAGCTCCCCCCTCCCGCAACGCGGCAGACGGGGCCAGCTGCACCAATGCCACCTTAAATCGTTTTTTAGTCTCCATCATTTACTCCCCCTTATTTTAGTGTACCCCCAGCCCCCTTTGATTCTTTTTCGGCGATGTCGAGGACGAGAGGCTCGCATTTGGCTGGGCCTATTCCCATGTTGCTACCAAGCGATTTTGGGGTTTGCTACCTGAGGTCGATGGTTGGGCTGCAAGAGGCGTCGACGTCTGCTACATGCGGCATCGGAGTTTGCTACATGCGTCAGCAGCGGTGCTACGAGATCCCAGATTTTATTAGGATCCCACAATACCATCAATTATTTTGCTAAAACACTTCTGCATTTTTCTACAATAGTTTTGAGGTTTTGCTACAATTGTGCAAAGTTTTTGCTATGAGGTGTCCGCCGATGTTTGCGGGAGATAGTCCCTGGAGAAATTAGTTTTTTGCTATATTAGAAGAACTTTGTTGCTACAACCGTCTTGTGGTTTTGCTACAACAGTGTCAATTTTTTGCTACAAGGTGTCCGACGAGAGTCCGCAGCGAGTTTTTTTCCGACAATGTCTTCGGCGAAGTCGGTTTTGCTACATTAGCACTTTTTTTTGCTGCATGGTCTCCGACAAGGTCTCCAGCGGGACGTTCTATTTCTGAAACGAACTGTTTTTTTTTTTGCTTCGGAAGCAAAAGCGGGAACATATGTAGCAAAAAGGGTGTTTTGCAGCAAAAGCGGGATTTGGGCGATTTTAGGGACACATGGCAGCAGCGGAAATAGCGCGCGTCTTAAAATATTGGTGTCATTGCAACTTAAGGTTAAATGTACTTAGAGTTAAAAATATCCATATAAGATTAATGAGTTACGCAATTAAAAAAGTTAAAAAAATGATTTTTAAAAAAAATAATAAGATATTCGAAAAAAAACTGATAAAAAAACTAGGCTGAGAGCAAAGCCATCGACGTAGCTAAACGGCTGTTAGCCATCTAGGTGAGGGCCATCTAGCCTATGCCGACGGCAAGAAAGGCTACGCCTATGGGCCAAAACACTGACGGCCAGGTGCCAATAACAGCCGTTGGCGTAGCCTATGGCGACGAAAATCGGGAGCTGGCCGTCCGCGCCTATCTCCTTTCCTGTAGTGACAAGAGATTCAGGGAGAGAATCCGTGCTGTTATATTATAACATCTTCAATGCTAGTTCTCGATGTATTAGTTCTGCTTCAGGGTTCATTTGGTCCAGAAGCAGAGGTGAAATAACAGTAAGTATTTCAGAGTAGAATGCTAAACAAAGACAACTCAACCACTTGATTAGTGCAGCTAGCAGTGCTTCAGGGTTCGTTCGGTAAAGAAACAGCGATGAAATTGAAATAACAGTCTTTCAGACTAGAAATTCTTGCTAGCTAGAACACTGTTTCTAGATTATTCACACAGCGAGGCCATCGATGGCTCCACCGTGCGCCGCGCGCACGTCGACGTCGTAGGGGGAGTAGCACGCCAGCATGGCCCGCAGCACGTCGGCGGTGAGCAGGCTGTCGGATCCGGCGTTGTGCGCGCGTCCGGCGGCGCGGTCGACGCCGAACGCCGCGGCCACCTGGTCCAGCCCGCCGCGCACGCCGAAGTCGGTCTTGGCAATGTGCTTGACGTCGAGCACCCACGGGCCGAAGAGTCTCCCCAGCAGGTTCCGGAAGTCGTCCAGCTTGTCCGGCAGGCGCTTGCCGCGGCGGAGCACCTTGGCCAGGTAGGCGAAGTCGTAGGAGCCGGAGAACGTCACCCATGTCAGTCCCAGCAGAGAGGAGTTTCGGAGGCCGGAGCGCGCGAACTCGAGGGCGAAGTCGCGCGGGTCGATGCCCTGGGCCCTGAGCATGGCGAAGTTCATGCCGTGGGCCTTGAGCATGGCGATGGACGCCGGCGCGTGCGGGTCCACGTCCTCGTTGAAGCCCCGGAAGTTGAACTGCCACACGACGGGGTACGGGCGGCCGTCGGCCCCGACGAGGGTGATCCCGAGCTGCAGCAGCTTCTTGAGCTCGTCGGCGTTGCGGCGCACGAGGGAGTAGGTCTCGTCCGGGCCGCGCAGGTAGCGCGGCGTGGGCGGGTCGTGCACCGTGCCCGGGAACTCCGTGTCGATGCACACCACGGGGTGCGTGGGCAGGAGGGCGCTGATGGCGGACATCTCCTCCGCGAGGTTCCAACACCACACGTCCCGCACCTCGAGCTTCGCCGGCGGCTGCGGAGCGTGGTAGCGGTGGCGATGGGCGGCGGCGGCGGCGAAGGAAAACTGGTCAGGCATGTGCACGGGCACGGGCATGTGGAGCATCATTCCCGGGTCGAGGTAGTAGTGCTGCTGCGGCGGCGGCGGCGGCTGGAGGAGGATCATGCCGCCGTCTCCTGAGAAGATCATGGCCGGTCGAAGTCGAACGGAACCGTCGTGTCGGCTGAAGTACGTCTCGATCGTGCGCGTTTGTTGGGTTGGGGTCATGAGGCGGCGCTGTGGTGCTATTATAGACGGGCGATCGACGGCCGGGTCGGAAACGAACACGAGTCGGTGCCGCGACGGGAAGCAACAATGCGGCGAGTCGAAGTCGGATTGGAACAGCAGCCGCGTCGTCCAAGGCCCTGTGCTTGCCGATCTCGGACACGATCCAGCGAACCAGATTAAACACAGCGTGGAGTCAACAGGAGGTTTCCATTTGAGGATGCAGGTTGCGTGTCGGTTTAGTGTTGGATGGCTTTCGTGTTTAGTTAATAATGAGCCTAGCTTAGGTTTACAGCAACAAAAAGGGGATGTAGCTCAGATGGTAGAGCGCTCGCTTAGCATGCGAGAGGCACGGGGATCGATACCCCGCATCTCCACTCGGCAGCTTTCCCGTCCGTAACAGGATTCGGGGATTCTGTCCTTTTTTTTTTGGCCACTTTTGCAAATGCAAAACCCAAGCAAGCACCATTTCGTCATTTGTCTTGTAATTTTATTTTGCAACTTCCAAGAACCATCAACTGCGGCAGCAAATGCATAATGCAGAAACAGCTTCTCCTCTCAAATGACATATTACTATGCTTACAATCCATGACATAACTTCCAGCCCCAGCTGGATTAACAATAACCAAGAACATAGAATGATAATCACCATCAAACTGTTACTACTACACCATATGTTCCACCCTCCTCGACCCAATCGAAACTATTTCAGTCAAAACATTCAGTGCGGAGAATGCGTCATGAAGAAACAGCATATCGTCCCTCCATGTCACCAGCAATAGTTCCCATGCATCATGCAAATTGCAAAATCTTACTACTAGTAGTACATCATATGTTCTGCCCTGTCCTGTTGGATTAACACCAACCAAA
Source organism: Avena eriantha (assembly GCA_910589775.1). NCBI lineage: Eukaryota > Viridiplantae > Streptophyta > Magnoliopsida > Poales > Poaceae > Avena > Avena eriantha. The sequence continues at coordinate 81,849,328 of OU342744.1, read as the reverse complement.
CGCAGTGCAATGATAATCACAGTTTCCATGCAAAATGTTACTACTAGTCTACTACAGTACATATAGTATGCCCTAGCCTCCACCCAATCAAAATTATCCAGACACCAGTCTCGCCAAATGCAGTATCCACACCAAGTTCATAAATTACAGCATTCCAGCGAAAGAAACTCGTATCTACACAATAGGGTCCTGACTATCTATCAATGAATTCAGTTCATGAAATGTACACGGCTCTCGAGCTCCCTCCCAGTTTCCATGTATCAACCATCAGAGCCTTTCTGGCATCTACTTCAAGGATTTTGAGTACAGACGTGGTCACAGGCGGTACACGGCTACCCATCCATGTTTATTCTGGTCCTCGGCTTGTTATGCATGGTCCGTACGCTCATGCGAGGCTGGTCGGGGGACTCGTGGCTCCCGACGGAGAGGGAGTCAATGTCATCGTTGATGGTGCGGTTGATCATCCGTAACTGTCTGTGCTCCATCCGCTGCTTCCTTTCCTGGGACTCTGCTGCGCCGTTGTTGACGAAGTACACACCGCTGCCATACGTCCTCTCGTGAGGCAGCTTATTCAGCCGATCTCTCAGATCCTCACCATGAGACTGCATGCCAGGTGCGTCGCGAGGGTATCTTGGTTCTCTCGTCCTCCCGATGGACTCCCTTTCTCTCTCTGAACCCGGAGAATATCCTCTATCTCTTGACCTCCCGATGGAGTCCCTCTCTCTCTCGGAACTCGGTGGATATCTTGGCTCCTTCGACCTCCCGATGGGGTCCCTGTCTCTGTCAGAACTCGCGCTAGTCATAGGACTCTGCGGATGCTGTGGAGGTTGGTCCCCAAGAATGCCACCCCAGCTTGGTTTTCCAGCAGATGATCTTCCTTTAGATTTCCTGCTTCTGGATGTTCTGCTGCCAGGAGTCCCGTTTGGTACGTCAAGCTGCTTCCCCTTGCCATCATCTGAGGATCTGCTAGTCCCTTCTGGAGCTGCTCTGCTAGATTCTGGTGGAGCTGCTTCGAGAGGAGTAAGGTTCAGCAGTTCCGGATCATCCTTGAAACTGAATGGACGCTTTGCTGGATCCATCTTTCTGAAGGTGATAGATATCCTGCGCATCAGAGTACCCAATGTCACAGAGGTGAATGAACCAAGTTCACAAAAATAGCACAATATACAATTATAACCTTTTGGATGGTACTGCTGGAACGCAATGCTTTGCAACATCAGCGCCATTGCCATTTATGATAAGCACAGACCTGTGAATGTTCACATTTAGTGTTTTGCAAAGGAACAGAAGATTTGCAGCATAAAACTAGAGAGATCACTGCACAAATTGCGTAAGATTCATGGCAACCAGGTGAGCAAAACAAAGACAAAAATAACAGATCGCAGAAAATAGCTCATCTTAGCGCAAACTTGAAAGAACGACTTCAGGTCAAAAGCTAACAAGTTTAGCACATCAATGTGACATGCACAAAGCAATATCATTTGCAAGTATCAAATGGGACATTGCTTAATCTTGGTATTCATATGATAGCAGGCCTTCAAAAACGTCAATAAATATAATCAATTTGAAACTATCCACGCATAGATTAGTCAAGTACAAGTGTGCAACTATGACAAGATTTCATGCAGCAAGCAATATCATTTGCAGTAAGAAAATGAGAAAGTCTTTGAATCCATATGATGTCAACATTTTGAAATCGACTCAATGCAAAACTATTCATATGCTAGATAACCAAGTGCAACTACTACATAGTACAAAAAAGGGTGAATAGCACATAATATCCATAAGCGTAAAGGAAATTGAGAGAAGATAACCAACATACCCAACAGGTAGAGGAATTGCAAATGAGCCTGTAAATTCTCCAGGACCAGCGATTTTCAGACTAGACCCAAAAAGTATGTTGCATTCACTGAGGAATGAAACAGTACAGAATGGCCGAACAAAATCATGGCTGTCTATATGTGGTGGGATGCAATCTCCAGGCTCATACATATTGACAATGCAACTGTCCGGCACACAATCTGGAGGCAAAATACGCCACCTAACCAATCTCTTGATCATGACCTTAAATAGTTCAGGGATCGGATCAGAAACAAAAGTTCGAATGATGCCTGGTGGATTTCCATTCTTGTCCTGCCATTAGAAATTTCAACTTGAGATACATTTACGGATAGGCTTCACTAATGCTGAATTGTACCTACAACAAGATGGAACTAAGAATAAGGTAAGTACCGTAGCATAGTTATAACAGCATCCAAATTGGATTGTTACCCGCCCTTTACCACGCATCCATTTCTCAGGTTCTGTATATGTCCGATCTGGCAAAGGGGAAAAAATTTGGGCTCAGGTTTAGCAATACAAAGTACAAAAGCTAAAGGAGGAAATGCAGTTAAGAGTTTGAGAACATGTAATACTAACAACTGAAATATAAATGAAGAAACTAATATTACTAGCATTGCATTAGATAAATATGAAAACGTGTTTTAAAAAATCACTTAACATTCAGGCACCAGATTTTTGTTCTTAGAAGTTGCTTTCTTTAAATCAAGTGGAAACTGCACTAATGAAACTGGATAACCTCAAATAAGATATCACTGCCATTAGTAATAAAATGGTTTTGAGAACCGAGCAGCGCTCAGTTGTGACTAGAGCAGACACCTATGAGCTCGCCCACCCAGGCGCAGCCTCTGCGGGTCACTTCTACCTAACAACAGTCACTTCTACCTAAGAACAAAGCAGCGCTCAGTTAAGGGAGGGAACTTACCCCTTTAACGACGACTGTTTTAGTAAGAAAATGGGGAAATATTAAGGTAAATCAGGAAAAGTTGCATTCACAACATTCCTGTCAGTCCTGGTTGCATGTTATACGTTATAAGGTTAATGCCCTCCAAGGCATGTGCAGGTGAGTTACAATGGTATCAACTTCGGTATAGAAGCAGGGGCAAATTAGGTGCACTAGCACCTTGAGGTGTACTAGTGCACTAGGCTATGGGAGATTCTAGTACAGCTCATGACCGTAGATGACATAGAAAGGGCATAAGTGCTTCAAAGAACAGGTCATACTAGAGTGAATTACAACGAAGTAACTAGGAGAACAGTCAATTCTAAAATAGTACAACTTAATTTGTTTTTAAAATAGAAGGGAAGTAGATTTAAAGGCCACAATAATCAGTGGTAGAACAACCCAAAAAATGTGTTTTTTGTTAGAAAGGAAAGTAGTGAAGAGAACCATTCTGCTTCTGCATACCATTGTTACTTCTACTTCGTTATTCATGCTTTAAGTTAAAGTATCATTAGTCATATATGAGCATAGAAACAATGGAGCCAAAAACCATGATGGATAATACTACAACGAGCAGAAACACGCTAAAATTTATGTGAATGGAGACATCAATGTATTGGAAGTATGTTGGATTGATTTGCAAATTAATATCACTGGGTTTCTCCATAATAAACAGGACTCTAGGAGATACTTCCAGTTCTCTAGAGTTGGCATTGTATGATAATATGCAAGTTTTGGTATGACTGGTTCCTACAACGAAGGCACAGATAAAACTTACCAAATACAAATTTGTATACCTCAACTTTGATTGTTTATAATCACCAAAGCTGAATCTGCTAGTTTTCATAGGTTGGTCTAGCAACTACCAAGTAACTAACACAAAATTTTCCAACTTTGGGTTAAGATCACACATACAGTATAACATAAACGTAAATCTGAAGGTTCTAGTCATTCTCTGGACTAGCTTTCTTGACATGAAGGAAAGACTTCTACACGACTTAACTACTGTCTCTGTATAGACCTTCCTAAGTGGCCTAAAATCTAAACAAGTCACATAGTCCACACTCAACTTAAAGCAAAGCACACGCATCCATAGAGCAAATTCCATACTCTGGGTAACACAGCCTTAGCAGCAGTCATGTCACTGAAGCACACAACAGCTCCAAATGCTCACCTTTACTCAACCCCTAGAAGCAAACATTTTTCTGGATTCTAACAAATAGACATGCAGTCTAGTATATATGAAACTCAAAACACAGCATGACTAGAACCAGTATGTAATTTGAGTGTAGTAGGCCTCACCTCCAAGCTCCCCACGCTTGCCCCTCTCCTGCAGGGCGTACACGCATTCAACGATGCGCCGCTGCTCGGCGGCACTGAACACGCCGGCGTGGAGCTCTAGGCCTGCCAGGATGTTCACAAGCCGGCCCCTGACCCTCTCGAAGCATATGAAATCATCCTTCCGCACCACGTTCCGGAAGCGATGCAGCTCCCGCTGCTCCCTCGACAGCTTCGCCTTTGGCCTCCCCGCCTCGCCGACCTCTTCCCCATCGTCCGCGGCCATGGCAGCCGCGTCCTCCTCCGCCGCAGCGGCGAGCTCGTCCTCCTGGGCCATGTCCGCCCACGACATCCGCGGATGCTCCGCTGGCTGCTGCTGGTGCTGAGGCGGCAGCGGCGGCGGCGGCGGAGGCGGATCCGAGTCCCACCCGCTGGCCTCGAACGGCAGATGCTGCGGAGTAGCCGGATCCAAGTCCCACCCCGAGGGCTCAATCCGGTCGACCCGCGGCTCCGGCTGCGGCGGCGGCGGCGCCGGTGATTCGTCCGCTGCAAGAAAGTTGGGTGAGGGGGAATGCAAGACGCGGGCACCAAGAAACCCTAGATAAGGCCGTCCATGGCCCAAGAATTCTTCTTCCCCAGCGGCGGTTTACCTCGAGGGAGGAGGGAGTGGACGCGGCCGCGGAGGGAGTCGACGCAGGAGGGGCAGAGCCCAGCGGAGAGGAAGGGGAGCCACGTGGTGAGGAACTCCCCGGCGATGGCGAGCTCGTCGGCGTCGTACTGGCCCCGCACGAGCGCCATCGGGTCGTCGTCGGCAGCGGCGGCGGCCATGGATAACGGCGGTGGTTGGCAGCGGCGCTGCCCCTCTCTCTCTCTCTCTGTCGCTGGCGCGTGGGGCCACAGCCTTGTCACTCTCCGCCTCGGTTCCGCCGCGGCCTTTCACCCTCTTTTGGGGAGGTTTTGGTCGCTGTTCCGACGCGGAGACTCTTCCGGATAACTTGCGAGGTCGCTGTACGAAGCCAAACAAAACCTACAGCCGGGCTGGGTTAGGTACAGCTGCGACGATCCTGGCCGTTCGTTAGGCCATCGGATGGTCAGGATCGGAAGCTAAGGACAGATGAGATGATGATGATGATAATTTAAGTAGGGGCGTGCCTGGAGCTCAGGCGACTGAGATTTAGCAGTCGTCTGACGTCAGCCGTGTTGATCGTGAGTGAATACCAGTACGTACTGATCCTAACAAGTATAATACGTGTTGTATCCTGTTAAAAGCCTCGTAAAAAAAATGTATCCTGTTAAAAGGCGGTCCGACAACTACATAGAACTACAACTGCCCCGTAGTTTCTTGCCTTGTTAGGCCTGGTGGTCTATGGACCTTTTGCATTATTACTTTTAATGTAAGATTTGCCAGCAGCTTTTTACTTATCCGGCAAGATACGCTAGAAAAAGAAGCTATCGGCGAGAGATACAATATGCTACTCCCTCCGACTAGTTGACTTGGATTTGACTAGATTCGGATGTGTGGAGACACATCCGAATCTAGTATGGGTCGGAAGGAGTAAAAAAAACTCCAATTACAACCTTAGTGTAACTGAAAAAATCTTATTTTGCAACTAAAAAAAATCCTAGTTACAACCAACCTACAACAAATTTCAAAAAATACATATTTGATAAAAATATTTACAAAACATCAGAATATCGAATGAATTTTCAGTGCCCTCTAGCCGCTCCACAGGACAACATGCTTTCGTCCACGCTATATTAATATAGTAAACACACGTACAGTACAAGAGATCGGAACCGAAGAAGTGCTGGGGCAACAATAAACAACATGCCGAAATGAAAATAAACGAAAATAGTGGCAATTGCAATCAACTTGCAACTGGCTCATTGGAAGATCATAGTGGCTCTCGCCAGGGGCTCAGACAACTGGCGCTCGACAAGGCCCCCCGACGGAGCTCAATTACAAGCAAGTTTGAAAGTTGCAATCAAGTTTGATAGGTGCTCAGTTGCAATCAAGTTGCAACTAGTTTCGAATTTCAAAACACTATTTGATAGAGGTGCTCTATTGCAATCAAGTTGCAACTAGCTTCGAATTTCAAAACACTATTTGATAGAGGTGCTCTATTGCAATCAAGTTGCAACTAGCTTCGAATTTCAAAACACTATTTGATAGAGGTGCTCTATTGCAAGCAAGTTGCAACTGCCCCCGGCGGGGCTCAGTTACAAGCAAGTTGCGACTGGTCCCGTGGAGCTCAGTTACAAGCAAGTTGCAACCAATAGGATCCCCTGGTTGCAATCAAGTTGCAACTAGCCCCCGGTGGAACTCAGTTACAAGAAAGTTGCAAACTAGCCCTCGGCGGAGCTTAGTTACAATCAAGTTGCAAATCGATGGGGTCCCCTAGTTACAATCAGGTTGAAATTGGCTCTTGGTGGGGCCCCAGTTACAAGCAAGTTGCAAAACTAGCCCCCCAGTGGAGCTCAGTTACAATCAAGGTGCAACTGGTCACCCTGGCGGAGCTCAGTTACAAGAAAGTTGCAACTAATGGGGTCCCCCGGTTGCAATCAAGTTGCAATTGCCCCTGGCGGGGCTCAGTTACAAGCAAGTTGCAACTGGCCCCTTGGCGGAGCTCAATTACAATCTCTTTCAAATCGATGGGGTCCCCCCGGTTGCAATCAAGTTGGAACTAGCTCTCGGCGGGGGCCCAGTTACAAGCAAGTTGCAAACTGGCCCCCAGCGGAGCTCAGTTACAAGCAAGTTGCCCCCAGCAGGGCTCAATTACAAGCAAGTTGCAACTAGCTCCCAGCGGAATTTAGTTACAATGAAGTTGGAAAATCGATGGGGTCCTGCCGGTTGCCATCAAGTTGAAACTGGCTACTGGCTCTCGGCGGCGCCCCGGTTGCAATCAAGTTGAAACTGGCTCTTGGCGGGGCCCTAGTTACAAGCAAGTTGCAACTGGCCCTAGTGAAGCTCAGTTACAATCAAGTTGCAAAAAATCGATGGTTGTAATCAAGTTGAAATTGGCTCTCGGTGGGGCCCTAGTTACAAGCAAGTTGCAACTGGCCCCCAGCGGAGCTCAGTTACAATCAAGTTGCAAAATCGATGGGGTCCTCCCCGGTTGTAATCAAGTTGAAACTGGCTCTTGGCGGAGCCCCAGTTACAAGCAAGTTACAAATGACCCTCGACGGAGGTTTAGTTACAAGCAAGTTGCAACTAGCCCCCAGCGGAGCTCAGTTACAGTCAAGTTGCAAAATCGATGGGTCCTCCCGGTTGCAATCAAGTTGAAACTGGCTCACGAAGGGGCCTCAATTATAAGCAAGTTGCAACTGGCCCCCGGCGGGGCTCAGTTATAAGTAAGTTGCAACTTTCCCGTAGCGGAGCTCAGTTACAATCAAGTTGCAAAATCGATGGGCCCCCGGTTGCAATCAAGTTGAAACTGGCTCTCGACAGGGCCCCAGTTACAAGCAAGTTGCAATACAATCAAGTTGTAAAATGGATGGGGTCCCCCCGGTTGCAATCAAGTTGAAACTGGCTCTCGACGGGCCCCAGTTACAAGCAAGTTGTAACTGGTCCCCGATGGGGCTCAGATACAAGCAAGTTGCAACTTATTATTGTTTTGAAGGCTTAGTTGCAATAAAATGCAAATTAATTTAAGTTAGAAAAGGCAACTTAGAAAAGCGTCCCTTAGAAAAGGCAATGTGAAATGCTACTACCCCCCCCCCCCAACGGATCCATTTTATCTTCAAGTTGCAAAATGGCTCGTCGACGGGTCCACAGTTGCAATCTAGTCGCAACTGACCCCTTGATGGTTAAGCGAGTTGCAACTAGGCCCCGACAGGAGCTCAGTTACAATCAAGTTATAATTGGCCCGCAGGCCTGCCGACGGGACCCCCGATTGCAATCAAGTTGAAACTAGCTCCCTTAGCGGGGCCCCAGTTACAAGCGAGTTGCAACTAGGCCCCGACGGGAGCTCAGTTATAAAGCAAGTTGCAACTGGTCCCTTGGTGGGGCCCCAGTTAGAAGCAAGTTGAAACTAGGACCCTACGGCGAGAGCTCAGTTATTGCAACTGGGCCCATGTTGGGGGGATACCCCCGGGTAGGGTCACGCCGGGGTATAAAGACCGAGTTAGCCGAGGTTCGGCAAGGCCAAAGCAGATGCTGGCCGGGTCACCTCAAGGCAGGCCGAGTCACGGGGTAATCCGGACCTGGGGGCGTTCACCTAACTAGGTCTCATCCGACTTAAGCAGTAAGTCGGAAGTGTATGTCTAACCTGTATGCAGGAAAAGGGTGTGGCCGGATGAACCATCGCTCGGGTCGCAGTAACCTTCTAGGAGAAGGAAGGAATCTCGTTGGTCAAAAGGAGCCCCGGTACGCACTGCCTGAGCGAAGCGAGCAAGGACTGGACCACCGGGGCGTGGCCGACAAGCGTGACGACGCCCGTGTCAGCTGACAAACTAAAGCGTAGCTGACGAGGGGCGTGGCTCACGTAGCTAAAGCATAGCTGACGAGGGGGAAAAAGCACCCCGGTCGGTTTGCCACTTTGGGAGGAGGCATATTCTTAGGAATATGCCTCCACATATGCCCTAGGCAGGAACCGAGCCTCCTCTATAAAAGGGGGGCTAGGGCTTCTGTAGGGGGGGTTGATTTCTCGACGATTCAGTTTTGGGCTAGGGTTTCAGGTGTGATCTGTGGGTGAGAGTAAGAGAGCTCTTTCTTCCTCCTCTCGCCAATACAGCTCTAGGAGCACTTGTAACCTTGGAAGCAAATCAATACAAGCTCTTGTGTGGAGAATCACTTCACTATCCCTCCCTGGATTCCCCTAGCGAGTATTAGTCCCCACCTTTAGCCTATACATGGCATCTGCCGTGACACCACCATGACAGTTGGCGCCCACCGTGGGGCTAGCGGCGCTAGCAGGGGTCAAGATCCGGACGGGAAACTTCATCGTCACTGGAGAGCGCATCGTCTCCGGGCTCGACCAGCGCTTTGAAGCGTGGGACTTTTTCAGCGACAACGCAGGCTGCTTCGGCACGCGCCCTCTCCCGCGCAACGGCGTTTTCCTCAAGCTCGGCACACACAAGGTCTACGTCGCGGTGGACGTGTCAGGCGTTCATCCGCGCCACGTTGTCGAAGCAGGCGAACCGCCCCTCACTGCGGCTCGCGGGGGACGTACCGCTCGTTCCCCGGACCGTGCGGAGGTAATGATGACAGCGCCGGGAGCGGTTACGAGCAAGGATCCAGCACCAGATCCGGAGGTGACACCCAAGGCAACAAGGAAAGGTAGGGGTCCTCTTCTAGAGAGGCCGGAGAACGTGCTGAGAGAGGCAATAGATAGCCTGGCAAAACCTGTAGTAGCAGCGATAGATCCGGCTCACGCACAGGCCGAGCTAGAAGAAACTCGGCAGAAAATACTTGAGGGCGCAAAGAAAATAGCCGAGGCCTAGCGGTCGTTGAACATGACGCTGCGTGAGTACGCAAAGGCGAACAAAGTTGATGCTGTAAAAGTTAAAGGGAGGAATCTCATGAGCGAAATGAACAGAGAAGGTGATGTCGAAATCGAGGAATCAGAAAACTGTTTTTCTGTGGGGCTGCCGAGGTATAGTACACCGGCCAAGAACCTCAGAGCGGCGGATGCGGCTGCATCCGAGTTAGAGGGATTGACGGGTGAAGCCCGGCAAAAGCAGCAAAACCGGGTTAACGAGCTGGTTCGGATTGCGAACAGGCAAAACGAGGAACTGCTCAGGACAAACCCGGAGAGAGCTGGGGCCTCCAAGATCGTCCATTCGGCGATGGATAACCCGGAGAAATCCGCAGGAGCTGCATTGTCCCCTCATGGCGATCCAAGGAGAGAGGAGGTGGTAACCTCAGCCAGACGGAACATGCCGAGGCAAGAGCACAGTGCCGGCCGAGGTATGCAACAGAAAGGTGCGCCGCAGGAACGAAACCGGTATAACGACGGTGATTCGGAGATGGCAAATGCGGGATAATCCGAGACCGGACTATCATGTGATAGGTTCGAGACTAGGAAGCAGGGATTTGATGCCGGACGATGCAAGGTTGAAACTGGATCGACTATATAGGTCAGAACAGATAGAATGTCAGGGTCCACCGGGTCCAGCATGTTTTGGACCCCGGATCATGAAAGAGCCACCAGTCCCGAACTTTCAATTGCCCAGGGGGACCAAGACCTATGACGGTAGTACCAAGCCAGAGGATTGGCTGATAAACTATGCTACTGCTGTAAAAATTGCCACAGGCAACCTGAGATGGGCCGTACGATATGTACCCCAGATGTTGGAAGGCCCGGCAAGGGTGTGGTTGAACAACTTGCCGCCAGGAAGCATCAACTGCTGGATTGATTTCGAGGAAATGTTCATCAGCAATTTTTCGAGTACGTATCAAAGGCCAAATAGGCCACAAACCCTAGCTATGTGCAAACAACGACCCAATGAGACGGACCGGGAGTTCTTGACCTGGTGGTGTATCGTGAGAAATTCGTGTGAGGGTGTGATAGAATCACAGGCCATAGCATGGTTTGCACAGGGGTGCAGGTATGGAAGCGAGTTATGGATGAAGTTGCAACGGAAAATGCCGGCAACATTGTCAGAGATGATCCGGATCGCATATTCGTATGCATTGGGTGACCCGACCCAACCGAGGCTCGCCTCAAACGAGTCAAGCGATGAGTACTATCAGAGGGATGGATCCGGATCGTCCTGGAGAAATGATTACAAAGGAAAAAAGGAGAGATGATCGACCGGACCATCGGTACGGTTCACACCAAGTAGCGGCCGTGAGTCAAGATCAACCCGGAGCAGGGGGTAGTCAGCGCCAGAAAACTGGAGTTCAGTGGACCCCAAGGAACGATGGGAAGAAAACTTGGACACCGGAGCAAAAGAAGCAATGGCAAGAAAGGAAAGACCGTCCAAGGTATACTTACGAGTCGATGTTGGACCAGCCGTGTAAGTTTCACACGCCAAATCCGAACAGCCCAGCGGGTCATACGACGAGGCAATGCGAGTGGATGCGCAAGATCGAGCAAGGTGGTTCGGGGAATGCTCAGGCACCCCGGAACGATCAGCCTCGGCAAGAATTACCCCGGCAGCAATTGCTCTCCGGAGCGAACACGCAACAGCTAATGTTACCTCCCCCTCCGCCGAGGTATGATAACAATGAAAGAAGGGATGCAGTGCATCAAGTAGAAAATCAGCAGCAGGCGGATCAGAGGCACCCCGGAAATGAGGGGAGAAACGAGTACAAGGAGCATCACCAGAGCTACTGTGTATTTACCATAGAAGAAACTGATAGAAAAAGCTTGTAGCGTAGACATATGGAGGTGAATGCGGTAATGCTGGCGGTGACGAGGTACATGCCTTGGTCTGATCAGGAAATCACTTGGAGCATTAGGGATCATCCCAAGCTCATGCCGAGCCCTGGTTCGTATGCGTTGGTGCTAGATCCTACATTCATTGGGCCTAACATTAACGTGAGATTCTCAAACATACTGATCGACAACGGCAGTAGCATAAACATCATGTACGCGGACACAATGCGCAAGTTGGGTATCTCGGAGAACATGCTCCAGGCCACGAGGACAACTTTCCATGGCATTGTGCCCGGCATCTCTTGCGAGCCCATAGGCAAGGTCCGGGTCGACGTCTTGTTCGGCACAAGGGACAATTGCCGAACTGAAAATCTGGAGTTCGAAGTAGTGAACTTGGAAAGCGCGTATCACGCGTTGCTCGGAAGGCCAGCGCTGAACAAGTTCATGACAAGTTGTCATATAAGCTATTTGAAAATGAAATTGCCCGGACCAAACAGAGTAATTACGATTGCTGGGGACTTTCGACGTTCCATGGAGTGTGCGTCGGCCGGATCAAACTTAGCCGAGTCACCTGTGATCGCGCAGGAAAAAAGGAAAATTCAAGAGGTGGCAGCGTTGGCTCAGTCCGCGCAACAGTGTATGCAGGCGCTGAGTAACCCGCATGGAACTGTCTCCTTCCAGGCCGTGAAAGATACCAAGAAGGTCCCTATTGATGACATGTTCCCAGAGCGCACCGTAACAATTGGTGCCGGGCTAAGTGATAAATAGGAAAGCGAGCTCGTCAGCTTCCTCCGTGAGAATCGGGACATTTTTGCTTGGTCCACATAGGACTTGCAAGGTGTTCCGAGGGAGTTGGCCGAGCACTCTTTAAATGTGAGACCCGGAGCTAAGCCGGTGAAGCAACCTCTCCGCCGCTTCGCCGAAGATAGGAGAAAAGTCATTGGGGATGAGATAGCTCGGTTGCTAGCTGCATGATTTATCATGGAAGTTCTTTACCCGGATTGGTTGTCTAATCCAGTGCTGGTGGAAAAGAAGAAAGATGATCCGAACGTGGCAGTGGTTTGGCGCATGTGTATCGACTACACGAACCTGAACAAGGCGTGTCCGAAAGATCCATTTCCACTGCCAAGAATAGATCAGGTCATAGACTCAACTACGGGATGTGAACTGTTGTCATTCATCGATGCTTACTCCGGTTTCCACCAGATACCTTTGAATCCGGATGATCAAATAAAGACTGCATTTATTACCCCGTATGGGGCTTATTGCTATCGCACCATGCCATTTGGTTTACGTAATGCAGGTGCAACGTACCAGAGATGTATGCAAAAATGTTTGCATGACCAAATAGGTCGAAATGTACAGGTATACGTGGATGATGTGGTTATCAAGACCAAGGAAAGCAAAACGCTCCTTGACGATATCAGGCAAACATTCGCAAACCTAAGGAGGTTCCGGATGAAACTTAATCCGGAAAAATGCACCTTCGGTGTCCCGGCTGGAAAATTGCTCGGCTTTCTGGTTTCCACCCGAGGTATCGAAGTTAATCCAACCAAGATCCAAGCCATCGAATGAATGGAGCTGCCGAAGTGTCTTAACGATGTCCAGAAGTTTACAGGTTGCCTGGCCTCGTTAAGTCGGTTTGTATGTCGGTTAGGAGAAAAGGCATTGCCTCTCTATCAACTCATGAAAAAGTCGGATAAGTTCATTTGGACGCTGCAGGCGGATGAGGCAATTACCCACCTAAAGAAAATGTTAGCCACGGCGCCAGTGCTAGCCTCCCTACTATCAAAAGAGCCAATGTTGCTCTATATAGCCGCAACCAACCGAGTTGTAAGTGCAGTGATAGTGGTGGAGTGTGATGAGGAAGGAAAGTCAGTCCAAAGGCCGGTGTATTATTTGAGTGAAGTGTTGTCAACCTCAAAGCAGAACTACCCACACTATCAAAAAGTGGCGTATGGCGTGTACATGGCCGCCAAAAAATTGAAGCATTACTTTTAAGAGCATCCCATCCGGGTCATATGTGAGGCCCCTATATCCGAGATAATGAGTAACAAGGATGCAAGCGGCAGAATTGCAAAATGGGCAATTGAGCTAGCTCCTTATGCCCCGCAGTATGACCGGAGAGAAGCCGTAAAGTCTCAGGCTGTGGCGGACTTTTTCGTGGACTGGGCCGAGGTACAGTACGAACCATCACCTCCAGATCCGAACTATTGGCGGATGCACTTTGACGGATCAAAAACCAAAACCGGGCTAGGTGCCGGAGTCGTACTCACGTCGCCAAAGAAGGACCAGCTGAAATACGTGCTGAGTATGAAGCACTTGTGCATGGGCTCAAGGTAGCAAAGGAAATTGGTATACATCGGATTATATGCTTTGGCGACTCGGATTTAGTGGTGCAGCAAGTGTCCGGAGTATGGGACGCTCTTGATCCAAACATGGCACTATACAGATTCCACGTGCAGAAGATTTCTGGTTACTTTGAGGGATGCGAATTTCATCACATACCCCGGGTGGAAAATGAGGCTGCCGACATGCTGTCAAAGCTCGGGTCAACCAGACAAGCAATTCCACCGGGTGTAGCATTAGAGCACCTCAAGAAGCCATCCATCAGGCCATCCCCGGAATCCGAGTCCATCTACGTCCCGGAGGACACAGAGTCCAGAGCAGCGCCCATGGACATTGACACGGGGAGTGGTGCGCAAAACCTGGGGACTGCTCCGCAAAACCCGGGGACTGCTCAGCGTAGTCCGGTTGAAGTTATGCCGGTGGATCATATGGAGATAGACGAGGACGTCTTCCCCGTGCGGCAAATACCGGCTTGGGCACTGCCTATATTTCAATTCCTGAAAGATGGAACGTTACCCACTGAGGAGGTATTGTCCAGGCAAACACAGAGGAGGGCAAAGGCTTACACGATCATCAATTCTGAGTTATACAAAAGAAGTGTGACCAATGTCCTCCAGCGATGTGTTGACCCGGACGAAGGGCTTGAAATCATCCGAGATATACATCAGGGGGAGTGCGGGCATCACGCCTCATCCCGAGCCTTGGTAGCCAAAGCTTTTCGACACGGATTCTACTGGCCAAACGCCTTAGAACAAGCAGAAGATCTGGTGAGAAAATGTAATGGTTGTCAGAGGTACGCCACAAAGACGCATATGCCAATGTCGACCATCCCAATCCTTGGCCATTTGCCGTATGGTGCCTGGATATGGTGGGCCCGTTCAAACCAGCAAGAGGAAACATGACTCACATTTTGGTGATGGTGGACAAGTTTACGAAGTGGATCGAGGTAAAGCCTATAAGAAAATGTGATGGAGCTATGGCCGTAACGTTCCTCAAAGATAGCATCTTGAGGTACGGTTATCCACACAGTATCATAACTGATAATGGCACAAATTTTGCGGAAGGAGCATTTGCTCGTTTCTGCCGGGATAAGAGGATCCGACTTGATGTAGCTTCGGTAGCCCACCCGCATCAAACGGGCAAGTGGAAAGATCCAACGGATTAGTATTATCCGGGATAAAACCCTGGCTCATTGAGCCGCTGCAAAGATCAGCGGGGTGCTGGATAGAAGAACTACCAGTGGTACTGTGGAGTTTAAGAACAACTCCGAATCGATCAACAGGCTATACGCCGTTTTTTCTGGTATATGGGGCAGAAGTTGTATTACCAGCCGACATAGAGCATGATTCGCCTAGAGTCACCCAATACACAGAGGCCGAAGTGCAGGAAGCCCAGCAAAATGATATTGATCTGCTGGAAGAAGCGAGAGAACTGGCATTGTCCAGATCCGCCATATATCAGCAAAATCTCCGACGCTATCATAGCCGGAAAGTGTGCCCCCGGGTCTTCCGGGAAGGCGATCTGGTGCTCTGGTTGGTACAGCGTACTACTGGAATGCATAAATTATCCCCCCCCATGGGAAGGGCCATTCATCGTGAGCAAAGCATTGCACAATGATTCTTATTATCTTATAGATGCAAAGCCACAGGAAAAGAACAAGGCGGACAGGTCCGGCGAGGAATCTAAACGTCCATGGAATGTAGCTCTCCTTCGTCCTTTCTACACTTAGCGAAGAAGTGTATGTATACGGGTTATCTCATATGTCGGTATGTACGTCGGCAATGAATTTATCAATAAAATGTTGGCACCTCGAGCAGTAACTCGGGGACTGCCTTAATAATATTTGTTGTCTTTTGTTATTTGTGCATCGGCTGGAATAGGTTATTCTACTTAGCTCGGATTAGTAGTGTGTGAGCACCAAAAACCCAACTCTTCGACTTGCTGCTGTCCAACAAGAATTGGCTTCATGGCAAGCAAGAGAACAAGTTTGGAATTGCGTAGCACATGAAAAACGACTAAGGAAAAGAATTTATTCGAGCCGACGTTTATTTTCCGGACTAATCCCGTATTTATTTTCGAGCTAAGTCTAAAAGTTTCTCAGTATTGTTAAGACAATTTTTTAGGCTCGGATTCGTAAGTTGTAAAACCGAATCAAGGTAGACACGACCCGAGCCAAAGATTGAACGAACAAGAAAAAGAAACTTGGGGACTACGCCCACGTTAATCTGGCATAAGTACTCAGTAGCAAAATATCGCATGTATTTGGAATACAATTCCACTCGGCATACCGGGGATCTCACGAATTTTCAAGTGTTTTTACTTAGGAGCAGCAGGACGGAGTTCGGCATCATCATCGCCCTCTTCGATATCTGAGGCTGTGTCCTCCTCCGATTCACCCGAGTCATCTTCGCCTGCGGCTTCCAGGAAGCTCGGACCCTCAGTCCATTCATGAATGGGGGCATATTCAATGACGCTGTGGGCGCAAGCCTGGTGCCGAGCTACCCACTCCGGATCATCTGTCCATTTGGACCCGGTGCGCAGCCGTGTGAGGAGGCTGAGGTCTATCTTTTCGTACCACGTCAAAACATGGTGAAGGACGGTATTGGCAGCAGCACGGCCAGCGGATTCTCGCCAGAGGTCGAGCTGGGTCTCAACTTCTGAAAGCTTTTCAGCGAGATGCGTGATTCTCTCTGGAGCGTCATCGGCAGACCAGAAGGCGTGGAAGATCCGGACTAAAACATCGAGGAGGTCCCGGCCGTAGTTCTTGATAATTTCCACGCGAGATGACAGGCTGACCAACAGGTCCTCCGTGTCATAGGGAATGGACTCACCCTCAGCAGTGACCGGAGTACCTCTCTCTCGGCGGAAATTAGCAACAGCAGCTCGTGCAATGGCCGTACCCTCTAGAAAGTGGCCTGGGAGACAAGGCAAAGGACAAAGTTGAGAAAATAGGACATGAGACGTAACCCGGAGAAGTAAGGTGGACAAAGGAAGAGAAGTTACGAGAGATATGACTATGAATCCGGGTCAGCTCCTTGATGCAAGCATCACGCCTTTTCCGAAGCTGCTCGAGCTTAGCATTTGCCGACCCAAGTTTGACCTCGGCTTCCTGGAGGAGTTCGCGATCCTTAGCACCTTGGAGTTGTAGGCGCTCGCGTTCCTCGGTGAAGTCCTGGCCAACCCTTTTCAGCTCGGCTTGGTGCTGCGCCTTCATTTTAGCCATTTCAGCTTTGAGCTTGGCTATGTCATCATCTTTGGTCCGGAGGAGGACGAGCTCATCATCCTTTTTCTTCAGCTCGGCTTGATGCTGTCCTGCTTGTTCGAGAAAATGCAGCATCATGTCAGGCACATGCACACTTTCTTCAAGCAATGCTGAAACCGTGTGTTGGCCCGGCAGAGCCGAGGTATGAATATTTGCCGAGCCAAGGAGGTAAAAGGATGAGAAGCACAGTAGGAACAGATAAGAAGGACGTACCCTTGATCTGCTCCAAGTTCTTTCGCATGATTTTGTTTTCAGCTTCCACCCCAGCTGCGGAAACCGAACAATCAGATTCATTCGGCAAGTGAAGTGGAAGCAAAATGAGAAAGGGAGTAAGAAAGAAATTTACCCCTTTTCTCATACTCAGCGATGAGTGCAGCCTGTTTCGTGCGAAGATTTTTATGTGTATCCAACAAGCGCTGGAATTCGGCACTTCGGCGGTTGGTGGTCACCTGAAGAGGATACAGAAACTTTAGTCAGGTGTATGCATGTTCGAAGTGTACTAAGATCCGGGCCAAGTGGAACTTAACCCGGCTCTAGGTGTGTGCATATTCGAAGTGTACTAAAATCCGGGCCAAGTGGAACTTAACCCAGCTCTAGGTGTGTGCATATTCGAAGTGTACTAAAATCTGGGCCAAGTGGAACTTAACCCGGCTCTAGGTGTGTGCATGTTCGAAGTGTACTAAAATCCGGGCCAAGTGGAACTTAACCCGGCTCTAGGTGTGTGCATGTTCGAAGTGTACTAAAATCCGGGCCAAGTGGAACTTAACCCGGCTCTAGGTGTGTGCATGTTCGAAGTGTACTAAAATCCGGGCCAAGTGGAACTTAACCCGGCTCTAGGTGTGTGCATGTTCGAAGTGTACTAAAATCCGGGCCAAGTGGAACTTAACCCGGCTCTAGGTGTGTGCATGTTCGAAGTTATTATGGAGCTACGTTAGTTCTATAAAAGAGCATCCGGCCGAGTAACAAGTTACTCCCCCGGAGGCTCGGGGACTAATGGTTATTATCTACAATTTACGAAGGAGAAACGGCGTACCTCCATCATCCGTCCAGCGAGGTTAATGGCCTTGGCGGCAGTATTCACTTGATCAGACTCCTGGATTACCTCGGCCTTGTTCCAGTTCATGACGAACTCCATCAAGTTTGGGGGGTACCGTTCGCCTGAGGGCATATGTGGCGTCACCAAACCCTTAGCGTGTGCTTCCTTCCTCTCCACCAAGGCAAGGGCCGGGCTGGTATGCAGAACCAACTGCTGAGACTCAGTTGGCTCGGCAGGCGCGTCCTTTGCCACTGGTGTTTTCTTGGGGAGCATGGACTCAAGGGTACGTTGCCCAGGCTCGGCAGTGCTGGGCTTGGTAACATCTTGAGTCTTCTTACCCTTGGCTTGCTGGGAAGAAGAAGCCGTAGCAGCGGTTTTCCCCTGTCGAGGTTGGGAGGACTCGGAAGATGCAGAGGAACTAGGCACTGCTACTTTCGTTGCTGGACTTGGTGCCGGCGCTGATGTTTTCGCTGCCGGGGTTGGTGCTGCTGATGAGGCTGGAGTGGTGCTGTTTTGGCTGCTGGTACTGGAACAGATGCTGGAGTCGAAGTAGCTTTGGAGGCTGCTGGTTGTGGCGTCACCGAGGTAGTGGTTGCCGTTGTTCTGGTTGGGCCAGTTTCCCCCGCCCCAGGTTGATCCGGAGCGGCCGCAGAGCTTTCTGGAATGGGGCTCAGCGGACGTGGCTCGTCGTCGCGACGAGGCGAGGGGCTGGCCCGGAGAGGCGATGAGATACTGGACCCACTCTGAGGGACCTCCACCGGAGCCCTGTGAGATCAGGTAACGTTAGAAGGAAAGTTACGACGAGGTAAGGAAGAACGAGTTACAGAAGGAAGAAGGACTTACGCATCCGAGGTTTCGGCTGCTCTAGGTTTCCGAGCCCTTCGTACTGGGGCCTTCTTTCGCCTTTTAGCAGGCTCAGAAGGTCCGGAGGAAGAGCTTGAGGAGGCCGCGTGCTTTTTCTTTGGCGCCACCGGAACTGGCTCGCCCGTGGCGAGAGGAGGATCCTCGTGGATATGGCCACCGGCGTGAGCTGATGGCGGAAAAGCAAAAGAAAGGGGGACAACCTCAAACGGTTCAATTATCTCGATATCCGAGTAATCTTCATCATCGGGCCAATCTCTGGCAGAAGAGAAGTTACCCGTGGGTCGTTTCATGGCATCAGTCATGGGGAGAAACATCTCTTGGTCCGGCTCCTCCACGTCCAAAGTCTCCTGGTCCGGTGCCCACTTAAGGGTCGGATCGGTGCCGTCCTCGAGCGTTTGCTGAAGGAATAGCTGAGGAAAATAATAAACAGACGAATCAGAAATGCAACAATAATAGACAAGTAACTGGTTCGGGGTAAGTTTGCTACATGAAACTCACCATGGGAGGAAGCCGGTCACGGCAGAAGTGCTCAATCCCCCAAGTCCAATCAGGGGAGAAATCCTTCTGAGTGGTGAAAAGAGCCTTAACCCGGCGGAAGATCTCCGTGTTGTTCAGCTCGAAAGATGAAGTCCGGTTGGGATCGCGGCCGTAGCTCATATGGCACACCTTGTGGGTGCGCTTCTGGAGAGGGGAGATTCGGTTGCGCACGAAAGTGATCATCGCATCCTCGTTGCGCAACCCGAGCTCCTTCAGCTCCGTGAACCTCTTGCTCACTTGGTTGGCCAGGGCCGTAGGTTTCTTCGGAACGGCGTCCCATAGATCCGGGTTCGGCGGACCCGGGGTATAGGGAAGCAACCGGATCAAATGTTCGGTGCCTGTGTTCCGGACATAAAAGAACGTCCGGGCCCAACCTTTGCAGGATTCTAGCCCTGTGACCCGAGGGAAAACAGAAAACCTCCGGGGTGAGATGGAGGTTGCTCCGAACTGCGTGAGCTGCTTATCCTCCGGGTCAGCGTGAATGTCGGGGATAACATTGCAGCGAAGGGCGAAAAACCGGATCCATAGCTCCTTTGTGGGCCATAATCCGGCGTAGCCCTCAATCGTAGAGGCGAAAGCAGAGAGGGAAGTAATGGCATTGGCCGGAAGATGGTGCGGCTGGAGATGGTAGGTGCTGAGCCAATCGTGGAAGAAGTCACTCACCAGGAGTCCGAAGCCCCGCTGAAAATGAGACAGGAACACAACGAACTCCCCGGGGTTGGGCGAAGGAGCTAGCTCGGCGGAGGCGAGGCGAGCGGCGACGCCGGCAAGGAGGCGTCTGGTCCGGTAGAGCCAATCCAGATCGTCCTGGCAGACCCAGGAGCCGGCCCATGCGCCGCGGTCCCCAGCGACGGCGTCCTCCTCCATGTCTTGCTCAGCAATGGCGAGCTCTTCTTCAGTCATATGCTCCTCGAAGCCCTCGCTGGCGCTGGAGGCGGCGGGGGACAGCGGCTTGGATTGGCGAGGACCCGTAGCGGGAGATTGACGTCGCAGTGATGGAGACGTAGAGGTGAAACGGAGAAGTGCGGCGGCAACGCTGTTTTTTGGCAGTACTGGCGGCGGCACAGTCGCGAGGAAGACGAAGGAGAGTAGCAGCAGGCAGAGGCGTGCGGAGGGGAAAAATCCTAAGGAACGCACGCCTCCGCTATTTAACCCCCACGTAAGCGGCGAGTGGGATCGCACCCTGTGGACCGACCACACGCTGTGGCCGTGTATTACCCGTCCGGACCAATCAGTAAGGAGCCACACGGAAGGCCTCAGGGCGGAAAGAATCCTGGGACGTGACGCACTGATGCGGTAAACGAGGGGGCAGGCGTGACGTGACCCGCGCACAGTGATGATTGACGGTTACTGCGGCGATTACTGTACCGTCCCTTAAAATAAGACAACACAATGATTACCGTTCACATGGGTTAGCGTATGAGAGAAGGAAGCAAGACCCGGATGGAACTGTGGTAACCCGGCCGGCAAGTGAAAACTTGAAATGTGCGAAGGGAACGTAAATCCATACAAACCGAGGTAAAGAGGTAACTCGGCAATAACGACCGGGCCACAAGATTGAACCTGGTGTGGCCTTAGCAGCCAAGGCAGCAAAGACCGCACCAGCTTCGGGGACTAATGTTGGGGGGATACCCCCGGGTAGGGTCACGCCAGGGTATAAAGGCCGAGTTAGCCGAGGTTCGGCAAGGCCAAAGCAGATGCTGGCTAGGTCACCTCAAGGCAGGCCGAGTCACGGGGTAATCCGGACCTGGGGGCGTTCGCCTAACTAGGTCTCATCCGACTTAAGCAGTAAGTTGGAAGTGTATGTCTAACCTGTATGCAGGAAAAGGGTGTGGCCGGATGAACCATCGTCCGGGTCGCAGTAACCTTCTAGGAGAAGGAAGGAATCTCGCTGGTCAAAAGGAGCCCCGGTACGCACTGCCTGAGCGAAGCGAGCAAGGACTGGACCACCGGGGCGTGGCCGACAAGCGTGACGACGCCCGTGTTAGCTGACGAACTAAAGCGTAGCTGACGAGGGGCGGGGCGTGGCTCACGTAGCTAAAGCATAGCTGACAAGGGGGAAAAAGCACCCCGGTCGGTTTGCCACTTTGGGAGGAGGCATATTCTTAGGAATATGCCTCCACATATGCCCTAGGCAGGAACCGAGCCTCCTCTATAAAAGGGGGGCTAGGGCTTCTGTAGGGGGGGTTGATTTCTCGACGATTCAGTTTTGGGCTAGGGTTTCAGGTGTGATCTGTGGGTGAGAGTAAGAGAGCTCTTTCTTCCTCCTCTCGCCAATACAGCTCTAGGAGCACTTGTAACCTTGGAAGCAAATCAATACAAGCTCTTGTGTGGAGAATCACTTCACTATCCCTCCCTGTATTCCCCTAGCGAGTATTACTCCCCACCTTTAGCCTATACATGGCATCTGCCGTGACACCACCACGACAGCCCATCTAGAGCTCAGTTACAAATCAAGTTGCAAGTTGGGTCCCAGTTACAAGCAAGTTACAACTAGCCCCCTTGACGGCGCCCCAGTTACAAACAAGTTGGAACTAGGCCCTGTGGGGAGCTCATTTACAAGCAAGTTGCAACTGGCCCCTTTGGTGGCCTCTAGTTACAAGCAAGTTGCAACTAGGCCCCGACGGGAGCTCAGTTACAAGCAAGTTGCAACTCTCCCGCTGACGGGGTACTCCGGTTGCAATGAGGTCGGCGGGGCGCCAGTTACAATCAAGTTGCAAACAGGGTCCTAGGCCTACCGATGGTGTCCCCCTATTACAAGCAAGTTGCAACTGGTCCTCTTGGTGGGGCCCCAGTTACAAGCGAGTTGGAAGTGGCCCCTTCACGGGGCCCAGTTACAAGCCAGTTGCAACTGGCCCACTTGCCGGGCCCTAGTTACAAGCCAGTTGCAACTAGGCCCCGACGGGAGCTTAGGGCCCATCGGGAGCCTAGTTAGAAGCAAGTTGCAACTAGGGCCCCAGTTACAAGCAAGTTTCAACTAGGGCCCCAGTTACAAGCAAGTTGCAACTAGCCCCCTTAGCAGGCCCCAGTTACAAGTGAGTTGCAACTAGGCCCCGTCGGGAGTTCAGTTACAAGCAATTTGCTACTGGCCCCGCATGAGAGCTCAGTTACAAGAAAGTTGCAACTGGCCCCGCGCGGGAGCTCAGTTACAAGCAAGTTGCAATTGGCCTCCTTGGCAGGCCCAGTTACAAGCGAGTTGCAACTAGGCCCTAGTGGGAGCTTAGTCACAAGAAAGTTACAACTGACCCCACGCGGGAGCTCAGTTACAAGAAAGTTTCAACTGCCCCCTTGGCAGGGCTAGTTACAAGCAAGTTGCAGCTGGGTCCCGGTGGGAGCTAACTTATTGCAACCCCATCGGGAACTCAGTTACAAACAAGTTGCAACTAGCCCCCTTGGCAGGGCCCTAGTTACAAGCGAGTTGCAACTAGGCCCCAGCGGGAAAGTTACAACCAAGTTGCAACTGGCCCCTTTGGTGGGCCCCCAGTTACAAGCAAGTTGCAACTAGGCCTCGGCGGGAGCTCAATTACAAGCAAGTTACAACTGTCCTAGCGACGGGGTCCTCCCGGTTGCAACCAAGTCAGCGGGGCGCCAATTACAATCAAGTTGCAACTGGCCCCCAGGCTTGCCGACAGGGTCCCCCCAGTTACAAGCAAGTTGTATTTGGCCCTCTTGACAGAGCCCTAGTTACTAGCGAGTTGCAACTAGGCCCTGACGGCAGCTCAAGGCCCATCGGGAGCCCAGTTACAAGCAAGTTGCAACTAGGGCCCCAGTTACAAGCAAGTTGCAACTAGCCCTGAGGCCCTAGTTACAAGCAAGTTGCAACTAGGCCCCGACGGGAGCTCAGTTACAAGCAAGTTGCAACTGGGCCCGCGCAGGAGCTCAGTTACAAGCAAGTTGCAACTGGCCCCCTTGGCGGGGCCCCAGTTACAAGAAAGTTGCAATTGTGCCCCGACGGGAGATCAGTTATTGCAACCCCATCGGGAGCTCAGTTATAAGCAAGTTGCAACTGGCCCACCGACGGGGTCCTCCTGATTGCAATAAAGTTGCAACTAGCTCCCAGGCCTGCCGACAGGGTCCTCCCCGGTTGCAATGAAGTTGCAACTAGACCCCTTGGCGGGGCCCCCAGTTACAAGCAAGTTGCAACTAGGCCCCGGTGGGAGTTCAGTTATTGCAACTGGCCCATCGGTAGCTCAGTTACAAGCAAGTTTCAACTGGACCCTTTAGTGGGCGCCCAGTTATAAACAAGTTGCGACTAGGCCCCGACGGGAGCTTAGTTACAAGCAAGTTGCAACTGTCCCGCTGACGGGGTCCTCCTGGTTGCAATCAAGTCGGTGGGGCGCCAGTTACAATCAAGTTGCAACTGCCCCCCAGGCCTGCCGACGGGGTCCCCCCGGTTGCAATCAAGTTGCAACTGGCCCCCTTGGCGGGGCCCTAGTTACAAGAAAGTTGCAACTGGGCCCCGACGGGAGCTCAGTTACAAGCAAGTTGAAATTGACCCGTCAGGAGCTCAGTTACAAGCAAGTTGCAACTAGGCCTCGGCGGGAACTCAGTTACAAGCAAGTTGCAACTGGACTGCCGATGGGGTCTCCCTGATTGCAATCAAGTTGCAACTAGCCCCACGCTCGGTGGGACCCAGTTACAAGCAAGTTGCAACTAGGCCCCGACGGGAGTTCAGTTACAAGCAACTTGCAAACTGGCCTGTCGGGAGCTCAGTTACAAGCAACTTGCAAATGGGCCCGGGCACTTGAACTTAGTTACAAGCAAGTTGCAATTGGCCCGTCGGGAGCTTAGTTACAAGCAAGTTGCAACTGGTCCCTAGTGGGAGCTCAGTTACAAAGCAAGTTGGAACTGACCCCTTTGGTGCGCCCCCAGTTACAAGCAAGTTGTAACTAGGCCCCGGCGGGATCTCAGTTACAAGCAAGTTGCAACTAGGGCCCTAGTTACAAGTAAGTTGCAACTGGCTCCCGGGCCCCAGTTACAAGCAAGTTGCAACTAGGCCCTGACAGGAGCTCAGTTACAAGCAAGTTGCAACTAGGCCCCGACAGGAGCTCAGTTACAAGCAAGTTGCAACTAGCCCCCTTGGCGGGGCCCCAGTTACAAGCAAGTTGCAACTAGGCCCTGACGGGAGATAAGTTATTGCAACCCCATCGGGAGCTCAGTTACAAGCAAGTTTCAACTGGCCCGCCGACAGGGTCTTCCCGATTGCAATCAAGTTGCAACTAGCTCCCAGGCCTGCTGACGGGGTCCTCCCCGGTTGCAATCAAGTTGCAATTGGACCCCTTGGCGGGGCCCCCAGTTACAAGCAAGTAGCAACTAGGCCGCGGCGGGAGCTCAGTTATTGCAACTGGGCCCATTGGGAGCTCAGTTACAAGCAAGTTTCAACTGGACCCTTTGGTGGGCGCCCAATTACAAGCAAGTTGCGACTAGGCCTCGATGGGAGCTTAGTTACAAGCAAGTTCTAATTGTCCCGCTGACGGGGTCCTTCTGGTTGCAATCAAGTCAGTGGGGCGCCAGTTACAATCAAGTTGCAACTACCCCCAGGCCTGCCGACAGGGTCCCCCCGGTTGCAATCAAGTTGCAACTGCCCTCCTTGGCGGGCCCCAGTTACAAGCAAGTTGCAACTGGGCCCTGACAGGAGCTCAGTTACAAGCAAGTTGAAATTGGCCCGTCAGGAGCTCAGTTACAAGCAAGTTGCAACTGGGCCTCGTCGGGAACTCACTTACAAGCAAGTTGTAACTAGATCGCTGATGGAGTCTCCCCGATTGCAATCAAGTTGCAACTAGACCCGCGCTCGGTGGGCCCCAGTTAGAGCAAGTTGCAACTAGGCCCCGACGGGAGCTCAGTTACAAGCAAGTTGCAAACTGGCCCGTCGGGAGCTCAGTTACAAGCAAGTTGCAAATGGGCCCGAGCGGGAACTCAGTTACAAGAAGTCAACTGGCCCCCCGCTCGGTGGGGACCCAGTTACAATCAAGTTGCAACTGGCCCTCGAGGGGAGCTCAGTTACAAGCAAGTTGCAACTAGGCCCGGCGGGAGCTCTGTTACAAAGCAAGTTGCAACTGGCCCCTTTGGTGCGCCCCCAGTTACAAGCAAGTTGCAACTAGGTCCCGACGAGAGCTCAGTTACAAGCAAGTTGCAAAACTGGGCCCCAAGCCTGCCGACGGGGTCCCCCGGTTGCAAAGAAAAATTGCAACTGGCCCCCTCAGCAGACCCTAGCTGCAATCAAGTTGCAACAGTCACTCAACGAGGGTTTCTTTACAACAAGGTTGCAAACTGGCCTCTCGACGGGGGCTTGGTTAAGGAAAATTGCAACTGGCTTTCAACAGGTAAGAAAATTGCAAAAAACTGGCCTTCGATGGGGTTCAGGCGTCTGAGAATTAGCAAAACCGTTTAACTATGCATACAAAAAAAGACTACGAATTTTTTAGTCATAAACAGTGACAACAATAAAATATCGAGAGGAAAAATAAATAAAGAAAATAAAAGAGGATACAACAAACCTATAAATCTGTAATTGAACTTATAACTAGATTAAAAAAGATAAATTGCCGGCGCAAATCATGAAACCAATCTCACCGTCCCTCTAAGCATCAAGAAAAACAAATAAAAACCCCCCTAGCGATCTACCTTTGCATAATTATGTTGTCGGTGAAAAAAAAGAAACTAATAATAGCCAACCATAATAAAATGGGGTATGACCACATAAAACGATTACAGACACAAAAAAGCAGACACATACGTGGTCACATAAATACGACCACATAAAACTTAGTTCAGACACAACGTGCAACCGAGACTTAACTAATTGTCAGTAGCCTAAGAATTATGAAAACCGAAAAAGTAACAACCTGTAGCTGGCTTCAATGAAAAGGAAAAAAGGCCAACAAAAGTTTAGAAAAAATATGCACAGCTACGATTAAGTGGCAATTCGCTTCTAAAAAGAGAGTCTAAACTCTTTTCAGTACATAGGTTCAGTTCAAATCTACACATTTAACCTAAAAACATATTATATTATATAACTATAGGGGTACATGTTACTAATATAAGTTAGATCCGTATAGTACAAAATTTGCAGTCTAAAATGTTATCCTAAAAGTAAAACAATGACAACTATAAAAATCTGGAGACAAAAAACAATTAAAAAAGAAAATAGAACCGGCAAAGAAAAAGTTGAAAATTGAAACTCCATTGAACAACTAACTCAAACACTTAAGCTAATCTTAAATTCACCTAAAGAATAGAAAATAACTGCCGACAAAAAAAGAAACAACAAAAAACAGGAAAAAAACAAAACTCGTCGATCGGTGATAGCACACACAAAAAAAGCCCCACATGAAAACAGAGAAAGGGCTGCACAGCCACATCGTGGGGCACAGCAGCACAGCAGAGCACGCAGACCCACAGCCGGGACACAGCCGCACAGCAGCGCACGGGCAGACACAACGCGGAAAAAAACTACTTTGCACTAATTGTAAAGCAAAAGATCTGACGGTGTATTAGGTGACTGAGACTTAACTAATTCTCAAGCGCCTGAGAATTAGCAAATCCCTTTAAGTAGCCACTCTGTGATTCGCTGATTTGATAGTTTCCAGTGTGACTTGTGAGTAATCTTCTTTTTGATGTGGTTGTCGATGTGCTCCCTAGCTGAGTGCTCTGACTTGTAGTACTAGGTCACACAACCTTGAATCCTTCCTCTAAACCCTATTGGTGTTACCATTAACAACCTTAAATCCTTCCTCTAAACCCTAGTGGTGTTCATCATTCACAGCTAACAATTCCTCGTCATTTCTTTCCTTAAGCGGTATATTGTCTAGGTGTATATGTCAAGATATAGATACACTTTCAAGTAGATTATAACATTCGACATCGCTATGTTAGCGGGCATTATTTCCGATTTCGAAAGAGTGTAATGTGGACTCATGTGTAGAGGTAGGTAATGGTGAGCAGGTTGGCATTGATGTGTAGGTATTGTCTCACTTGTGAACTGACTATAGCAGCACAAGCTCTCACTCCCTCCCCTTCTCTCTCTTCCCCCACTCCTTGAGACTTTGAGAGTCCCGTCCACTCTCTGAGAGTATCTTCCTGACTCATGGCTCCTCGCGCCTCTTCTCTGGTGGCTTCGCCCGAGGCAGGCAGCGGGGGGAGGAGGTCAGCATGTACAGAGTAGCTCTAGGTCTAGAAGTAGTAGTTTGCGGGCAGGGTCCCGGTTTGGCATTTTGTTGGTCGAGTTTTGTTGGCCGACGTCTGCGAGCGGCGCTCAACGACTGGGTGGTGTTTCTTCTTCTTGTGGCACTCCGATGGACAGAGTTGATAGTGAGCGATGGCGGCGCATTCCCCTCCACATAGAATAAGCCCGGTGTAGCTTCAGAGCTGGCAGATCTGGAGGTCCTTGTCCAACTTTTTTTCGTATCGATGACTGCAATAGCTTGTGGCGATGAGATCTGGTCAGATCTGCCAGTTCTGGATCGGGCGATGAAGATCTTCGTCCTGCGTCAAGATGCTCAAGATGAAGGGTTGCAGTAACCTCGTGATGTTTGATACGTTGCTAACGTATCCATAATTTTTGATGTTCCATGCTTGGTTTTTATCTACATTCTTATGTTTTGTCCATACTTTGGAGTATTTTTTATACACTTTCTTGGACTAACCTATTAACAAGATGACATAGTGCCAATTGCCTATTTTTCTGTTGTTTTTGGTTCCAGGAAAGTCAGAAAATGAATATTCTCGGAATTGGACGAGACAAAAGCCAAAGTCAGTTTTTCACCGAGGGGGACACGGAGCCAGAATACGAGACGAAGAGGGGCTAGAGGGCCGCCACACCACCTGGCCGCGCGGCCAGGCCTGGGCCGCGCCAGGGGGTGGTGTGGCCGCCTAGGGCACCCCTCGGCCTCCCCTTTCGCCTATAAGATGCATCTGATACAGAAACCCTAAGTACCCGATCAAAATTCCACGAAAGAGTCTATAGCCGCCGTCATCTCCATCCCTAGATCGGGAGGGATCTGAAGCTCTTCCCGGCACCCTGCTGGAGGGGAGAATTCACCCTGGAGACCTTCTTCATCACCATGCAAGCCTCCGGTGTGATGCGTGAGTAGTTCATCCTTGGACTATGGGTCCATGTAGTAGCTAGATGGTTGGTTCTTCTCCTTTGTGCTACCATGTTTAGATCTTGTGAGCTCCGTTCATAGAACAATCGTATTGTTTACTTTGCACGCAATGCGTAATGCAATTATCTGTTGCTTGCAACTTAATACTGGAGGGGCTTCGGATGATAACCTGAAGGTGGATTATTAGTCATAGATGTAGTTGGATTACGGTCTATGTATAATGTTGTAATGCCCAATCAAATCTAATAAGAGTCAAGATGATTAGTATATGCATGATTGATTTCTCGATGTTTGTCAATTGCCCCGCTGTAATTTGTTCACCCAACATGTCATCTATCTTAAGGAGAACCACCACTAGTGAACTATGGACCCCGGTCCTTTCTTTTACCATCAGTCTACAATTGTTTACTGCTTTCTGTTTACTTTGTACAAGCTATTACTTTCTTCCACACAATACATTTAATCCTTTGTTTTCAGCAAAACCGGTGAGATTGAAAACCTCACTGTAAGTTGGGGGCAAAGTTCTGTGGTTGCGTTGTGCAGGATTCCAAGTTGGCAACAACACCTTGGAGGTGTTTCCTTGCTCCTACTGGTTCGATAACCTTGGTTTCATAACTGAAAAAACTTACTGATATGCTCATCATACCTTCCTCTTGGGGTTCCCCAACGAGCTTGACATCAATCACGAGCCAGCAAGTATTTTTCTGGCGCCATTGCCGGGGAATCAAGGACATCTTCACAAGGGGGTCTCTCATAACCAATCTCTTTACTTTGTTTTATTTATTTTGCTTTGTTTGCTTGTTCTTTTTATCAAAAATACAAAAAAATGTTCCTACGATAGTTGTTATTTTCATTGGTCTGTTATTGTCTTGCTTTATCATGCTTTCTATCAATGGTTGGTTTCTTTGAAACTGAATCTTATTGGCAAGGTGGGTTCACGGAAGAACAAAAATATTATTATAAGAACACCGCTTGTCACAACAAGGGAAACACTTATGGGAACAAATTGATGAATTGTATATCATCGCTAGAAACGTGTGCTCTACCTATAATGTTACTTATTGCTTTGATAAATCTTGTTGCTGTAAGAGGTATAAACACTTCCCTTTTCAATGTGAGTACAATGATGATGTTACCATATCTTCTTATGTTAAGGGAAATTATGACTTTTATGATGTGGAACAAATTGAAGAATTTATTGCTTGGAAGGGTGCATTTGAACTTGCTTATTTGCTTGAAAATACTGACGATGCACCTTATAAATATGAGGTTTATGATATACTTAAATTTTGCTTTGATAATTACAAGGAATAAAATGGCTATATTCTTGAATATCTTAATAGATGCTTTCCACAAATGGAAGAGACTAATGCCTTGCAGGAGCTTATGGAAGAAGAAATTGCTGAAACGGGAAGCTCATTAGATGAAAAAGAGGAGGAGAGTGATGAACAAAAGGAGGAAGAATGGATTACCTACCCATGCCTACCTTCTAATGAGAGTAACTCTTTATCCCTTACATTATTTGATTGTCCCCCATGCTTACCAAAGGAGGATGAATGTTATGCTCATGTTATCTGTGTTAATCCTTTATTTGTGCATAACTTTGAAATGCATGGTACTAAAGATTTTTGCTTAGAAAATGTTTATGATAAAGCTCTAGACGATGGTCCTATATTGAATGATCGGTCATCTTGTTATAGAATTGTTAAAAGTGGGTTTGAAGATTTTAATCCCACTATTTTTTAGCCTGATAAAAATTATGTGTTTGTAGATCATAAAAAGCATACTTTATGTGATAGTTATATTGTTGTGTTTATTCATGAGGATACTGAAAATTATTATGATAGAGGAAAATATGGTTGTAGAAGTTTTCATGGTACTGAAACACCTCTCTATGTGCTGAAAGTTTTGAAGTTACTCTTGTTTTCTCTTCCTATGCCTGTCACTTTGTTCTTTGTGAATTTATTTGCATACAAGATTTCTATGCATAGGAAGTGGGCTAGACTTAAATGTGTTTTGAATTTGCTTCTTGATGCTCTCTTTTACTTCAATTCATATTTCTTATGTGAGCATCTTCTCAAACTATCATGCCTAACTTAAAGGCGTTAAAGAAAAGTACTTATTGGGAGATAACCCAAAAGTTTTAGATGAGTCTTGGAAGTTATTGCTTCAGTAATAACCTCTCCTTATCATTCTATTTGCTTTTTGTGCCAAGAGTAACCTCTAATGAGAGGGAAGTAATGCTTGGGAAAGTTGCTGTCCCGAAATAGATTTTTGTGCTTTACCGTAAAAATTTGTGTAAAATCTCTGTACGTCGTTTTGAGGCGTGAATTTTTGTGCTTCTGCCCCAGTTGTTATATAACTTTCGTTAGTTCAACACTTTTTGATTTGAGAAACATAAGGTCTTCAAAAAAATTGGTTTTTACCTTTTCGTCTGTTTTGACAGATTTCTGCCATTATTTGCATTTGCTTCTTGTTGGTTCCTTTTTGGGTTCTCTTTGGGGAATTGAGCTTTTTGAGGGAAGTGCTACAGTAGCTTGTGTTTTTATGGAAGTTTTATTGGCATTGAAACTGAACCCAAAGACTTATTATCTTGAGCGCACTAATGTGGCTAATAAAGATTGTGTGAAGTTTTGTATGAAGGAAAAAATTTCAAGTGTATGGAGAGAATGATGTAATGAGATGAAGAATGGACTAAAGCTCAAGCTTGGGGATGCCACGCGTGTCACCCCAAGAAATATCCAAGAAGTACAAGCGTCAAAGCTTGGAGATTCCCAAGGCATCCCCTTCTTCATCAATAAAAATCCCAGGCTTCTTCCAAACACTTCGTTTTTATTGTTTCATGCACAGTTGTGTTGTTCTTGGAGCGTCTTCGTTTTTGTTTTTTGTTTTTCGTTTTCTTGGTTTTCTTAGTTTGCTTGAATAAATTGGTTGGACCCCCTCTTTCATGCATTGGTTTTCAAATAGTTTGGTTTGGATTGGAAAAGAGTAGGAAAGTTCATGCTTAAGTGGTAAAAGGAGTTTGTTTTTGACTGCGGCCTATGATTTGTCATGCCATGCTTGATATTGTTTTGGCTTTATGCTTAGTGATCTTTGATGTAGCATGACATGTTATAAACAATTGCGATTGCTTAATGTGCCTTGGAAGTATGCGTTGTTTTAGCATATTAAAGTATAGTATTATGGTATTCTCCTTTGATGCTTTATTTGGGTTGACTTGGCGCATGCTCACACCATGTTCTGACTATCCCAAGTCACCATAAGCCTTTATGATCCTTTAGTTTTCGACTTGTAATATCACTTTATGCTTTGATTAATGATGTTTTATCGCTTTGCATGATTATGGCCATTATTGCTCTCTTAGTTGGTCGCTCCCAGTCTTTTGTTAGCCTCCATAACAAAGTATGAGTTACACTCATGCACCCAACTCCAAATAAAACCAACTTGTTCCAAAGAGTCCACCATACCTACCTATTAGCATTTGCTATTCCAAGTATATTCATGTTTTTATCTACCTTCCGAATTAAACTTGTTATGAGAAAACTAGTGATTAAAGCTCTCACGAACTTGAAGGCATAGTTTACTTTTCTTGCCCTTAATAAACTTGAACCACTGTGTCGTCTATGTTGTATATGCTTGCACTTATATGTTGGGGATTAGCAGAACTATGCTGTCATGGGGAACGCTTTCAACATTGCACTTGTACTTTGTACCTAGTTGATATCATGCTCTTTTGTCTATGGATGTCATCGGTGCGAAATGAAAGCGGAGCTTATAAGTCCATGGATTTATGTATGTGTGTTAGAGAAACGCCTAGGCCGCCGGTCTAATCCATGCTGTCATGGTGGAAACCTACAGCGTAACCATAATGAGTTGTCTATGAAGCATTCTTCTTATAAAAAAAGATCCAGATATTGAGAAAAAAAGAGAAAAAAGAAAAAAAAGAGATTTGAGAAAAGAGGAAAGAGAGAAAAAAGCACCATTTTCCCATGGTAAATAAGAAGATTGCTGAGATGCTCGTTATCTGCTTGCCTTGTCATTTTTATATGGGGATTCTTCCGTATCATTGGGCAAGGGGTACCCCGTTGGTGGTTCTCTATGATACACATGTACTTACAATGACAATAACTTACCGGTAACTAAACTTGAGTAGCATGAGGAGCGACCCTCGTATTCAAGGGACATGAGATTTCCAACTTATACTTTGTCAAGCATATACTCCATAGTTTGTTCACTTTAACCTTAATCACTTCAATATGCTTATGATAGGGGCAATGAGAGCTGAAAGCTAAAAAGTACCATATTTTTTGGAATTATGAGACTTGAATCCCTACTTCCTTCTATGAAGGCCTTTCTTTTAACTTTATGTTGAGTCTCCACCTTCTATCTTTATGCACCTATTAAGAGAGCATAGTGGCCATTCTTAGTTCTATGTGCATTGTCCCAAGACTTGTTGATTGATGCATAACTTTGATATTGCTTGTTCTTAAACTATTTGTATCTAGTCAATCTTATGAACTTTGAAGGTGTCCTATGCATTTATGTTTGCTACTCTATGAGGGACAAGCTAAATGCCACTATGCTATGTTTTCTTTATGTGAAACAAACAAACGTCTTGCACAGCATTGTTATTCATGAATCTTTTGTTTGTGCATTTTCATGTTGCAACATAGTTGCTATGTCTTATTGTTAGAACTTTATCTTTCATGTTATGTTGAAGTACCATGATCCTAGCTATCAATGTTTTACAAATAACTTGATCAAGTTTATGATGGTGCATGTCACCTCAAAAATTATTCTTTCTTTTATCACTTACCTACTCGAGGACGAGCAGGAGTTAAGCTACGTTCCTAACGTATCCATAATTTTTGATGTTCCATGCTTGGTTTTTATCTACTTTGTTAAGTTTTGTCCACACTTTGGAGTACTTTTTATACACTTTCTTGGAGTAACCTATTAACAAGATGCCACAGTGTTAGTTGCCTATTTTCTGCTGTTTTTGGTTCCAGGAAAGTCAGAAAATGAATATTCTCGAAATTGGATGGGACAAAAGCCAAAGTCAGTTTTTCACCGAGGGGGACACGGAGCCAGAATACGAGACAGAGAGGGGCTAGAGGGCCGCCACGCCACCTAGCCGTGCGACCAGGCCTAGCCCGCGCCAGGGGGTGGTGTGGACGCCTAGGGCACCCCCTCGGCCTCCCCTTTCGCCTATAAGATGCCTCCGATACAGAAACCCTAAGTACCCGATCAAAATTCCACAAAAGAGTCTGTAGCCTCCGTCATCTCCATCCCTAGATCGGGAGGGATCTGAAGCTCTTCCCGGCACCCTACTAGAGGGGAGAATTCACCCTGGAGGCCTTCTTCATCACCATGCAAGCCTCCAGTGTGATGTGTGAGTAGTTCATCCTTGGACTATGGGTCCATGTAGTAGCTAGATGGTTGGTTGTTCTCATTTGTGCTACCATGTTTAGATCTTGTGAGATCCATTCATGATCAAGATCATCTATTTGTAATCCTACATGTTGTGTTTGTGGGGATCCGATGGATATTGAGATGCTATTTCAGATTGATTATTGATTCTATCATGTCTTTGTTATTTGTGATCTTCCATGCTCTCCGTTGTTAGTAGATATCTTGGCCGAGTAGATGCTACCAACTCCAAGAGGGAGTATTTATGTTCGATAGTGGGTTCATGCCTCTAGTAATCTAGGGAAGTGACAGAAATCTCTAAGGTACTAGATGTGATGTTGCTACTAGGGAGAAAACAACAATCCTTTGTTCATAGAACAATCGTATTGTTTACTTTACACACAATGCGTAATGCAATTATCTGTTGCTTGCAACTTAATACTGGAGGGGGCTCGGATGATAACCTGAAGGTGGATTATTAGTCATAGATGTAGTTGGATTACGATCTATGTATAATGTTGTAATGCCCAATCAAATCTAATAAGAGTCAAGATGATTAGTATATGCATGATTGATTTCTCGATGTTTGTCAATTGCCCCGCTGTAATTTGTTCACCCAACATGTCATCTATCTTAAGGAGAACCACCAGTAGTGAACTATGGACCCTGGTCCTTTCTTTTACCATCAGTCTACAATTGTTTATTGCTTTTTGTTTACTTTCTACAAGCTATTACTTTCTTCCACACACTATGTTTAATCCTTTGTTTTCAGCAAAACCGGTGAGATTGACAACCTCACTATAAGTTGGGGGCAAAGTTTTGTGGTTGCGTTGTGCAGGATTCCAAGTTGGCAACAACACCTTGGAGGTGTTTCCTTGCTCCGACTGGTTCGATAACCTTGGTTTCATAACTAAAAAAACTTACAGTTGTGCTCATCATACCTTCCTCTTGGGGTTCCCCAATGAGCTCGACATCAACCACGAGCCAACAATGTTTCCTGCCGTGTTATGGTGGTGTAGCTCTGGTAGTGCATCCTCGGAGACGACTTTGTTGTTGACTCTTCAGGTCGAATGCCCCCTAGTTGTTGGCAGAAGATGGCCATAGTAGGTACTTCTTCAACCTCTAGCTTTGGAGGCCTTTTAGCTTCGTTGTGTTTGGAACCTACTATTGTGACCCAAGTGGCCATTGTAACCCAGAGGGGAAGCCCAAAGGGGCAAGGCGCCTAGGGAGGAGGGCCAGCCAGCCAGGGCTTGGTGGGCCGCCCATGTGGGTCCCACCTAGGGCCGGCGGCTCCCCCTTAGTGGCTGGCGGCTGTGGGGTTTAGTCCCGCCCCGCCCGCCCCTTGGGTGGTGCCCCTCCCCTCCCACTATATATAGAGGTCACCCCTCCCCTTTGGAATCATCCCATTCTCTCTTCTCTCTCTCATTTTTTTTGAGGATGTCTCCGTAATATTGGAGAGGACCTCAAGGGTTTTAACTTCTCCACTTTCATACTATCGTCGTGTGATCTTTGGTCTGTTGGGTTCGCAGCATAGAAAACAAAAAAATTCCTACGATGGGAACTGCTAAGCACCAAGATCTATCTACCTAGATACAAGCAACGGGTGGATATACATCCATAGAGAACATACCCTTGAAGACCGACAAAGTATAACGAGATTGGACTCGTGGATGATGTAGTTGATCGCTTGTCAATCTCAAGATCGAGAGGAAGTCCTAGCGCCGCAAATCAGCAGCACATCCGTGATCGCACACACGTCCAGTCCACCGGACAACCTCCGCATCCTCGCTCTAGCGATGCAGCGGAAGCAGCAACTCCTTCTAGATGAAAAGCTACCAGGAACATGTATCTCGCTAATCCGAAACCATGGGGAATAATTCTAGAGGAGGAGAGAGATCCTTCACGAGGAGGTGTGGTATGAGAGGAGGAGGGGGGCCTTTATAGGGAGAGGGGGTAGCCCCTCTCCATGGCTGGCAGCCAAGGGGAGGTGCCCCCACCTCTTCCTCATTCATGTGGTGGATGCTCCACTCACATAAACAAGCCTCCGCTCACACTTCCACTCACATGCATTAATTTTCCACCAAAATTAATGCAACTCTCATTAAATAAAACTATTTTATTAATTTTATTCACAATTTTGTTAAACATTCACATAAAAAACCCTATAATATTTCAATATCACATGCAGAACCAATTTCAGCAATTTCACCCGAAACAATTCCAGTGTCCATTGAAATAATTCCAGCGCTTTGCAATTCTTTTCTCTGGAACACATTTGCTCCAAATGGTGTCGGTGTCCCTTAAGTGTGTCACCCTACGGTTCACGAATAATGCAGACATGATCAAGACCCTTCTCCGATCAATAATCAATAGCGAGACCTGGAGATCCATACTGACTCCCACACATTCAACGATGACTTATGTGATCATGAGAACCTTTAACATTAGTAACTAA
Source organism: Avena eriantha (assembly GCA_910589775.1). Classification (NCBI taxonomy): domain Eukaryota; kingdom Viridiplantae; phylum Streptophyta; class Magnoliopsida; order Poales; family Poaceae; genus Avena; species Avena eriantha. The sequence continues at coordinate 81,812,930 of OU342744.1, read as the reverse complement.
ATCCATTTTAATATTACATGTCTGAGATTCGATCATCGGTATCTCCATACCTAGTTTGATCTCGTTACCGACATGCACTCGTTTCTCGTTCCCGTGATATAACATTCTAGTGATCACATCACTTGCTTGCAAGCTATCTCAATGTGATATCACCGAGAGGGTCCAGAGTATATCTATCCGTCATCGGGATGGACAAATCCCACTCTTGATCCATGAGCCTCAACATAACACCTTCAGAGTATCTGAACCCACCTTTATAGTCACCCTGTTACGGTGTGACATTTGATGTTATCAAGTTACTCTTCTAGTGTTAGTGATTGACATGATCTCATGGTCTAAGGACTAGAATTACTTCGTATGATGTTATAGAAATTTAAACACAATGACTTTGATCGTATTGCTATACTTCGGATGAATGTTCATCACATCATTCCACCAATGTTGTGACCTCGTTATTAACAACATCCAATGTGCATGATCAGGAAACCCTGATCATCTTATTAATCAACGAGCTAGTTTATAAGAGAGGCATAACTAGGAACCCTTTATTTGTTTATTAAACCCACATATATTAATGTTTCCAATCAATACAATTATAGCATGCAAAATAAACATCTATCATATACTTGGAATACGATAATAACAACTTTATTATTGCCTCTTAGGGCATATTCCCTTCATGGTCCGCCATCTTCCTCTTCTGCTTCTCGGCTGGATCGAAGCCAGGGAGACACTGCCTACATCGGACGTGTGTAGTACTTCAGAGGCACCACACTTGGGTTGCTTGGAGCTGCTCATCTTTATCAACATACGCCTTCTTGCGTAAGGCGTTCCTCGGTCTTCAAGGGTATGAATACCGTCTTCTTTCTCCGTTACTTATGTCTACATAGTATAGATCCTGGTATTAGTGTTCGCATAGTTAGAATTTTTTGTTTTCTGCTACGGAACCCTACAAAACCTGCTCATCTTGCCACACATTTGTCCAACAAACTTGTCCTGGTGTTTTTGGTTGAAGGGGCCAGACAGTCCGCTGTGTACAAACTGGAGTATCAGGCTCACCGGACTCTCCACTGTGTACACCCTAGAATATCCGGTCGGCCCGGACACTCCGGCGTGTTTCGCTCGGACTGTCCGGCCTAAGCGGTTTCAAACTCGGGATCTAGGGAGCTAGGGTAAAGTGAACGGTTTAGTTCTTATTCCTTCCCCGACTCCCTCTTCCTCCCAACCTGCTACCCCTCCTCCAAGAACACCACCGGGAAGGCTCCTCCGGCCCGGATCCCGCCGCTACCACCGACCATTACCTTCCCTCTGCCATTGGGCCCTCTTCCCCATTGGTGGAGCTCACCAAGGATGCTGGTACTTGCCCCTCCATGTCTCCTTCTCTAGGGAAACCCTAGATGATTTGTTCAGGGCTAGTCAAATGCTAGAATCCATGCCTCTATCCCCCTAGCATGCAATGTATCCTCTTGCAGTCATACTAGAAACGCCAATTTGTTCCAATTGATCTTCCTCGAACTTCCTAGGAAACACCAAGGCTTCGGCCGGAGTCTCCGACACATACGCGTCAGACATTCCGGCCCAGCCGGAATATGTGGTGTTTACACACCGGAATGTGGTGCTAGCGGAGTTTCTGGGGTGTTTTTCTCAGACAGTCCGACGAAGATCGACCAGTTCAGTTTTGTTTTCCTTTGATTGTTGTTATCTATTTGGCATCTCCTGGACAAATGTGCTTACCCCTATGCTACCTCCCACCTTTGTTTCCACATGTGGTTGTCATCCTCGTCAGTCTCGGGCAAGTTAAACGGATCATCCTTCTGTGTTTCGATATGACGAAGAGCATGACATTCATGTTGATCTAGTTGTGGTCAGGCAATCTGCACGTGAGCGTGTAGTAGCAAAGAAAGAAAAGATTAGGTGGCTAAAAAGGGATGAAGCCAAGCGAATCAAGTTTGAATCTTTGACTACCTTGAAAGGGATGAGCACTAAGGAGTTTGTGGAGATGCTGATTCGGCCATTCTATGCTTAGCCTCACACCTCCCCGATGATCGTTTCTGGAGGAATGATCAGTTGCTTGTTTACACCGAGGTGATGAGTACCTTCAAGACTCCTATGGTTCCCATGTAGTGGTTAGAGCTAGAGAAGTTGTGGGCTTTCTCTTATTTGATGATGCTCTATGGGTAACCAAGAAGACGGGGATGTACACCATCTTCCAAGCCCAGAAAGACTACAACTTTAACTTGGTCCAGTAGTTCTATGCGATAGTGGTGTTTTGTGATTCTGTGGACATTCCTCTTGAGTGGATGTCAGGCAACACAAGGTGTCGTTCCAGCGTGATGCAATTTGTAGGTATCCTTGGTTTGCCTTTCAACCCCAATTCTCCTAGTGGTGCTAGGATGCATGTTCATGGTCAGGCATATGATAAGAAGAGGTTGGCTCCTATTTATTCATAGAATGGTGTGGTTGGCTAAACCACCAACATCAAGCTCCTATACAACATTCTACTTCGTATGTTCCGCCACACTATTACTCCTAGGGAAAGCAACAAGGATGAAATGAGAGGTGCTGAAATCAACCTCATGGCTCATGCTCAGTTAGTTTATGATCTTATTCCAAGCCATGAAGGTGGTGATATTGATGTCATGGACTTCATCTACCAGGATATGTACAAGTGCATTATGGACAAGAAGTGTCCTCTCTATGCCCCTTATGTGATGAAGCTCATCCTTGCTCAATCTCCTCCAACTCCTTTGCTCCACTCCGACCTCCTGAGGAACAAGCCAGCCAAGCTTCAGAGAAAGGAGGCTCCTTACTCCAAGGCACCCCATGGCTATTTCTCGTCCCACATTATCTTTGAGCATGAGGATGATGATGATGATAGTGGTGATGCATATGAGGAAGTGTAGGAAGTGGTGTCACGATGCCCTCGCATGAAGCATGATAGCAATGCATACTTTTTTGACACCACTCGAGCGAAAGTGCATCAAAAGGTGAAGAAAGCTTCTTGGTGGAAGAAGCTACTCCTGTGTCAGAACATCGACATCCGCCATGGTCAGTATGATGCCTATATTGCCAACAGGAATATCATGAAGGAGCTATAGAAGATCAACCAGCCCATGGACATTGACTCCTCCCAGCAAGTTTCAGATGGTACGCTCTCTTATGGTCACTAGAGACAGAGCCGTGTGGATTGATCTTTGTTTGATGATGTGTCCTCCTCTTCTCGCCGTCATAGCAAGGAGACTTCTCAAGACGACGATGATGATGAGGAGGAGGATGACGAGTACTTCAGTGGCAAGAGTCAGTTTGGGATGCTTTAGTGTTGCTCTTTTCCCTTTTGGCGTCTCAATGCCAAAGGGGGAGAAGTATCCCCATATTAGGTTGCTAACCGGGATTTGCATGTGACATGGGTATGCTCCATGGGTATCCTGGATTAGCCTATACGGTGTGGCCCAGGAGGAGCCTGTGGAACAATTGAATCCCAGTAAGGATTCGAGTGACCCAGGCCCAAGCGTCTCCTTGAAGAACACGACAAGGAATAGATAGAAATTTAAAGGGAAAACCCTAATCTAAAACCAACTCGGCATGTTATCCCGATATCTGACCTCCCTATATAAAGTACAGGAGGGAGCAGCGAGAAGGATATCCACAACCATAGTTTATACACCGCTAGATTGCATCTGCGCACCCCTTGTAACTTTCGACTCCTCGATAATCAAAGAGCAGAGAAGCAAGAGTAGGGTCCTGATGGCTCTGAAATATAGCCATCTACATCCACATTTAAACTGGATATTACTCATATTCTTGATGAAATATCTTTCTAAACCCTGCCACTAATGCTAATATTCAGAGGGGTATGCAATCCTTTCTTTCATATTTTTCCTACACAGATAATGTCATTTAAAGGAGGGAATCACTACGTTAAAGTCAAATATACAATATTTCCAACAACCAGAAGAAACCAGGAGCCGTACAATGGAGGAAGACGCTTTAACGACCAACTATACGGCCGGAGCAAAAATTCCGGTCGTATAGCTCCGGTCGTATAGTTGGCGCCGCCACCATTAGGTCAAACAGAACAACTTTCATGAAGGGACCCCTATATAAAGGAGCCTCGGGCGACGAATAACAAGCCAGACCTCGCCAAAAAGTCTCTACCACAGATCACCAGCCGCCTCCAGATCTCCAAACCCTTCTCCATCTCCATAGCCATATTACACCACTTGTAATAGTAGATCTCTTCTCCGATTGGCGACATTGTAAGACTATTGCTATCAATCTTATGATTTACATTACAATGTTTGTGATTGTCGATCTCATCTCTATGTGTGAGTAATTCTCCTTGGGTTAAGGGCTTCGGCCTAGCCATGTAGCAATTGTGCATGTTATTTATCATAGATGGGATCGTGTATTAGTTTGTATGACATGATGATTATTGTATCCTCTCTTGCCTCAACCCAAAGACTTGTCAGGTACCCAAGACCCCGAGGGTTGAGCCAGGTGTAGGGAGTATCAGTGATGACTGATCTACGGGTTGGGAACCCCAGTGACAAAAGGGGTAGTACGGATGTATGTGAGGGATTTACTTTGGATTAACGGTGACATCACTATGCATATCATTAGTTCTCTTTCTTCCATGGATGATACTAGTAGTTTATTGCTATAAGCGGTTGCGGAGGCAATAGCAATTATGGATGCACTGCCCACATATAATTTATTTTGCTCTAACAAGTACACACATACTTTATTTCTATCTTTTATTTCCATCAGATGTTTTGCATAGCTACAAGTGAAACCGAACGCCCTAGGCCCTCTCTCTCCATCATCAACAACAACGAAAAGACACAAGCTATTGGTCCGGTGAAAACACAAAAGGAATTCTAAAACTCCTGAAGGTCCGTTAAAGTAACTTCACTACGCATTCGCTTCTCGAGGATTCGATAACCTAGGTCTACTAGGGAAAAAGAAGCTATACTACATTCGTAATCCAGATCAAAGGTATCAACCCTTTTTCTGGTGCTGTTGCCGAGGAAGCAATAGCTATCCTGGTGAGGTTATTAGGAACCTTGCTAGTTTTAATTCTTGTTTTTAATTTTGTAAGTTTGCTTTCAGTCTTTATTTGATAAACCAAAAAATTAGTTAGCCTTTAAATTCTTGCTTTTACTATTATAATTCTTTGTCTAAGAAACCCAAAAACATAGGAAGTATGGCTGAATAGATGCTGGGGGAGTTTGCTACTCCCAATAATGATTATTTGCGTACTCCTATGACTCAGCCAGCAATCGCTGCTGATGATTATGAAATTACGCCCCATTACTAAAGTTTGGTTCAACAAAATTAATTTGGAGGCTCTGTTGTTCAAGACACAGGTATGCACTTGAATACTTTCACTAAAAAATATATGATATGATGCGTATAAAACACGTTGACCCTGATGCGGTCAAATTGTGTTTATTTCCTTTCTCTCTAAGAGGGAGAGCAAAAGATTGGTTGCTATCTTTGCCTAAAAATACTATTACATCATGGGTGGGATGTACTTTTTTATTTATGACTAAATTTTTCCCACCTGCAGAGACTATGCAACTCCGATCTAATATTACTGGCTTTAGACAGGAAGAGCGTGAGCCACTAGCGCTTGCATGGGAGAGGATGAAAGAATGCTTAAGAAACTGTCCTAGTCATGGGATGGAAGATTGGTTAATTCTCCATTTATTTTATAATGCTCTTAATCTTATGTCTAAGTCTATGCTTGATACAGCAGCTGTAGGAACATTCATGGGTAAACATATTACCGAGGCAAAGCAGCTGCTAGAAAATATGCAAGACAACCATGCCCAATGGCATGTGGAAAGATCAAACACGAAGAAGGTGAACTCTATTTCACCACAAGAAAATGAAGATCTCAATGCTAAGTTGGATGAGCTCATAATAGCCATAAAACGTAAGGAAACTCAGGTAAGAGCCACCCCTAAAACAAATAGTGAAGAAATAGACTTCGTAGCTTGTAATGATTATAACCCTGCTTGGAAGAAGAGTTACAATCCTAACTTTCAGAAACATTATGCTAGTCCTGCAGGTAACTCTAATAATAATATGGGAACTAGTAATGGTAGTCTGCAAGAAACACTTAAGTCTTTCATAGACTCACAAAATAAACAAAATAATATTCTTGTTAAAATTACGGAGAACCATGATGCCATGCTTGGTACATTATCTAACCAAGCTGTTAGTTTGAGAAATGATTTGCAGGCCCTCCAAGAAAGAACAAGGGTCGTTGAACCATGATGCCATGCTTGGTATTATCTAACCAAGCTGTCAAACTCTCATTCTAGCTAAATTTGCAGGTAAAGCTGAGCCCAATCCAGTTGGAGAACTCAAAATGATGAGGATCCAAAGGGAGGAGCGTGAGGAACTTGACTATAGTAATGCTCCTTCACCAAGTTACGCCGTTGAAGATCTCGTAAAAAGGATCAACGTCAAAATTCCGGTAAGTAAAGGTAGTGAGGAAGCTATGTACCAACACTTTGTTAATCAAGTAGCAATAAAGGTATGTGAGCTTGAGGAATAATACAAGCAAATTGCTGAAAATTTACCTGTTAAACTAGATGACATATTTGAGCCTACTATTAAGATTAAAATTGGAACCAATGAGATAGCCGCACTTTGTGATCTAGGTGCAAGCGGCTCAACAATTCCAAAGAGTCTTTTTAACAAGTTAAATCTTGGCTCCTTTGAAATTACTGAGTTAAAATTTGCATCTAGCAGATTCTACCTACAAACAAGCTGTAGGAATTAAGGAGAACACTTTCGCTCTCACTGATTTTGTTATTGTTGACATGCCTGAAGATGCTACTACTTCTATTATATTAGGTCGTCCTTTCTTAAAAACTATTAAGGCTTTGATTAATCTACATGAAGGGAACATGAAGCTGCAGTTGCCTTCGTGAGACATTTTTGTTATTCATTTCCCCAGGAAGAAGAAAGCCAAGCATGATAAAAAAAGAGGCCATCACTTTGAAGGCAAACTACTTTGGAGTGGGTGTTCCACTCATCTGCCCAAGTGAGTATCATCAAGGTAAAGCTATTGACCATAAAAGAGAGCTCCATGGAGGCAACCCATGTGAAATAAAGGTTTGAGTTAAGTTTTTAGTTTTAGTTTAAGTTTACGATTAATAAAGAGTGCTAGAAAACTCCATTTGGGGAAGAAGTTCGGTAGTACTTGAAATTCTGCTTTATTCATGCTATTGTTGGTCGATAGTATTTACTGTCAATTTTCTATCAAAAACAAGGTATATCACTAAGTTACAGGAAAAGAAATAGTTGTCGAAGAAACATAATTTCTTTGATGCACACAGAGAGTTTAACGACCAACTATACGGTAGAAATTAAAATTCCGGCCGTATAGCTCTGGTCGTATAGATATCTTTGCCATCGATTTTTTTCTACAATATGTACTGAGAGTTTAACGACCAACTATACGGCAGGAATAAAAAATTTCGGCCGTATAACTCCGGTCGTATAGATATCAGTGCCTCCGTACAATTTCTTTTCTAATATACTAAGAGTTTAACAACCAACTATACGGCGGGAATAAAAATTTCGGCTGTATAGATATCCATGCCTTTGTATATTTTCTTTCGCAGGGATAGACATTTTAACGACCAACTATACGGCCGGAACATTTTGTTTCGACCGTATAGTTGCGTTGCGTCCGTATAGCTGCGCCGCTAGGAGGAAACCCTAAAATTTGACAAAAGGCCAACTATACGACCGGAACACATTGTTCCGACCGTATAGTTCCGCCTGAATAGTTGCGTCCGACCACAAAAACGCACGGGAAGGTACTCCCAACTCCAAAACTTCAATCCCTTTTCTTTCTTCTACCTCCAAACTCTCTCAAAACCTCAAGAGATCTTCATCTCTACTCAATTTCGTTCGATTTCCTCGTGCACAAGTGATCTACGGTATGTTTATCTTTCGATCCTCCAATTACTTTTTGCAAATTCAACTTTGATCTATTGTCATTATCAATCTAGGGCGAGACCTACTATGAACCAATAACCATGATTTTCTTGCCTAGATTACTATTTTGAGGAGAATTCTTTAGTGTGCTATGACGAGGAATATGATGCACTTACTGTTGTTGGATCAAAAGTTTTATTTTTTCCTTTGTTCAATGTTTTAGATGATGAACACAAGGAGCCAAACCCGTGATCGTGCCACCGCTAGCGCTTCTCGGGATGTCGCTCAAGAACACATGGTGATATGGTTCAGGGATGAGGCCCATCATGATCGCTTCAACAGGATCAAGAACCGCGAAGTGAAGGCCATCAAGTGGGCTTGCCCCATCATATTGAACCAACTCAGTATTTCTGATGAATTTAATTTACTTTGCAATAGATTTGGCCTGCAAAACTTTGTGTACAATGATGTACCTACTTATCGCCTCTTAACCATTGAATTCCTAAGTTTGTTGCAAAGCACTGTTAAACAATGGCAAGGAGAGGATACTATTTCTTTCCGACTTATGAACAACAACTACACTTTAACTTTAGATGAATGGTGCATATGTTTTAATTTGCCAAACAATGATATCCATGCTTTACACGCATCCTTTACTGGCTTAGAACCTACCCCCGAACGATACTATAATGGAATGAGTTTCACTAGTAGAGTGAACAAGGAATATTCAACACCCTACAACTCGCTATTTTTTCTATGTTATTGCTAACGCCTTGCAGGCACGTAATGAGTTCATGAGACTCAATGAGGAGGACATGTTAGTCCTTGCAAAGGCTGCTTACATCAACTGCGGCTTGTCACTCAACTTGGGAGCCATCCTTGTGCGCTACTTGGAGCACCAAGCCTCCCAAAGCCAAGGGCCAATCACAGGTGGAGGCGTCATCACCGTGCTTGCCACTGCCCTAGACCTCGATCTAGGTGAGTTTCAACCCATACTAGGTGAGACACGTGTTGGTTTCTTCACTTTGAGAGCATGTGGAATGCTCACTAGGAGAGGTGATGCTTATTACCTGCATATTGCTAGAGCTGGGCTTATCTACCCCGCTCCTACGCCTAATGGTCTTTTCTCTATCGAGGAAGGACGTTTGCTATATGATCCATATGTTGATCAACACCAACCCGAGGAAGAGATTTCGGAGGAGGATGAGAACCAAGAGGAGGAGCAAGAAGTTTCTTATCAAGAGGAGCAGCCACAAACCCGGTTCGCTACATACCAAGATTTCCAAGGACTTGGAGGGACTGTGGAGAGGATGCATAGCCTCTCTTTGAACCTCCGAGAATCAACAAGTAACCTCTCAACTCAATTTTCCGAACTGGAGTAATGACTTTTTCCCACCACCACAATGATTTGAAGGGCTTGCAAAAGCCTAAGCTTGGGAAAGTTCCCTCATTTGGCATTTATTTGCTTTTATTTAGAGGTTGTGTTTTTATTTGAGTTTATAAGCACTCATGTTGGTTTTCCCAACACATTATTTTAGTTCTTTCTATTTTCTTTTGAAATTTTCTAGCCGAGCTTTGCTGCCAATTTTCTATTCTTTAAAGTTCTTCTCTTAAAAACAACAAAAGATTTCTCCATTTTCCTTATTTTCCCTCTTTCTTTTCTTTCCGCCTCGAGGTCTTCATATATTTGCAGGAGAGTGGTCGACTTCTAGTTTCCAAGAAACAAATAAAAAAGGAAGAGAGAAGTGGAACCAAACATGAGAGGTATGCCTTATGACTCCGCACTTTTAAAGTTTGAGAAACACATGCTAGTTAGTAGTAAATGTTGACATATTATATTGGTGGAGTGAGTCTTTGTACCATAGTAAGATTTGTTCCAGCTCTTGTAATTAACCAAGTCTTGCCTAAAAATTGCTAAACAATTGTAATAAGAAAAAGTCTCCCAATTGAAGGCTTGGGTGTTGTAGTGCTTAGTCTTGAAGGCTTATTTCTAGAGACACTCAACACCACTGAAAATGTTGATTGACTTGATAGCTCTCTTTGAAAAGATCTGTTTGATTGAATTAATGTTTAGCGGTTTTTGTGAGCATGCCAAAGTTCGACTTGTTAATCATAAGAATGATATAGCTTTACGCGTGTCAAACTTCATGGTATGCCAACAACTCCGTTGGCCTACGAACGATCTTAATGGAGGAAACTCCTAGATTTCAGCTATGAGTTGATTAAACACTTGTAGCAGCAATGCTATAGTGGGTAAGATTCTTGGCACTTCCGGGTAGCTGTAATCATGATGGAATCACTCCTCTGGCTATTATGAGAAATCATTATGCAAAAGTAACAAAACCTTAGTGATGCCACGAGTGTCCATCACAGCTCGAAACTAATATTTTTTTGGCATGCTCTCAATTACTTAAAAACTAAAATTCTTGAAAGACAATGAATAGAAAAGTAGTGCTTGAAAAGTCTTGATTTATTGATGTGGGAGAATTGAGATACTCTAGTGTATATGCTTTTCATGACAACTCTCACACTCTTAAATTACATGATTACTAGCTGAATGCCCATGCGTTGCTACGGCTCCCTCAAGTTATTCTTTCGTGTCATACATGTGTATAGAAAGAAATAGCTACATATTCTAAAAGAATCTACTTTGCTAAAAATGTAATTCGGCAAAAAGCTAAATTTAGCGAAAGCAACAAGCTTGACTAATATTTCAGTTGCTTACAACGGCTTCAAGTAATAGCTTCAAGTGACAAATGGAAGGTCTAAAAATAGTCTCCTTACATCTGGTGGATCATGAAAATTCGCAAGCATTGCGTGATAATGTGATATAGAAACTTTGCTTCAACAATTTCATGTGTCCCAAGTGATGCCCAGTAGTTGCAGTACATCACTGATTTTCCATTTAGAAAAATCTGAAACATTTCTAAGTTACGTTTTACTGTAGCATCTTCTAAGTGCGTATTAAAACATTGTCCAGTTATTGACTCAAAAGAATGCATGCAGTATCACTTCTCATCTTGAGCACGGCAGAAATGGATGCATACATCAGCATGAAAAATAGTTAGCATGCTCTAGTCCTACATACAGAAATTATGAAATGCAGTACTCCCTCCGTCTCAGAATCTCAAAATAGCTACCACAGTTTTGTCAAAATTTGGATGAATCTATATACTAAATAGTGTCTAGATTCATTCAAATTTTGACAAATCTGCAACATCTATTTTGCAACATCACCAGTCGCCTCTAGATCTCCAAACCCTTCTCCATCTCCATAGCCATATTCCACCACTTGTAATAGTAGATCTCTTCTCCGATTGATAACATTTTAAGACTATTATTATCAATCTTATGATTTTCATTATAATGTTTGTGATTGTTGATCTCATCTCTATGTGTGAGTAATTCGCCTTGGGCTAAGGGCTTCTGCCTAGCCATATAGCAATTGTGCATGTTATTTATCATAGATGGGATCGTGTATTAGTTTGTATGACATGATGATTATTGTATCCTCTCTTGCCTCAAACCAAGGACTTGTCAGGTACCCAAGACCCTGAGGGTTGAGCCAGTATAGGGAGTATGAGCGATGACTGATCTGCATGTTGGGAACCCCAGTGATAGAAGGGGTAGTACGACTGTATGTGAGGGATTTGCTTGGGATTAATGGTGACATCACTATGCATATCATTAGTTCTCTTTCTTCCATGGATGAGACTAGCAGGTTATTGCTATAAGCGATTGTGGAGGCAATAGGAATTATGGATGCACTGCCCACATATAATTTACCTTGCTCTAACAAGTACACACATACTTTATTTCTATCTTTTATTTCCATCAGATGTTTTGCATAGCTACAGGTGAAACCGAACGCCCTAGACCCTCTCTCTCCATCATCAACAACAACAAAAAGACGCAAGCTATTGGTCCGGTGAAAACACAAAAAGAATTCTAAAACTCCCGAAGGTCCGTTAAAGTACCTTCACTATGCATTCGCTTCCCGAGGATTCAATAACCTAGATCTACTAGGAAATAAGAAGCTATACTACATCCGTAATCCGGATCGAAGGTATCAGGTCCCTGATGTCTACGCACTTCTATTCTTGTAGACAGTTGTTGGGCCTCCAAGTGCAGAGGTTTGTACAACAGCAGCAAGTTTTCCCTTAAGTGGATCACCCAAGGTTTATTGAACTTAGGGAGGAAGTGGTCAAAGGTATTCCCTCTTAAGCAACCATGCAATCAAGATACAAGAAGTCTCTTGTGTCCCCAACACACCCAATACACTTGTCAGGTGTATAGGTGCACTAGTTCGGCGAAGAGATAGTGAAATACAAGTGGTATGGATATAAGACAACGGTGCCAACAAATAGCTTGATGGCGTGGAAGAGACTAAAGGCAAACTGAAATAAAGATGCAAGCAAGCAAATATGTAATAGATCTAATTGCAAACGGTGTTTCAATGCTTAGAAACAAGGCCTAGGGATCATACTTTCACTAGTGAACACTCTCATATAAATATCTTCTCTTTATGATACTATGCTGAACTACTCTCCGGTTGGACACTCTAATCGTTTGTAGGGCTATAACAGCACACCTCAAAGTAAGTCTTTCCCATCTAGAAAACCCCACACTGTCACCTTGAGTACTAGATGAGTCCAACAAACACCACAATTTCATAAAGACATCCCACTCCAAATATAACTCATAACAAGTATTTGAAATCTCTAGCCTAAGTGCCACCATGGTGTGCACGCTGTCACTTCCACACACATGGGGAGAGCAGAGATTCATTAAAGCACTTGAGTAGCACAATAGATCTATAGATTACAAGCTCATGATCTCAATAAGATCATGCATAGAGAGAGATGAACACATAGCTATCGGTAGAACCCTTAACCTCGAGAGAGAACTACTCCCTCCTCATCATGGGAATCAGCAATGGTGATGGAGATGGTGGTGGAGATGGCTTCGGGGCCACTTCCCCATCCCGGCAGGGTGCCGGAACAGAGACTTCCTGTCCCCTGAATCTCCCCTTCGGTGGCGGCGGCACAACGGAACTTTTCGTGGATTTCAGATTGACTATCTGGGGTTTATGCCTTGGGAGGCTTCTTATAGGCCAGAGGGCAAGGTCGGTGGGCGCCCAGGTGGCCCACACCATGCCCTGGCGCAGCCTGGGGGGACCCGCGTCATGGGGTGGTGTGGCCACCCTGTGGCCCCTCTCCGACTCGTATTCTGGCTCCGTGAGTCTTCCGGTAAAATAGGAACTTTGGCTTTTGTCCCATCCAATTCCGAGAATATTGATTTTCTGACTTTCCTGGAACCAAAAACAGCAGAAAACGGGCAACTAGCACTGTGGCATCTTGTTAATAGGTTAGTCCACGAAATCATATGAAACGTAATCCAAAGTGTGAACGAAACACAATAAAGTAGATAAAACCAAACATGGAACATCAAAAATTAAAGATACATTTGCAATGTATCAACATCCCCAAGCTTAACTCCTGCTCGTCCTCGAGTAGGTAAGTGATAAAAAGAAAGAATAATTTTTGAGGTGACATGCACCATCATAGACTTGATCAAAGTAATTGTAAAACATTCAGAGCTGGGATCATAGTACTTCAATCATAACATGAAAGACAAAGTTCTACCAATAAGACAAAGAAACTATGATGCAACATGAAAAGGCACAAACAAAAGATTCATGAATAACAATGCTTTGCAAGACGTTTGTTTGTTTCACATAAAGAAAACATAGCATAATAGCATTCAACTTGTCCCTCATAGAGTAGCAAATATAAATGCATAGGACACCTTCAAAGTTCATAAGAGTGACTAGATACAAATAGTTTAAAACAAGCAATATCAAGGTATGCATCAATCAACAAGTCTCGGGACAATGCACATAGAACTAAGAATGGCCACTATGCTCTAAAAGTAGGTGCATAAAGGTAGAAGGTGGAGACTCAATATAATGGTGGAAGAAAGGCCTTCATAGAAGGAAGTAGGGATTCAAGTCTCATAAAGAGCTTCCAAAAATTATGGTACTTATATCTTTCAGCTGTCATTGCCCCTATCATAAGCATCTAGAAGGTGATTAAGGTTAAAGTGACACAACTAAGAGGATATGCTTGACAAGTTATAAACCGAAGTCTCATGCCCCTTACTTACGAAGACCGAACCTCATGCTACTCAACTTTAGTCACGAGTAAGCTCTTGTCATTGTAAGTACATGTGTATCATAAAGAACCGCCAACGGGGTACCCCTTGCACATGATACACGAGTTATCCCATAATCAAAATGACAAGGCAAGCAGGCAATGAGCATCTCAGCGAGCTTTTTATTTGCTATTTGCATAGGTTTTTATTGAGGATGCTTCATAGAGTGCTCATTATGGTTATGCTGCAAGTTTCCACCATGATTAGGCATGGCTTAGGCTAGCGGCCCAGGCGTTTCTCTAACACACATACAAACTCCATGATCTTATAAGTTCCACTTTTATTTCACACCGTCGGGATCCATAAGCAAAAGAACCTGATATCAACGGGGTACAAAGTACAAGTGCAATGTTGAAAGCATTCCCCATGATACATGGTTCTGCTAACTCAACTTATAAAGCGCAAGAATATACACAACAAAGAAGGACCCAATGGTTTAAGTTTATTAAGTGCAAAAAAGTAAAGTGTGCCATCAAGTTCGTGAGAGCTTTAATCACTAGTTTTCTCATAACAAGTTTAATTTGGAAGGTAGATAAAAACATGAATATACTTGGAATAGCTTAAGATAGTAGGTAGGTATGGTGGACTCTTTGGAATAACTTGGTTTAGGGAGTTGGATGCATGAGTGGAACTAATACTTGGTTGTGGAGGCTAGCAAAAGACTAGGAGCAACAAACTAAGAGAGCAATAATGGCCATAATCATGCAGAGCGACAAAACATCATTGATCAAAGCATAAAGTGATACTACAAGTTGAAAACTAAAGGATCATAAAGGCTTATGGTGACTTGAGATAGTCATAACATGGTGTGAGCATGCGCCAAGTCAACCCAAATAAAACATCGAAGGAGAATACCACAATACTATGCTTTTAATATGCTAAAACAACGCATGATTCATCCAAGGCACATTAAGCAATCTCAATTGTTTATAACAAGTCATGATACAACACAGAATACTAAGCATAAAGCCAAAACAATATCAAGCATGGCATGACAAAGCATTGGCCACAGTCAAAAACGAGCTCTTTTTACCACATAAGCATGAACTTTCCTACTCTTTTCCAAACCAAACCAAACTATTTGCAAACCAATGTATGAAAGAGGGGGTCCAACCAATTTATTAAGAAAACTAAGAAAACCAAGCAAACAAAAAACCAAAACGAAAACAAAAAAGAAGACGCTCCAAGAACAACACAATTGTGCATGAAACAATAAAAATGAAGCGTTTGGAAGAAACCTGGAATTTTTATTGATGAAGCAGGGGATGCCTTGGGCATCCCCAAGCTTTTACGCTTGTACTTCTTGGATATTTCTTGGGGTGACACGCGTGGCATCCCCAAGCTTGAGCTTTAGTCCATCCTTCATCTCATTATTCATTCCTTCCATACACCTGAAATTTTTCTTTCATACAAAACTTCACACAATCTTTATTAGCAACATTAGTGCACTTAGGATAAATAAGTCTTAAGGTTCAGTTCTAACACCAATAAAACTTCCATTAAAACACAAGCTACTGTAGCACTTCCCTCAAAAAGCTCAATTCCCCAAAAGAACTCAAAAAGGAACCAACAAGAAGCAAATGCAAATAATGGCAGAAATTTGTCAAAACAGACCAGCAGGTAAAGACAAATTTTTTCTAAGACCTTATGTTTCTCAAATAAAAAAGTGTTGAACTAACGAAAGTTATATAACAACCTGGGGCAAAAGCACAAAAATGCACGCCTCAAAAGGACGTACAGCGATTTTACACAAATTTTTACGGTGAAGCACAGAAATCTGTTTCAGAACAGCAACTTTCCAATCATTACTTCTCTCTCATTAGAGGTTATTCTTGGCACAAAAAGCAAATAAAAAGGATAAGGAGCGGTTATTACTAAGGTAATAATTCCAAGACTCATCTAAAACTTTTGGGTTATCTCCCAATAAGTACTTTTCTTTAACGCCTTTAAGTTAGGCATGATAGTTTGAGAAGATGCTCACATAAGAAATATGAATTGAAGTAAAAGAGAGCATCAAGATGCAAATTCAAAACACATTTAAGTCTAACCCACTCCCTATGCATAGGAATCTTGTAAATAAACAAGTCATGAAAGCACAAAGCAATAAGCATAGTAAAGAAAAACAAGTGCAACTTCAAGACTTTCAACATAAATAGGGGAAACTTAATATTGTTGAGATACATAAAACCATGTTTTCCTCTCTCATAATAACTTTCAGTAGCATCATGAATAAAATTAACAATATAACTATCACATAAAACATTATTATCATGAGCGACATGCATAAAATAATCATTACTCTCCACATAAGCATAGGCATTCTTATTAATTGTAATGGGAGCAAATTCAACAAAATAGCAATCATTATTATTTTCATCACCATAATCATCAAATATAGGAAGCACATTGTAATCATAATTAATTTTCTCCTCAATAGTAGGTGGACTGAAAATATCATACTCATCATTGTAATCATCATATATTAGAGGTTTGGTATCATCATAAGCAATCGAATAACTATCTTCTAAAGCTGGGGAACTAAAAAGATCATTTTCATAAAAACTAGCTTCCCCAAGCTTAGACTTTTCCATAGCATTAGCAATAATGGTGTCCAAAGAATTCATACTAACAACATTGTTATTAGCATGCAAATAAAGTTCCATAGGTTTTTTAATTTTCTCTTCAAACACTTCGTGTCCTAACTCAAGATAAATACTATAAAGCTCTCTAATTTTGTTGTTGTTTTCCATTAAGCCTAACTAGTGAAAACAAGAAACAAAAAGAAAAAATTGCAAAATCTAAAGGAAATAACTTCGAGCACTCACACCGGAGGATGTGAGTACCTTTTACCTTACCTCCCCGGCAACGGCGTCAGAAAAGAGGCGTTTGCCATGGGAGGTTCTTCTTCTTTAGTCCTCCGGTGTGAATACCTTTTACCTTACCTCCCCGGCAACGGCGCCAGAAAATAGCTTGATGTCTACGCACTTCTATTCTTGTAGACATTTGTTGGGCCTCCAAGTGTAGAGGTTTGTAGAACAACAACAAGTTTTCCCTTAAGTGGATCACCCAAGGTTTATCGAACTCAGGGAGGAATTGGTCAAAGGCATTCCCTCTCAAGCAACCTTGCAATCAAGATACAAGAAGTCTCTTGTGTCCCCAACACACCCAATACACTTGTCAGGTGTATAGGTGCACTAGTTCGACGAAGAGATAGTGAAAGGCAAGTGGTATGGATATAAGACAACGGTGCCAGCAAATAGCTTGATGGCGTGGAAGAGACTAAAGGCAAACTGAAATAAAGATGCAAGCAAGCAAACATGTAACAGATCTAATTGCAAACGGTATTTCAATGCTTAGAAACAAGGCCTAGGGATCATACTTTCACTAGTGAACACTCTCATATAAATATCTTCTCTTTATGATACTACGCTGAACTACTCTCCGGTTGGACACTCTAATCGTTGGTAGGGCTATAACAACACACTTCAAAGTAAGTCTTTCCCATCTAGAAAACCCCACACTGTCACCTTGAGTACTAGATGAGTCCAACAAACACCACAATTTCATAAAGACATCCCACTCCAAATATAACTCATAACAAGTATTTGAAATCTCTAGCCTAAGTGCCACCATGGTGTGCACGCTGTCACTTCCACACACATGGGGAGAGCAGAGATTCATTAAAGCACTTGAGTAGCACAATAGATCTATAGATTACAAGCTCATGATCTCAATAAGATCATGCATAGAGAGAGATGAACACATAGCTATCGGTAGAACCCTTAACCTCGAGAGAGAACTACTCCCTCCTCATCATGGGAATCAGCAATGGTGATGGAGATGGTGGTGGAGATCGATGGAGATGGCTCCGGGGGCACTTCCCCGTCTCGGCAGGGTGCCGGAACAAAGACTTTTTGTCCCCCGAATCTCCCCTTTGGTGGCAGCGGCGCAGCGGAACTTTTCGTGGATTTCTAATTGACTATCTAGGGTTTATGCCTCAGGAGGCTTCTTATAGGCCAGAGGGCAAGGTCAGTGGGCGGCCAGGGGGCCCACACCATGCCCTGGCGTGGCCTGGGGGGACCCATGCCATGGGGTGGTGTGGCCACCCTGTGGCCCCTCTCCGACTCGTATTCTGGCTCCGTGAGTCTTCCAGTAAAATAGGAACTTTGGCTTTTGTCCCATCCAATTCCGAGAATATTGATTTTCTGACTTTCCTAGAACCAAAAACAGCAGAAAACAGGCAACTGGCATTGTGGCATCTTGTTAATAGGTTAGTCCAATAAATCATATGAAAAGTACTCCAAAGTATGGACAAAACACAAGAAAGTAGATAAAACCAAGCATGGAACATCAAAAATTATAGATACATTTGCAATGTATCAGTCCCTTCTGAGGGCCTGAACCTAGGTAAACTGTGTGTCCCTGATGTGCTTGTTTGCTAGCTGATCGATGCCTCCATCATTCCCCACTTCCTATAACCCAAGTCCATCAGCGATAGGCATTAACGAGTTAACCCCTCATCAATTGGTGCTGTCTGTGGGAAACGGGAGTGCTGATGTTGCGGTTTCCTCGGCCCCATCAACTATGATCTACAACTCTACTACATCAAAGAATCATCTCCTCTTCGGCACCTTCGACTTCACCGTCCACTTGCCGGCAACTCACCCAGATTTCGAGTTCGTGGGCGACGAAATCAGCATGAGGATCGGGAGTCTACGCTTCCAGGTCGGCCAGATCAGCATGCTCTGCTTCCCCGATCACTCGCCGGTACCCTCGATTGCACCTGCCTTGTGGTTCCCACCACCAATCGGCACCCTGAGCAAGCTCAATGTGTCAGCTTTGGCCTATGACACAGACAACAACAAAGTTGCGACTCTGATATGTGTGACCCGTCATCATAGGATGGTGCCTACGGCTCCGGATCTGAGAGTTGCAGGAGCAACACCTTCCCCAACCATGACATGTGCGTCGTCATCAACAACGGCGACAAGGAAACTCAAGGAAACACCGATAACCATAGGCCTGCCAATAGAGTTCCCATCATCGGCCCCGCCAATGAAGAGCAGCCCAACCCACCCAACCCTGACAATCAGGGCGAACATACAAACACGGGTCGGTGCGCCAAGAGATCCACCTGAGCAATGCTAAATGGGCACGATGCAGGGAAGCCCTACAGGGCAACCCCTGCCCGCAGACGTATCATGAGATATGCTGATGGGATACCATTGGCTACTCATCTAGGAGTTCAAATGCCAGCAGACGGTGAACGCACAACTCGATGCCTGCAAGAAGGTGGCAGATGAGTTGACTGCCTGACAAGCAGGACTCTCCTCTATCGGCGGGTCCTCCTCAAAAGGCAACAGTCCTGCAGCCACCAAAATGTGCTCTCGTCTGAACCACCTTAACGACAAAGATTGGGACGAGGCAACCAGAGCCCTCGACTTCTTGTCATGTTGGTGGACTCACGGGGTCATACGATCCTAAAAACAGCGCAAGATGTGGTGATACTAGCTACCACGTATCTGCTCACCAACCAGCCACCAGCCAGAGATCCACGATCTGCCATGCACCGGTCCGCCATTGCCAGCCTTGGATTGGTCGAAGCTGCACTAGCCAAGGAGCCAACATAGGAGTCTAATAAATCCAAGGCTCCACCCACGAGATATCCATCGTCATCTTCTAGTGAGGATGACGATGACTTATCGCGAACTAAAGAGGATTGAAAGGGAATTTCTGCCCTTCATATGTTTTGATGTTTGTTGACAACATGAGGAAAGTTTAACTGTGTGCTAAGTGTTTTACTCAAAGGTAAAAGAGGGTTCTAGTTGGTTTGATTAAAGAGGATTCTAGGATTTTAAAAGTGTGCAGAACTAAGTTTCGCCGGACTATCTGGCTGATTCTGGCTAGAGTATATAGCCCAGTCGGAATGTCCGGTTGGTGCTGGCCAGAGTGTTCGGCCCTGGATTTCCTCGAGTTTTCGCCAGGAGGCTGTTTCTATTTAGTATGCCATAATGGAGTCCACCCGGACTTTGGCCGGATTATTTGAAGATTCTTTGCCAGGCCGGAATATCCGGGGTTGCGTGGCTGGAGTGTCCGGTGGGTTTCAGCCGGATACTCCGGGTTAAGTGGCTCCAACGGCTACATTTCTCGGGGCCCTATAGAAATGTCCCTTCTTCTACGTTGGACGGCTGCCCCAAACCTCAAGAACCCTAGAAGTCGAGCCACTAAATCTCCAAGATCTTCTCCCTCAGCCATCCAAAGTCATTGATATTTCGATAATCGAAGAAGACACTGATCTACATCTTCACCGAAATGATTTGCATTTCCCCCTCATTTACTTGAGGGCCCCTTGTTCTAGTGTTTCTTAGGAAACCCTAGGTTGTATTTTCAGTTCTATCTTGCTTGTTGTCATTGTGGCAGCTAGCCTTGTACTTGGAAGCCTACGTGGAAGTTGCTCCAAGCTTGTTGTAAAGGCGTCGATTCCCACCTCGAAGGGTACCGATAGTGGAAAAGTGGACTAGGCCATTTGTGGCGGATGTTGACCAGAGAATAGGGTGAGGCCTTTGTGGCATGGTGGTCTTAGTACCGCCCACCCCTCCAACATAGACGTACTTCCCCTAATAAGGAAGGAACTGTGGTGAATCAAATCCCGTGTCCCCGTGTGCTTCACTCTCGGTTACCTCGTTCCTCGTATCGTTCCTTTACTTGTGTTGTGCTAGTTGCATAGGTTGTCATATAGGTAAATTTACCTTAGTTGCATATCTAGAGAATTTACCTTTGTGTCAAGCCTAAATTAAAAAAGAAGTAAAATTTGGAGTAGCACCTATTCACCCCCTCTAGGTGCCCATACGATCCATTTCAGTTTTGATTTCTAGTAGATCATATAGTTCTTTTGATAACACAGAGACACTAGATCCTAGATCTGGAATAGCATGATGGGTCTCTTTGCCAATAGTGATTAATATCTTGGGGAGCCAAGCATCTCCAGGCTTTGGTGGTATCATGGCTTCATTATTGTATCTTTCTATCTTTTCTTTGATGAAATAGTTTCTATGTGGGAGCCAATACCTGCTTGATGAACATTAATGGATGGATCATTAGAAATGTTTTGTAAAATATTGATAAGTTCATACAAGCTGCATTTATCAAGGTCAATTAGATGTTATTTTGTTTATCTTAGCATTTTAACTTCCTCTACTTGTTTATCATTTGTGATAATTGGTGGCTCTTTCTTATCTTTGATGAGTTCCACCATAGGGATTCCATATTGTAATAAGAGTGGTTCAAAAAGATCATTATAATTCATTAATTCATTGTATGTTTCTTTAAAAGTAGAGGGTATACTTGTATTTATACTGATAGAGTTCATACCAATAGTAGGTGGCCCTTGTGTCTTTCCTGCAGACATACTTAACAATGTTGCTTGATTATGAACTAGTTTATATAAAGCTTTGTCTAGGCTAGCCGTTTGGTGTTGTAAGCCTTTAATATCAGAACGTATGGATAAACTTGTGTAGCTCTTCTATCATGGTAGCATGGCTAGTTACTTGTTCAATAAGGTTTTTATTTGGCTCTTATTGTTTTTCAGAGTTTTCACCGGTTTGTGGGATAGTGGCAGGTTTCCGTTCGTTTTCGTTTGCATTAGGATATGGAATGGAAGGATGATTCCCATAGTTGTTTGGAGCATAAGGTGGCCTAACATAAGAGTTACTGAAGTTGTTCCCATATCCATTATTACCAAAATTTCTTATGTAGTTGACATCTATATTTTCATTTGTGCTTCCAACTAGTTCTTGTAGGGGGACATTATCAGTGTTTTGTTTTGATATGTAGGCAAATATGGCATCTATTTTATTGGATAAGGGATCTACTTCTTCAATAGAGTTCACTTTCCTAGATGGGTTTGATTCTTTTTCAGTGTGCCATTGACTATGGTTGTGTATCATGTTCTCTAGGATGGCTTTAGCTTCAAGAACAATTTTACTCATAAAAGCACCCATGCAGCATAGTCTATCATGCTTCTTGACATATAGTTTAACCCATTGTAAAAAGAGTGTAGGATTTTCCATTCATTTACTCCATGTGATGGACAAGTTCTAAGCATGTTTTTAATTCTTTCCCAAGATGTTGCTACATGTTCATTGTCATTTTTCCTAAATGATAGGATACTATTTCTGTTTTGCAAGATTTTAACAGGTGGCTAATATTTCTTTATAAAAACTTCTTTGATATCATTCCAAGAGTTTATGCTAGCAGTAGGTAGTGATAATAGCCATTCTTTAGCTTTGCCTCTAAGTGAAAACGGGAATAGTTTAAGTTTGATAATGTCATTTTCCACATTTTTAAATTTTTTCATGTCACAAATTTCATAGAAGTCATGCAGGTGCATGGAGGCATCCTCACTAGCACTTCCCCCAAATTGTACTTGAGCTATGAGGTTTAATAGACTAGGACTTACTTCAAAGCTTTCAACAGTTATTTCAGGTGATGTGATAGGCCTAGCAATGAATTAATCATTAGGAGTGTTTGTGTAGTCACAAAGTTTTGTACCTCTTTCTCCCATGTTTGCAAGCAAAAGGTTGATACTAATTTTTATGTGTTTTAAATAATAACTAAAAAGACTAAAAACAAGACAAAGAAAATTACTTTGAAAATCTAAAGGAGAAGGAAAAGCTCACAGTGGTGCAACCTCCCCAAGCTTAGGTGTTTTCACAAATTTGGTGTTGACGGTGACAGAAGATGTGCTCACTCCAACTTGATGAAGACAAAGTTGTGATGTACCTCTTGCAATCGTGCCAGAAAATGTTCTGGCAGTTGCAGTGGGATTTGACTTGTGCTTCACCACGCAGCAACCACTATGATGTAACCCTCCAATTTCGCGGCAGCGGCGCCAGAAAATGTTCTTGATGGCAACAACTCCATGTGTACCAACTCGTTGGAACTCCAAGTGCAGAGTGTTGTAGCAATCTTCTTTTCCCCACAAGGGTGACTCGAGGGTTTATATCTAACTCTCGCGGAATTGGCAAGGGGTTGATTCTTCTTCTTCTCTTATAGCAACCTATAGAGTAAAGTTTTTTTGGCATGTGTCCCCAACTCCATCGCGTGGTTGTCAAGCACAAGGTTTCATATTAGTAATATGAAATAACAATATAAATAAAGAAAAGTAAAAGTAGGCAAGCAAGATAAAAACAATAAAAGATAGTTCTTTTGGGGTTTTGTGTGTGTTTGCAAGTGAAGAAAGTATTTTTGTATTTTTGGAATAATAAATTGCAAAAAATAAAGTGTGATAGTTGTGTTGGAAAGGTGTTTCTTATGGTTTAAAATGGAATGGGGTTCATGGGTTCACTTGTCTACTCTCTTTTTTGGGTTGGAATGGACACAAACAATTCATCAAAGACATAATTTTAGTGGAACTTCAACATGTGTTTGATAAGCATTCATATGAGCATCACTTCCTAACATAGAGATGATGCAACACATCTCTCCTATACTCCTCAAGAAAGGGAAAACTCCAAGCAAACTTGAATTAAGAATCAACAGAGTATAGCCTTAAGTAATTTGACATGATGTTTGAATCATGCTACCTTGACCAAACAAGACTATCTAGCTATCACAAGATAATTAGAGCACATAAATTCACTTTATCCCTAGTGAGGCAGCAAAACAAAGGTAAATACCATAGTAGATCTTGAATTTGTTGTAACTATTCAATTACTACCACCATGCTACTCCATCTAATACACACTTCTCCCCACACATGCTCTTGCATACAAGTTGGATCAGAACACATACTTAAGAACAGGGGTACATGATATGCATCTATCAATACATTTTACACATAATAGGTTCCAATCTCATATATCAAATAATGGAACAAAAATCCACCACATAGGAATTACATATATGATCATAATCATGTTGGGCAGCTCATATGGTATTAGATCTATGAAGACCAAGAGAGAAATAGATCAAGCTACTGCCACAAACCTATAGTCTAGAGGTGGACTACTATATCTTCATCATGGTGATGATGGTGGAGACGTTGGAGAAGGTAGAGATCCCTCCGGCAGCGGCCCTAGGGGAGTTTACCCTTCCAATCTTCGCTAGTTCTAGCTCTGTTTTGGTGTTTCAGTGTTTCTGCGGCGCCCCCTCGAGGAACTCCCGAGGGACCCTTTATATAGTGGTTTTTAAGTCATACGGAGGTGATGGGCGTAAGATCAAAACTAATCGATGCCGAGGAGGAAAAGAGACTGGGTGGTGCGCCCACCCTTACTATGCGTGCCACCTAGTCCATCTTGGGCCTCCTGGTCTATCTGATGAGGTCCATGCGATTCTCTTGATGAAATATTTATTCTCCTGAAATCCCAGCTCCATTTGACTTTGTATAGGTCCCTGAAAGGTAAAAATACACAAAATAGGGTTTTCCTGTCCTACAGAATTATAACCAAAATAAAGGGGATCATTGGTAATTCTCCATAAATCAATGTAAAATATGGATATAACATCATATATGTAGCAAATATGTGGAATTCATATCAACAAACTACAAAGTTCATGTATGCATTTTACATGCATTGGTATCTTAAACCTTTCCGTCCTCCCCTCATAAAAAAGACAAATTTCTATCGAATCGGTAGATAGTGGGTCAGATTTGGACTACATGTACATCATTTAATGCTCATTTTTTAGGTTCACAATATGTTGTTTCACAACAGATCCACTTCAAGTTTAGAGAGGCTTAATCCCTAGCTAAGAATCTTCATGCCCGCCGTTTTGGCCATAGTTTGAAACAAACATAAATGGTTCAAAAACGGTCAAAACAATGTAAATATTTGCATGGTGTCATATTACGTGACATATTTTCAAGGAAAAAATATCAAACTTATAATATTTTAAATATCTCAAAAAATCTTCTCAGAAATGAGCTATCATGTCAGAAGTTCCATGGCTCTGAGGCCAAACAACCAATGTTATGGTCGAAATCGCGGCATAGTTTGTATTAATGTGCCCATATTGTGCAATCATGCGTATCTTTGAATGGCAAAAAATGATTCTAGAGGAAGTTTTCATTTTTGTCGCACAAAAAAGCCATTTTCCATTTTCCGGGTGCAAAAAATGGGTGTTTTGTGAAGTAGCCACTAAATGAAAGTTTTAAAATGGTACCACCCCCATTTTTCAAAATTACTAGACCACACTACATGGATAATGTCCCAACTGGGGTATCTTAAACCTTTGCATCCCCTCCTCATGAAAAAGACAAATTTCTGCTGAATCGGTTGGAAGTGGTTCAGATTTGAACTACAGGTACATCACCTAATGCTCATAATTTTTTGCAATAATCAGTTTTAGGTTCACAATATGTCCTTTCATTAGAGATCCATTCCAACTTTAGGGAGGCTTAACCCTAGCTAAGAATCTTCATGCCTGTCATTTTGACTATAGTTTGAAATGGGCATAAAAAATTCAAAAACGATCAGAACAATGTAAAACCTTCACATGGTGTCATATTATGTGTCATAGTTTCACTAAAACATATCAAACTTGTAATATTAAAAATATATAAAAAAAACTTCTCAGAAATGACCAATCATGTACGAAGTTTCATGGCTTCGAGGCCAAACGACCAATGTTATTGCGAAAATCATGGAATAGTTTGTGATAATGTGCCTGATGAGTCCAAAATTGAGGCATATTTAAGTATATAAATTGTCCATATTGAAGGAAATATGCCCTAGAGGCAATCATAGAGATGATTGTATTTCATGTGTATCCATGAGTTATTATAATGTTCCTTGAATATCCATATACCAGGCAACTTGTATTGATTGGCAATTATGTGAATTGTTTGTGAAACTCTTTACTTGTATGGTTATCTAATAATTGTCCCTAGTCGGAGTTCATGCGAGGACACACGTGAATATTAGACTAGCACATCGATTGGTTAATGACTATGTTTCGCAAGTCATTGACATGGAGATGTCAAACCAATGATGTGGACACATGTTATGAACATGGGGTTGGACTGACCCAACATGAGACTAGCAATAATACTTGCAGCTCTCTCTACACATCGTGTACGTTTTGTCCTTAGACCTGAGATTGTCGCATGTACTTGAGATGTGGATCGACCTACTTTGGGGCTATCAAACACTACTCCGTAACTGGGTAGTTATAAAGGTAGCTTTCGGGTTTGTCCTGATACATGCTGCAAGGCATCGGTCAATCAAGATGGGATTTGCCCCTCTCTACTTGAGAGAGATATCTCTGGGCCCCTCGAGTGATCGGATCCAGAAATGCATGGCCGTGCTACATATGGTTAAGAGTTAACCTAGTAAAGGGATTCTGAATCATAGTATCGAGAAAGAGAGGTCAGCTTAGAGCTAGACCAAATATCGTGAGGCAAAGGGAAAGACATGTACTCAACCTTGTGATGGTTCGTCCGAATGATCTTTATATGCGTTTAGGAGTTGGCACGTCTTGCTAGAGGCCGCTACCAACTATTGACGGAGTAAGTGTACTCGCGTCATGTCTATACGTGTATGAACCTATAGGGTCACACACTTTAGGGGCTGGAAGCCTAATGAGGATTGGATCCGAATTAGACCAGGCTTAGGCTGCTAATGGGCTGCTAATGTAGAAGCCCACCAGGGATGCCTATATAAGAGGGAGTAAGGCGAGCTGAAAAGGAGAGAGCATTCCACCCAGCCGCCACTCCTCTTCCGCCTGTGTTGCACGCGCAGACCTAGCAGTCTGGCGTGTGACGACTTCCACTCCGGACGTGTGGATACCTCGGAGGTGCTGCATCTGTAGCACTTGGATGAGCCGCGCAAAGGGGAGCTGCTCGTGGGACGAGGACGAGGAGGAGACGTAGAACATCTACACTGCCGCAACGTGCTTCATCGAGTTCCGCACCTGCGCGTCTAGCGGTAATCCCGTGATCTATGACCATAGTATTCCTGGTTGACGCGGTAGAAATTTTTGATTTTACGCTAGTGTAGCCTACCCGTTACCCTTCAGTGGTATCAGAGCCGATGCTGTTCAGTCATAGGTTCGGGAAGTTTGCATATGGTGATATGTAGATTGATATGAATGATATGATCGTTTGTATGGCGGTGTTTCTGGATTGATCTATGATCTTACTTTCCGTGATCGTGATTCTAAGGTCGTCGAACGACTTACCCCTACCGGTCGGTTTCTGCCATCGGGGTAGACAGTGACACATAAATCCTTCTGAATCACGCGAAGATCAATATGATTGATCGAATCGGGAATTAGATCTGAATCGACGTACCGTGATCAAAGGAGTTTGGTCAAATCGGAACTATGGTCGGTTTATGGTAAATTGGATTTGCCGATCAAAATCCTTAAAGAAAATTGTATAGATTTGATCTCTCATTTTTCACGAATGTCCGGGTACCGCGAGGGGCGCTGCCCCTTCGAACCCCGCAGGGGGAGACCCCCTAGACCCCCCTTAGTCGTAGCCCCCTTTTTGTATCTCGTTAAGGTTCATAGGTGGTACGATTTCACATGATCCGGTAGAATGCGATTCTATGCACAACTTGTTTTTGCAGGATTTATGTGATCAGTATGGCCAAAAAAAAAAATGTATGTGATGCATGTATGTATTTTTTCATGACCTGCGTGTCGTGAGTTGGGCAACACGGCTGGAGCCATATGTGTTGTCAATTATTGTAATGGCCTGCGTGCCAACTTGTGATGATCCCAATAACATGTAATTTTGATTACTAGATGTTAGGAGTAATAGCTTGTATTAGTTCTTAGAGAACTCATCACTTGGAGGATGGCTCGCATAGAGCATGAAGATGGAGATCATCATGGTGGACAGGTTCTATGGCGATGGAGATCACCATGAGAAAATGGGCCATACTGTATCACATCTATGT
The DNA here is from genome assembly GCA_910589775.1 of Avena eriantha. Lineage (NCBI taxonomy): Eukaryota > Viridiplantae > Streptophyta > Magnoliopsida > Poales > Poaceae > Avena > Avena eriantha. Next base: position 81,784,854 of record OU342744.1, on the reverse strand, counting down.
GAATGCTATTCTTATACGTTTTACTACTATGCATGCTTAGATGATAGAAGTAGAACGATCCCTCACAAAGTTTAAGTTAAACCATGCCCTCCCAACCAAACCTTGCACCATCCTATGCCCTGTACAATCGTTGGTGGGTCTATGAAATTAGGGTGCCACGGTTTTCCTTGGCTGGATGGGTTTGTATCGGATACCTACACGCATAAGGGTTGGTGAGCTTAACAAGGTCATCTTAACAGTTAAGGACCTTGGGGCATAAAGGTTGGGCGCCTAGTTTTGACATAGAGATGTCACCCAACAACAAGAGTCATATGTGATATGATTAGCAAAGGTTGCTTACCGATTTACCTTGTCTTCTAGCAGTGATGCTAAAGCTCACTAGTCGACTTGTTAATTGTGGATCTTGAATCACTTAGTATCAATAGAGGGATGTTGATTTAAGTGGGAGTATATGCTATTAAATTGTTTAATATGTTTTACTCTTTCATGGTTACATGGCTTAGTATTTTGCATATTTTTTTGTTGTAGATCAATGGCACCGAACAATTCATCACCTTTTGCTTTGCGTTCGATTCTTGAAAAGGATAAACTAAATGGAACAAACTATTCGGACTGGGTCCGTAACCTGAGAATTGTTCTCAGGGCTGAGAAAAAGGAAACTGTTCTGGATACCCCAATCCCGGATGAACCTGCTGATAATGCAACTGCTACCCTTAAGAATGCCTACAAGAAAGCATGTGATGAATCTCTTGAGGTCAGTTGTCTTATGCTTGCATGCATGGAACCTGATCTTCAAAAACAGTTTGAGGATCAGGAAGCGTACGATATGATCGTTGCGCTTAAGGACATGTTCCAGACTCAGGCTAGGACTGAGAGGTACAATGTCGCTAAGTCCTTTGTGGAATGCAAGCTGGCAGAGGGAGCAGCTGTAGGCCCCCATGTGATCAAAATGGTTGGTTACAGTCAGACTTTGGAAAAGCTTGGTTTTCCATTAGGCCAAGAGTTGGCCACTGACTTCATTTTGGCATCTCTTCCATCTAGCTATGGGCATTTCATTTCGAACTACCATATGCATGGGGTGGAGAGGGGCCTTAATGAATTATGTGGGATGCTGAAAACAGCAGAATGTGACATTAAGAAGTGTGCAGGGCATAGCCATGTGATGGCTGTGCAGAACAAGCCTAGCTTCAAGAAAAAGGGCACTTCTTGGCAGAAGAAGAAGGGCAAGGCTAAGGATACGATCCCTAAGCCAAACCCTGCACCCAAGCAAAAGGCTGGTCCTGCAGGAGACACTGAGTGTTTCTTTTGTCACGAATATGGCCACTGGAAGAGAAACTGCAGCAAGTACCAGGCTTCTTTGAAGAAAAGTGGAAGTAAGAGTACTTCCCACTCAGGTACACTTGTTGTAAATGTTGTGGACATTTTTCTCGCAGATTCTTATGTTAACTCTTGGGTATTTGATACCGGATCGGTTGCTCATATTTGCAATTCGATGCAGGGGCTAATAAGGACTAGAGAAGTGCAAAAAGGCGAAGTGGATTTTCGCGTCGGAAATAAAGCAAGGGTTGCTGCATTGTTCGTCGGCGTCATGCAACTTCACCTTCCGTCAGGATTTATCATGGAGTTGAATAATTGTTATTACATTCCTAGTATGGGTCGAAACATTTTATCACCTTCATGTTTGATGAGGGATGGTTATTCATTCGCGAGTACAAACAATGGTTGTGTAATCTCTAAGAATGCTATGTTTGTGGCTGATGCTCCCATTGTCAATGGGTTATTTATTTTAAATCTTGATAATGCATGTGTTTACAATGTTAGTGCTAAAAGGCTTCGGCCAAATGATTTGAGTCCTACCTATCTATGGCATTGTCGTTTGGGGCATATAAGTGAAAAGCGCATGAAGAAGCTCCATGGTGATGGTCTTCTAACTTCGTTTGATTTTGAATCATACGAGACATGTCAAGCTTGTTTACTTGGAAAGATGACCAAGACGCCTTTCAAGGGGTTTCCCGAGAGAGCGACAGACTTGTTGGAACTCATACATACTGATGTATGTGGACCAATGAGCACGACAGCCAGAGGAGGATATCACTACTTCATTACTTTCACTGATGATTTCAGTAGATATGGCTATGTCTACTTGATGAAGCATAAGTCTGAAACTTTTGAAAAGTTCAAAGAGTTTCAAAATGAGGTAGAGAATCAACGTGGCAAGAAAATAAAGGCCTTGCGATCTGATCGCGGAGGCGAATATTTGAGTCACGAGTTTAGCAATCATCTTAAGAGTTGCGGAATTGTTCCACAGCTCACGCCGCCCGGAACACCTCAAAGAAACGGGGTCTCTGAACGGCGTAATCGAACTTTGTTGGACATGGTTCGATCGATGATGAGCCAGTCGGATTTACCATTATCATTTTGGGGTTACGCGCTAGAAACAGCAGCTTTCACACTAAATAGGGTACCATCTAAATCCGTAGTTAAGACACCATATGAGATGTGGACTGGAAAGAATCCCAGTTTGTCTTTTCTAAAGATTTGGGGTTGTGATGCATTTGTCAAGCGACTTCAGTCAGACAAGCTAACACCCAAATCGGATAAGTGCATTTTTGTGGGATACCCAAGGGAAACCTTAGGGTATTACTTCTACAACCGAGAAGAGGGCAAAGTGTTTGTCGCTCGTAGCGGTGTTTTCCTAGAGAAAGAGTTTCTCACAAAGGGAACGAGTGGAAGGTCAGTGCGACTTGAAGAAGTTCAAGATGAGCCAGTCGGGGATGCTTCTACGAGTGATGCTATTGTAGCAGAACAAGTTGAGGAACCCGTGGCAATAGAAGCACCACAACCACGAAGGTCGGCGAGGCTCCGCGAAGCGCGAGAGTTATTATTGTTAGACAATGATGAGCCTGCGACCTATGCAGAAGCGATGGTGGACCCAGACTCTGAGAAATGGCTGATTGCCATGAGATCCGAGATAGAGTCCATGGGAGACAATCAAGTTTGGAACTTGGTTGACCTGCCTGATGGTTTTAAAGCCATCGAGTGCAAGTGGATCTATAAGAAGAAGATTGATATGGATGGAAATGTTCACATCCATAAAGCTCGACTTGTTGCAAAAGGTTTTCGACAAGTTCAAGGAGTTGACTACGACGAGACTTTCTCGCCCGTAGCGATGCTTAAATCTATACGGATCATTCTAGCCATTGCTGCACATTTCGATTATGAGATATGGCAGATGGACGTCAAGACGGCTTTCTTAAATGGAATCCTTTCTGAGGACGTGTATATGATGCAGCCCGAAGGTTTTGTCGATCCAAACAATGCTGGAAAGGTATGCAAACTTCAAAAGTCTATTTATGGGCTGAAGCAAGCATCTCGGAGTTGGAACATTCGATTTGATGAAGTTGTAAAGGAGTTTGGCTTCACCAAAAACGAACAAGAACCTTGTGTGTATAAGAAAGAAAATGGGAAATCACTTGTGTTTCTAATCTTATATGTGGATGACATATTATTGATTGGAAATGACATTCCTATGCTCGAGTCTGTTAAGACCTCATTGAAAAATAGTTTTTCTATGAAGGACTTGGGAGAAGCGGCATATATTCTGGGTATCAAGATCTATAGAGATAGATCAAGGAGGCTAATTGGATTAAGCCAGAGTACGTACATTGACAAAGTGTTGAAACGGTTCAGCATGGAAGAGGCTAAGAAGGGGTTCTTGCCCATGTCTCACGGCATTAAACTCAGCAAGACTCAGTGTCCTTCGACCACTGATGAGCGAGAACGCATGAGTAGGGTTCCATATGCTTCGGCTATTGGATCCATCATGTATGCAATGACATGTACTCGCCCAGATGTTTCCTATGCTCTAAGTGTTACGAGCAGATACCAGGCTGATCCAGGTGAGATTCACTGGACAGCGGTAAAGAATATCCTTAAGTACTTGAGAAGGACTAAGGATATGTTCCTAGTTTATGGAGGTGAGGTTGAACTCAGTGTAAAGGGTTACACAGATGCGAGTTACCTTAATGACTCAGACGACTCGAAATCGCAATCAGATTATGTGTTTGTCATGAATGGTGGTGCTGTGAGCTGGAAAAGTTCCAAGCAAGATACAGTGGCCTCCTCTTCAACAGAAGCTGAATATATTGCTGCCTCGGAGGCTGCAAAGGAAGCTGTTTGGATTAGGAATTTCCTGATCGCTCTTGGTGTGGTTCAGGGCTCGTCCAATCCCTTGGACGTTTATTGTGACAACAATGGTGCTATTGCACAAGCCAAAGAACCTAGACAGCACCAGAAGAACAAACATATTCGCATGCGCTACCATCTGATTCGTGAGTTCATTGATGAAGGTAGTGTCATGTTATGCAAAATACATACGGACTCAAATGTTGCTGATCCCTTGACTAAGCCACTCCCGCAGCCTGCGCATGAAGCGCACACAAGAGCAATAGGTATTAGATACTGTCTAGATTGACTCTAGTGCAAGTGGGAGACTGAAGGAAATATGCCCTAGAGGCAATCATAGAGATGATTGTATTTCATGTGTATCCATGAGTTATTATAATGTTCCTTGAATATCCATATACCAGGCAACTTGTATTGATTGGAAATTATGTGAATTGTTTGTGAAACTCTTTACTTGTATGGTTATCTAATAATTGTCCCTAGTCGGAGTTCATGCGAGGACACACGTGAATATTAGACTAGCACATCGATTGGTTAATGACTATGTTTCGCAAGTCATTGACATGGAGATGTCAAACCAATGATGTGGACACATGTTATGAACATGGGGTTGGACTGACCCAACATGAGACTAGCAATAATACTTGCAGCTCTCTCTACACATCGTGTACGTTTTGTCCTTAGACCTGAGATTGTCGCATGTACTTGAGATGTGGATCGACCTACTTTGGGGCTATCAAACACTACTCCGTAACTGGGTAGTTATAAAGGTAGCTTTCGGGTTTGTCCTGATACATGCTGCAAGGCATCGGTCAATCAAGATGGGATTTGCCCCTCTCTACTTGAGAGAGATATCTCTGGGCCCCTCGAGTGATCGGATCCAGAAATGCATGGCCGTGCTACATATGGTTAAGAGTTAACCTAGTAAAGGGATTCTGAATCATAGTATCGAGAAAGAGAGGTCAGCTTAGAGCTAGACCAAATATCGTGAGGCAAAGGGAAAGACATGTACTCAACCTTGTGATGGTTCGTCCGAATGATCTTTATATGCGTTTAGGAGTTGGCACGTCTTGCTAGAGGCCGCTACCAACTATTGACGGAGTAAGTGTACTCGCGTCATGTCTATACGTGTATGAACCTATAGGGTCACACACTTTAGGGGCTGGAAGCCTAATGAGGATTGGATCCGAATTAGACCAGGCTTAGGCTGCTAATGGGCTGCTAATGTAGAAGCCCACCAGGGATGCCTATATAAGAGGGAGTAAGGCGAGCTGAAAAGGAGAGAGCATTCCACCCAGCCGCCACTCCTCTTCCGCCTGTGTTGCACGCGCAGACCTAGCAGTCTGGCGTGTGACGACTTCCACTCCGGACGTGTGGATACCTCGGAGGTGCTGCATCTGTAGCACTTGGACGAGCCGCGCAAAGGGGAGCTGCTCGTGGGACGAGGACGAGGAGGAGACGTAGAACATCTACACTGCCGCAACGTGCTTCATCGAGTTCCGCACCTGCGCGTCTAGCGGTAATCCCGTGATCTATGACCATAGTATTCCTGGTTGACGCGGTAGAAATTTTTGATTTTACGCTAGTGTAGCCTACCCGTTACCCTTCACATATTGTCACCCATTACATGCTACATCTATCTAAAACTATGCCTATTATATATGTATGATTATTAGTTCTCATTCATTTCCACATGGACTTTGCACATTAGTAGTTTTATTAGGAGTTTATTACCTTTTTCTTGTCTTTGATTTGTGTGTAGGTGCTATGAACAATCATGGAAAAAAGGAGCCAAGAGTATTCAATATGGAGAAGTTGCAGGCACCAGACTTTTCCATTTGAGGGGAGGAAAAAGTTGATTTTCCATCAAATCTAAATGAATATCCAAGGACATGGTGTTGTATCCCTCGTTCATACGAATCCAACGAGCTAAAGAACACCTTAATCAGAGTCTGTATGAAGAAATAGAAACCAAAACACTGCAGAGTTAGAGGGCGTAACGACCACTGGTATGGGCAGAGCCCGCCCATACCGTACGGCCATACCACCCTTTGACGGCTTCGCTTTGTCAAAAAGAACAACATTTGTGAAGGCCCAATGGGCACATTCGGCCCCTAGCTCCGTCGGTTCGCAAAACCGACCTCCAGATGCCTATTTAAAGAGGGGAAACCCTAGAAGAAGAGGGGAGAGTTTACATACGCCATAGGGAGCCCTGCCGCTCCGCCACCTCCATAGCCGTCACCACAAGATCTACACCATCATAACACTCAAGGGAGAGAGGATACTTGCATCTTGATGTTGGGTTCACAGCATAGAAAACAAAAAAATTCTTACGATGAGAACTACACGCCAAGATCTATCTACTAGGAACAACGCAATGGGTGGACATACATCCAACGAGAACTCACCCTCGAAGACAACGAGTTTTCTAAACGAGTAGGAACTCATGGTTGATGTAGTCGTACACTTGCCGATCTCAAGATCGTGAGGAAGTTCGAGCGCCGCAACTCAGCAGCGCATCCGTACTCGCACACACGTTCAAGCCACCGGACAACCTCCACCTCCTCGCTCCAGCGATCCAGCGGAAGTAGCAACTCCTTCCAAACGAAATGCCATCGGCAACATGTATCTCGCTAATCTGAGACCATGGGGGAATAATTCTAGAGGGGGAGAGAGATCCTTCACAAGGAGGTGTGTAGGAGAAGGAGGAAGAGGGTGGCCTTTTATAGGACGAGGGGGTGCCCCTCCTTCATGGCCGGCGCATGGGGGGTGACTCCTCACCTCCCCCATTCATGTGGTGGTAACCCCTCCACATTAAAATGCCTCTTCACATTCCCCTTTAAAGTCCCTACTTTAAATGCATTAAAATTCTCCAAGTTTAATGCTCTCTCATTTAATAAAACTCTTTTATTAAATTTATTCAGAATTTTGTTAATTACTTTAATTAAAAAACATTCACATATAACCCCTTGCAATATTTCAATATCACATGCAGAACCAATTTCTGCAATTTCACCCGAAACAATTTCCGGTTTCTATCGAAACAATTCCTGCGCTTTGCAATTCTTTCATCTGAAACATATGTGCTCCAAAATGGTGTCTGATAACTCTTAAGTGTGTCACCCTATGGTTTGCGAATAATTCAGACATGATTAAGACTCCTCTCAGATCAATAATCAGAAGCAGGACCTGGAGATCCATACTGACTCCTACACATTCAACGATGACTTCTGTGATCGTGAGAACCTTTAACGCTAGTAACTAAATCCCTTTGTCTCGCGATATATTGCATGTCCGAGATTCGATCATTGGTATCTCCATACCTAGTTTGATCTTGTTACCGACATGCACTCTTTTCTCGTTCCCGTGATATAACATTCTAGTGATCACATCACTTGCTTGCAAGCTATCTTAATGTGATATCACCGAGAGGGCCCAGAGTATATCTATCCGTCATCGGGATTGACAAATTCCACTCTTGATCCATGAGCCTCAACATAACACCTTCGTAACACTGAACCCATCTTTATAGTCACCCTATTACGGTGTGACGTTTGATGTTATCAAGATACTCTTCCGGTGTTAGCAATTAACATGATCTCATGGTATATGGATAAATATTACTTCGTATGATGTTATAGCAATATAAACATAATGAATTTGATCGTAATGCTATACTTCGGATGAATGTTCATCACATCATTCCACCAATGTTGTGACCTTGTTATTAATAACATCCAATGTCCATGATCACAAAACCTTGATCATCTTGTTAATCAACAAGCTAGTCTATAAGAGAGGCATAACTAGGAACCCTTTTTGTTTATTAAACACACATGTATTGGCGTTTCCGATCAATACAATTATAGCATGCAAAGTAAACATTTATCATAAACATGGAATAAGATAATAACCACTTTATTATTGCCTCTCGGGCATATTCCCTTCACTTGAAGGGCTACGCATCGATCTTCATCGCCATCTTCATCAACATCATCTTCAACATCAATCCCCTTTGTTTACTTTGTTGTAGTCCAATCTCTATTGTGGATTTGCATTTGTATTCAATTGTACCGTCATATTTCATCCATACAATTGCCATGATGTTGATCCCCTTCATGTATTAATAGTTTCCTTGTTCTTGGGGAGAGATGGTAAAACCCTAGCACTATTATAAAGTTTCAATAAAGATGATCTATTCTTGTGTCCGTATGACTGACCGGTCTATGATAGATTTATGATTTGTGTTTGATCTCTCTCTGTAGATGGTATGTGTAGTCGGCTACATATCATTTGCCATCGGGACTAAAGGGAGGGAGAAATTCTTTGGACATGTTTGGGAGCGTGCCGGGAATAGCTTCGTGACAATTGACGCCGGCTAGCAACCTACACGGTTAAAGGAGGATAAAGAGAGACTCCCTAAGCTAATTACAATATCCATGGGAAGACCCTTAATTGTGGTGGTCTGTATGGGTAATTGCTCTTAGACATCGCAGTGGTTATTTAGAGGTGACCTCATTCTTGGCTCAACAAAGTGTCTTCCTACGAGCCTTGTAGTGAATATCTTATTATGGAGCTCTCTCCATACATATCATGACACAAGAAGTATGTTATCTTAATTATGAATAACAATATCGTACTAGTGGTGAATCCTACAATCCATGAGAACCCCTCAACCATATTACACAACACTTCCTAGACACTCTCTTGCTTTAGTTTACTTTTGTTATTTACTTTGTTCTTCTTTACTTTAGCACTTATTTAAACATACTATTTTTACACCATTACTTGGAATTAGAGATAACATACAAGTACTCTGTAGTGAATAGTAACAAGGGGCGTAAAAACCTTTACCAATAGCTCTTTGTGGATACGATACTCTTATTTCGAAACTATATACAATTGATTTGTGCACTTGCAGCCATCAATGCCCATATTGTGTAAACATGTGTATCTTAGAATGACAAACAATGTTTTCGGAGGAAGTTTTCATTTTCATTGCACAAAAAAAACAATTTTCTGTTTTTCGAGTGCCAAAAATAGAGTGTTTTATAAAGTAACCACCAAATGAAAGTTTTAAAATGGTACCACCCCCATTTTTGAAAAATACTAGACCACATTACATACACAATGGCCCATGGGTATCTTAAACCTTTCTGTTCTTCTCTTGTGAAAAAGATAAAATCATGTCGAATCGATAAGAAATGGCCCATGGTAAGAAAAATATCAAACTTAGAATATTGCAAATATCTTTAAAAACCTTCTCAGAAATGAGCTATCATGTACGCTCATAGCTTTAAGGCCAGACGACCAATGTTATGGTCAAAATCGCGGCATAGTTTGTAATAATGTGCCCATATTGTGAAAACATGTGTATCTTGAAATGATGAACAACGTTTCCAGAGGAAGTTTTCATTTTCGTCGCACAAAAAGGCATTTTTCATTTTTTGAGTGCCAAAAACTGGGTGTTTTGTGTAGCAACCAACAGACGAAAGTTTCAAAATGGTATCACCCCATTTTTCAAAAATACTAGACCATATTACATGGACAATGTCCCAACTGGGCTATCTTAAACCATTTTGTCCATCCCTCATGAAAAAGACAAATTCATGCCGAATCGATAAGAAGTGGATCAGATTTGAACTACAGGTCGATCATTTAATGCTCATGATTTTATGAATAAATCATTTTTAGGTTCAAAATATGCTAGAGATCCACTAAAATTTTAGCAAGTTTCCACCCCTATCTACGAACAATCATGCCCCCATTTTGATCGTAGTTTGGAATGCGCATAAAAATTTAAAATGATCAAAATAATGTAAAACCATCACATTGTTTTCAAGATTATGTACAACAAAAATTTGTCAACATAATTTTTCTATCATCGAGATGAATCAATTCTTTTAAGATCAACTCATTCTGACGTGGTATGCAAAATTGGGGTCGAGATTACTCAAATAACCTTTTTCTTATTTACACAATAAGAAAATTAAAAATATCAAAAACATTGTTCGCATATATAAAAAACTATGTGTCTCATCGATATGAACGAATTTGATTTTTGGATCGTCATAATCTGAGGTCATATGCAAACTTGATGGTCAAATTACTCAAATAATATTGTTTACTTTTTTGATTTTTTTAGAGAATTGGGCTGAAACTATTCGGTAACCTATATTAATTTCTCTTAGGGCCTGTACCAAGGACAGATAGTTCATGGGCCAGCTACTAATTCGATGGACTTTAACAAAATTAAAACGGGAAAGCCCACTGCCTGAAAAATCACTAAGGCCCAGGCCCAACAACGGAACCTTGCCTAAATAAACCGGTATGAGTTTATATCACCAACGAACTTGTGTCCTGGTGTTTGGTGACGCTCTAGAGAGGAGGACGTCATCGGTGTGATCAATGGCTCCCTGCCATGGACCAGGTCCACAGTCAAAATTAGCTTTATCGCACCTGCCCACTCGTTTGCCGCCATGTGATAACCCTTCCCGCCAAGATATTGGAGAAGAGGACCGGGACATCTATAAAAGGCGTAGTGTGGCACCTAACAAGGGATCCAATCTTCTCCTACCTCAAAAAATCCTAATTTTATCTTCCAGCTAGGGACCCTAGATCTGATCACCTGATTAACACCTTGTACTGAACCTCGCCAATCAGAATAAGAAATTTAGACATGCATCAGTAGGGTTTTACACCACATGATGATCCGAACCTGGGTAAAAAACTCCCCGTGTTCCTCTGTCGTGCTCACTATTTGTCTCTTGCCGAGGTCATTCTGGGTTCGAAGTTTGCGTGTTCAGCCCCTGTGTTCGATTCATCCTACTTTGAAGATATCCTTTTTCGTTTGCAGAGACAAATCTCTAACACACACATAAAACGAAACTAAGTTTGAAACTCTCCTCTCGTTTGTCTTCCGCCGCTTTTGTTCTTGCCCTCTGAGTCCGTTTTTTCTCAGGTCCGATGGCTACCACAAGCCACCATTGTATCTGCTTTGTATCGACATCGCGGTCTGATCCTCACCGTTGGGTAACATGGTGTGATAAGTAGACTAGTAAGTCGTTGTCTCACCACCAAAATGAATGGGAACACTCAAATGATCATAGAATATATAGGCGGCCGAGGATGTTTGCCGAAACACAACATTACTATGAAAAATGGAAGGAAACAATCACAGTACTATGATGATTGTCTCCCAACGGTTAAGAAAATAAAAGATGATTGAATTCTTTCAACAAAGAGAATATATTAATATCGAGGAGATATCAATTATATTTGACCTCTGCAACAATGAAATATGCTTAAGACATTACAGATGGACACAATCCTACAATAAAAAACAAGAAGGAAAAACAAAATATCTCGCTATAGTGGTCAAAACCTTGTATCTGCAACACAAACCCTGCCAAGGCAACACCCGAAGTTCAAATTCTCCAAAAGTGATGCCTCTAAGAAGGAAATGGTGCACAATCATTGTCTCCTCCCGATCATAGATCTTACATTTTCACCCTAGAGAAAGTCTGCACACTCAAAACAAGGTTATTGCCATACACAACCAATTAAGGTTAGACCTTGGATTTTCACCCTACAAGATAAGAGTCGATACTCCTCCTGTGCTAACGCCCCCGCTTGCTGATGCCGCTGCTATAAGTCAATAATCATCAAGCAAAGTCCTCACCGCCTCGAAAACTCGGTCCACCATTAGTAGACCTCAGCTGCTATGACATTCTCCGCCACTGTCTTCACCATGGAAATCGACGCACCGACATGTCCCATGATGACAACATACAACGAAGCTTTGCGTCACACCTTCGTGAAGCTGTACAACCAGAAATAGGGGTTCACACAACCGAATCCCGTCCGATCTAGCAATGAAGCACCCAATGGAGATCTTGGGTGGAGCCTTCCGGAACTCATCACCGGCCAGGTCATTGAGGACAAACATCAAGAAGAACACCATCTTTACGCGAGAAGAAACCCAGGATCGCCTCTTTTATTAGGAAGATAGGCATGCCCCACGTCGCTGCTCGCCAGCTTCCAGCAGCAGGCCGGAGACCTCAATGGGCGCCGCCGCCACCACCCACACCACGTGGAGATGAGGGGTTGAGCCGCACCGAGCCCCCCTCCGCGAACCAGCCATCGTGGCACCCTCACAGCCACGGTAGCCGCTAAGGTCGCCAAAGTAGTCCGGGGCCACCGCCCCGGCGTCCATCTCCGCCGGAAGAGCCGCACAGTATGGCAACCACGAGACGACGACTGAAGATCCCACCACGCGAGGAAGATGGGCCCCGCCACCACCAGCAGTGCTAGGGGATGAGAGCCTGCCAATCGCATGACTAGGGCGGAGGGGAATGGGACGGCGGCTAAGGTTCCGCCCGAGCCGCCCCTCCTGTGAGCACGAGCGTTTTAGCGTTTTTTAATATAAGACGCTTCTAATCTGGGAGATGATCAGATATTCATTAAGAATCACAAACGATCACAACGAATCACAACATTATTACTATGATGAAATTGGAAGGAAAGAATCACCGTACTATGATTTGTCTCCCAACGGTAAAGAAAAAGAAATGAAAAAAGAAAGAAAGATGATTGTTGGGTATTCATTGCTATAAAAAAACCCTCACCAATCACTCCGAAACTGTGAAAACCCACGGCAAGATTGTATGGAAACAAGCAATCAGAATCAATTTTGACAGAAATCTGAGGAGTATCGTGGAAAATCAGGCCACCGAGCCGAAAGTTCAAAAACTGTCCCGGTCCCGCCCACGGCGATCTGCGCGCGTGATATCCGGCCTCGTCCTCCGCCCGCCTCGCCCGCCACTTTCCGCTTTACCACCTCTCACAGCCCCTTCCTTCTTAAACCCCACCACGCCTCTCCCATCCTCCACCAGGCCACCACCGATCAATCCATCTCCACAACCCTCTCCATGACGCCCACCTCACCATTGGCGGACGCGCCGGCGCCGGCCTCGTCGTCCCGCAAGCGCAATCCTCCGAAGAGGTTTGCCGGCGAGCCGCTGGCCGTCGTGACCAAGCGCCCGCGCCGCAAGGCGCCGCCAGCCTCCGCGATCAAATCCAATCCGACCAAGGCCAATGCGAATGTGGCGAAGCGAACCAGGGCCCCAAGGAGGAAGAAGCAGCCGTCCGAGTCCGAGGAGGACGACGAGTGCTCCGCGGAGCCTGACAAGGACGCGCTGGCGAACGCGGAAGCCGAGGAGATCGCGCCCGACGAAGGTGACCGTCCGGCTGATGCGAGGACCAGGCGAGTGGCTGCGCGGCCCGCCGTCATGACCACCTGGGACTGGGAGGATGGCGACCCGGAGTTCGTCGGGGACCCCGTCCCCGCCGACGAGGCGCGCGCAACGTGGCCCAAGCGCTACCAGCCCATCCCCGCCAAGAGGTAAATCCTATTCCCGGATCGATCTGGTTCCGCGATTGTGTTCTGTGCTGAATGTTGTTTCTGCAACTGTGCTTGGGCAGAAATGTCGAGGATGCGGAGGAGGAGGTGGTGAAGGCGAGCTGCCACTACCGTGCAGCCAAGGTGGAAGATGACGTCTACAGCCTGGGCGACGATGTCTATGTCATGGTAATATTCTCTGTCTCCACGATCTACTTCTCATCATTAATGGATCATCTCGGTGCTCCAGTACTCTGTGCAAATCGAAAATTACCACCTCTGCTTGTGTTGATCAATGGCAGATCTATTAACAAACTGCATCCACCACCTGACACCTTCCATTCTGAATATGAATATGCTTGATGCTGTCAAATCCTGTTAGATTCTTGCGTACCTCGTCAATCCTGCACTAAAGTTCTATGTATAAAATGAATTTCCACCCCTGTTTGCATTCTATGGTTCATGTGATCGCAACTATGCTGTTGTAAAAATCTTTTCTCCTCGGAATTTAATTCTGCCATAAGCATGGATGTGCTACTTTGTCTCTCTAAAAAATCACTCTCCACCGCTGTCTGCTTCACATATTGGATAAAACTCTCTCTACACCTCACCCAATTGTGGTTTCGCTTTGCTGCTTTAAAATCCTTGCTCCTCTGGCATCAATTGCGCCACAAGCATAGATATATAGATGATAATCTACTTCCCTGTATTGTAAAATAAATTTCTGCATGTTTGCATTACTTAATGACATTACTGGTACCCAACTTGCTATTCATGTCGAACCCCCTATTTATATGTGTTTGTAATGGGAATGCTCTGTTTCAGTATCCACACCTATGGTTATGAACATGCTTCCTGCTGTAAAATTATGAACCTCTCTTTGTTAACTGTAACACACACCTCTGCTTATGGTAATGTTCTCCCCCCCCCATCCTGTGTGTTTGCAATTATGGTAATGCCTGATGTGAAATAGATCATCCTTTGACTGTCAGCTGCGCATTATTAAACATAAGAACTCCAGTTCTCTGTATAAAATAAATACCAATCACTCTTTGTGTTGCTTATGGCAGTTTCAGCTACCAAACTGCTTCCATTTGTCACCCCTCCTTGTGGATAGGGTTACTGTTGCCAAGCCCTTGCGTTCTGTTATATTTTTGCATAACATGGCAACCAGCCACACATTCTTAGAATTTACATCATTCCTTCTTGTCATTCAGGCTGGAGAAAAGGAGCCCAATTTCATCGGCCGGATCACTGAACTTTTCGAGGGAACTGACCATGGCCGATACTTTGCGTGCCGGTGGTTCTACCGACCGGAGGACACGGTGATCTCGACCGCGAAATTGGTTGATGATCATACTCATCATCCCAAGCGGGTCTTCCTCTCCGACGACAGGAATGATAACCCCCTCGATTGTATTGTGTCAAAGGCCAAGATTGTGCAAGTCGATCCCAAGGTCAGTAGTCTTGTTCAGGATTGTGTGATTGTCTTATTTATGTAATGTTTCTAAATATTTTCCCTGTCATTTCAGCTTGATCCTGAGGTAAAAGCCTCACTAGCGGCTGATGCGGACCTTTACTATGACATGTCTTACACTATGGCTTACTCGACGTTTGCAAATATCACAGATGGTAATTGCTATTGTGACCTCATAACTTTGTTCAGTTATGCAAATTAATCGTTGACCTATTTAATGCTTTGAATATTTCCAATACAATTGCTAAATCTTCTTATAACTCTTTTAGCTGTTTGTTTGAATTAACTCATGATAGTTGAAGATCTTAGAAAATATATGTGAAGTAATATTCCCATCTGCCCATGATTATCATAGCCTGATTTAAGTTAAAAAACAAATAAGTTGTTTTATATCCATTCCTTTCCGTTCAGAATAATAATTCTGCAGATTGGTTCAGTAGAAATTAGGATGATATTATTTTTTGTACATGTAACTTGTGTTTATTCAAACAGTCAAGGATATGTTTGATAGAAAGAGATAGAATTAGCTTAAGGTGCGAGGGCCCAGGAACATTTATCTATTAATTAAACTTATCTTTGTTTGAGTCGACTATAATCTTTTCTTATTGCTTAGTGCATGTAACACATCATCTCTCAGTATGTAAGAAATTCTGAATGATCTGTTGAGTTCAGGAATATAACTCTATGTTTTGCTTGTAGATATTAATGGCAGTTCAGGGATTTCATCCGATGCTGATTCAGATCCTAACACCTCTATGCCAACAGCTGCGTTGCTTGATCTTTATTCTGGCTGTGGTGGCATGTCCACAGGATTATGCTTGGGCGCAGCACTAGCTGGCCTGAAACTTGAGACGGTATTATTCTGCCCTATATGTTTTTTGAAGAATAACTTGTTGATTACCCTCCTTTCCTTTTCTATATCAGAGATGGGCAGTTGACTTTAACAGCCACGCATGTGAAAGCTTGAAATCTAACCATCCAGAAACAAAGGTTGAGTCATGAATCTGTAGTTCTCTTTCAGTGGTACTAATCCTCCTGTTTTAACTTAGTAGAAATTTTCTTGTGATTTCTGAATATAGGTTAGGAACGAGAAAGCGGATGATTTTCTATCTCTCCTCAAGGGATGGGCTCTTCTATGTGACAAATATGTCCATGGTATTGATGCTGACGCAGCTCCTCCCATGGAGGATGAGGACGGAGACGGTAAACACGAAAAGGAGTTTGTCGTAGACAAGCTCACTGAAATCTGCTATGGTGGTGCTGATAGGAAAAGTTGCATTTATTTCAAGGTACTCCAATGTCCATTTGGTTCATTTCTAGTGATGGTACTTTAGTTCTTCAGACTGTTGTAATATTTTCTTTGAGTAGGTCCAATGGAAGGGATTTGGTCGCGAAGAGGATACCTGGGAGCCTATCGAGAACCTTAGGTTTCTATCGACTTTGGCATATACATATCCCATGATAATTTTTATTTCCATTGCAATTATAGGAAAATATCTATATGTAGTTCATTGGTTTTTGTGTTTTTTTAGTGATTGCCCATTAAAAATAATGGACTTCGTTCAGGAAGGCTACATGCGAAAAATCTTACCTTTGCCTGTGAGTGCCCACTAGTCTTTCTCCTTCATTTTAAACCTCTACATCAGATTGACTGATGATGCTTACTTGTTCTGTTACATTTGAAAGGGTGATGTAGATGTCTTATGTGGGGGCCCGCCTTGTCAAGGGATAAGCGGGTTTAATCGGTATAGAAACCTTGATGACCCACTAAAAGATGACAAGAACAAGCAAATGGTCATCTTTTTTGATATTGTTTCCTATTTGCGGCCGAAATACGTTTTGATGGAAAACGTGGTTGATATCCTAAAATTTGCTAAAGGATATCTAGGTAGTTATGCACTGAGCCGCTTGGTGGCTATGAACTACCAGTCTCGGTTGGGCATTATGGTAGCTGGCTGTTACGGACTTCCGCAATTCCGCATGCGTGTCTTCCTATGGGGCGCCCTCTCTACAATGGTTTGTTTATATCCCTTATCAACACCAAAATTTGCTAATAATAATTAATTTATTTCTGAGGTGATTGACATGGTGAATTTGGCTGTGCAGGTGCTCCCGGACTATCCTCTCCCCACGCATCATGTCGTTGTACGAGGTGGGGCGCCAACTGCATTTGCTGTAAGTAAAATGGTATTGAAATTAAGATCATCATATAGTCCACTTAGAAGT
Source organism: Avena eriantha (assembly GCA_910589775.1). NCBI lineage: Eukaryota > Viridiplantae > Streptophyta > Magnoliopsida > Poales > Poaceae > Avena > Avena eriantha. The sequence goes on along the minus strand of OU342744.1, from coordinate 81,767,566 downwards.
GTAAATATGTTGACCAACTTGCTTTCTGTTACAGCAAAACATTGTTGCATATGATGAAACTCAAGAGCCAATCTTGAAACAGGCGTTGGTTCTTGACGATGCAATCTCAGATTTGCCTGAGGCATGTATTTACTTGACTTCTATATGTCATATTTTCTACATTTAGTCTTACATCTGTTATGCAGGTTGGTAACGATCAAACTGATGATGTAATTGAGTACCTTGTGAATCCAAAGACGGAATTTCAGCATTATATCCGTCTTAGTCGTAAAGGTAATTAAAAAGCTCTTTTTATAAGTAGAATATATGCTCATCTTTTTGTTTGTGAAAAGACTTTTCCTTGTGCTTTTCACTTTTCAATTCAGGTTTATGCCTTTAAAGTAATTTTTCTAATGCTGTTCCAACGTTGTAGAAATGCTTGACTACTCGTTCGGTGAAAGAACTGGTCCTGGAGGAGGAAAATTGCTTGATCACCGTCCTCTAAAGTTGAACAGAGATGACTTTGAGCGCGTCAAACGAATACCATTTGAGAAGGTAGGTGGCTGAATGTTTCCATTGTTTTTTTGTGTGATCACTCTTTTCTCTTCGTGAAAATTTTGAATTCGCTGTTAGGGAGCCAACTTCCGTAACCTGGAAGGTGTAAGAGTAGGGCCAAGCAACGTCGCTGAATTTGACCCTGAGATTCCACGAGTTTACCTTGAGTCAGGCAAACCATTAGTAAGTACTGTTTTCCCTCAAAAAAAAAATAGTAAGTACTGTTCAATGGCTTTTAGATAGTTTCCTCATCTAGTCACAGTTGCTGAATTGTACATGTCTGTTTGTCTAGGTTCCTGATTATGCGATGAAGTTTGTGAAGGGCAGGTCTATCAAGTGAGTGCCTTATATTCACTGCTTTTCTTCTGTAATCATACTGGGTTGTTGATGGTGTTCTTCAAAAATACACGGTATGATGGTTTTGTAGGCCATTTGGGCGACTGTGGGTGGACGAGACGGTTCCGACAGTGGTGACCAGAGCAGAGCCACATAACCAGGTCAGCTTTGTCACAAGCTGTCTCCTGTCCTGATCAGATTTCTGTTCAATTTCTTAATTTGTTTCATGTTGCTGCTTCCACAGGCTATACTGCACCCAAGTCAGCCCCGGGTCCTGACTGTTCGTGAGAATGCAAGGCTGCAGGGGTTTCCGGACTACTACCGTATGTACGGACCCATCAAGCAGCGGTATGTTCATCAACTTTTTATAATTTGCTGAAACTCAACTGAAGATCTACTCTTGCTGAAACTGGAACTGAACATGTGCTTGTGCTTAACTGTTTTTGCTGGCAGGTACATGCAAGTCGGCAACGCGGTGGCGGTCCCTGTGGCACGAGCATTGGGCTTCTCCCTGGGCCAGGCGTACCTGAACAAGCACGAAGACAGCGACAACCCGCTGTTCGTGCTTCCTGCCAACTTCTTCAGCCCAGGGCAGACTGAGGTCGTCGCGAGGGCTTCGTCGGTTGGGTTTCCTGTAGGCGAGGTTGCAGAGGAGTAGGACACAGAGAGCTTCCTTTGCTGTCAGTGGTTATAGGATTGGTTATTGTTGGAGATGGTTATGATGGTTTTTCCAAACATTCGTTGCTGGTCAAAACATTATATTTAGTTTCTCGTTGATGATTTTCATCAGTAAAGAAGTGGTACTCGTCCTATATCCGTTTATGAGTAATCAAATGTTTGCTCCAATTGAGGATCATCATGGATGCTGCTTGCTTGTTTGTCTGTTTACATTCGGATGTGTTCGGGTTCTATAAAATGTTGAATCATCTACTTGCAAAACTAGAGGTTTCAGGTTTTATGCATCAATTCTATGTGCAGCTTGGGTACCTAGATACCGAGCATAAATTCAGAAACCTTGGGCAGTGATCTTCACCAATCACATGGGAAAATGAAAGTGACAAGTAAGTATCCCTCAACAATGTTCCTGACTATAATTTTCTCTTGTTTATTAACTTGATATAATTTCATGGATTTTGGGTGATATAAGCTGCTTGGAGATTTACTTGCGAACAACCAGATTAGTCGTCTCTTCTAATTCTAGTGGTTTATGGATTTATGTGATTAAATTTGTATCTCCTCTAGATTTTGTTATAACCAATAAACGTAGGTTGACTGTTAGCTATGAACCATGTGCTCAGTTAGTTGTCTTCAGGTTCAGTTTATTTTTTGACGGGAAATAGGAGGCGCTCTCCTTTTGCATTTATAAGAGGGGAAGCCCACAGTGTCGCCAAGGCCCAAGGAGAGAACTCGAGTAGCCTACGGACTCTCGATTGCTTGAAGAACAAGAAGAAGCTAAAGATAGAAAGTTCAAAGGGAAAAACCCAAACCTGTAACCGACTCGACCTGCTACCCGAGACCTAGCCTATCTATATAAAGGCTAGGAGGGGGCGGCGAGGAGGACACACGCAACCCTAGTTTCCACAACCCTTGCCAGATTGCATCTGCGCACCATTGTAATCCTCGATTTCTTCAATAATTCCACGAGCAGATAAGCAGGAGTAGGGACCTCTACGAGGCCTGAACCTGGGTAAATCTTTGAGTCTCATGTGTGCTTGTTTGCTAGCCGATAGATGTCTCTAGCGCTCCCTCCTTCTCCAAAACCCAAGTTCATAACAATGGGCATTGATGAGTTAAACCCTCGTCAATTGGCGCCGTCTGTGGGAATTGGGAGTGTTGATATTGCGGCTTCTTCGGCCCCATCAACCGCGATCTACAACTCCGCAACAGCGGAGATTTGCCAGCTCTTTGGCGCGTTCGACTTCACCGTCCACATGCCGGCCACTCGCCCGGCTTTCGAATCCGTGGGTGACGGAATCAGTCTGGCTATCGGGAGCTTCCGCTTCCAAGTTGGTCGGATGGGCACGCTTCGCATGCCTGACCAGCCGACAATACCGTCGATTGCTCCAGCATCGTGGTTCCCTCCGTCGATCGGCACCCTCAGCGAGCTCAATGCCCCGGCAACAGCTGGGAGCACGGACAGTGACAACAGTCGTGAATCCGATCTAGGCGATCTAGCAACTGAAGATGGAGCCTAGGGCTCCGGATCTGAAAGTTGCGGGAGCAGTGGCTTCCCCAATCACTTCATGTGCGCCGTCATCAACGCGGGCGACACCTCCGCCAATCGCGACAACACGGGCAACCGTGGCAATGAAACTGACCCGCCAAACGGTGGCATACCCAATGGCGGCAACGGTGGCAACGACGCCCCCCGTTAACAACGAAGGAGCAATCAAACCAACCATGGTGAATGAAAACACGGGAGAGCGCGTAGTAATCAGGCTCAACGACAACGAGTGGGCCCGCTGCCGAGAAGCCCTACGAGGCAACCCCCTGCCTCTCGACTCCCCGCAGAACATGTTGATGGGCTACCATTGGCTTATGAAGGAGGAATACAGGCGCCAAGTGCATACACTCGCGCAACTCGAAGCGCGCAAAAAGGCGGCAGACGAGTCGAGTCTTCGACGTGCTGGGCTCTCCTCCCACGGAGGATCCTCCTCAAAGGGCAACGAGCACATCGCAAACAAGAGGCGATCCTAGATGGCCCATCTCACCGAGCAAGAACATATAGAAGCTGCAAAGGTCCTCGACTTCAGCTCTATGACAGTCGACACATGGGGCAATGTGGTCCCAAAGACGCCGCAAGCTGCAGTGACAGCAGCCACCATGTACCTCCTCAACAACCAGCCCCCAGCTGGAGATCCCTGGGCCGCCATGCACCGATCTACGATCGCGGGCTTGGTGCTAGTCGTGGCCGCCCTCGACAAGGAGCCAACACCGGAGCCGAAGAAAGGCAAAGCCCTAGCAAAACGCTATTCCCCGCCCTCCTCCAGCGATGATAGTCATGACCTGTCTCGACGCTGCCGCTCACGGCGACACGATCGCGACTATGACGCGCGCGATGACATCACACATCGCAAGATCGACAAGTCAAGGGCACGACGTGCCTAATTGACTGACTCAGAAGACGAAGATGTGGAGCTCTGTGGCGCTAGATGCTTCAGCAGGGCCATCAGGCAAAAGCGAATACCCAAGGGGTTTAAGCTCCCATCAGAGAACCCGAAGTTTGACGATCTACAGAACCCGAAAATCTGGTTGGAGGACCACATCTCCTCCATCAGGCTTCACGATGGAAGTCGAAGTACGGCCATGTAGTGCCTGCAGCTACAGCTGTAGGGCGCCGCCCGAGCATGGCTCAACAACCTCCCATGCGGATCCATTCGCAGTTGGGAAGAGCTGGTTTACAGCTTTGTGCACAACTTTAAGGGCACCTACAAAAGGCCCGCATCAATAGAAGAGCTGAGGTGCTGCCAGCAAAGATCGGGTGAATCACTACGCTTGTACATCCAGAGGTGGTCCATCATCAAGAACTCCGCAGAAAATATCTCGGAGGACCGCGCAATCGACGCATTCAACAGCGGCGTTCGCCGCATAGAACTCAGGGAGGAGCTGGGCGCTCGAAGCCCAAGACCATCGACCACCTGATGGAAATCGCGAATCGGTGGGCTGACGGAGAAGATTCGGTGAAGAATCGCGTTCACTCCGACGAGGAAGTAGAACTTGAGCGCAGACGCGACCGCCGAAGCAAATAGCGAATGCGCATCTATGATGATCCCGACGACGTCAATATGGTCGCAGCCGGCTACGCCGACAGGCGCGACGACAACCGCAACAGTGGTTACCGCAGCGGTGGATACCGCGACTCCGGGAAAACCACACAAGTATGGCAGCGCCGCACTTGCGATGAAGCACCCGCTACGTCCGTTGAAGACAAGCTGTCCGGACCATGCACCGTGCACTTCTACATCGACAAGCATGACGACAAAAAGAAATCCATCCACCTCCTCAAAGACTGCCGCGAGTTCCTCAAACTTCATGAAGGCCTGGCTCGGATGATTCGCAACACAGTAAATAGGGGCTACGGAGCCGCCCCAGGCGCAGTGGCCCACGGAGCTCCTCCACCACCACCTGGACCACCGCCAAACGTGGCTACACCCGACCAGCATCATGGAGGCGAGCCATACCCATGAGCCATGGGCACCATGATGATCCAAAAGGGTCGCCCCTCCAACCGGGTGCAAAAGGCCATCACTCGCCAAGTCAATCTGGCAACAAACTCGCCACCATCTACCACTGAGTACCTCAGCGGAAGCGAGTCCTGCATCACCTTCGACAAGCGCAACCATCCGCCCCAAGTACCTCGTCCAGGCCATTGTCCCCTCGTACTCGAGGCACAAATTGGAGGCTTCGACATGAGCCGCGTCTTCATGGACGGCGGAAGCGGCATCAACCTTATATTCGCGAGTACCTTGCGAGCAATGAGGATCCCTCTGACTTGCTTAGAGACCTTAGACACAACATTCCACGGCATCGTACCAGGCAAGGGCGTGTATCCCCTTGGCAAAATCAACCTCGACATTATCTTCGGCACGCCGAAAAAGTTTCGGCGCGAGCGCATCGACTTCGAGGTCATCGACTGGCCCTTATAGTACCACTGCATCCTCGGACGTGTCGCGTTCGCTAGGTTCATGGCAGTGCTACACTACGCCTATCCGCAGATGAAAATGCCAGGCCCCAATGGCGTCATCACGGTCAATAGGAGCTTTGAGTGGTCCGACAGTTGCGACAGGAAATTCAACAGAATTTCCCAGTCCTTCGGCATTCAGGAAGAACTTGCGAGATTAAAGGAGTCGATAGACAATAGTCTGCCTCCCCTAAGCTGGCCAAGCTCACCGGACCTATCTTTCGACTCATCGGTGCACACAAAGAAAGTTCAGGTCCACCCATCGGATCCCGCCAAGACGACCCTCATCGCCAACAACTTGAGTCCCGCATAGGAACTCGCGCTCGTCGAATTCCTCCGTGAGCACTGGGAAATCTTCGCCCGGTGTCCTGCGGACATGCCAGGAGTTCCCAGGGAATTCGCCAAGCACGCACTCAATGTCAACCTAGACGCAAGGCCAGTCAAACAAACAATTCGGCGACTGTCCGAACCAAGAGCAAAGGCAGTTGGAATATAGATCAATAGACTCCTCGACGCCAAATTTATACGCGAGATCAAGGAAAGCACTTGGCTCGCCAACACGGTGCTAGTACCAAAGAAAGACACGGATATCCTGCGGATGTGCGTGGACTTCACCTCTCTGAATAAGCACTACCCAAAGGATCACTTCCCGCTACCGCAAATCGACCAGATCATCGACTCCATCGCGGGATGTGAGCGCCTCTGCTTCCTTGACGCCTACTCAGGCTACAACCAGATTCGAATGAAGGAGGAAGATCAAGAAAAAATGGTGTTTACAACGCCTTTTGGTGTGTTCTGCTACAACACAATGCCCTTCGGGCTGAAGAACGCAGGAGCCACCTACCAGCGGTGCATGCAGGCTTGCCTCAAGAACCAACTTGGTCGCAACATCCAAGTCTATGTTGATGACATAGTAATCAAGACCAAAGAGGAAGCTTTACTAATCGACGATTTGCGTGAAACCTTCGCCAACCTCGACCGCTACCGGATCAAGCTCAATCCGGAGAAATGCGCCTTCGGCGTACCATCTGGGCAATTACTCGGGTACCTTATCTCCGCGAGAGGGATCAAGGCGAACCCAAAGAAAATAAAAGCCATACTGGCCATGGAGAAGCCGAAGAACGTAAGGGGTGTCTAGCAGTTGGCTGGGCGAATCGCGACGCTCAGTCGATTCATAAGTCGAATGGGCGAAAAGGCGCTGCCGTTCTACCAACTCCTCTGCAAAGCTGACAAGTTCGAGTGGACCAAACAGGCACAGGAAGCATTCGAAGACCTCAAGAGCCTATTCTCCACCTCGCCAGTACTGGTGACCCCACGCAAAAGGGAACCATTGTTGCTGTACATCTCCGCCACCAATCAGGTGGTAAGCATAGTGCTTGTAGTAGAACGAGCCGAGGAAAACAAGGTCCACGGAGTACATCGCCCAGTCTACTACCTCAGCGAGGTACTTACGCCAACAAAACAGCGGTACCCGCACTACCAGAAGCTAGTGTACGGTGTCTTCATGACCGCCCGACGACTGCGCCACTACTTACAGGAACACCCAATCGTCGTAGTCAACGACGCCGCGCTGAGACATATCCTTAATAACCCCGATGCCACTGGGCAAGTCGCGCTTTGGGGAATCAAATTGTCTCCATGAGACATCACATACGAAAAGCGCGACGCAATCAAGTCGCAAGTTCTCCCCGACTTCCTCGTGCACTGGATGGAGAACCAGCTCCCTGAAAAACCAGATATGTCCTACCTCTGGACAATGCACTTCGACGGATCAAAGCGAAAGGATGGGGCCGGCGCAGGTGTCATACTGACATCGCCCCAGGGAGACAAGCTGAAATACATCCTGTGAATGTAGTTCACCGCCTCCAACAACGAAGCTGAATACGAGGCCCTACTGCACGCGATGTGGATGGCAAAAGCCTGCGGCGCCAAGAGACTCATAATATATGGCGACTCCAAGCTGGTCGTCAACCAGACAATGCACGAGTGCGACGCACTGAACGACAACATGATCGCCTACCGCGACCTCTACGACACACTCGAAGGGGACTTCGACGGTTGCAAGCTGCGGCACATAGGCCGCGAAAGCAATGAAGAGGCGGACACACTCGCCAACATAGGCTCTACCTGCGCCCCCATACCACCTGGGGTATTTCTCGAGCGCATCTGCGAACGCTCCATCAAGCCAAAGGCCGCAGAGAAGAAAACTAGCGCAACAACAGACTCGGGGGCTGCGCCGCCCAATGAGCCAATGGCACTCGATGACCTGGAGCTGGACACAGGACTCGAAGGACCAATGAGCGTCATGATGATCGAGACATCTTGGACCCAACCACACATTACGTACCTCCTCGCAAGAAGGTACCGAATGATCTGACTGACGCCCGGCACATCACACGGTGCTCCAAGGCATTCACTGTTATCAACGGCGAACTATACAAGCGCAGCATCACAGGAGTACTCCAACGATGCGTCTCCACGACCGATGGAAGAGTTGTTCTCCTCGACATCCATGAGGGGACCTGCGGGCATCACGCTGGCAGTCGCGCCCTCGTCGCCAAAGCTCTACGAGCTGGATTCTACTGGCCTATGGCCATGCGACGCTTGCCAGCAATTCGCGGACAAGCCGCACGCATCTGGCGCAGAGCTCCGGCCAATTCCATTGGCCTGGCCCTTCGAACAATGGGGACTCGACATGGTTGGCAAACTCCCAAGGTCCTCATGAGGAGGCTACGTCTACCTCTTGGTCGCAGTCGACAAATTCACCAAGTGGATTGAGGCCATGCCAGTGACAAACCAATCAGGAGCCAGCACGGTCAAGTTCCTCGAGTCCATTGTCTACCGCTTCGGAGTGCCACACAACATCATCACAGACAACGGGACAAACTTCACATCTAAGGAGTTCCAAGAATTCTGCGAGAATCTGGGAATCAACGTCAGCTACGCCTCCGTAGCGCATCCACAGACCAATGGTCAGGTCAAAAAAGCTAACAGGCTCGTCTGCAGCGGTATCAAGAAGCGACTCCTCAGGCCACTCGAACAGGCCGCAGGCTGCTGGCCAGACGAGCTGCAATCGGTACTGTGGAGCCTACGTACAACCCCAAACAGCGCCACAGGATACACTCCGTTCTTCATGGTGCACGGGGCCGAAGCGGTGCTATCCGCCGAAGTAAGATACAAAGCACCACGTGTGGTCGCTTACAGCGAACAAGAATCAACTCTTGCACTCGAAGACTCCGTCGACCTCCTCGACGAGGCAAGAGAAATCGCCGCGGAGAGATCAACGATCTACTAGTAGAGCCTGCGCAACCACCACAGCAGAAGGCTATGCCCCAGGTCCTTCGTCGAAGGCGACCTGGTCCTGCGACTAAAACATCAAGGGCATCTCAAGCTCGAGTCCCCCTGGGAGGGTCTATATGTGATTACAGAAGTAATCCCAGGTGGCGCCTATCGCCTTAAAGATTTAGAGACAGGAGTCGCATATTCCAACCCTTGGAACATCGCGCAACTGCGATGCTTCTACCCTTAGTCATTTTTGTTTTTACATTGCAAATAAGGCTACTCAACCAATGCTACTTAGCCACACATTGTACCTCGTACTATCCCACGAATAAATAAAGCTAAGTGCCCTGAAACTCTATGTTTTCTTTTACTTTTCGCAAAGTATCTACTCGGGGGCTGCGCCACCCTATACACATATGTTCTATGAACTAATCGCGATATCCTGAGTAGCTGGCGCATCAATCGAAACCCTTGACAAACACCAACCCAGTTGCAACGCACCTGACAGTTTGGCAAGGGGCTGAGATAATCGCAAGTAAGGCTAACAAAAAGGAATCGCATAGTGCAACGCACTCACAAAGCATACACGCTAACAAGCTCTTTTATACATGCAAATTAATCAATTATACACAACATATATATGAACTTTACAACACTGGTACAACTATGTGCAGGATACAAACTAAACTATTGTTGCAGTAAAGGAACGTTGGTTTGCTCCTCGAAGAAGTCGATGATCTCCTCCGCTGGGCGATCCAGTGCCTGATAGTGCGGAACCATGTTCCAAGTCGAACCTGCTGGCGGCGCTGGAGGTCCGGCCGCAATTGCCACAACATCCACATCAGGCCTATGCAGTCGCACAAGTGACAGTGCGGCCTTGGCGCCAGCCACTAGCTGTTGCCGTACACAGTCGCGGACCGCATTCAAGTCTTGGAATTTAGCAAGAAGGGCCAGCAGGCTCGATGGAACGATGTCCAGCGGAAACATCGTCCGATAAATATTCTTCAGGCACGATTGCGACTTCTTCAGGAAGTGAAGCACCCGCGACGCACGATCCTACAGGGTTGCCAGTGCGATTATGCGATCATGATCCACCCAGAAGTATCCACTCGCCTGAAGCTCCTCCTGGGTTAGATCATTCATGCAAATGGCAATCCTATCTTTCTCATCTTGCGGATGGCGCGCACTGACAACTATACCAAGCAAAGGCAAAAGCATGAAGACAAGGAACTACTACGAGTGACTATAAGGAAAATATAAGGAGGAAGAAAACTAACATTTGAATTGGTCACCCAGCTGCGTCACTTCCCCTAACAGATATTGTTCTCGGGCGGCGGCCTTCTCCGCCTTTGACTTCCATACATCCGCATTACTGCGGAGTACGGGCAATTCACGCTCCAACTGCTTCACGCGGTCACAGAGTCGCGAGAGCAGAGACAGCTCATCCACCTTGAGTGTGACGGTGCCAAGGTGTCATCCAGAGGTGGCGAATCCCGAGGTTCCCTCAACGGATCACTCGATGTGCCCTATCACAAGTCAAGCAAGAGACAATAAGAAGACTAAGGCGAAGCATAGACAAAAGACTCGAGTGCTTTCAAGATTAACAAAAGTATCAGCAGATACACTCGCCAACAGGCATGTTCTCGACAAAGGACATAAACTATTTAACTATTACAAGATGCGACTACTGAGGAGCGATTGGCTTCATCGACTTCGACTTTGGTTTTGGGGGCCTCATCGAGTCTGTGGCAGTGTCAGATGCCACAGACTTCCCACCGGCCCCTGACGTCGCAGCCTTCACCGCTTTCTTGGCTCACTGAAGCTCCTTAGAGTACTTCGCAACTGTGTTGATCAGCTGCGGGCCGTACTTGCCACAAGCAGTCGCGAAGGGAGCAAAGACTACCTGTTGGCCATCAGCGCTGACAGGCATCGCCTTGGAGACCGCTGCAGGATCAACTTCGACTCCATGGACTTGAACCATTGCGAGTGACATCGAAGCGCCAGCCGCACGGAGCGAGTTCTTGAAGCTTGCAGGGACGCCCCCGGCAAGGGACTCCACCAGCTCGTCTATATTCTCGATCAACTCAGTCTTGGGCGCCAGCTCTTCCCGGAGGCGACTGAGCATGCCCTTGGCCTTGGAGAGCGTCCCCTGAACGACAGCGCTACGATCCTCGACTTCCGAAATGGCACCCGCCAAGGCATCGTCACGGCGGAGTGCCTAAGGGTCGAAGCTCAAACCGCTGGCATCTACATAAAACCCAAGCATGGGCACGAAAGTCAACACAAACGACAAATTCGAAAGAAGAAAAACAATGAAAATCTAGACAAGGGAATACCTGAGAGAGCCTTGGCAATCGAGAAAAGCTGTTCCTCGAACAACTTCTCTCTAGCCACGATGGAGGCGCGCAGATCCTCTTCGCGTTTCTGCGACTCGTCACATGCTGCGATTGCCTCATTATGACTCTTTACCGCCGCGAAAAGCGCCTTTTCAAGGGAAGCGACGTCGCGAAGGAGTGTGTTATGTGTCGTCGGATTGAGGACAAGTACGCCATGAGGGGGTCCTTGAGGCGTGCGGAAGAGAGGGGTGTGAGACGTACGGTATTCCAGGATGGTGAGCACACAAGTTTACCCAGGTTCGAATCCGCCGGCTTTGGACGAATCCTACTCCTGCTAGCAATCCAGTAATACGGCAGAGCCGGAATATGGGTTACAAGGGTATCGCCTGTGCGAGTTGAGGGTCTAAAGTATTGGGTAGTGCCCTAAAGGCTCTCCCTAGGATGGCTTATATAGATATCCGGCCTAGGGTTTACAGGAGAGATCAATCCGGCTACGACTAAGAGTTGGTTACAGAGTACATCTTGAACTACAAGTAACATTATGGGCCTAAGTCGATAAGTCTTCTAGGCCTTCCCGTAGCCGGATTGGACTCCGTCTTCTCTCCCTGACTGGGCCGCCCGTGAAGCAAAGCTCTAACCCGAAGTGGGCCACCCTGGTCAGTGAGGAACTATGAGGATACCCGGAAAGTATATCCCCAACAGTAGCCCCCGGAGGCCTCCAAGATCCAAAGTCGGATTTTATCATCGTCTAGCTTGATCTTCGGCTTGTAGAATCTTGAAGGGTTCCTGAAACTTCACAACAAAAAATACGATCCGGGTCTTAAAAAACAAGTCGGACCTATCAACAGGTTACTCAGATTTTGCAGCTTGATTTCAAACTAAGCCGGAACTTGGTCTCTAACGCCACCTGACACAAGCATGGTCAAGTCACGTCATCTGACAAGCGTGTCATCAGCACGACCGTTGGTGGGTCCGCGGTTCACGGAACCGAGGCGCCGTTTCAATGCGTGCGTGGAGATCGAGGAGACGCAATCATCGCGTGGGTCCTTCCCAGTTCTTTCCACGACGCGTGGCGGTTACTCTCTCTTAGAGATGAGCGCGTATGCATCGCTTTGCGAGGGCTTTCTCGGCATTAGGCCGAGTTTGCTTCTCTTCTGGTACTACTTTCATGTCCGGAGAAATTCCATCACTGCCGGTGTTCCTTACATCACCGGCACTATTAGTTTTTCACTTAGGCGTGACCGGGCATATCCCAAAATTTCAGCCAGTGACTCGGTCAAACAATGGCCAGCCACTTTTTTCTATCATAGGGATATTCCGACTCCTGGCAAAGCTACTGCTTTGCCGGCTTTTGTCGACGGAGCCGCCACGGCCCAACCTTCTTGGGACGAGGCTGCTCTGGCTCTCACCGATGATCTGATCCTCGCTAAGAGGCGGATCGAACATTTGATCAAAACAAGGATCTGAAGGGATCCGACTTGGTCCAGTGTGGGTCTCACGTCGGATCTAGCCACTTCAGTATCACGGGGATAGACTGATGCACTCCATCACGTCATCCAAAAAAGACTCCCTCTGCATCAGCCCCAAAGCCTACACCACTCAAGGCTACATCAGCCAGATCAAGTGGCTGATCAAGGAGCGGATCGAGAGGAGAATTCCGGAGATTTTTCTGGATATGCATACGGCGGAAAACCCCGTGGTGCCGGTAAGCTTCCATCAATACACCTTTTATGTGTTTCAATCTTCAAGTTATACTGCAATCCTGATATGCTTTCTTGTTTTCAGCTTGCTGACCTCCCCGAGTCGGAACTTGCTCCACTCGAAGGATATCCTCCTGAGTTTTCTCAAGAGACAGAAGTGGTCCCATTGCCGGATCTTGCGCTCAAGAAGTGCAAAGCTCCAACAGTGGTTGTTGGCACAAAGGAGGTGCCTGTTGTGAAGAGGTAACTTTCATTCACAATTTTCGCCTTTATACCTTTCTCAAATTTCTTTCCGAGACATAATTTTTCCGACTTTACTACGTTCTCAGAGCAAAACCTCTCATCAAGGGCAAGGGGAAAGGGATTCCTTCGAAGCCCCTGCGACAGACGAAGCTAACCATAGCTTCGCCTGCCGTAGCTCCTCTGACTCCTGCCCCTCAACCTTCTGCAACTCCGGCGATCATTCCTTCTCCGCTGGTTGTAGAAAATCCGGCTCCTCCAACAGAGCCTGCGATCCTTGGGTCGCAAACTGATGTCACCGTGGGTGCGTCAGATCAAGATAAGGGTGAACCCTCTTCGGGTAATGATCCCTCGGCTGAAACCTTCGCCAAAAACCTCCTCAGCAATCCGGTACTTGCCAAGTTTGGCCTGTCCCGGAAATCTGCAGAGGAAATCCAGCGGCTAGCTAGGCAAGTCCTGGACAAAAGCCATTTATCCCCTGAAGAAGAAGCGCAAGAAGCAGAGGACGTCAAGTTCTCTGACCTTCTCGCTCAAGTCCACCTTCGCGACGAGAGGATTAGGACTAGCGAGCTTCCAACAGCCCCAGTGATCCCTCTTACTCTTGCCGAGAAGGTGGCAGCTGAAGTAAACGCAGGTTTAGATAAACTCACCCGCGAGCAATATGTAAGTCGGAATTCCAACTCTTGCTTTTACATTATGTTATATCATATCCTCTAGCCCCCAAGCATGAAGTAGGATACATAATCCGGGTTTATGCTTCATTAGGATGCCAAAGAACGAACTAGTGTAGCCCCCAAGGCTCGTGCTGATATTTAGCAAAAAATATTAGCCCGAGTCTTAAGTAGCTTTCTGACTTTGGGTATTCTGACTTACAGAAAGTATGTTCCTATAACCAGGAATTACTGACCAATGTCTGCAATAAGCGGAGAGAGATCAAAGCTCTCTGGCTTAAAAATGCTGAACTTAAAGTAGCCAAGGATGAAGCCGAAGGTAAACATTCTGAGATTCAAACCTTGTTTTTTGCTTTTTCAATGTCGAATTTTTCTGAACTGTTGTTCTTTTTTGACTTACAGCGCTGGTGAAACAATCCATCGCTAGATTGAAGAGGCCGAGAACCTCAAGACCCTGGTGGTGGAGAACAAGGGACTTCGGCATGAGCTGGATAAGCTCAAGGCGGATCATGAAAGGAGCATAGCTCAAGTCCTTGAATCCTCCTCCATGGCCACCGAAGAGCGTGATCGCAAGATTGCTGCTCAGGATAAAATAATCTCTGACCTCCAGAATGAGCTTGGCAGAGAGAAGGACATCTCCCAGGCACTCCGGGCTGAACTCCAGAGTCTCCGGGAGGAGAATACCAAGATTGACGACGTCATTCTCGATACGTTCCATCTGTCTGACTTATCTTTTCTTCGACTTTTATCAATGTCAGATTTTTCTTGACTTGTTTTGTGTATAGGTCCTCTGAACTTGATGGACTCTTCCTCCTCCGAGCCCCGCACCCACTGGCTTACCCGAGTCGGTGATCTTCTTCATGACTTCCGCTAGTCCCTTGAGGACATTAGCGAGTCTCTCTGGATTCCAGACATGCCAAGCATGTCGGATTTTCAGGTGCGGGACAAGGCCAAGGAGATGCCGCAGCTTGTTCGGGACTGGAATATGTCCTACGCGCGGACTGCGGCGCAGAACGCTCTTACCATGGTCATGAGCCACCATGGAAGCATGGAGATATGGCAAGTGACCAGAGGGTACTGCAAAGTAGACGAAGACGGCCAGGAGCAGGACCTTCAAGCTATCATGCACTCCTGTGCCAGATATGGGTGTCATGTGGCTGATCTGACCAGCTATGAGATCCCCTTCTTCACCCGCGTAGCTACTCCGCCTCCTCCTCCAGAAGAAACCGAAGAAGTTTCCGACGATGAACTGACCACCTCAGATCCGGATATCTCGGAACGATATCAAGGCGGAGTAACCAGCGAGCCGGCAGCTCCTTCATCTCCTCCTGCATTATAGACCAGAAAATTATGTATTATTCCAGAAAGAACATGATGCGTTTGTAAATATTAAGTACTATTGATTTTGCTAGTGCTAAGCTTGTGATCAATTCAGCACTTTTGGCTTTGTTTTTTTTGTGTGCTTGAAATATTTTCATAAGCACTTGAATTTTTTCGTCTCTACTTTATCGTTTATCTGGCTTTCCGCCTCGTCCCTTTAGTGAGCCGGCTAAACCTTTAGCCGGAAACTTTGCCGAGCAACGGAGCTCACTTGCTAAACCAGTTTAAACTCAGAAACAAAGCCGGCTTTTAGTACCAACAATTCACTACTCGGAAAATACCCACATCTAGCAATCAGACAAATAACCAAAGTAAAGACTAGAAATTTTAGAGTTATACCCGAAGGTAGCAGTTTTAGAATCGGAAATCTAGACCAGAACGAACATGAGCATAAAGTACTTTCAAGCATTCTGGGATTTTCGACTATAACATGATCATTTGGAAATAAGATGGTAAAAACTTCTCAAAAAAACTTGAGGCAACCAAAACTTTTATTTATCAAAGAACATGTACATATATATGATTACAAAGAAGGATAAACTAAGAATAAAAGGGACGTAGCTGAGCAATATTCCACGGTTTTTCTAACTCATCCGGATTTGTACTGCCTCCAGCTCTCTTTCTCTTCTTAGTTGCAGGTCTTTCTTTGACTGGCGTCATGTCAGTTAAGTAGTATGATCCATTGTGCAATACTCGACTAACTAAAAAGGGCCCTTCCCATACTGGGGAAAGTTTGTGCTTTCTTTGTTGCACAAGCTGGAGAACCAAATCACCTTTATTGAAAGATCTATTTCGGACTCTCTGGCTATGATACTTGCGTAACTTCTGCTAATAGGCTGTAGATCTCATTTCAGCAACAACGTGAACTTCTTCGACTAAGTCGAGATCATTTTGTCAAGAAATCTCGGCATCCTCTTCGATATACGTGGCCACTCTAGGAGAAGTATGAATTAAATCACTAGGAAGAACTGCTTCTGCGCCATAGACCAAGAAGAAAGGTGTGTATCCTGTTGACCTATTCGGAGTTGTTCTTAAACTCCAAATTACAGAGGGTAATTCCTCTGCCCAAGCCCCCGCAGCACGTCGTAGTGGTGCTTCGAGTCTCGGTTTCAGGCCTTGTAAGATTAAACCATTTGCTCTTTCGACTCCGTTAGCCTGTGGATGTGCGACTGACGCAATGTCAAGCCAGATATTTTGCTCATCGCAGAATTCAGCCAATTCTCCCATGGAAAAGTTACTCCCGTTGTCCGTGATAATGCTATGCGGATAACCATACCGGATTATAACATCCTCGACAAATCTTTTGGCTGTTGCTCCATCACAACTAGTGATAGGTTTAGCCTCGATCCATTTGGTGAATTTATCCACCATCACTAAGAGGTGAGTAAATCCACTTGGAGCTCGTTTAAATGGTCCTACCATATCAAGCCCCTAGACCGCAAAGGGCCATGTTATAGGTATTGTTCGTAGCTGATCAGCCGGAACATGAGCTTGCTTGGCGTACTTTTGGCAGCCTTTGCACGTCTTGACTAATCGTTGGCATCTGCTTGAGCTGTAAGCTAGAAAAATCCATGTCTAAAAGCTTTTGCCACTAAAGATTTGGCTGCAACATGGTGACCACACTCGCCTTCGTGGATTTCCCTTAAGATTTCCACTCCTTCTTCCGAAGATACACAGCGCTGAAAGACCCTAGAAACACTCCGTTTATGGAGCTCACCTTTAACAATAGTATAGGCTTTTGCTCGTCGGATAATCTACCGGCTCAGCACCTCGTCTTATTTGCCATCTACCAGGTAATCAAGGTAGGGTTGAGTCCAGCTGGGAATTACAGCCAGAACTGCTATCAAAGGTGAGTCGGATTTGGTCGGATATTCCTCATCTACTCCCTTTATTGAGGGAACTTTGAGGTGCTCTAAAAAAGCGCCATGCGGGACCTCTTTCCGCGTAGAACCTATCCGAGATAGTGCGTCTGCTTCGTCATTTTCTGCTCGAGGGATGTGTTGAACTTCAAACCCTTCGAACGATTTAGATAGGTCATCCACGATAGCTTTATGTGCTGCCACGTGTTTATTTGCATTACAAATATCCGAGACTTGCTGAGCAACAAGATCCGAATCTCCGTAACACATCAAACGTCGGATCCAATATCCTTAGCAATCCGGATTCCATGCAGCAGTGCTTCATACTCGGCAATGTTGTTTGTCGCTGTGAAGTGGATCTGCATCACGTATAAAAGTTTATCTCCTTGGGGTGATTTGAGCACCACGCCAGCCCCCGAGCCCCCTCGAGCCTTGGACCCATCGAAAAAGAGGGTCCAATATTCTGACTTAGGGAGGACCATGTTCTCCTTCGTCTCTGTCCAATCAGCGACAAAGTCAGCAAGGATCTGGGATTTGATTGCTGTTCGAGATTTATACTCAATGTCGAAAGCTGAGAGCTCTATTCCACATTTGGCGATGCGTCGTGTGGCGTCACTATTGTTGATTATGTCTCTCATGGGAGCTTTTCTCACCACGGTAATTGGATGCTCCTGAAAATAGTGTCGTAACTTACGAGATGCTAGAAAAACACCGTAAGCCAATTTTTGATAGTGCGGATACCGCTGCTTTGATTCTGTCAGGACCTCGCTAACAAAGTACGTCGGACGCTGCACTAGGTGTTCCTGATTTTCCTCTGGTCTCTCCACCACCATGACGATACTGACAACCTTATTTGTCGCAACAATGTAAAGCAACATCGGTTCATGAGGTTCCGGTGCTGTAAGGATAGGAGCAGATGAGAGTACTTTCTTCATATCTTGTAGTGCGACTTCGGCTTCGTCAGTCCAGACAAAATCCTTGGTCTTTTTCAGGAGTTTATACAATGGTGCGGCTCTTTCACCAAGCCGGCTTACAAATCGACTGACCGCAGCAATGCAACCAGTTAATCTTTGTACGTCCTTTAGGAGAATTGGCCTGGAAATATTGAGAATAGCCTTGATTTTGTCTCGATTCACCTCTATGTCTCTTTGAGACACGATGAAACCTAACAATTTTCCGGCTGGTATTCCAAAGAAGCATTTCTTCGGGTTAAGCATGATGTTGTATTTTCGTAGATTGGCGAACGTCTCCTCCAAGTCGGAAATCAACGTTTCCTTCTTTTTGGACATGACCGCGATATCATCCACGTATGCATGTACATTACGTCCGAGTTGGTCATGGAGGCAACGCTGCATCGTGCGCTGGTACGTAGCTCCCGCGTTCTTTAGCCCAAAGGGCATTGTAACAAAACAGAAGGTTCCAAAGGGGGTTATGAATGAAGTTTTTACTTTGTCAGATTCCTTCATCCGGATTTGGTGATAACCGGAATATGCGTCGAGAAAATAGAGGAGTTCCGAGCCTGCCATAGAATCGATGACTTGATCAATTCTAGGCAGAGCGAACGGATCTTTTGGACAAGCCTTGTTCAAGGCAGTATAATCAACACACATCCTTAAATCAGTGGTGTCCTTTTTAGGGACCATTACAGGATTGGCCGACCACTCAGTGTGGGTGACCTCTTCTATGAATCCGGCTAACTCGAGCCGTGCTAGTTCCTTAGCTATTGCCTTACGCTTTTCATCGCCAAACCGTCGTAAGGACTGTTTGATGGGTTTAGCGTTCGGGTTTACATTTAGAGAGTGCTCGGCAAGTTCCTTAGGTACTCCGGTCATGTCAGATGACTGCCATGCGAAGATATCTTGATTTGCTTGGAGGAACTTGACGAGCGCGCTTTCCTATGCGCTACTTAGGCCTACGCCTATCTGGGTCACCTTGGAGGGGTCATCATCCTTCAATGGCGTCTGCTTCGTCTCTTCTGATGCCTTGAACTCCGGATTTGGCTTTGTCACCTCCTTCTTTGTTGTGGGCATCTCAGACGGATCTATGCTCTTCTTGATCTCCTGGTACTCCTGGGCGTGCAGCATGGCTTCGGCAAAGGCGGCATTTCCATCCTCGCACTCTCGCGCTTTCTTCGGGTCTCCCCTGATGGTGATCACGCCGTTGGGACCTGGAATTTTCATCATATTATAAATGTAACACGGACGAGCCATAAAGGCCCAGTAAGCCAGACGTCCGAATATAGCGTGGTATGCGCTCTTGAACGGGACTACTTCGAAGGAAAGTGCCTCCGTCCAATAATTCTTCGGTGTTCCAAAGGTAACATCCAAAGTAATCTCTCCCAGGGAATTAGCTTGTCTTCCTAGGACAACTCCGTGAAAGATCACAGAGCTATGGTTCAGCTGTGTTTCCGAGATCTTCATCCGGCGTAGCGTTTTGACATAGAGAATATTGATACTGCTACCACCGTCCATGAGGGTCTTGGAGAAACCATAACCGTCAATAAGTGGGTTGACGATTAAGGCGTATTTTTCTCGCCTGTGTAGCTTAGTCGGATGATCAGCGCGGTCAAATGTGATTGCCACTTCCGACCAGTCCAGATACTGAGGCACAGCCGGAACTGTTGCATTGAGCTCGTGGAGAACTGCTTTCTTGACCTTTGCTGGTTGAGATCCGAGGAAGGTGACGTAAGTGTCCTTCTTGGTGGGAAAAGTTTTCTTCCCTTCCGACTTGGGATTTGAAGCATCGGCTTCCTCCATGTCGGAATCTTCCTTGGTCTCCTTGTCCTTTTCGGGATTTTTCTTTCCCTTCTTCCGCTTAGCTTTGTAGCCCGCGGTATCATCTCTCTTGATGTCGTCGTTAAAACAACACTCAGCGTTGGTGTGGGACGAGCCCCCATTGGCGTCCAAGTGATGCACACATGGGTTATTGGCAATGTCGACCCAAGTGTAGGTTTTGCTTGGTTGTTGCTCTCCTCTACCTTGGACCCTTGATGTCCCACGGCCACGCCCACGGCCTCCGCCACGTCCTCCTCGTCCTCCAGACCCGGAAACAGTAGTGACCACCGCTGTCTCCGTGTTGGGTTTTTCTTCCGAGGTATTTTTATGCTTCTGAGCTTGTTGTTTTGGTTGTTTTGCCGACTGAGGCACAGCCAGGACGTTGAGTAATCCCTCTGCATCATCGTCAGCATCTGCATACTTGCTCGCTGTTTCTATCATCTCTCCCAGATCAGTGACCTTATCACACTTCAAGCGGTGACGTAGTAGACCAACTGGGAGTCCTGCGATGAAGGCTTCCATCGCGGTTTGATCGTTTACTCCTTCACATGAGTTCTTGGTGTCGATCCATCATCTGAGGTAATCTCGGCAAGTTTCTCCGGCTTTCTGGGTGCAACGCTGTAGGTCTCCAACCGTACAGGGCCTCTGATATGTGCCTTCGAAATTCCGAAAGAACGCACTTTGCATGTCATACTAGTTGTGGATGGTGTTCTCCGGAAGGTCATTGAGCCATGATCGCGCCGTATTCCGCAACATAAGTGGGAGATATTGGGTTGCGACCAGGCTGTTTCCGCCTTTAGCGATGTAGCAAGCTTGGAAGAAATCCTGTAGCCAGGTATCTGGCCGAGCAATGCCGTCGTAGGCTTGGATGTGCCTTGAGGTAGCAAATCCTTCCGGGAATTTTGTAGCTCTGACGCGTGGTCCAAAGCACTTTGGGCCCACGTAGAAATCGTCGTTTTCGTAGCGTCGCGCCTCTATATTAGAGTTGATCCTGTGCCTTGCGTCGTTCGGGGATAGAGATCGTCCCGAATGTCGGCTGTGGCTGCGGTGCCTTGGAGCCGGACTTCGGCTTCTGCCATCACCTCCTCCGCCATGTCGTCCTTGCCCTCCTTGGGGGCCGTTGTTATAACTGCCTGGTGGAGGGGGTGGGGCAGCTGAATTGTTTCCGGCTGATCGCCGGCCTCCATCCGGAGCGTCATTATTCTGGTTCCGGGGAGGTTCTTGACTACGACGAGCCCCCTGTCGTCTTGTTCCAGCATGGTTTCTGTCGTTCCTTTGTCCGTCGTTCCCACCATGGTGAGGCTCAGCCAGATGGCTCTCATGTCTAGGAGGTGGAATTCTCTGACGATCCTTCTCCTGACGTTTCTCCTTGTCTTCTCCCTTTCGATCGTTGAACTCTCGTCGGGGAGGATTCCTCAGATTCAGTGCAGCGATCGTGTCTTTCTCGGCCGCTGGAGCGACATTGCTCCAATTATGTGTAGTTCTGCGATGTTGTCCCGACGATCCGGTTCTTGAATAATTGTCTTCCCTGCGTTCGGGGTGATGGTACTGCGCCCGAACGTAATGGGATCTTACATCAGCCCATTGCCGGATCTGTGCGACATTGGTCAGAATCCAAGACCAGTTTTTGACTTCCGGACAGGGCGACCTTCTGCTGCTCCAGTCCCTTGTTGAGTAGCTTGATACCCAAACGGATCTCCTCTGGTCCTGGATTAGCCGATAGAATTTCTTGGGCTGCCACGGTATTCTGTACTGGGGTTGGGTATATCCAGTCTCCGTTGCTGTCTTTCCGTGGCTTCCCCATCTCATCCCCAAAAAGGACGACACGGACACGTGGGAATTGGTCATCATTGGTGTGACGCTTCCGTGTCTTCTGATGCAACCGAGACATGTATTCCTTGGTTGACATGCGTTTCTTCTCCACCTCGATGTTTTTGGCTTCATCGAGGAGTTGTTGACGACACGCTTCTAGGGCTTGTGCCCTTTCGTCCAGCTCATCCGTAGTAAGTTCTGTGGCTATAGGGATAGGTGTGGTTAATGCAGCATCGATGAGTTTACGCGCACCTTCAGTGATCACGTGTCCATCCACCGATGCTTCTTTTTTCGGCACGTCTGGGATAAGTGCTCCATCCGAGTCTTCCTCGTATTCCTCGGCAATCACCTCTTCTGTGAGAGGGTCTTTTGCCAGGGTCTTGTTCTTCTTGTTCTTCTTCTTTGCCTTCTTGGCAGCGCCGGTAGCAAAGACGGCTTTGGGTCCGTTTCCCGGAGTCAAGCTCTGATCGGTACTTTCGGACATCTGGACTTCAGGATTATCTCCGACGTCCATGTCATCCTGCGTTTTGGGAGAGTGTTCCCCGGATCCTTCATCCATGGCTTCTCCCTCTTCTGTAGCTTTGGAGTTGTACTCCTCTTCATATTCCGCGGAGAACTTTCGGAAATCTGCCGACGTCATAGACTCATCCGAGGATGCAGGAACATCGGCGTTTGTTCCAATTGCCTCCAGTACAGAGTCGGTGTTTTCTCCAGCATCGGCAGAGCTAGATCCGGATCCTACGTTTCCGACGAAGTGCGACGCGTGCTTCCTGAGGTACCTGCGGCTTTTGCGATCAGCCATATCGAAACTTTTAATGGCCTCGAGGATTGCATCTGCGCTTTCGCCTTGCAGTATCATACGTCTTAATGTGTACCCGAGGAAAGGCATGTCTGTCCCAGCATCGTCAGAGCCGGAATCAATGTCGTTGATATGCTCCTCCTGGATTTCGACTTCCACGGGTGGGTCAATCTGGGATCCGGCTTCTCTAGGGAGATCCACTCCAGATTCGACTTGGACCATGAGGTCTTCTTCAGGCTCAGATTTCTCCACTATCTCCGCAACTGGTGCGGGCTGGGTGGGTTTTGGGTTTTCTGAGATTTGGAACTCTGCCGCCTCCGCGGACAAAGGGGACCCAGAAGATTCTTCTGCCTCTATCATCACCGCTGGGGTGGGTTGGGCAGGTTCAGCGAAACCAATGTAAACATCAATCTCGCCAAAAGATATAATTGTATAGGCAGTCACGGCCTCCCTAGCCGGAATCCAAGTCTCGTCGAGAACGATGAGAGGGACATCGCTGGCGTAGAGGATGCGACCGACGACGATGGTCTCGCCGATTCTGATTCTTGCAGATTCCGCTCGGAACACAGATCCGAAGCTCACTTGCCCCACGGTGGGTGCCAACTGTCGTCAGATTGAGGACAAGTACGCAATGAGGGGGTCCTCGAGGCGTGCGGAAGAGAGGGGTGTGAAACGTACGGTATTCCGGGACGGTGAGCACACAAGTTTACCAATGTTCAAATCCACTGGCTTTGGACGAATCCTACTCCTGCTAGCAATCCAGTAATACGGCAGAGCCGGAATATGGGTTACAAGGGTATCGCCTGTGCGAGTTGAGGGTCTAAAGTATTGGGTAGTGCCCTAAAGGCTCTCCCTAGGACGGCTTATATAGATATCCGGCCTAGGGTTTACAGGAGATATCAATCCGGCTACAACTAAGAGTTGGTTACAAAGTACATCTTGAACTACAAGTAACATTATGGGCCTAAGTCGGTAAGTCTTCTAGGCCTTCCCGTAGCCGGATTGGACTCCGTCTTCACTCCCTGACTAGGCCGCCCGTGAAGCAAAGCTCTAACCTGAAGTGGGTGTAACTACCTCGGTGAATTACGCTCTTAGTTACATGCCTGGATGAACGAAAGTGGTTAAAATAGTACGGTGGGGCCCAGGGCCACTCACGGTAGACCTTTCGGCCGTCCTAACCACTTTCAGAACATCGGGACAAGAACGAGCGGCGTAATCGGCAGGCGAAGGGATCAACTACATACACAAATGAGTATGTATGCAAGCCACATACAACAGTCCTCAGAGCCATTCCATCTAAAAGAAATAGAAATATTGCAACGCCATACGGCAAGATTCAAATATCCTAGATAGAGATAATAATTTAGGATAGCTCCTCATACAACAAACATCAGAGTATCAGGCGGAAGCGGAAACAAGATCCGAGTACGGATAAGAAGCAAATCGGCATAAGATGCCCCATAAATAAACACATCCCGCCCACAGATCTCACGGATCCCCGTTCCCGGAATCTCTAGACCGAGTGATCGTTGCCAACATCATCTGTCTCCTCAACCCAGTATCCATCTTGCGAATACACCTGTTCATCTGAATCAAACAATTTATCGCGTGAGACCCTAGGGGTACTCAGCAAGTCTTTATGCCACTAAAGGGGACACAACCTGGGGTGACACAATTGCAGCAAAAGAGAATATCTAACAATTCTATAGATACTCCCTAACCATCCGCCTAACCAATGATAGACGAATGTCCGTGAATTAAGAACAACAGTTATAACAGTATAATTAAGAGATCTGTCCTCCTCCTCGCTTACCAACGAGGAAGCGGACGAACAACCCCTATCATCCGTTGGCAGTTTTATTAACCATTCCATGAGTATTGCACTATTTACTAGTCAAGTACTTAGTCAAATTATAAGCGGTACTTTAGTTATTCTTGTCTATGATCGAGAAACTGTGCTCCAAGTCGTCCATAACCGCGGACACGGCTTTCAGAAAGATTTACCCTGCAGGGGTGCACGAATAGCAACACACACTCGATCAACCTCGGAAAAACCAAATCAAAACCCAACGAGGCATTCACGACAAAGCAATCACAGGATTCAGAAATATTTCAGGGGGCCACCCCATTAAGCTACCCGCAACGAAGTTGGCCGGCTCCGAGACGGACCCAAGGTTTGCGTCAATGGCTGTAAACGACTGGGAACCCGAAAGTGTGACTGGGCTTGTCGATACCGCGAAAACACTCCGCATCCAAAACAGTACAGGTGCTCCACGCACAATCTTAAATAAAACAGTAAAGCATGGCATAAGTACCGGATAGTAACAAAGCCCCAAACTACTTTGTGGCCCCAAGAAATAAGAATGAATCAAGCTCTGGCTCAGGGGGGTCCATAAGGCCTCCCGGATGTGGATAGTGCGAATAGTCAAGGAACAGGAATCAAGTACTCGGGGTCCTACGGGACACAAGTGAGCATGAAAAACCAAATAGCAGATATTGCTCACCGGTGCCTCTTTCATTAGTTATCCCATTACTACTCAGGTTAAGTTGTTTAAGTACCTCGTTATCCATCAGACACTCACATACCCTACACATGCTTTTCTACGACTCGCATGGCTCAAACAACTCCTGTATTAATGGCTCATGGGATGGAGGAACAAGCTTCGGTGGAGTTTAAAAGTAAAGGCTATGCAGTACTTGGGATTCAATTTAATGCAATCGCGACTCAATGATGCAAGAATAAGATAGAAGCAATAGGTACTATATGTATGCAAGCATGTGGTAGTGCTTGCCTGGTAGCTCAGTTGAAGCGAGAGATGGATCTGGGTAGTACTCCTATGATTCCTGGTAATTCTCCTGCTGGGCGTCTATTCGAAGAAGAACCAAACAAACAAGGGCCACCATAAATAAAGTGCACAAGCATATGAATTAAAATGTGACAAAGCAAACAAGCATGCCATGATGAATGATGCACAATTTACATGGCATTAAAGTAGCATGGCATGGTGAGGTGTAAGGTACAAGAATAAAGCATTTTATGATTTATTTAGTCAAATTTTATTGCCATAAACAGTTCAGATTTTTAATAGTGACATGATGCATGCCTCAATTCAGAACAAGGACTGCATAGATAGAACGGGCTTGTCGCGCTGATCGATTTAGACATATTATTTGCCCAAATTGGAGTTATAGAATTAAAGTTATTAATTTATTAAGAAAAGGGCATTTTATTGTAATTTTAATCATCTCGAAATTTTAAAGTGTTCAAACAATATTTTGAATGGCATATTTGAATTCCTCACATTTTTCTGATTCCAAAACATATATTATTTGTATTATTTGGATTTGTAAATTAAAAGTTATTTAAAAACTGATTTGAATTTGAATTTAAACAATTTTGAATTTGTTTTGTTTTAAACAGATCAACAGAGAAACTTTTATTACTCAGCTCGACCCAGCCACAGTCACTGACGGGTGGGCCATCCGCTGGCAGGACATACGCGCGCAGAAAACTTTTCTCACCGGGGCTCTGTCTAGCTAGTGTGACTGCTAGGTGGGACCAACTGGCTAAGGCCCACGTGACAGCGGCGGAACCCGCAGAGGCTGTCAGGTGGGGTCGCACTAGACCGCGGGTTGGGGTGCTAAAACTGTGGGGGCGTTTTGGCAAACTGGACGGGGAGGCTGACTAGTGGGGCTAGCGGGTACCGCGGGTTGAGCGAGAATTAACAGAGGGGGGCTATCTGCAAAAAGGGGTCGCGGTACTGTTCTTCTTTCTCCTCGGTCTGACGGGAAAACAGCGCGCGGCACTGCGAGACGGGGGATCGAACTCGCGACCCCGCGCGTGCGCACGGAGGCGGAAACCAGCGCGGCTAGGTGGGGTTGGTGCTGTGCTTCTGCGGCACGGCCATGTGTAGCATCTGCAGCGCATCGTCGGGAAACACACACGAACGGCGGTGCACTGAGAGCGTTCGACGGTTGGATCCGTGCGTACAGGAAGAGCAAGACGAGGAGAGGATGTCAGGGGGGTCTGGTGGCTCACCGTGGGGTTGTCGGTGGCGGCGGATCGGGACGAGGCGCGGCAGGGCGTCGAGGAGGCTGGCGGCCGGAAAACTAGGGTTTCGGCAGAGCGGCGAGGGTACTGGCGATCCTGGGGGTTCTCCTCCTCGATGGCGCGTCCAGGGCGAAGCAGGGGACTGTTCTTGGTCTCCTCGATCACCTCCACGACGAGCACGGCGGCAGGAACGAGAGGTAGACGGCGGTACTGGCGGCGGTCGGCGAGAGACGGGCGTCGTCATTGGAGAGGAAGGAGAGGAGAGGCAGGGCTCTGGGCGGATCTGGGAGAGGCAGAGGAGCCGTGGAGAAGGAGGAAAAGAGGAGGGGAAGATGTTGTGGGGCTCAGTAGAGGGGGAAAGATAAAGGTGGCTTCAGCCACCTTTCTCTACCTCCTAGCACATGCACGGGCTGGGCAGGTAGGCATGGCAGGGAGGGTGGTGGAGGCTGCCAGGTAGGCCAAGGAGAGAGGAGGGGAAGGTGGGCCTTGTGGCAGTGAGAGAGGGAAAGAGGCCGAGAGAGAGAGGACTTGGGTTAGCTAGGTGTGGTCTCGGGTTAGGGTTTTGTTAGGGTTAGAGAGAGAGTGGTAGGGGTGAGTTGAGGTGGGCCATGCATGGTAGGGAGAGGCCATTGGCGTGGTGAGAGGGGAGATGAGAGAGGTGTGGTAGAGGTTAGGGTTTTAGATTAGATCTAGGTTTAGATAGAATTAGAGGCTAACTAGGGCTAGGGTTTTTTAATTAGGTTTTTAGGTTTTTAAAATTGTTTATAAGATCACCCAAGAGGAAAAAGTGAGTGCTTTGAATTAACATGAGATGAGGTGGAGGAGTAACCAAGAAAAAGAGAAAGAAAAAGATGTATGGGAAGTAGCCCTCATTTGAATCATGCATGGAGATAAATAAAAGAAAAGATGTTGATGAGAATAAGGGGAATGGTGGAGGAATGATGTAGATGATCCCACAAAGAAGAACCACTAAAACAAAGGAAAAACAAATGGGTTAAAGGTGGTGATGGTGGTTGCATGGCCCATGCAAAAATATTAAATGCCATGTTTTATTTTGTGAAAACAATAATAAAAATATGCATTATTCTTATGCATTCCCAAGAAGTGGAAATAAAGGCCAAGCAAAAGATAGTTAGGATTAGATCCACCCCACCCACATGAGCTAGAATAAATATCCAAAAGAAAAAGAAATACCAGCTCATGGATAATGGGATGGTGGAATTATAAGGTGGTGAAAGAAAGGTGGTGGAGTGGAATAAAAGATATGCCCCCAACTCAACTTGGGCATTTAAACAATATATCAATAACCAAATACAATATCAAGAGGCAAATACAATTAATAATGCATATGAGAGAAGAACCAAAAGAAAAAGGGTTTTATATGATGCTCAAATGCAAGGTGGCATGATGACATGAGCATGATATAATTATGATGCAACAATTGTATATAGGAAGTAGCCATTATATTACTAGACCAAGTAGCATTACAATTGTTAGACAATTGGGATGCTACAACTCTCCCCCACGAAACAGGAATCTCGCCCCGAGATTCTAGGAAGAAGAAGACTCAAAGAGGGTAGGATACTTGGCACGGAGCTCATCTTCACGTTCCCAAGTGGCTTCATCAACGGAATGGTGCGACCACTGCACCTTGCAGAACTTGATGGACTTGTTGCGAGTCCTTCTTTCTACGACTTCTAGAATTTTTATGGGGTGTTCTTGATAAGACAGATCTTCTTGGAGGTTGATGAGTTCATGGTCCACGGTCCTGCCAGGATCCTTGAAGCACTTCTTGAGTTGAGAGATGTGGAAAACATCATGGACTTTGAGTTGTTCAGGGAGCTCAAGAGCATAAGCAACTTCTCCTCTTCTTCCACGAATTTTGAAAGGACCGATGTATCTAGGAGCCAGCTTTCCTTTGATACCAAAGCGGTGCGTGCCTCTCATGGGAGTGACACGAAGGTAAACGAGATCACCAGGGACGTACTCCATGTCCGTGTGTTTTCTGTCATAATTGCTCTTCTGGCGACTTTGAGCAATCTTCGGATTTTCAAGAATGATGTGAACTTTCTCCTCCGCTTGAGTTACAATGTTGGGGCCAAACAATATTCTTTCACCTGCGCCCGACCAACCAATCGGAGTTCTGCATTTGCGACCATAGAGAGCCTCAAATGGTGCCATCTTTAGACTTTTCTAGAAGCTGTTGTTGTAAGAGAATTCAGCATAAGGAAGACATTCTTCCCACTTCATGCCGAAAGAGATAACGCAAGCACGGAGCATATCTTCCAGAATCTGATTGATCCTTTCAACTTGTCCTTGCGACTGAGGGTGGTAAGCTGTGCTGAAGTTCAATTTTGTTCCCAAAGCATTTTGGAAACTTCCCCAGAACTTGGAAGTGAAGATGCTTCCACGGTCTGAGCTGATCTCAAGAGGAACTCCATACAGAGAGACAATTCTGTTGATATAGAGCTCAGCCAACTGAATTGCAGAAATTGTTTCCTTGACTGGAAAGAAGTGAGCTACTTTAGAAAGCCTATCAATGACAACAAAGATTGCATTGTTGCCCTTCTGCGACCTTGGAAACCCAGTGATGAAGTCCATCTCTACTTTCTCCCATTTCCATTCCGGAGGCTTCAATGGCTGTAGAAGACCAGAAGGTTTCTGATGGACAGCTTTAACTCTGCGACAAACATCACACTCCGAGACATACTTGGCACAATATCATTTCAAACCAGGCCACCAATATTGTGTTTTCAAGTCCATGTACATCTTAGTGCTGCCAGGGTGAATAGAAAGAACAGAATCATGCGCCTCCTTGAGAACTTGCTCTCTTAAACCCGGGTAATTCGGAACAAACATCCGGTGTTCAAAGAAAAGAGTGCCGTGGTCGTCAACGTGGAAAGAATCATACTTCAAAAGTTGAATGTTGGAGATGATCTTTTTAGTGTAAGGATCCCCAAGTTGAATGGAACGGACCTTTTCTTCCAAGAGAGGTGTTGCTAGAAGGTTCAGAAGATACCCTTGATCCACAATTTCAAGGTTTAGCTTGCGGAATTCCTCGCACAAGAGAGGCTGTTGTTCTTCCACCATGAGATTGTTAACATAAGCTTTTCGGCTGAGAGCATCGGCCATGACATTGGCTTTGCCCGGAGTGTAGTTAATGGTCAAATCGAAATCAATGATTGTTTCAATCCACCTCCTCTGACGAAGGTTGAGATCAGGCTGTGTGAAGATATACTTCAGACTCTTGTGATCAGAAAAGATCTCACAACGGTTGCCAAGCAAGTAATGCCTCCATACTTTCAAAGCAAAGACAACTGCTGTGAGTTCGAGGTCATGTGTAGGATAGTTGATCTCGTGGGTCTTCAACTGTCGAGAGGCATAAGCAACAACTTGCTTTTCTTGCATAAGGACCGCACCCAATCCTTGCAATGAAGCATCACAGAAAATCTGAAAAGGCTTTGATGTATCTGGAGGAACTAAGACTGGTGTGGAAGTGAGCTTCTCTTTGAGTATTTCAAAGCTTGCTTGACATGCAGGAGTCCAAAGATATTTCTTGCCTTTCTTGAGGAGATCGGTAAGAGGCTTCGCAATCTTCGAGAAGTTTTGAACGAATCGACGGCAGTAACTGGCCAAACCAAGGAAACTCCGGACTTCTTTGACATTTATGGGTGGAAGCCAGTCCATAATTGTCTTAATAGTTTCTGGGTTGACGGCAATACCCTTGGCAGAGATGACGTGACCAAGGTAGGTGACTTGAGGCAGCCAAAACTCACACTTGGAGAACTTTGCATACAGGCGGTTCTCACGAAGTTTGTTTAGGACACACCAAAGGTGTTCTTCATGTTCTTCTTTTGACTTAGAATAGACTAGAATGTCATCCAGATAGACCGCAACGAACTTATCAAGATACTCCATGAAAACCGAGTTCATAAGCCTCGAGAAAGTGGCAGGTGCATTGGTGAGACCGAAAGACATGACCGTGTACTCGTACAGGCCATAGCGGGTGGTGAAGGCTGTTTTAGGAACATCTTCCTTGCGGATCTTGATTTGATGATAGCCACTTCTCAAATCAAGCTTAGAGAATACCACAGCTCCAGCTAGCTGATCGAAGAGATCATTAATCCGCGGAAGGGGATATTTATTCTTGATTGTTTTAGCATTGAGTGCCTGATAGTCTACACAAAGTCTATCAGTCTTGTATCGCTTCTTCACAAAGATGGTTGGACTACCCCAAGAAGAAGTACTGTGCTGAATGAAACCCAACTTCTCTTGTTCATCCAGCTGGCGTTTGAGTTCAGCCAACTCAGCGGGACCCATTTTATAAGGCCGCTTGGAAATAGGAGCAGTACCAGGTTCAAGTTCAATCACAAACTCAACCTCACGATCCGGAGGCATACCTGGCAACTCTTCAAGAAAGACATCTGGGAACTCACAGACTACAGGAACACTCTGAATACCTTCCATAGCATCATCATTCAGAGCCGCCAAAGAATAAAGCTGAATTGCAGGAGTCAGACTTGGAGAATAGACTATATGGCCTTCAGGAATTTTCAGAGAAACCGAACGTTCAGCACAATCAATCACAGCTGCATTTGCTGTCAACCAATCCATGCCCAAGATAACATCAATATCAGAATTGCCCAGAATAATTAAGGAAGCCGGAAACGAAGAGCCACCAATCTCAATTTGATTGTCACGGCTGATTTTAGAAGATGCCATTGTTGCTCCAGGAGAAAGGACCATTAAACGCTTGGGGAGAGGATCCATTGTTAACTCATTCTCATTTTCAAATTTGTGAGAAACAAAAGAGTGTGAAGCACCAGAATCAAACAAAACTCGTGCAGGAACTGAGTTAACAGGAAGCATACCCATCACAACTCCAGGAGCATGCTCAGCTTGAGCGACATTGACACAGTTGGCACGAGCAACCGTAGACCCAGGCTTGGTGTTGATGTTGAGAGCCCGAGGTGGAGGTGCACGAATCATAGGAGCACTTGCCGTAGGTCTTGGAGGTGGTGGTGGAAGAGCTTCGTTGTTCATTGGACAATTCCAGTGCTGATGCCCAGTGTTTCCACAAGTATAACAAGCACCAGGTGGACGTGGAGCAACGTAGCCAGGGACTCCGCCAGGCGCTCCAGGGTAGTTGTGGTTGGAGCCCCTGGGAGCTGCAGTGAAAGAGTTTGGTGGCCTTGGTGCATAGCTTGACGGTCTTGGTGGAGCCGGGAGCGACGGTGGGGTGTTAGGAACCCATACACGACGCTTAGAAGGAGCTGTCATAGCAGAGGAGCTTGCTGTATCACGGCTGTGTTTCTTTGACTCCTCAAACACTTGCCTACTTGCTTCTTCCTACAGAGCTGTGTGTTGGAGTTCCAGAAAAGACGTCGGCCTTGCATGAGTGATTGCATATTTGATGGAAGCATTGAGGCCTTGCCGAAACCTCTTTTGCTTCTTCTTGTCATCAGAGATCTCATCGCCACCATAACGAGAAAGGTTCATGAAGTTTCTGATGTAGGTGTTGACATTATCAGTGCCCTGCTTGAGGTTGAGAAACACTTCCTTCATCCTTTCCATGACAATTTCTGACAGATATTGCTCTTTGAAAGCAGCAGTGAATTGCTCCCAAGTAGGCTGAAAACCAGAGAGATCTGCCTTGAGGTAATTTCCCACCAGAGAGCTGCATCTCCCTTCAGAAGGTGAGTGGCACATTTGACCCATTCTTGCTCGGGAACATCCGCAGTCATCAGCAACCTTGACACTTCACGCAGCCAATCATCCGCATCAAGTGGCTGATCAGACACCTCAAATTGACGTGGGTTGAACTTCAGGAAACTCTTGATGTCTCCTCGCTTGGGAGGTGGAGGTAGCGGAATAAACTCATTCCTCCTAACACTTTCCTCGAAGCGCTGCTGGTTCTGCTGCATAGTGCCCAAAGCATTTGCAATACTTGCCAAAGCAGCCCCCAGTTCAGGTGGTATGTCCTCCTCAGAACGGTGTGGTGGTGCCATCCTGTGATTGATATAAAACACAAGTCAGTACTATGATGGAGAATGATAATAATCCAAAATAGTACCAAAATGGAATTAACCAAGATTAAAGGATGCAATTCACTGAGATGATATTAAAATATCAACAAAGTTAAAGGCAACTAAAAGATATTAAGCATAACGCACACGACTGAATAAGGAGTGTGGTACACAAACTACAAAGAAAAATTTCCCGCAAATTTCGGCATTAAAATACCACTATATGCGCAAAACCACTTGACGAATCAAGATTAGTAACTCTACTAGTTCAATATACAAGATTAAATGATAAAAGTAGTGGTATGATCGCGACTCCATCCCGCACTCAAATCATTACTCCGCACATGAATCAGTAAAACACATATCCCAACACCTTCTTTTTAAGATGAACCTAAAGATCAGTAACTACGGAAACGAACACCCCAAACAAGATAGCATCGAATAACAAAGAGTAAGATAGATCGCATCGGTATACAACGAATCAGAATAGATCGCGTCGGTTTACAAAGGCATGTCGGTATGGAATGTACCAACAGTTGATAACCAAAAGGCAGATAGTGATAACATTTGGATGCAACAGATAGACAAGGAATTCACACACACACACAACCTATGGTACTACGGAACCCAGAACACGTGAATCCTAGTTTGAATTTTAGAAGCGGATTGAAAACGTTACACTTCCTTACCAGAAAAGGGTGGGTGGGTGGGTAAGAAGAAAATGGAAGCAGTCCTACTCTCACGTTTGTTTTTCCCTAGTATACATAACTACCAAAATATTTGCTAGACTGACAACGA
The DNA here is from genome assembly GCA_910589775.1 of Avena eriantha. Classification (NCBI taxonomy): domain Eukaryota; kingdom Viridiplantae; phylum Streptophyta; class Magnoliopsida; order Poales; family Poaceae; genus Avena; species Avena eriantha. Next base: position 81,734,287 of record OU342744.1, on the reverse strand, counting down.
CCATTTTGGTTGAGACCCTGAAGGGCGGGATGGCTCTGATACCAATTGTAACTACCTCGGTGAATTACGTTCTTAGTTACATGCCTGGATGAACGAAAGTGGTTAAAATAGTACGGTGGGGCCCAGGGCCACTCACGGTAGACCTTTCGGCCGTCCTAATCACTTTCAGAACATCGGGACAAGAACGAGCGGCGTAATCGGCAGGCGAAGGGATCAACTACATACACAAATCAGTATGTATGCAAGCCACATACAATACTCCTCAGAGCCATTCCATCTAAAAGAAATAGAAATATTGCAACGCCATACGGCAAGATTCAAATATCCTAGATAGAGATAATAATTTAGGATAGCTCCTCATACAACAAACATCAGAGTATCAGGCGGAAGCAGAAACAAGATCCGAGTACGGATAAGAAGCAAATCGGCATAAGATGCCCCATAAATAAACACATCCTGCCCACAGATCTCACGGATCCCCGTTCCCGGAATCTCTACACCGAGTGATCGTTGCCAACATCATCTGTCTCCTCCACCAAGTATCCATCTTGCGAATACACCTGTTCATCTGAATCAAACAATTTATCGTGTGAGACCCTAGGGGTACTCAGCAAGTCTTTATGCCACTAAAGGGGACACAACCTAGGGTGATGCAATTGCAGCAAAAGAGAATATCTAACAATTCTATAGATACTCGCTAACCATCCGCCTAACCAATGATAGACGAATGTCCGTGAATTAAGAACAACAGTTATAACAGTATAATTAAGAGATCCCTCCTCCTCCTCGCTTACCAACGAGGAAGCGGACGAACAACCCCCATCATCCGTTGGCAGTTTTATTAACCATTCCATGAGTATTGCACTATTTACTAGTCAAGTACTTAGTCAAATTATAAGCGGTACTTTAGTTATTCTTGTCTATGATCGAGAAACTGTGCTCCAAGTCGTCCATAACCGCGGACACGGCTTTCAGAAAGATTTACCCTGCAGGGGTGCACGAATAGCAACACACACTCGATCAACCTCGGAAAAACCAAATCAAAACCCAACGAGGCATTCACGACAAAGCAATCACAGGATTCAGAAATATTTCAGGGGGCCACCCCATTAAGCTACCCGCAACGAAGTTGGCCGGCTCCGAGACGGACCCAAGGTTTGCGTCAATGGCTGTAAACGACTGGGAACCCGAAAGTGTGACTGGGCTTGTCGATACCGCGAAAACACTCCGCATCCAAAACAGTACAGGTGCTCCACGCACAATCTTAAATAAAACAGTAAAGCATGGCATAAGTACCGGATAGTAACAAAGCCCCAAACTACTTTGTGGCCCCAAGAAATAAGAATGAATCAAGCTCTGGCTCAGGGGGGTCCATAAGGCCTCCCGGATGTGGATAGTGCGAATAGTCAAGGAACATGAATCAAGTACTCGGGGTCCTACGGGACACAAGTGAGCATGAAAAACCAAATAGCAGATATTGCTCACCGGTGCCTCTTTCATTAGTTATCCCATTACTACTCAGGTTAAGTTGTTTAAGTACCTCGTTATCCATCAGACACTCACATACCCTACACATGCTTTTCTACGACTCGCATGGCTCAAACAACTCCTGTATTAATGGCTCATGGGATGGAGGAACAAGCTTCAGTGGAGTTTAAAAGTAAAGGCTATGCAGTACTTGGGATTCAATTTAATGCAATCGCGACTCAATGATGCAAGAATAAGATAGAAGCAATAGGTACTATATGTATGCAAGCATGTGGTAGTGCTTGCCTGGTAGCTCAGTTGAAGCGAGAGATGGATCTGGGTAGTACTCCTGTGATTCCTGGTAATTCTCTTGCTTGGCGTCTATTCGAAGAAGAACCAAACAAACAAGGGCCAACATAAATAAAGTGCACAAGCATATGAATTAAAATGCGACAAAGCAAACAAGCATGCCATGATGAATGATGCACAATTTACATGGCATTAAAGTAGCATGGCATGGTGAGGTGTAAGGTACAAGAATAAAGCATTTTATGATTTATTTAGTCAAATTTTATTGCCATAAACAGTTCAGATTTTTAATAGTGACATGATGCATGCTTCAATTCAGAACAAGGACTGCATAGATAGAACGGGCTCGTCGCGTTGATCGATTTAGACATATTATTTGCCCAAATTGGAGTTATAGAATTAAAGTTATTAATTTATTAAGAAAAGGGCATTTTACTGTAATTTTAATCATCTCGAAATTTTAAAGTATTCAAACAATATTTTGAATGGCATATTTGAATTCCTCACATTTTTCTGATTCCAAAACATATATTATTTGTATTATTTGGATTTGTAAATTAAAAGTTATTTAAAAACTGATTTGAATTTGAATTTAAACAATTTTGAATTTGTTTTGTTTTAAACAGCTCAACAGAGAAACTTTTATTACTCAGCTCGACCCAGCCACAGTCACTGATGGGTGGGCCAGCCACTGGCGGGACATACGCGCGGAAAACTTTTCTCACCAGGGCTCTGTCTAGCTAGTGTGACTGCTAGGTGGGACCAACTGGCTAAGGCCCACGTGACAGCGGCGGAACCCGCAGAGGCTGTCAGCTGGGGTCGCACTGGACCGCGGGTTGGGGTGCTAAAACTGTCGGGGCGTTTTGGCAAACTGGACGGGGAGGCTGACTGGTGGGGCTAGCGGGTACCGCGGGTTGAGCGAGAATTAACAGAGGGGGGCTATCTGCAAAAAGGGGCCGCGGTACTGTTCTTCTTTCTCCTCGGTTTGACGGGAAAACAGCACGCGGCACAGCGAGACGGTGGATTGAACTCGCGACCCTGCGCGTGCGCACGGAGGCGGAAACCAGCGCGGCTAGGTGGGGTTGGTGATGTGCTTCTGCGGCGTGGCCAGGTGTAGTATCTGCAGCGCATCGTCGGGAAACACACACGAACGGCGGTGCACTGAGAGCGTTCGACGGTTGGATCCGTGCGTACAGGAAGAGCAAGACGAGGAGAGGATGTCAGGGGGGTCCGGTGGCTCACCGTGGTGTTGTCGGTGGCGGCGGATCGGGACGAGGCGCGGCAGGGCGTCGAGGAGGCTGGCGGCCCAAAACTAGGGTTTCGGCGGAGCGGCGAGGGTACTGGCGATCCTGGGGGTTCTCCTCCTCGATGGCGCGTCCAGGGCGAAGCAGGGGACTGTTCTTGGTCTCCTTGATCACCTCCACGACGAGCACGACGGCAGGAACGAGAGGTAGACGGCGGTACATGCGGCGGTCGGCGAGAGACGGGCGTCGTCGTTGGAGAGGAAGGAGAGGAGAGGCAGGGCTCTGGGCGGATCTGGGAGAGGCAGAGGAGCCGTGGAGAAGGAGGAAAAGAGGAGGGGAAGATGATGTGGGGCTCAGTAGAGGGGGAAAGATAAAGGTGGCTTCGGCCACCTTTCTCTACCTCCTCGCACATGCACGGGCTGGGCAGGTAGGCATGGCAGGGAGGGTGGTGGAGGCTGCCAGGTAGGCCAAGGAGAGAGGAGGGGAAGGTGGGCCTTGTGGCAGTGAGAGACGGAAAGAGGCCGAGAGAGAGAGAGGGGACTCGGGTTAGCTAGGTGTGGTCTCGGGTTAGGGTTTTGTTAGGGTTAGAGAGAGAGGGGTAGGGGTGAGTTGAGGTGGGCCATGCATGGTAGGGAGAGGCCATTGGCGTGGTGAGAGGGGAGATGAGAGAGGTGTGGTAGAGGTTAGGGTTTTAGATTAGATCTAGGTTTAGATAGAATTAGAGGCTAACTAGGGCTAGGGTTTTAATTAGGTTTTTAGGTTTTTAAACTTGTTTATAAGATCACCCAAGAGGAAAAAGTGAGTGCTTTGAATTAACATGAGATGAGGTGGAGGAGTAACCAAGAAAAAGAGAAAGAAAAAGATGTATGGGAAGTAGCCCTCATTTGAATCATGCATGGAGATAAATAAAAGAAAAGATGTTGATGAGAATAAGGGGAATGGTGGAGAGATGATGTAGATGATCCCACAAAGAAGAACCACTAAAACAAAGGAAAAACAAATGGGTTAAAGGTGGTGATGGTGGTTGCATGGCCCATGCAAAAATATTAAATGCCATGTTTTATTTTGTGAAAACAATAATAAAAATATGGCATTATTCTTATGCATTCCCAAGAAGTGGAAATAAAGGCCAAGCAAAAGATAGTTAGGATTAGATCCACCCCACCCACATGAGCTAGAATAAATATCCAAAAGAAAAAGAAATACCAGCTCATGGATAATGGGATGGCGGAATTATAAGGTGGTGAAAGAAAGGTGGTGGAGTGGAATAAAAGATATGCCCCCAACTCAACTTGGGCATTTAAACAATATATCAATAACCAAATACAATATCAAGAGGCAAATACAATTAATAATGCATATGAGAGAAGAACCAAAAGAAAAAGGGTTTTATATGATGCTCAAATGCAAGGTGGCATGATGACATGAGCATGATATAATTATGATGCAACAATTGTATATAGGAAGTAGCCATTATATTACTAGACCAAGTAGCATTACAATTGTTAGACAATTGGGATGCTACAGTGGGCCACCCTGGTCAGTGAGGAACTGTGAGGATACCCAGAAAGTATATCCCCAACATTATGCTCAGCTATGAAACAAACAAAGATAGGCTATATCACAAGGAGGACGAAGAAGAAGGAAGACACTTACTTTCAACTACACGATGGTGATTATCCAGCATTGCATGTTGGCGACCCATCGCAAGAACTTGCTCCGCTAAGCGAGCGGCTTCCTTCACAATAAGCTGCGATAGGAGAAAACAACAAAGGATAAGCAGATGATAGAAGATGATACATTTGACTGCAAAAAATAGAGGAAACAAATGCTCCACATACATGATCCTCCAATGACTCCGAAGTTGATTGACACGCAGTCGTTCAGATAACCATCTGGTGCTCCACATCGTGCGGAGAACTCGATGAATTATGGCCGGAGTGGGCCGCCAATGGAGGAGAAGGAGTACGCTCTGCCATTTTCTTGGCCTTGGAGGTTGCGACTCTAGATTCCTTCAAAATTTCGACATCGCCAGAAGAAGACGACGCCGGCTGACTGCAGGGCGAAAACCAAAATCAAGGGAACGCAACTCCAAAGAAGAACCAAAAAAGAAGATTCATATACTTACCAATCAAACTTGTCAAAATCGAAGGTTTGATCCCCCGACTTCGACGACGACTCCTTCGGTAGCCGCATCTTCTTGCGAGAAGATGGCGCCACAACACTCACAGGAACGGCAGGTATCGGCGACTCAGCACCCATAGCTGCACCTCCCGAAGTCAAAGGAGAAGATGCATCCGAACCCTCGCTGCGTGAACGCTTGCGAGTGTCCGGACCACTCGACGCGGGGGCTTCCTCCTCCACATCAGATGGGACGGTCGACTCCGACTCGTCCTCTTCCAAGGCTTCACGAGGGATAACCCCCTCAGGAAGAGGGGGCATAAAAGGCGATACTGCCCAATCCTGCATACAGAAAACAATTTAGCACAAAGTCAAGAAACAGCAAAACAGCAGTCGACAAACAAAGCTACTACGTAGCACAACCGTACCTCAGGAGGAGGGTTAGCAACATCGAACGGAAGAACGTCTGGATCATTAGGAAGCACATCCTTGGTGGTGTACTTGGTGACTAGTTGAACCCTTTTATCTACCTCACTCACGGAAATGCCATCGGCAGATACGCGAGTGACATCGTCCGTGCCAGCCCACTGGAAGATATGGTGGACTCTGGCCTGCAGGGGCTGGACATGGCAGCGCAGCCATGTGCGAATGAGGGCGCAACCTCCCTCCTCTTTGCCCATGAGACTCTCGAGGTCGCAGACACGCTCGTATAGCACATCTATCTCCGCGGACTCGCCGGGCATCACTACGTTCTTCCAGGAGCGCCTCCTCTTGCACGGCGTCGTGGGATCGAAGGGCGCAAGTCCGAAGTGGTCTCCGTCGGCCTTCAGGTCGCGGATGTAAAACCACTTGTCCCTCCACCCTTGGACGGACGTTGTGAGTTTGATATCAAAGTATGTGGCGGAGGAGTCGACGTGGATACCGCAGCCGCCTACATCGTAGACTACGGAGCCAGACGCCGATTGGTGCTTCAGCTTGAAGAGGCGCTGGAAGAGACCGAAGTGCGGCTCGATTCAGAGCCAGCACTCGCAAAGAGTAATGTAGCAAGCTACATGGAGGATGGAGTTTGGTGAAAGCTGATGGAGCTGGAGCCCGTAAAAACAGAGAAGGCCCCTGAAGAAAGGATGCAGGGGCAACGAGAGACCGCGGATGATGAACGCTAGGAACATCACCTGAAAGTCGGCAGGAGGAGAGGGGATTACCTCGCTGCCAGGGACGCGGGCGTCCACGACTGCGGAAGACAAAACTCCGTCCTGGCGTAGAAGACGAAGCTCTGAAGACTTTATCACAGATGCGCGCCACACACCATTGGTGACGCGAGTGCCCGTGCCCTTCTTTTTCCCGGCGGCGGTGGTGCTGGTGCTCACAGCGGTAGAGCCACCCTTCTTCTTCACAGCAATCGTGGCGGCGGCGGAATCGGCCGCGACACCTCCCTTCTTCTTCCCCATTCTATGATGGCGGTGTGACCGGAGGAAGTAACTGGGAAATACGCGGAGCTGGTCCAGCGCCGCGCAAGAGAGTAGCACAAAGAAGCAGAGGAGCAGCAGCAATGGCGACGGAGGCAAAGGCAGAGAGGAAGCAGATGTGAAAATTACCGTCGCAACATCACTACTTAACCCCCTGGAAGATGCAATCTAACGGTCAGGAAAAACCCTACCAGACGCGTCGCGTTCATCGTGTTCGACACATGGAGAACCTGAAGCGTGAACCGTCTCCCACTACCCCCATTACGCGTGGAAATCAAGGAGGCACAGTTAAAACAAAAGATTACGCATGCCCAGTCAAGTCAGAGTCAGACAATGGGACCCACCGCTCGTCACGTCCTGTCAAAGTCGCTCACGCGAGCAACTGAGGCCATCGCATCGTCAGCACTGACGTCATCCAAAATTACACAGCAGAAGACTTCGACTACTTTAGTCCTTGCTCGAGTCTTCGACTCCACCAAGCACTCGGGGGCTACTCCCATAGGGAGCGCTGGTCGCGCACCCTACGATTTTTTCTTTTTCTCTTTTTCTCTTTTTCTCCTCTGCAGGAATATGAATATTCAAAGCATACCCAACCACTTGAATCTGCGATTCGACTATGGATATTGGTTACTCCCATAGGGAGCGCCGGAAATAAATTCGACTGAAACAAGCAAACAAAAGACGATAGCAGTCGCAAAAGTTCTTTAGTCCCTGCCTGAGTCTTCGACTCAACCAGGCACTCAGGGGCTACTCCCATAGGGAGCGCTGGTCGTGCACCCTATGATTATTTGTACATCGTATTGCGTATTGATAACATCCACACTCGAAGTTTATGGCGACACCGCCTCATATTTTTCCCTACAAAGAGACTGCGTCTCCTGGGTCACCTAAATCATCTCCGCGATGACAAAAAAATTCGGATGTCGCGCTTACAGCGTGAAGATAAGACCTGAATAAGGTCTGGCAACGCATTTGCTACGCACTAATAGAAATATATCCGTGCCTACAGGTACGATGAACATGCCTTGGCGGACGCGTCGAGTGCTCACACCCATATACTGGAATTCGACTCTTGTAAGGCCCCCGCGGCTTGAGTCGAATTACACCAGCACTTTTCCAGATTCGAGTCCGGGGACTCGAGTTCGAGTAGATTGCGTTGTTTTACCCTAAGGTAGTTAACTGATACCGATACATCGGTTAAATCAGGCACGTACATCAACAATCCCTATGACACAAGCAAAGCAGTCGAAAAACATACTCATTCATGCACTCGAAAGGCTTCATAAAGTCTCCAGTCGAATCTGCGATTCCACTAGACACTCGGGGGATACTGACATGGGTATACCCTACAGGTACTTGAGTTTGGTATATACGGCCTGGATACGGCGGAAGCCCACGGTGTCGCCAAGGCCCATGGAGAGAACTCGAGTAGCCTACGGACTCTCGATTGCTTGAAGAACAAGAAGAAGCTAAAGATAGAAAGTTCAAAGGGAAAAACCCTAACCTATTACCGACTCGACCTGCTACCCGAGACCTACCCTATCTATATAAAGGCTACGACGGGGCGGCGAGGAGGACACACACAACCCTAGTTTCCACAACCCTCGCCAGATTGCATCTGCGCACCATTGTAATCCCCGATTTCTTCAATAATTCCACGAGCAGACAAGCAGGATTAGGGTCCTCTACGAGGCCTGAACCTGGGTAAATCTTTGAGTCCCCTGTGTGCTTGTTTGCTAGCCGATAGATGTCTCCAGCGCTCCCTCCTTCTCCAAAACCCAAGTCCATAACAATGGGCATTGATGAGTGAAACCCTCGTCACCAATGGATCAACGAAAATAAAAATGACTCGCAACCACTACACCCTTCGAAGTATTCCCATCACGATCCTAGCACTCTGAATCTCCATGTACCAAGCAACACCTCCAAGACGGAAAGCGACGACGACGATGTTGTTGCTTGTACTGGTCCTAGGGTTTCTCCCGGTATGCTACAGGTAGTGGGGAAGAGATGTACCCGATGCCCTTCGGGGAGGAACATCAACACTCACAAGTGTCACCACATCAGTGTCATGATGACAGGGATTTCTCCCGACCCCCCAAAAGCCACATCTCTGGATAATCTGTAGCGCTCCACCCATCTCGCCACCCACCAACATACGCCACCACGCTCTTGTAGTCACCAACGTTGTATCACCATGGCAAGCTCTACGAGGCTGACCGAATTGAGAAGAACCAGTCGTAGACAAGGAGAGGTAGTACCACAACCACACGGGAGGGAACAACCGCCACCACCATAGACCGTAGCCGACCAAACGCTGTGGGCAAGGGCACACCAGGCTACCATTAGAGTTGGAGGGCAGAAGCAACACAACCACCTGGAGGATGTCCTCCACCACAAACAGCGAGTGCCGACCGGACACCGCAACAGAGACACACCAGGTCGGGTAGGCCCTGGCCCTAGACGTGCCCATGGAGTCTCCGCTAGCACGCTGCAACATGTAGACCACCACCACCGCAACCCTCTTCTTCGGCACCAAAGGTCCGGTCGGACCCAAACGGGTCCGTGAAGCGCCCACCGCCACGTTGTAGCAGGCGGGCGTACTCGCCGCCACTCCCATCATCAGACTTTTCTTGTCAGTCAAACCAGGCAACAGGGTCGAGCCCAACCCACCCTGACCTAGATCAGGCCCAAAGGGCCTAGATCTAGGCCTATAGGGCACTGGCCGCAACAGTCCAGCCACCCACGCCACCAACATTGGCTAAAAGGACACAGATACCACCTAGAGGAGGTGAATAGGCGGTTTAAAACTTTTACGAGATGGACTTAACAAATGCAGAATAAAACTAGTGTTTACTTTGGCAAGCACAAAACGTATATATACTACAGTTAAAACCAACAACTTATGCTAAGTTATACAAGCAACTATGAGATAGAAAGATGTATGACTTCAAGCACCAAGGCTATCACAAAGTAAAGTGCATAAGTAAATAGCTCGAGTATAGAAATAACCGAGCCACACGAAGACAATGATGTATTACTAACCTCAAATCAAGGGAGTACGTCTCATTGGAGGGGTGTGGGTGATACCCAACACCACTAGACGCCTCACCCTATTCTCATGTGAACCTCGCAACAAAAGGCCTAGTACACTCTCTAGTATCGATATCCTTTAAGGTGGACACCCGAGCCTTTACAACAAGCTTGGACACGCATCCACAACTGAATATCAGGCTCCCAAGATCACCAGAAATTTGCAAAACAACTAAATCGTCTAGGGTTCTAAGAACCCAAGAGTAAAAAGCTTCTCACCTTTCACCCAACCGAATCCTCACCGAGAACTCAAGCCGGTGCACCAAATGCAATGGAAAATCCCTCACTCTCAAATTCCACCAAAGCTACGAAATCTCTTGGGGGAATAAGAGAGGAAGAACACAAGAAGAGAACGCCAAATTCTCCAAGATCTAGATCTCAAGGATTCCCTCACAAAAAGGGATTTTGAGTTGGTGGGATTGTAGATCTAGATCTCCTCTTCCAAATCCCTCAAAAATATGCAAGAGTCATAGAAGGAATAGAGAGGAAGGGCAATCTCTTCAAGATAAACAATGGAGGAGAGAGAGTAGGAAGAACCTTACCAGACCAAGCGGGAAGAAGGGGGCCTTTTATAGCCCCTCCAACCAAATATGACAGTTGGGGATGACCTAGGCCGGATTATCCGCCCCTACTCCAGATATTCCGAGTCACCTCGGATAAAATATGGCTAAGGACTTCGGTGTGCGAGCCCTGATACATGGGCAGATATTTGGATATTTGGGTTGGATAATCAGCCCCTCCCAAAAACTAGCAGAAATAGAAAAAATGAAACGATCATAACTTTTGCATCCAGACTCCAATTTTGATGATCTTGAGCTCGTTTCGAAGATAGTAACGAGCTCTACAAGATAATGCAGGGAACCATCATAGTTCAGCAAGGGAGTATATAACCAAATGATAAAAGTTTTAACCTATTTATAAAAGACAAACCAGTAAAACCTTCAATGTCGAAAAAGCAATAGAGAATGCATATGAAATCCATTTTCGATGAAATTGAGCTTGTCATGGAGATTAACACAAGCTCTAAATACTCTGACGGATAATAACAAAATAAGAACCAAGTAAGATGATGCCAAGTATGTGAAAGTTTGAGCTCTCTCCAAAAGATATGATCAAGTTACTCACTCGAGATCCCTCTTGATAGACGACTATCTATCCTATAAACCGGTCTTCCCACCTAACACCACGAGACCGGTAAGAAAGAAACCCTATCAATAGCCTATGCCTTGCGCATATTCCGCTTGAGCTTGATGATGACGATCTTGTCCACCTCAAGATTGAACACCTTTCTTGATTACGCTAACTTGATGAGGACTTGCAAATCGCTCCCCCATACTCCACTATGGGAGAGCCTATCTTTAGGCATATCTTCACATATCCATGATCACCATAAGGATGGAAAGCTTCAAGCATATGATATCTTCAAGATGGCTCATCTTGAACTTGTATTTCATTTCTTATTTCTATATTATGTTGGTGTCTTGAAGGTACACATGAGATATCACTTCATCTTGTTCTTCAAGATACACATTCCATAGGCTCAACTCTCTCATGAACAACCTTTGGATCACTCCTTGAACATCTTGGTCATCACTCGATCTCCTTCGTTTTCTTCTTCTTTCAATCTTGAGACCACCATATGGCACAAGCATTGCATATGGACATATCCTGAGTATAAATCAATGCAAACATTAATTACCAAAACCACACATGGGGGCTCTATGCCCTTTCAGCGACAACGCCTCCACACTCACCACCCACAACACATGAAGCCTCGTCGCCGTATAGTTGGACAGACACTTCCTGTAGGCAATGCCCGGTGTCGTGGTGTCCTGCACGAGGAGGCCATCGAAGGGGGAGAAGTAGGAGCCACCACCGTTGGCGCCGCCCGAGACTAGCCTGATGATGCACGTCAACGACGATAGAGGATAAGAGGTGGGGGAGGGGCTCTGGGGAAGAGGCCTGCGGTGCGGCCCGGACACCAATGCGGGGGGCGACCAGGTAACGAGAGGTGGGTGGTTGATTCGTTTGGTTGAGATTTGATGGTGTTTCTCAAGAGAGTATTATGAGTGCACTTTAAAAGGACCTAGAAATAAAGTGGAAAACATGATCGGGTCCTTCTTTACCGATGATGAGTTAAGGTCGACACTATTTGGAGATGACCAGGCGATGAATGCTGCAATGAAGCTCCCGAAGGTCCTCCCTTTTGGATCGCCAGCCAGGAGGAAGACAAAGATATGACGCTAGCTTAGAGCCAGTATCAAAGCTCTGAGTGGTTACCCTACAACCATTAGATTCAGTAGTCGGACGACATGCGGCTGTTGAGAATGAGTTGCTTGTGGGTGAACTCCCAAATGTCTCCATGGATGTAACCTTGATTCCCTGCTTACCAGCTCTAGCCCAAAGAATAAGTCACCACCGCCTTCGTATCACATCACCTCGATGGGTAGCAAAAGGAGGGAGCAGATCAGTGTCGGCTATATCTGGCCACCGCGCTTATTGAAGAGAATCTGAAGGAACCACCTTTAGAACTTGACCTCCACCTCAAAAATCAGCTAAAGCATGCCTCTTCTAGCCACCAAGAGTCGCGCAAGAGCATCAGGAGGGTTAATTCGCACGGCATGACGCCATACGATACACATCTAGAAACCCTAGATCTACTACTACTACGTACAAAGGGGCCATGCTCCTCTCCCCTATCCCGTGCTGGAAAGGCCACCAGAGAAGAGGGGGAGAAGATCCAGGAACAGAAGAGAGACTCTCAAGGGCGGGTGAGGAGAGACAACAACCGGGAAAGGGGGTGGGGAAGGGGCTGGGGGAAGGGATGATCGGCAGTTGGTTTCCTACATTGTTTGGATTGGAGGAACTCATCCAAGCTTATTAGAATCTACATGGATAAGAGTCAAGTCAAGACAAGACAATTCCATGGTCAATATGCTAAAAAAGAGGAGAATAAATAAAAGCACGACGCCTCTTTCCTTAACCCGTCCTCTCCTCCCACCCCTCTTTCCTGTGCGTTGACCTCTCCTTGTCGGACCGATCCCGAGCCTTCCCCACCGGCTTTGCCGGTAGGAGATGGCAAAGGAGAGGCGTCGGGATAGATTTTAGGTGTAGGTATAGTGTTCTCGGTTGTTTACCGGTAGATTGGAGTAGGGCACCGGAGTTTTCGGACCGGATCTAGTGCATCCTGTGGTAGTTCTGCCTCAGCACCGAGCTCCGATGGTCGAAGGTGGTGACGAGCCTCTCTGCAGCAGGGATCTCCGCGAATAAGGTCCTCCTCAGCCCTCTCTCGCATGGGCTTCCTCTCTACTCTATTCTCCTCCTCCGGCCGTCCGTGGTGGTGAGGGGAGGAAGAGGACTAATGGAGATTTCAGAGGTGAGAGAGGTGGTTGGGGGTCTTCCACTCTGCCGCATCGGTGCAGCGACAGGTGGTCGCGGAGAGGAGGCTCCCCCGTGCTTCCAAGGTGGAAGTCGTTGTTGGAGTTTCCTGAGGCGAGCCCCTTTCCAATAATCGGTGCTGCTACTATTCATGTTCAAAGCGAGGTGCTGCGAGGCGTTTGTTCCTAGCCGACCGTGGAGGTGGGAGGGGGGAATGTCGTCGGTTCGTAGCATGTGGTGTGCTAGTTCCGCTCTTGGCTGGCCAAGGCGGCGAGGGGGAGTGGAGCTGCGTCACGTTGCCCTCGTCTGCGACATGGTGGCGCCATTGGCCCCCTGGTTGGGGGGGCTTTGGGTCTGTTGCTGCATGCTTTATCTTCGGCTTCTCTTCGCCATCTCGGGAAGGAGCTCTGAGGGGAGAGCTTGGTTTCTTTGTGCAGCATCAATGGACCCTAGCTGCTCGATGTTGCTCCTCCATGATTGGTATTCTCCTTCTAGGCGCTGAGGCTGCGAGTGGAAGGAGAGGACTGCCGTGGAGCAGTGGCGGAGATCAACCTCGGAGTTGTGAAGCCACCTTTATCCGTAGTTCCAAATCGGAGGCAACAAGCTAGCCGATTATCCTAGCCAAGTTGAGGCCCTTGTGCTCGCCAGCGACGTGTTCCGGTGTATCTTCAACCTCCATTGCAAGGCCCAGCAGTTGCAGAGGCGGGTTGGAAGAAGAGCCTAATTTTTTTCTCCTGTATTGTTGTAGGGTTCTTTTTACAAAGCGTGTGGATTTGGTTGTAATTTCTTCTTATTTAGGGTCCTGCGTGAAAATTTGTATCTCCCCCGTCTTATATTAATGAAAGGCTTCCAGCCCCTTCTGGGGCTCTCCTTTTAAAAATAAAAATAAAATAAAAGACTAAGTCAAAGAAAGAAGAAGACATAGTATGGGGAGGCATAGACGCATAGTTTGGCTAGTAGATCGTGTTAGCTTTGCGACAAGTAAATAACGAAAAATGAAAATAAAATCGCAGCAGGGGATACAGATTTAACGTGGAAAACCCTCTCTAACAAAAAGAAGGAAAAAACCACGGGCGCCAGCCAGCGAAACTTTACTATAACGGTAAATGTTTACACAACGCCAGAGATTTCACAGATGCAACTTATCCCAGCCGGCCGCTTATAAGAGGTATATATAGCGGTGATAAGTCATCAACGATCCGCACCGCGAGGATCAACGTATAACAGATCGACGGTCAAAACGCATTACAGCAAGCAGGGTTCTGAAAAAATGCGAATGTTTAAACAGGGGAAACTGCCAGAGTCGCTGCTGCTTTTAGTAATGGCAGCCGCGCTGCGCCGCATCCGCTCAACGCGGCTCCGCCTCGGTGCCACTTTCTCTTGCCAGAGCGCCACCTACCCCTGCGCCCCAGCCGCCGAGGCGTTGAATCATGTCGAGGACCCGAACCGCCGGATCGTGGAGATGGCCGCCGCCGGGCGCATCTCCGACGTCCGCAGCCTGTTCGACCAGACGCCGGACCGGGACGTGGTGTCCTGGACGGCGCTGATCGCGGCGTACGCGCGTCACGGGATGCTCCACGAAGCCAGGGCGCTGTTCGACCGCCCCGACGCGCGCCGGAACGTGGTCACCTGGACTGCGCTCCTCTCCGGCTACGCGCGGGCTCGCCGCGTCGACGAGGCCAGGGCGCTGTTCGAGCGGATGCCAGAGAGGAACGTTGTCTCGTGGAACACGATGCTGGAGGTGTACACCTCCTCCGGTCAAATGGGAGACGCTTGCGAGCTGTTCAACAGTATGCCGGTAAGGGACGCCGGTTCCTGGAACATCCTTCTCGCTGCGCTGGTACGGTCAGGGACCATGGATAAGGCGCGGAAGCTGTTTGAGAGAATGCCAGAGAGGAACGTGATGTCATGGACGACAATGGTTGCCGGCATTGCACGGAGTGGAAGTGTCGACGAGGCCCGAGCGCTGTTTGATGCCATGCCAGAGAGGAATGTCGTGTCTTGGAATGCCATGATCTCTGGATACGCACGGAATAGCAGGATCGATGAAGCTCTTGATCTGTTCATGAAGATGCCCATGAGGGACGTTGCTTCTTGGAACATTATGATCACCGGCTTTATCCAGAACAAGGATCTGAGGAGGGCAAGAGAACTCTTTGGAGAGATGCCTAGACGGAATGTGGTCACTTGGACAACTATGATGAATGGTTGCTTGCAAGGGAATGAGAGCGAAATGGCCCTGAAGTTATTTAATGGTATGCTTCTTCACGGGATCAGACCAAACCAGGTGACGTTTCTGGGTGCTGTTGATGCGTGCAGCAATCTCCCCGGACTCAGTGAAGGGCAGCAGGTGCATCAGATGATCTGCAAAACATCGTTTCAGTTTGATACTTTTATTGAGTCCACCCTCATGAATTTGTATGCGAAATGTGGAGAAATTAGATTAGCAAGAAAGGTATTTGATCTCTCAAGGGAGAAGGACGCAGTCTCTTGGAATGGGATGATTGCAGCATATGCACATCGTGGGCTTGGTGCAGAAGCTATAACTTTGTATGACAAGATGCAAGAAAATGGATATAAGCCTAATGATGTTACATATGTGGGATTACTCTCAGCATGCAGCCACTCTGGTTTGGTTGACGAAGGGCTTAGGATCTTTGAATGTGTGGCAAAGGATAGGTCCATCGCAGCTCGGGATGAACACTACACTTGCTTGATTGATCTTTGTAGCCGAGCCGGGCGACTTGATGACGCCAAAAGATTAATTCACGGTCTTCATCTTAAGCCTAAATCCAATACTGTCCGGAATGCCCTTCTAGGTGGGTGTAATGCACATGGAAACGAAAGCATCGGTGATTTGGCGGCTAGACATCTCTTAGAAGCAGAACCTGATAACGCTGGGACTTACACTCTCTTGTCTAACATTTATGCTTCCGCTGGTAAGTGGAAAGAAGCAGCGAAGATTCGGTCGGAGATGAACGATAGAGGACTAAAGAAACAGCCAGGATGTAGTTGGATCGAGCTGGCAAATAAGGTCCATGTATTTGTAGCACGTGATAAGTCCCATAGTGAGTCTGACTTGATCAATAGTATGGTGCAAGATATTCATCACATGATGACGATGGCTGGCACTGTTCCCAGGGACCATATGCTGCTTACAGATGAGGAGCTTGTGGATCTTCAAGTATAATTTGAAAGAATATTCAAATAGAGTTTGAGGATTTGTCAAAGGAAGTATCTTGCAGCACTCGTTTGGCAACTAGCCTGAGATGTTAGTGCTACCTTTGAGCTCAATGCTAGGGCATCGCACCTCAAGGCTGAGATGGCCCTCATCTTTGGAGCATTATTACTGGAAAGCACCTGGGCTCTTCTCTGTTGAGAGTGCTGTATAAATGTCAACATCTTCTCCAAGGCTGGGGGGGGGGGGGGGGGGGGGGGTAGTCAAGAACCGCGCATAAGTCTTGATCTTTATCTCTGATCCTTGAATCTTATTCCTCTAGTGCACTGGTCCCGGCTTTGCCATGTCTGAGGTGCTTGCTGCCCAGGGTATGTTCATCATCAGTTTGAAGTCTACTCCTCTGTATTTATTAGTTCCTTTGTTTATTTATTAGCCCGCGTAGCCTTTCTGTTTTTAAAGTTGAGGCAATAGCAGTGAAATATCAATAGTTTCTATACACGGGGAAACAACCAAATGTATCTAGACCTCGTGCTTCTTCATACTCTGTAACTCAGTGGTTGATCAAGTTAGAACATAGATGAGATTCTCGTTGTTTGAGTTCAGGTAAAAAGTAGTAAAAGCAACTTGAAAGGATAGAAGTAGCAGAGTACAATTGTTGAACCATAGCGAAGAGTGTAGCCCTGCTTCAGGTAGGACATCAGTTGCCATCAATGTCCTCCAAGAAATCTGTGTTACCCTTTTCAAATTAAGCTGATCCATGGACTCGATTTTGCTGCAGCGGCCACAGAATTTTGCGAGTGAATATGCGTCTTGGATTGCGGGAGGTTCTGTACCTCAGCTTGCTATAACAGTAAGCAAGCAGGAAGTTTGGAATGACTTAGGCAGTACTACTGAACTCCGGGGCAAAAACTGAAATCAGCAATTGGACCATCTTCAGCAAACGGTTTACTCTCTGTGCCATGAAGCAAGGAACTTCCTGTGGACTGGAGCTGTGCTCAGAAGGTGTTTTTCTTGTGCCAGAATGGGAAGAATGGATATAGCGTATAGTACTAGAAACACCTGGACATTTTGTGGTGGTGCATTGTTACATTATAATTCTTTTTAGCAAGTGCATTGTAAATTAATCTGAAGAAGTGTTGATGGGAAAAAATAATTCGTCTTGGTTGCACCGGACATATATGTGATTTAGTGGCATTTGATATTTTTGAGACATTTTATGGCATTTGATGCAAAACTTTTTTCTGCACAGGAAATAAAAATATTTTTCCTCATTGAGAGCCCAAAAGGCTTCTCTCTTTATAATGTGATGAGGCCGAAAATCCTGTTTAGTCGTGGTTAGGCCCGGCCCTTTCGGACGGGCCGACCAGCCCAGTTGGACGTCCATTGGCCGCCGGGCGCCGGCTTCGAATAGGTTCCGGATCAACCCACCTCACCCACCGGCCACCGACGGTAGGTCTCGCGCTCCTCCGATCCCGATCTCCGCCGCGACTCCTCCCCCTCCCAGACCGACGCGGCGAGACGCGATGGCCCGCGCGTCCTCCGCTGCCGCCGTATCCTTCCTGGGGGCGCTCGTCCTCCTCGCCACCGCAGCCTCGGGCGCGCGCCTGCCCGGCCGCGCCGACGGGAGCGCGCTGCCGCGGGACGGCGGGGGCGCTACAGCCACCGCGGTGTTCGCGCTGGGAAGCTTCTGGCGGTCGGAGGCGGCATTCGGGTGCCTCCCCGGCGTGATCCGCACCTCAGTCGGCTACGCGGGCGGTTCCAAGACCAACCCGGAGTACCGCAACCTCGCCGACCACGCCGAGTGCGTCAAGGTACCACGATAAGCTCATCCCAATCCTTTGGGAAGTTGTGCTAGATCATTGACGCAACGAGCCAATGACAATGGTATTACTTACTTTTAGATTCAGTGTTAGTATTACTTTGGTAGTACTTAAAGGGGAACGAATGTTGTAGGACCTAACACGCCTGATTTCTTATTGTGCTGCGTGTGTGCTTGAAGCAATCGAGCATGTTTGGACGTTGACTTCATTTCTGCGCACCATAATACAAATATATGAATTCCCAACTGATTTCAACAACTTGTGTAATTTCTGAGCTACGATGCCTGGCGTTCACTTCTAGTTGCCCTTGAACAATGTAGGTTGAATATAATCCCCGGCTGATTCAGTACAAGCAGCTTTTGGATGTATTTTGGGCAAGTCATGATCCGCGGGAGGTCTTTGGACAAGGACCAGATGTTGGCAACCAGTACAGGTAACTGGATTCTATCTTTGCTATTTTCTGTCAGTAAATCGGCCTCGTTACAGTACTTTCTCATGGTGGATGAATTCAGTTTAAATTATTTTGCATATGATATGTTGGCAGCAAAGCCATCAGTTGTCCCTTGCATGTTTACTTCATGGAAATGATCTGGATTACAATGACAAACATCGTTGTAACCCATTTTCCGTACTAGCTGAAATAAGAACATTGATGTGCATAGCGGTAGAGCACAGTAATGTGTTAGCCTTTTCATGAAACAAATAATCTTCTTACGAGCATCATGGTCATTATCTCATTTGTGTGGTGACAGATCCGTCATCTTCACAAATGCAACCATCGAGGCTAGACTGGCTGGTCTTAGCAAAGAAAGAGAACAAGCCAAGGACCGCAGCAGTGTAATTACCACACAAATCCAACCAGTGGGAGCATTTTATCCAGCTGAACCAGAACATCAGGTAGCTATGTCATATAATACTTCCTTGTGAGAACCGCATTGCAAATGGCGTTCTTAGATAACTAAATCCTGTTATGTATGTTGCGCGCTTACACAAAAATCAATTCCGATGCTAGAAATTTGAGCTGAAGCGCAAGCCTTTCCTGGTGCAATTGGCCGGGAACCTGCCAGAGGAGGAGCTCCTGTCGTCAACGCTAGCTGCGAAACTGAACGCCTATGCCGCAGATCTCTGCCCCCCAAAGACCCACAAGAGAATAAGCTCCAAGATCGACGAGATTGCTAAGAAAGGATGGCCCATCCTAAAGGACATTTAGCTCATTCTGGTCCAAGTTCTTGTCAGCAGCTACTGTAATCCAAGGAGAGACACAAGAGAGTTGTGTTATTTTGCCGGAAAATGTTGTGAGGGATGTTCCAGCAGCTCACCGCTGACAGGGTTCAGATTGCAGCGGTTCATTATTGGCTTGGGTCACGGAGGTTACATACAGTGTTTATAGGTAGCATCATCAGCTGTTGATTGGGAGGTTTTTGTGTGTTTAATCTAGACGTGTACCTTGTTCAGGGCTGACTGAACATACGGTGATGTTGCAATATGTAAATTTGGTTGTTTCAACACTGATGAGGAAATTACACAGATGCGTGCCGAGTTGCCCACAGAAATTCGTGTGGCAATTAGATTGCTTATGCTGAAATTCTACTAGTACTACTTCCGTCTCAAAATAATGCCAGCAAACTTTTCTAAATTTGGATGTATATAGACAACATTTAGTCTTAGATTCATCTAAATTTAGACATCTATTTTGAGATGGAGGGAGTAGTAAATTTCACATGCAGTTTTTTGCAGTGTTATTTATTTGTTCAATTTTTGTGTGGAAAAGAGTATATGTTAATCGCGAATATACTAATTATACTTAGACTTCCCAACAACGCATGTTCTAGCGGCCTTTTTGGAGAATAATTTCTCAAAGCAACAACGCTAACACCACCATAACAACACTAGTAGTCCAACCACTCCAATTGCAATGCCTTCAAGAAGGAAACAATGTACGAGAGTTGTCGTCGTCCGATCAAAGATCATAGGTTTTCACCTAGAGAAAGTCCTAGCTCACAAAATAATGCTTTCATCAGAGCCATTGCTAGGCACAACCAATTAAGGCGAGACCTTGGATGTAAGACTAAGAACTCCTCCTGTGTTATCGTCCCCACAAACAGTCGCTGCTGCGAAGTGGCGGACGCGGGAATGAATTGGAGGGTGGGCACACTCCAATTTTTTTGCGCTGACCCATGTGGAATACAAGATCGGCCTAAAAAGTATCGTAAATAGTATAATGGAATCTCATAATATTATAGTTCTATAATATGTTAATTTTCAGGTAAAAAAATATGTTTTCATTTTGTAATTTACCGTGCACCAAAGCAGTAGAATTAAATAATTAGAAAATGACGCTTCTTAGCTACTAGACCTATGTAAGTAGAGCTTATCGCTCGCTAGATTTTTTTTGCAATAACCCATGTGAGACATGAAATCTGTCTAAAAAGTCTTGTATTATATTCATTGATAGGGTATTACGGAGTTTATATACTGCCTCTGATCCAATTTATTGGACTCGGACCCGTTGAGATATGAATATATCTAGCAATAAAATATGTCTACATATCCATATCTAGACAAATATGAGTCCATTAGTTTCGATCGAAGGGAGTACTACAAATGCCAACTATCTAAAAAGTAATATTTTAGAATACGCAGACGGTAGTAAAGGAGGTATGGTTTGTACGTTTAGTGAAAACTAGTGCCTTGACTTGAATCCCTCCCACCCTCACGTATTATTTTTAGGGAAATGATTCTAATTTTCCCGATGTCACGACTTATCATCCGGGGCCCCCACGTGCGTGCACGTTTGCATCCGTGGTGGGTCTCCTGGAACCTGATCTGCTCCACGACTCCGATGGGGCTCTTGAAAAATGTTTCCGACAAGATATGTCTTTTAATTTTTATTGAACTTTTTTGCTACATGTAAAAGAGAGACATTTTGTAAAAATAGACATATTTTATAGCAAAAATAGGATTTTGACAAAAAGTATAAGACAAGTTTGAGCAGGAGAACCAGGACGATTGCAACACGCCATCAACCCGGGGACTCTTAGTGTTGTCCATATTTTTATGCAATCAACTATTCCTACTCCTACGACTAGAAAATGAATACTCCTGAACTAGTCTGCAATCTGAACATACGATTAGTTTTTTTAGACGATAAACATTAGATTAGTGGTAGTCTATTTATTCTTTAGAATTCTGGGTGGGCCACGGCCCACCCGGCCCTACCCTGCGTACGGCTATGGATGCGAGTCACGGATCACGTAGCCAGTTCCTCGTCACCACAAAGACTCAAATCCCTATCGCTGCTCTCATGTTTCTACTTTTCTGACATTCTCTGCGACTTAACCATGGATCCTTGAAGAAATGACACATGATGGCAACAAATAGCAGAACATCGTAACGCCCCCGCTGAAATCAAAAGGTCAGAAAAAACATGGATACGCACGACCGAATACCTTTCGATCCAGCAATCTCCAGACACGATGCGCCCATGAGAGTTCGTTGGCGGAGCCTTCCGGAAGTCGACACTCCGACTAGATCAACGAGAGCAAGCAACGAGCAGATCTTGTCTTGGCGCAGTAGGAACCCTAGGAACGCCTCCATTATTCAAGCACACTAGCAGGCCCCCACACCGTCGATCAGAACAACGAAGGAGAAGGCAAAGCAGCGCTGGAGACAAGTACCATATCGGCCCTAGAGGTCTAGATCGAACCCATCTCATATCACTCCACGCGACCTCACTATGTCGTTCCAGCTCGCGCCCGCCATGGCCATAAGGACCACGGCCTTGCCTCGATCCCGTCGGCAATCAGGGTTGGAGGGACGATCTAGGTTTTCCAAGAAGAATCCCCAACTCCAGCGCCTCCGCCGCCATGGGGAACCGCTGCCTCCACCCTTATGTAGGGACGCCGCCCAGGTCGCAGCGCATCGACCTCCGCCGCCGCCGCCCAGCAGCTCTGGCGTCCGCCTCCGTTGCACCACCATGCCAGCCACCTTCGGCAGCTAGGCCCGCCGCCACCATGGCAAGGGCCGGCGATAGCGACGACCAGAGGAGCTAGCGGAGGGAGGGCTCTAGCGGCGGCACGTGGGTTGCGCCCGGTGCCGCCCTAGGGTGTGACACCGGGGAGGGTTTGGCGGCGGCGCGTGTGCTTATATATATATATATATATATATATATATATATATATATATATATATATATATATATATATATATATATATATATTTATTTATTTATTTATTTGTTTGTTTGTTTAATTGTTTGGGCATATCTATATAGTCGGAATGTGTGCACGAAAAATTGTTTTCTTATCTGAGATCTTTTTACAAATAGAGTTAATAGCGCTTTATCTTTTAATCCATCTTTTATTTACGATACATATTGCCTTGAATGGAGGTCACTTTTGTTGTACACATACACTGGAACTAGGCGTCCAGAGTGGTAGCGATCACAACTCGATCTGATCTCTGTACGTGAGTTCCCTCTAGTTAGGGTTTCGGACTCTCGCGGCAACTCCGTTGCCGGTGTTGAGCTCTTTTTTCCCTGATCTCTCGGGAGAGGTTTAGGGTTCCACCTGCCGTCAGGATCTAACCTAGGTCATGGCGGAGGATTCTTCGAGCACCCTGTCGGCTGGCGGAGAGGAAGGCATCGCAAAGCTGATACATCAGATGGGATTGTCGGAAGACGATCTTGATGATGTGGTTTTTTAGGAGGAGGGACCGCCGCCGGCGGAGGCGACCCGATGGCTACCCATAGCTAGGGTTTTCACTGAAGGCGATTATTCGAGCTTCTGGTTCTACAAGAACATGAGATCTGCGTGGGAATTGGCACGTGATGTCAAGACCAAAACTCTGGAGACCAATTTGCATACCTTTCAGTTTGCTTGTCTCGGCGATTGGGAGAGGGTCATGCAGGGGGGACCCTGGTCTTTCCGAGGGAACCCGGTTTTGATTGAGGAATATGATGGGTTCACAAAACCTTCGACGATTGACCTCTTCAAGTTTGACATCTGGATCCAGATACATGATCTGCCAGTGGGATGCGTTCCGATGCTCAAATCCTTAGCATCAAAAGTGGGCGAGTTTATTTCATCCGAGGGCACGTCGAGCGACTTTGAGGGGAATTTTTACAGGATCAGAGTGAAATTGGATGTCAGAAAGTCTCTTAAAAATTTCGTTTCGTTGATTCGGGCCAATAAACGCGAGTTTTTTATGGTGAAGTATGAGAGGCTACCGAACTGGTGCCAAGTTTGTGGTCACCTGGGTCATGAGTACAAGGATCATGGCGACGGGGTTCATCCCCCTGATGCTTTGGTGTTCAAAAACCTTCGTGCACAATGGGCTATGAGATCAGGCAGTCGACCTAGGAGGGGAAGAGGTGCACGTGGTGCAGGTAGAACACCATATGGAAGAGGCAGGGGCGATCTGAGATGCCTCCAGGAGATATTGATAGTCGGGATTCCGATACTGCAATGGATGATGACCTAGAATCAAGGAGAAAGGACTTAACTATTCACAGGATCAATGACCTGGAGATGTCTGATCGAGCAAATATGAATAGGAAAAGGCTACATATGATCAGGTTGAAGGAGTTCACCCTTCAAGTTACGTTCCAAAGGCTAATACATCTGTGGTGGGTATAGTCGGCTTGTTTGGGGAGAAAGAACACATACCAAATTCTGCTGATGGAGGGACTCCTAGTAAAATTCAAACACAAAAGCGATCTAGGAAGGAAGATGAACAATCACCAAATGAGATATCGGCGGACTCCATGACAAACGTTGACCAGGCGCAATGAAAATCCTAAGTTACAATGGCCGTGGTTTTCAGAAAGCCATGGCGATCAGGGCGCTTGCGGATCTCCAAAAGAGATATAACCCTGATATGATAATTCTGATGGAAACTCACCTAGAGATTTGGCCAGCTAAGTGTTTGTGCAAAACCCTCAAGATGGATCATAAAGAGGTGGTCAAAAATGATGGTAGAAAGGAAGGTTTGCTTCTTCTCTGGAAGAAGGAGGTGGTGGTCTTGTTAAGATATAAAACTGACAATTACATCGATGTTTTTGTAGGTGCTGGTATTGAATATGTCTGGAGATTTACAAGGTTCTATGGTGGGCCAAAGTGGACAGAGAAGCTGTTGGGAATATGCCCTAGAGGCAATCATGAATGATGATATTCCTGTGTATTCATAAGGTTATGGTCCATGTATGAACTACTGATATGTATCATCGAATATGTGATTTGATTGTGGAACTACATATTCATGTTGTTCATACTAATTGTCCTTGGTCATTGAGGTTGTGCCGGACACACAACTTAGACCAATGTGAAAGTCGGCAGATGACTAGGTTCCACTTGTCATGGGCATGGAGATGCTATTCCGACTTACACGGATTCGACTAAAGAGTTTAGCAAGTCAGACTGACCCATATTGAGATGCAACGAACAAGTGGTCATTTGCATGTCTCAATCAATGTAATCCTTAGACCTGAGGTTATTGCACAATCCGAGTTGAGGATCTCCGACTTAGGTTCTGTCAAACGTTGTTCCGTCATCGGGCAGTTATAAAGGCGGAGTTCGGGTCGTCTGAGAATCAAGCTGCGAGATGTGAATAACCAAGACAGGATTTTGTCCCTCCATCTGGAGAGATATTCTCTGGGCCCTCTCGGAAGATATGATTTGGAAAGCATGGCCATGCGCGTCTCGGATTAAGTGTTAACCGAGGCAGCCGACTAAGAGTTAGTCGGATGAATCACTTATCTCGGATCGAGAAAGAGAGTCAGACTATTTAAGGGATGACGATCATTCGCCTATAGTCCGACAAGGTATATCGTGAGGCAAAAGGGACTCAGACGAAAGTCGCATTGGAAGGTATGTCGTCATGACTTATTGGTACTTAGGAGTTGGCACGTTCTGCTAGGAGCCACTACCAACTGATCGATCACGAGTGAGACTCGGAATCGTGTCCGGGTTACCATGAGCATGTCGGGTCACACACTTAAGAGCGGGAGCAAGTTTGGGTTAGACCCAAACAGCCCAACCCAAATAGAGGCATGGACTTAGTCAGCAAGTGAGACTTGCAGTGGCTAATATAGGCCTTTTTAGTGAATGGGCCACAAGTGAGTAGAGCCCACTTTCACTCCCTATATAAGCTGGGGCGCAGGTGCTTAGAGCACAAGGTTAGGTCACTCCATGTGTTGGAAACCCTAGCCCCAGTCCGTCATGTCGCCGCCGTACCGGACCTAGCAGTCCATCGCCGGCGCTCCTCCTCGTACGTGTGGATACCGGCGGAGGTGCTATACGTTCAGCACTTCGACGATCGTGAAGAAAGTACGGATCGTGGATCGTGGTACCGGAACGGATCGTGAGGACTGCACTGCATCAAGCGACGTGCTTCATCAATTCCGCAACTACGCGTCTAGTGGTAATCCTCGTGGCCTTCTACCTGAGCTGGATCTTGGGATCACCGCGTAGGGAAAAAGTTTTGTTTATCTCTACGTGGCCCAACAGTGGTATCAGAGTGCTAGCTTCTGGTTTTAGGCTCGAGATCGCGCATATGTGATATGCGATTGGCGTTAGATTGGATCTAATTGTAGTTTTGGTGGTCGATCTATGAGATAGATCGGTTTTGTACTAAGTTGATTGGATCAACTGTACTCGGGAGAATGGATGATCTGGGTTCCGTGATCTAACTGCTAAGGTCGTGGAACGACATACCCCTACCGGTCGGTTTCCGCCATCGGGGTAGACTGTGACACGTAAACCCGGATGCGGTGATCGAAGATCAAAAGGTTTGATCGAATCGGAGTCCGGATCGGATTTGGGTAAAATTGTTTTATCCGATGATGAAATCCATGTCCGGAATGCAGATGAGATCCATGTCCGGGACCGCCGGCTTCGCCCTGTCGTAGCGCCTTAGATGTCATTGCGAGTTTCACAACGCCGGTAGATATCGTATCTATGCATAACTTGTTTTTCCAGGATGATGTTGTGAATGGTATGGCTTATGTGCATCTGATGTGTGTAATCCATACGTGATCTGCGTATCACGGATTTTGTCAGCCGGCTGGAGCCTAGGTGCTGTCATCTTATTGTATAACGGCCTGCGTGTCGGATTCTCTATGTAATTTGGATTACTAGCTAGTGTAGTTGTTTGGAGAATCTGGAAGGCATGCAAGTCGGTGTACAAATCGGCTACATGGTGTAAGACGGCACGTGACAAGAGTTGACACGAGTCGGATTACAGGCTTTATGGAGATGGAGATCGCCATGAAGAGAGCCATACCATTTCACATTATAATTGCTTTTATTTTGTGTTATTGTTATGTCTCTTTTTTTACCTCTATTAGATAGTTGGTAGAATATAATCCCTCAAAGAAGGTCTAGTCGGTTTCCCCTCCAAGTGCAGCACCATCACAAGTCAGACATTTTTGGTAGTGGGCTCATAAAATTGAGGTGCTATCAATTCTTTTCGACTAGGTGGGTTCGAGTCGGACTCTTATAGCGGAAGCACTTGGTAATCTAGACAGGTCTATCACAACGGTTGTGGGACTTGGGGAAAAGTCGGATGGGAGCCGGGGCATGTGATGCCACCCATCCAACAGGAGTCGTATGAGATACGATTGACAAGGAGTTGTCTACCTAGATCACTTGACGGCTAGCGGTGATGCTAAAGCTCACTAGTCGACTTGCTTATTTAGGGTCCTGAATCACTAAGTAACCATCGGAGGGGTGTTGGTTCTAGTGGGAGCATAAATATTAAAGTGTTTAATATGCTTGCTCTTTATGGATACATGTCTTAAGTGTTTTGCATATTTTCTGTTGTAGATCAATGGCACCTAGCAGTCTTCCTCAGATTTCCGGTTTTGCTTTGAGAACCATCTTAGAGAAAGATAAGCTGAATGGAACTAATTTTACCAACTGGTATCGTAATCTGAGAATTGTTCTCAAACAAGAAAAAAGGGATCGTGTCCTAGGCAACCCACTTCCAGCTGAGCCGGATGAGAATGCGACTGTCGCAGCCACCAATGCCTACCGTCGGATTTGTGATGAATCCACGGAGATTAGCTGTCTTATGCTTGCTCACATGGAACCGGACTTGCAGCAGCAGTTCGAGAATGTTGAGGCCTACGATATGATCGAAAGCCTCAAAAGTATGTTCCAGGCTCAGGCAAAGACTGAGAGGTATCAAGTCTCTCAGGCTTTGTTGAGCTGCAAGCTTAAGGATGGCGATCCACTGAGTCCGCATGTGATCAAGATGGTTGGTTACGTGCAGTCTCTGGAGAGGCTTGGCTACCCCATTAGCGAAGAGTTCGCTACGGACATAATTCTGAACTCTCTTCCTAGTGCGTATGGCCAGTTCATATCGAACTACCACATGCATGGTATGGATAAGAAGCTCACTGAATTACATGGGATGCTCAAGCAGGCTGAGGCGGATCTCAAGAAAGGTGTCAGTCAAGTGTTGACGGTACAAAACAAGGCTAAATTCAAGAAGAGTTCTTGGACTAAGAAGAAGAAGGCAAAGTCAGGAGGTAAGGCGGAGGACCCAGTCCAAAGCGCTTCCTTAGGGACTAAGCCATCTCCTACAGCCAGATCCACTTGCTTCTACTGCAAGTCGGATGGCCACTGGAAGAGGAATTGCAGCAAGTATCTGGCTGATAAAGCCAAGAGCGGAGTTGTGACTTCCGGCTCAGGTACGCTTGTTTGCAATGTTATAGACATTTATCTTGCTGATGCACCTGGTAGTTCTTGGGTATATGATACCGGATCAGTCATTCACATCTGCAACTCGTTGCAGGGACTAGTAAGAATTAGGAGCGTTGCAAGAGGCGAGGTTGACATTAGAGTCGGAAACAAAGCGAGAGTCGCTGTGTTGGAAGTCGGCACAATGCAACTTCATTTACCTTCTGGATTCATAATGGAGCTAAATAATTGTTATTATGTTCCAGTGCTTAGTCGAAACATCATTTCTGCCTCATGTTTGATGAGACAGGGCTATGATTCGAATATTAAGAATAATGGTTGTTCTTTATATTTGAATGATATGTTTCATGGCTTTGCGCATGTCCGGGACGGGTTATTTATTTTGAATCTTGATAGTGGACCTGTCTATAACATAAATGTGAAAAGGTTAAAACCAAATGATCTGAATATGACTTACTTTTGGCATTGTCGGCTTGGTCATATAAGTTGGAAATGCATGAAGAAGCTCCATGATGATGGACTCCTAACTTCGTTCGACTTGGAGTCGTTCGAGACATGCGAATCCTGCCTTCTCGGCAAGATGACCAAGACACCTTTTGCAAAGAGTTGTGAAAGGGCATCCGACTTATTGGGACTGGTACATAGTGATGTATGTGGCCCAATGAGCACGACAGCCAGAGGTGGTTATGAGTACTTCATTACCTTCACTAATAATTTGAGTAGGTATGGATATATCTACTTGATGAAACATAAGTCGAAAGCCTTTGAAAAGTTCAAGGAATTCCAGAATGAGGTACAAAATCAACTTGGCAAGAAAATAAAGTTTCTTCGGTCGAACCGAGGAGGCGAGTACATGAGCCATGAGTTTGATGACCATCTAAAGAGTTATGGAATAGTTCCCCAGCTCACTCCTCCAGGAACACCGCAGAGAAACGGTGTGTCGGAAAGGAGGAATCGGACCTTGTTGGATATGGTACGATCAATGATGAGTCGGACAGATCTGCCTTTATCATTTTGGGGTTATTGTCTAGAAACTACAGCGTTCACACTAAACAGAGTACCATCAAAGTCGGTAGAGAAGACACCGCATGAGATGTGGACTGGCAAGAAGCCAAGTTTGTCTTTTCTTAAGATTTGGGGTTGTGAAGCTTTTGTCAAGCGACTTCAGTCGGACAAGCTTACAGCTAAGTCGGATAAGTGTATTTTCGTGGGTTATCCGAGGGAAACCTTGGGTTACTACTTCTACAACCGAGAAGAGGGCAAAGTGTTTGTCGCTCGAAACGGTGTCTTCCTTGAGAAAGAGTTTCTCAGTCGGGGAGTCAGTGGGAGTATGGTGCATCTCGAAGAAATTCGAGAGATGCCGGCTAGCAGCGAGTCGGCAAATGCCTTAGAGGTTGAGCCAGACGTGGTACCTGAGCCGGAAACTGCACCGACACTACGAAGATCGGCTAGATTGCGAAGTGTTCGTGATGTGATGTTGTTGGATAGTGATGAGCCGACAACTTATTCGGAAGCGATAGTGGGTTCTGATTCTGAGTCATGGCTTGGAACCATGAGATCCGAATTAAAGTCCATGGATGAAAATCAAGTTTGGAACTTGGTTGATCTGCCAGACGGTGCAAGACCCGTTGAGTGCAAATGGGTCTTTAAGAAGAAAACTGATATGAATGGAAATGTTTCTATCTATAAAGCACGGCTTGTCGCGAAGGGGTTCCAACAAGTTCAAGGAGTTGACTATGATGAGACTTTCTCTCTTGTAGCGATGCTTAAATCAGTTTGGATCATGTTAGCTATAGCAGCCTATTTCGACTATGAGATATGGCAGATGGATGTCAAGACGGCTTTCCTTAATGGAAATTTAACCGAGGACGTGTATATGATACAGCCCGAGGGTTTTGTCGATCCGGCTAATGCTGACAAAGTATGCAAGCTTCGGAAATCCATTTATGGGTTGAAGCAAGCATCTCGGAGTTGGAACATTCGCTTTGATGAGGTAGTCAAATCGTTTGGCTTCATCAAGAGCGATCATGATTCGTGTTTATACAAGAAGTTTAGTGGGAGCAAAGTAAACTTTCTGATCTTGTATGTGGATGACATATTATTGGTTGGAAATGATGTCCAGATGTTGCAAGAGACCAAGGAATCATTGGAAAATAGTTTTTCGATGAAAGACTTGGGTGAGGCGACTTACATACTAGGAATCCGGATCTATAGAGATAGATCAAAGCGGCTAATTGGATTGAGTCAAAGTACATATTTGGACAAAGTGTTGAAGAAGTTCAACATGGAATCGTCTAAGGAGGGGTTCTTACCGATGTCCCATGGCGTAAAACTTAGCAAGACTCGGTGTCCTTCGACAACTGATGAGCGAAGTCGGATGAGTGCGATTCCGTATGCTTCTGCAATCGGATCCATCATGTACGCTATGATTTGTACTAGGCCGGATGTTTCCTATGCCCTAAGTGTTGTGAGCAGATACCAGGCTGACCCTGGAGAGATCCGCTGGGCAGCGGCTAAAAATATCCTCAAGTACTTGAGAAGGACTAAGGATATGTTCCTGGTTTATGGAGGTGAGGATGAACTCGGTGTAAAGGGTTACACGGATGCGAGTTATCTCACTGACTCGGATGATTCTCGTTCGCAATCCGGATATGTGTTTGTGATAAACGGAGGGGCTGTGAGCTGGAAAAGTTCCAAGCAAGAAACGGTGTCTGCGTCTACGACAGAGGCTGAGTATATTGTTGCCTCGGAGGCGACAAAGGAAGCCATTTGGATGAGGAATTTCCTCATGGATCTTGGTGTGGTTCAGGGCCCGTCCAATCCGTTAGACCTATATTGTGACAACAATGGTGCTATTGCACAAGCCAAGGAACCTAGACAACACCAGAAGAACAAACATATACTCATGCGGTACCACCTTATTCGCCAGTTCATTGATCAAGGTGATATCAAGTTATGCAAGGTACACACGGATGCAAACATTGCGGATCCGTTGACAAAGCCACTTCCACAGCCAAAGCATGAGGTGCACCTGAGAGCAATGGGCATCAGATGCCTGGACATGTGATGTCGGAAGATTGACTCTAGTACAAGTGGGAGACTGTTGGGAATATGCCCTAGAGGCAATCATGAATGATGATATTCCTGTGTATTCATAAGGTTATGGTCCATGTATGAACTTCTAATATGTATCATCGAATATGTGATTTGATTGTGGAACTACATATTCATGTTGTTCATACTAATTGTCCTTGGTCATTGAGGTTGTGCCGGACACACAACTTAGACCAATGTGAAAGTCGGCAGATGACTAGGTTCCACTTGTCATGGGCATGGAGATGCTATTCCAACTTACACGGATTCGATTAAAGAGTTTAGCGAGTCGGACTGACCCATATTGAGATGCAACGAACAAGTCGTCATTTGCATGTCTCAATCAATGTAATCCTTAGACCTGAGGTTATTGCACAATCCGAGTTGAGGATCTCTGACTTAGGTTCTATCAAACGATGTTCCATCATTGGGCAGTTATAAAGGCGGAGTTCGGGTCGTCTGAGAATCAAGCTGCGAGATGTGAATAACCAAGACGGGATTTTGCCCCTCCATCTAGAGAGATATTCTCTGGGCCCTCTCGGAAGATATGATTCGGAAAGCATGGCCATGCGCGTCCCGGATTAAGTGTTAACCGAGGCAGCCGACTAAGAGTTAGTCGGATGAATCACTTATCTCGGATCGAGAAAGAGAGTCGGACTATTTAAGGGATGACGATCATTCGCCTATAGTCCGACAAGGTATATCGTGAGGCAAAAGGGACTCAGACGAAAGTCGCATTGGAAGGTATGTCGTCATGACTTATTGGTACTTGGGAGTTGGCACGTTCTGCTAGGAGCCGCTACCAACTGATCGATCACGAGTGAGACTCAGAATCGTGTCCGGGTTACCATGAGCCTGTCGGGTCACACACTTAAGAGCGGGAGCAAGTTTGGGTTAGACCCAAACAGGAAACCTATTTGGGTTGGACCCAAATAGAGACATGGACTTAGTCAGCAAGTAAGACTTGTAGTGGCTAATATAGGCCTTTTAGTGAATGGGCCACAAGTGAGTGGAGCCCACTTTCACTCCTATATAAGCTGGGGCGCAGGTGCTTAGAGCACAAGGTTAGGTCACTCCATGTGTTGGAAACCCTAGCCCCAGTCCGTCCTGTCGCCGCCGTACCGGACCTAGCAGTCCATCGCCGGCGCTCCTCCTCGTATGTGTGGATATCGGCGGAGGTGTTGTACGTTCAGCACTTCGACGATCGTGAAGAAAGTACGGATCGTGGATCGTGGTACCGGAACGGATCGCGAGGACTACACTACATCAAGCGACGTGCTTCATCAATTCTGCAACTGCGCGTCTAGTGGTAATCCTCGTGGCCTTCTACCTAAGCTAGATCTTGGGATCATCGCGTAGGGAAAAAGTTTTGTTTATCTCTACGTGGCCCAACAGAAGCACCTGTCATGGCAGAGAATTCATGACTTGAATGTTGCAGTTAATTTGCCATGGCTTATTATGGGGGACATGAATGAGATCCTTTACCAGTTTGAAAAGGAGGGAGGTAATGCTCGACACGAAAATAGTATGAAAGCTTTACATGATGTGCTTAGTGATTATGGACTGACAGATTGTGGCTACATTGGTGACAAGTTCACCTGGCACAGAGCAGGTATTGGAGAACGTCTTGACCTAGGTTTGGCCAACCATGTCTGGCAGTCAAAATTTGAAGACGCAGTTTTGCTAAATTGTGACTATAGTCAGCCTGATCATAGGCCGATTTTGATGTCTTTTGGTGAATCTCCAACTGAGGAGAGTGTCGGGCACTCAATTCTTAGGTTTGAGGCCCGCTGGATCAAGGATCCAAGTTTTTGTGATGTGGTTCAAGGTGTATGGGATCTTTCGGGGGGACTATGGTTAAGCTAGTGATCTGGCAGGAAGATTAGCAATGGTTCATGACAGGTTGCATCATTGGGATAGGACTATCCTTCAAAAATCTAAACACCAGACTGAGTACAGTTAAAAGGGAGTTAGAAGAGGTTACAAGAGGTGAGTTGTCTGATGCTAATCTTGCTAAGGAAAGGGAGCTAACTTTTGAAATTGAAAAACTTCTAGAACAAGAGGAAATTCACTGGTCTCAACGTAGTAGAGTGGATTGAATTAAATTTAGTGATAGAAATACGGGTTTCTTCCATAAATTTGCTTCAGCTCGAAGAGCTAGAAATAAGATAAACCGGTTAAAGGATGACTCTCGTGCTTGGCAGGAAGGTAACTCTTATTTAAATCCTTTGGTTTCAGATTATTTTGCTGGCCTTTTTGCTACTGAAGTTGACGAACCTGATCCCGGTCTTATTGAGATGGTTACCCCACGAGTTACAACAATAATGAATGATGGTTTGACTAGACCATATGTGGATGAGGATGTTAAGAAGGCATTGTTCTCTATAGGGGATATTAAAGCCCCAAGATCAGAAGGCTTGCATGCGCTGTTCTTCAAAAAATGTTGGGGTATTTTAGGGGAGGCTATTATTTCTGAAATCTTATTAGCCATAAACAACAAAATGATTCCGAAGGGTTGGAATGATACCATTATTGTCCTAATTCCGAAGGTGGAAACCCCTAAAAATATCTCCTAGTATAGACCGATTAATCTGTGTAATGTGCTCTATAAGGTTATTTCCAAGATGATTGCAATTCGGGTGAAGGCTATTCTCGATGAGGTTATTTCCAAGGTACAAAGTGCTTTTGTTTCTGGAAGATTAATTACTGATAATATTTTGCTGGCCTATGAGAGTATGCATACAATTAAAAACAAGAAGACTGGCAAGGAGGGTTATTGTGCTGTAAAACTCGATATGCATAAGGCATATGATCGAGTGGAGTGGATTTTCTTGGAGCCTATGTTGACTTGTCTTGGTTTTCATAAAGAGGTGGTTGATTTGCTGATGGCATGTGTTCGGTCGGTTACTTACAGGGTTCGGTTTAATGATCAGGAGACTGAGAGCTTTATTCCATCAAGAGGTCTCCGTCAAGGTGATCCCTTGTCACCTTATATATTGTTGATTTGTGCAGAGGGTCTTTCAAGTGCTTTGGCTCATAGAGAGGAGGTTCGTGGCTTAGAAGGTATTAGGGTGTGCAGAAATGCACCATCGGTATCTCATCTACTTTTTGTTGATGATTCCCTAATACTTATGAAGGCGAATATGATAAATGCAACCTCATTGAGACAAGTTCTGGACCTGTATTGTGCAAGTTCTAGGAAACTGGTGAGTGAAGCAAAATGTAGCTTGTTCTTTAGTCCAAATGTGGAGGTAAATATGAAAGCTCAGATTTGTACCGTGTTAAATATCATGATTGAGGCTATATCAGATAGATACCTTGGACTGCCAGCTATGGTGGGTCTTGATCGTACATAGTTTTCTTTATCATCTGAAAAGGGTGATTGCACGCCTGAAGGGCTAGAAGGAGAAATTTCTGTCAATGGATGGTAAAGAAGTTTCGTTAAAAGCTATTATTCAATCAATACCGATTTATGCAATGGTTGTTTTCAAAATCCCAAAATCCTTGTGCAAGCAATTGAATGATGCAATGGCAGAGTTCTGGTGGGGGACAAAGATGATCAAAGGAGAATGCACTGGTTTGCCTGGTGGCGCATGTGTATCCCTAAGAAAAGAGGGGGTATGGGTTTTCGTGATTTACATGCTTTCAATTTAGCAATGTTGGATAAACAAAGTTGGAGGTTGTTATCAAATCCTGATTCTTTGTGTGCGCAAGTTCTCCGTGCTAAATACTATTCCAATGGTAATCTGCTGAAGGCAGGGTCAAAGAATGGTTCTTCATTCACATGGAAGAGTATTGTTTCAGGTATCTTTATGTTTAAACGAGGCCATATTTGGAGAGTAGGTACAAGTTCACATATCAATATCTGGTATGATCCTTGGATACCCAGTAGCAATACAAGGAAAGTAATTTCGGCAAAGGGACAATGTTTGCTTAGAACTGTTGATGACTTAATTAATCTGTGTACTGGGCAGTGGGATGAAGATCTAATCAGAACAAATCTACTTGTTGTTTATGCGGAAAGGATCCTTTGTATTCCTCTAAGTGAGCAGTTAACTAAAGATTTTGTGGCTTGGCATTATTCAAAGAATTATACCTTCTTGGTCAGGTTTGCTTACCATCTTCAGTGGGAACACCAATTGGAGCGAAGGTAAGGCGTGGGGATGATCAGGTTCTTCACAGGTTAATCCGGTTTGGGAAACTCTCTGGAAATTACAAATTCCAAGTAAGGTGAAAAATTTCATGTGGAGAGCTTTACATGGTATTGTTCCTGGGAATTCTGTTCTTGCTAATAGACATATAAAGGTGCAACCACAATGCCCGGTTTGTCAACAAGGTCCAGAGGATATCAAACATCTTTTATTTTCTTGTCTAAGAGCCAGACAGGTTTGGAAAGAATTGGGGTTAAAAGACATAGTTTTTAAAGTAGTGCAAGGTGAACTCTCTGGACCAGTAATTCTAGAAAATTTCATATGTAGAAAACAGAAGAAATCTCCTGTCATTGGTCATGTGGGTCTTTAGGAAATGATTGATGTTGGATGTTGGTATGTTTGGTGGCAACGCGGACAGATCGTTAATGATTCAAGGGTGGCTAAACCATCGAGTTCGGCATTTGCAATCACTTCTCTGGCATCTAACTTCTATGTAGCTAAGCCTAGTGCTAAGATAAAGGATGTATATTGGTCTAAACCTCTTCCTGGGTGTTATAAGTTGAATACTGATGCATCTCATCACTCATATGGTACTGGTGGCGTTGGAAGTATCCTTCGAAATCATAAGGGGGAGGTCATGGAAGGCATGTCCAGCCCATTTTCTAATGTACAAGACCCGGCGTCAGCTGAAGCTATTGCTCTGCTGAAGGGTTTGTGTTTCCTGGAGTCTTATGGTTGTGATCGAGCGGTTACTGAAATGTACTCTCTTGAGCTGGTAGAGACTTGCAATGAGGTGAAAAAAGTGAGGAGTCCATATTCTGCGATTTTGGCTGAGTGTTTTCAGAAGGCTAGTCAGATGAGTGATGTTTCTTTTCAACATTGTCCAAGGGAGGCGAACCAGTTGACTCATGAATTAGCTAGACATGCCTTTGAATCAAAAGAGAGCTTTATTTGGGAGGGGGGTCCCCCTGAGGCTTTCATGCCTTTTAATAAAAGATGTAACTATGTTTTGATTTCAGCAGCAAGTTTCTAACGCATTATTTTCCTTACCGATGTATCTACGGAGACCGGAAGATTTTTAATAAGGTGACTTGCTTGCTTGCTTAATATATTAAATATTTCCCTAAAAAACACGGTGTGGATCGTGGCTGCGGCACGAGTCGTTGCAGTCGGAGTCCTATATATATGGAAACAAACAAACTGCCATGCTTCTGCTTCTGTTAGTTCGTCGAGTCCAATCCCCACCTGGCACGATTCTAGTCCGAGTCCTACATGGAGTCGCACGTACTCCTACCTACCTAGGCGGTTTCCACTTTCCAGT
Organism: Avena eriantha; assembly: GCA_910589775.1. NCBI lineage: Eukaryota > Viridiplantae > Streptophyta > Magnoliopsida > Poales > Poaceae > Avena > Avena eriantha. The sequence goes on along the minus strand of OU342744.1, from coordinate 81,697,945 downwards.
TCGCGCGCAGCCGATCGACGGGATTTCTTGCTGATAAACAGGGGAGGGAGCGGGTCATCTCGACCTGCCCTTGATTCCTTCCTGCCGCCGATCCAGATCGAGTCCACAGATCGATCAGCAAGCAATGGACATCATGGATCCCTTCACCTCCGAGCTCCTTTCCGCTCCCGGCGCCTTCTTGGGCTGCGCCGCCGGCCAGCCTACGGAGTTCGACGACGCCTACCTCCGGGCCATCGGCGCACTTCCTCCACGCCGTCCACGCGCTCCCGCCTCCTCCGTCGACCATCTCGCCACCCTATTGCCATCGTCGCTGATGCTACCGTCTTCCTGCGCCGCCGGCCAGGCTACGGAGTTCGACGACGCCTACCTCCGGGCCATCGGCGCACTTCCTCCTCGCCGTCCACGCGCTCCCGCCTCCTCCCTCGACCACCCCGCCACCCTATTTCCATCGTCGCTGATGCTACCGGCGTCGTGCGTCGCCGCCCTAGACGCCTCCGTCGAGGTGTCCAGAAAGCGCGCTGCTCCGGTGTCGTACGTCGCCGCCGCCCCAAAGAACCCCGCCAAGCGCCCGCGGACTTGCTGCCCGTATCTGCCCGACTACGACGCCGACATCGACTTCAACCTGCGGGAGAAGGAGCGGAACGCCAGGCAGAGGCCCTCGCCCGACTACCTCAGGACGGTGCAAGGAGGTCGTATGTGCGAGCGGACGCGCGCCGACCTCGTCGTCTGGATGGACGAGCTCGCCCGGCACCACCGCCTCGCTCCCGGCACGCTCCACCGCGCTGTCTCCTACGTGGACCGCGTCCTGTCGGCTCGCGGCGGCGATCACTCGCTCCTCCTGCTGGGCGCCGCCGCCGTCTTCACTGCGGCCAAGTACGAGGACCGGAGCGCCGTCCTGAGGCTGAACGCCGCGGACATCGCGAAGTACTGCGGGTTGGCCGGCAGCAAAGAGGTGACCGACACGGAGCGCGAGATGCTGGCGACGCTGCGGTACGAGCTCGGCGGCCCGACGGCGCACACCTTCGTCGACCACTTCACCAGGAACAGCAGAGGGGAGAGGAACATGGAGGTTCGGAGGGTGGCGCATCGGCTCGCCGACACGTCGCTGCTCGACTACGGGTGCCTGCGGTTCATGCCGTCCGCTGTGGCGGCGACGGCGCTCTTCCTCGCCGGGCTCATTGTCGACCCGGCGGGCAGCCAAGAATTCTTCGAGGACCTCACCGGGTACAAGCCCGAGGATCTGATTGAGGGCATGCAATCCTTGCTCTGATTCTCGTTTGGTCATCTTGCTCAGGTCGAAAATTAAAAATGAATATGTCTCCTTCCCCTCTTATGCAGATCAGACTTTACTTGTTCAATTGCTTGGGTATATTTATATGTAATCAAATTTGCGCATAAGAGGGGCGCGCTTTATCTTTGACGATGCACATTGCCTTGAATCGAGTTGGAAAAGCAAGTTTCAGGATTTCGGGTAGTGCATATCCTTTTTACTGTATTATTTTCTCATACATGTGATTCTTTTTTAAGAGCTGCGACAGCATTTCTCAACAATAGACATTCGTAACTTGCTACGCATGACCAAGGGATAACCAATCAGTCAACCACAGCTTAAGTGCATTTGCATCTTTACATATATATACACATGTCTTCACACAAGGAGAGTACATTGTTACACAAGAGCCTATTCCTACAGAAACATCCTCAACCATGAGAAAGGCACATCGGCTACTAAGGTTATTTCTTGACCCGCTTCGAGGCAGTTTTGGCTAGAGCGTTGTAGATATCATCACGTTTCCTCTTCGCGTTCTCGTCAGCCTTGCCAGCTGCCACAGCTACGTTGGCCTGCCGCTCCAATGCTTCCCTCACAAAGAACTTCAGCCTCCAGAGGGTCGTCTCGCTCTGCACCCACCGACACAGGAAGCATGGTGGTCAGCATGCAAAACAATGCGACAAACGGAGCCGTGTTAGGGTTATTATAACATAGAAATTTTACCTGAGCATCCATGTCAAGCTCCACTTCTTCTGCCGTGGTTTGGAAGTCAGGATTGTCTTGTGCGACCAACTCTAGCGCCTTGCTAAGATCTTCTGGAGACAAGTGGCAAAGACCTGCACCCAGTTTTCTCTTCTCGTCTGTGGTCATTTTCCTACAATATCAAGATTGATTTTAGCAAACTTATCATCATATGTTTAGGCTCAGTCACCCTACAAAGGTATGGCAAGACCGAGATTAACATCTTTAAGACCAACCTGCATCTCTGAACCACCACCTTTCGGAGCTCATCCAGCTGCTTATTAATCTCATTCAGCTGGAAGGAAAAAGAGAGAAGGTACTTAATAACCAAACAAGGAAATACAGAAGGGGTCTCAGCAGTTTTATGTGAGAGTTCAGAATATGCAAGGCATATATTTGACCAGGATACAGAAACATGTTCAGGCTGGCCACACCTCTTAGTCAACAAAGAAAAATATTTTCATTGGGTACATGAATACACAAAAAACTAAACAATAACCAGAACACATCGACAAGTAACCTGGAATTATTATTTTTCTGAACAGGAGTGGAGATCTGTATATGGTGCTTCAATCAATATCCACCCAATAAAAAGTAAAAGTCCATGCAAGTCCTAACCTCATTATCAGTATCGTTTGCTAATTTTGCAATAGTAGCTTCCGGTGAAGTGTTTGTGGTTGGAACATCATTTGGTTCCTCATTTTTCCTTTCCTAAAACAAAAGGTCCAACTTATTGTTGTCAATTGCCAAGTAACACATATCCATATCAAAACAAAATGCTAACATGTGACTACAAATATTCACCTCATTCTCAACTTTAGGGAGAAGCTGGAGCCACTTCTCCTCAAATTTCTCAAGTAATAACTTGGCCATTATATGGACATCGTGATGTTCATCGTTGTACTTCATTGCATTGTCAAAAACTAATCTAACATCAGAATATATTTCTCGGACACTGTTATACTTGGTACCAATCTTCCCTTCCATTTTGTTTTGGATGGTTGAGAAGTCCATAGGGTTGGTTATAATCTGTAAAGAGTAGAAATCAAAGATTTAAATCACCAGAAGCACTTCAGAAACCACAAATTTGGTAAGCATATGACCCAGAAGTAAGGGCTCCTTCGATTCATAGGATAGGACAAGTATAAGATTGGGACGCCGTGTCTACTTGAATCCTATAGGAAGTGGAATTCTCTTTGATTCTGATTAAGGAATGTTCCACGAAGTCTAACCTAATATTTTTTCCTAGGAAATTTACACTACAAGATTCCTGTGGGATTATTTCCTATGAGATATGATCCCATGAATAAAACTACTTCTGGAGGAAAATTTCCATAGTATCTCAATCCTACACAAATTCTTCGAAAATCCCATGAATCAAAAGAGCCCTAAATAAACCAATGAAGCCACTCCATCTTACTGATATATACTAAATATAGAGAAACATATTTGCTACCAACTCAAGGTCTGCATCAATTTGAAGTACACTAAAGAAGGTAAATAATAAGTGACCAGACCAATCAACAGCTAAACACTAATATGACATGCTTTCGTTTTATAGCTTAGGGATGATTAAAGTATTTAGAGTTCCAAGCAATGGCTTTCAATTTCAGGCACAAGGAAAAGGCAAAAAATTAGTGACAAAACCACTTAACAGCTAAGAAGTAAACAGATAACTCACTATTTACTAAGCCATGTTTTCGATACGAAGCTAAGGGAGGATTTATACTATTGTATTTGGAGTTTAAAGAAAATAAATGATTATGTTTTGCTTTTGACATTGAAATATTCTGATAAGGTGCAAGCGTTTTATACGGGGACACGGCGGCTTTTGCCGTATCGGTGCTTCCGAGGGTGCAACAGCATGTCAATCGTAAGCAGAATGGAGACAGAAAAGCATACATCCTGCAGCTACTCTCGAGTAAGGTAAGTCAGTTTTTCTGTTTTTAAGATCACGATTGCTTGCCAACATCAGGTAACACAAAATATAACAGTAGCATCAAAACCGCTTTACATTCATACTAAGCTACCCTACAGTTCATTAGGAACAGAACTCCAGCATCCAGGACAAAATGTGGTGGCCGTATTTACCTTGTGATAGTCATCAAGCTGTAGACCTACAACATCTACCGGCTGCAGAAACGGTTCCGCCCATTCATGAGATGTGATCTGCAAGAAAATGAATATAGAGAAGAGGATCAACACGGATTTCGAAAGGGCCCACCATAAACTTTGTACCGAGTATTAGGTCATGGGAAACAAAACTAAAAAGGTGTTCTACACACAGTGGTCGAATCAATCTAAAAAAAAAGTAGGGAATGGTCTAGCAATAACAGCAGCCCAGCAGAAGTAGATTGCATGTTTTATCCATGTAGAACAACTAGGGCGGCGAAGATAAACAAACGCCAACTGAATGATCACCTGACGAATGATACCACCAAGCTGGCGCGTAAGGTCGGGCACCCCTTTGTAGTGGCTGTCCCTTGCACCGTTCATGGCATACCTGCTGCTACCGCCGGCCCTGCGCCCTCCGCTGCCATGCTTCTTGACGTCGTAGAACCGTACCACCTCGTTCACCCTCTTCTCCAGCTGCAACACGCACACCGCATCAGCATCCAGTCCCGATCTGAGACCGCTTTGCCCTAATTCTTTGGAGGAAAACGCAACAGGAAACCGCAGAACCTGACACCTAATTATTCCGCACCACCCAAATTATTGGGCACTTTTGCTTGTTCGGCAATTAGATTCACATCCTCTAGGCTAGGGAGGGAGGGGCGGATTACTGCGGAGGTTAGCGAGCAGAGGCGTTACCACGTCAGTCTTGAAGGCGAGGTCGTCGACCTGTCGCCGGAACGCGTCCACCGGGGGCACCTCTGCGGCGGCGGGCGGATCCATTGCTGCTTCCTCCGCCGCAGCCGCAGCCGCAGCCGCTCGAGCGCCGTCCTCCGGCACCATCTAGGGTTTGCGCCGCCGGCCGTGTGCGTGCGAGCGAGGTGCGGCTGTCGGCTCAGCTGAGGCGTATGATTGGGCTCTTGGGCGCGGTGTGATGGGCCTTCTTTGACTGGGCCGGGCGGCCTGCCGCTACAGACCGGCTGGTCCTGTTCCGAGGCCCTGGAGCTATAAAAATATTATTACTCCATCCATGCATAAATAAGTGACTCGGCTACATTGTATTTAGATATATTTTAGTATGTAGATACATTTAAATCTAGAAGTCAAGTCAGTTATTTCTGGATGGAGAGTAATAGTTCTAAAATATACTACACACGAATGTCTAAACATTACAAATACTCCCACAATTTGAAAATATTTAGAGGAAAGCAATTATTTGCAAGAGGATAATAATCATAAATTGAAAAATCATCCGAGTATATCAAATTTATTAGATTCAAACGTATTTAGTCAAATTTTAGTGCTAAATACATCCGAATCTAGCCAAATCTAAGAAAATTAATTTGGATCAGAGGGAGTATCTAATCTTCCTCCTCTCCTTCCAAGTGAAAATCCAAATGGGACTATGACATGTGGCCCAGAGGTGCAGACATGTGCCTACTTCCAACATAAATTGCTCAGCTAACTTGTCGGAGAAGTTGTATACTTTTCCTGATTTGCGGAAATCAAAAAAGAAACCAACAAACAAATTTATTGGATTGAACTATTACAGTACTGTGAGACTGGAATGTGATCAATCAAAATCTGAACATGTATACCGCAGAATATCATCATAGAATCTATATTACATCAAATCAAAACCAAGAAGGGAGCACTTGCGTTTGTAGATTGCGTTGTTGCTGGAAGTGTCACTAGTAGAACTTCTACCATTAGCTACATGTGACATTGACATGGTCTTCTTTCCATTGTGTTCTTCTACTCCCCTGATGAAGCACCCCTGTCCTGAGAATATTTTAAAAAAAATATTCAGCAACCAGACGTAAGCATGGTTGACGTTACAATGGAAAAAAAATATCAACATACTGCAAGATTAAAAGAATCAAGAAGCTAAATAATTTAATAATAGTTGAGCAGCAAGTATATGGGAAATGGATCAATGCAAATTGAGCATAAAAAAGCTATGGAAATATATATAGTTCAACATCATAGAGAGCATGCTCTAATCACGCAGCAGCCAACGATGCTCGCAGCCACTATTTAACTACAAACTAGTTCATACTCCTTTTTAAAAAGAAATCAGCCGCTACCTATATATAAGTATGTTCTGCTAGCTACCTATGACAAACCAACAATATCATGGCAGTGACATCAACCAATCGTTCTGCTACCTCGCTTGTCATGGTGAAATATTATCCAAGTGATCTCGACTATGACTGAAACGCGTCGTCAGTCTTTGTCATGGGCCCACCACTGAAACGTCCCATCGTGTCCTCTCTATCGTAATTGAAGCACTCCATCATCATCAGCAGCAGTGATGTTATGAGCGACAACGAAAAAGCATCGGGTGAGCCATTGAAGAACTAAAAAAACTATAGATTCAAGGCCCGAGAGGAGCATTTCCTCGGATGATCAAGACTTTAGCCTATGCTCGCATGCAAGCGTCCGAACATAGCCTCGGGGCTCCCATCGGGAGCACTGGCCACACACGGACAATAATATTTGACACGGACGAGACCTGAGTCATGTACCTCCTCAAATGATCAAGGCTTGAGCCAATGCTCTGGTGCAAACACCCGAACATAGCCTCGGGGGCTACTCCCATTGAAAGCGCTGGCCGTGCACCCGATAAAACAACAAATCCTCCTACGGAGTCGATAGAAGAAGACAAGAAGATGATCTTTGAGCCTACACTCGAGCACAAGCATTCGAATGTAGGAGGCTACTCTCATCAGGAACACTGGCAGCACACCCGATAGAAAGGGGAAAAATCTCCTACGAAGTCGACAGATTAAAAACCCTATGAGTATTACCCAAGTGTATTCTCAAACGTTTACTCCCATCGAGCGCGTAAACAGCGCACCTGATGAAAATGACAATAAGCTGACTACTTTAGTAATTCCAGCAACCAAACAAGCCAGTCGACAAAAAATCTGAATTCTCAAACCGCGTCCACCACAATAACATGTTTGAATGTCGTATCCACAAAACGAATGTAAGACTCCAGGATCCATCCTGTGAGGCCTGATAATCGCACATGAATGCGCTCTGCTAGAAAATTTTCATATCAACGATATGATGAAAAATTCGACATACGTGTTATGTATCGAAACATAAAACTGAAATTCAGTACTCGATAAGACCTCTGCAGCCCGAGCTGAATTACGCCAGTATATACCAGTTTTGTGTCCGGGGACTCGAGTTTGAGAATGTTCATGATGTTTTTGCTCAAGACCAATTAACTGGTTCTCGATCCGTCGGATGCACCAGACTCGTTATACCAAAATCTCCACGACAAAAATAATTAATTCACAGTTTTTTTACTTGAAGAGATCTTTGGGTTCAATGTTGAGACATTACTTGAAGAGATCTTTGGGTTCAATGTGGAGACTCAACCCGAATCTACGATTCGAGTGGAGTCTTGGGGACTATTGACATGGGCATGACTTATTGTGTTTCCATGATTGGTATAACTAGTACGTATGCGAACTACGGTCCGCAAGGCCCACAAGAAACCAAGAGTCCTGAAAGCATACGAAGCCTAGGAACTAGACGTCGTGATCACGACAAAAGCCTAAAATGACATAGTCATAGAGTTGTATTTCCAACTTGTAACATATCTGCACTTGACTCTGATACCTAGCCTCTCATATAAAGGCTGGAAGGATCCGACGGAGAGGGCACCATAGCTTTTAGCAAACAACAAACCACCATAAGTTAGATTGCATCTAGCGAATCAGCGACTCTATAATCATCTTCTTTAATAATCAGACGGGCATCGACTCCCTTATTTGTCTGATAAGCCGACAAAATCACTAGTGCTCTCTCTTCCCTGAAACTCGAAGTCCATAACAATAGGCATTGTCGAGGACACCCCTCATCACTAGGAGTCTGACATTGACATCCATATCATCTTCCTCCTCTAGACCAACCTAGAGATCAAGGTCCATGCATCCCTCTATCCTCTTACTCTTCCGAGGCTCAAGGATCTTCTCACCTAATGCACCTACATCAATGAGCAACATTTTTTAGAACATATATATAGAGCTACAAAACTAGAAATATGACAATAATATGATAAATAAGGAATGGACACTACTAGTAGGTCAACAACGACAGTACCAAAAAGATTAGTTGCTATTTACTATTTCATTTGTAGCTTTGATATTGTTACATTTCTTTGTTAATTTCTAGATTCTCTAGATTCACACCATGCTCTGTGATGTGGGCATGTTTTTGTGTAGGTTTGAATGTTCAAGAAGTAACCTAAACTACAACTGAAGTAACCCGAAGTAACCTGAAGGTATGTGGCATGAATCTAAATACTGCTCATGTATGTATTTTGCTATCTAGGTAAAAATGGCAGAGATATCCCCACATGAGTATGTCCACTGGATGGGCCAAGTTTCCCAACATCATGCCATTTTGCTATTCTTTCAAGTTCAGTGAGCTTGTGAATGCATAGTAGCTAGTCACCCATTTTATTCTTCTTCTTTTACTGTAGCTAGGAAAAGTGCACTCTTGTGCTAGTCACCCATAGTAGCTACCTATGCTACTCCTATGACTGAATCATTGTAACATCCTATGCTACTCTTCTTACAATTCTATTTTACTCCTGTACATTTCTTTCATGGGAGCATTTCTTAATCATGTGCAAGATCTCGTGTAACTATGCCATGATTAGTGACAACATGATCAGATGGAATGGGCTTCATCACTTTTCATCACTTTGACATGTTTGGAATTAGCTGATGTTCTTGGAGATTAAGAGAGGGACATAAGTAACTCAACAACAACATCAACAACTGTTTCAGCCCTGAGGTGAGTTGTATGTGTATGTAGCTTGATGCTATTTCAACCACATAACTTAATTCTGTACATGTTCACTTCTCTATATTTACATGCTTGATTGCTTGCTACTATTACATAAATTACATGCTTTCTTCTCTTTTTTCGTTTGTGTAACTTTACATTAGAACTGTCTATATTGATGATAATGTAGAACAAACACCATGTATTCAGTTTGAACCCAAGAGAATAACATGATAGTCATGGAACAGCTGACACGCAAGAGAGTTCTCATCCAAATCCGTATTTAGCCTGCAAAATAAAATGATCACAGTACATGTTCTCATGTTGCTATTGCATAAATTACATGCTTGATTCTACAGATGACTATGAACATGGGACTCCTGAGTCAGAAGAGGTGTTTAGGGTTTGTGTGGGGTCTAGCCTCCACGGTGATCAGTTTATATAGACTTATCAGGATACAATACATGGTATGTACATGTACATAAGTCGTACGGTTACCTAACTCTAAACTGTTTCTAATACACCCCCTCAATCTGAACTTTTATAAACTAAATTTAGATTGGTTCTAAAACGGTCTAACATCTGCTGGGTAGCTGGCTTAGTAAATACATCAGCTAACTAATCATCGGAGGAAATAAACCTGACTTGAAGAGCTCCAGCCACTACTCGCTCACGCACAAAATGAAAATCAATCTCTATGTGCTTCGTACGAGCATGAAACACTGGGTTTGCTGTCAGGTATGTAGCCCAAGGTTATCGCACCATAAAGTAGGAGTACGCTGCTGTTCAACGCCAAGTTACTTCAGCAAAGACTCTACCCATATGGCCTCAGCAACGCCGTTTGTCAATGCTTTGTATTCTGTCTCGGTACTAGATCTCGAGACAGTAGGCTGCTCCTTCGAACTCCAAGAGATCAAGCTCGGACCTACAAAGATGACAAAACCTCCTGTGGATCGTCGGTCATCAATGCATCCGGCCCAATCCGCATCCGTGAAAATACTAATGCCGGTAGACGGAGACTTCTGAATGTGCAGCCCGGTGTTGATAGTGCCCTTCACATATCGCAAGATGCGCTTCACAGCCTCCCAATGTATCTCAATTGGTTGTGAGAGAAACTAACACACCTTGTTGACTGCAAACGAAATATCTGGCCGAGTGAGAGTCAGGTACTAGAGTCCCCCAACTATACTGCGATACCGGAAAGCATCATCGGTACCCAATATGTGTCCACTGTCACATGCAAGCTTCTCGCCGGTGGCCAGTGGGGTAGAAGCCGAGTTGCAATTCTCCATATTAACCTGGTGTAGGAGATCTAGCGTATACTTGCGCTGGGTGATACTCATGCCCCAGAATTGCAGGACGCTTCTAGACCAAGAAAGTAGTCCAGAGCACCAAGGTCCTGTAGGGGTTCCGCGTATACAATAAATTTTTACCCTACGCCCCTGAACCCCTGATGTTGTCAGGACCTATCTATTAGTAATACAGTAACGGGAGGGGCTTTTCACGAACTTACCCTTGAAGACCGAAAAGCGTTGTCAACGCTCAGGAGAGCGTGGTTCATGTAGACGAGCCGAAGCCGACCTCAAGGTCGTGATGAAGTCCTTGCGCTCATGTGGCTCCAACGACTTGAGTGCCTCAAGTGTGACACCTCACGGGGAGTTACACACGTCCGGTGCCTGACGATGACTCCCGCTTCCCCGATCTAGCATCAGTTGTGGAAGTAGAGCTCCTGGATCCGAATCCCATAGCGCGACGGCGCTCCACGGTGAAGATGTCTCTCGTTCGCGCAGTCCGAACTTGGGACCACTGTCACAAGAGAGAGAGAGAGAGAATATCAATTGGAGGTCTTCCCAAAAGTGAGAAGAACTTTATTGAATATTGTGCGTATTTATCTGGCCAAATACCCCCACTATATATAGGGAGGGGAGGTACTACCTCCCTCAAAGTCCCGGGGTGGGACTAAAGGAGGAGGAGGTGCCACCGGCCAGCCCCCACCATGGGCCCCACATGGGGAAGGCCCATTAGGGTAGCCGGCCAACCAATCCTGGCCAACGGGCCGTGCCTGGGGCGGGCCGGCCCGCGGCACGCCGATTTGGCCCGGTACTAGCCCGGCACGGCACGTGGCTTGACGGGCCCGTGCCGGCCCGCGGCACACGGGTGCCGTGCTGGGGCCGCCTCCCTGGGCACGCGGGCCAGGCCGGGCACACGAGCGGCACGCGGGCCGGCCCGCTAGGCACGGCGGCGGCCCGCCACGACAGGGGGAGCGGGGGGGGAGCGGCGGCGGGAATTTTGAATTCGGGGGGAGCGGGGGGGAGCGGGGGGCGGGGTAGCCGTTTTTGGCAGTTGGGAGGCTTTGGGCTAGGGTTTGGGGGCATTTTGGTCCCTTTTTTGAGTATTTTTAGGGTTTTAGGTCATTTGGAAGGCTATTTTGGTCAGAATTTCATCAAATTTTTGCTATAAAAAGGGCAGCACACCCCTCTCAATCTCCACACCATCCAACACATCTCTCATGGCTAATCCCAACCAGTTTCTTTTCAATGCCAATGAGTTGGGGGTCGAGATTCCTCCCAACTTTAATACTTCTCCCTTCCGTGGCAACGACAACATCGACACCATGCAATTTCCATATACCCAATCCGATCATCCAACACCAACATACACACATTCTCCCGATACATCTAGTAGTGCTAGTGCTAGCCAAAATTCCACCACTTTTGGTAGCAAGCGGCGGAAAAAAACCTCGGAGATCTGGCAGCACTATGAGGAAGAAGAATATGTTGATGGCGATGGTGTGACGAAGATGAGAGCTTGGTTCTTGCACCCGGGTTGCTCGAGCAAATTTGCTCTGCAGAAGGGAGGAGGCCATGGCCACATGAGGAGGCACTTGGCGACCCACACCAAGCAAGATGGACAAGCCGCGGCGATCCAGAGCAGGATCAACTTCAACCCCGACGGCACTCCCCGAGGTATATTTGTCTATGATGCGACTCGTCAAAGAGAGGCTCTTGCAACATTAATTGCCGTGAATGATTTACCATTAGGATTTGGCGAGTCTCCTGGTTTTGTCGAATATATTAGAACTGCTCACACTCCTAGTTTTACACCTGTCTCTAGACAAACTACAACTAGGGACATGAAAAAGCTAGCCAAGGCAGGTCTTGTCGCCTTAAAAGAAGAATTAGGATCGTCAACTTTCTCAATCGCCATAACTTTTGATATTTGGAGTGGTCGTGCTAAGCAAGATTATATTACTGTTGTTGCTCATTATGTTAGCTCAAACTGGGAATTAAATAAAAGGATAATAGGATTTGAGTTAATTGATGTATCACATAATGGTGAGAACATTGCCCATGCTATACTTAAAGTTGTTAGTGAGTTTGGGCTTGCCGAAAAGATATTTGCAGTAACTTTGGATAATGCTTCTGCAAATACTACTGCGATGAATACCCTCATTCCTACATTTGAAGTATATGCATCAAAATTTCTGCTTCATCAACGTTGTGCTTGTCATATAATTAATCTTATTGCTAAAATTGCTTTAGATGATCTAGAACCATACATTGAGAGATTGCGTATGGGAATATCATGGTTGAATGCTTCTAATACTAGACTTGGAAGCTATAGAAATTATTGTGCTGTTATTAATGTACCATGTCATGGTCTTCATCTAGACATGCCAGTTAGATGGAACTCTACATATCTAATGCTTCAGTTAGTTTTACGTGACAAGACTCAATTTTCCGGATTTGTTAATGCACATTTTCCGCAAGAAGATGGGTATCATCTACTTGGTGATGATACTTGGCACATTGCTGAATCGATCTATAAGTTTCTGGCTACATTTAATGAATCAACTATTACTTTATCTGGGGTTTATTATCCTACATCTCATATGATTGTGCATCATATTTTAGAAATTTCCCAACACCTGAAAGAGTATGAAAATGATACCACTTTATTAGTAGCTGTCCATCACATGAAGGAAAAATTTCTCAAATATTGGAAAACTATACCTTTGCTCTATGCTATCGCATTTATTTTGGATCCTAGGGCTAAAATGGAAGGGTTTAGTGGTGTTCTATCGCTCTTAAGTTATACCGTAAATGTTAGCTATGATCAATATTCACTTGATATAAAGGATAAGCTGCAGGAAGTTTATAGTAAGTATGAGCTTAAGTATGGCGCAGCTTTGCTACACAGACCTCCGGCGGTACCAACAGCCGGTAGGGGTAAGAAAAAAGTGTGGGGAAAAATATTTGGTACTTCCACGACCACGCCGAGCTCTTCCACTGGAAGTTCCACACAAACTCCCATGGTTCAAGGTGGCGGGGAGTTAGCAAAGTATCTCAACAGTCCAGTAGTTGCTACTAATGATGATGATGATGACAACTTCGATATACTACAGTGGTGGCAGGATAAAAGGTCAACATATCCGGTGCTTTCCATATTAGCACGGGATGTGCTATCGGTGCCCGTCTCAACGGTCTCATCGCAGTCTGCTTTTAGTCTAGCTGGTCGGATAATTGATGATAGAAGAACTAGTCTCACCCTAGAGATGGTGAAAACACTGATGTCTGTCAAAGATGAAGAACTAGCCAGACGAAGAGCCCAGCACACCACCGAGAACCCAGAACTGATAGCCTCGTTTGAAGCTATGCGGTGGACTGAAGACCAAGAAGAAACTTGATATAGGATTTTTTAATCTCTTTGTAATTTTTAATCTCTTCTGTAATTTTTTCTTGTTTTTAGAGCCAGCTGTACTCTTTTCCCTTCCCAGGGATGGAAGGTTTTGATGAGGCAGCTAATAATAAAGGCCAATTTTTATCCCCATACAAACTTGTCTCCATATTGCCCTTTTCCCTAATGCCCCTTGGTCTCACTTCTTTCCCTTTAAATAGAGCAACCCACCCTCTCATTCTCCACACCACCCACCCCTCTCATTCTTCACACCACCCTCTCATTCTTCACACCACCACTCTCATTCTTCACAGTTCACACCACATGGCTGCTGACCCAAATCTCAACCAGTGGAACTTTGGAGCAAATCCACCAAGACCCCAAGCACCAAGAAGAATAAGCCGCATTTGGGAGCACTTCGATGAAGAAGTGTGTGAGGTAGATGGTGAACAAGTGAATAGAGCTAGGTGCAGAAGATGCGGCCATTTGTTCATATTGCACCGTGGAGGTGGAACTGGTCACTTGCATAGGCATGTTTTGTCTCACCAGAGGCAAGACGGAGGGAACTAATTAGTCGATGTAATTTTTTTATTTTCGAGCGGGTTGTACTCTTTTTCCTTACTAGGGATGTAAGGTTTTTTAATGAGGCAACATTAATAAAGCTCACTTTTTATCCCATATGAAAATTTGTGTCATTTCACTATTTTTCTGCAATTTTTAGACATTTTTTAGCATTTTTTCGGACATAGATCAAAGAAAAACAGGAAAACAGGAAAAAAGGGCCGTTTTCGGCCCCGCGGGCCAGCCCGCCAGACGCCGGGGCGGGCTGGGGCCGCACAGCCGGGCACGCGGGCCGGTCTGGCACGACACGCGAGCTTGGCGGGCCGACAGGGGCCGTGCCGTGCCAGGCCCGTGTAGGCGGTGTCGTGCCTGGGCCGTGCCGGGCCGGCCCGTTGGCCAAATTTGCGGCCAACCCCCTTGGCCCCTCCTAGGGGTACGGCCCCCTCTTGGGCCCTTTCCCCTCCGGGAATTGGCCCATTAAGCCTTTTGGCCTTTTAATTGATTTTCTCTTTTATTAAATAATTATGAATAAATGATTAAATCAATATTTAACATTCATTCATATATTATTCAATCTCCATGGCTATGGAACACCTTCCACCTCCACTCCGGACATCCTCCGGACTTACTGAAACCCTTTCGGTTTTCTCTCTACTATTCTTCGATGATTCTTCTGATCCTGTAAACACTCTCTAAGCATCATCAAACCATTAAGCATGATATCCTACGGTTCGGGAACACTCCAGACATGGTCGGGACACTCCCAGACCAATGATCAATAGAGGGACCTGGATGGCCATGTGATCCCTATGCGTTCCATGAAGATCTTTCGTCGTTTGAATCGGGACGGTTGTGTCTTATTCCCTTTGTCTCTCGATACTTGCATTGCCCGAGATCTGATCAATGACATCACCATGTCGTGTTCAATCTCGTTGCCGAACAATGCTACTTGACTCGTTCCAACAAGTGATATCTCTGTGATCAAATCACACGCTGTGTAGCTATTGGATATAACTTCTCCGAGTGGGCCCTTGAGTATCTTTCCGTCACGTGGACGGACAAATCCCGCTCTTGACATATATTGCCTCTACGGTTTCCTCCGATTACCTGAACACACCTTTATAACCACTGTATTACCAAGTGGTGCTTGATGCCATCAAAGGACTCTCGGGACATATTGATTGATATAGCCTCACGGTCTAAGGAATAGTCTACGAGGATCCATTTCTAATCTTTGTAACTTGAACTTCGTGACATGATCAGGTCACGATGTTTAGGTTGGGTATTGGTTCATCATCTCATTCTCAGAATGAGTTGACTCCATTTCCAACTGGCATAAATGCCACTTGATCACGAAACATGATCATCTGTTGACCAATGAACCAGTGACTAGAGTTTCACTGGGAACCCCTGGTTTTTTATATATCACACGTGTATTGATGTTTCCACTCAATACAGTTATAGCATGATATAAAACTTGATAAAAAACTTTATGAAATACGATAATAGTCCTTATTACTATTTGTCTCTAGGGCATATTTCCAACAGTCTCCCACTTGCACTAGAGTACAAATAAACTAGCTGCATTTGTTCTTAATCGTTGGCACCATATATCCGGTACCTTGAACATGCTTGCTCATGGAAGAGGTTGAGTCTTGGGCCTGTACTTTATAGTCCCAAATCCTTTGCAACTTACTAATGTCACCTTGATTGACATTAATACTTTATTATCACATGATAACATCTGTGTGTATGCATCATCGCTATGGCAGTAGAACGAGGCCTGATTCCAGGAGCCTATAGTGACTTTAGATCAACCTCGAGGGCTTTCTCATGGGCACTGTGCCCTGGGACACATCATTCTACGTTAAAAGCGAACTAGCCCCGCCATAACATTATACAACACTTTAGATGGTACCCTTATCTATTATTATAAATGTATTCATTGAAACACTAGTGCACTATGTGCAACTTTCGATGTTTTTGTTAACCTAGCTTCCTACTTGACTCTAATCGGTATTATGGGAGTTTCCAACATATTCCCTTATAATATAACCCTTTATGTTTTAAGATATGTCATCCTTTATGGATTTGGAAAATATGTATACAATTCTCTATTAGACACTGTGGACAAACTCAGCTCAATGTTCCGTGATTTGAACTTAATCACTTTTCAAACGTTCCTTTATTGGATCATATATTATGTTAAGTTGTCATCATGGTTTTCAAAGATAGAACCTATGTCTTAACATAGTGGATGATGATCATCATTTTCTTTCTTTCAACCATTGACGTTAAACTTAATACTATTCCTAACTTGAGTTATTAAGGACCAGTTCCTTAATTAACTTCTATTTTGAAACCCTTTTCAGAATCCCTTAAGGAATACTACATAATATCACAATACACTTATTATCAACTTTTACACCTTATAAATCATTATTTATCGATACTTGTGCTTTTATTCTTAACACACTTAAGAATCACTCTATAAGCTCCCACTCCAAATATGTTCCTAACATATTTGGGTATGAGTCACTACTCTTACTCAAACTATGTTCCTACATATTTGAATTTGAGACTATATTGCTCCCACTAAAAAATATGCTATTCACATATTGTTTTAGGAAGACTTTTATAGCTCCCACTCAATTTCATGCAAATTGCATATCCACTCACTATTTTGAACGATTTCAAAATCCTTTGATCAGATATCAAACTTGGAGATTTACTATGAGATACTAGTACTTTTACTAGTTTTAAATCCATTAGACATTTAGCACACTTGAATCAAATTCATTTGAATTTGTCCAATACTTGACAAATTGTGCTTTTGTCATTCACCCCTTTTTCCACTATGGCTTTGTAGTCATTTGGGAAAATCCAAGTAACTCCTTTACTTGTGAGATTCAGAAACGAATTGCTTTCTAGTCTCAAGGGAATTTTGCTTCTAGGATTTCTCATAATTCTAGTTTACCATTATTTCCTTAATAGTTCGTAGGTATGTCATATTCCAAGAATAATGACAAATGATTCACAAATGTCTCCATACAAGATATGGATTACATTTTGAATCCTACTTTATATAGTGAAAACACCAGTGGGGAAAACACAATGATCATTATCATTGATTCTTTCCTTCATGAAGAGAATTGTTCAGGAATATTTTCCATGTGCTTCTCAACATTCTGATGTAGGGATTTGAATCCTCATCGTGTTTTTCACTATCTTCCATTTGCTCCATAATCGAGAAATGTCACTAAAAGTGAACTATCTTCCATTTGCTTCTTTTGGTTTTAGCTATGGATTTCGTATTCAAAGTTTCCAATGAATACTTTATAAGGACTAATTCGCTATTTTTTTGGTTATATCGAATAACCCCAAAACTTTCACGACTATCCATACAAGATATGGAGCCGCTTTCACGAATTCAAATGGTTCACTATATATTCTAATTGAGTGCTAACTATTTCTAACTAATGGTCTCTACATGTACACTACAACAATTTATTTGGTGCCATCTATTCACCCATTTTTATATCTAATATCACATTGTGATGCTTTGCATTTTGACGTTTCAAAATGCTTTGCATTCCACAATTTCTTCTACGCCAATCTTATAAAGCTGAATTTCATTACTATTGATCAAATCATAGCAATTAGATTCTCTTTTATATTCATACCCTTTATTGATGAAACACTTTGATCACATCAAATAATTTCATATTCATGTTTCCTTTGGTAAACTGCTTTACACATTTAAACAATCATATAATGATAATTACCATTCTTTGTTAAAACACAATACATCGAATATGTATTACTTTCAACAATTCATCAAACACTTTGTATTCAAGTAATACACGATGTTCAAGTTATTTTGCCGAACTTAGGCATGATTTATATGTGATAAGAAATCGAATGTCTTTCACATATTATAAATATAACTTTGAATTCAAACAATGGTTTCATTCATTAATGAACTTACCATTAAGTTGGGTATTCTAAGGCATTTCAATATTTTACAAATGTTCATGCATTATCAATTAGTTTCAAACAACAAGGATAATTCACATGTAATCAAACAAGATATGAACACAAATAGAAATCATTCATAAAAGTGGAACAACTATTTTGTTACAAATTCATATGAATAACCGTCTCACAAAGTGTGAGACACACTAAAGAGGTTCACAATCTTTTGATTATAATAATCATCCTAAACCATAAACCAAGTGATAATTGTTGAGGGAGAGTGTCGTTGGCCATCATCCTCATGCTCGCCATCAACACACAACGTCGCCACCTCTCCAGCAAGAACCTCTCATGCAGAAGGACCTATTTTTAGTAAAACAGAACAAGTATAAAATATACTTAACACTTCAAATGTGTTTGCAAGATTATAACATTTATAAAATTGTATATCAAATATATACCTTTGTCATTGATGACCTCAGCGACAATGGGTTCAACCATCACATTCCTGAGATGTGATATGAACCTGTGGAATTCCATTGATTCTGCGTCACCTCTCATAATGCAAGTCCTGACTTGTGCTTGGTAGCTTGGTGGCAGCGACCGCAGCACACCGCCATTTGCAAAAGAGCCCGCCATCCAGCTATCCAGGAAGTATGCAGACCTCATGTACACATCATGCATGTGCTCCAAGTGGTCGTCAAGTGATGAGTTCTCCTCCATCTCAATGGAGAGGAAGTCTCCCATTAGCTCATGCTCCCATATGCGTGCTTGTTCCACGAAATGTGTCCTAAGATGTACCATAGTCGCACGGGGGTCAAGATTGCCTAGGACTGGCCACAACTCATCCACAATCCCGCAACACATTGTAGCTAACATGAAGGTGGACATCTCACGATGATAATAGTGGTCTTCCCGCTGCTTTGGGGTCTCTAGGTTAAAGGGCTGAACCAAATCCATCTCGTCGAGTATGTACTCGACCACGTTATTCTCGCTAAGGAGAACGTGGAGACGCGCAACCCATATAGAGAAGTTTGATCCGTCTAGCCTGAGCTTCTCTCCTTCTAACCAATCGTCAACTGGAAAGGTAGCATCGGGGAGAACCATTTTCAACATTTATAATTGCAAAAGGAATCTAGACTAAGTTTATAATTAAATGAGTTAATAATAACTCCACTCAGAAACACCTATCCCATGAAGGGTTCCTAGTGATAACACGACCCCTTTCAGCCACATCTCCCCCGATCATCACAGCCATCAATGTGGGTTTAAGGGTGGACGCTAAACATCGGTCACATCATTCATGCGATTCGTGCTCGATCTTTCGACCATCCGTGTTCTGAGGCCACGTCTCTATAACGTGCTAGGCTTGCCAACTCAACCTTAGTGTATTCGCTGTGCAACATGGCTTACACCCACTGTATGCGAATGTAGATATGTCTGACACCCACGCCTGTACCGTGGATCGCCTCATACCAAAGAACTTTCTTGGCGGTGCACACTAAGGGGGAACACAATCGTTGGTAATTTTTAACGGTGA
Source organism: Avena eriantha (assembly GCA_910589775.1). Taxonomy (NCBI): domain Eukaryota; kingdom Viridiplantae; phylum Streptophyta; class Magnoliopsida; order Poales; family Poaceae; genus Avena; species Avena eriantha. Next base: position 81,678,260 of record OU342744.1, on the reverse strand, counting down.
TCATCTTATTAGGCTACCGTCGAGTATCTAATACTAGCACACAATAAGATATACAAACAATAACATTGAATGTAAATGCGATGTGATATGGTCCTTCACGTCGTGATCTCCATCCGTCGTCACCGGATTCCGGCGCCAGAGTTCCAGCATCGTAGACACCAGGGTACCGGTGTCTTTCCGGCGTGGTAGTCCGTCACCTCCATGACTATCTACTACTACGTAACATAAGGTAATCACTTTACCTTTGCCACAACCATATCACAAAGCAACGCCCCCTACAAAACAAAGTTAGACGCCTCTACTTTATCTTTGCATGTTTTACGTGGCTGAATGGGCTTTCGCACAAGAATCGTTCTTACCTACGAACTTTTAGCACAACGCTGATCAAGTAGTTGTCTCTACTACACCCTTTTCGAGGCTCTCCATTGCAAATGGTATACCAACTAATACAAGAGAGACAGACACCCCCCTAAGCCACTTTATACGGTACAAGCCGTATGTCAAGCATGGACCAGTCTCGCGAATGAACACGTAAAGTTGGGGGGCCGCTTCATCAAGCATTACCGCGGTATACACAAGTACACGTGGGAGGGTAACAACTAAAAGATCAACGCCCACATGCTACATCTCGTGTGTTCTACCCGTACTAGCATTACTACACATAGATCTAGCTCTGATACCACTGTAGGGGTTCCGCGTATGAAAACAATAAATTTTGACCCTACGCCCCTAAACCCCTGATGTTGCCAGGACCTATCTATTAGCAATATAGTAATGGGAGGGGATTTTTGCGAACTTACCCTTGAAGACCGAAAAGCATTGTCAATGCTCAGGAGAGCGTGGTTGATGTAGATGAGCCGAAGCTGACCTCAAGGTTGTGATGAAGTCCTTGCGCTCCTGTGGCTCCAACGACTTGAGTGCCTCAAGTTTGACACCTCGCGGGGAGTTACACACGTCCGGTGCCTGGCGATGACTCCCGCTTCCCTGATCCAGCAGCAATTGTGGAAGTAGAGCTCCTGGATCCGAATCCCGCATCGCGACGGGGCTCCGCGGTAAAGATGTCTCTCGTTCGCGCAGTCCGAACTTGGGACCACGGTCACGAGAGAGAGAGAGAGAGAGAGAGAGAGAGAGAGAGAGAATGTCAATTGGAGGTCTTCCCAAAAGTGAGAAGACCTTTATTGAATATTGTGTGTATTTATCATGCCAAATACCCCCACTATATATAGGGGAGGGGAGGTACTACCGACCTCAAAGTCCCGGGGTGGGACTAAAGGAGGAGGAGGTGGGGGAGGCATCGCTGGCTAGCCCCCACCATGGGTCCCACATGGGGAAGGCCCATTAGGGCCGCTGGCCAACCCCCTTGGGCCCTTTCCCCTCCGGGAATTGGCCCATTAAGCCTTTTGACCTTTTAAATTCATTTTCTCTTTTATTAAATAATTATGAATAAATGATTAAATCAATATTTAACACTCATTTATATATTATTCAATCTCCGTGGCTATGGAACACCTTCCACCTCCACTCTAGACATCCTCCATACTTACCGAAACCCTTCCGGTTTTCTCTCTACTATTCTTTGGCGATTCTTTCGATCCTATAAACACTCCCTAAGAATCATCAAACCCTTAAGCGTGATACCCTACGGTTCGGGAACACTCTAGACATGGTCGGGACACTCCCGGACCAATGATCAACAGAGGGACCTGGATGGCCATGTGACCCCTATGCGTTCCACGAAGATCTTTCGTCGTTTGAACCGGGACGGTGGTGTCTTATTCCCTTTGTCTCTCGATACTTGCATTGCTCGAGATCTAATCAATGGCATCACCATGTCGTGTTCAATCTCGTTGCCGAACAATGCTACTTGACTCGTTCTGACAAGTGATATCTTTGTGATCAAATCACACGCTGCGCAGCTATTTGATATAACTTCTCCGAGTGGGCCCTTGAGTATCTTTCCGTCACGTGGACAGACAAATCCCGCTCTTGACATATATTGCCTCTACGGTTTCCTCCGAGTACCTGAACACACCTTTATAACCAGTGATTGATATAGCCTCATGGTCTAAGGAATAGTCTACGAGGATCCATTTCTAATCATCGTAACTTGAACTTCGTGACATGATCGGGTCATGATGTTTAGGTTGGGTATTGGTTCATCATCTCATTCTCAGAATGAGTTGACTCCATTTCCAACTGGCATAAATGCCACTTGATCACGAAACATGATCATTTGTTGACCAATGAACCAGTGACTAGAGTTTCACTAGGAACCCCTGGTTTTTTATATATTACACGTGTATTGATGTTTCCACTCAATACAGTTATAGCATGATATCAAACTTAATCATAAACTTTATGAAATATGATAATAGTCCTTATTACTATTTGTCTCTAGGGCATATTTCCAACAGTCTCCCACTTGCACTAGAGTACAAATAAACTAGTTGCATTTGTTCTTAATCGTTGGCACCATATATCCGGTACCTTGAACATGCTTGCTCATGGAAGAGGTTGAGAAAAACGGATTCATCGAAAACAACGTCTCGAGAAATATAGATGCGCCCCGTGGACCTATCTAGACACTTGTACCCCTTATGCATCGAACTGTAGCCTAGGAAGACACACATCTTGGAGCGGAAAGCTAGCTTATGTGTGTTGTACTTACGGAGACTAGGCCAACAAGCACAGCCAAAAATTCGAAGGAAGGAGTAATTGGGAGGAACTTTGAATAGGCGGGTGATAGGTGCTTCATGTTGAAGAACAGGGGTAGGCATGCGATTTATGAGGTAGAAGGCGGCCATGTAGGCCTCATACCAATACCGAAGAGGAAGGGAGGCATGCGCGAGGAGGGTCAGACCTGTTTCGACAAGGTGCCGATGTTTACATTCTGTAACACCATTTTGTTGCGACGTATGAGGGCAGGACACGCGATGAACAATGCCTGTTCGCTCAAAGTAGCGATTGACTTTGTGATATTCACCACCCCAATTGGACTGAACTGCCTTGATCTTTGAACTCAAAAGGCGCTCAACGTAGGCCTGGAAGGCATAAAACACATGCTCAACATCAGACTTGTGTTTAAGAAGATAAATCCAATAGAAACGTCTGTAATCATCGATAAAACGGACATAATATTTGAAACCTCTAGAGGAGGCAATAGCAGGACCCCAAACATCAGAGTGAACTAATTCAAGGGGCATAGTAGACACACGATTTGAAGTAGTATATGACAACTGACGACTTTTGCCACATTAACAAGCATGACAAACTGAAACATGACGGTCTGACTCAGAAGAACACGAAAGATTATTTTGGCTAACAATGGACTGAACTACTTTATTCGTAGGATGATCTAGACGCTGGTGGCACTGCGTCAGGTTGGCTTTGCTGATGGAAAGAGCATGGCAAGATGATGTGGCTCGGCTAAAAGGAATTGGGTACAGACCTCCGTAGCTTCTACCTTGAAGAAGTATTCGCTTCGTGACCTTGTCCTTGACATAGAAAAAACGACGGTGAAACTCAACAAACACGTTATTATCATAGACAAGGCAGTAAACTGACAAAAGATGTTGTCGAAGATGAGGAACATGAAGAATATTGTTCAAGAAAAGGGAACAACCGACTAAACGAGACTCGTGAGGTGATCCGTCACCCCTGTGTCCATCAGCTAGGGGGGAGGGGTGCCGCTGGAGCTTGTTGACGCGGCGTTGCCTGAGTGCTGCGTGTTCGACTGGAACTCAAGGTTGTAGAGGTTGTGGCAAGCACCCGCTTTATGCCCCCAGTAGTGGTAGATCTAGCAGCAAGGACGCTCCTTCCTACGGCCATTGCGACCACCGTCGTTGTTGCATTTGTAGTCGTTGTTGCGGCTGTCGTTCTGATGGCGATCACCACCGCCCGAGGTGGGGCGCGATGCACTGCCCTGGCCCTACTGAGGATAGGCAGCAGGGGGGCGCCCGCCGGTGCCCTAGTTAGCCGGCGGTTAGTAGGAGCGCGCCTGGCCCGAGGTGCTGAAAGAGCCAGGCCATGAAGCGGCGTTCACCGAGGAGACCCACTCGTTGGGGGCCTAAGCTTGTTGTGCATGCAGGGCCTCGTAGCTAAGGACATGGGAGTATAACTTGCTAAGGGAGACCTCATTGGTGTCGCGGAGCATGGAGGTGGCGACGAGGTTGAACTCGGGGCCGAGCCCCGTGAGCATCTGCTCGATGATATCTTCGTCGGAGAGAGGCGATCCAGCAGCGACCATCTGATCTGCGAGGACCTTCACCTGGTCCATGTTTACGCCGACCGACGCGTCGAGCTTCCTCAGCGACTGGAACTGTCGCTTGATGTGCCGAACATAGGCACGATTTTGGGCGCCAAACATGGTGTGGATGGCCTTCCACACCGAGGCAGCAGCCGTCTTCCCGATTATCTGTTGGGCGATGTCCGGCCCGATGGAGCCGAGAAGTAGCCCGAGCACACGTTGGTCACGCGTCCACCACATGGCGTACTCGGGGTTGGGGACGGAGGTGGAAACATCACCCGTGCCCTGGGTGATGGTCTTCTCAGGCGACGATGACGTGTCGTCGAGGTGGCCGTGGAGCCCTGCACCGACGAAGTTCGGCAAGGTGAGGGAGCGCCAGAGCATGAAGTTGCTCCGGTCGAGGTGGACTTGAGGCACGGGTATGGGCGTGCCGGTGATGGTGGTCGGCGGAGCGACAGTCGGTCCGAGGACCGTGGAGAGCTGGTGGGCCGAGGACGACGAGGAAGACATCTCGGCTGTGCGGCTACGAGGATCTGCAGCGGCGGTGGCCAATGATCTCTGGGCGGCGGCAGGGATTCCTAGGGCGGCGGCTGCTCCTAGGGTTTCGGGGCGGCGGCCGGCTAGGGTTAGAGCGGCGGCTCTGATACCAAGTCAGAAGAGTGTTTAGGGTTTGCGTGGGGTCTAGCCTCCATGGTGATCAGTTTATATAGACTTAGCAGGATACAAAACATGGTATATACACGTACACAAATCCTACGGTTACCTAACTCTAAACCGTTTCTAACATCCTGTACCTGTACATGTACATGTTCATAACTTACATGCTTGCTTCTACAGATGTATAAATTATATGCTTGCTTCTACTCCTAGTACATATTTGTTCTAGTGTACCTGTAACTATTCATAACTTTACAATACTCTTATACCTGTTTATAACCCGAGTACTCTATATTTGTTGCAAGTTTTAAATGACCAAGAGACCAGTTGGACGCGTACCTATTCTCCACTTCTTCTGAACATGTAATAATCACAGTTCGCCATATGATCGTCCATATGATTAGTAACAGGGGACTGGTTTTAGCTATCTTGATTGAGGAATAGGGGACTGGTTTTAGCACTATCTTGATTTAGGAACAGGGACTGGTTTCTACTTTCTACAGATGACTATGAGAATAGGGGACTAGTTTTCATGAAATACAACTGAGCTTTTTGTGGATATCATCTAGTCGTCTAGTAGGGAGTTTTAAAAAAAATTTAAATTAGCACATCGCCCGCGCCACGGAGGGAGTATTTAGATTTGAATTGTTGTTTGAAGTATCTCCGTTTGAAAATTTACATTGTCCTTGGACTTGGCCTACACCGTGGTGTGTAGAGAGAAATAATTGGGGACAGAAGAAAACATTTGTGAGCCCCTCGAGATTCACGAGAAAGTTATTATTACCGTCTGATACAGATTCCTTTGAACGCAGAGCCCCTCGAGATTCACGAGAAAGTTATTATTACCGTTTGATGGTGCCTTGGTTGTTAGCACAGCCCTTGCCACCGAGTATTTTCTGACGACGCCAACGACGAAGTTCCGGTGAGACACGCACGTACCGCACGTACAACATAACAGCAAAGCAAGCTAGCCTTGATCGATTGATTTATTTAGCTAGCAGCAACACAATTCATACACGCGGAGAAACAGATTGATTGCTACACACACATCTCGTGCGTGTCTCTTTCACAATTATTTCTATCTCACACGATGCTTTACACGGTAGCTCGTATGCATATATAGCTAGCTAGGACACCATGAACCGACTCAAACTACATAAACGACTCAGAGACTTAAATCAGTCCTAGTCCAATACATACACGTATCTGCTCGTGCACACGGGACACACGCATCATGTATGACTCAGAAACATGTACGTATACTACATGTATACGTGCACCGTGCCGTGCACCATCGGAGTGCTTATTTCTAACAATCACCTCCTAAGCACGACGTGTCCGTCTTTGCTTCGACCCGGATCCCAAATACGCCAGCTGCTCCTCGCGGGCGTCGTCCACGGCATTGCTTTTGCCGTCCCCTTCCTCAGCACCCATGTCACCGACTTTGCTTTTGTCGGCTTCTCCATGGCTTCACGCCGACAGTCCTTTTTGTCCGCGTCCTTCTCCATGGCTTCACGCCGACCGTCCTTTTTGTCCGCGCCTTGAGACATTATACTTGGTTCAATAAAGTACTTTCTCATTGATGCTTTACATATTTGATCTTCTGCTTGCTGGTACTCTTGTATGCAATAGAACAAATATGTAGGAGCTACCTCACGTTGGTTGACTAGCAAAGCTAGCTCGTGACTAGCAATTTTGACTTCTACCTGCTCCTGACCAATGCCGTATTCTGGCTCGTCCGGAGTAGCGATGCACAGGTTGCCTACCTGTACTGATTCGTCTTTTATTTTTGAATCTCTTTCTGGCATGTTTTCTTCTAGCTTCTCTATATCACGTGAAAAGCCTCTTGATGGATCTGCACCCCCTATTGTTGGGTCTCCTCCATCTGTCTGGCCACCAGTCCATACTCTTGGACCATCGCCTTCTGGCCTTGCTGGCCTGTTTGCTGGGATCGCTTCAGCTCTCCCTCCTCCTCTAATTACTGGGCCAACAAGTACAGGTATCACTGCACATGCACACCCTTCCAGCTCCGTGTCTTCTGGCCACGGACTAGCCTTATCTTCAGACTCTTCTTCTTCTAGGAGAATCCCTAGTGCTTCTGGCCTGGTGTCCACACCTGGAGCTCCCCTAGGCCTTCAACGTCTTCTGGGTCCAAACTTGCTGACAAGGATAAGATTGGTTGATCCATATTTTCTTCATACTCAAGATCCCACGTGACGTGAAAAGTTGGATATCCCGGCTCGTTGGAGCCCCAATTCCATGACTCGCCTTCCTCAAAGATTACGTCACCCCTGACAACCACCTTATTGGTATAAGGATTGCACAAGCGGTATTCCTTTGAGCTTTCATAGCCCGTCATGATCATTGGAGTCCTCTGCTCCGCCAATTTACGCTTATGGTCGGACTCCGTCTTGACATGCGCCACGCACCCAAAAGTGCGAAGATGATCAACCGAGGGTTTCCATCCGTACCATGCTTCGTACGGTGATATACCAACGCCACTCTCAGTTGGCTCCATGTTCAGCAAATACACAGCCGTATTGACTGCCTCACCCCAAAATTTTCCTGGCAAGCCTTTACTCTTCATCATGCTCCGTGCCATGGTCAACACAGTTTGATGCAGCTCACCCCTTGATCAATGCGTAGGGCTCTTATCTTCGCGTCCACCTTGAACTCTTCGGCTTCCTTGATCTTCTCGAATGTTTGTTGAGCTTGATCCTTACTTTTCAGCAACACAATCCACATGTATTTACTATGATCATCCACCACAAGCATGAAGAACTTATTGCTCGACGGAGTTGCGGGTGAAATTCCAACGCATAGATCACCATGAACTAGTCCCGAGGCTTCACTTGCCTCAAACATGGCTTCACATGGTAACGGGGCACTCCGTTCCTCGTGATCCACACACGGTAGATCGTGATCCACTTGCGCCACAATCTCCGTAGCCGGTGATGGAGGATCCTCCTCATCCTTCAGCTCAGTTACTTCGAGCATCAGCATCATCGGTCCATCATCTCCTTCCTGGGCGATGAGAGCCCTCTTCTTCAGCAGTTTCTTGCAATCCTTCTTGAAGTGACTGAGCTCGCCGCAGTTATGACATCTTACTTTCTTAATGTCAAACTTCCTCCGCGGCGGAGCGTCATCCTCGTCCTCTCCTGTGATGTATTTTTTCGCTGGGCGAGAAGCTTCTTTATCACTCTTGCCTCCGGATCCTTGATCGCCCTTTTCTTTGGCGACCACCACCTGCCACTAGGCACGGGTAAGCATCACGTGCTCTTCCGGTACCGCATCACCATAGGTGATCTTCATCCGCTCGTCATGAGCCTTCAATCGTCCAACCAGATCATCCGTCGTGAGAGTCTTGAGATCAACGCACTGCTCGATCGCTGACACAACGGACAAGTAATGCGGTGGCGCCGCGCGAAGGAAACGCCGAACGACTGAGATCTCTTCGAGCTTCTCACCGAGCGCGCGAATCCCATTGACCAAAGTGGCTACCCTCGAGGCAAATGCGTCCATCGTCTCATCTCCTCCCATCTCCAGATTCTCGTACTTCTTCTGCAAGGTTTGTAGGGTCGCCTCGCGGACACGCTCGTACCCAAGATTTAGCGTCTTGAGCGCCTCCCATGCCTCCTTTGCAGATTTCTTCGAGATCAGGTGCTGCATCACGTCCGCCGGCATCACCAAGCCGATGGCCGTGAGTGCCTGCCGGTCCTTGTGGTACTTCGACGCGCCCTTCTTAAACTCGTCGCCACCGGGATCGGCAGCCTCCCATAGATCGTTGGACTCCAGCGCCCACTCCATCTGGGTCGACCACATCGTGTAGTTGTCGCGGTTGTACCGCGGGTACTGCGTCATCACCTGCGCAGCAAATCCTTTAGCCGCACCGGAATACTCGCCCACATCCATCGTCGATGTGACCTCCCATTACGAGGAGATCCTTCACGAGGCTCTGACACCAATTGTTAGCACAGCCCCTGCCGCCGAGTACTTTCCGACGACGCCAACGACGAAGTTCCGGCGAGACACGCACATACCGCACGTACAACACAACAACGAAGCAAGCTAGCCTTGATCGATTGATTTAGCTAGCAGCAACACAATTCATACACGCGGAGAAACAGATTGATTGCTACACGCACATCTCGTGCGTGTCTTTCTTTCACAATTATTTCTGTCTCACACGATGCTTTACACGGTAGCTTACATGCATATATAGCTAGCTAGGACACCATGAACCGACTCAAACTACATGAATGACTCGGAGACTTAAATCAGTCCTAGTCCAATACATACACGTATCTGCTCGTGTACACGGGACACACGCATCATGTATGACTCAGAAACATGTACGTATACTACATGTATACGCGCATGGCGCCGTGAACCATCGGAGTGCTTATTTCTAACATTGGTTCGCTTACCAAGTATTTGGAATCCAATGCATTTTCGGATCCGGACAGGCGCCGGCAAGCATTGGTTCCTTTCGAAAGGAACAAGCTGCAAAACTGTGAAGTGCGTGGTGCCCATTCAGGCTGGTCATAGTGGTACTATCGTACTACTAGTATCATACATATGATACTAGTGTATGATAATATTTTTATAGTACATGATATCATATGATAATATTATATTAGTACTATATTTAATGATTTGTTGAATCTCAATGCAAAATTATGTACAAGATTTATTTGCACGAGAATTTTTTAGTTTTACATACTATGATACGGTATTTACCTATGATACTCTAACCATCTCTTTCTTTATTAATTGTTGTGCCACATTAGATTTTTGCTAACATGACACGTATGATACCAACTATGATAATTCCACTAGGACCATCCTCATTTCCTGTGCACCGCTTGTCCCCGAGTCCAACGGTATGTGCTCGGGACACCCGTGGTTCGCTCTCTTCCCCTTGACCATAAATACCCCCACAACCCTCCCTGCATCTCCACACCAATAACTCAACCGGCAATGGAGTTTCCCCTCCTGCACAGAGAACACCGTTCTCATTCTCCACCCGATTGATTCATTCACTCGCGAGTTGGTGGACGAAAGACGAATCTGGCGGTGTTGCCAAATGGGTTCTTGCAGAAAATTGTTTACCAGCTACTCCTATATAGGTAACACATACTACATAGGCAGGCCGCGACTGTATTCGTGTGTGGTTTTTGGTGATAGCATTTGTGCTAGCACCCATGAGGCAACACCGCTCTCGGTATATATATCCACTGATTCGGTTGTGTTGCTGTGCAACTGGGTCTGCTGCTGGTGTTGCTGCATGGGTGCTTGGACAAAACTATATATTCACCATGTTGTGGCTGGCTTCATAAACCATCTGGATCTGGGACCGTGGGAAGTTTCTCTAGCTGAATTATCCTCCTCCGCTTTCAGAGGATTGAACATGGTGTAATGGGTGGGCCAAAGAGTGATCAGCCAAATTGTGCTGAAGCCCTGTCCTATGGAATTTAGAAATGAAACCAAAACCAACCGACGAAGCTGATCTATCTGAAGAACTATATATATCGCAACGGACTGACTAACGGATATAACTTCCAAAACTGTCAATCTTTTTCGATAAAGAGAATATATTAATATTTTGAGAATCTTTGTCTGTCCTATGGTGACATCCCAATCACTAATTGCAATGGCTTACGCTGTATGTGTACCTTGTTCAGATCAAGGGAACAACCAGCTCACGCTGAGGGAACCGGCTCGCTAAGGCTTGATTTGGCAGGCGAGAATTATTGTGTATTTTAGAGATTTATCCCTAGTGTTTTGGGGGAAAACACTTCCTTCACCCAATCCCCTCAAATTCTCTTGCATCCTAATAATTCCCTACAAACCCTTTCTTAAAATTGTTGTTTGATAAGAAGTTGTTCATAATAAAAATTGTAGAGTTTTGTACAATCACGACAAGAAAAATCAGAACAGACAGTGACAGGGAAAAGCTAAACGGTTTTGCAGCTTTGCGTCAGCATAGACTGCGGCACCGTCCATACTGCTCGAACGTGACGTCCGCTCTGCTCGGGATAAAGCTGGTGGCTGAACACTGTAGCGCTGATGGCTAAACATTGTAGCGATGACTATTGCGCTATGGCCCACCGTCTGGGTCCCACCAGCCGGCGGACGTTGTAACCTGCACTTCCCAGCCAGTATATAAAGGGAGGGGGGGGGGGGGCAGGGCTACCATTAGACACAACTTCTCCAGATCTTCTTCTACCTCTAGTTTCTCTCTAGTTCATCAGATACATAGCTCAAGAACAGTTGTATTGAGCATTTGCCCTTGATCTAGTAGATCCTTGCAGGAGTATGGGTGTTACCTCGCCAAGAGGGTCCCAAACCTGGGTACCTCGCTGTGTTTACAGTGCTCGTTGTTATATATTGATCCAAATTCTACAAAGTAAAGGCAAACTTTTGACGGAGCGGAGCGAGGCCCGTCACCGGAGGCTTGGGCCGATGCGGAGGTTTGCTGAGTTGTTACATGGCTAATCCTAGTAAAGAATACTGGAAAGTTGTTTAGTGAATTTTCAGGTATCTCTGTGGCATATCAAATGCTTGCTTGAAGTTTGGCAAGACTGGTGAGAGACTTGCAGGCTATGTGGATTCAGATTTTGCTGCCGACTTGGATAAGAGGAGGCCCCTCATAGGTTATATGTTCACGGTAGGTAGATGTGCCGTGAGTTGGAAGGCAACGCTGCAACCAGTTATTGCTCTATCTACAACCGAAGCAGAATATATAGCTATTGCTGAACCTTGTAAAGAGTCTGTTTGGTTGAAAGGTTTGTATGCTGAGCTTTGTCAGGATGATTCTTGCATTAACCTGTTCTGTGACAGTCAAAGTGTTATTTACCTTACTAAAGATCAGATGTTCCATGAGAGAACAAAGCACATTGATATCAAGTACCATTATGTTCATGATATTGTTGCAAAAGGTACACTAAAGGTATGCAAGATAAGCACTTATGATAATCCTGTTGATATGATGGCAAAGCCTGTTCATATTGCTAAGTTTGAGCTATGCTCAAGCTTAGTTGGTATAACTACTTAGCCCAAGTGGTTGTTGCCGCCGAAAGTGTTTTCTTTGTTTGTTCAAGGAGATGATTACTGTTGATGCTACAAGAAGAAATTTGTCTTAAGCTGGAGTTTGTTATATGTTGATCCAAATTATACAAAGTAAAGACCAACTTCTGATGGAGCGAGCGAGGCCCGTCGCTGGAGGCTTAGGCCAATGCGAATCGTCGAAGACCTAGATTTCCACCGTTATATAAATCTCTTGTAAGCCGCCGGCTGGGATAAGTTGCATATGTGAAATTCCTGACGTTGTGTAAATATTCCCCGTTATAGTGAAGATTTGCTGGTTGGTGCTCGTGGTTTTTTCCTCTCTTTGTTTGAGAGAGTTTTCCACGTTAAATCTGTGTCCTTCCTTCTACGATTTTATTTTCGTTTTTCGTTATTTGATTGTCGCAAAGCTAACAAAAGCCAAGACAGAAGAGAACGGTGGAGATCTCAAGCAGGTGGAGATCTCAAGCAAGTCCATTGTTTGCAATTGCATGCTTATACACATACTTGAACCTGGTTTAGGTTATATATAGAGATGTACAGTACGTGCACGTCCAACTATTATAGGGCTTATCTTGTAAGATGTGCGCGCGGTAGTTGAAACCCGAAACAAAGCGAGAGGAAGTATTTACAATCGAAAACAGTTTTTTTAGGGGCGAAAACAGCCTTTTGCACGCCTATGGCAGGTTGCAATTTCTTTTCTCAAGATCCGGAGAGAACCCAGCAAACATGCTCTAAATATGACATCATCTTATATTTTAAAACGAAGGGAGAGTACACTCCTTTCACAAAATTAAAACATCTTATATTTTAAAACGAATGGAGAGTACATAATTGCTATCATGTGTAACTAAAGAGCAAACTACCTACATTCTTTCAGGACATAAGGAAACACACAACAATGTATCAAAGATCAGACAGAACAAAAGTACCAACCAATCTGGACGTCGGCTAGCATCGCACCACGGACCATCCGTGTACAGAATCCTTCATCTTCAAGAACACACAAACCAATTAGCCACATGAATAAACCACGTAGAGAACCATAGAATCTAGTAGGTTCCGCATAGGACGCAAGGCGAAGAGAAAATAGTAGTCGCAGACTACCCAACCATTGAGGATATCTGGGTCCCTCTAGGAACCGGTCTTGGCCACAGCAGCCATGGACGGTGGTGGTGGATAAAGCGGAAGGGTAACACTTGGGTGTCCATCGTCACTATGACGCCTACACGTACCTTCCTACCCGAGTAAATGAGGGAGGTGGAGGCACGAACTACTAATCTCGCGTACAAACATGTTGGTTGAGGTATCGATGATGTAGTGCCGCCACCGATCTAAGAGCAAATCTTCTCGCCGCCCCAAGGCGGCAGAGCCTTCCTTTTTTTGGATAAAGGACACTTTATTACTCAAAAGTTAAGTATTACACTCAGCCTCTGTATAGCTAAGATGCACACAGCCGACACAATCCAAATAAAGGCGGGTGGTGGTTGAACAACGACAGCGGCGCGCCACTCCACCTTGAAGGATAGATGTGAGGAAATGGAGGCGCCGCGCCGCTCGCTGAATTTCCTCCTCTGCAGCTTCTCTTCCCGGCCGCAATCCCTAATTCCTCTCTCGATTGAATCAATGTCGCTACTGAGGCAAAATGATAAATCGTTACATGAGCTTTTAGTGTGTTTTCGAGTCCTAGTTAAGCACAACATGCCGATTTGTTATGTAGAGTAGCTTCCCCTAGGGATATTTCGGCCCATGCGGGATTGACGAATATCGAATGGCCAGGAAGTGCAGACAGGGCCGGTCGGACAGTCCAGAATGCTAAGGGCGCGAGGGAGCTCCAATTTGGTTCAGTTATAATATTCCTAAGGGCATCCACCGGGCCGACCCAGACGTTGTTTCTGTCCGTTTGGGTCGGCCCGCTGTCACTTTGGGGCCGAGGTCTGGTTTGTCCGGCCGACCGCACCCAACGGCGCGATGATGGCTCAATGCACGAAGCCCAGAAAAATGCTTGATGGCGGTGTTGATGTAGAGCTTGTTGGGAACCCCAAGAGGAAGGTATGATGAGCACAGTAGCAAGTTTCCCTCAGTTATGAAACCAAGGTTTTATCGAACCAGTAGGAGCAAGGAAACACCTCAAAGGTGTTACTAGCTGAGTTTTGGCAGGGCGCACTACCGGTGCTAGTAGCAACGTGGAGACCTGCACAACACAACCACAGAACTTTGTCCCCAACTTGCGATGAGGTTGTCAATCTCACCGTGTTTTGCGGAAAACAAAGAATTAAACGTATCGAATGGAAAGAAGTAAAAGTTTGCAGAAAGAAAACACAAAGCAAACAGTTTATAGATTGTATGTAAAGTAAAGGACCGGGATCCATATTTCACTAGAGGTGGCTCTCCTTAAGATAGATAACATGCTGGGTGAACAAATTACAGCGGGGCAATTGACAAACACCGAGAAAGCAATACATGCATATACTAATCATCTTGACTCCTTTGAGACTTAATTGGGCATTACAACATAATACATAGACCGCCATCCAACTGCATCTATGACTAATAATCCACCTTCAGGTTATCATCCGAACCCCCTCCAGTATTAAGTTGCAAGCAACAGATTATTGCTTTACGAACTGCGTGTAAAGTAAACAATACAATTGTTCTATGAACAAAAGATCGTTGTTTTCTCCCTAGTAGCAACAACACATCTAGTATCTTAGAGATTTCCGTCACTTCCCCAGATTACCAGAGGCATGAACCCACTATCGAGCATAAATACTAACTCTTGGAGTTGCTAGCATCTACTTGGCCAAGATAGCTACTAACAACGGAAAGCATGCAAGATCTCAAATAACAAAGACATGATAGAATCAATAATCAATCTGAAATAGCATCTCAATATCCATAGGATCCCCGCAAACACAACATGTATGAATTACAAAAAGATGATCTTGATCATAAACGGAGCTCACAAGATCTAAACATGAAAGCACAAAGGAGGAGAAACCAGCCATCTAGCTACTACATGGATCTGTAGTCCAAGGATGAACTACTCACGCATCACACCGGAGGCTTGCATGGTGATGAAGAAGGCCTCCAGGGTGAATTCCCCTCTCCGGCAGGGTGCCGGGAAGAGCTTCAGATCCCCCCGATCTAGGGACAGAGACGACGGCGGCTACAGACTCTTTCGTGGATTTTTGATCGAGTCCCTAGGGTTTTTGTCCCGAGGGCAACTTATAAGCGGAAGGAGAGGCCGAGGGGGTGCTGGGGTCGGCCAGACCACCCAGTGGCGCGGGCCAGGCCTGGCCGCACGGCCAGGTGGTGTGGCCGGCCCCCAGCCCTTCTCCGTCTCGTATTCTGGCACTTGATCCCTTCCGGAAAAATAGGCACTTTGGCTTTTGTCCCGTCCAATTCCGAGAATATTCATTTTCTGACTTTTCTGGAACCAAAAACAACAGAAAACAGGCAGCTGGCACTGTGGCTCTTGTTAATAGGTTAGTCCAAGAAATCATAATAAAAGTACTCCAAAGTTGGAACAAAACACAAGAAAGTGGATAAAACCAAGCATGGAACATCAAAAATTATAGATACATTTGGAATGTATCAACATCTCCAAGCTTAACTCCTGCTCGTCCTCGAGTAGGTAAGTGATAAAAAGAAAGAATAATTTTTGAGGTGACATGCACCATCAAAGACTTGATCAAAGTATTTGCAAAACATTCAAAGCTGGGATCATAGTACTTCAATCATAACATGAAAGACAAAGTTCTAGCAATAAGACAAAGAAAACTATGTTGCAACATGAAAAGGCATAAACAAAAGATTCATGAATAACAATGCTTTGCAAGACGTTTATTTGTTTCACATAAAGAAAACATAGCATAATAGCATTCAGCTTGTCCCTCATAGAGTAGCAAATATAAATGCACAGGCCACCTTCAAAGTTCATAAGAGTGACTAGATACAATAGTTTAAAACAAGCAATAACAAGTTATGCATCAATCAACAAGTCTTGGGACAATGCACATAGAACTAAGAATGGCCACTATGCTCTCAAAATAAGTGCATAAAGATAGAAGGTGGAGACTCAACATATATAAGTGGAAGAAAGGCCTTCATAGAAGGAAATAGGGATTCAAGTCTCATAAAGAGCTTTCAAAAATTATGGTACTTATAGCTTTCAGCTCTCATTGCCCCTATCATAAGCATCTTGAAGGTGATTAAGGTTAAAGTGACACAATTAAGAGGATATGCTTGACAAGTTATAAACCGAAATCTCATGCCCCTTACTTACGAAGACCGATCCTCATGCTACTCAACTTCAGTCACGAGTAAGCTCTTGTCATTGTAAGTATATGTGTATCATTAAGAATCGCCAACGGGGTACCCCTTGCACATGATACGGGAGCTTTCCCATAATCAAAATGACAAGGCAAGCAGACAGTGAGCATCTCAACGATCTTTTTATTTGCTATTTGCATAGATTTTTATTAAGGATGCTTCATAGAGTGCTCATTATGGTGATGCTGCAAGTTTCCACCATGATTAGGCATGACTTAGGCTAGCGGCCCAGGCGTTTCTCTAACACATATACAAACTCCATGATCTTACAAGTTCCACATTTATTTCACACCCCCGGGATCCGTAAGCAAAAGAACATGATATCAACGGGGTACAAAAGTACAAGTGCAATGTTGAAAGCGTTCCCCATGAAACATGGTTCTGCTAATTTCAACTTATAAAGCACAAGCATATACGCAACAAAGAAGGACCCAATGGTTCAAGTTTATTAAAGGCAAAAAGTAAAGTGTGTCATCAAGTTCGTGAGAGCTTTAATCACTAGTTTTCTCATAACAAGTGGAAGGTAAACAAAAGCATGAATATACTTGGAATAGCATAAGCTAGTAGGTAGGTATGGTGGACTCTTTGGAAAAACTTGGTTTAGGGAGTTGGATGCATGAGTGGAACTCATACTTGGTTGTGGAGGCTAGCAAAAGACTGAGAGCGACAAACTCAAAGAGCAATAATGGCCATAATCATGCAGAGCGACAAAACATCATTGATCAAAGCATAAAGTGATACTACAAGTTAAAAACTAAAGGATCATAAAGGCTATGGTGACTTGATATAGTCATAACATGGTGTGAGCATGCGCCAAGTCAACCCAAATAAAGCATCAAAGGAGAATACCACTATACTATGCTTTAATATGCTAAAACAACGCATGATTCATCCAATGCACATTAAGCAATCTCAATTGTTTATAACAAGTCATGCTACAGCAACGAATACTAAGCATAAAGCCAAAATAATATTGAGCATGGCATGACAAAGCATAGTCCACAGTCAAAAACGAGCTCTTTTTACCACATAAGCATAAACTTTTCTACTCTTTTCCAAACCAAACCAAACTATTTATAAACTAAAGTGTGAAAGAGGAGGTCCAACCAACTTATTCAGAAAACTAAGCAAACCAAGCAAACTAAAAAAACAAAACAAAAATGAAAAAGAAGACGCTCCAAGAGAAACACAACTGTGCACGAAACAATAAAAATGAAGCGTTTGGAAGAAACCTAAATTTTTTATTAATGAAGAAGGGGATGCCTTGGGCATCCCCAAGCTTTGACGCTTGTACTTCTTGGATGTTTCTTGGGGTGACACGCGTGGTATCCCCAAGCTTGAGCTTTAGTCCATCCTTCATCTCATTACTCATTCCTTCCATACACCTGAAAATTTTCCTTCATACAAAACTTCACAGAATCTCATTAGCAACATTAGTGCACTTAAGATAAATAAGTCTCAAGGTTAAGTTCTAACACTAAATAAACTTCCATTAGAACACTAGCTACTGTAGCACTTCCCTCAAAAATCTCAATTCCCCAAAGGAACTCAAGAAGGAACTAACAAGAAGCAAATGCAGAAAATGGCAGAAATCTGTCAAAACAGACTAACAGGTAAAGACGAATTTTTAGAAGACCTTCTGTTGCTCAAATAAAAAAGTGTTGAACTAACGAAAGTTAGATAACAACCTGAGGCAGAAGCACAAAAAATTACAGCTCAATCCGACGTACAGAGCTCTCTCAGAAATTTTTATGGTGAAGCACAGAAATCTGTTTCGGGACAACAACTTTCCAATCATTACTCTACTCTCATTAGAGGTTACTCTTGGCACAAAAAGCAAATAAAAAGGATAAGCAGAGGTTATTACGTAGGTAATAACTTTCAAGACTCAACTAAAACTCTTGGGTTATCTCCCAACAAGTACTTTTCTTTAACGCCTTTAAGTTAGGCATAAGAACCAAAGAAAGAATCAAGTGTTCTCAAATGAAGAAGCATTAAGATCAATACCAAAAATATTTTCAACAAGGCAAGGTATATCATCCAAATAAGTTCGAGAGGATCCTCTCTCAATGCTCTTGGGTTCACTATTCTCATCAAAAGGATTTGCAGAAACAATCCAATCAAGATTCTTTTTTATGGCATCATGTATTGCTACTAGTTTAAAGGGTATTGGTGTCTTAGGTTCCTCCCCATTAGGTTCGGTTTTGTTCATCTTTTCTTGTGTACCAACAACATCTACACATGATCCTAGCATATTGAAACGTTCAAAAACTTTTCTAACTTCCTTGGCAACATCATAGAACTCCTTAAACCAAGTTTCTAGAATAAAATCCCTCTTTTCAGGATCCTCAATTTCTTTAAGCTTAAGAAACATTACTTGCATTAAGGGGTTGAGGTTAACAAACCTAGCTTCTAACATGTGAATTAAAGAAGCTGCAGCAATCTCATAGTTTGGAGCAAGTTCTACAAGGGATCTATCTTCATGTTTGCTAACATGATTAAAGAATTCTTCAATATTGTCTTTCCCAATTATAGAACCACTACCAATTGAAAGGTCTTTCATGGTGAATGTAGGGATCAAGATGGTGAGCTAAGGGAGAGGTGAAAACTAAAGGAGACTTAATTTTTTTGTGTTTTCAAATAAGAAAGCAAACAAGTAAAACTATTTTTTGTGTTTTTTGAAGAACAAAACAAGCAAACAAAGCAAAAAGAAACTAAGAAAAACAAAAACAACAAAGTAAAGAGATTGGTTATGAGGGACTCCCCTTGTGAAGATGTCCTTGACTCCCCGGCAACGGCGCCAGAAAATGCTTGATGGCTCAATGCACGGCGCCCAGAAAAATGCTTGATGGCGGTGTTGATGTAGAGCTCGTTGGAAACCCCAAGAGGAAGGTATGATGAGCACATCAGCAAGTTTCCCTCAGTTATGAAACCAAGGTTTAATCGAACCAGTAGGAGCAAGGAAACACCTCAAAGATGTTACTAGCTGAGCTTTGGCAGAGCGCAATACCGGTGCTAGTAGCAACGTGGAGACCTGCACAACACAACCACATAACTTTGTCCCCAACTTGCGATGAGGTTGTCAATCTCACCGTGTTTTGCGGAAAACAAAGGATTAAACGTATCGAATGGAAATAAGTAAAAGTTTGTAGAAAGAAACACAAAGCAGAAACAGTTCATAGATTGTATGTAAAGTAAAGAACCGGGATCCATAGTTCACTATAGGTGGCTCTCCTTAAGATAGATAACATGCTGGGTGAACAAATTACAGCGGGGCAATTGACAAACACCGAGAAAGCAATACATGCATATACTAATCATCTTGACTCCTTTGAGACTTGATTGGACATTACAACATAATACATAGACTGCCATCCAACTGCATCTATGACTAATAATCCACCTTCAGGTTATCATCCGAACCCCCTCCAGTATTAAGTTGCAAGCAACAGATTATTGCTTTACGAACTGCGTGTAAAGTAAACAATACAATTGTTCTATGAACAAAAGATCGTTGCTTTCTCCCTAGTAGCAACAGCACATCTAGTACCTTAGAGATTTCTGTCACTTCTCCAGATTACCAGAGGCATGAACCCACTATCGAGCATAAATACTAACTCTTGGAGTTGCTAGCATCTACTTGGCCAAGATAGCTACTAACAACGGAAAGCATGCAAGATCTCAAATAACAAAGACATGATAGAATCAATAATCAATCTGAAATAGCATCTCAATATCCATCGGATCTCCACAAACACAACATGTATGAATTACAAAAAGATGATCTTAATCATGAACGGAGCTCACAAGATCTAAACATGAAAGCACAAAGGAGGAGAAACCAACCATCTAGCTACTATATGGATCCGTAGTCCAAGGATGAACTACTCACACCGGAGGCTTGCATGGTGATGAAGAAGGCCTCCAGGGTGAATTCCTCTCTCCGGCAGGGTGCCGGGAAGAGCTTCAGACCCCCCCGATCTAGGGACAGAGACGACGGCGGCTACAGACTTCGTGGATTTTTGATCGGGTCCCTAGGGTTTTTGTCCCGAGGGCAACTTATAGGCGGAAGGAGAGGCCGAGGGGGTGCTGGGGTCGGCCAGACCACCCCCTGGCGCGGGCCAGGCCTGGCCGCGCGGCCAGGTGGTGTGGCCGGCCCCCATCCCTTCTCCGTCTCGTATTCTGGCACTTGATCCCTTCCGGAAAAATAGGCACTTTGGCTTTTGTCCCGTCCAATTCCGAGAATATTCATTTTCTGACTTTACTGGAACCAAAAACAACAGAAAACAAGCAGCTGGCACTGTGGCTCTTGTTAATAGGTTAGTCCAAGAAATCATAA
This sequence comes from Avena eriantha, assembly GCA_910589775.1. Taxonomy (NCBI): domain Eukaryota; kingdom Viridiplantae; phylum Streptophyta; class Magnoliopsida; order Poales; family Poaceae; genus Avena; species Avena eriantha. Next base: position 81,657,615 of record OU342744.1, on the reverse strand, counting down.
TAAAAGTACTCCAAAGTTGGAACAAAACACAAGAAAGTGGATAAAACCAAGCATGAAACATCAAAAATTATAGATACATTTGCAATGTATCACGCGACCCAAATATATAGTTCGTTCCCGCTGCCCCGTCGCCTTCCGGCTTTCTTCCAGTCGTTTCCCGCCTCTTCCCCGCTGATTCCCGTCTCTTCTAGGCGTTTCCCGCCACGTCCAGGTGCGTCCATAAAAAGGGGAGGTCGGTCGATGTACGTATAAACCAGAAATCCTACCCTCCCACGCCCCCATGCCTAGCCTTCCTCGTCGCTGATCTAGTGGCCGCGACAATCGCCCAGAAATCCCACCGTCCCTAGAGCGCCCGTTGCCGTCGTGGTGGCCGGAATTCCAGGAGGAACCGGATGTGTTGCCGCCTCCGATCCTGGGGTGCCCGCAGATATACACGTTACGCCCCCGCCGCGTCGCCCTTTCAACAACCGCCATTTGACCACTAGCGAGCCGTTCACGATGAAGGTGGCGGAACGCATCTTCCTGCCGGAGTATCGGCGATGGGACCAGCTCGCATTGATAAGGGCCGACCTCCGGGAAGCGGTGCGGGCCAATCCCAACTACGCTTCCCTGCGTGCCTGCCTCGACCGCGCTGAAGAGGAGGTACAGACACAGCGAGCGATCATCCTGTCTCTCAATGACGAATGGTGTATATGATCTGTTTAGGTGTGCGTGTGGTATGCTTGTAACAAAAGTTCTAGGGCTTGAATAAAGATTTTCATTGCAAATGTGACCAATGGCTACATCGATACATGGTACATGGCGTGCGTACAGCCTAAACCTACTCATCGGTGCCGGAGTCAGAGTCGGAGATCGGGCGATACCATTTCCTGCACATGTTGTCGTCAAAGACGCTGACGCCGAGCCTTCCTTCGCCGTTCTACTTGAAGACGAGGATGTTGCCCGCTTCGATCTGGTGCATGCGGGCGAAGCACTCCCAGCCATTACCGAGGTACAACTGGCAGAGGTGGTCGAACTACAGAGCGACCGGGTACCTGTTGGTCCTGAGACCGTTCGCCCGCAGAATGATAATCGGGGGGCGGCTGGTCGCCGACCAGGGTCACGAATGTGCGGGGAAGGAGTAGCCTGTCACTCGGCATGCTGACGTGGATGGCCACGGTGAACTGGATGCCTGGTTTGACCTCGTCAGGGAGCCGGCGGCGTCGAGGGAGAGCGTGGTGGCGTGTTGACTTGGCCGTGTCCTCGGCGCCCCCTCGACGTCCACGGCCGGCACGCCCTCCCGTCGATCCCTCGCCGTCGGCCATTGCTAGCTACAGGTAGTGGAGAACAGAAAGGAGGAGAGGAGAGAAAGATGTGGTGTAGGAGAAACTTGCCGCAGGCGGCCAGTTAAAAAGGCCCGAAGAGACGGCATTGAAGCGTCCAGTCAGCCAGTGTGCCGTCTCGTCGCTATTGATGGCGCAGGCTGCCGCCGGTTAGCCTTCTACCAGCAACTCTGAATCGCTGCTCCGGTTGCGTCTAAGTCGATGCCGCTGTGCGTGTCTGAATCAACGTCGCGGTGGCTGACGGGAGGGCCACAAGCACCAACGGGGAGGACATGCCCGTGATCCGCTTGTGTCCGGGCCGATCCAGTGGTCACGCAAATTAGATGTACGGATGGATCGAGTCGAATGCGTCGGGATGAATGAGTTGTGCCGCTGTGACGGCACGTATGTTGCGCACGTCCGTGCGGATAGGTTCGAATGCGCCGGGACAGGTTGGAACGGCCTGGTGAAGATGCGCTGATGGCTGATGCTGCGTGTGTCCCATGCATGTTCAGATCAAGGGCCAACCGGACATTGAGGTGGCGAGATAGATACAGATTCCGTTTAATAGTACCATACCGCTAGCTTAGCCGCGTGCACACCAACATATATATTGTACCACTCGCCAGGTCCATCGGCCGGGCCTGGTTGTGCGAGCCTGTTACTTCAGCTTCGGAGGGCCAAAGGGGTCAGCATGTTTGGAAGGGTGGGCTCGGGCCGGTGGCCTCCATGGTCTGGACATGGCCAAAGCTATGACCGGCATGGCACGGAAGGCTTGGTTGATTGGGGTTACGCTCCCAGCCGTAAATTTGTATCTTCCGTGAACGCGGCACCTTGGGTTCGAAAGCTCATCTTATATTCCCTCCGTCGATGGGATCCGTCCGGAGGGAGTAGATTAACATGCTACTCCTTTTTGCCATTGCTTTTTCTTCTGTCTCTTAGTTCTCTCTCTATATATATGCATCTTTTTGGGGGTAAAATCAGATCTTTATTGGACACAAGGGATTACAACAGATTTTTTTTTTTGAAGCGCGGAGAGCCCCGGAAGGGGCTGGAACCTTTCATTAATATTGCACTGGAGGTACAAGATTATTACAAAGGGTCCCATAAGCTAGGAAAATAATACATAGACCCCTGCCATTTGTAGAAAGGATCTTGCTAAAAGATTGAAATTACAAACTAATCCTTTCTCTTTCCCAATGTGGAGCAGAGAGCTCGAGATGCTGCAGCCATGGACGAAGACGGGGACAATACCACTTGCCTCCGGCCCGGCGAAGCACTCAGCAGTAGAGCTCGAAAAGGGACTCTCCATGGAGGTTGAAATATTGTCGGAGCTTACCGACGAGAGTAAGGCCGTCTTGGCCGAGGATTTCTGCATCTTCCATCTAGATGTAGAGGATGAGCTCCCAGAAGAAAAGGTTCCTGGTCCCTAGATCCGCTCCAGCCGTGCTTCAACTCTGAGTACTACTTCCCCAATCCCCACCATGGAGCTTGAGGAGAAGAGGAGAGATAGAGAGGAAGGCACAGCTAGGGCAGAAAGAGCACGCCAGCACCCCTCTGCGAGATGCGGCCCACCGTCAGACCCAAAGAACCTGCCACGGACTCGGGGAGGCGAGCGTAGATGATGGCGGTGTTGACGAGCCGGAGCAGCCACAGTCCACTTATTGAAGGAGGCCTCTCCGGGTTCACCGTCGTCGCGTAGTTTCCACCATGGAAACTTGACGGACAGTGTCACCGGCGACCGCTTGACGCCGTGGAGAAACGCCCAAGCGGAGGACCTCCAGAGAAGGAGAAGGACGACCTTATTCTTGGAGATGCCGATCTTCAGGCTCCGATCTTGCTGCCACCCTTGCCACCAGAGTGGAGCTTGGAGGGAGAGAGAGCATCGGGTGCGCTGGATCCGGCCGATGGGATCCAACGTCCTACTCCAAATCGCCACGAGGGGACAACTTCTACTAGATCTAATCCTAGGATCTATCCTACTGAGTCCGGCGCCGCTCCTCAGCTTCACCCGGCCGGCATCGCCGCCGCGGGGAGCCTCAGATTGGCCCGGGATGGGCTGGGCGACTCTCAAGGGGCGAGAGAAGAAGACGCGTGAGGGAGAGAGGGAAGCGCGTTGGATAGATAGATTAGTATCTTTGGCCGATTACAACAGATTCAGTTGCAAGTACCCGAAGAACAAAATCATAACCTGAACTGAACCAAAAAAAAAGTTCTAGTCGACCAAATTTTACAAACTTGCACACTCTGCTCCTAGCTAGAAACTTAATTTCAGAAACAATATGAATATAAGGTTATCTATATATCGTGTGCTCCATCCATAGCGATGGACACATCCCGTGAGCGATCAGGTTCAATGGTGATTGACAATTGGCTTTGTTGGAGGGAGAATTCCGAGCCCTCTAAGCACGAGCTCAATTACGCTTCTAGGGCATCCTCTCCTCGCACGATTGCAAAGAATGGCATGCATACAGAGAAATTGATCTGCCCGTAGAATCATACTGGCTCCAGCCGTGCCATCTTCAGAATTGTAAGATCCATCAACGTTGAGTTTCAACCATCCATGCATTCATCAGGTGGTTTGACCGGTTTTATCAGGTGGCTCTGTCTTCTTCCACGTGTCTTGCCAGCACGAGAATCGGGAGCAACACATTACTGGCCACTAGCAATATATCTCCAGTGGAAAAGCAGACTACCTTAGAATTATGAGTTGAGTCTTCCACGAATAAATTCTGCAAAACATACTTGAGATTTTTAGAACCACACAAAAGATTTTTTTTTTTTGCGAAAACACACACAAGATTTCTAAATCAGATACACCAAGATTTTGTATACATAACCATATATGCATATTGTTGGTCACTTTGCTTTTTGTATCTTCCATCAACCCATCCATGCTACTTTTTTCCTACCCAATTATCTAGATATATACGCAAATATGACCCTGTCACTCTCGACCTCAAGACCTCAAATTTCACCAAGTGGAGGATGTTGATCCGCGTTCTTCTCGGAAAATACGACCTGCCGCACCAAGTCAACACCATTACCGTCCTCGACGCCCGCACTCCCGACTGGATCCGCGAGGAATAATACATCTACCGGTCGTGGCTCTACGGGTTAGAGCTAGTTGTCTAGGCATATTATGCCGGTGACTCGCAATATATTGTACTTGTACACGGCTTATTTGGTTGTGGATGAATACTCAGTCACTCGGGATCAGGTGTCACTAGACATGATTTACCTATGTTCGGTTGGGGCTAGCACGACAGAGACGTATGTCATACTTACCATGTGAAGCGACACATCTAATGTGCCCTCATATGGATGATTGGAAGGCGCTTTGCTATGTCTTCTTATGTCATTTTGGAAAATTAGGGAAGTGATTCAGTGCTAATATCAATTAGCAACATACCACACAATCATGAGCAAATATAGTTCAATTACGAGTTATTAAACAAGAAATTCAACAATCATACACATAAGTATTCCACGAATAAATTCGACAAACACACCTGAGATTTTTAGAACCACACACAAATTTCTAAATCAGACACACAAAGGGTTTGTATACATAACCAGATATGCATATTGTTGGTAACTTTGCGTTGGTATATTCCATCAACCCATCCTTGCTACTTATTTTCCTACCCAATACTCTGCATATATACGCAAATGTAATGTCATATTATAGTAAATACATATTTTGATATAACTTGTTGCACATTTGAAGTTACGCTATGGAGGAGGCCGACATGTTGCACATTTGAAGTTACTCTAACAAATGAACCGTCCTCAACAAGAATGTAAGGTTGATAAATATCAGTCGGCTAATCATCAACTGCTATGGGTATGTCGGCCTCCTCCACATTATTATCATTGCCTAAACCATATGTATCTAGTAGGCGGAGAAGACCACATGCATGTCATTCAGTATTATCAGTCTCTGGCACACTGGTCTCTGGACGTAGTATACATATTTAGCATGTCATGCATGGATGAATGGCTGGCTTGTTGGTGATATATTTCTCCTGTGTACCAGGCGGTTAAAGTACGTTTGGATGTACAGAGGTGGGTCGGCATCATGCAGTAGCGATGCCATGCAAGTTCTGCATAACCAGCATTGGTGATGGAGGCCACCGGTGAAGTATCACATATGAGCAAATCTACACTAGTGTTTGTTCGGCGACTATATGCAGTTCCGTTATACTCTCATTCTATCGATATGCTTGGTTTATGGAATTGCATAGAGCTCGTGGTATACTAATTTACTTGGTTATCTTCCGGCAATTTTTTTTACTATTCACCACAAAGTCGGCTAGAGTGTGCTGAAGTCCTGTCCAGCGTCCACATCATTTTCAGAAAAGAAACCTGAAGCTGAGTATTTCAACGCCGTTCTATAAGAGCACCTCCACTTGTTGGAAGTTCCCAGACAAGCCATGTTCGGCATAAATATGAATACAGAGTAACATTCGGCATGAAATTAAACATAGTTCGGTATAGTTGTGCATAATTCGCCATAGACGAGACGGCACCGAGCTTGGCGACGATCCACGCCGGCCAAGCCCACTCCAAGCTCCATCGACCAGGCCCGCACGCCGCTAGTCAGCCGGCCAAGCCCACGCCGAGCTCCGTCGGCCAGACCCGTGCTGAGCTCCACCAGCCATGCCCGCGTGTGGGGGAAGGGAGAGAGAAGATGGGCGTGTGGGAGGAGAGAGAACGGTTTCCTCACTGGCGTGTGGGCCACACGGCGAGATTTGCTACATCCGGCGTTCCCAGGCGATTCCCAGCGCGGTGGGATCGGCGTGGGAACGCCGGATGAAAAAATGCCTAAATCCGGATAGAATCAGCGTCATAGGAACGCGAGTAGGACGAATTTCACCCACCCAGACGTAAAACTCGCTGAAAAGTGGTTTCTTAGGAACGAGAGTGGAGATGCTCTAAAGCATTCGGGTGCCATTCTTTGACTTGTCTTCTCCCTTTAGTAAAGAAAACCCATTTTTTGATCTGTTTTGTGGCCTTCGAAATAGATGAAACCGTTCTAGTATGATTCTGGTGTGCTTATGTATAAATAGAAGTACAGCAGCGAAGAATGTCTATTGCTTTTCCGGTGATATGTCGTCAGCTCTTATAACAGTTCTAACACACACGACCGAGTAAGATCACGAAGACACGCCGAAGCTTCTTGTGCCGCGCAATCGTTTCAGATTTTCTTCTCTGTTCTTGTTTATGTTCAGGAAACTGGAAGTCCTAAAAAGTTAATTAATCAAGTCCTGTACGACCTGAAATCCGAGGCTAACCGAAACTAACTGAACAATTGTATCGAAACTGAGAAGCGGGCCTGGGCTGCCGGACATTCAGGTAGAGAGATAACGGCCCCGTTTATTTAGCTAAAAAATAGTACCACACCGCTAGCTGAGGCGTGTGCATGGCAACATATATTGGTACCGCCTGCCAGGTCCATCGGCCAGGCGAGGTGGTGCGAGCCTGTTACTTCAGCTTCGGATGGCTAAAGGGTTTGGCATGATTTTTGTTTAAAGGTGGGCTCGAACCCGGATTCTCACTTGGGCGGTCGACCAGATTCAGAGGGTTCACATGTGGGTAACTCTCGCGCGGGACCTGCCTCGGTTGGTCCCGTGCATGCCTTTCTTCTGGTCCCCTTTTCTCTACACTACACACATTTTATTATATTACCTTCTCGCCATGCACATGCAGAACCGGCCATCCTCTAATTTCCCTCGCTTAATCTCCCGCTTCTATTCTCTCTTTTTTGTGTATTTTTTATTTTGCTTTCTAATATTCCCTCTGATCAAAATTATTGGACTCATACTTAGCTAATTCGGATATATCTAGTACTAAAAGATGGTACATATATCTCAATCTAGACAAATCTGAGTCTATTAGTATTGATTGAAAGAAATAACAAGATACTTCTTTTTGATCCGTGAACATTTTTAAACTCGCAAATTTCATAAACATTAATTATCTGTCCTCGTGGTTATTTGATATATGATAAAAAGTCATGCCCATTTATCAATTCCCTTTATCGTAGAATTGATCATGTATTTTAGTAACCAATTCATGTTTACTGGGTGAACTTTCTTTTCTAATTCCCTTTTTGGGATCATGATTTTTGTAAGGGAAAAATATCAGGTGGGGAACAACTTAAACAAACTACCACTTTCAACTCAAATGGTCTACCACTACCAACTGGTATTTGATTGAATTTTTTAAGTAATGTTTTTCTATGTATGGACATGGAACATTTATTTTGTATCAAAAGGCTTTAGTTTTGATTTTTTTACCAACACAATGTTGATGTACTTATCATGGTGTTTAGTAATTTGTCCAAAACGGTGTTGATGTAGTTATCAAGGTGTCCAGTAACTAGGTAGCACACGGTATTTATGTAGTTATCAAGGTGTGATGTAGATATCCAAGTGTTGAGTAAATAGGTAATAACATGAGGATACGTAATTACCAAGGAATTGAGTGAAAAGAGCATGATGCACTTTTTTTTATGTAGTTTGTATGGTGTTCTACCATATACCTTTTGTGTTAATATGAAGTTATCGAGTATTAAGTAACTAGCTAGCACACGGTATTTATGTAGTTATCAAGGTGATATGAAGCTAACCCAAGCGAACTAAGATTCGAAGCCGGTACAACATGTCAAGAACGGTAAGTGATATATTACTCGGCTGGTCAATTATGAGCTAAAAAAAGCCGTCAAAATATGTTAAACAAAGTTAACTTTTAGAGTTGATAATTTTCCATGTTCACCGTTGATAACTCATTACGTTTACCGTTGATAATTCACATACAGAGGGTTGATAACTTTTAGTCTGGGAAAAAGTTATCGAAACGCAGTGGCAGAGCTTGGACCAACCAGTTGGAGGGGCAAATGGGTCAAGAAGACACTTTGGGGGTGCAAATGGGCCAAATATAGACTATTTTTAGGTAAAAATTGTTAAATATGAAGGGATATTAGGCGGTTTTCTGTTGGGCTCCCCCCTCCCACCCACACACACCCTGAACTGTGCATAGCTCCACCAGTGTCGAAACGTAAGTCGGTACTACATGTCAAAAACGGTAAATGATATATTATTAGGCTGATAAATTCTGAGCTAAAAAAAGCCATCAAAATATGTTAAACAAAGTTAACTTTTAGGGTTGATAATTGTTCATGTTTACCGTTGATAACTCATTATATTTACCGTTTATAATTCACATACAGAGGGTTGATAACTTTTAATCCAGGAAAAATGCTATTGAAACATGAGATCTAGTTTTGTAGATCTCGTCGAGAACGATTTGTTGGTGAAACTAGATCTTAAATCTGAGTTGTCGTTTGAAAGATATAACATTTTGAATATACACATGCGGGCTAATTCTCGATGACATTAACTTTTTCGGATATAAATCGTGCATGCAGATCTTTCCGTAAATAGCATACACAGACTGAATTGTTTTTATCAAAAACTGAAATTTCTCGTTGGAAACAATCGCGTGCTGCGGTCGACCGTCAGCTAGTGTCACCCGCTTGAACCGGTGGTCACGCGGTGGTCCGGACATCGGCTTAAGCTGTGATCGGCGTGATGCGGAGGTACCTTCCGTGAGCACGGTGCCGCTGGTTCGCTCATCTTTGATCAAACAATATATATGCTTACCCTGTTTTTTTTCTTGTTTTCAGTATCTTTTCTCTCTTCCCAAGATATAGAAATCCAGATTATTATATTGGAGAGATGTATTTGTAATGTTGGAGTATGCTAAACTGTAATTGGCCGCAACAAGAAGCCGGCTAACAAGGTCTTATCGCAACCAAACCTTCACTCATCACCATGGTCGTTGTCGCGCTAGCCACCATATGCACACACACACCCCCAAAGCCAACAACTGGCCTTTTGGCTGATGCATAACCCCAAGGATCACCACCATCATCCGATCCATGGATCTATGGATTTCCCCGGAGGTAGTGGGAGCTTCACCTCGGTGATGCCTTCAAGTAGGAAATGGCGCCCAAGGCATCGCCGGCTCGACCACAACAGAGAGCATGGTTTTCACCCAGATCAGCCCCACGAGACCTCTAATAACATTTTGCACATCAGAAAAAACACCTTTAGAGCCTCACGACTGCCACCACTCGAGAGGAGCTTCCCATGCTCTGTCTACCGCTGCAGGGAGCCACCAAAGCGGCACACCTATACTAGGGGCCGCCACACCGGAGTACCACTGCTAGCAACCACAAAACATGCATCACGCGTCCACCGCCACTCCTCCATAGCTAGCAGCCGCCGCCCCAGCTGATCGCGATGCGCATGCCGATTAGGGCATAGACGACCAAAGAATCAACCCTAGCCGAGCCATCGTGTAACACCCTCGAATTGGCCCTATGCAAGTTTTAGCGCTTCCCGCCAAACCCGCATAGAAACGATTCAAGGACGTCCACCAGGCACTTTCGTGCGGGTGGAGAACAAAGTAATACCATTACACATTAGTCCACGATGGAACCCACAGAACATATATATACAACAATGACTCCATGAGTCAAGAATACAGATATACTATACAAAGATCCAAATCACCTTGAAATGATAGAGCGTCCGACTACGGACAAGATGCAAATGGGCTCAGAGCCCTGAAGAATAACCAATGGCGTCCATAACCCTGCCCAGGCCAAGCTGGAAGGGTAACCCTGCTAACGACGTCGATCTCAAACCTGCTAAAACAAAAAGGGTGCCGACAAAGGACAAAGGAAAAAGATGAGCGTCAGTACTGAGGCCAGTACATGGCGAGACTAGAATTCGGCGGCTCTCGCCTACATAGGTATGGTGGACAGAAGTGGCAGCACAACGGCACTAAACAACCTATAGGGACTCGGTATCACTGGCGGCTATTAGAGAGGGTTAAGAAAGACCTATTCGGATCCTACCTGATACTAACACCAAATATACCTTTTGTGTTAATATGAAGTTATCGAGTATTAAGTAACTAGCTAGCACATGGTATTTATGTAGTTATCAAGGTGATATGAAGCTAACCCAAGCGAACTAAGATTCGAAGCCGGTACAACATGTCAAGAACGGTAAGTGATATATTACTCGGCTGGTCAATTATGAGCTAAAAAAAGCCGTCAAAATATGTTAAACGAAGTTAACTTTTAGAGTTGATAATTTTTCATGTTCACCGTTGATAACTCATACAGAGGGTTGATAACTTTTAGCCTGGGAAAAAGTTATCGAAACGCAGTGGCAGAGCTTGGGCCAACCAGTTGGAGGGGCAAATGGGCCAAGAAGACACTTTGAGCCACTATTGGGGGTGCAAATGGGTCAAATATAGACTATTTTTAGGTAAAAATTGTTAAATATGAAGAGATATTAGGCGGTTCTGTTGGGCTCCCCCCCCTCCCACCCACACACACCCTCACCAGTGTCGAAACGTAAGCCGGTACAACATGTCAAGAACGGTAAGTGATATATTACTAGGCTAATAAATTCTGAGCTAAAAAAAGGCATCAAAATATGTTAAACAAAGTTAACTTTTAGGGTTGATAATTGTTCATGTTTACCATTGATAACTCATTACATTTACCCTTGATAATTCACGTACAGAGGGTTGATAACTTTTAGTCCAGGCAAAAAGTTATTGAAACATATTAACATGAGATCTAGTTTTGTAGATCTTGTCGAGAACGATTTGGTGAAAATAGATCTTAAATCTGAGTTGTCGTTTGAAAGATATAACATTTTAAATATACACATGCGGGCTAATTCTCGATGACATTAACTTTTTCGGATGTAAACCGGGCATGCAGATCTTTCCGTAAAATTGTTTTTATCAAAAACTGAAATTTCTGGTTGGAAACGACCGCGTGCTGCGGTCGACCGCCAGCTAGTGTCGCCTGCTTGAACCGGTGTCACGCGGTGGTCCGGACATTGGCTTAGGGCGTGTTTGTTTGGGCTGTGGCTGGCTGGCTGTGCTGCTGTGCAAAAAAAGTTGCTATGAAGAGAAAGCTGCTTTTTTAAGTTTGACTGTTTGGCAACTTGGCTAGCTGTCTGGGTGTAAATAGATTTATTTTTCTAAAATACCCTCAGAGTCATGTAAACACACATTTTTTCTAATTTATGTGTAATAAATAACTTAAAAATCACTACAATTGAAAAAACATACTACCTAAATCCAGAAATAAGTGACTTGCATTTGTCTCAATTCTTATGTATCTAGACATTTTTAGTGTATAGATATAGACAAATCTAAGTCAGTGTGTAGATACATGCGAATCTTGACAAACGCAAGTCACTTATTTCTGGACAGAGGAGTACGTAAGTATAAAATGTTGTAAATACACGAGAATTTTTCCTAAAAGATAATTATTTCACTTACAACCAAATCAAGTGAGTTATTTCCACCACATCAATTCTTTCTCTGCTACTTTGGTGCCTATCCATCCAAGGTAGCTATCGCTGAAGCATCTCCCCAAAAAAAAGCTCTCACAAATGGTGACAGTGGAGTTTCTCGTCGGACGTGATTGTTCCACGGCTAGACACAAACGCCTTGGCCCTCGAGAGAATTAGGCGCAGAGGAGGGCATGGAGCATGACGCCAGTGACCTCACGCCCGGCGGCAGCGGCGCCCATGGCCAGCTGGTCTGCCTAACGGGAAGAAAATAGAAAACGGTTCCATCTTTTCCTTCACCGAATGGATTCATTAAGAAAAAGTTTGCCTAGCGCTGGCAACGGTGGCACTTTGCTTGTAATTACGTAAAACAATATGTCCAGATGTGGAAAATGTTTTGGTACGCTAAGGCCGAAGCTGCGGGAAGCACCCCGCGGTTGCTTTTGCAAGTTTGCCTATTTCTATGTAGTGCTTCGGCGAAGCTCACCGCGCAGCTGACCTGTTTGGATCGTTTGCCTGGCTTATTCCACCGAAAAGCCACCAAAAACCCAAACAAATACCTCCTTAAGCTGTGATCGGCGTGATGCGGAGGTACCTTCCATGGGCACGGTGCAGCTGGTTCGCTCATCTTTGATCAAACAATATATATGCTTACCTTGTTTTTTTCTTCTTTTCAGTATCTTTCTCTCTTCCCAAGATATAGAAATCTGGATTATTATATTGAAGAGATGTATTTGTAATGTTGGAGTATGCTAAACTGTAATTGTCCGTAACAAGAAGCCGGCTAACAAGGTCTTATCGCAACCAAACCTTCACTCATCACCATGGTCGTTGCCGCGCTAACCACCATATGCGCACACACACACCCAAAGCCAACAACTAGTCTTTTGGCTGATGCATAACTCCAAGGATCACCACCATCATCCGATCCATGGATCTATGGATTTCCCTGGAGGTAGTGGGAGCTTCACCTCGATGATGCCTTCAAGTAGGAAATGGCGCCCAAGGCATCGTCGACTCGACCACAACAGAGAGCATGGTTTTCACACGGATCAGCCCCATGAGACCTCTAATAACATTTTGCACATCAAGAAAAACACCTTTAGAGCCTCACGACTGCCACCACCCGAGAGGAGCTTCCCATGCTCTGTCTACCGCTGCAGGGAGCCACCAAAGCGGCACCACCTATACTAGGGGCCGCCACACCGGAGTACCACTGCTAGCAACCACAAAACATGCATCACGCGTCCACCGCCACTCCTCCATAGCTAGTAGCCGCCGCCCCAGCTGATCGCGATGCGCACGCCGATTAGGGCATAGACGACCAAAGAATCAACCCTAGCCGAGCCATCGCACCTATAGAGCCGAACGAGGTCCCTCCTCCACTTGCACCCAAGACATCCCGACCGCCACCTTCAGAGCGGAGGTGGCCGCCACCACCGTATTTAGGGCCACGAGCGACGACGGAGACAGGGAGGTAGGGAGACGCCGCTTGCGGTAGATAGGGTTTGCTCCCCTGGGTCACCACACATGAGGGTAGGGAATGCTTCCCTAACCTGGATCATGGGTCCATATGCTGAGATTGGCACCCCATTAGGTGGTGCATGGTTGACTTGATCGACACAACCGGACCATCAGTTGCATTGCTCTTGGATGGTGCCACATCGGTGGCTGAGAGAGCCTTGATGGAGGTTGGATGGAACAATCACGATGTTTCAAAAGTATTCCTCGATCCTACTCCAAAATCTATCCTCCGAATGACCCGCCAACCGAAGCAGCAAGCTACACCTTCATCCAAACATTTTTTTTTGATAAGGATCATGTAATATCGCGAAGATACCAATTACACCCAACCTCTACAACAACGTATTGCTCTAATGGCCTTATGGATGCACACAACCTAGAAAAAAGAAAAATAATTACAAAAAAGAAAAGTCATGCTACCGTGATCCATTCCTTCCTTGTAGAAGTAGACCTAATACCACCAAGACAGCACTCGAAGTCCAGCTTCTCCAAAAGCAATGCCTCCAAGAAGAAAACAGTGCACAAGCATCGTCATCGTCTGATCCTAGATCATAGATTTTCACCCTGGAGAAAGTCCTTGTTCTCAAAACAATACCTTCAACAAGACCATTGCTAGACACAACCAATTAAGGCCAGACCTTATATTTTCACCCTGCAAGATAAGACTTTGAACTTCTCATGTGTTATCTCTCCCACTTACAAAGCCACTGCTCCAAGTCACGAACCATCAAGCCAGTTCCTCAACGCCACAAAGACTCAAACCACCATTTCTAGTCCTCATATCTTGGTTTTCATGACATTCTCTGTATCTGACTTTATCATAGAACATCAAAGACGTGTCCTATGATGGTAACAGACAGCAGAGCTTCGTGATGCTCCCTCTAACCAAATTGTTAGAAAAACATGGGTGTGCGTCGAATTCCATCCGATCCAACAATCTTCTAGCATAAGACGTCCATGGGATTTCGTCGGTGGAGCCTTCCAAAACTCGCCGCTTCAAGGCAGATCCACGAGGGCAGGCATATAACAGATCCCGACTTCACACGGAAGGAACCCTAGGACCGCCCACCTTTATTGGGAAGATCGACAGGCCCCCATGCCACCACGCGCTGGCTGAGCCCCTTCAATAGAAGAGGAGGCAAGCCTACGAACAACTATGCGGGCTTGTTCGTTTGTGGCCCCAAAGTTCTCGGGCTAGTGCATCACAGGGTCCGACTTGCTTGTAATCTCGCAGAGGGACCGTAGTAGATTCGCCAATTGCCTAGAGGGGCCAAATCGGGGGTGAATACAAATCTAACAGCCAAACGGTCATTTGAACAAAACGAAAAAGGTTGAACTCAAATACCGTTGTTAGGTCAAATCTTTTTGGCCCGTCCTATCAGTATTCCTATTATCTTTTGCGGTCATGGACTAGTTTACCTCTGTATGGACCAGATCTATTTCTTTGATCTGCTCTTCTCTCCTGCTCCCCTCCCCATAACCTTTGCTCAGCTTCGACTGCTCGTCTCAGATCTGAGCTCGCACTTGCTCTCCTTACGTCCCCGCCATGTCCGGTCAACCTCCCACGCTCCTAATCGAAGCTCGCAGCTAGGGGCGGGCGTTCGATTAGACCGAACTGATCGGTTCGGTTCTTCATATTTAGACGAATTTCGGGTCTAAATATACGAGCACTGATCGGTCATTCTAAGAACAGGTAACCGAGGAGTTCGGTCTATGGAGGAATCGGTTCGTTCTCGGTTAGTACCGAACTGACCGATAGATCAGAGGACTGAAACAAAAATGGGCACACTTCTAAAACTGGTTTGCAAAAGAACATGACGTACACAGCGGAAGTAATAAAATTTAGACCTCTACAATGAAGAATTATCACGTGAACTCATCAGATCTCGTACTGTCAAGAATATCCAATCACAAAAACAAAAAGAGACCAAGTTGCATGCGAGGGTGGAGAGAAGAAGCGTCAGCTCCAGGCCAACACCACCGTTGCTGGTCGGGGTGGAGAGGAGCCTTGTCTGCAGGCCAGCTCCATCAGCGGGGATGGTGACGAGCTTCGTCTATAGGCCACGAAGCCTCGTCAGGTTGAAGAGAAGGCGCGTCAGCTACAGGCCACCGCCACCGCAGAGTGGAGAAGTGGAGAGGCGGCGCAGTGGCGGCTAGGTCTGGAATATGGCTGGGGAATTGGGGTGGGCTGGGCAGAACAGAAACCGTGGAGATGTTGAACTGTCGTAGACGTGGAGCTAGAATTGTTGGGTCGTCGGCTGGACTACAGACTTTTGGGCCATGTGCATATTGAATCGGTCACTTCGGTTTCTTCGGGTAACTGAAACGCAAAACCGAACATACCGAATTAATTTGATATGATGACCGAGGTAGTTAATAAAATATTCGGTCTATTCCGGTTCGGTTCAGGTTAATGATGCCTATTCAATAAGGTCGTCAGTAGCTTTGACGGCAAGAGCGACAAATAGATCATCGAGGTAAAGGTGTGGCTGAAAGGTGTACGAGGTGGAGATTCTAAGCAGGACAGGACGACAGCTTTGCTGGAACACCCGATCATCATCCACCTGAAGGGGGTTCTGGAATCGATACATGGCATTTAGGACCTCGATGTGGTGGCTAGAAAGAGTCATCGTCGCCTGCAGTGTTAGCCTGGAAGGATCGATGGCACAGGACCACCACCGTTTCGCGACGGCGCACACAGTTTCGGTGGGGGAACTGGTCGTGGACAAGCTGGTGGTTCTGATTTCCTCGAATAAAGATAGAGCTCTACTGAATTGTTGTAGCATGTGTGGCTAATAAATTTGTAGTATGGAGAGTGTAGTAGGTAGTTAGCATGGACTAAAAATATGTAATAGTTTAAATTGATGTAGTATGTGTGGGTAATGAATTTGACGTATGTGTGTCTAATGCATCTGTATTGAACATCGTGCTTTATAATTTATGTGAACAATCAAGGACAACCTCATAAAAAGAGGGTGGGCTGACAATGAGCAATATCAATTTTGTGGACGGCAGGAAAATGTAGTTCATATCCTCTTCAAGTACAAGGTATCTAGATTATTATGCCAAGTGATGAGCGATCCGGAAGACAATAAGTGATTCTTGTTTCAAACAAAGATTACCTGATGATCCTTATAACACTGTCTACTGGTCTTATAACACGGCGAACTGCAGGACTATTTTGCAGAAAGCACAAGACAAATAAAAAATGGTTTACAACATAGACAGCAGATGCAAAATCAGTATATAAATTGTTGTCTGAATTTATATGTCTGGGATAAAAAATGGCAGTTAAGTAGATTTAACCATAAGTGGTAATTGAAAGAAATAGATACTTGATAGTATTTGTTTACATTAGTAGTACTTCCATACAAAAATGTCTGATATCTGCACAAAAATGGGCTAAACTTCCTATTAGTTTATAGAACAATGCGTTAGCATTTCATCTACAAAAGCTATTTTTCAGTCTGAACTTAACTATTTTTCACTAAAGAAACTGCAGATCTCCACCAAAAAAGTTGGCTGGCCAATTGCCTTGAGAGGACGTAAGTTTAGTGATTATTTAACCCCAACTGATCTTTTGCATTCCCACCAAACTACAAGAAATTTGTATCGTTCATGCACGACCGCTTTGCTTGCACTAGGCCCGGTTCTGTAGGACCATCCACACAACCGCAACGATTTCTTTAAAACTGGAATTTGGCATCTCATGGTAGGGATCGTAGGTCCATGTGAATTGGAACCTGAATTCCGGCGCTGAGCTTTTGCCCGTCGTCGGCTCCAGCTGTCGAACAATCCAACAGGCTGAGTGTAGATGGTTGGTCACCACCACGGTCTGGCCTCCGATGGTGCGTTAGATGGAGCGTCTTCGTCGCAGACGGCATGTTCCCAGCCTCCCCCACTACGGTAAGATCGTATGCGCCGAAGCATGGACGCGAGAGTTCCTAGACCTTGGCGCTGCCCTATTCGAGGTTGTGTACCCTCGGCGTTATGCTCCCATGAATGATTTGACACGTACCATGTTCCCCCTGCATAGAGCACACCATAATACCGCCACACGTCCTCTCCACAGCGCTCGCTTGGCCCTGCTCGCCGTAGGCGCAACTGATGCAGCACATTCGGTGAAATCATCTGCTTGCATGGCAATGGGAGACCGGCCTCGAAGTAGATTGTCCTGCCTTAGAGTTACCCTAGGTGGTGCGTCGTGGCGGAGCTGCGCAAGGGAAACTGTGGTTTGTCAGAGAAGGGGAGTGACAGACTGACCGTAGGTGTGGACTCTGGGCACGCGTGAAAATAATCATCTCCTACTTTCTAAAAGGGTAATAATTTGACACTCGTTGCATTAAGCGCTCAATATTTATTTCCCTTCTCAACATAAGTGTGCAAACGTATTAAAAAGATTTGTCGTGGCTACCCACCTGGTCGGGCAATGTACTAGGACAGGTAGGAGACCAAACAAACCTTTCACGTGATGAAAATTCACCTTTGGTAGAACAGAATTCTCGGTCGACCTACTTTAGCTAAGTTCATGGCCGTGACACACCATGCGTATAATGCCATGAAAATTCTGGCCAAGAGGGGCGTCATCACCATTAGTCCGGTTCATTCTCGAGACACTGTCTTCTGCGTGGAGCTGCTCTACCGAGAAACCGCAGCAGCGCTGCCCGGGGGCTCTTGGGGACCGAACGAGTCGGACCCAACACTCGAGCATTTCCACCACATGATCTCCTCGCAGTGGCCCTGCTCGACGGGACGCTCAACCGTCTTGAGTTCGACGTGGGATGCTCCCACACGAGAAGGGTCCTCTCTCAGCCTCTTCAGATCATCCGAGATACTACGTATCTCCTTGCGTACACCCACGAAAGTATTTGTACCCCAACTCTGTAGAGAGCCAGCAACAGAATTAATTTTCTCTTGTAATTCACCGAGCGTTGTGGCTCTCCCAGGATGATTCCACACTTGTGCAAGCAGCGGCGCAAAGTCTTCATGTCGTTCCCACGTAATCTCGTAGTGGGTCAGCTTTACCTCCTCCTGCTGACGCGGGCGGCGCCCCCGATCCTCCCGAGCCAGGCGTATAGGACAGTGGTCTGAGACTGCTGCCGTAAGGTGTGTCACAGTGGCTAGAGGAAACTGATCGCTCCACTACGATGTAGCAAGAGACCGATCTAGTCTCACCCTATTTCACCCGCGACCTTCTTCTCGTATGTACGTCCAGCTCAAGCCCTAGTTGCCCAAGTCCTACAACCCACATATGTCCAACATGTCCGCGAAACCTTGCAATCTTCGCATGACTCCACTCCAGCACTACCACATGATCGTGATGGTGCAGTACTTCATTGAAATCCCCTAGGCATACCCAGGGTAGAGATGATGACGACCGAATAAATTTCAGCGTGTTCCAGGTTTTTTAAACCTTTCGGTTGTCTTCCCACTTCCTTGACTATAGAACCAATATGATATTGTGAATAAGGAAAAGTCTCAATAGATATAGTATTATTTTTCCAAAATAATTTGAGGCCACCATTGCGCCCGGTACTACTAACAGCAAAACAATTATCAAATCGACCGAGTTAGATTCTCCACCCGTTTCATGTGAAGTTGTGTCTATAAAAAATAAAATGGTGCACGTGTATCTCTTCGCAAGATCGTGTAGCTATTTAACCATCGCAGCTCCGCCCATGCCATGACGGTTGTGAAAGAGTATGAGTTTGACAGAATATGATGGATATATTATTGAGCCTCATGAGCGAGTATATATAGACGTACAGAGGATTATCTTGAAGTACGAGTTAAGTTAGGACTGTACGTAAACAGATCCCAACTCTATTTAAACTACCATAACAACCGTAGTTGTAACTCATGGCACTCATTTCGCATGGAGTCCGTTGTGTGATCTTAGTGAATGGTTTAATAGGATTTATAAGATACTCATACCAACAAGTTGCAGCTTCTTTTCCAAAGCTCATACAAAAAGAACCTCCAGGTTAAGCGTCCTTGATCTGAAGAAATTTGAGGGTGGGTGATCGACCAGGAAGTTGTTGCCGGGTGCGCACGAGTGAGGACAAAGTGCGCGGAAAAGACAATCTGTGGGGTCAGTCTAGAGATCCTAGTAAGCTTCCAGGAGTGACACCTCAGGCCCTGGTGGACGGGATGTTACAAGTGGTATCAGAGCCGGCATGGCACATGTACCGACACTGGACGCACAAAAGTGTGCCAAGAGGGGACATTCCTAGCTTGTGGTTGATAGACGAGGGCGTCGATCTTCTAAGGGTAAGTGTATGTGAGATCCTAGCGCGTGGCTTAATATGATTGATAGGATACCCATACCAATAAGTTGGAGCTTCTTTTTCGGGAGCTCATCCAAAAGAACCTATACGTTAAGCATGCTTGGCCTGGAGCAATCTGAGGAAGGGTGACTGACCAGGAAGTTGTTCCTAGATGCAAACGAGTGGGGACAACATGTGCAGAAAAGAAAGTGTTAGTAGGTGGGGCCAGTCTAGAGATCCTAGTAAGTTGTCAGGAGTGACACCCTCGAGGCTTGGTGGACGGGGTGTTACAAGTGGTACCAGAGATGGCATGGAATATGTACAGGCACTGGACGCATAGAAGTGTGCCAAGAGGGGACGTTCCTGGCGTGGTTGATCGACGAGGGCGTTGATCTTCTAAGAGTGGGTGTATGTGAGATCCTAGCGGATGGCTTAATAGGATTGGTAGGATACCCATACCAACAAGTTGTAGCTTCTTTTTCAGAAGCTCATCCAAAAAGAACCTCCAGGTTAAGTGTGTTTGGCCTGGAGCAATATGAGGAAGGGTGACCGACCAGGAAGTTATTTTCGGGTGCGAACAAGAGAGGACAACATGCGTAGAAAAGACAAGTGTTAGTTTGTGGGGCCAGTCTAGAGATCCTAGTAAGCTGCTAGGAATGACACCCCTGGGGTCTGGTGGACGGGGTGTTACAGACGCCACACTAGCATCATCAGCACCATCCTTCCTATGGCCTTCCTCGTGCTACACAGCGTGATAAGTCCATGTGCTATCCTTGCTCACTGTGGCAGCTACCGCTCTCCTCTGTTTCTTCAGTTCTTTTGGGGGGTATGTACTACAGAGGCGGTAGGGGGACTCCGACAGGCACATTCACAATGGCACCTAACCCAACTGCAGCATCCATGTTATGCTCCTTCCTCTCCACACCAATAGGTGCAGGCTTCAGCGGGCTTGACGTCGTGTCCGCGAGCTCATAAGGTGGCTCTGAACCCAGTCTTACCTCTTCGGAATCATTCTTATAGCCACTGGTATTCCTCCCGGCGAATACCCTAGCACCCCGCCACCGCCGCGCACAAGCTCGCGCTGTGCTCTCTCCCTTGCGTGTTTTCTCAGCTACCCAGCCAACACTAAGGGTTATCGCTGCTATGATCCGGTCTCTCATCGCGTCATCACCTCACGACACATTTACTTTGACGAGTTGGTGTTTCCGTTTCAGCAGGGACTCTTGGCGACTCCTTTGACGACATCCACGGTGCCCGCTGGCCCCCTGAGGCCGGCCACGCACGCCGACGAGTGACCACGGCAACCCCGTCTGTGCCTGTCCCACCTGGTCCATCGGCGCACAGGCCCGTGCTGCCGCCCGGGTCGCCACCCACCGCGACTCCGTCTCCGCCTAGGCCGGCGACTCCGCCGGCGCCGGGGACACCGCCTGTATTGCCCTCGTCATTCTCGTACGGCTCGGTACCCTCCTCGTTGACACCGCCATCATCGCTAGCTCCAGCTGCGGGCGCTGTGCCTGCCCCGCCAGCCCTGCCGGCGGGCGTCGTCACTCGTGCGCGTGCGGGCGTGCGTTGGCCGTCCACCCGCTACCCCGCCGACGAGTACGTCTGCACCGCCTCTACGTCCGCGATCTCGTCGGTGCCCACCTCTGCCCGGGCCGCCTTGCGTGACCCGCAGTGGCACGCCACGATGCAAGAGGAGTTCAATGTGCTGTGGAGGAACCGGACCTGGGAGCTGGTTCCTCGCCCCTCCCGCGCCAACGTCATTGCTGGCAAGTGGGTCTTCAAGCACAAGCTCGCTCCTGACGGTGCCCTAGAGCGCTATAAGGCGTGTTGGGTGGTTTGCGGTTTTCGCCAACGCGCCGGCGTCGACTTCACGGATATGTTTGCCCCGGTTGTCAAGCCGGGCACCATCCGCAACATTCTTCACCTCGCTATCTCTCGTGCCTGGCCGGTGCATCAGATGGATGTCTCCAACGCCTTCCTCCACGGCCACCTCTCCGAGCAGGTGTACTGCCAGCAGCCCATCGATTTCATCGATGCTGAGCATCCGGACCATGTGTGTATGCTCTCTCGGTCCTTGTATGGACTGAAGCAGGCCCTGTGCGCCTGGTACCAGCGCATCACCGCGTTTCTACATCAGCTCGGCTTCCACTCTACGCGCTCCGACGCGTCGCTGTTCGTCTATCGCCAAGGCACCAACACTGCCTACCTACTGCTATATGTCGACGGCATCGTCTTGACAGCATGCACTGCTGGCCTCCTTCGACAGCTCACTGATCGCATTCGCGCCTAGTTCGCACTCAAGGACCTTGGCCCGCTCCACTACTTCCTCGGTATCGAGGTCGTCCAGCGCGCGGATGGGTTCTTTCTTCATCAGTGGAAGTATGCTCATGAGCTCTTCGAACGCGCTGGGATGCGTAACTGCAACCCCACGCCTACTCCAGTCGACACGAAGGCCAAGCTTTCGGCTAGCGAGGGGTAGCTGGCCCCTGACGCGTCGTTCTACCGCTCCATCGTCGGCGCTCTACAGTACTTGACGTTGACACGGCTGGAGTTGCAGTATGCCGTGTAGCAGGTGTGCTTGCATATGCATGCTCCTCGAGACGCCCACTGGACAGCAGTGAAGCGGATACTTCACTACATCTGCGGTACTATGGCCCTTGGCCTCTCGCTGCACGCCTCTCATCGACGGACATCGTCGCCTACTCGGACGCGGAATGGGCTAGCTGCCCTGACACGCGGTGATCCACCTCGGGCTACTGCGTCTACCTCGGCTCGTCGCTCGTCTCTTGGTCTTCCAAGCGACAACCCACCGTCTCTCGCTCCAGTGCTGAGGCCGAGTATCGGGCGGTGGCTAACACCGTGGCCGAGTGCACGTGACTTCGTCAGCTTCTCTCCGAGCTCTCCTGTCATGTCGACAAGGCCACGGTGGTGTTTTGTGATAATGTTTCAGTTGTCTACCTCTCCGCCAACCCCGTCCAGCATCGACGCACCAAGCACATCGAGCTGGGCATCCACTTTGTTCGTGAGCAGGTTGCTCTCGGTTGCGTTCGAGTTCTTCACGTGCCAACCTCTCAGCAATTTGCGGACATCATGACCAAGGGATTGCCGACGTCGACCTTCGACGAGTTTCGTTCCAGTCTATGTGTCGGTACCGACCCTTCAACTACGGGGGTGTTGAGATACGTATTGTACTCTGTATAGGTCCTTGTAATATCAGGATTGTACCTACGGTCCTATTGGTGCTGTGTATTCTCCACAAACCCTTTTACAAAAACCTCCATCGTCGAGAGGCCGTGGTCCGCCACACCTTCAAGGCCCGGACCGACGAAGACGGAGCGGACCGGTGAGCGTTGCCGACCAGATGTACGGAACCTCGATGTTCAATATAATAAGTCAATAGCAGAGCTTTTCTACATATCCAATTCACTTCATGATTCAACTCCAATCTGAAGAGTAGAACATTTACCTCGGCTAATACTGCATACCATCGGAAAAGACAGAACGGTGACCACGATCAAGGCGGGACCGAAGCAACATCTTGCACAGCAGCTGAGAAATTCACAAAAGAACACAGAGAATAACAAAAAAATTAGATCAATGGCACAACAGATTTCTGCTGACACCAAGACTCCAGAAATTCCATAGGTTGCAATACACATCACCCGTCCATCCCTACTTCGTAGGGTTCCCAGCGCGCCCAACTTGCTCGCTGGAGGCGGCCCTCTAGGAGGTGGGATTTGGAACCGATGACCAGCAAAACCCTAGGATTGAGAACACACATACACACACACACGTGCAGCAGAAAAAGCAAGGGAATCCATGATGAACCTGGTAGAAACAAAGTGGATGAAACCATGACGGGGCGGCTCAGATGCATGGCTTCTGGCTTGCCTTTCGCTGGAACCCACGACCGGAAGAAACCGCCAACCTCCGCCGCACGGTCCCCGGATTCCGTACCGCCGCACCCAACGTGGACGACGCCGTGACGACCGCTTGAAGAGATGCCGGAGGATTTGTCTGGGTGGGGTCGCGAGGCCGGCGGCTACCTAACCTCTTCTCCAACGCAGGCCGAAGACAACGGCTTTGAAGGGGAGCCCCAAGGTCGGTGGCTTTGTGAGGAAGGGACCTGGACCGAGGTAGGCGGAGGAATAGGGATAAGGTGAGGAGTGAGGAATTCTACCTATAAACCTTGCTAGGCTACCCGCCTCAGGGAGCCTCCCCGCGCGCGCGCGACTGTGGTGCGTTGGATCCAGCCAAACAGTGTCAAGTTCCATTCCTGGATCAGTTACCACCGTTGGATTCGGTGAATTTTTTTGTCACTTTGTTGTTGTCTGAATACCTCTATGACAATGGGCCTATCTCAGAGTGGGACCAAATATGTGCGACAAAGAGTGTTTGATATTGGGTCGTTCGTTTTCATGTGAGGTGTGGGACATGGTCAAAAACCTAGATGAGAGAGAGGTCTGGGGAAAATTCATAGACTACTCCCGCTACACAATCACGCGCGGTGGCGGCGGCGGAGCGAGGAAGTCGGCTCATGAGGAGGCACGGCTCGCGCAGGAGGTTGCTGGGGAAGGGCAGCCACACGCGGGTGGCGGCGGCGCGAGCTCGGCCAAGCTCGGCCAGGGCAGCGGCGGCGACACGATCTCGGCCAGGGCGGCGGCGCTAGGTCGGTCAGGGCGCGGCTCGCGTAGGAGGTTGCTGGGGAAGGGCGGCCACACGCGGGCGGCGGCAGCGCGAGCTCGGCCAAGCTCGGCCAGGGCAGCGGCGGCGGCGTGATCTCGGCCAGGGTGGCGGCGCTAGGTCGGTCAGGGTGACACGCGAGCTCGGCTAGGGCAGGAGCGCCGGGTCGGTGGTAGCAGCAGCACGCACAGGGGACGAGGCACGGCCGGCACGCGCAGAGGAGGAGGAGCGTAGGCAGACAAGAGGCGGCACGGCTACACCACCGTGCAGGAGGTTGCTGAGCGAGTCGAGCGCGGCGGGACAACGGCGGCGAGGTGGCTGGGCGAGCGCGGCGGGATGACGACACTGCGCGGAAGGTGGTTGGGCGAGCACGGTGGGATGGCGGAGGCGCGGGAGGTGGCTGGGCGTGCCGAGCCCGGTGGGACGACGGCAGCGTGGTTGAGGACGATGCGAACGGGCGGGGTGGACGGCCCCTAGGCAGGTGGATCTGCTCCGGCCACCGCAAGAGAAGAAGAGGGGGACTCGGCACAGCTGAAGAGGAGGAGGAAGAGCTGCCATAGCTGCTCTTTCCAGCGTCGAGGGACACCGGAGACCAACACCCCGAGTTAGGTATGGTTGCTCAGTGTGGCTCCTCCCGCATCTGGATCCTGCCACCACTCCTCCATCTCCGTGCTCCAAGCCTCGTTCACGGCAAGCTGCATGAAGCACAAGATAACCTCATTAACAAACCTTTTCAAGGAAGTTCTTTTTTCTTATTCGACAACATACGATTCAGGTTTTAGCTTTTACCGTGTATCCTATGGAATTAATAATGGTGGGCATTGCGGTAGGACTGTTGGTTGTTAACCTTGCTGGATATGGTTTCTATGGGAAATACAACCTAGAAACAAATTATCTCGCACCGGGTAGATCCGCTCTTCAAATATAAAGATAGTTTAGACACTAAAACGGGACTTTGTGTTTGTTATGCAATCGTCTTCGTCTTCTGGTAGTGTTTGTAGAGCTTGGTAATATTTCAATACCTAATGGTGCTAATCTTTTATGTCATTCTTGCCTCATTATCTAAAATTACTAGTGATACTTTTGCAGAATATCTAAAATTATTATGCTTGCCAAAATGAAGGTGGAAAGTTGCTTCATGTGTTGGCATGTGACAGTACACTATTTAATATGTCTATCATTCGATTTAATTTGTTGTAGTGACACACTTGCTGAAGCTACTCCACTATGCAGGTGCTCCTCTTGCTTTACCCTCTTGGCTTTAAGGTCTATGATGTCAATTTCTTTATGTATATTGTTTATCTAAACACGATGTGTTGGTTTTGAGAAAGAAGAGAAGAGGAAGAATCCAATGAATAAGTTTGGTGATGGTCAGGAGAACTCTGGGTAAAAGAGTTTTTTATTTTCTCTATGCAACTGGTTGAGAGACCTGGTTTGTCTTATACAGAGATAAGGCGGAGATAAGGCGTGCAGATAAATTTGATAAGCCAAAAGTTTTTTTTGTGTTTGTAAGGGGCAATTGATTACAATCTGACCTATCCAAGTGAAACTGCTTCTTCCATGTTGATAAATAGCTTCCACGCTACTACTACAGTTGAGCTTGTAGAGTAAGAAATGGATCAGAGTTTCTCCCCAATTTATAATCAGAGTTCAGTGTGCATTGTTGATTCTTGGTCTTTTGTATGTCAGTAAGTTATTAATAAATCCCAATTAATCATCTTTTAGCTATTAGACCAATGGTGATTTATTGTATAGAAAATCAGTAGTTGCCACAATATTCTGGTTAAGTTAGAAGTCAGTCCTTGGCCAATTATGTGTCTTTTATCTACCTAATATTTAGGGAATATGGTAGCCTATTCTGACTGAACTTTTGTAGGTAAATGAATGTGCGCTAGGTGATTTGGTCATATTTACCACTGGATTCCCAATGAGCCATGTTGCTGCAACTTTATCCTTTGCAAGATGATTTAAAGAGGCTGCACACATTTAATGTTAGGTATGTCTCATAGATCTGTACCATATATATTCTATAACATGTGAAAAGAAGGTGTTCTCTGATGTAGCTTTTGCCTTGATGATATTGTAGTTTGAACATATTAATTATCCGCTCATGGATCTATTTTCTGTTGTTCTCATAATGAGAAACATGCCTTTGAGGGTCACCTTTTACCAAGTTATACACATGTTATGTGCTTCATCACGTCATGTTTTATTACAGTCCTTGTTGCGACTGGAGACGGAGGGATTTCTCTCCACCTCCAGTTCCCTTTGGTCTCCTTGGAGGTGCAATTCTTAAGGTATTTGGTTTTAAATGTTTACTCTGTTTATTTCCACTTCAGCCTATGGAAGTTTGTTGGAGCGCTTGCAGATTTTCGGGGAAGAGCAGTTTCCTAGAATCAAGACCCCATTCTTGGTTGAGGTTTTTTAAACTACAGTTTCATCATTCATGTTGTCGTTGCCCATTTATACATGACTCGTCAGCTTTGCTGGTTCTGTTGGGGATCTTTCTTGCGTGTGCATGTCCTGCGGTTGGCTTGTAGCTGAGTAAAGGTGCAACTTAGCTGGTTTTCCTTGCAATGTTGTGATGCACCATACCTCTTTTTCCTGATATGATGTTTGATGAAAGAACAAAGATTTCTTAGATGCGTGGGTGTTAAATACTATTTCCTAGGTAAAATTGATTCCTTTTTAGAATGAGGCTACTCTGTAATGTTTGGGCATGATTTGTACACCGAGGAATACTGCACATCTTTATTGAAGTCATCGCTTGATTATCATATACGCAAACAAATATGGGCATCTCTTGGCCCACCATTTCTTATAATATTTTTTTGCAGTTTTCCTTCGCAAGTACTCGTTTGCTTCATGCATCTACATTATTGAGTATTGACACAGTATTGTACTGAGTTTGGGTCCTAACTTTTAGTCATATGGGGGAATTATTCATGATATACTTCTCCTTGTTTATTGGGCTTCTTTGTGCTCTGTAAGGATTGTAAGAAAAGTCCCGGACTTGAAGGAGAACTTCATGGGTCTTGCTGTATCATTACTGAAGGTGAAACATCATGGAGATGTGGATAACTGTCAAAACATTATGTATTTATATACGAGGTATGAACCATGTTAGTTTACTTGAATTCTTCTTATCATTTTTCTTTTTGTACTCTGCTTGTTTTAGCCACCGTTAGTTGATTCAAATTATGCTGGCCATTTTTTTTGTATCAGGTGCCTATGGAAGCTGCATACAATCCGTGGAAGTGGTACCTAGTTGTTGTATGTATGGCATCTGCAGCATCTTGCCCATTAGTCCCCACTACAGTTAATTTACCTCTTCACCTTTTATCTCATAGATATAGACGCGGGTACTATAGGTAAATAAGCTCTAGAGATAACCACCCTTGAATAGGTTTTTCTAATTATATAATGTATGATAGTTATTGCTGCTACTGCAGGTTTCTCAATGGATCGAACTATGTCTGTGTGGGGTATATTGGACTTCTCAGGAATTGTAGTTCTGGATTTGCTCACTGCTCTATAGACCCATCGATGATATATGGTGAGTTACCTCGCACCAACATTTGGCCTCTCTAGCACTTGAGTTGAATTTTTTAATGTAATCAAATAGTGTCCATGCGTCTTAACAAGCCACCCATTTATCATGTGTAATGTGTTGTGGTTTCTTCTCCGTTTCCTAGAGTTTTCTCTCTAAACATTGATGTACTTTTGGATAGTACATTGGCGCTAATGATTCTATCTTCTTGCTTTCTGCTGTTAAATTTTTTCCACTAGGTTAATTATTCATTGTAGATTGGATTACAAAAAGTGGTTGTAGTTCTTATAATTTACAGTATCTTAGGTCTTGTGTTGGGTCTTACATTCAGTTACCCGTCGGTTAATCGTATAAATTGGTAGAACACCGATGATTAGTTTTTTATTGTGTGGCTTTAACAGATAACATGGACTGGTTTTAATTATGTTTGTGTTGGTCTTCCCAGTTTACAGGCAGGTTGTGTAGGATAATTTACTTTGCTAAAGTGGTTTGGTTGAAAGTTTAAATTATACCAATACCTTTGTTTTGCTGCCGAGAGGAAGAATGCTGACGACCTCGATGAATTACCATGCCCTTTGTAAGTTCAGCTATTTTTTCCTGTCAGATCCATGTATTTTGGCCAATTTCTCGGAGTTGTGTACCAGATCAATACACAGACATGTATATGAGAAATCTGAAAACCATTTTTTCATGGGTCTGTGAAGTACCTCGTCATGTGCAGAAAGTAACGTATTAATAATGCAGACCTTCTGTGGGAGTTTACTTCTTGGTGTAGAAAACTCACTAATGGTTTTTTAAATCAGGAGAAACCTTCTGTGGGAGTTTACTTCTTGGTTTCTGTTGAGTTTTCGTTTTTCGTTCCACTCAGAAAATAGCCATGAGTATTTTGTGTAAGCCATAGTTGTTACATGCATCGTTGTTTCTTTTCCTTCTCCGGCCCATTCAGCTAATTTTGTTGTAGACAGCTTTGGTTCTTCATCTATCGAATGCAAATTTTGATGAAATATTGATGCCTTAGTGGATTACTTTGTATATTACGGGGCCAAACTAATTATGAACGGGGTTATGATTTGTAACTGAAGTCATTAGCGTGTATTGAAACAACAGTAGCTCTTTAGTGGAAGCGATGTTGCTCTTGAATATGTATGTGAATGATGCCACTGGCAAAAGCACGGAACCTAAAAGTCTAGACCTATGAAAGGTGGCTTCCACGCAGGCACTGACATAGCAGCCGCCATTGGAGTCTTCCGGCACGACAAGGAGTCTTGTGGAGTGGCAATCCGGAGACCGATGGCGTGATTGCAGGTTTAGACATGGTGCTAAAAAGAAATAGATAGGACCTGCCATGGCGAAAAGAGGAAATAAAAATTAGCATATGCTGCGAATAAATTAGTAAGAAGAGACATCTTTTTAATGGAGGATACTTACAACACCTTATATTTCGACGAGCTGAAATCACTCTTTTATGAATAGTGCCCTATGGCAGGCACGGCGGGCATGTGTTCTTTTTTTCACGCATGGCACGCTGTTTTACAAGAGACGAAAGTATGGAAATTCCGTGGGATTAGGATGGAATAATATATGCCGGCATGAGAAATGGCTGAGCGGTCCTTTTCAGTATCTCCGCAACGACGAGCTCCATCTGAAACACCTCCGGTGGAGGTCAATCCATCTCTACACAGGAACTAGCTGGGGTTGATTGCCTCTTATGCCCTGCCCTCCCGTGTCCGGATCCACCTTCCGCTGCGCATCCAGCGACTGGGAGCTACGAGACTAAAGAAAGAGGCAGAAACATACACCAAAATATCCACCCTCGCTTCTGTTCTTTTTTTCTATTTCGGTATGGATTCTCCGCCTATAATAAGATAACGCTGAATGAAAAAAAACGTCGCCCTGTGGCCTGGTGTAACGGATAATTAGGGTTCGAACTGTTTTCGAAAATATCCAACTATTCCGTTAATCTAAAAGCGAGTTAGGTCGAATGTCCCCATACTACCTTGAACCACAACCCGCCGCATGCTGCCGGCCAAAACCCATTCATCCACGGCTTCTTCGAATGCTTCAAAAACGGTCTCATTGAGTCTAACTTTTCACCGCTTGGTTGGTTTTATCTGCTACATGGACCCACCAGTCAGAGGAACAACGGCGGCAGATGGGTTGAGAGGGCTTGCTTTCTCTCAGCCTTAAGCTATAGAAATATGTCTTTCAGGAAAACCGATAGCAGCAACCGAGCTCCAGTGCTCCCTATATTTGGAAATTTGGAAAAAAAATCTGGAACTCCAAAAAATGGGCAAATAAATACGCACATACGTATACATATTTTGAAGGCATGTAGAAATTTCAGAAAAAATTGAATTCTATTTTGGCTATACAGAAAACAAATTTCTGACAAAAAAATGAGTTTCATAGTCCTATATATACAACCAGTATGATGGTTCTAATAATGCATTTTATTGGGTTTTTCAACATCAGAAGTACAAACGGTGACCATCTTGCAGGTAAGTACATATAGCTGAATGATGCCTATTCTGGAAATATATTGAGAGCTAATAATGTCTAAAAAATTGAATGCGATGGAAAATGAATTGGCGGGCCATGTATTTGAGGAAAAGGAGGTTAATCTTCCAGGAAAATCTCTTTTGCGGATGGAAACTTTGTCTAGTCATATCAGAAAGCAATACCAAAAATTATGTATGTTGTAATTTGTTTATTTTAGGTGTAAAATCAAATTAGAGTATTGAGTCCGAGCATAGAACTTTGAGATTGCTATATATATATCCAAACAAGAGCAATATTTTTCATTATATTCTTTTTTTAAATGCGTCAAAAATATAATTTTGCACAAAGCATGCTCTTCACTCCAATTTTCTTACAGTTAACAACCTATTGGAACAATTACTTATGTGAATTATAATCTTCAATCTATGATGCCGGTTTAGATGCGCAAAGCCGTACATTCAGGGCATGTGTCTTTTTTTTGCGAAATTCCACCGATTCCATTAATAATCATCAACAGCAGTACAAAGAGGACCAAAAGTAATAAAAATTACAAATTGGTCATTGGACCACCTAACGACGACTACAAACACTAGCACGAGTCGAAGGCAATGGAAATGTGGCACCTCTTGTAAAGAAACACTCTAAGAGCATCTCTAATCGATCTCCTTTAATTCGTTAGAGGACTTTCTTTTGGCTGCTAACTTTAGGACGCACCGAACGGATCCCCTTTTGGCCGTTAGCGGAGAATATTTTTAGTCTCACCCCCAAAACTCCCCCGCGGCTCTTATATTTTCTCGGCGCCAACCTCGGTGACTAAAACTCTCTCTCCCACCGAAAACCCGACCCTCCCGCCCAATTCCATCGCCAGTCGTCATCGGCGCCACAGTTCTCCCTTCCCCCAGGCCAAAATGGCACCAGAGTTCCATCCCGCATGCCCGTCGGAGCTTTTCGCTGGCAAAACTGCACCGGATTCGACCGTGGCGATGCACCCGATGTCGATGAAGCGGTTGGGCAACACCGTCGTGCTGCAGCCGGCGGGAAGGGCTACCACGGCCACCGGGAAGGCGTCAACGGCGGGCATGCAACCCCTTGCACCGGTGGTGAGTGGCCCGCGTTCCCGAAAGCTGGCGGCGGTGATGCAAGCGATGTCACAGGCGGCGGAGAAGAAGAAGAAGAGGAAGGCCGCGGTGGCGATGGGGTCGACTTCTAAACGCAATGCAAAGCCGTCCTCGGCGTCCTCATCGCCCACACCTTCTTTCTCTACGAGGGCGGCCGTCGTAGCTCTCCCCCAAAGGGTCGCTCGCAAGGTGATCGACGAAATGACCGGGCCTCAGCCGACTCCTACCGAGGTTGGGGTGGCCGATTTATTTTTGCACTTGGATAGTTCTCACCATGTTGGGATCGACGACCTCCACTTTGGTGATGGAGATTCGTATGAAGGCATGGAGGAGACCCAAGTTGAGGTTGATTACGACGAGACCCAAGATGAAGACATCGAAGAAGAAGAGGGGATGGAAAATGAAGAGGAAGTGGTGACTGAGGTGGAGCCGCCAAGAGGAAGAGGCAATGTCAAAGTAAATCCTAGAGGCAAGAGGTCTGCCAACTATAGCGAAGATGAAGACATTGCATTGTGTCATGCTTGGTTGAATGTGTTGCTTGATGCAATGGTCAACACCGATCAATGCAAGGAGAGGTTTTGGGAACGTATCGAAGATCACTACTGAAAGGACATTTACTGTCATAAGTCACTTTTGGTGTTCGATAACAACTAGTAGACCTATTTTATAGTTTGCTATTGTCTACAGGTTGATATTTTACAAAGTGAAAAGGACCAGTAACTTGCGGAGCATTCCCTATACTATTACTTGCTTCTTGGGGATTTCCAGACCGGAGTCTCCGGTCTATCATGACTGGAGTCTCCGGTGTGGTCCGGAGTTTCCCCAAGAGTCTCCGGAGAGGGATTCTAGTTTCCTACCTGGGACAGCCTGGAGGGTGATCCGGAGGATGGTCCGGAGTCTGGTCCGGAGTCTCCGGTCCATGCCTCAGGCCGGAGTCTCCGGTGTAGAGGGACCGGAGTCTCCGGTCCACTTGGCTCACAAGTTGGCTGGGTCATTCTATTGACGGTTCAGAGGCTGGTCCGGAGATTGACCAGAGTCTCCGGTGTGAGGACTGATACATTGCAAATGTATCTATAATTTTTGATGTTCCATGCTTGGTTTTATCCACTTTCTTGTGTTTGGTTCCAACTTTGGAGTACTTTTCATATGATTTCTTGGACTAACCTATTAACAAGAGCCACAGTGCCAGCTGCCTGTTTTCTGCTGTTTTTGGTTCCAGGAAAGTTAGAAAATGAATATTCTCAGAATTGGACGGGACAAAAGCCAAAGTGCCTATTTTTCCGGACGTCATCAAGTGCCAGAATACGAGACGGAGAGGGACCAGGGGGCCACCACACCACCTGGCCGCGTGGCCAGGCTTGGCCCGCGCCAAGGGGGTGGTGTGGCCACTCTCGGCACCCCCTCGGCCTCCCCTTCCGACAATAAGATGCCCTCAGGACGTAAACCCTAAGTACCCAATCAAAAATCCTCGAAAGAGTCTGTAGCCGTCGTCGTCTCCATCCCTAGATCGGGAGGGATATGAAGCTCTTCCCGGCACCCTGCCGTAGAGGGGAATTCACCCCGGAGGCCTTCTTCATCACCATGCAAGCCTCCGGTGTGATGCGTGAGTAGTTCATCCTTGGACTACGGATCCATGTAGTAGCTAGATGGCTGGTTCTCCTCCTTTGTGCTTTCATGTCTAGATCTTGTGAGCTCTGCTCATGATCAAGATCATCTTTTTGTAATTCTGCAGATTGTGTTTGCGAGGATCCGATGGATATTGAGATGCTATTTCAGATTGATTATTGATTCTATCATGTCTTTGTTATTTGAGATCTTGCATGCTTTCCGTTGTTAGTAGCTATCTTGGCCAAGTAGATGCTAGCAACTCTAAGAGTTAGTATTTATGCTCGATAGTGGGTTCATGCCTCTGGTAATCTGGGGAAGTGACAGAAATCTCTAAGGTACTAGATGTGTTGTTGCTACAAGGGAGAAAACAACAATCCTTTGTTCATAGCACAATTGTATTGTTTACTTTACACGCAGTTCGTAAAGCAATAATCTGTTGCTTGCAACTTAATACTGGAGGGGGTTCGGATGATAACCTGAAGGTGGATTATTAGTCATAGATGCAGTTGGATGGCGGTCTATGTATAATGTTGTAATGCCCAATCAAGTCTCAAAGGAGTCAAGATGATTAGTATATGCATGTATTGCTTTCTCGGTGTTTGTCAATTGCCCCGCTATAATTTGTTCACCCAGCATGTTATCTATCTTAAGGAGAGCCACCTCTAGTGAACTATGGATCCCGGTCCTTTTCTTTACCTACAATCTACAACTGTTTACTGCTTTGTGTTTACTTTCTGCAAACTATTACTTCTTTCCATTTGATACATTTAATCCTTTGTTTTCCGCAAAACACGGTGAGATTGACAACCTCATCGCAAGTTGGGGACAAAGTTCTGTGGTTGTGTTGTGCAGGTCTCCACGTTGCTACTAGCACCGGTAGTGCGCCCTGCCAAAGCTCAGCTAGTAACACCTTTGGGGTGTTTCCTTGCTCCTACTGGTTCGATTAAACCTTGGTTTCATAACTGAGGGAAACTTGCTGTTGTGCTCATCATACCTTCCTCTTGGGGTTCCCAACGAGCTCTACATCAACACCGCACCAACACTTTTCTGGGCGCCGTGCATTGAGCCATCAAGCGATTTTCTGACGCCGTTGCCGGGGAGTCAAGGACATCTTCACAAGGGGAGTCCCTCATAACCAATCTCTTTACTTTGTTGTTTTTTTTGCTTAGTTTCTTTTTTCTTTGTTTGCTTGTTTTGTTATTCAAAAACACAAAAAAATTAGGTTTACAAGTTTGCTTTTCTATTTGAAAACCCAAAAAAATGACTACCCTTGAAAACACTAAGTTGTGTGACTTCACTAGCACCAACAACAATGATTTTATGAGCACACCTATTGCTCCACCTGTGGCTGAAAATACTTTCTTTGAGATAAAACCTACTTTGCTCAATCTTGTTATGAGGGAACAATTTTCTGGTATTTGTAATGAAGATGCTGCTTCCCATCTGAATAACTTTGTTGAACTTTGTGAGATGCAAAAGCATAGGGATATAGATGGTGATATTATTAAGCTGAAATTGTTTCCTTTCTCTTTGAGAGGAAAAGCTAAAGAATGGTTGAATTCCTTAACTAGGAATAGTATTGATTCTTGGACTAAGTGCAAAGATGCTTTTATTGGAAAATACTATCCTCCTGCTAAGATTATATCCATGAGAAGTGAAATAATGAAGTTTAAACAACTTGATAATGAGCATGTTGCTCAAGCTTGGGAAAGAATGAAATCTTTGGTAAAGAATTGTCCCACTCATGGACTGACTGCTTGGATGATCATCCAAACTTTTTATGCAGGATTGAACTATTCTTCAAGGAACCTATTGGATTCTGCTGCTGGAGGTACCTTTATGACCATCACTTTGGGTGCTGCAACAAAACTTCTGGAAAATATGATGGTTAATTATTCTGAATGGCATATTGAGAGAGCTCCATAAGGTAAGAAGGTAAATTCTGTTGAGAAAACCTCCTCCTTGAGTGATAAAATTGATATTATTATGTCTATGCTTGTTAATGGGAAAGCCCATATTGATCCAAATAATGTTCCTTTAGCCTCTTTGGTTTCTCAAGAAGAGCAAGTTGATGTGAACTTCATAAGAAATAACAATTTTGGCAAAAATGCTTATGGTAATAATGCTTATAGGAACAATTTTGGTAACAATAATTATAAGCCATATCCTCCCAACAATGGTAATGCTTATGGAAATTCTTACAACAATAATAGGAGTGCTCCCTCTGAACTTGAAGTTATGCTTAAAGAATTTATTAGTAAACAAACTGCTTTCAATAAAACTATTGAGGAAAAACTCTGTAATGCTGAAAGAAATATAGCATCTTTAGCTGAAGCTCAATCTACTTTACAGTTTGCTATTGTCTACAGGTTGATATTTTACAAAGTGAAAAGGACCAATAACTTGCGGAGCATTCCCTGCACTATTACTTGCTTATTGGGGATATCCAGACCGGAGTCTCCGGTCTATCATGACCGGAGTCTCCGGTGTGGTCCGAAGTTTCCCCAGGAGTCTCCGGAGAGGGCTTCTAGTTTCCTGCCTGGGACAGCCTGAAGGGTGATTCGGAGTCTGGTCCGGAGTCTCCGGTCCATGCCTCAGGCCGGAGTCTCCGGTGTAGAGGGACTGGAGTCTCCGGTCCACTTGGCTCACAAGTTGGCTGGGTCATTCTATTGACGGTCCGGAGGCTGGTCCGTAGATTGACCGGAGTCTCCGGTGTGAGGACCGGAGTCTCCGGTCTAACTCTTCTCCAACGGTCAGAAAGTCGGTTCGCTGGCGGAAGGGCTATAAATAGAGGACCTTATCCCCTTCCTCCAGTTGCTCGTCCACCTCAAGAACACCATGTCCATTTGAGCCACCAAATCAACAAGATCTCTTCATCCAACCATCCAAAGTCTTTGATTTTGGAGAATCGAAGGAGGAGGCCTTGATCTACAGCTTCACCAAGAGAGATCTTCATTTCCCCCTCATTCACTTGAGGGCCCCCATGCTCTAGTGTTTCATTGGAAACCCTAGTTTTGATTTGGTTCTTACAAGCTTGTCTTTGATTGTTTGACAGCTTGCTTGTATTTGGGAGCCTCCAATTAAGTTGTGGATGTGTGCCCCGAACTCGTTGTAAAGGTGTCGGCTTCCACCTCGAAGGTTGCCGTATAGTGGAAGAGGTGAATCGAACCCATTGGGGTGAGGTTCATCAGAGAACAAGGGAGGCCTCTCGTGGCGTTGGTGGTTTGAAACCACCCCCTCTCCAAACGTAGACGTACTTCCCTAAAAAGGAAGGAACTACGGGAAATAAATCAGTGTGTCTCCGTGTGCTCCACTTTGGTTACTTCTATCCTTTACCGCACTTACTTATCTAGTTCTTGTTTAGTCTGTGTGTCATATAGGTAAATTCACCTTAGTTGCATAATCTAGAGAATTTACCTTTCTTGTCAAACCCTAATCTGAAAAAGAGTAAAAATTGAAGTAGCACCTATTCACCCTCCCCCCCTCTAGGTGCCCATACGATCCTTTCAAATGGTATCAGAGCCTCGGCTCTTTATTCGGGCTTAACCGCCTAAGAGATTATGGGCAGCCCAGAGGAGGGAGAAAGTGAGGCTAGCCATTCGGTGACCGTGGTAGATCTCAAGAATTTGGAAACAAGCTTGAGCTCTACCTTGGGCAACGAAATCCTACAGTTGCGTCAACTCGTTGAGCAACTTGTTAAGGATAAGCAAACCTCACCTCCTCCCTCTCTAGTGGAAACACCACCAAACCCAAAGGCTAATGCTTCGGCAAAGCCTTTGGAGGAAGTGGTAGGGGATGAACATAATTCCACTAACTCCACCACCAAAAGGGGTGATGGGAAGAAAGAGTTCCATACGGTTCCCGGATGGTACTCTCCCGACCCTCCTATCCCTCATCCACATATAAATAGTAGAGGAGACCCACCTAAGTTGGCTGCACATACTTTTGCTCAATGGCAAGTGTTAATGAAATCTCATGTGCGCAGCTCTTGCATCGATTTGTGGAATATTATTGAAGAAGGACTCAAAATTGAGGATACAACCAACTTGACAAGAAGAGAAGTGGTCAATAGCCAAAATCACATGCTCATTGTCTGCTTGCATTGTATTTTGATTATGGGATAGCTCCCGTTTCATGTGCAAGGGGTACCCCGTTGGCGGTTCTCTATGCTACGTATATACTTACAATGACAAGAGCTTACTTGTGACTGAAGTTGAGTAGCATGAGGATCGGTCTTCGTAAGTAAGGGGCATGAGACTTCAATTTATAACTTGTCAAGCATATCCTCTTAGTTGTGTCACTTTCACCTTAACCACATTAAAGATGCTTATGATAGGGGCAATGAGAGCTCAAAGCTAACGAGTACCATACTTTCAGCATTTGGAAGACTTTCAAATTATTCAAAACCTTTTCTTCTACTTGTTGAGTCTCCACATATTCTTTGAGCACCTTCTTGAAAGCATAGTTGTCATTCTTTGTGTTTGTTCCATTACTTGATTATTTGTGTGATGACTTTGATGCTTGTATTCTTGATATCTTTACTTCTAGTCATCACTTGAACTTCAGAGGTGCCTTGACATTCATAATCAAAGGCAAGCGAGATACCACTCTATCATACCTTTTTATGAGCATTGTAATGTTGCTTATGTTTGTGCTTCACGCTACTTATTATTCTTGAGTTGGAATCTCTTCATAGCTTGCAATGACTATTAAGTAGACTCAATTGCATACTATTTATTATGAATTGTCTAGGTAGTTGATCACATTGCTAAGAATATTTACATCATATGAAGTAAATGTGTTCGGGAAAGTTCTTTTATCGCACTCAGTTTTCAACTGAATTGCTTGAGGACAAGCAATAAGCTAAGCTTGGGGGGAGTTGATACGTCCAAAACGTATCTACTTTCCCGAACACTTTTGCTATTGTTTCTCCTCTAAACTTGTGTGATTTGGATGCACCTAATACGGATTGACGCTGTTTTCAGCAGAATTGCCTTGGTGTCTACTTTTTGTGCAGAAAATCAACTATCAGGAAAAATCCCGGAAAATATGCCAAAAATCCTATTTCACCCGAAGACTCCAGGAGCCAGAATACGAGACGGAGAAGAGCCCTGGGGTGGCCACACCACCTGGTGGAGCGGGCTAGGCTAGGCCGCGCCAGGGGGTGGTGTGGGCCCCCCAGGCACCCCCTCGGCCTCTCTCTTCGCCTATAAGGAGCCTTCTGACCTAAAAACTTCGGGGGGTTCGACGTTTTTCCAGAAGGAGTTCTGTTCTGCCGCCACCACTAGATTCCACGAAACAGCACTAGAAACTCCATTCTGGCACCCTACCGGGACGGGGAATTGGAGGAGATCATCGCCATCATCATCACCATCTCTTCTCCATCGACCATCCATGTTTCCCCCATCTATGAGTGAGTAATCCCCCGCTGTAGGCTATGGTAGGGATTGGATGAGATCGTTCATGTAATGGCATCAGATTGTTAGGGCATGGTGCCTAGTATGTTTTATTAGTGCTTTATGACTTTGTTGCGACTTGTTGTGCTTAATGCTTGTCACTAGGGCCCGAGTGCCATGATTTCAGATCTGAACATGTTATTGATTCATTATGATAGTATTGTTCTTGGTCTTATTTACAAGTTGTATACACACGTTGTTGTCCGGAACCTATGGCCCCGAAGTGACAGAAATCGGGATAACCGGAAGGGAAAGGCTTTGATGTGAGGATCACATGTGTTCACGGAGTGTTAATGCTTTGCTCCGGTGCTCTATTAAAAGGAGCACCTTAATTACCAGTAGTTCCCTAGAGGCCTCGCTGCAAACGGGCTGGCAGGACAGAAGATGTTGTGCAAGTTCTCATTGCGAGCACGTATGACTATATATGGAACACATGCCTAGGATTGTCTAGTACTTGGGTGCTTTATCTTATTTATCTGCAATTGTCCTATGTTCTGATTGCTATGTGAATTGTCTTGTCCATGCAACGGCCGTCCATCCATCCCTATGCCTACCGCACTCGAATCCCAATGTTTACTGCTTTTGTTACTACTGCCTTTGCTTTGCTACTGCTGTTACTTTACTATTCCTACTACAAAACTGTTTCTACTGATAAATTGCTGTGAGCAAGATTGTTTCCAGGTGCAGCTGAATTGACAACTTAGTTGTTAAGGCTTATAAATATTCTTTGGCTCCCCTTGTGTCGAATCAATAAATTGGGTTTCACTTCCCTCGAAAATACTGCGATACACCCCCTATACTTGTGGGTCATCAAGACTATTTTCTGGCGTCGTTGCCGGGGAGCATAGCTTTATTTATCAAGTTCACTTGGATTCTCTATTGTTCGCTGCTATCCATCCATCATTGGTAAGTCTCGTGATGGCAAGGTTCCTATTTTACCATCTACTACAAGAAGAGGTACGGTTCTGAACACCTCTGCTGCTCTTGACTCACCGTCTGTTGTAAGCTCGTTACACCACCACATAGACATGCTACACACACTGCTACTACTGCTGAATCTGAAACTTCTGATGTTGCTTCTACTGTGCTTGATAAGAGTGGTTCATTAGGTCCTTTCCTAGATGCTACGATTGCTGGAACTATAGCTGGAAATACCGAAACTCCTAATGAAGACACTACCACACCTGTTAGCTCACCTGAGTTTAGTGAGAGTTATGATACTGAAGAAGATTATTTTGAGATGACTGATGAGTTTATTAAAGAATGTAAGAACACCCATGATAGGAGCGCTGCTAAGAGTCTCCTTGAGAGGCGTACTATTAGACCCAAATTATCTCATGATGCTAAGTTTGCTGCTTCTCCCATAAACATTATAGATGAAGATTAAGATGCGTACTTACTTTGTTGCTAAGATTTTTCCCTTTTCACTGAAAGGAGAAGCTAAAACTTGGTTTAGTAATTTACCTCCTGGATCTATTGATAGCCCTGAGTGCTTGATTAGTACTTTCCTGCAGAAATATTTTCCTCCCGGTGCTAGACATGCTATTTTGCAGGAACTTTTTGATTTTAAACAGGGAGAAAAGGAGGTATCGCCCGAATCTTGGGCAAGGTTTTGTGCTTTGATTCATGCACAAGCTGGAAGTCCATTACCTAAGAATGAGCTTCTTGATATATTTTATAATGGACTAACCGAGGAATCTAGGACATACCTAGATAGTTGTGCTGATTGTGTTTTTAGGAATAGGACTCCTAAGGAAGCTGAGGAATTAATGGCTAAAATAAGCAAGAATTATGAAGATTGGACTCCTCCTAAACAAGTTACACCTGAAGTAATTGTACCTGAACCATCTATTCCTGTGCCTGTTCCAACACCAAAGAAGAGGGGAGTTATTGAATTAAATGATGAAGTGATGAAGGAAGCTAAGAAATGTCTTAAGGAAAAGGGGATTAAAGCTGCAGATGTCAAGAATTTACCTCCTATAGAAGAATTATGTAAGCCTATTCCCTACTCACCCACTATTGAGGTACACTCTCTCCAACACTTTGATGAAGGTGATATCCCTTACTTGAAACCTCCTGATCAATGCTTAGAAGAATTTGATATCTTTATTGTTAAGCAAGATAACTTTAATAAAAGGGTGCAAAATCATCTAATGGAAAACACTAGAGCTATTATTGAGTTGAAAGATATTGTGGAAAGTACCTCTAATGATGTTAAAATGATTGTTAAACACTTTCAAATGGTTCAAACTCAAATAGATCAACTCGTTAAAGTGCAAAACGACTTGCTAGTTAATGCTGCTAAAGAAAAACATGCTTATGAAATTAGAACTAGAAGTGGTGCTGCTACCCAGGATCCTCTATATCCCGAGGGGCATCCCAAAAGGATTGAGCAGGATTCTCAACAAGCTGAAAATAGTGGTTCTACTCGTAAGAAAAGGAAAAAAGAAACATAAAACTGTTATAGAACCCTCTGAACCTGCTATAGATCCTAATAGTATATCTATCTCTGATGCTGAAACTGAAAGTGGTAATGAAGAAAATGAAGTTCCTAATGAAGAAAAAGTTGAAGAAGAACCTGAAAACCACACTAAGACTACTAAATACACTAAAGAAGATTTTATTGCTAAGGAACATGGTAGTGAAAGAGAACCTTGGGTCCAAAAACCTATGCCTTTCCCTGATAAGAAACACAAATCAAAGGAAGATGAACACTATAATAAGTTTTGTGAGTGGATGAAGCCTTTATTCTTGCAAATTCCTTTGACTGATGCTATTAAATTGCCTCCTTACTCAAAGTATATGAAGGACATTGTCTCGAATAAAAGGAAGATTCCTAATGAATAAATTTCTACTTTTCTTGCTAATTATTCCTTCAATGGTAAGGTTCCTAAGAAACTTGGAGACCCAGGGATTCCAACTATCCCTTGCTCTATTAAGAACAGTTATGTTAGAACTGCTTTGTGTGATTTGGGAGCTGGAGTTAGTGTTATGCCTTTCTCTCTCTATAAGAGGCTTCAACTTGAAAAATTAATACCAATTGATATATCTTTGCAAATGGCTGATAAATCTACCACTATTCCTATGGGTATATGTGAGGATGTACCTGTTCAAGTGGCTCACAATTGCTTGATATTAACTGATTTTGTTGTGCTTGAAATGCCTAAAGATGATAATATGTCCATTATTCTTGGGAGACCTTTTCTTAATACTGTAGGAGCTGTTATTAATTGTAATCAAGGAAAGGTGACCTTCAATGTTAATGACAAGGAACATACTGTCTATTTCCCCAGGAAGATTGAAAGGACTTATGGCTTGAATTGAATTGAACATGTTGAAGGCATTCAAGTTGGAGAAATATATTGTCCCATACCAAGAGAAAAATTTGAAACTATTATGATTGGGACCATTGCTATCAAGGTTGAGGTAACATAATCATTAGTGGAGTACAAAGTTTTGTCTCATATGTAATTGTTTTGGTAGCAAGACTTGATCAACCTTGTTAACAAAAGGATTCCATTGAACAAAACAATGTTTCCATTATGATTATCTCCGTTTATTTTTATCCTTTGCATTTTAGTTTTTGCTTTCGTTTAGTTTTCTTTGTGTTGTTAGTTGCTTGCATGCTAGAACTTTTGTAGTTCTAGCCTTGTTTTCTCTTTGCATCATGCTTCCAAAAGAAAAAAAAATTTGTCTGTCAGAAAAATCATTCTTCTATTTCTGAAAAATGCCCAAAAATAAAGTGTCTCGAAAAATTCCCGAAAATTCATATTAAATTTTTACGTGAAAAAAGGGGAAAAGGAGTACCCGGTAGGTACCGGGGGGCCCACCAGGCAGGCACACCATGTGGTGGCACGGCCAGCCCTGGGTGGCGCCATGCCCTGGTGTGGGCCACCCCTAGCCCTCCACTAACTCTCTCCCTTGCCACTTTCTTCTCTCTCCCGAGGAAGCTCCAGTTCATAGCTCAAAATCGCGTTCTTTCTGTGCTTGCTCTCGATTTCTTCGATCTCCTTGCTCAGCCCATCTTTCTTGCTGAAATTTGGA
This sequence comes from Avena eriantha, assembly GCA_910589775.1. Taxonomy (NCBI): domain Eukaryota; kingdom Viridiplantae; phylum Streptophyta; class Magnoliopsida; order Poales; family Poaceae; genus Avena; species Avena eriantha. The sequence goes on along the minus strand of OU342744.1, from coordinate 81,615,172 downwards.
GCATTTGTTCCCTGGTATGTGACTCCTCCCCTTGTCCAAGTAGATTTGTGTTTAGTGGATTATATGTTGAGTATTTTGCTGATGTAGGTGACTGGTTTTGAGAGCTTGTAAGCTTGTTTGATGCTTAGAGATATAGTTTTGATGCATGTTTAGGCCTCTTGCAAGTCCCCATGAGTAGAATCCTTCATTATATTTACTTTGCAATCACTTGTTTGATAGGTGTTTAAATTTCAGAATCCCAAGCATGAACAACCGTACTTTTGGAGAGATATTTGAGAGTGATGCACCTAGGAGGTCGAGGCCCTCAAGAACAGCCTCTCAAGCTAGGCCATCGTATAATGAAGACCTCATTGCAACATGCATTGGCAGTGAAAGGGATGATGGAGATGCTCACCCATCCTCTTTTCCTTGTTTTACTTTCTTGCAAGCTGCAGATATTCTTGATGATTTCTTGCTACTGATTGAGAGGGTTGGTTTGACCTCTTATATGCAAGATGAGAGTGCACAATACGCTATGCTCACCAAAACTTTTGTTGAGAGCTTCTCATTTACTAACACGCCCTATCAATCTACTATCTCTTTTAAAATCTATGATATGCCCTTCACCATGCCTTTGGAGAGATTTTCCAGTATTGTAGGTGTGCGTATGACAGGGACCGTGAAGAAAATTCAAGGGCGACCCGCTGATTTGCTGGAGCTATACCGAGGGGTGACCAATGATGATGACTGTGTGGCACAGCGTGGAAAGATAAGAAATATCCAACTCCCTGCTCTTTGATACTTTGCATATTATCTTGCTACTAGTGTGTTGGGTAGGGAGAACACTAGTAACATCTCAAACTATCACTTAGCTTTCCTTGCTGCTGCGCTCAACAATGATACTCGGTATAATCTTGGCTCGCTTATTGCTCGCCGCCTAGCTGCTAGGGGGCCTATCTATGGGGGCATCATTGCGTCGCGCATGGTCAATGCATTAGGTCTTTCAGTGGATCCCGATGATGCTATGCTGGCACCACAGAGGCTCGACCTTGTTGCCATGAAAACTCATCAATTTGTCACTGCTACCTCTGATTTGAACAATCTAGTATATAGGATGCTTTTCACTGACGGGGATGAAAGGGAAATCCTTTTGCCATAGCCTGCTTTGTTTAGTGTTCACAGGAGACCATGGTCGCGCTCCAAGGAGGAGGTGGACGAGCAGCTTTGCTTGCTGGGTTTCCACGAGCAGCACTAGGAGGATGTGCCCTCCTACAATTACTATGTGCACTACGGAGGGACGTACTCGAGCTCACACCAGGACGAGGGTACCTCCTCGTCATACCACGGTGACACTTCATCCTGGCCAGCTTGGGATTGATACCCACTTAGGCCAAAAGCCTAAGCTTGGGGGGGAGGTACGCCGACACCGCACTCATCTTCATATCATGTTGCGTCGGTACTTTGTATATTCATGTTTTCCTTCTCTTTTTAGTTTTCGTTCTTCTTTGTTTTTGCTTTCTAAAAACACAAAAAGACCAACAATATTTTTGTTGTTTCTCTTTGGTTTGCTTCTTCTTTTGCCTTGCTTGGTTTTTCCCTTTTTGCATTTTTTGAACTATTCAAAAAACCCTAAAAGATTTTGCTTTGCTTGTTTTTCCCTTTTGGTTCTTGTTTAAAAATCGAAAACACCAAGAATATTTGTCGTTCTTCTTTGGTTTTTGCGAGTTTGCTTCAGGGTTTGGTAGTCCTCAGTGGATATTGGTTTCATATTATTATTCAAGCCACACAAGTGAAGAGCAATAATGAGGATTAATGACAACTTGAAGCGTGGTAAGAGGCTGGTAACGAACTCTATTTGTTTTCATTTTTGTACATATACTCTTCACTGTGGGCATGCTTAGTCCGTTCATGTAGAGTGTATGTTTTCTTTGGATGCTTAGTAGTTCTTGCTTTCTTATGATTAGCTCCAGCTCGCTAATAGTTTGTAGCATGTCTTATGAATGTTTGCTTGCATTACTCTATTCATAAATTAGTATGACGCCGTGGTATCCTCCTCTGAATGATTCATTTGATTGACTTGGCACATGCTCACGCATGCACATGACTGTAATAATCAGTTAAGCCTTGATGAATTATTTTGCCTTGAGGATCTTGAATCACTTTCATGCCATGAGTAGTCCTGTTTTGTTGCAAGCATGATAATGATAGCTATTGCTCTCTCTCGTTTGTCGCTCCCTTACTATTGCTAGCCTTCACTTCCACTGAGTATGTTTTACTCAAGTTTCCAACTCCCTAAACCAAACATTTCCAAAGTGTCCACCATACCTACCCATTAGCATTATTTGCTACTTCCGTGCATATTCAATATGCCTTGTTTTCTTCCGAATAAAATGTTTGCTTGTTATGAGAAAGTTAGTTGGTAAAGCTCTCACGAAGCTGATGGCACACTTTATTTTCTTGCACTTAATAAACCTGAACCATTGCGTCCTTCTTTGTTGTGCATATGCTTGCGCTTTATGAGTTGAAGTTAGCGGAACCATGTATCATGGGGACCGCTTTCAACACTTCATAGGTACTTTGTACCTAGTTGATATCATGTTCTTTTGCTTATGGATCCCGACGGTGTGAAATAAAAGTGGAACTTGTAAGATCATGGAGTTTGTATGTATGTTAGAGAAACGCCTGGGCCGCTAGCCTAAGCCATGCCTAATCATGGTGGAAACTTGCAGCATAACCATAATGAGAATTCTATGAAGCATCCTCAATAAAAATCTATGCACATAGTAAATAAAAAGATCGCCGAGATGCTCATTGTCTGCTTGCCTTGTATTTTGATTATGGGATAGCTCCCGTGTCATGTGCAAGGGGTACCCCGTTGGCGGTTCTCTATGATACGTATATACTTACAATGACAAGAGCTTACTTGTGAATGAAGTTGAGTAGCATGAGGATTGGTCTTCGTAAGTAAGGGGCATGAGACTTCAATTTATAACTTGTCAAGCATATCCTCTTAGTTGTGTCACTTTCACCTTAACCACATTAAAGATGCTTATGATAGGGGCAATGAGAGCTCAATGCTAACGAGTACCATACTTTCAGCATTTGGAAGCCTTTCAAATTATTCAAAACCTTTCCTTCTACTTGTTGAGTCTCCACATATTCTTTGAGCACCTTCTTGAAAGCATAGTTGTCATTCTTTGTGTTTGTTCAATTACTTGATTATTTGTGTTATGACTTTGATGCTTGTATTCTTGATATCTTTACTTCTAGTCATCACTTGAACTTCAGAGGTGCCTTGACATTCATAATCAAAGGCAAGCGAGATACCACTCTATCATACCTTTTTATGAGCATTGTAATGTTGCTTATGTTTGTGCTTCACGCTACTTATTATTCTTGAGTTGGAATCTCTTCATAGCTTGCAATGACTATTAAGTAGACTCAGTTGCATACTCTTTATTATGAATTGTCTAGGTAGTTGATCACATTGCTGAGAATATTTACATCATATGAAGTAAATGTGTTCGGGAAAGTTCTTTTATCGCACTCAGTTTTCAACTAAATTGCTTGAGGACAAGCAATAAGCTAAGCTTGGTGGGAGTTGATACGTCCAAAACGTATCTACTTTCTCGAACACTTTTGCTATTGTTTCTCCTCTAAACTTGTGTGATTTGGATGCAACTAATACGGACTGACGCTGTTTTCAGTAGAATTGCCTTGGTGTCTACTTTTTGTGCAGAAAATCAACTATCAGGAAAAATCCCGGAAAATATGCCAAAAATCCTATTTCACCCGAAGACTCCAGGAGCCAGAATACGAGATGGGGAAGAGCCCTGGGGTGGCCACACCACCTGGTGGCGTGGTCCAGGCCAGGCCACGCCAGGGAGTGGTGTGGGCCCCCCAGGCACACCCTCGGCCTCTCTCTTCGCCTATAAGGAGCCTTCTGACCTAAAAACTTTGGGGGGTTCGACGTTTTTCCAGAAGGAGTTCCGCTCCGCCGCCACCACCAGATTCCACGAAACAGCACCAGAAACTCCATTATGGCACCCTGCCAGGACGGGGAATTGGAGGAGATTATCGCCATCATCATCACCATCGCTTCTCCATCGACCATCCATGTTTCCCCCATCTATGAGTGAGTAATCCCCCGCTGTAGGCTATGGGGATGGTAGGGATTGGATGAGATCATTCATGTAATGGCATCAGATTGTTAGGGCATGGTGCCTAGTATCTTTTATTAGTGCTTTATGACTTTGTTGCGACTTGTTGTGCTTAATGCTTGTCACTAGGGCCTGAGTGCCATGATTTCAGATCTGAACTTATTATTGATTCATTATGATAGTATTGTTTCTGGTCTTATCTACAAGTTGTATACACACGTCGTTGTCCGGAACCTATGGCCCCGAAGTGACAGAAATCGGGATAACCGGAAGGGAAAGGCTTTGATGTGAGGATCACATGTGTTCATGGAGTGTTAATGCTTTGCTCCGGTGCTCTATTAAAAGGAGCACCTTAATTGTCAGTAGTTCCCTAGAGGCCCCGCTGCAAACGGGCTGGCAGGACAAAAGATGTTGTGCAAGTTCTCATTGCGAGCACGTATGACTATATATGGAACACATGCCTAGGATTGTCTAGTACTTGGGTGCTTTATCTTATTTATCTGCAATTGCCCTATGTTCTGATTGCTATGTGAATTGTCTTGTCCATGCAACGCCCGTCCATCCATCCCTATGCCTACCGCACTCGAATCCCACTATTTACTGCTTTTGTTACTACTGCATTTGCTTTGCTACTGCTGTCAATTTACTATTCCTACTACAAAACTGTTGCTACTGATAAATTGTTGTGAGCAAGATTGTTTCCAGGTATAGCTGAATTGACAACTCAGTTGTTAAATCTTATAAATATTCTTTGGCTCCCCTTGTGTCGAATCAATAATTTGGGTTTCACTTCCTCAAAAATACTGCGATACACCCCCTATACTTGTGGGTCATCAAACAACCCCCGGGATTTGAGGATCCCAACTTTCCAAACCATGTCTTTAAACTCGATAAGGCACTCTATGGGCTCAAGCAAGCCCCACGCACGTGGTATGAGCACCTTAGAGAGTTGTTGTTAGATCGTGGGTTTGAGGTTGGGAAAATCGATCCCACTCTTTTTACCAAGAGGGTTAATGGGGAACTTTTTGTATGCCAAATTTATGTAGATGATATTATCTTTGGCTTATCTAACAAAGCATTTAATGATGAATTCTCTAAGCTGATGACTAACAGGTTCAGGATGTCTATGATGGGAGAATTGAGAGTATTTCTTGGTTTTGAGATCAAGCAAGTGAGAGGTGGTACATTCTTCAACCAAGCCAAGTATACTCAAGATATGCTTAAAAGATTCAACATGAAAGATCTCAATGGGGCTCCCACTCCCATGGCAACAAAGACTCATCTTGAACTAAACCCTAATGGTAAAGGTGTGGACCAAAAGGTATACCGGTCCATGATTGGCTCTTTGCTTTACCTTTGTGCATCTAGACCCGATATTGTGTTGAGTGTAGGAGTGTGTGCAAGATATCAAGCGGCTCCTAAAGAAATCCACTTTATGGCAGTCAAGAGAATCTTTCGATATTTGGTTCATACCCCAAACTATGGTATTTGGTATCCTAGTCGCTCAACTTTCTCTATTTGTGGGTACACAGATTCGGATTGGGCTGGTGACAAGGATGATAGAAAATCAACCTCCGGGGCTTGCCAATTCCTCGGGAGGTCCTTGGTATGTTGGTCTTCTAAGAAGAAAAATTGTATATCTCTTTCCACCACCGAAGCCGAGTATGTGGCTGCTGCTAGTGCGTGTACCCAGTTGCTATGGATGAGGCAAACTTTAAAGGAATACAGTGTCCATTGTGACAAAGTGCCTCTTCTATGTGACAATGAAAGTGCTATCAAGATTGCATATAACCCAGTGGACCATACAAGAACAAAGCATATTGAGATTCGTCATCACTTCATTGGAAATCATGTTGCCCGAGGTGATATTGAGATGTCATATGTGTCAACCAAAGACCAACTTGCCGACATTTTCACGAAGCCACTAGATGAAGCAAGGTTTTGTTATTCGAGGAATGAACTAAATATCGTGGATTCGAGGAGCTTGACTTGATTGCCTTGCATACTCACCTATGTTCTGACCCATATTTGGTGTAGGTGCAGGCATGGAGATAGGGGGAGTGCGGTCCTGTCGTGGTGGTGTCACGGCAGATGCCATGGATAGGCTAAAGGTGGGGACTAATACACACTAGGGGAATCCAGGGAGGGATAGTGAAGTGATTCTCCACACAGAAGTTTGTATTTGCTTTGTTTCCAAGATTACAAGTGCTCCTAGAGCTGTGTTGGCGAGAGGAGGAAGAAGGAGCTCTCTTACTCTCACATACAGATCACCCTCAAAACCCTAGCCAGAACAGAATAGCGGAACCCCTTCTACTGAAACCCTAGCCCCCTTTTATAGAGGGAGCTTGGTCTCTGCCTAGGGCATACGTGGAGGCATATTCCTAAGAATATGCCTCCCCCCAAAGTAGTAAGCCGAACGGGGTGCTTTTCCCCCGCGTCACACATGCAGAGGGTACGTGAGCCTCTGTGGCGCCCGCGTCAGCCGACATGGGCGTCGTCACCCTTGTCGGCCACGCCCCGGTGGTCCTTCCCTTGCTTGCTTCGCTCAGGTAGTGTGTACCAGGGCTTCTTTTGACCAGCGAGATTCCTTCCTTCTCCTAGAAGCTAGACGTGACCCAGACCATAGTTGATCCGGCCACACCCGTTCCTGCATATAAGTAAAACAGACACCTCTGACTTACTCCTTAAGTCGGTTGAGACTGAGTCAGGCGAACGCCCCCTGGCCCGGGTTACCCCGTGATTTGGCCTACCTTGAGGTGACCCGGCCAGCATCTGGTTTGGTCTTGCCGAACCTCGGCTAACTCGGCCTTTATACCCCGGCGTGACCCTACCCGGGGGTATCCCCCCAACATTAGTCCCCGAAGCTGGTGCGGTCTTAGCTGCCTTGGCCGCTAAGGCCACATCAAGTTCAATTTCAAGCTCCGGTCGTTATTGCCGAGTTACCTCTTTACCTCGGATTATATGGATTTACGTTCCCTTCGCACATTCCAAGTTTTCACTTGCCGGCCGGGTTACCATTTTAATTCGGACCTCATGGTTTTACCTTCCCTCTGCACATTTCAAGTTTTCGCTTGCTGGCCGGGTTATCACGGTTCCATCCGGGTCTTGTTTCCTTCTCTCGTACGCCAACCCATGTGGAGGGTAATCATTATGTTGTCTTATTTTAAGGGCCAGCACAGTAACCGCCGCCGTAATTGTCAGTTATCACTGTGCGCGGGTCATGTCACATCTGCCTCCTTGTTTATCGCATCACAGCGTCACGTCATGGGATCATCTCCGCTCTGTTGCCTTTCATGTGGCTCCCTGCTGATTGGCCGAGGTGGGCTATACACGGCCACAGCATGTGGCTCATTCTCAGGACACGATCCTACTCACCCCTTGAGGGAGTGGTTAAATAGGGGAGGGGCGCACCCCTTAGGAGTTTTCCCCTTCCGCGCCCCTCTGCCCTTGCTCCTCTTCTTCTTCTTCTTCTTTTTCTCCGTGACAGCGCCCAGGGCTTCTCCGTGCCTCTGCGTCGCCGCCACTGCTACACAACTCCCTCGCCACAGGTCCTCGCCAATCTAGGCCTCTGCCCCCCGCCGCCGCTAGCGCCAGCGAGGGCAGCGAAGACCAGATGACAGAGAAGGAGCTCATCGTCGTCGAACAAGAAATGGAGGAGGACGCCGCGGCGGCGGACCGCGGTGCGTGGGCCGGGTCTTGGGTCTGCCAAGATGACCTGGACTGGCTCTACCGGACCAGATGCATCCCCGCCGGCGTCGCCGCTCGCCTCGCCTCCGCCGAATTGGCCCCCTCACCCAATCTGGGTGAGTACGTCGTGTTCTTGTCCCACTTCCAGCAGGGGTTAGGTTTGCCGGTGAGCGATTTTTTCCGGGACTGGCTTAGTACCTATCAACCCCGGCCGCACCACCTTCCTGCCAACGCCATCACCTCTCTTTCCGCTTTCGCTTCTACGATCGAAGGCTATGCCGGACTATGGCCCACGAAGGAGCTATGGATCCGGTTTTTCGGCCTTCGTCGTAATGTCATCCCAAACATCCAACTTGATCCGGAGGACAAGCAGCTCACTCAATTTGGAGCTGCGTCCATCTCACCCCGGAGGCTTTCCGTTTTCCCCCGGGTCACCGGGCTAGAGTCCTGCAAAGGGTGGGCCCGGACTTTCTTTTACGTCCGGAATACGGGCACTGAAGACTTGATCCGGCTGCTTCCCTATACTCCGGGTCCACCTAACCCGGAGTTATGGGACGCCGTCCCCAAGAAGCCCACGGTCTTGGCCAACCAGGTCAACAAGAGGTTCACGGAGCTAAAGAAGCTCGGATTGCGCAACGAGGATGCTATGATCACTTTCGTGCGCAACCAAATTTCTCCCCTCCAGAAGCGCACCCACAAGGTGTGCCACATGAGCTTCGGCCGCGACCCCAACCGGACCTCATCCTTCGAGCTGAGCAACACGGAGATATATCGCTGGGTTAAGGCTCTCTTCACCACCCACAAGGACTTCTCCTCTGAGTGGACTTGGGGAATTGAGCATTATTGTCGCGATAGGCTTCCTCCCGCGGTAAGCTTCATGTTGCAAACTTACCCCGGACTAATTACATGTCGGTTATTGTTGCATTTTTTACTCTTTTGTTCGTTTCTTTTCTCAGCAATTCCTTCAGCAGACCCTTGAGGACGGCACGGATCCGACCCTTAAGTGGGCACCGGACCGGGAGACTCCGGATGAGGAAGAGCCGGACCAGGAGATGTTCCTCCCGATGACCGACGCTACAAAGCGACCCACCGGTAAATTCTCTTCTATTAGAGATTGGCCCGATGATGAAGATGACTCGGATGTCGAGGTGATTGAACCTGTTGAGGCTGTCCCCCTTTCTTTTGCTTTTCCGGCATTAGATCACCCTGGTGGTCATATCCACGAGGATCCTCCCCTCGCTACGGGCGAACCTGTTCCGGTAGCGCCGAAGAAGAAGCGCGGGGCTGCTCCAAGTTCCTCCTCCGGACCTCCTCAGCCCGCTAAAAGGCGAAAGAAGTCCGGGGACAAGACAACCTCCAAGCCAGCAGGCAAGGCCCCAGCACGAAGGGCTCGGAAACCCAAGGAGGCCCAAACCTCGGATGCGTAAGTCATTTTTCCTGCTGTAATTTGCTCTTCCTTGCATTGTTGTAATTTTTCTTCTGACATAATTCACTTTTGCAGGGCTCTGGTGGAGGTCCCTCAGAGTGGATCTAGCATCTCTTCACCGCTCCGACCTAGCCCTTCTCCCCCTCGTGACGACGAGTCACGTCCACTGAGCCCTATTCCAGAGGGTTCTGCGGCTGCTCCGGGTTCTGCTCCACCTCGTCAAGAGGAGGGTAACCTTGGAGCGGGGGAGACCGGTCCAGCCGAGGCGACGGCATCCACAACTTCTGCTTCGCCGCAGCAAGCAACCACTGAAACTACCTCGGCACTAACACCAGCTCTAGTACCAGCGACCAAACTAGCACCAATACCAACTCCGGCATCAGCACCAATTCCGGCTGCAAAAACATGAGCAGCGGCACCAAGTCCAGCAACAAGAGCACCAGCGCCGAGCTCCTCTGCCTCGTCCGAGTCTTCTCAACCTCGGCGAGGAACTACCCCGGCAGCTCCTAAGGGGAAATCCGCTGCAACGACTTCCTCTTCCCAGCAAGCCAAGGGCAAAAAGGCTCCGGACGCTACCAAGCCAGCATTCGTCGAGGCTGGGCAGCGTACCCTCACATCAATGCTTCCCAAGAAAGCTCCAGCAGCGAAGGGACGCCCCTGCCGAGCCAACTGATGCACAGCAGATGGTTCTGCACACCAGCCCAGCCCTTGCCTTGGTTGAGAGGAAAGAGGCGCACGCGAAGGGCTTGGTGGCGCCCCATATGCCCACTGGCGAGCGGTACCCTCCGAGCTTGATTAATTTGTCATGAATTGGAACAAGGCAGAGGTAGTTCAAGACGCTGATCTCCCGGAGAAGTTCGGCCCCGCTGAATTTTCCACCCAAATGAACACAGCCGCTAAGGCAATTAACCTCGCCGGGCGGATGATGGAGGTACGTCGCTTCCCCTTTACATGCTGTAGATAATAACCATTAGTCCCCGAGCCTCTAGGGGAGTAACTTGTTACTCGGCCGGATGCTCTTTAGAAAACGTAGCTCCATGAGAACTTTGAATATGCACACACCTAGAGTCGGGTTAAGTTCCACTTGGCCCGGATTTTAGTACACTTCGAATATGCACACACCTAGAGCCGGGTTAAGTTCCACTTGGCCTGGATTTTAGTACACTTCGAATATGCACACACCTAGAGCCGGGTTAAGTTCCACTTGGCCTGGATTTTAGTACACTTCGAATACGCACACACCTAGAGCCGGGTTAAGTTCCACTTGGCCCGAATTTTAGTACACTTCGAATATGCACACACCTAGAGGCGGGTTAAGTTCCACTTGGCCCGGATTTTAGTACACTTCGAATATGCACACACCTAGAGCCGGGTTAAGTTCCACTTGGCCCGGATTTTAGTACACTTTGAATATGCACCAAGCTAACTTATGTTTCTGTATCCCTTTCAGGTGACTACCAATCGCCGGAGTGCTGAATTCCAACGCTTGCTGGATACCCACAAGATGCTACGCGCAAAGCAGGCTGCACTTATCGCGGAATACGAGAAAAGGGGTAAATTTCTTCCTTATCGCTTCTTTGTTTTTCTTCATCTTCCTCTGCCGAACTAATTTCATCGTTCGGTTTCCGCAGCTGGGGTGGAGGCTGAGAACACTATTATGCGGAAAAATCTGGAGCAGATCAAGGGTAAGTCATTTCTGCCCGACCTTGCAGTGCTTTTCACTTCCTTTTCTCCTTGGCTCAACAAACATTCATACCTCGGCTCTGCCGGGCCAACACACTATTTCAGCATCGCTTGAAGATAGTGTGCCCGTGCCTGATATGATGCTGCATTTTCTGGAACAAGCAGGGCAGCACCAAGCCGAGCTTAAGAAGAAAGATGATGAGCTCGCCCTCCTCTGGACCAAGGACGATGAGATCGCCAGGCTCAAGGCTAAAATGGAGAAGATGAAGGTCCAGCACCAATCCGAGCTCAAAAAGGCTGGCCAGGATTACACAGAAGAGCGCGAGCGCCTCAATCTCCAGATCGCCAAGGACCGGGATCTACTCAAGGAGTTCGGCATCCAGCTTGGGTCGGCGAATGCTGAGCTTGAGCAGCTTCGTAAGAGACATGGTGACTGCACCAAGGAGTTGACCCGGGTCCTCAGCCATATATCACGTAAGTTCCTTTCCCTTATCCGACCTACTTCTCCAGGTTACTTTATATGTCTTTTCTTGACCTTCTTCTTTTGTCTTGTTTCCAGGAAAATTTCCAGAGGGCACTGCTATTGCGAGCGCAGCAGTTGCCGACTTCTGCCGAAAAAGGGGTACTCTGGCCGCTCCTGATGGTGAAGAGATTCCTTATGACCTAGAGGACCTGTTGGTCAGCTTGTCATCTCGCGTGGAGCTCATCAAAAATTACGGCAAGGACATCCTCGACGTTACAGTTCGCATCTTCAACACGTTCTGGCCCGGCGAAGATGCCCCGGAGACCACCGCAATTCTCATTGAGAAGCTAATGGAAACCGAGACCCAGCTCAACCTCTGGAGAGAGTCCGCTGGACGTGCCGCAGTTGATACCATTCTTCACCACATACTTACGTGGTATGAGAAGATCGATCTCAACCTCCTGACACGTCTGTGCACGGGATCCAGATGGACCAATGACCCGGAGTGGGTAGCTCGGCGCCAGGCTTGCGCCCATAGCCTCGTCAAATACGCTCCCATTGATGAATGGGTTGAGGGGCCGAGCTTCCTAGAAGCCGCTAGGGATGAAGAGGTTGAGCACGATGAAGATGGCTCGGACGATGAAGGGGAAGATGACGCCTCGGACATTGAAGGCAGCAAAGACGATGCCGAACTTCCTCCTCCTGCTGCTCCTTGAGCGAAAACACTTGAAAATTTATCAGATCCCCGGTATGTCGGGTGGAGTTGTATCCCATATACATGTGATATTTTGCTACTAAGTTCTTATGCCGAATTAACTTGGGCGTAGTCCCCGAGTTTCTTTTTCTTGTTCGTCCAATCTTTTGGCTCGGTTCATGTCTACCTTGATTCGGTTTTACGACTTACGAATCCGAGCTTCAAAAATTGTCTTAACAATACTGGGAAACTTTTAGACTTAGCTCAAAAATAAAACTACATAATAACTAAAATAAATACAAGGTTAGTCCAAAAAACAAGCATCGGCTCGAATAAATTCTTTTCCTTAGTTGTTTTTCATGTGCTACGCAATTCCAAACTTGTTATCTTGCTTGCCATGAAGCCAATTCTTGTTGGACAGCAGCAAGTCGAAGAGTTGGGTTCTTGGTGCTCACAAAGTACTGATCTGAGTTAACTAGAACAACTTATTCCAGCTAACGCGCAAAAGACAACAAGTATTATTAAGGCAGTCCCCGAGTTACTGCTCGAGGTGCCAACATTTCATTGATAAGCTCATTGCCGACATACATACCGACATATGAGAAGACTCAGATACATACACTTCTTAGCTAAGTGTAGAAAGGATGAAGTAGAGCTATATGTCATGGTCGCTTAGATTCCTCGCCGGACCTGTCCGCCTTGTTCTTTTCCTGTGGCTTTGCATCTATAAGATAATAAGAATCATTGTGCAATGCCTTGCTCACAATGAACGGCCCTTCCCATGGGGGGATAATTTATGCATGCCAGTAGTACGTTGTATCAACCGGAGCACCAGATCGCCTTCCCGGACTCGGGGGCTCACTTTCCGGCTATGATAGCGTCAGAGATTTTGCTGATATATGGTGGATCTGGACAGTGCCAGTTCTCTTGCTTCTTCCAGCAGATCAACATCATTTTTCTGGGCTTCTTGCACTTCGGCTTCTGTGTATTGGGTGACCCTAGGCGAATCATGCTCTATGTCGGCTGGTAATATAGCTTCTGCCCCATATACCAGAAAAAACGGTGTATAGCCTGTTGATCGATTCGGAGTTGTTCTTAAACTCCATAGTACCGCTGGTAGTTCTTCTATCCAGCACCCCGCTGATCTTTGCAGCGGCTCAATGAGCCGGGGTTTTATCCCGGATAATACTAATCCGTTGGATCTTTCCACTTGTCCGTTTGATGCGGGGTGGGCTACCGAGGCTACGTCCAGCCGGATCTTCTTATCCCGGCAAAAACGCGCAAATGCTCCCTCCGCAAAGTTTGTGCCATTATCAGTTATGATACTGTGAGGATAACCGTACCTCAAGATGATATCTTTGAGAAACGTTACGGCCATAGCTCCATCACATTTTCTTATAGGTTTTACCTCAATCCACTTCGTAAACTTGTCCACCATTACTAAAATGTGAGTCATATTTCCCCTTGCTGGTTTAAACAGGCCAACCATATCCAAGCACGAGACGGCAAATGGCCAAGTAATTGGTATGGTCTTGAGTTCCGACATCGGCATATGTGTCTTGGTAGCGTACCTCTGACAACCATTACATTTTCTCACCAGATCTTCTACTTGCTCTAAGGCACTTGGCCAGTAGAATCCGTGCCGAAAAGCTTTTGCTACCAAGGCTCGGGATGAGGCATGATGCCCGCATTCCCCCTGATGTATATCTCAGATGATTTCAAGCCCTTCTTCCGGGTCAACACATCGCTGGAGGACATTGGTCACACTTCTTTTGTATAGTTCGGAATTGATGATCGTGTAAGCCTTTGCCCTCCTCTGTGTTTGCCTGGACAGCACTTCCTCGGTGGGTAACGTCCCATCTTTCAGGAATGGAAATATAGGTAGCGCCCAAGCCGGTATTGTTCGCACAGGGAACACATCCTCATCAATCTCCATCTGATCCACCGGCATAACTTCAACCGGATCGCGCTGAGCAGTCCCCGGGTCTTGCGAAGCAGTCCCCGGGTTCACTGAAACAGCCCCCGGGTTTGCCGAGGCAGTCCCCGGGTTTCGCGCACCACTTCCCATGTCAATGTCCATGGGCTCAGCTCCGGATTTTGTGTCCTCCGGGACATAGATTGAGTCGGTTTCTGGGGAGGGCCTGATGGATGGTTTCCTGAGGTGCTCTAATGCTACACCCGGTGGAATTGCTTGTCGGGTTGAACCGAGCTTCGACAGCATGTCGGCAGCCTCATTTTCCACCCGGGGCACATGGTGAAATTCGCATCCCTCAAAGTAACCAGATATCTTCTGCACATGAAATCTGTACAGTGCCATGTTTGGGTCAAGGGCGTCCCACAGTCCCGACACTTGCTGCACCACCAAATCCGAGTCGCCAAAGCATATGATCCGATGTATCCCAATATATTTTGATACCTTGAGCCCGTGCACAAGTGCTTCTTACTCAGCGACATTGTTTGATGCCGCGAAATGGATCTGCAGCACGTATTTCAGCTGGTCCTTCTTTGGCAAGGTAAGTAGAACTCCAGCACCTAGCCCGGTTTTGCTTTTTGATCCGTCAAAGTGCATTCGCCAATAGTTCGGATCTAGGAGTGGCGGTTCGTATTGCACCTCCGCCACAGCTTGAGATTTGATGGCTTCTCTTTTATCATATTGTGGAGCATAAGGAGCTAGCTCAATTTCCCATTTTGCAATTCTGCACTCGCATCCTTGTTACTCATTATCTCGGATATGGGGGCCTCACATATGACCCTGATGGGATGCTCCTCAAAGTAGTGCTTCAGCTTCTTAGCGGCCATGTACACGCCATATGCCACCTTTTGATAGTGTGGATAGTTCTGCTTTGAGGCTGACAACACCTCGCTCAAGTAATATACTGGCCTTTGCACCGACTTACCTTCCTCGTCGCGCTCCACCACTATCACTGCACTTACAACTCAGTTGGTTGTGGCTATATAGAGCAACATTGGCTCCTTTGATAGTGGTGAGGCCAACACTGGTGCAGTGGCGATCATCTTTTTCAAGTGGGCAAAGGCTTCATTGGCCTGTGGTGTCCAAACGAACTTATCCGACTTTTTCATGAGTTGATAAAGAGGCAATGCCTTCTCTCTCAACCGACATACAAACCGACTTAACGAGGCCAGGCAACCTGTGAACTTCTGGACATCGTTAAGACACTTCGGCAGTTCCATTCGTTCGATGGCCCGGATTTTGGTTGGATTAACCTCGATACCTCGGCTGGAAACAAGAAAACCGAGCAATTTCCCAGCTGGGACACCGAAGGTGCATTTGTCCGGGTTAAGTTTCATCCGGAACCTCCTTAGGTTTGCAAATGTTTGCCTGATATCGTCAAGGAGCGTTTTGCTTTCCTTGGTCTTGATAACCACATCATCTACGTACACTTGTACATTTTGGCCTATTTGGTCGTGCAAACATTTTTGCATACATCTTTAGTACGTTGCCCCTGCATTACGTAAACCAAACGGCATGGTGCGATAGCAATAAGCCCCATACAGGGTAATAAACGTAGTCTTTATTTGATCATCCGGATTCAAAGGTATCTGGTGGAAACCAGAATATGCATCAATGAATGACAGCAGTTCACATCCAGCAGTTGAGTCTATGACCTGATCTATTCTTGGCAGCGGAAATGGATCTTTTGGACACGCCTTGTTCAGGTTCGTGTAATCGATACACATTCGCCAAACCACTACCACGTTCGGGTCATCCTTCTTCTCCACCAGCACCGGATTAGACAGCCAATCCGGGTAAAGAACTTCCATGATAAATCCTGCAGCTAGCAACCGAGCTATCTCATCCCAAATGACTTTCCTCCTATCTTCGGTGAAGCGGCGGAGGGGTTGCTTCACTGGCTTGGCTCCGGGTCTCACATTCAAAGAGTGCTCGGCCAGCTCCCTCGGAACACCTTGCAAGTCCTGTGTGGACCAAGCAAAAATGTCCCGATTCTCACGGAGGAAGCTGACGAGCTCGCTTTCCTATTTATCACTTAACCCGGCACCAATTGTTACGGTGCGCTCTGGGAACATGTCATCAACAGGAACCTTCTTGGTATCTTTCGTGGCCTGGAAGGAGACACTTCCATGCGGGTTACTCAGCGCCGGCATATACTGCTGCGCGGACTGAGCCAGTGCCGCCACCTCTTGAATTTTCCTTTTTTCCTGCGCAATCACAAGTGACTCGGCTAAGTTAGACCCGGCCGACGCACACTCCACGGAACGTCGGAAATCCCCAGCAATGGTGATCACCCCGTTTGGTTCGGGCAACTTCATCTTCAAGTAACTAATATGACAGCTTGCCATGAACTTGTTCAGGGCTGACCTTCCGAGTAACGCATGGTACGCACTTTCCAAGTTCACCACCTCGAACTCTAAATTTTCGGTTCAGCAATTATCCCTCGTGCCGAACAATACGTCAACCCGGACCTTGCCTATGGGCTCATAAGAAATGCCGGGCACAATACCATGGAAAGTTGTCCTTGTGGGCTGTAACATGTTTTCCGAGATACCCAACTTGCGCATTGTGTCTGCATACATGATGTTAATGCTATTGCCATTGTCGATCAGTACCTTCGAGAACCTTACGTTAATGCTAGGTCCAATGAATGTCGGATCCAGCACCAACGCATACGAACTAGGGCTTGGCATAAGCTTGGGATGATCCCTGATGCTCCAGGTGATTTCCTGATCGGACCAAGGCATGTACCTCGTCACTGCAGGCATCACTGCATTCACCTCCATATGCCTACGCTGCAAGCTCTTTCTATCTATTTCCTCAGTGGTGAACACACAATAGCTTTGATGATGCTCTCTGTACTCGTTTCTCCCCTCATTTCCGGGATATCTCTGATCTGGCTGATGCTGATTTTCCACTTGATGCACCACATCCCTTCTCTCATTGTTATCATACCTCGGCGGAGGGGGAGGCAACATTAGCTGTTGCGTGTTCGCTCCGGAGAGCAATTGCTGCCGGGGTAACTCCTGCCGAGGCTGATCATTTTGGGGTGCCTGAGCATGCCCCGAACCACCTTGTTCAATCTTATGCATCCACTCACATTGCCTTGTCGTATGACCCGCTGGGTTACTCGGATTCGGCGTGTGAAACTTACACGGCTAGTCCAACATTGACTCATAAGTATACCTCGGACGGTCTTTCCTTTCTTGCCACTGTTTCTTTTGCTCTGGTGTCCAAGTTTTCTTGCCGTCGTTTCTTGGAGTCCACTGCCCTCCAGTTTTTTGGTGTTGACTGCCCCCTGCTCCGGGCTGATCATTCACAGCTGCAACTTGGTGCGAGCTGTATCGATGATCCGGTCTATCATCTCTCCTTTTCCCTCTGTAGTCATTCCTCCGGGATGACCCGGCTCCATCTCTCTGGTAGTACTCATCGTTTGACTCGTTTGATACGAGCCTAGGTTGAGTCAGATCACCCAAAGCATACGAATGTGCAATCCGGATCATTTCTGCCAACGTAGTTGGCATTTTTCTTTGCAACTTCTGCCACGGCTCGCTTGCGTATTTGCACCCTTGTGCAAACCATGCTATGGCCTGTGATTCTATCACGCCCTCACATGAGTTTCTCACGGTACACCACCGGGTTAGAAACTCCCGATCTGTCTCATTTGGTCTTTGCTTGCACATAGCTAGAGTCTGCGGCCTATTTGGCCTCTGATACGTACTCGAGAAATTGCTGGTGAACATTTCCTTGAAATCTATCCAGCAGTTGATGCTTCCTGGCGGCAAATTGTTCAGCCATACCCTTGCTGGCCCTTCCAACATCTCTGGTACGTATCGCACAGCCCATCTCAAGTTGCCAGTGGCAATTTTCACAGCCATAGCATAGTTTATCAGCCAATCCTCCGGCTTGGTACTGCCGTCATACGTCTTCGTGCCCCTAGGTAACTGGAAGTTGGGTACCGGTGGCTCCTTCATGATCCGAGGTCCAAAACATGCTGGACCCGATGGACCCTTACATTCAATTTGTTCTGACCTATACAGTCGATCCAGTTTTAACCTGGCATCATCCGGCATCAAATCCCTGCTTCCCAATCTTGACCCTATCACATGATAGTCCGGTCTTAGGTATCCCGCGTTTGCCATTTTTGAATCTCTATCATTATATCTGTCTTGCTCTCGTGGAGCATCTTTCTGTTGCATACCTCGGCCGGCACTTTGCTCTTGCCTTGGCATATTCCGCTGCTACGGTTGTCCTGCGCCTGCCGAGTTTCGCTGTCCGGCATTGCCGTTGGTGGTGTTCCCTTGACCGGCATTGCCTTGGTCGCGGTTACCTCGGACAGCTTCACCTCGGCTCACACTCCGTCGATCATCATTTTTCTGTGCTTCTTTTCCTTTCCCTGCCCGCGTTGGGTCATACGGGATGATCTGTTTGTTCCGTCTGGCCGAGGTTACTACCTCTTCTCTCCTTGGACCACCATGAGGAGACGATGCGGCTCCAGCTGATTTCTCTGGGTTACCCATCGCCGAATGGACGATCTTGGAGGCTCCAACTCTCTCCGGGTTAGCTCTGAGTAGTTCTTCGTTTTGTCTGTTCGCGATCCGAACCAGCTCGTTAACCCTATCTTGTTGTCTTTGCCGAGCCTCTCCCGTTAGACCCTCTAACTCGGATGCCGCTGCATCCGCTGCTCTGAGGTTCTTTGCCGGGGTACTATACCTCGGCAGCCCCACGGACAAACAGTTTTCTGATTCCTCAATTCCAGTATCACCTTCTCTGTTCATCTCGCTCATGAGATTTCTCCCCTTCACTTTTATAGCGTCAACTTTGTTCGCCTTTCCGTACTCACGTAGCGTCATATTCAACGACTGCTGAGCCGCGGCTATTTTCTTTGCGCCCTCTAGTATTTTTTGCCTAGTTTCTTCTAGCTCGACCTGCGCCCGAGCCGGATCTACTGCTGCTACCACAGGGTTTGCCAAGCTATCTATTGCTTCCCTCAACACATTCTCCGGCCTCTCTAGTGAAGTACCTCTACCTTTCCTAGGTGCCTTAGGCGTTACCTCTGGATCTGGCGTCGGATCCTTGCTTGCGCCTACACCTGGCGCAGTCATCATCACCTCTACATGGTCCGGGGAACGAGCGATACGCACCCCGCGAACCATGGTGAGGGGCGGCTCCCCCGCCTCGACGACGTGACGCGGATGAACACACGACATGTCAACAGCGACGTAGACCTTGTGTGCACCGAGCTTGACGAAGAGGCCATTGCGCGGAAGCAGGCGCGTGCGGAAGCAGCCAACGTTGTCGCTGACGAAGTCCAGCGCTCCAAAGCGCTGAACGAGCCCGGAGACGATGTGTTCGCCGGTGCCGATGAAGTTTCCCGTCCGGATCTTGACCCCTGTTACCGCCGCTAGCCCCACGGTGGGCGCCAACTGTCGTGGTGGTGTCACGACAGATGCCATGGATAGGCTAAAGGTGGGGACTAATACACACTAGGGGAATCCAGGGCAGGATAGTGAAGTGATTCTCCACACAGAAGTTTGTATTTGCTTTGTTTCCAAGATTACAAGTGCTCCTAGAGTTGTGTTGGAGAGAGGAGGAAGAAGGAGCTCTCTTACTCTCACATACAGATCACCCTCAAAACCCTAGCCAGAACAGAATAGCGGAACCCCTTCTACTGAAACCCTAGCCCCCTTTTATAGAGGGAGCTCGGTCTCTGCCTAGGGCATACGTGGAGGCATATTCCTAAGAATATGCCTCCCCCCAAAGTAGTAAGTCGACTGGGGTGCTTTTCCCCCACGTCACACATGCAGAGGCTATGTGAGCCTCTGCGGCGCCCGCGTCAGCCGACATGGGTGTCGTCACCCTTGTCGGCCACGCCCCGGTGGTCCTGCCCTTGCTTGCTTCGCTCAGGTAGTGCGTACCGGGGCTTCTTTTGACCAGCGAGATTCCTTCCTTCTCCTAGAAGCTAGACGTGACCCGGACCAAAGTTGATCCGGCCACACCCGTTCCTGCATATAAGTAAAACAGACACCTCCGACTTACTCCTTAAGTCGGTTGAGACTTAGTCAGGTGAACGCCCCCTAGCCCAGGTTACCCCGTGATTCGGCCTGCCTTGAGGTGACCCGGCCAGCATATGCTTTGGCCTTGCCGAACCTCGGCTAACTCGGTCTTTATACCCTGGCGTGACCCTACCCGGGGGTATCCCCCAACAGGTCCTAATTCATTGGACTATCCCTCCCCCATAATGCCAACATTAAGAAATTCAATTCTCTTAGTATCATTTAGTGATATGTGAGCGTCATTGTTGAGTAGTGGCTATGAACCCAAGGATAATTCTTCAAGGTGTCATGCCACAAACTCCTACATGGTGGCTTCGGCCACCACCCTCTTCTCATTTGAAGAGTTGGGTCTTAGTTCGGTTTTTCTTAACGCATTTGAATAAATTTCTATGGTTTTCTTGACTTTTCACAGTATGAGATCTTAACCCAAGCCCTCCCTCTGTACTGAAAACCCACTCTATCTAATATATGTCCCCATACACTCACCTTGGAGCCTGTTTGTCGAGGAGGACCGGAGTCTCCGGTGTGTTCACACTGGAGTCTCCGGTGTAGACCGGAGTCTCCGGTCTGGACGATTTCTGACCACTTAAAAGGAGGACAGGGTGAACTGAAATAGCAGTTTCATTCATCCACCCCGTCCTTCCCTCACTACCCCGTCGCCTCCTCTGCCAAATCTCCTCCCCGGAGGTCAAGAAGCCCCCGGAATCCGCTGTGCTGCCGGCCAATCATCTCCTTTCCACCATTGGGTGATTCCCACCAGTGGAGTTCATCCCATGGACAGATCTGGTACCTCTCCTCTTTTTCTCACCTAGGGTTCTTCCCTCACCTTGTTTTTGAGGATTGGTACTAGTTTCGGCAATGGGAATTCCTTGTTTGCATGTACTTGTGTGCTCTACTCTTGTTACCCTGCCCGATCTGTTGGATTCAACACCATTGGATCCTCCTTGTTCTTCCCCCGAGTCGCCTGACCGGAGACTCCGGTCTGAGTCGGAGACTCCGATGTGGACCACGGAGACTCTGGTGTGTGTTGTATCTGACATGTCTTGCTAGGTCTCAAGGGTTCGGTGCTGCCTTCGTGGGACATATATACTTACCTCCATGCTATCTCCCTCACTGCTTTTCACAGGTTCTGGCTCTTGTCGTCTTCCTCGCACTAAGGCCAAGATGAAGAGAGGGGAGCCTCGCTATGATGAGTCTGTGGGTCAGTACATTGTGCCCCCATCCAACCGCAGACAGCAGGCTGATGCAGCCTATATGCGGCGGGAGCAGGACAGGGTTGAGGAAGAGAACCGTGCCAAGAGGGCAAAATACGACAACCTTCAGTCGTTGGCTCGCATGTCTAAGCAGGAGTACCGTGAGCTGCGGAAGACTAATTTCTATGAATTGCCTCGCACCAGTGATGACCCCTATTATTGGGGGAAGGAGCAAGCTGTCTTCATGAAAGACATTTACAGTGTGCTTAAGAGATCTCATGTGTGTCCCTAGAAGTACTTGAGTGTTGAGCAGATGAGGAAGAGCCCCTACTTCTCTGATGCCTTATGGATTAGTGAGAAGTTGGGGCTGTTCAACTTGATGGAACTCCATGAAGACTACAGCATCACCCTTGTGCAGCAGTTCTATGCCACAGTTGTGTTTGGGACTGATCAAGCCAGGACTATGACTTGGATGACTGGCAATCACCGCTGTTCTGCAACTTTCTATGACTTTGCTGAGGCTATCTTCGAGACCTTCCAAGGGGTATCTACTCATGTTGGAGTTCGCATGCACTCGGCAGCTCTTGGGGTGAACAAGAACAAGCTTGCCCCTTTATATGGTAGTGAGGGTGTTGTGGGAGGGTCCAAGGGACTCAAGCCTCTCTACAATCTGATGTTGAGGATCTTCCGCCAGACCATTTCCCCTAGTGTTTGGAATGATGATGCCATCAGATGTGGCTTGGTCAACTTGCTGTATCACACCCACAAGACTTACATGGCTGGCTCTGATGCTGATACTGATCCTATTGATGTGATGGACTACATATTTGAGGAGATGTATCATGCCATCTTATACAAGAAGGCCCCTCCATATGCACCCCTGGTCATGAGACTCATCAACACTCAACAACATGGTTCTCCGCTTGCTATGCCCCCCAACCTTACCGAGCACACTCTCGTATCTCTACAGCAGAAAGGGGAAATGAGGGCTCCTCCTAGACGCTCCCATGCACATATGGAGGAGGAAATCTCAGAGACCGAAAGGGCCCCCTCTCCTCCTAGGGCTTGGAGGAAGAATGCTTCCAATGCACCTCTTCCTCCCATGACACGTGACTATGTCCATGAGAGGGTCAAGAAGGCCTCATTCTGGGAAAGGACCCTGTGTTGCATGAATGTGGACATCCGCAAGCAATAGCATGATTCCTACAAAAGCAATCGTCATATCGAGAAACTACTCAAGGAAATCAAGGCTCAGGGTGAAGAGTATGATGAGGAAGGAGAAACTGAGTACACTGACGAGCATGGCACCCAGCCATCCACCGAGTCCGATCACACTCTTTCGTTTGGGGCATGGAATGCCCAACAGGACAACTTAGTGGATTGGAAGACCTTTTCTGATGTCACTTCTAGATTTGGGTACCAAGGTACATCCTCTTCTCGCCCTCACGGCAAAGGGCCTGCAGCTCCAGATGGTGATGAGGACTATGATGATGATGAGGAGGATCAGGATATGGATGAGGAGGATGATGACAAGGACTAATGATCTATTGGGACGCTAGCTTAGTTCTTTTCCCTTTTTCGGTGTTTCGATGCCAAAGGGGGAGAATACATTGTCATCGGTATTTGCATGGGTTTGGGTTACTTGATTCGTATTTGCTTTCTAGTTTCTATTTGCCCTATGTTATTGCGGGACACTGTTTGCTATTTGTGTGTGACTATGTGGGTGCTCCAACTTTATTGTAACTCGTGTGAGAACTATGTGTTTTATCCATACTCTACCTACCTTGCCCGCTTTACATGTTTATCTTTGGGCACATAGGCAGGAGGAGCATGTCCATACTCTGTCATAAGTCACTACAAACCTTTTCCATGCAAAAATCACTAGTTGTCATCGAACACCAAAAAGGGGGAGATTGAAAGGACATTTACTGTCATAAATCACTTTTGGTGTTCGATAACAACTAGTAGACCTATTTTACAGTTTGCTATTGTCTACAGGTTGATATTTTACAAAGTGAAAAGGACCAATAACTTGTGGAGCATTCCCTGCACTATTACTTGCTTATTGGGGATTTCCAGACCGGAGTCTCCGGTCTATCATGACCGGAGTCTCCGGTGTGGTCCGGAGTTTCCCCAGGAGTCTCCGGAGAGGGCTTCTAGTTTCCTGCCTGGGACAGCCTGAAGGGTGATCCGGAGTCTGGTCCGGAGTCTGGTCTAGAGTCTGGTCCGGAGTCTCCGGTCCATGCCTCAGGCCGGAGTCTCCGGTGTAGAGGGACTGGAGTCTCCGGTCCACTTGGCTCACAAGTTGGCTGGGTCATTCTGTTGACGGTCCGGAGGCTGGTCCGGAGATTGACCGGAGTCTCCGGTGTGAGGACCGGAGTCTCCGGTCTAAATCTTCTCCAACGGTCAGAAAAACGGTTCGCTGGCGGAAGGGCTATAAATAGAGGACCTTATCCCCTTCCTCCAGTTGCTCGTCCACCTCAAGAACACTATGTCCATTTGAGCCACCAAATCAACAAGATCTCTTCATCCAACCATCCAAAGTCTTGATTTTGGAGAATCGTAGGAGGAGGCCTTGATCTACAGCTTCACCAAGAGAGATCTTCATTTCCCCCTCATTCACTTGAGGGCCCCCATGCTCTAGTGTTTCATTGGAAACCCTAGTTTTGATTTGGTTCTTACAAGCTTGTCTTTGATTGTTTGATAGCTTGCTTGTATTTGGGAGCCTCTAATTAAGTTGTGGATGTGTGCCCCGAACTCGTTGTAAAGGTGCCGGCTTCCACCTCGAAGGTTGCCATATAGTGTAAGAGGTGAATCGAACCCGTTGGGGTGAGGTTCATCAGAGAACAAGGGAGGCCTCTCGTGGCGTTGGTGGTTTGAAACCACCCCCTCTCCAAACGTAGACGTACTTCCCCTCAAAAGGAAGGAACTACGGGAAACAAATCCTTGTGTCTCCGTGTGCTCCACTTTGGTTACTTCTATCCTTTACCGCATTTTACTTATCTAGTTCTTGTTTAGTCTGTGCTTGTTTGTCATATAGGTAAATTCACCTTAGTTGCATAATCTAGAGAATTTACCTTTCTTGTCAAACCCTAATCTGAAAAAGAGTAAAAATTGAAGTAGCACCTATTCACTCCCCCCCCCTCTAGGTGCCCATACGATCCTTTCAACTACCACAAGACGGTGAAGACTCCATCATATCGCACCCAAGGCTCTCTTAGTCATCGTTGGGGAACCATTCTTGAGCAATGCAACCGATGGGCCAACGCCCTAGAGTCGGTGGCCAATGCACCACCGAGTGGAGTGCTGGTCACCCAACATGGCAAGTATCACCAAGACATGTACAAGCTCCGCAACAAGAGAGGTGGCCACAAAGCCTTTAATTTATTTCATTGCTACAAGGAGCTAGAGGGCAATGAGAAGTGGGTCCGAAGAAACTATGAGACCACACCGAAGAGGGCAAGGATACATTCGGCCATTGATGTCGACGATGATGAGGACGAAGATGAGCTCAACAAAAGGCCAGACGGTGTGAAGATTGCAAAGGAGAGGAAGAAGAGGGGAGGTGTCGGCACCTACAAGGAAGATTCCAATGCTCTTGTCGAGATCAAGAAGGCATTGGTGGCCGAATGCAAATAGGACAAAGAGGCTAGGTGGAAGGATCTCAAAGTTCTAGAGAAAGAGAAGTGGCAGTCCAAGTTGGCAGTGGAGGAAAGAAGGATTGCACTTGAGGAAGAAAGAATGTCGAAGGAGAAGAAGATAGAAGAGCAAAGGCTTGCACTTGAGGCGGAGAAATTGGCCAAGGAGAGGGAGCGAGGATGCCGACCGTGCCATCATGTTCACAAATCCAACCACCTTGGATGAAAAAGCGAGGACGTATTGGGAGATCGCCCGTGAGACAATCTTGGCCCGAGAGAGTGGTGGTGGTGGTGGTGTCGGCGGTAGCCGAGATGGTGTTTGAGATGGCCAAGATGGCGGTGGCCGAGCTGGTGGTGGCCAAGATGGTGGTGGCCTCAACAACATAAACATGCTATGTTGTTCTTTTGGATCAAACTTGATCGATGTGATTTTTCCGGATATTATTTATGCATGTTTGAACTTCGTATGTTTGAGATCTTTCGAAAATGGTGCTAAAAATGTGTAGTCATCTATTGGGGATCAAATCTGGCGGACGCCGTTTAGAGGACTTAAAATTTAAGTCCACCGTTTTCTCCGACTGAAAGTCCTCTAAATTAAAGGTGGTCGGTTAAAGATGCTCTAAGGATTGTTTTTTCTTGGGCCTTGTCATTTTCTACAGTTGCCTTGGACTCCACATCCTCCAAGACACTATAATATTGAAATAAAGCACTTTCTTGGGGTTTTAGTGTAGGTTCAAAACGGTTCAAAAAAACATTCTAACTATTCTTAAGGATTTCATTAAGGAAGTATTTTTTTATGAAAATTACACCGATCTATTAATAATCATCAACAACGGTACAAAGAGACCAAAAATAATAAACATTAAATAGATCCTTAGACCAGTACAAATAGGAATGCACATTGAATTGCGGATGCATGGGGAGATTGCATATGGACATGGTGCATGCATGAGGGTCATGGACTTGCTTTTTTTTCTTGACTGTCGTGGGCATACGTAACGTATGGTGCAGTTTGTAGTTTGTGCTGCTGCTTCACAAGTTTTACCCTGGACTCGCTCGACGAAAATGAACGCGGGCTCGTTGGTGGGCTCGTCGGCGATGTGATGGGCCCTCGAAAATGGTTCAAAAGAATTATCTAATTATTCTTAAGGATTTAATTTTGTTTTAAAGATATTTCACAAATTTAGAAGGGCTTTTTTACGAAAATTTAATCCATCTAATAGTAATCATCAACAACGGTACAATGAGCCATAATAAACATTACAAATAAATCATTTGACCACCTAGCGACAGTTCGCACAATAGATCGCAGATGCCAGCGGAAGATGGCATATGGTGCATGCACGAGCAGTCGTGGACGTACTTTCTTTTCTTTGAGCGGTCTCGTGGGCATATGTCATGCTGCAGTTTGTAGTTTTGTGCTGCTGCTGCTTCACAATCACAAGTTTTACCCTGGACTCTGACGTTTCCAAGAGGTGTTTATCTGACGAGAAACATAAAAACTGAAAAAACAAGAGCCCGCACACAGGTGTTTTGGTGTGGTGTACGTCTGACCACTTTTTCCTCTTTCTTCTATTTATTCGATCAGTTACAAGCTGCATCCTACAAACTAGGATCTTGACCGAGCTTACAGGAGAATGCCATCCCACTCTCGCTCAGATCAAGAGCTCCTACAAACACGCCACGACCAGCACAAACTCGTGCCATCCCACGAGTAATGATCGTGTTGAGACTAAGTCTATGCTTAACAGAAAAAAGACTAGCCTATCTACCTGACAGTGTACTGTGTACAGGCACACGAGCACACTGTTTATTTTCCGAACAAAGGAACAACTAAATACTAAGACAGCAGGATTAAACAGGTCAACAGACTCGCTGGACAAAAAGGAACGCGGGGCGCTTGGCGGGCTCGAAAGGCTTCGTGCGGGCTTCATCACAATTGATACAGTACCGACACAGTGAATGGATAAAATGTGACATAGTACCACACCGGTAGCTGAGACGTGCAAAACCCAGCATATATACGTTCCTCTAATCCGGATCACCGGCCGGGCGCGGTGGCGCGCGCCTGTGACTCCATCCTCGGAGGGCCAGGGGTCGGCACATTGTGTGTCTGGGCTGAGGCGGGCTTGAGCCCGGGCAGTTGATGGATCAAAAGATTCCTGTCAAATTTAGCATCCGCGGCTTCGGGTCTGGTGGATCGAAATTAGTGTGAAGATTTAGCATCCAGGGCTTTGGAGGGCAATGGTGCTGCCGGGTTTAGAACGCTCCCAGCCGTAACTCAAGTACCTCCGCTGGCCACTCGGCTCTGCCCTGGTTCGCCCGTCTCTTATAGCCCCACACATATGCCGACTCTTATTTGCATTTTCTCTCCACCCTTGTTCTGCCGGCCAAAGTGAAAAGAAAAGCCTTTTACAAGTGTAGTTTCAACTGCCCTTCCATCTTTGACAAGCATAGTCTGAACTACGTCTCTGATTCGTGTATTAGATGGGAAAACAGGTACATACGTGCACCCTAATAACCACCAACTCCACTACTCTTGTACAGTAAACCCGTCCGGTCGGCAGCACTCGTAAACCTTCTAGGCGCATAAGAGCTCCCCGGACAGGTGATGCCCCGTGGGTTTTTCCGGGCGAAAGCTCGGCGCTTTGGCGCCAACGACAGCGATGTATGCGGGTGTCGTAATCCTCTTGGGGCATCGGTGTAGTTACCTCCCCCGTGCTAGGGCTCCGGGTGAAAACCCTTGACCGTGTGGTCTTGATGGCGACGGCGTAGTGCGTCGTTACACTCTTGGGGGCGTCGTCGTGGAGCTCCGATTTCTCCCGGCCTCGCTTCGGTGTCTTTGTAGTTTTAGGATTTTCGTGGGGTTTTGTGTTTCTCGTTGATCTACTTTGTAAGAGGATCTCCTTGTCACCTTGTATCAGCTCGGCCCGATGTGGCTTTATTTATAAAATAGGATAAAGGCCTATTTCAAGGAGAGCTTACCCCACGGAACCAAACCACGGTGTCGGCAACATGTGTAAAACCTTTCCACATGCCCTAAGGATGATGTGATCATACTAACCGCGTCCTCCGATTTCGCTCCGATAGTTTCATTTGGGTCACGCATGTTGGAATTGATCTCGGCAAACAAACAACAAATGAGAGAGATAAAGGGGGACTTGGTCCACCACGTCTCACCAGATGAGGGAACCTTGATCGGAGGCCTCCTAAACCAACTTTTGATCCCAGTCCCTCCCTAGCACCTGATATAAAAGGAACAGGTAGCCCAGCGTGGGAGTAACTGGCACGGTGCAAAACAACAAACTACCCGATCCTAAAGTGGTGCTAAAGGGCTGGAAGACCGACGACCACCACATGACAGTAACGGTGTTATGGACGACAACATCGACCTACAGCTGGTCCTCCACGACCACCACCATGCCATCAGATGGCCCACGGTCATCACCATGCGTTGTCCCCTAATGGCATTCTCTGAAAATGGTTAGTACCACACTTTTCCGCATACGTAAGGTGTTCTAATATGAGATTTAGATCCTAATGTTGATTAGCTTAAAGCTAACAAAGTTAACAATGGTATCAGAGCAAGATTTAATCTCTATTAGAACCCTAATTAGGCTGAAATTATTGTTCACCGTTGATGCTAATGGGCCTAATTACTTCCTATTAAGATGTGATGTTTCTTGATTAATGCTAATGATCATGTTAATGTATTGTCTTCGATTAATGAATCTGTTTTTGGTTAATGTTCATGATTGATCTGATTATTGCTATTTCGATTAAGTCCAAAGGTTGAAGTTTATTGCCAATTGGATGTGTTTCCGATCTCATATTGTATTGTTGGCACTGATGTTCAAGTTTATATGCATTTTCCTTTCGGTTAATGCCAGGGGAATTGCAAATATTTTGCCCAAAACCCTAGAAGAAAAATCCCAAATGAAGTTGCACACAGAAGAGGGGTCGAGGCCAATTACCTAATGCGTCGCGTCATCGCCTTTACCCTTTGGGGCCCGTAAGTGCTCGTAGTTGTGCGAGGGCGAAGATGCCGCGACGCCGTCGTCTCTCGTCAGAGAAGACGCACGGAATGGATGAAGGACAAGGTGTGGTCGGCTGCCACGCCACCCGTTGTGAGGAGTTGTGAGGAGACGCGCGGAATGACTGGACCATTTCCCTCGTATTCATAGTTGTGAGGAGGTATTGATTGACCCAACGTCTTTCAGGATAACAAAATTGCAAATAATGTCGAATCATCTTTGCAACGAAATTTAATGTGGAAATCAAAATGTAGATAGACTAACCAAAGTGGAGTGAAGAAATTGGAGATGCCATAATCAAGAGAAAAGAGAAAACGTATCGATTTCAAAAGTTCATACAGAAATATTTTCTGTGCCGTCTATATAGTCCATATGAAACACTTTGCTGCTTTGTGAATAATAAGTTACATGAGATAAGTTGTTATTATTAATTAGGGTCAGCACAACACGACATGATGGATTCTAGAAGGGCTCTTACATAGCATTCCGAGATTTAATACAACCCATAGTTCCTCAGTTTGAAGCTACAACTGTGTGGACACGTTTCGAGGAAACAAATAGGACATGAAATCAGAAGGTTATGATTAGATTAAGCAAACGACTTGAATTATAGCAGATTATGTAACACAGAAAAAGAGTATACAACAAGCAAGCATAAATATATATACTCCATAGATTTTAGTATAATCATAAGAAATATAATGGACCTAAGTGAAAGTTTACCTTTATGACAAAGAACGCCACTTGCAATGGTTGCTGCCTAACAGCACAGTGACAGTCTATTGGTGTGAAGAAACTAATATGGTACAACTTTGAGATGGATTTAGAGAACTCTACACCAGTAGTACAACTTTGAGATCAAAATTTCAGACCGTTTGCGGTCTAAACAAAATCTAACTACAAAAAACAGAAATCAGAGTAACATCTGAGATGGATACACAAAGGAAGATTGTTATGCGCAGCCCGCTTGAATTTTTCAAAGCAAAGGAAGGAAAAGATATTTCGAACTCTTATGGCTCGTACCTGTGTTCTCTAGCAATCCAGTACAACATCACATATTGGTAGCTGACGTGGCCCTTGGGTTTGCACATTTCGTCTGAAGCAAGCACCCTAGGCTGCATATATACCTGATCATATCAACATCACAGCTTGAGCTGTTATTGCACTGTAAGAATGGTTGTCGCTGTAAGATGATTCATTTCATCCAAGAAAGTGGTCAATACACTAATACCTAGCACTGAAAGGGGAGAATGCCAGAAACATTTGCATTGTACGGGTGGTGGCCGGGGTTCAGAAAATGCATGACCAACATGACCAGGACAAACAAAATTTAGACTTGTAATAGCAGATAATAATGCTTTCATAATAACTATACTATTATGGTAACAACAGCTTCACTTGCGATAATAACTTGGCACAGTACAAACCTGGTAATGATGACGGCAAACAGTAGAGCATGTTTTAAAAGGATCAGAGCCATCACCAGTAGGGCTGCAGGCGGCACGAGATGTGGGGCGGATTGGTATTCCGATTAGTGTTATTTAGCTACATATGAGATGAAGAGCTGTAGCACAATTTGCACTATCGATGGTGTTTTGCGGGTTAAAGCAGGCCCGCTTGTGCAACCCTAATCACCAGGACTTAAACACATATTGCTGACGACAGACTAGATGCATACTTAGATTACCTGATCTGTTCAACGTGAGACAAAGCTTTCATACGCTTTGGCAAATACTACCAGATATGATGGAGCTAAAATTAGGCCAGCACAAGAGCATAATTGACAGCATTAATACTTGCTAAACATAGTAGTATTACAATCTAATCAGTGATCAACTGTCAACCAAATACTCTCAGTTCTTCAACTAAATGAGACTTAGAGGGTGGAAACTACACGGCAGATTTAATATCCAGCTGAACAGGATGAGCAATTGGCGGCCAGACTGTCTTGTACGCATCGTGAGCCAGCTCATAACTCTGCTTGAGCTCCTCATGGCGCTTCAGTGAAGCCTCCGAGAACTTCGTCAGTCGATCGAGGACCGTAGTCAGCTTTGACTGTAACCCTTCCACCGTTGCTACTACCCCTCCGATTTCTTCCTGCTCGTTGTTTTCCAGCATCACGCATTCCTGAGACTCGCTCCTGGAATGCGGCTCGCTTCTCGTCTTAGTTTGATCAGTCTGATGATGCTCGAACGAGTCGCGCAAGAGCTGCGTTACATCTTTAATGGACTTGCATAGCTCATCGGCGGGAAGTGACTCCATCATGACAAGCCAGCCACTGCAGAGGACGAATATCGGAGGGGAGACTGCCTGGCGGGGAGGAAACGAGACCCTCCGCTTCCGCCGGCGTCGGTCCTGCGGTGGCTGCAGGATGCACTTCTGGAGCCATGCGTTGAGGGCCTCCACATATGACTTCTGAGCAGTGACCCACATCTTGAAGGTGGTCGAAAAGCAATCCATCTCGTTGCAGAGATGCATTGTCGCCTGGCGGTGATGCTCTCCTTGGTGCACCGAGGTTGAACTTTTGACATGGTATGCCAGTGAGATTGTAATGAATTGTTTGTGGTGGCATTCCAGCATTGCTTTCCACATCCTAATTAATCTGCAAAAGGTATGTACGGAAATTTCAGTGTTCAATGTAAACATGAATAAGAGATGTTAATCATAGTATCGCAAATCAACATTCCTGTAACACATTTTGATTAGCCAGATTAAAGTTAAAATTTCAGACATCAGATTGCCTAGCAAAACATAGGTTCTTCAGAGAATAACTAGTAAATGATGTAACTGCCGCAAAACAATTGTGATGTTCTCCTGATTTTCAGTATTGTACTGCTAAAAATAATTATGGAATAGCATTGACAGTTCAAACATTTGCCTAACTTATGCTAAAAAAGGTAAGATCAAGCAGCAATAAAGGAACAACAATCAAAAAATCTGCTAAATACAATGTAAGGCCATATCAATGTAAAGAAATAAAAAAAATGTTGCTACTCCCACCATATAGCAAATAGATGTCATTTTGAACATGACATGTTCTCCAAGATTCAACTTTGACTACTATTTGTTTTAAAAGTTTGATTGAAGCCAAGTCCAAAATGACATGCATTTGCGATATGGAGGGAGTACATACTAAATCTCTAAAAGGAGGTATTAAATAGGTAATACCCTTGAATGAGCTCGACAAGTTGAGGTTGCAGTTCTCCATCCCTTATTTTCTCAATTCTTTTTGAGATTACATCAACAGCCTGGATTGCAACAGACACCCTGGAATGCAGATCCTTCACAACAGCCCGGGTCTTATCAATCAGTTCTGTATTTAGACCTCGTGCAAATTGCTGCCGGAGAAGGCTACATTTCTCGTCGTAAGTCTTTCTGACATTTTCACTTGCCTACATAAAATGAACAAATTGAAGTGGTTTCAGTGATTTATTATGCCAATAACAGACATATTTAACTGGCTGCCTTCATTTCACAACTCTCAGCCTTCCATTATTTGATAGTTAGCATACAATACATAATCTACAAAGCACGCTTCAACTATTAAGCAAATCATTTTTTACGATTAGTACAAATGAAGTAGAATGTATACAACATTTTATCAACCCTTCTTTCAAGAGACAGCAGTTGCCACCTAAACCGAGACCTGAGAACTGCAAGATTAAAACGCACAAGTTTCCACTTGCGATCTACAAAACACCAGCCATTTGTGTAGAGAAATGATGAATTCATGATAGCTAGCTGAGAGTTGAGATTGGCAAATCATACTAGAAGAGCTTCCTTAAATACTGTAAATGTACCTTGATTTCATCATACAGTTTTCTCTCCCATGCATGTAGCCTATCCAATGTAGAAGAATGGCTTCCAGACACCATGGCAAATTCCTCAACAAAATCATTATTACTATCATCCACATCATCTTGAATCATCGACGTTGTAAGTGGACTTTTAGATGACGATGATAGGGATGAGACTGAACGTTTCCATGTAACAACATTTGAAACATGCTGTGCAGTTTCTACAGAAACATAACAAACAGATTTTCTTTTTTAGGCAGATATTACTGTAGCGATGACGAGAAAATTACAGTTACATATGCATCATGCTTACCCTGGTTGAGAAGAATTTGACGATTGCAGCAGACTCGAAGTGCTGATACAAATCGGGCAGTAGGTTTGCCAGGAGAACCTAGGATTTAAGGAATAGAAGGAAACAAAGATTCATCAAACGGTACTAAATAACAGGTAAAAAGGTGAAGAAAGCATATTGTCTTTTTGGGCACGCTTGTTTTGATTTAAGGAATAGAAGGAAACAAAGATTCATCAAACAATACTAAATAACAGGTAAAAAGGTGAAAAAAGCATATTGTCTTTTTGGGCACGCTTGTTTTGATAGCCCACCAAAAGGCAGCCATTTGTTTTGGGCTAGCCCGCACATTACCAAGCCAAATTTTGGTATAACCAAGAGATGCACAAAAGACAAGATCATGTATGATTATCACCTGGTACTTTAGCACATATATCAAGTCTGATCTTCTTTGTCTCGAGCATCCTTGAAACCTCATTCCCGGCTTCGGCTGCACGTATAAAGCGCATTTCGATTTCCTTCATGCTCGACACAAAGTCTTTCGCTCGGTGAGTGATGAACTCGGAAGGATCTTCCGTGTCTGTGCGTGATTCTTTCTTCGTATCGCCTTCCTCCACCTTTGCCCCAGCTTGCTCAGAAGAAGCTCCCTCATTAGAAGCATGCGCCAACCCACCTGCTTTATTGATCCCTCTTTGTGTTGCTTTGGTTTCCTGCTTCGGCGCCACATTATCATCAGCAATCTCTGAATCTGAATGCATTCTAACAGACCTGGTTGCTGGTTCTTCGCTCACTGGCACCAGCTCAGCTTCCCATGATTCTCTCAAGCCCTTCAACCTATTGAAGTCCAGGGTCAGCCCATCCATGTTGTTTGGCGCGGCGCTACCGCCGGCATCAAAGAAATCCCATGAGGTAGATAATTCTTCTGAGGGCAACGGTGGGGGCGGAGGCACAAAGGGAGAGACGGGGGATCCCTGCCCCACGAATTCAGCAGCGGACGGATCGACCGTGAATGTGAGAGGAGCAGTCCCCGCAGCTTTCATGCAGTGAACCCTTGCCAACGGAGAAGCCAGATGGCCCCCTGCTCGATGGTGCATCGGGGAGCCGGCGTTCTCCGCCGCTGCGCGAGACGGCGACGGGGAGGCCATGGAGGAGTGCGACGGCGACCTGCCCGCCTCCGAAATGGAGATCGACGACTCGGGCGTGGAGACGCTGGAGGACTCGGCGTGCCGCCGCAGCGCGGTCCCCACGCTGCGGAGGGACTGGGTGTACGAGAGGTGCGCCGCCGACAGCGCGTCCCTGGAGTCGATGGCCCGCCTGATGCGGCGCAGCCGCTCCTTGCACATGACTAGGGCATCTTCGCCGCCAGCTTTGGAGGGCGAGGAACCCATCGAGCGAGCTCCGCGAATCTCCTCCCTGAAGACTGCAGGGTACACACTCTCAGGATGGTCGCAGTGGGATTTCAGTAACTAATCGCTGGATGAGAGCAGCCTCGTACCTCGAAAAGCAAATGCCGGAAGATTTGGGCGCGGGGTGGAGACAGCGGCGAAGGGGCACAATGTCGCGAGGAAGGAGGAACGAGAATGGCAACGGCGGCGACGACCGTGAGAGGGGGAGGAGTTGGGGTGGTGGGGGCAGTATCCGCGGGCTAGTCCCCCACTCTGTGGCGCCGCGGTGGAGGAGGTGGACTCCGGCGTCTCTCCGATTTGGGAAGGGGAAGAAGACGAAGGCAGTAGCAGCAGCTGCAGCAGCAAGAACAACTTACTTGGGCTCACCAATCCAGCCCACTAGGACCATATTCGGTGCGGCCTGTCCATTTCCGGTCCAACCTATATGCACACGAATGATCCAAAAGTTCTTCAGTTCTTGTGATCCTCTGTATTAAAAAAAATTAAAAATATATTTCTAAGTCCCAAAAAGATAACAGATCTGTTGTTTAGGGACGTGTCTTAGATTAGCTTTTCGTTGGCACGAATTTAATATAACAAACTAGTCATATATGCATGCATGTGGCTCAACCTTCACCTGAATTCTTCTTTTTCTAAACTTTAAAATATTTTATCTCTTGAGCGTAATTTGAAATTTAGATCCGTTAGCATCTTCGTGACGGATATTTAAAATGAGATCCCATATTGATATGTTTTAGTAACCTTTTTCCAGACTAGTTATCAGATTACTGTCCCTTACTCAATAGGTAAGGTTAGACTGGTTAGGCATTTCACAATAAGTGTAACTTAGCATGTTACCATAGGGGTTATAAATACCTAAGAGACAACCTCTCCAATGCATTGTACTACTTTTGTTTGGGATTATTAGTCCTAAGAGCAAGAACAATAGAAGAGCCCACCGCTGGCTATAAGGCTGGTTCATGTCATCTATATCCAATCTAATAGCTAGCATGTACAA
This sequence comes from Avena eriantha, assembly GCA_910589775.1. Taxonomy (NCBI): domain Eukaryota; kingdom Viridiplantae; phylum Streptophyta; class Magnoliopsida; order Poales; family Poaceae; genus Avena; species Avena eriantha. Next base: position 81,579,698 of record OU342744.1, on the reverse strand, counting down.
TAGAGAAGTGCAAATTATATTATTTAACTAGAGCCCACTTCACTTCTCTCTCCTCTTCTCTCTCCTCTAACTAAGCAAGTTAATACTATTTAATTTCTTATAGGCTGCTTACATCACCTTATTGTAGTTACTCTAGGGGCCAAGTTGCTAATACCAAGACACTTCATAACTCTATGCATGCACCAATAATCTTACATGCATGAGAGAAGTGAGAGAAAAAGGAGAACATGCATTGGACTAGAGAGACTAATAAATGAGATAGCCCTTATAATCTCAAACAATATAAAAAAGCTCTCCGGACCTATAACCCCGAACAGAGATAGTATCTTAGAGGTTGTATCTTAATTTAATGTTTTTGCTCTCATGCATGGGCTATGACCTCTTTTTGTCTATGATTATGTGCAAGGGGTGTACTCCCTCCGGTCCGGTTTATTAGATAGGCACGTAGTTTAAGAATAACTTTGATCACTAATTTTGGTCAACAAATTTTACATAATATATCACAAAAACTATATCATTGGATAAATCTTTAAAAGTAGTTTCTAATGGTATATTTTTTGAAACATATATTGCATATTTTATCGGTAAAAATTGATGATCAAAGATTTTCTAAACTACGTGCATGCCTAGTAAACTAGACCGGAGGGAGTATAAGATACTACAACAACACCCTCTCTCCTCCTTATTGACATGCCACATCATTTTACCTTGGATACCGCGCTAAGAGACTCCCATTGTCAAAGGCCTTACTAGAATAAAATTACCAGATTATTAAACTAAGATATGATATTGACGCATGCATGCACGAAGCCTAGGTATTTTTTTCAAACTTTTAAAATGTTTTATCTCTTAAATGGCAAAATTCATTTTTTTTGTGGCTGACTTTGTCGCGAAGAGATATTTCAAACTAATCTCATATAGAAATGTTTTTGATAACTTTATTTTTTCGACTGTAGTTACCAGATTATAGTTCTTGGTCACAAGGTAAAGTCAAGTAGATTACTAGGTTGAAATTTCTCCCTTTTTTAACAAAAATTAGAGTGGATTGAATATTCACTCTTTGAATATGTAGTACACAAAAACACATGTAAAAATTATCTAGTAACTATTAACTGGTAATCTGGTAGTTAACTCATAATAACCCTGTAACTAAGGATGGTTTTTTCGTTAAAACATATTTTGGTGGGATCTTGTTTCGAAGTCCTCATCGAGACGAACCCAACGGTGATAAAGGATCATCATTCGAAATAACGATTTAAGAGATAGTTTATTTTGAATTTTCAAATCGTGAAAGATTCTCTATATGCATGTCGGCGTCAGCTCCTTCATCCTTAGAGGAAAAACTAACGACCACCCGCCGGATAGAGGGACTACTGTGGGGCACGGTTTCATATTAGTAAGATCGAAAATTAAAATATATTAGTCTCACGAACCTAACCTCATGTGTTGCCCCAGGGCGACTTCGAAGGTCCCATGCCACTGCCAGCAAGAGAACAGCCTCCTCCACCTTGTTCACCCTGCCACCGCCGAAGGAGGCCTCCAGCAGATGGTGGAAGTGGGGTGCCTCCCCATTTTTTTAGCCACATGTCCCAACATTATTTGCCCAAGTCATCGCTCGATTTCGGTCTAGGATTTCAACACGTAGCAACTTTGCAAGGGCCCCTGTCGGCGAGCTGGTCGAGATCGTCGTGTCTCCAGGCTTGATCTAGGCAAGCCTCATGTGCGAGACTCCACCTGATCAGAAAGATCGGTAGTTGGCATTGATCTGGATTGAAGCTATCGGGAGGATGGACCGTGTGGAGGCGCAATCTTCAGTTGAAGCCAACTCGCCACGGACCTAGTGGTCCAACTATTGGCTGAGAATGTGGCAAATGCACGACGCTCTAGCCGAAGGCTCTCAGACTTTGCCATGGTGTGCGATCCGTTATGTCGACGTTATCCCCGTTTTCATCTAGGATCCACTTGGGCACTTTCAATGTCGCGACATCCAAGGTGTTGTTAGGGGATCATGACGATCATGTTTTGAAGATTCCGAGGTGTCCTTGCGGTGGATCCGGAGAAGCATATGTGTCAAACAATCAATGTTTTGCAATAGTGGCGAGTAGGGAGGGCGACATCGGCATACTTCATTTGGTGGTCTCAATTACGGGGTGAAAACCCTCAGTCTGACAATATGGTTGGATCTGATAGTGGTGGTTTTTTAATCATTTCCTTGTTGAAGGAATTTTTTGGGGATTGTACCTTCTCGGAGTGAAAATCCAAGATCTGAAAATGCTGGTTAGACCAGACGATGACAGTGTTGTGCATTGTTACCTTTCTAGAGTCAACTTGAAGAACCTTTTCGAAGTTTAGGTGTCAACATCACTGCTCTTGTTGTTACATGTCTCTGATTGTTTTAGACGGAACTTTATTTTTCTTGTTCTTTCTATTTTGTTCATTAGTCTATGTGCGTGATTGGTGTATTTTATAGACATTATGTTGTTGCAGTGTTGGGGTGATGGCTCGTGTTGATGTTGAGCTCGTTGGGAACCCCAAGAGGAAGGTATGATGAGCACAACAGCAAGTTTCCCTCAGTTATGAAACCAAGGTTTAATCGAACCAGTAGGAGCAAGGAAACACCCCAAAGGTGTTGCTAGCTGCGCCTTGGCAGGGCGCACTACTGGTGCTAGTAGCAACGTGGAGACCTGCACAACACAACCACAGAACTCTGTCCCCAACTTGCGATGAGGTTGTCAATCTCACCGTGTTTTGCTGAAAACAAAGGATTAAACGTATCGAATGGAAGGAAGAAATAGTTTGCAGAAAGTAAACACAAAGCAGTAAGCGGTTTATAGATTGTATGTAAAATAAAAGGACCGGGATCCATAGTTCACTAGAGGTGGCTCTCCTTAAGATAGATAACATGCTGGGTGAACAAATTACAGCGGGGCAATTGACAAACATCGAGAAAGCAATACATGCATATACTAATCATCTTGACTCCTTTGAGATTCGATTGGGCATTACAACATTATACATAGACCGCCATCCAACTACATCTATGACTAATAATCAACCTTCAGGTTATCATGCGAACCCCCTCTAGTATTAAGTTGCAAGCAACAATTATTGCTTTACAAATTGCATGTAATATAAACAATACGATTGTTCTATGAACAAATGATTGTTGTTTTCTCCCTAGTAGCAACAACACATCTAGTATATTAGAGATTTCTGTCACTTCCCCAGATTACCAGAGGCATGAACCCACTGTCGAGCATAAATACTAACTCTTGGAGTTGCTAGCATCTACTTGGCCAAGATAGCTACTAACAACGGAAAGCATGCAAGATCACAAATAACAAAGACATGATAGAATCAATAATCAATCTGAAATAGCATCTCAATATCCATCGGATCCCCGTAAACACAACATGCAGAATTATAAATAGATGATCTTGATCATGAACGGAGCTCACAAGATCTAAACATGAAAGCACAAAGGAGGAGAACCAGCCATCTAGCTACTACATGGATCCGTAGTCCAAGGATGAACTACTCACGCATCACACCGGAGGCTTGCATGATGATGAAAAAGGCCTCCAGGGTGAATTCTCCTCTCCGGCAGGGTGCCGGGAAGAGCTTCAGATCCCTCCCGATCTAGTGATGGAGATGACGGCGGCTACAGACTCTTTCGTGGATTTTTTATCCGGTTCTTAGGGTTTTCGTCCCGAGGGCATCTTATAAGCGGAAGAAGAGGCCGAGGGGGTGCTGGGGTCGGCCAGACCACCCCCTGGCGCGGGTCAGGCCTGGCCGCGTGTCCAGGTGATGTGGCCGGCCCCCAACCCTTCTCCGTCTCATATTCTAGCATCTGATGACTTGCAGAAAAATAGGCACTTTGGCTTTTGTCCTGTCAAATTCCGAGAATATTCATTTTCTAACTTTCCTGGAACCAAAAACAGCAGAAAATAGGCAGCTCGCACTGTGTCTCTTGTTAATAGGTTAGTCCAAGAAATCATATGAAAAGTACTCTAAAGTGTGGACAAAACACAAGAAAGTGGATAAAACCAAGCATGGAACATTAAAAATTATAGATACATTTGCAATGTATCAACATCCCCAAGCTTAACTCCTGCTCGTCCTCGAGTAGGTAAGTGATAAAAAGAAAGAATAATTTTTGAGGTGACATGCACCATCAAAGACTTGATCAAAGTATTAGTAAAACATTCAAATCTGGGATCATAGTACTTCAATCATAACATGAAAGACAAAGTTCTAGCAATAAGACAAAGAAACTATGATGCAACATGAAAAGGCACAAACAAAAGATTCATGAATAACAATGCTTTGCAAGACGTTTGTTTGTTTCACATAAATAAAACATAGTATAGTAGTATTCAGCTTGTCCCTCATATAGTAGCAAATATAAATGCATAGGACACCTTCAAAGTTCATAAGAGTGACTAGATACAAATAGTTTAAAACAAGCAATATCAATTTATGCATCAATCAACTAGTCTTGGGACAATGCACATAGAACTAAGAATGGCCACTATGCTCTATAAGTAGGTGCATAAAGGTAGAAGGTGGAGACTCAATATATAATGGTGGAAGAAAGGCCTTCATAAAAGGAAGTAGGGATTCAAGTCTCATAAAGAGCTTCCAAAAATTATGGTACTTATAGCTTTCAACTCTCATTGCCCCTGTCATAAGCATCTTGAAGGTGATTAAGGTTAAAGTGATAGAACTAAGAGGATATGCTTGACAAGTTATAAACCGAAATGTCATGCCCCTTACTTACGAAGACCGAATCTCATGCTACTCAACTTTAGTCACAAGTAAGCTCTTGTCATTGTAAGTACAAGTGTATCATAAAGAACCACCAACAGGGTACCCCTTGCACATGATACAGGAGTTATCCCATAATCAAAATGACAAGGCAAGCAGACAATGAGCATCTCAGCGATCTTTTTATTTGTTATTTGCATAGGTTTTTATTGAGGATGCTTTATAGAGTGCTCATTATGGTTATGCTGCAAGTTTCCACCATGATTAGGCATGGATTAGGCTAGCGGCCCAGGCGTTTCTCTAACACACATACAAACTCCATGATCTTACAAGTTCCACTTTTATTTCACACCACCGGGATCCATAAGCAAAAGAACATGATATCAACGGGGTACAAAGTACAAGTGCAATGTTGAAAGCGTTCCCCATGATACATGGTTGTGCTAATTTCGACTTATAAAGCGCAAGCATATACGCAACAAAGAAGGACCCAATGGTTCAAGTTTATTAGATGCAAAAAAAGGTAAAGTGCGCCATCAAGTTCGTGAGAGCTTTAATCACTAGTTTTCTCATAACAAGTTTAATTTGGAAGATAAACAAAAGCATGACTATACTTGGAATAGCATAAGCTAGTAGGTAGGTATGGTGAACTCTTTGGAATAACTTGGTTTAGGGATTTGGATGCATGAGTGGAACTCATACTTGGTTGTGGAGGCTAGCAAAAGACTAGGAGCGATAAACCAAGAGAGCAGTAATGGCCATAATCATGCAGAGCGACAAAACATCATTGATCAAAGCATAAAGTGATACTACAAGTTGAAAACTAAAGGATCATAAAGGCTTATGGTGACTTGAGATAGTCATAACATGGTGTGAGCATGCGCCAAGTCAACCCAAATAAAGCATCAAAGGAGAATACCACTATACTATGCTTTAATATGCTAAAACAACGCATGATTCATCCAAGGCACATTAAGCAATCTCAATTATTTATAACAAGTCATGGTACAACAAAGAATACTAAGCATAAATCCAAAACAATATCAAGCATGGCATGACAAAGCATAGGCCACAGTTAAAAACAAGCTCTCTTTACCACTTAAGCATGAACTTTCCTACTCTTTTCCAAACCAAACCAAACTATTTGAAAACCAATGCATGAAAGAGGAGGTCTAACCAATTTATTCAGAAAACTAAGCAAACAAAAGCAAACGAAAAAACAAAACGAAAACGAAAAAGAAGACGCTCCAAGAACAACACAACCGTGCATGAAACAATAAAAATGAAGCGTTTGGAAGAAACCTGAGATTTTTATTGATGAAGAAGGGGATGCCCAAGGCATCCCCAAGCTTTGACGCTTGTAGTTATTGGATATTTCTTGGGCTGACACGCGTGGCATCCCCAAGCTTGAGATTTAGTCCATCCTTCATCTCATACTTATTCCTTCCATACACCTAAAAAATTTCCTTCATACAAAACTTCACACAATCTTTATTAGCAATATTAGTGCACTCAAGATAATAAGTCTTTAGGTTTAGTTCCAACGCCAATAAAACTTCTATTAAAACACAAGCTGCTGTATCACTTCCCTCAAAAAGCTCAATTCCCTAAAAGAACTCAAAAAGGAACCAACAGGAAGCAAATGCAGACAATGGCAGAAATCTGTCAAAACAGACCAACAGGAAAAGACGAATTTTTTCGAAGACCTCTATTGCACAAATCAAAAAGTGTTGAACTAACGAAAGTTAGATAACAACCTGCGGCATAAGCACAAAAACTCACGCCTCCAAAAGACATTCAGAGATTTTACATGAATTTTTATGGTGAAGCACAGAAATCTGTTTCGGGACAGCAACTTTCCCAATCATTACTTCTCTCTCATTAGAGGTTACTCTTGGCACAAAAAGCAAATAAAAAGTATAATGAGCGGTTATTACTGAGGTAATAACTTTCAAGACTCATCTAAAACTTTTGGGTTATCTCCCAATAAGTACTTTTTTTAACGCCTTTAAGTTAGGCATAAGCAAAAACTAAAATGGATAGAATAGAAGTAAGCAGAGATAATCATGGTGAAAATATTGTTTTGTTCAATGAAATCCTTTTGTTAACAAGGTTGATCAGGTCTTGCTACCAAAACAATTTCATATGAGACAAAACCTTGTATTCGACTAATGATTATGTTACCTCAACCTTGATAGCAATGGTCCCAATCATAATAGTTTCAAATTTTTCTCTTGGTACGGGACATTATATCTCTCCAACTTGAATGCCCCCAAGATGTTCAATTGAATTCAAACCATAAGTCCTTTCAATCTTCTTGGGGAAATAGACAGTATGTTCCTTGTCATTAACATTAAAGGTCACCTTTCCTTGATTACAATTAATAACAGCTCCTGCACTATTAAGAAAAGGTCTTCTAAGAATAATAGACATATTATCATCTTCAGACATTTCAAGCACAACAAAATTAGTTAATATCAAGCAATTATGAGCCACTTGAACAGGTACATCCTCACATATACCAACAGGAATAGTGGTAGATTTATCAGCCATTTGCAAAGATATATCAGTTGGTATCAGTTTTTCTAGTTGAAGACTCTTATAGAGAGAGAAAGGCATAACACTAACTCCAGCTCCCAGATCACACAAAGCAGTTCTAACATAACTATTTTTAATAAAGCAAGGGATAGATGGAATCCCTGGGTCACCAAGTTTCTTAGGAACCTTACCATTAAAGGAATAATTAGCAAGCAAAGTAGAAATTTCTTCATTAGGGATCTTCCTTTTATTCGAGACAATATCCTTCATATACTTTGAGTAAGGAGGCACTTTAATAGCATCAGTCAAAGGAATTTGCAGGAATAAAGGTTTCATCCACTCACAAAACTTATTATAGTGTTCATCTTCCTTTGACTTGTGTTTCTTATCAGGGAATGGCATAGGTTTTTGGACCCAAGGTATTCTTTCACTACCATGTTTATTAGCAATAAAATATTCTTTAGTGTATTTAGTATTCTTAGTGTGGTTTTCAGGTTCTTCTTCAACTTTTTCTTCATTAGGAACTTCATTTTCTTCATTACCACTTTTAGTTTCAGCATTAGAAATAGATATACTATCAGGATCTATAGCAGGTTCAGAGGGTTCTACAATAGTTTTATGTTTCTTTTTCCTTTTCTTACGAGTAGAGCCACTATTTTCAGCTTGTTGAGAATCCTGCTCAATTCTTTTGGGATGCCCCTCAAGATATAGAGGATCCTGGGTAGCACCTCCACTTCTAGTTCTAATTTCATAAGCATGTTTTTCTTTAGCGGCATCAATAAGCAAGTCTTTTTGTACTTTAATGAGTTGATCTATTTGAGTTGGAACCATTTGAAAGTGTTTAACAATCATTTTAACATCATTAGAGGTTTGATGGCTCAATGCACGACGCCCAGAAAAGTGCTTGGTGCGTGGTGTTGATGTAGAGCTCGTTGCGAACCCCAAGAGGAAGGTATGATGAGCACAGCTGCAACTTTTCCTCAGTTATGAAACCAAGGTTTAATCAAACCAGTAGGAGCAAGGAAACACCTCAAAGGTGTTACTAGCTGAGCTTTGGCAGGGCGCACTACCGGTGCTAGTAGCAACGTGGAGACCTGCACAACACAACCATAGAACTTTGTCCCCAACTTGCGATGAGGTTGTCAATCTCACCGTTTTTTGCAGAAAACAAAGGATTAAACGTATCCAATGGAAAGAAGTAAAAGTTTGCAGAAAGTAAACACAAAGCAGTAAAAGATTGTAGATTGTATGTAAAGAAAGAGGACCGGGATCCATAGTTCACTAGAGGTGGCTCTCCTTAAGATAGATAACAAGCTGGGTGAACAAATTATAGCGGGGCAATTGACAAACACCGAGAAAGCAATACATGCATATACTAATCATCTTGACTCCTTTGAGACTTGATTGCGCATTACAACATAATACATAGACCGCCATCCAACTACATCTATGACTAATAATCCACCTTCAGGTTATCATCCGAACCCCCTCCAGTATTAAGTTGCAAGCAACAGATTATTGCTTTACGAACTGCGTGTAAAGTAAACAATACGATTGTTCTATGAACAAAGGATTGTTGTTTTCTCCCTAGTAGCGACAGCACATCTAGTACCTTAGAGATTTCTGTCACTTCCCCAGATTACCAGAGGCATGAACCTACTATCGAGCATAAATACTAACTCTTGGAGTTGCTAGCATCTACTTGGCCAAGATAGCTACTAACAACGGAAAGCATGCAAGATCTCAAATAACAAAGACATGATAGAATCAATAATCAATCTGAAATAGCATCTCAATATCCATCGGATCCCCGCAAACACAACATGCAGAATTACAAATAGATGATCTTGATCATGAACGGAGCTCACAAGATCTAGACATGAAAGCACAAAGGAGGAGAACCAGCCATCTAGCTACTACACGGATCCGTATTCCAAGGATAAACTACTCACGCATCACACCGGAGGCTTGCATGGTGATGAAGAAGGCCTCTAGGGTGAATTACCCTCTCCGGCAGGGTGCCGGGAAGAGCTTCACATCCCTCCCGATCTAGGGATGGAGATGACGGCGGCTAAAGACTCTTTCGTGGATTTTTGATCGGGTACTTAGGGTTTCGTCCCGAGGGCAATATATAGTCGGAAGGAGAGGCCGAGGGGGTGCCGGGAGCGGCCACACCACCCCCTGGCGTGGGCCAGGCCTAGACGCGCGGCCAGGTGGTGTGGTGGCACCCTAGCCCTTCTCCGTCTCGTATTCTGGCACTTAATCACTTCCGGAAAAATAGGCACTTTGGCTTTTGTCCCGTCCAATTCCGAGAATATTCATTTTCTGACTTTCTTGGAACCAAAAACAGCAGAAAACAGGCAGCTGGCACTGTGGCTCTTTGATGGCTCAATGCACGGCGCCCAGAAAAGTGCTTGGTGCGTGGTGTTGATGTAGAGCTCGTTGGGAACCCCAAGAGGAAGGTATGATGAGCACAGCAGCAAGTTTCCCTCAGTTATGAAACCAAGGTTTAATCGAACCAGTAGGAGCAAGGAAACACCTCAAAGGTGTTACTAGCTGAGCTTTGGCAGGGCGCACTACCGGTGCTAGTAGCAACGTGGAGACCTGCACAACACAACCACAGAACTTTGTCCCCAACTTGTGATGAGGTTGTCAATATCACCGTGTTTTGCGGAAAACAAAGGATTAAACGTATCCAATGGAAAGAAGTAAAAGTTTGCAGAAAGTAAACACAAAGCAGTAAAAGATTGTAGATTGTATGTAAAGAAAGAGGACCGGGATCCATACTTCACTTGAGGTGGCTCTCCTTAAGATAGATAACAAGCTGGGTGAACAAATTATAGAGGGGCAATTGACAAACACCGAGAAAGCAATACATGCATATACTAATCATCTGGAATCCTTTGAGACTTGATTGGGCATTACAACATAATACATAGATCGTCATCCAAATGCATCTATGACTAATAATCCACCTTCAGGTTATCATCCGAACCCCCTCTAGTATTAAGTTGCAAGCAATAGATTATTGCTTTACGAACTGCGTGTAAAGTAAACAATACGATTGATCTATGAACAAAGGATTGTTGTTTTCTCCCTAGTAGCGACAGCACATCTAGTACCTTAGAGATTTCTGTCACTTCCCCAGATTACCAGAGGCATGAACCCACTATCGAGCATAAATACTAACTCTTGGAGTTGCTAGCATCTACTTGGCCAAGATAGCTACTAACAACAGAAAGCATGCAAGATCTCAAATAACAAAGACATGATAGAATCAATAATCAATCCAAAATAGCATCTCAATATCCATCGGATCCCCGCAAACACAACATGCAGAATTACAAATAGATGATCTTGATCATGAACGGAGCTCACAAGATCTAGACATGAAAGCACAAAGGAGGAGAACCAGCCATCTAGCTACTACATGGATCCGTATTCCAAGGATGAACTACTCACGCATCACACCAGAGGCTTGCATGGTGATGAAGAAGGCCTCCAGGGTGAATTACCCTCTCCGGCAGGGTGCCGGGAAGAGCTTCAAATCCCTCCCGATCTAGGGATGGACATGACGGCGGCTACAGACTCTTTCGTGGATTTTTGATTGGGTACTTAGGGTTCTCGTCCCGGGGGCAATATATATTCGGAAGGAGAGGCCGAGGGGGTGCCGGGAGCGGCCACACCACCCCCTGGCGCGGGCCAGGCCTGGCCACGCGGCCAGGTGGTGTGGTGGCACCCTAGCCCTTCTCCGTCTCGTATTCTGGCACTTAATCACTTCCGGAAAAATAGGCACTTTGGCTTTTGTCCCGTCCAATTCCGAGAATATTCATTTTCTGACTTTCTTGGAACCAAAAACAGCAGAAAACAGGCAGCTGGCACTGTGGCTCTTTGATGGCTCAATGCACGGCGCCCAGAAAAGTGCTTGGTGCGTGGTGTTGATGTAGAGCTCGTTGGGAACCCCAAGAGGAAGGTATGATGAGCACAGCAGCAAGTTTCCCTCAGTTATGAAACTAAGGTTTAATCGAACCAGTAGGAGCAAGGAAAAACCTCAAAGGTGTTACTAGCTGAGCTTTGGCAGGGCGCACTACCGGTGCTAGTAGCAACATGGAGACCTACGCAACAAAACCACAGAACTTTGTCCCCAACTTGCGATGAGGTTGTCAATCTCACCGTGTTTTGTGGAAAACAAAGGATTAAACGTATACAATGGAAAGAAGTAAAAGTTTGCAGAAAGTAAACACAAAGCAGTAAAAGACTGTAGATTGTATGTAAAGAAAGAGGACCGGGATCCATAGTTCACTAGAGGTGGCTCTCCTTAAGATAGATAACAAGCTGGGTGAACAAATTATAGCGGGGGAATTGACAAACACCGAGAAAGCAATACATGCATATACTAATCATCTTGACTCCTTTGAGACTTGATTGGGCATTACAACATAATACATAGACCGCCATCCAACTGCATCTATGACTAATAATCCACCTTCAGGTTATCATCCGAACCCCCTCCAGTATTAAGTTACAAGCAACAGATTATTGCTTTACGAACTGCGTGTAAAGTAAACAATACGATTGTTCTATGAACAAAGGATTGTTGTTTTCTCCCTGGTAGCGACAGCGCATCTAGTACCTTAGAGATTTCTGTCACTTCCCCAGATTACCAGAGGCATGAACCCACTATCGAGCATAACTACTAACTCTTGGAGTTGCTAGCATCTACTTGGCAAAGATAGCTACTAACAATGGAAAGCATGCAAGATCTCAAATAACAAAGACATGATAGAATCAATAATCAATCTGAAATAGCATCTCAATATCCATCGGATCCCCGCAAACACAACATGCAGAATTACAAATAGATGATCTTGATCATGAACGGAGCTCACAAGATCTAGACATGAAAGCACAAAGGAGGAGAACCAGCCATCTAGCTACTACATGGATCCGTATTCCAAGGATGAACTACTCACGCATCACACCGGAGGCTTGCATGGTGATGAACAAGGCCTCCAGGGTGAATTCCCCTCTCCGGCAGGGTACGAGGAAGAGCTTCACATCCCTCCCGATCTAGGGATGGAGATGATGGCAGCTACAGACTCTTTCGTGGATTTTTGATCGGGTACTTAGGGTTTTCGTCCTAAGGGCAATATATAGGCGGAAGGAGAGGCCGAGGGGATTCCTGGGCTGGCCACACCACCCCCTGGAGCGGGCCAGGCCTGGCCGTGCGGCCAGGTGGTGTGGCCGCCCTCTGGCCCTTCTCCGTCTCGTATTTTGGCACCTGATCATTTCCGGAAAAATAGGCACTTTTGCTTTTGTCCCGTCCAATTCCGAGAATATTCATTTTTTGACTTTCCTGGAACCAAAAATAGCAGAAAACAGGCAGCTGGCACTATGGCTCTTGTTAATAGGTTAGTCCAAGAAATCATATGAAAAGTACTCCAAAGTTGGAACAAAACAGAAGAAAGTGGATAAAACCAAGCATGGAACATCAAAAAATATAGATACATTTGCAATGTATCAACATCCCCAAGCTTAACTCCTGCTCGTCCTCGAGTAGGTAAGTGATAAAAAGAAAGAATATTTTTTGAGGTGACATGCACCATCAAAGACTTGATCAAAGTATTTGTAAAGCATTCAAAGCTGGGATCATAGTACTTCAATCATAACATGAAAGACAAAGTCCTAGCAATAAGCAAAGAAACTATGACGCGACATGAAAAGACACAAACAAAAGATTCATGAATAACAATGCTTTGCAAGACGTTTGTTTGTTTCACATAAAGAAAACATAGCATAATAGCATTCAGATTGTCCCTCAATAGAGTAGCAAATATAAATGCATAGGACACCTTCAAAGTTCATAAGAGTGACTAGATACAAAAGTTTAAAACAAGTAATATCAAAGTATGCATCAATCAACTAGTCTCGGGACAATGCACATAGAACTAAGAATGGCCACTATGCTCTCAAAGAAGGTGCATAAAGATATATGGTGGAGACTCAATATAATGGTGGAAGAAAGGCCTTTTGTAAAAGGAAGTACGGATTCAAGTCTCATAAAGAGCTTCCAAAAATTATGGTACTTATAGATTTCATCTCTCATTGCCCCTATCATAAGCATCTTGAAGTGATTAAGGTTAAAGTGAACAAACTATGGTGTACATGCTTGACGAAGTATAAGTCAGAAATCTCATGTCCCTTGTATACGAGGGCTGCTCCTCATGCTACTCAAGTTTAGTCACCAATAAGTTCTTGTCATCGTAAGTACATGTGTATCATTGAGAACCGCCAACGAGGTACCCCTTGCCCGATGATACGGAAGAATCACCATATCAAAATGACAAGGCAAGCAGACAACGAGCATCTCAGCATTCTTCTTATTTACCATGGGAATATGGTGCTTTTTCTCTCTTTCCTCTTTTCATAGTATCTCTTTTTTTCTTGTTTTCTCTTTTTTTTCTCAATATAGGACTCTCTTTTTTATAAGAAGAATGCTTCATAGACAGCTCATTATGGTTACGCTGCAGGTTTCCACCATGTCAGCATGGATTAGACCAGCTGCCCAAGCGTTTCTCTAACACATATACATAACTCCATGGACTTACAAGCTCCCCTTTCATTTCACACCGACGACATCCATATACAAAAGAGCATGATATCAACTAGGTACAAGTACCAAGTGCAATGTTGAAAGCGTTCCCCATGAAAGCATGGTTCTGCTAATTCCCGACAAATAAGTGCAAGCATATACAACATAGAAGACACAATGGTTCAAGTTTATTAAGGGCAACAAAAGTGAAGTGTGTCATCAAGTTCGTGAGAGCTTTAATCACTAGTTTTCTCATAACAAGTTTAATTTGGAAGGTAAACAAAAGCATGGATATACTTGGAATAGCATAAGCTAGTAGGTAGGTATGGTGGACTCTTTGGAATAACTTGGTTTAGGGAGTTGGATGCATGAGTGGAACTCATACTTGGTTGTGGAGGCTAGCAAAAGACTAGGAGCGACAAACTAAGAGAGCAATAATGGCCATTATCATGTAGAGCGACAAAACATCATTGATCAAAGCATAAAGTGATACTACAAGTTCAAAACTAAAGGATCATAAAGGCTTATGGTAACTTGAGATAGTCATAACATGGTGTGAGCATGCGCCAAGTCAACCCAAATAAAGCATCAAAGGAGAATACCACTATACTATGCTTTAATATGCTAAAACAACGCATGATTCATCCAAGGCACATTAAGCAATCTCAATTGTTTATAACAAGTCATGCTACAACAAAGAATACTAAGCATAAAGCCAAAACAATATCAAGCATGGCATGACAAAGCATAGGCCACAGTCAAAAACGAGCTCTTTTTACCACATAAGCATGAACTTTCCTACTCTTTTCCAAACCAAACCAAACTATTTGCAAACTAATGTATGAAAGAGGGGGTCCAACCAATTTATTAAGAAAACTAAGCAAACCAAAGCAAACTAAAAACCAAAACAAAAATGAAAAAGAAGACGCTCCAAGAAAAACACAATTGTGCATGAAACAATAAAAATGAAGCGCTTGGAAGAAACCTGAATTTTTTATTGATGAAAAGGGGGTGCCTTGGGCATCCCCAAGATTTGATGCTTGTACTTCTTGGATATTTCTTGGGGTGACATGCATGGCATCCCCAAGCTTGAGCTTTAGTCCATCCTTCATCTCATTACTCATTCATTCCATACACCTGAAATTTTTTCCTTCATACAAAACTTCACACAATCTTTATTAGCAACATTAGTGCACTTAAGATAAATAAGTCTTAAGGTTCAGTTCTAACACAAAATAAACTTCCATTAGAACACTAGCTACTGTAGCACTTCCCTCAAAAAGACTTTCCGAGCTTCCTTGGCAACATCATAGAACTCTTTAAACAAAGTTTCTAAAATGAAATCCCTCTTTTCAGGATCCTCAATTTCTTTAAGCTTAAAAAACATTACTTGCATTAAGGGGTTGAGGTTAACAAACCTAGCTTCTAACATGTGAATTAAAGAAGCTGCAGCAATCTCATAGTTTGGAGCAAGTTCTACAAGGGATCTATCCTCAGTATCTTCATGCTTGCTAACATGATTAAAGAATTCTTCAATGTTATCTTTCCCAATTATAGAACCACTACCAATTGGACGGTCTTTCAGGGTGAATGTAGGGATCAACATGGTGAGCTAAGGAAGAGGTGACAACTAAAGGAGACTTAATTTCTTTGTGTTTTTTAATAAGAAAGCAAACAAGTAAAACTAATTTTTTTGTGTTTTTTTTAAGAACAAAACAAGCAAACAAAGCAAAAAAAACTAAGCAAAACAAAAACAACAAAGTAAAGAGATTGGTTATGAGGGACTCCCCTTGTGAAGATGTCCTTGACTCCCCGGCAACAGCGCCATAAAATTGCTTGATGGCTCAATGCACGGCGCCCACAAAAGTGCTTGGTGCGTGGTGTTGATGTAGAGCTCGTTGGGAACCCCAAGAGGAAGGTATGATGATCACAGCAACAAGTTTCCCTCTGCTATGAAACCAAGGTTTAATCGAACCAGTAGGAGAAAGGAAACACCTCAAAGGTGTTACTAGCTGAGCTTTGGCAGGGCGCACTACCGGTGCTAGTAGCAATGTGGAGACCTGTACAACACAACCACAGAACTTTGTTCCCAACTTGCGATGAGGTTATCAATCTCACTGTGTTTTGCGGAAAACAAAGGATTAAACGTATCGAATGGAAAGAAGTAAAAGTTTGCAGAAAGTAAACACAAAGCAGTAAAAGATTGTAGATTGTATGTAAAAGAAAAAGGACCGGAATCCATAGTTCACTAGATGTGGCTCTCCTTAGATATATAACATGCTGGGTGAACAAATTACAGCGGGGCAATTGACAAACACCGAGAAAGCAGTACATGCATATACTAATCATCTTGACTCCTTTGAGACTTGATTGGGCATTACAACATAATACATAGACCGCCATCCAACTGCATCTATGACTAATAATCCACCTTCAGGTTATCATCTGAACCCCCTCCAGTATTAAGTTGCAAACCACAGATTATTGCTTTACGAACTGTGTGTAAAGTAAACAATACGATTGTTCTATGAACAAAGGATTGTTGTTTTCTCCCTAGTAGCAACAGCACATCTAGTACCTTAGAGATTTCTGTCACTTCCCCAGATTACCAGAGGCGTGAACCCACTATCGAGCATAAATACTAACTCTTGGAGTTGCTAGCATCTACTTGGCCAAGATAGCTACTAACAACGGAAAGCATGCAAGATCTCAAATAACAAAGACATGATAGAATCAATAATCAATCTGAAATAGCATCTCAATATCCATCGGATCCCCACAAACACAACATGTAGAATTACAAATCGATGATCTTGATCATGAACGGAGCTGACAAGATCTAAACATGAAAGCACAAAGGAGGAGAACCAGCCATCTAGCTACTACATGGATCCGTAGTCCAAGGATGAACTACTCACGCATCACACCGGAGGCTTGCATGGTGATGAAGAAGGCCTCCAGGGTGAATTCCCCTCTCCGGTAGTGTGCCGGGAAGAGCTTCACATCCCTCCCGATCTAGGGATGGAGATGACGGCGGCTACAGACTCTTTCGTGGATTTTTGATCAGGTACTTAGGGTTTTCGTCCCGAGGGCAATATATAGGCGGAAGGAGAGGCCGAGGGGGTGTCTGGGCTGGCCACACCACCCCTGGCGTGGGCCAGGCCTGGCCGCGCGGCCAGGTGGTGTGGCCGCCCTCTGGCCCTTCTCCGTCTCGTATTCTGGCACCTGATCACTTCCGGAAAAATAGGCACTTTTGCTTTTGTCCCGTCCAATTTCGAGAATATTCATTTTCTGACTTTCCTGGAACCAAAAACAGCAGAAAACAGGCAGTTGGCACTGTGGCTCTTGTTAATAGGTTAGTCCAAGAAATCATATGAAAAGTACTCCAAAGTTGGAACAAAACACAAGAAAGTGGATAAAACCAAGCATAGAACATCAAAAATTATGGATAGATTTGCAATGTATCACTCTTGTTAATAGGTTATTCCAAGAGATCATATGGAAAGTACTCCAAAGTTGGAACAAAACACAAGAAAGTGGATAAAACCAAGCATTGAACATAAAAAATTATAGATACATTTGCAATGTATCAAGGTTCTTTCCACAATATCTTTCAACTCAACAATAGCTCTAGTGTTTTCCATTAGATGATTTTGCACCCTTTTATTAAAATTATCTTGCTTAACAATAAAGATATCAAATTCTTCTAAGCATTGATCAAGAGGTTTAGAGTAAGGGATATCACCTTCATCAAAGTTTTGGAGAGAGTGTACCTCAATAGTGGGTGAGCAGGGGATCGGCTTACATAATTCTTCTATAGGAGGTAAATTCTTGACATCTGCAGCTTTAATTCCCTTCTCCTTAAGACATTTCTTGGATTCCTTCATCACTTCATCATTTAATTCAATAACTCCCCTCTTCTTTGATGTTGGAATAGGCACTAGAATAGTAGGTTCAGGTACAATTACTTCAGGTATAGCTTGTTTAGGAGGAGTCCAATCTTCATAATTCTTACTTATTTTAGCCATTAATTCCTCAGCTTCCTTGGGAGTCCTATTTCTAAAAACACAATTAGCACAACTATCTAAGTATGTCCTAGATTCTTCGGTTAGTCCATTATAAAATATACCAAGAAGCTCATTCTTAGGTAATGGATTTCCAGCCTATGCATGAATGAAAGCACAAAACCTTGGCCAAGATTCGGGCAATACCTCTTTTTCTCCCTGTTTAAAATCAAAAAGTTCCTACAAAATAGCATGTCTAGCACTGGGAGGAAAATATTTCTGCAGGAAAGTACTAATCAAGCACTCAGAGCTATCAATAGATCTAGGAGGTAAATTACTAAACCAAGTTTTAGCTTCTCCTTTCAGTGAAAAGGGAAAAATCTTAGCAACAAAGTAAGTACGCATCTTAATATCCTCAGAAAACAAGCCACTCATGGTAGAAATTTCATTCATATGTGCTACCGCACTTTCATTCTTAGTCCCACAAAAAGGTTCTTTCTCGACAATAGCTATGTAAGATAGATCGAGAGAGAAATCATAATCTTCATCTATAATTTTTATGGGAGAAGCAGCAAACTTAGCAATAGGAGACAATTTAGGTCTAATAGTACGCCTCTGAAGGAGACTCTTAGCAGCGCTCCTATCATGGGTGTTTTTACATTCTTTAATAAATTCATCGGTCATCTCAACATAACCATCTTCAATATCATAACTCTCACTAGACTCAGGTGAACTAACAGGTGTGGTAGTGTCTTCATTAGGAGTTTCGGTATTTCCAGCTATAGTTCTAGCAATCGTAGCATCTAGGAAAGGACCTAATGAACCACTCTTACCAAGCACAGTAGAAGCAACATCATAAGCATCAGAAGTTTTAGATTCAGCAGTAGTAGCAATGTGTGTAGCATGTGTATGTGGTGGTGTAACGAGCTTACTTATAACATATAGTGAATCAAGAGTAGCAGAGGTGTTCAGAACCGTACCTCTTCTTGTAGTGGATGGTAAAATAGGAACCTTGCCATCACGAGACTTACCCATGATGGATGGATAGCAGCGAACAATAGAGAATCCAAGTGAACTTGATAAATAAAGCTATGCTCCCCGGCAACGGCGCCAGAAAATAGTCTTTATGACCCACAAGTATAGGGGGTGTATCGTAGTATTTTCGAGGGAAGTGAAACCCAATTTATTGATTCGACACAAGAGGAGCCAAAGAATATTTATAAGCCTTAACAACTGAGTTGTCAATTCAGCTGCACCTGGAAACAATCTTGCTCACATCAGTTTATCAGTAGCAACAATTTTGTAGTAGGAATAGCAAAGTAGCAGCAGCAGTAAAGTAAAGACAGTAGTAACAATAGCAGTAAACAATAGGATTCGAGTGCGGTAGGCATAGGGATGGATGGACGGGCGTTGCATGGACAAGACAATTCACATAGCGATCAGAACATAGGGCAATTGCAGATAAATAAGATAAAGCATCCAAGTACTAGATAATCCTATGCATGCGTTCCATATATAGTCATACGTGCTCGCAATGAGAACTTGCACAACATCTTTTGTCCTACCAGCCCGTTTGCAGTGGGGCCTCAAGGGAACTACTGGCAATTAAGGTGCTCCTTTTAATAGAGCACCGGAGCAAAGAATTAACACTCCGTGAACACATGTGATCCTCACATCAAAGCCATTCCCTCCGGTTATCCCGATTTTTGTCACTTCGGGGCCATTGGTTCCGGACAACAACGTGTGTATACAACTTGCAGATAAGACCATAAACAATACTATCATAATGAATCAATAACATGTTCAGATCTGAAATCATGGCACTCGGGCCCTAGTGACAAGCATTAAGGATAACAAGTCGCAACAAAGTCATAAAACACTAATAGAAGATACTAGGCACCATGCCCTAACAATCTGATACCATTACATGAACGATCTCATCCAATCCCTACCATCCCCATAGCCTACAACGGGGGATTACTCACTCATAGATGGGGGAAACATGGATGGTCGATGGAGAAGTGATGGTGATGATGATGGCGATGATCTCCTCCAATTCCCCATCTCGGCAGGGTGCCAAAACAAAGTTTCTGGTGCTGTTTCGTGGAATCTGGTGGTGGCGGCGGAGCGGAACTCCTTCTGGAAAAACGTCAAACCCCCTTGAGTTTTTATGTCAGAAGGCAACTTATAGGCGAAGAGGGAGACCGAGGGGGAGTCTGGGGCGGCCACACCACCCCCTAGTGCGGCCAGGCCTGGCCCGCGCAGCCAGGTGGTGTGGTGGCCCCCTGGCTCCTCTCCGTCTCGTATTCTGGCTCCAGATGACTTCCGGTAAAATAGGCACTTTGGCTTTTGTCCCGTCCAATTCCGAGAATATTCTGACTTTCCTGGAACCGAAAACAGCAGAAAACAGGCAGCTGCCACTGTGGCTCTTGTTAATAGGTTAGTCCAAGAAAAGTACTCCAAAGTGTGGACAAAACACAATAAAGTGGATAAAACCAAGCATGAAACATCAAAAATTATAGATACATTTGCAATATATCAAGCTCACAAGATCTAAACATGAAAGCACAAAGGAGGAGAATCAACCATCTAGCTACTACATGGATCCGTAGTCCAAGGATGAACTACTCACGCATCACACAGGAGGCTTGCATGATGATGAAGAAGGCCTCCAGGGTGAATTCCCCTCTCCGGCAGGGTGCTAGGAAGAGCTTCAGATCCCTCTCGATCTAGGGATGGAGATGACGGCGGCTACAGACTCTTTCGTGGATTTTTGATCGGGTTCTTAGGGTTTTCGTCCCAAGGGCATCTTATAGGCGGAAGGAGAGGCCGAGGGGGTGCTGGGGTCGGCCAGACCACCCCCTGGCGTGGGCCAGGCCTGGCCGCGCGGCCAGGTGGTCTGGTCGGCCCCCAGCCCTTCTCCATCTCGTATTCTGGCATCTCATGACTTCCAGAAAAATATGCACTTTGGCTTTTGTCCCGTCCAATTCCGAGAATATTCATTTTCTGACTTTCCTGGAACCAAAAACAGCAGAAAATAGCAGAAAACAGGCAGTTGGCACTGTGGCTCTTGTTAATAGGTTAGTCCAAGAAGTCATATGAAAAAGTACTCCAAAGTGTGGACAAAACACAAGAAAGTAGATAAAACCAAGCATGGAACATCAAAAATTATAGATACATTTGCAATGTATCATGGGGGTAAATCCTATATTCTCGGTATTAATATACTCCTTTTATAAAAAAACTCCAAAAAATTAAAGATAATTTTGGGCTTTGTCGATGATATATCCTACAAGCATACAAAATTGCAAAATGAAATTATTTTTACTATAGGATATACCAAAATAAAAAATAGATCTTTTTAGATTTAAAATGTGATATTCATATACACCGTCATTTTTTTATAACTCAAATACACATCAGTTATAATTTAATAATTACTTGCTGTGTGTTGTTAACCTTATCATCCGAAATGGTAAACTTGGTATTTTGCACTTCAGAGAACAAAACAAAAACTTTCCTACTAAAACAAGGACTCAGGGAAAAAACCAAAATAAAATAACCGGTTTGCCTCCTGTAAAGCACTTTCTTTCTAGCCATATAACTAGGCTCTATACCTTATTTTTCAATAGAGGCATGAACCATGTGGTCACTTAACTGTGGTGTCCACCCTCTTTCTCCCTTAAAAAGTGTTTCATACACCTCTTATGAGAGAACTAAAACTTCACCTTGCCCTCTTTTAAATCGATAATAGCACATGTAGTTCTCAAGAAAGGTCTACCAAAAATTCTAGGACTAGAGAAATTGGTTCCCACATACCCGACTAAAATCCACAAGAACAAAAGTCATATATAATTTAACCATAACATTATTTGAAGGGGTTCTGTAGCCGAAAATAAAAATTCCTACCAACGAGAATGATATAGCCAAGATCTACTCTATGCAGATGTAAGGTAACAGAGGGATTATGTTTTCATACCCTTAAAGACTGAAAGCTCCAATGAACATTGATAATGTAGTCGCACGGTGACGCCGATCTCAAGGTCGTGCAGACGTACAAGCGATGTGTGCCACAACTCGCAGCATCTCCACAGTTCTACGCGCATCTGGTGTAGACAATATTTCCCAGGCTACGATCCAGTGAAATAGTGGAAGAAGATTAATCCAGACCAAGATTCTAGTAGCACGACAGTGTGCGTATGGTGGAGAAACACATATCCCGTGTTCATGTTCCAACTCAGGAACCACACGTAAAGGAGAGAGAGAGGGAGAGAGAGAAGGCAAAGCCAATTATATGGGATGCTTTGAGGGGAGAGGATTCCCCTCTTTATATAGGAGGAGGAGTGCCAACACCAAGGGGTGCCCAGGGTGGGACTAATCCCACCGCTGCCCCTAGGCGAGCCCCATGTGGAGTGGTCATGACCTGGCCGACCGGCCCCTCTTGTCCCTCCTTGGGGCGCGCGCGCCCTTCATGGGCCTCCCCCGGGAGAGGATCATTTAGGTGGGCTTCCCCTAAAATCCATTTTAAAAATATATTTTAATATTAAATACATATCATTTATTTTCTCTCACTTCTAAACACCTTACGGATCCATCCGATCATCATCGGATATCCCCGGAACCTTTCCGGTCAAACCTCGAAACTATTCTGGAGTTCTCTCTCTTTTCTCCTACAATCTAGGATCAAACCATAACTACCATCTACCCTTAAGCGTGCCCCCCTATGGTTCGGGAATGCGTAGACATGATCGAGAGACCTCTCTGATCAGTGACCAACAACAGGATCTAGAAACACATGATGGCCCATGTGCATTTCACGAATTACTTGATCGCTTCAACCTTAAACGTCGAGTCTCATTCCCTTTGCTTCATGATACCTACTTTGTCTAAGATCTGAACTTCGATATCAATATACCTAGTTCAATCTTGTTACCGATAAACACATTTATTCGTTACCGTGATATTACATCCCCATGAACTAGTCACATGTTTGCAAACTTGTAGATGTAATCTCACCGAGTGGGCCTAGGGTATCTATCCGTCATGCGGATGGGTAAATCCCGATCTCGATGCATACGTCTCAACCTAACTATTTGGAATACCTCATAATAGTTTCTTTTTTTACTTTCATAAATGTATCTCTTTCTTCTTTAGTGAGAGGCCCAAATTATAACAAGAGGGATGTTCAAGGATACCAGTGTAGTTTAGCAGCTCCTATAAGACCCTTCAAGTAGAAGGTAGAGTTTCTTTTATAAATAAAACTCATGACTACCATAGGAGGTGCTTGAGGTTTCCTAGCAGTCATACTCAAAAGTGTAGCTTGTTTTTCAGCTAAATTAGATAGAGTTTCTTCTAAACTTACAATTTTTTGTTGTAATCCATAATGTCAGAGCTTATGGATGAAATAGACTTGCTTAATTCATCTATCATGGAAGTATGACTAGCCACTTGTTTGGCTAGATTATTATTTTGTTCACGTGGCTTCTCCATATAATTATTTGTGGGCAAAGATGATGTATTATTACTCTATCATTAGCACTAGGATACGAAACAAAAGATCGGTTCCCATAATTATTAGACACATAAGGTGGTTTAGGATAAGCATTATTATTATAATTGTTGTTCCCACAAGCATTGTATTATAGTTCCTTATGCTTGCATCTACATTTTCATAAATTTCCACTAGTTCATGTGAGGGAACATCGTCCAAACTTGGTTTAGTCATTAAAGAAAGTAAGGTATCAACCTTCACAGTTAAAAAATCTACTTCCCCCCAAAAGTTGACCTTCCTAGAAGATGTAGTGGGTGCTCTTTCGGTGTGCCATTGATCATACTTTGGCAACATGTTTTCTAACATAGTTTTAGCTCCAGGCATAGTCATGATTTATGAAAGCACCACCCACAACAGACTTTAATATACTTCTATACATATAGTTTAAACCATTGTAAAATGAGTGCAAGATAGTCTATTCATTAACACCATGTGATGGGTAAGTTCTTACCATAGTTTTATCCTTTCCCATGCACTAGCAACATGTTCATTGCCATTTTTCTTAAAAGAAAGAATGTTAATTTTATTCTACAAAATTTAAACATGTGAATAATATTTCTTTATGAAAGCTTCTTGAGCAAGGCCCTTCCTTCTCCACCTTCAGCCGGTCCCCAAGACAATGGTATTGAACGGTGAATAAGCTATCCTACAACAGATAAAAGTCCATCTCTCTCGCATGGCTTTATGATGTTCTCATATGTTGCTTGAAGGTTTGCGGGCTAAAGAAATTTGAAGTATGCACCCTTGCCAAAGCCATCCACTTCATGCCCTTCTTTAGGTGCATTTAGTTTGTCCACAAAAATTACATCGTCGATTTCGTCCTCATCAATCCATAGTCTTTTGAGCATATCATCCAGAGCTTCAACCTTCTTCGTCCCGACCCGCTTCGCTCGCGAGTTGTACTCATAGCAGAAGACTCCAAAACCCTAGTTTGTCCCGAGAATAGGCGGGAAAGAGAAGAAACACACCAAGGCCGAGAGGATTACGATAGAGGCAATCTTGATTGAGAATGATATGGACTCCACACCGGATCGGAATCCGGCGGCGGAGGAAGAAAAAACCTAGTCGCGAGGCGCTAGGTCGTAGATTCTAGTTTTAGACTCGTCTTATTATATAGACCTGCTCTATATATGATCGAAGAATAATACTCCTCTCTTTTAGTTTAATAGGATGTACTCCACTAATTTGGTCAACAACATATAAATTAGATGTCATAAATATTATACCAATAGTTTTATATTCAACAAAGCTTCCAATGATATACTCCCTCCGTCTAAAAAGGATGTGACATATTTGTCTAAATCTAAGTATATAGATTTATCTAAATTTTGATAAATTTGTGACATCTTTTTATAACATATAATTTATATTTTATGGATCAAATTAATGATTAAAAAAATCTAAACCGTGGAGCACCGTTTCACGTGACCGGATCAGCTCACAAGGAAAATATGCCACCTATGAAATGCAAGTTAGTGCCGAAATTTTCAACGTGTGGAGTACTTTTTTTGCCCTCTCTGTTACGCTGTCCATGGTAGAAAAAAGAACAGATAAGTGCATATGTAGCGGATACCGCATCCCGCGGTACTGCAAAACACAGATACGGTGTAAAAGCCGATTTTGTCCCAAAAATATCGGCGAAAACAAATATCGCATGTACATACCGCAAAACAGAATAAAATCTCGAATATTCGGTCGTCTTGTTCCTCTCGCCCGCACGCACATCCGAGGTACTCATATCCCCTGCTCGCCATCCACCCCTGTGCTCGGCTGTCTCTGCTCCGCTAGCCCTGCGTACCATCCAGTTGTTGTTGTGCTGTGGCTTTGCTACCAGCTTCGCTAGGAATCTCACCGAAGCTGGATGGATGGACTAAAACGCCTAGCTAGCTAGCAAGGCACATGGGCACGCGCACAAGTATGGCCGACTGCTGGGCACATGTGCGAGATGTATGTAGCTGCTGCTTAGACTCTAACAATAGCGATCAAAAAAATTAATGATTTACGACTCAAACATTAACAATAGATGTAGATCTTCTCGTCCGTAATGGTAGATTTACGCCACCTCGCCGGAATTTGGTCGGACCCCGTGTTCAGAAATTTTGAGTGACCGTTTTGCGAGAAGCTACAAATCAGACTAGAAAACTGGATATATGGGTACATACAAGTTGATATCCAGAAAACCGAAATTTTTTACGATTTTGATCAGTTTTGCGGTGTTTATTCTCATCATTTTTACTCCCTTCGTTCAGAACGTTTTAGCTTTGTGAATCAAATGTATTAAACCTATACACTAAAGATGTTTATATATATTCATTTGACAAAACTAAAATGTCCTATATTTCTGAACGGAGGAATAGCATTTTCGGACCGAAAGTGCATAATTTGTGAGTTTGGGTATTTGCTAGAGGCCTTAGAAAATTTCCCCATTTTCTCGTCTTCTCCACGTCACCGCCGCCACCCTCCGGCATTGCCGGCCGCCGCCCTCCTCCGCAGCCTCCTCGTTCCAGCGCCACCAGCCTCCAATCTCCTCCGACCTCCACCGCCGCTTGTCACCATATTCGTCCGCGGCCGCCGCCCAGCTCCCATCTCCGACTAACTGCCTTCCGCCACCTCCCATATCTCCCAACCTCCACCGCGGCCGCCGCCCAGCTCCCATCTCCGACTAACTGCCTTCCGCCACCTCCCATATCTCCCAACCTCCACCGCGGCCGCCGCCCACCGCCACCTGCCCCCAGCTCCGTCCGCGAGCACCGCTCACCTCTCTTCTCCTCTGACCTACAACGCCGCTGCCGCCTGCCCCTACCTTCCTTCTCCTTGTACCTCCACCGCCTCCACCTTCCCTCACCTCCATCGGCGAGCTCCCCCTTCCCTCCTCCTCCGACCCTTCGTTCGCAGCCGCAACTCTGCTCCCTCCTCCCACCTGGCAGCTGCTGCTCTGTCAGTCAACCTTGACAGCAACCGCCGACTCCTCTCCTTTTGTCAGCAAATTCGTTTTGGTGTGGTAAGTACCAACCAGGGTCATTGGTGGAAATATTAGCCATACTTGTGAGAAAATGAGGGCCTTTTGTATTTTTAGGGTATTGATTATTTAGTTTTCATGATGCAAGAAATAACTTTGTTCTATTTTAGTATTTTATAGCTCAAAGATTTAGATGCTACTGTAGGTGCGTTATTAGCATGCCACTGAGAAACTGAATAGTGTCATGTCCATTTAATTTGCATAGTTGTTAGGTACTTGTTTTAAGTATATGTAGTGTTTCTGAACCTGATGCTGATTCTTTTCTTATTGGTAGTTATGTACATTTGATCTGACTTTATCGAGTGAATGGCATTGGATATGTCAAATATTGATTTTTTTCCATATGTGATGCTCGGACCGGCCAGCTGGTATCTTCAAGGAAGGCCATGGTCCTTCGAGTGGCCGCTGCAAGGCTGGCGTCTTCCAGCCTCCGCCACCACCACCTCCTCCAGGCGGCGCTCCTCACGCCCACCACTACCAGCCCCACGGCCTTCCTCCACTCCCACGCCACCAGCTTCGGTATGCCCCTCCTCGTCCTTCCCCCCTCTCTATCCTGACCTCTACTCTGTAGACATTGATGCTGTTCCGTTTCTCGTCAGGATACAAGCAGGTGCGCGAAGACGAGAAGAGCAAGCTGGTGGGCAACGTCTTCAGCAGCGTCGCCTCCAGCTACGACGTCATGAATGACCTCATGAGTGGTGGGCTGCACAGGCTGTGGAAGGACAGGTTCAAGCTCTCCAACTGCCTCCCTTTGCTCAATCCATTTCAAGGAGGGATCCGTTCTTAGCCGATTCTTCTTGTTTTTTCAGGCTCATTTCGAAGTTGAATCCATTTCCTGGGATGAAGCATCTTGATGTGGCTGGTGGGACAGGTAAATTATAAAGAGTGCCTCTCCTTCTGCACCCTCCTTCAGAATATAAGATGATGCGTATCCGATAAATTAGTATTACATAACATCGATGGCAACAAACAAAAATAAGGGAATCATCTGACTTGTTTTGGTGACTCAAGACATATGATAGGCATCCAACTTAGTGTGTAGCACAACTTTATCTTTTTAGCTCCTCCTTTATTCTCTATTGTCTTCTGTACTAGTGTTGATAGTTAACAACAGTAGTATTGAAACTTCTGTTCTAAAACTCTGCCTCCATGTGGAAAAATGCAAGAATCAGTGCCCATACTTCCTCTGCAAAATCGCAAATAGAGTAACACATGTATCTATGAAGTGATGCATTGATGAAGGACCTCTTCTTTGTTCCAAAAATTGCATGATGGTTATTGTATACCTTGTTCAAGGTTCAGTGTACACATTGTCATTCTGTTGCTACTACTGATGACTTTCTTTTCAAAGATTATGCTGCTAAGAAGTCTCTTCACCAATATATTGTCAGTTCTCTTGAACACTCGTTATGAAATTTGAAGCAATGCACCTGCCATTTCTTCTCTGTCAACTTCAGGGGATGTTGCATTTCGTGTTGTTGAAAGAATCAAGAGTGTGAGCCACAGAGCTACGCAGGGTACCCTTACTGATCTTGAAGAAGACACTCACATTTATGTTTGCGACATTAACCCAAATATGCTAGACGTTGGAAAGAAGCGTGCTGCCGAAAAAGGTCGTGATTCATGGAATTTGTTTTATCACGACACTTTACTTTCAGATGTTGTATTCTGTTGTCCAACAGTTAATTTTTGTTTCAGGCTACAGTGAAGAGCATTGCCTGAGTTGGGTACAGGGAGATGCCGAAGCTCTGAGTTTTGAGGATGGGTCTATGGATGGCTATACTATTGCATTCGGGATCAGAAATGTGACGCACATTGAGAAAGCTCTATCAGAAGCTTACAGGTTAGTCACCTTAAAATCTATCTTGCTGGAGAAGAATCAATCGCATTTTTTATCTCATGAAGTTTCTGACTATGCTGCAAATATGTTCAAACATCAATATTTGATTTTGATTTTTCAAACTTATGCATCATTTGCAAGTTTGAATTAAATGTTGTTTTCCAGGAGATTTCTTGCTGTAGGAATTGTTTTACATCTTTTGAAATCTGACTAATTTATATTCTTCATATCTAACTAGTTTCACATATGGATTTGTTTGTTTCAGAGTTCTAAAGAAAGGAGGAAGGTTCCTATGCTTGGAGTTGAGTCACGTGGATGTTCCAATTTTTAAAGACATGTAAGTTTTCTTTAGTCAAGTATGTTGTCGTTGTAGGATAAATCTGTATGAGTGTTAAAAATAAACAAGCAGATGGCGGGGCTACAATTAATTATCAATGACTGCACTGTTAATTTTCAGCATTCGCACTAAGCATTGAAAAAAAGTTATCATCTGTTAGCAACCTATGTGGCTATGTGTTAAACACCGCTGGAGGTTGCCCTAAAAAAGCTCATGTTTCTTCTTTGTTCATTCGACACAAATGGGGCATTTTCTGTTTATTACTTCACTGATCTTAGTGTTGCCTCATGCTTCCAAAAAATCCTGCTAGTGCTTTGTGGGAAGTAATGTGAATGCTGTGTTCTACTGTTTCCAGTTATTATTCTCCGAAATTTTGGAAGTTACTATCCTTTTTTTTCTCCAGTTACGATGTCTATTCATTTTCTGTGATTCCGGCTGTGGGAGAGCTAGTTGCTGGTGATAGGAAGTCGTACCAATACTTGGTTGAGAGCATCCGTCGGTTTCCAAAGCAGGTGAGGGATGACATTTCTAAGCATTTCATGTTACTGAGCTGCCTAAGTTTTTATAGAGTAAAATACATCGGAGGTTCTGATTATTTTCCAAAGATGTGAAGCTAGTCCCAATTTTTCAAAAATGCATATCTAGATCCTGAAAGTAATTTAGTCATTTACCACAGGTCCTATGCAGCCCAGGTCAGTTTTGACATGCTCACATGGCGGGTTGACCACCTCCATATAGGCAACATTTTTTTGAGAACACCCGGATTTTGTCTTCTAATTTCGTGCCCCTTCTCTTTTCTAACTTTTATAGCAACTCTGTAGCACCTCATCTAAAATAAAAGGAAACTCAGCACCACCTTGCCTGTGGCCCTTGCCTCCACACAGTGCTCGGCCACCTGTGGCCATCAAAGAGAACGGCGAGGAGAGCTGATTCTAATGATGGAGATCGTGCAGTTCTGTACCAAAGCACATGCCCTTCACGGGCACAAGCAGCCCCGTGGAAAACAACATCCATAATCCAGTACGCAAATATGTTCAGCCGCTGCTGAACATCAACGGCAACTTTGACACGCCGTGACCATGCTGGCCACTGCTGGCGTGGATGGCCTGCCCGTGCTCTTGGGTGAAGAGCAAGCCACTGCCACCGCCTACAAGCGGTGGGTCTATGTCGGGCTCCTCTGGAAGCTGGTAGCCAGCACCGGCACGCCGCTGTCGCCGACTGCACCTCACTCTACCATCGAGGTGCAACGGTGTGTATGCCGCCGGGACTCAACACATACTTGATACTTCTAGGTCTACGTGCAGGACCAAGAGGAGGGTGCGTTCTGCTCCTACAAGCGAGACTCGAGAATCTGGTTCCTACGTGTGCCTTGTCAGACACCACTGTCCTGCACGAGGACACCGCATACCAACGCACTCTCCCATGGTATCACTGGCAGCGACTAGCGTTCTCCCATGGTGCATGTAGAGTGTTCGATGGCATGCCAAGAAGAAAGCATCATAGCATTGCTGTCATTGCCGAAGCTGGTCCTGGCCTTGGAGCCGTGGAGCTCAACAGTGGCCTCCATGCTTCACCTCCGCCTAATTCCTCTCCCTCCTATCCTCCTGTGCTGCGACACGCTGTTCCTCGCGCCCCTACCACTTGTAAATGTTCTTCCAAGATGTTTTCTGAAGTGAGAGCTTGTGGACGAGGACGGCGCAGCCGACGAACAGGGCGTTGCCATCTAGCATGTCCAGCTTGGTACTGTACCTTGTCCATCCAGACGAGGTGCTGTTGAGTTGGAATCTCGAGTACGAAGGGAGGGGCCACAGAATTATGAGAGTTAACTATTTGGGATGTTTTCTGCAAAGTATTGCCTACGTGGCAGTGGTCAACCCGCCACACTAGCAAGTCAGGGATGCATAGGACCCGCTTCGAACGATTGGAGTACTTATAGGACTCAAATATGCAATTTTGAAGAATTAGGACTAACTTGATACTTTGGTAAAAGAAGTAGGACCTATGAATGTACATCCGTTTCTACCTTGTGTCGAACATCTGGAATATAGAGCTGCCTTGAGGCCTATGGTGTCAGCTGACCCCAATGAAAAATGCAAAATCCTTCTCTAATTAGTATTAGCTAGTGTTATTTTATAGAGGATGGCCCCACTGTAATAGAGAGATTACAGTGATGACCCCAGTGACATTCTTTTCTAGCTTCGTCCTGTTTGGAGAAAGACTAACTAGTAACTTCTAAAGCAAGTATGCATATTGCCTGTTCTTGTCAGTGGAAGATATAGAATAATAAAATGTGCTAGATTATGACACTGATCAGCCAAATGACTATGTATGTTTTGCATTTCTGCTGATCAAACTACTGTAACTTTCCAGGAAAAGTTTGCTCAGATGATCCAGGAAGCTGGATTTGAAAGGGTCGAATATGAAAATCTGGTGGGCGGTGTAGTTGCCATTCACTCTGGACTGAAACTGTAATATAGGTCAAAATAACAGCACCGGAGAGAGACGCTTCAGCAATGATAGATTTGGGGCTAACAGTTGACCATTTTTCTAGCTGCAAAATCGAGTGGCTCTTCTTGTTTGTTTGTTTTCAGTTTGAAATAAGGGCAGACGTTCTGCAGTGTTGTTCTTAGTTTCTGTCACATTTGGTCTATATATATAATTTTGTGCACACAGTCCTTGTTTCTGCTATACCTTTCATACCAGAGAACTCTCTCGTAGCAAGTTGGGTGCAGCCGTGCGCAGAGGTGCTATCGGCGCGAGTCTTCACCCCTATAAGAATAAGGTAGCCGTGGAGTCCCCCTGGTTGCTATTCTTTTTTTATACCTTTCATACCACTCTAGATATGGACTTGCTATCAAATAAACTTCTCATCTGAAAGGAACCAATCACCAGTTCATGAATGACCATCCTCAACCGGGTTCATCTTCTGATAGTCGAGAGAGTTTCACCCTCCATGATGCCTATTTGAGCCCTACTCTTTGAAAGGAACCTTCTATTTTCTGAGAAATTGCAGAATCGGTCTTGACACAAAAGTTTCATATTTAACCAAGTATGTATTCCTATTAAATAGCGATCATTTCTACGCTTCCACGACCACACTGAGATGTAGTAAAGCTAGAATTACAGAGCCAGGGTGACACAAAAGACTCCAACTTATGACTGTTAGTATAAAAAAAACTATAGAAGATCAGGCCAAAGGCATTTAGCAATTAGGCATTCGAAAAAGAGGTGGTATTTAAACATGATTCATCTCCTTCTCAATTTGTCTCTAGTCATTATTATTTTTGTGAGAACAGCAACAGAAAAAACTGAATTTGAGGTGGAACTTTTAAGTCCCCAAATGGCAAGGCAAATATACAAGTTTTGATGGCCATCGACAGAGGGTTGGATGGATTTATAAGCTTGCTTGCACTCTGATGGTGACTAGTAGTTGGATCGATTGTACTCTGGATTTTCTGGCCATTAGCCTGATGGCTAATAGATCAGGCTCTGTTCTAGATGAATAAAAAGCTACCTATGTTCCATGCAAGAAATAAAAAGACCAGCTTAGGCTACAACTGACTACATATTATTAGAATTTAATTAATTAATGTAATTAGTTAAATCAATCTCTAATTGTAACCGCACGTGGATATCCCCAGGATGTGGCCGACATATTAATTAATGTAATTAGTTAAATCAATTCTAATGGCAGGCAAATATACAAGTCCTTTGAACGCGTCCATTCCCCTGTATATAAGTGTTCAATCATCAATGGAAAAGTACTTTTCAATTCATTATCTCGTTTCTCACTTCGAACACATATGTCCCTGGTATAATTCCCTCTTTTTGACATGTTTTATCTCAAAAAAATATAATATTATGTACAGGTTGTTCGTTTATAAGATGTCAAACAAATGAGGTCAATTTTGTTGAAACCTTATACTTTAGTTCAATTTGGATTGGAGGGAGTAGTATATTTGACAATTTGGATCGGAGGGAGTAGTATATTTGAAAGCCAACCAGACTGTAACACGTGAGGTTTTTTAGATGCAAGCTGAGAGGTTTCATTTCCTACGAACTGAAAACTACAAACGGTTGAATTGCATATAAGCAAGTAAAAAATACAAGGCCATCCAGCCATCCAGGTTACACGCACGCTTGGCAAAATGTTACATTCATGCATACCAGCTGTCTACCAATATACACCATGAGGCAACCAGCACAGAGCATATTCACCCTGAAACACAACTCTCATGGAAATTGACCTCTGAACCAGAGCTCACTTTGGCCTTGCTTGGGTCCATCTTCTCATCCAGCATCTTTTCTTCTTCCTTCACAATGCTATGGAAATGCTGCAAACAGTCAGCAATCCATGAATCCCTGGCAAAATTGGCAGTCAATCCCATCGCCAATTCAGGCCAAATTCATGAAATCATCGAGCCTACTGATCAAGGTGCCTTCAAATACTTGGGTCATCTCCATGACTTTGTGGAATTGGGACCGCCGCTTCATGAACAAACAACTTCCACTACACCAGCTTGAAAAGAGTTCGCAAAAGTCTCCACATCGATATGCATTGTCCGTCGTCATCAACAAGGATAGAATGGTAGGTTTGAGCATTAGGATCCAATTCTGAAGCTAATATGTTGCCATAGTATCAACATAGCACAATCTGTTCAGCACTATTATTTGGTACTCCCCCCATTTCAAAATATAAGATGTTTTAGCTTTGTGAAATGAGTATATCTGGACCTCTTTTAGTGTGTAGGTTCATCTAGGTTTGGAGTGAACCAACACACTAAAAGGGGTCTAGATACACTCCTTTCACAAAGCTAAAACATCTTATATTTTGAAATGGAGGGAGTACCTTGCAATCAAGATGTACCCTTCCTCATATCTCTTGCAACTGGTAGTTCCTGGAGCTCTTCATGCCAACCAAAGCAAGAAAGCAGAGCCACCATCTGCTCTTCTGTAGCATATTCAAAGCACCAGTGAACGTAACAACCTCTGTCAATGTTAGTTCATCAGCTGGGCTGATCTCACATGGTACCAGCAATGGGATTAGAATCTAGGTTGTCACATATCAATTGGATCTATCAGGTAGGAAAGCCTACTACAGTTCTAAACTACCCTGTAACTTACAAACTTAAGCACCGAGCCAACTTCCTAAAACAGGCTCCAGGATACAATATATAAAACGACTAGACGAGGGTGTCACAGAGCTCCTGAATCCAACGGTCAAAATCGCTAATAGCCTGAGATTGCGTCTAGAGTGCTCAGTTATAATGTCCCTAATGACTAAACAAGCGAACACAAACAACATAAATCAACATAGACTAGTTATGGGTCAAGACGCGGCTCAAGAAAGTCCACCTGGCACATGGTAATGCCAAACTGACGTATAAGGTCAGTCATTCCCTTGCAGTGGCTGCCCTCCCACGTCTGCCGGCTGCCGCATGCCGCTACCAACAGACTTCCATTCTCCACCACCATGCTTCCTGCCGTCATGGAACTCTGCCAGGCTGCTACCTTGCTCACCTTCTTCTCTCGCTACAATACACACACAACACCACCACCCAATTAAAACGTGAGAACGATGTGCTCTAACTTTTGGCAAATTAACACAAAACCACAACAGGAAACCAAACATATAACATAATAGCGACTTTTGGAAAGAAAATCACCAGAAACTTGCAAGTTGTAACTTGTAACACAGTATCTCAAATTCTAGGAAATGATTTCAAGTTTTCACATCTATCTTTGCAACAAAATGTTTTAATTTACCCTTTCCTAGTGTATTAGAGTTGTGTGCTCCAAGAAGTGGCGCAGCCAGAAAAATGTTATGTAGGAACAAAACAGAAGAAAAGTGCTCATAGCTAGTCAAGTAGTCCCTTGGAACAAATGTAGGTCATTTAGCGTAGTAATTGTGCCCACAGCTAATACAACATACTTATTGTGGATGAAATG
The DNA here is from genome assembly GCA_910589775.1 of Avena eriantha. Taxonomy (NCBI): domain Eukaryota; kingdom Viridiplantae; phylum Streptophyta; class Magnoliopsida; order Poales; family Poaceae; genus Avena; species Avena eriantha. Next base: position 81,545,101 of record OU342744.1, on the reverse strand, counting down.
TCTTCAAATCAATAAAACTGCCTCCATTTACTCATGGATAAGTGAAGCGGTCATATCAACTTGTTTGCACCTACCATACCAAACTGACTAAAACGAATTGATGAGATACATAAAGTGATAATGCTGTTGCAAACCTGAAACCACTAGTGAAGAAAGCAGTATTCAGCCATCTACCCCATACAATATTTAATAATTAACAATAAACGACATACAGCAAGGCGATGAGGACAAAAGATAATTTTGGTGCACAAAGAGAAAGTGCGCTATTGGAACAATAAGGATAGCAAAGCACAACAACAACATAAACAACCTCCGAACTGCTGAAAATAAAAGGGAGGATGCAAGTTTACCACTTCATATACTCGGCACAGAGAGCAGTGGAGGGAAACCTCTATACAGGTGTGCATGCAACATTTTGTGCTTCAACACGCACATCCTCTCGAGCCGCAATTCCTTGAGCTCAAGCGCGAAATACTCTATATCCGGACGCTCAGAAGAATAGCTTCCAAACAAGGGCCAATCTAGTGAAATACCTCTTAGGAGCACGTACTCCTCATCTGAGCCTATGATGCGCCAATGATAGTCGGGCAAGGGGTGGTCGACCGAGTCGTGCTGCCACTCTTGGGCACCATCACCTTTGTTTCCCAGAGTCTTGTAGTACGAGTCCAATGTGTTCCTGCCAATGTTTAACAACCTGATTCTGCCTTGGCCTGCCTCCAAAATGGTGAACCGTCTCTCGTTGGTGTCAGGAGGGAGGTCCATGATGGAGAATTCCATCCCATTTGCGTCGAGCATGAGCAACTTCTCCATCCATTCCAAAATCCAGAAGAAGCAGCCCTGCACGTAGTGGCGCCGTTGCCGTTCATAGAACGCATCCAGCGCGAAGTCATCGGACAGCTCAGTCGAACCATGGCTACACCATTTACCCGTGAGCGAAGAGAAGGTGAAGACAGCGAACTTGGTAGCACACAGCACCTTGCCGATCACTCTGAACGGGGATTCCTCCTCCCGCAAGTCATCGGTGCTCGCCGGGCCGAGGAAGGGCTCGAAATCCAGCATGCCGCATTCCTGGACGGAGTCTGCTAGGTCTTCAGGGACGGGTGGGATCAGGACGTAGCGCCTGGAGAGGGGGTCGGCGACCACGAGATCCACGAAGGTGGGGGAGGTGGCGTCCGCGAAGTTGCCGCGGCCCTGGGAGCTGTGGACGGCGGAGAAGAGGACGCGGCCGTCCCGGGCGTCGCGGGGGCTCCAGCAGGCGGCGTCGGGGAGGAAGGAGAAGGTGAAGTCGGCGCCCTGTGCAAGGGCGCGGGCGGCCGGGGCGGATGCGTGGGGAGGCTGGGCCGGGTAGAAGTCCTCGCGGATGAAGCCGACGACGGGGGTCTTGTGGAGGGCGCGGAAGCGGAGGCGGAAGGAGAGCGCCTTCGTGATGCCGCGGAAGGAGGCGCAGGCGGCGGAGGCGCGCGCGAGGTCGGCCGCGGTGGGGAGGCGGAGGAAGATGTCCTCCAGGAGGTCGTCCGGGAGAGACGCCTGCAGCGCCTCCGAGGGCGGAGGAGGGGAATCGGCGTTCGGGGGCGACGAAGTGGCGTCGGCTTCTGGGTGTGGCGGAGGGGCGGCGGCGATCGGTGGCGTGGGAGTTGGGGTAAGCGAAGGCGAGGACATTGGTGTGGTCGCGGCGGCCTGCGGTGGGAGAGACGAGCTAGATTGGGGGTGTAGCGGAATAGAACAGTGAGGCAGCACACAGTAATTAGGGTTTCTAAGAGCAACTCTAGCAGCTACCGGAAAATAATTCTACCGGACCTAGGACACAAAATCACCTCATTTGAGTGTTTATTTTTAGAACCAAACTGCTATGAATGACCCGTGTCGTGGGGTGATTTTATGGACCAGGTCTATAGAAACCGTAAAATTCCGGCGACATAGGTTGGTTACAGTTTCTCGCGCCGATTAGAGCCCGTATTTGCGGTCCGACCCATAAACGGTTTATGGTGGTCCGTAACGCGGCCCGCGCGAGCAGTATATCTACGACCTGCGCGGTCAGAACCGTATCCCCTCCGCCGTGAACCCTAACCCCCTTCGTCGCTTCCCTTGCCAAATCCGCCACAGCCGGCCACCCCTCCAGCCACCAAATCATCCCACAGGCGGCCACCCCTTGCCAAATCCTCCTCCACCATTCTCTCCATCGAGACGAGATGCAGCCCGACACGCCACCATCGCCCCCGCGCTACGGCTCTCGAGGGCAGCGCCTTCTCTCCAGCGTCGAGCTTCACCGGAGCCGCTCGGAGGGGGCGAAGAAGCGCGCCGCAAGGAAATATGTCAAGTGGGACAAGCCCACGCTGGCGTCGCTCACCAGGTACGCCGCCCTCTACTACACCACCGGTTCCTCCTCCTCCTGTGCGGGGAGCAGCCGCCGCCGCCCTTCCTCCCGGCCTCCGGAGAGCGATTCCTCGGACTACCGCAACTACGCGTCCGAGGAATCGGATAGCTCCGACGTAAGCTCCGGCGACGATGTCGTCAAGAGGGACTTCATCACCTCTGACATGGCCGAGGAGTGCGCGTTGGCGCGACTACGACGCCGCTCCGAGCGCGCACGTTTCAACGAGCAGGCGAGGGAGGATCAGGAGCTCGCCAACGTGCTCCGCTTGATAGAGCATCAGAAGGAGGAGGAGGAGGCGATGGAGCAGCTCAAGCGCCAGAAGGAGGAGGCCGAGGCGGAGCGGCTCAAGCGCGCGCTAGGACGTCGTCATCTCGAGCGACGACGAGAACTAAGCGGCATCGTCGCAGCCAGGAAGGGTGACCGCCGCCTCCTCCTCCTTTTGTTGTACAAATTATGTAAAAAAATATGCATGTAATCGTATGTTCTTCGCTCTGAATTTTGCCGTGAAGGCATAACATTAACTGAATCGTATGTTCTTCTCTCTAAATTTTGCCGCGGAGGCATTTCCAGCGAGATTTTGAAATGGCGGTTTCTGTTACGGTTTATTATTTGGGACGAGATTTAGAACTGTACTCGCGCGTTTACAGTTTGGGATATACGGTAGCTGCTAAAGATGCTCTAAGCGCATCTCCACTCATCCTCTATACGGCGTCCAGCGCGGCTCGATTTTGGGCCAGGGTGGGGGCGCCGGATTGGTTCACGATTTGGAGGAGCGCTGACTCTCAACCGTGCCCCATAAATAAAAAATAATCAACAATTTGTTTTTATCAACAAGCAGCAAGTTCAATATAGCAAATAAATAATTGAACATTTAAATTTATTATAAGTTCATGAAATTAAACAAACAATTCAAAATGTTCAATATAGCAAACAAAGGAAAACAAATAAACAAACTAGTTGGTTCCTTTGAGCCTCCACAAATGCTCCACCAGATCATCTTGCGATTGGCTATGAGTATTTGTGTCTCGAACTTATTGCCGCCTAAAGAGAAAAGAAGCAAACGCAGATGACACTTGGTGGTCAATATCTGCAAGAGGACCTTGGCGATAATAGGTTCAGTATCAAACACTAGAGTCTCCCACTCACTCTCAATGATCATGTTGTGCGAGATCACACAAACAGTCATGAGCTCCCACATTTGATCTTTCGACTAGGTAAGGGCAGGGTACTTGAGTATGGAAAATCGAGTTTGCATCACACTGATTGCCCTCTCCACATCCTTCCTGTAAGCCTCCTGCTGTTGGGAAAACCAAGCTTTCTTTTCTCCAGACACAGGATTTAAGATTGTCTTCACAAATGTTGACCATCTTGGGTAGATGCCTAAAAGGATAGAGATGTCGCCTAGAGGGGGTGAATAGGCAATTTCAAAACTATTACGGTTTTTGCTTGATAGAATGTGGAATAAAACTAACGTTTATTTTACAAGCACAAAACCTAAATACACTAGGCTCAACTAAGTGCACCAACAACAAGTTAAGCTAAGCAAGATAGCACAAGATAAATATACCACAAGTGATAAGCAAGATATAAGTACTTCAAGCTCGATGGCTATCACAAGGAAAGTAAGCTCGGATATAGAGATAACCGAGGCACGCAGAGACGGAGACGTATTCCCGTGTTCCCTTACAAGTAAGGTACGTCACGTTGGAGAGGTGTGCGATTCCACAAAGGATTTCCCAATGCCACGAAGGCTCACCTTCTTCTCCAAGTCTATCCCACGAAGGAATAGGCCCTTTCCTTATGGCTAGATTTTCCTTCACACCGGAGATGGCAAGCTCCACAACCACTTCACAAGCTCCACGAAGGAGAAGCCCGGGTCTCTTCACAATCTTCCACGAAGAGGACACCGTGGCACCAACCGCCAAGCCAACTAGGAGGTCACCCTCCAAGAGCAACAAGCTCACGGTCTCTCACTCGAACAAATCGTAATGGAGAGCTCAACACTTATGCAAGAATGCAAAGCAAGAACACCAAGGGTGTTCAAACCCTTCACTCTCAAATCCCACCAAAGCAACAAGTGCTAGGGAGGAATCAGAGAGGAAGAACAATGGTGGAAGTTAACCAATGACTCCAAGATCTAGATCCAAAGGGTTCCCCTCACTTAGAGGAGGAATTGATTGGTGGGGATTGTAGATCTAGATCTCCTCTTCCAAAGCCCTCAAAAAGATGCAAGAATCATAGGAGGGAAGGGAGAGGAGGCAAGCTCAAGAGGGTCAACAATGGAGATTAATTTCGTGCTCAAGAACACCCAAAAACGTTGGGGGAAGAACCCCCTTTTATAGGGGAAAGCAAATATGGCCGTTGGGAGGAAATCTGTGAAAAGTCGGTTTAAAAGTCGGCTGGACCAGCCCCAGAACCGGGAAACTCGGTCCCCAGGCCGGAGGGCCGAACTACAAACCGGAAAACCTCTGTTTGCCAACTCAGAATAGACTCGGTCGTGAAAACCGGAAAATCCGGTATGAGATCCGGTCTACCGGTGTTGGCACCGGACCGTCCGGTGTGGGGCTCAGTTGAACCGGATCCACAACCGGGATGAAACAGACTTCACGAAAAACGCAATAACTTTTGCATCCGGACTCCGATTTCGATGATCTTGGGCTTGTTTTGACGAGGACAACAAGCTCTACAATATGGTGCATGAAAACATCATAGTCCAACAAAGGAAGATAGAACTAAATGAGGAAAGGTATGGAGCCTCCCTATAAGAAGAACCGGTAAAACCTTCAAACTCGAAAACGCCATATAAGATGCATACGAATTCCATTTTCGATTAACTTGGGCTTGTTGAAGAGCTAGAAACAAGCTCGAGAACCTCACATAGAGAAAATACCAAGAAGCAAAAAATAGGAAGATGCAAAGTATGCAAAGGATTGAGCTCCCTAAGACAATGTGATCAAGTTACCCAACTGAAAGCCCCTCTTGATAGTGCGGCTATCTATCCTATAACCCAGTCTCCCAACAACCACCTCGAGACCGGTAAAAGGAAAACCTAGCAAGGCAATACCTTTGCCTTGCGCATCTCGCTTGATCTTGATGACAACGCTTCAAGCTCCATCCAAGCCGGAATGCATCACTTGATCATTATTGCTTCGCGAAGACTCGTAATTTGCTCCCCCATACACCACTATGGGATAGCTTCATTAAGACACATCTTCACATGCCCATTATCACCAGTATGGATGGCAAGCTTCAAGCAAATGATCTTCTCGAGTTGCTTATCTTGAACTTGCCCTTCTCAAACTTTGATGACGATCACCACCTGATGTCATCCTCTCATGGGCTATATGAGATCTTCACTTTTGAAGCATTCCCATGGAAAGATACCTATCCCATATAGAAAACGCAAAGGCACATATATAATGGGTTAGTTCATGATGCATAAATGACAAGGCTTATCATACCACAAGATCCATGTGGTACATTCTTTATGCTTCATGTATTGACCAACTTGAAATCACTCTTCACTCTTTGTATTGGTCAACTAAGTACCTTCTCATTCTCCATCTCAATATCTTGAGGTACATAAAGAATTCTTCATTTGATTACATGCTCTAAATCTTAGTCAACCATAGCTCAACTAATGAGGCTATCATGACACCGGCCTAGAGCCATATCTTGAATTCTTCTATTGAGATCACACTCTCAAGATCTTGAACATATCATATTCTTCTCTTCAATTTGATGATCTTGATGCAAAAACTCAAGGTATATCTTTATCTTCATGGCATCCATACTTGAATCTAACATATGGACTACAAGCATGACCTATGGAATATTCCTTCATATAAAACTCAATGAAAACATTAGTCCACGGGGATTGTCATTAATCACGAAAACCACACATAGGGGCAATTACCCTTTCAATCTCCCCCATTTTGGTAATTGATGAAAATCACAATAAGAGGGTTTATATAATGAATATTAGAAACAAGTACGCAACTTATCCGAGAATAAGTTGTATACAAGAGGTTGTATTTGATATGGTTAAGTAACACAAAGATACTAGCCCATATCAAAACCAATTATACTCACACAAACTACAACTAATGCAAGAGATGTGAGTAGAACCAACATATATAGAGCAAACTCCCCCACAATATATGCACGTGTGATGAACTTGAATTTCATTGCATACATTGTCAAGCATAACCTTTAGGAGAGTTTCCACTTAATATTCAACCATGCAATACATAATAAAGATGAAATGCATGAAAGGCAAACACTTAAGAACAAACCAATCTTAAGTAGAAAACCATTTCCCTTAAAACCCTCTAAACTTCTCCCCCATTGACAACAAGTGCCAAAATGGATGACAAAGTTAGAAGGCCAATATAGTTCAAGTTCCTCCCAAGGTGTGCATTTCTCATAATATGAGTGAAATCATATGCACATATCCAATGACAAATACTTGGAGGAAATCAACTATATTGAGGATCAAATATTGCTAAAAGGATAACAGGGTGAAGAAACTTCAAGGGATGAAGCAAGCAATCAAAAGATCCAAATAATCAAATGGATAAATAGTGATCTAAATGAAATAAGGAAGCTCCCCAAGGTTTGTGCATAAATGAGTTGTTTCATTTGAATACAATATGCACAAACATGGAATCCTCACTCCCTCTATATCATTTAGAACACAACCGAGATACAAGGAGTAGAGATATAAATCAATACACTTGTCAAGACAAGCTTAAGTCCAAAAGAAACCAAATATGAGATATGAGTGCGCGAAGATGCAATAAAAGTAAACCGAACACTCATAAATCAAGACCTTACCAAAACCATTAAAAACTAAGCGGATAAGTGAGATGGTTGGCAAAAGGCGAGAATATCAAGGCGAGAGATTAACACTCTTGTGTATATAAGTTTCTAAGTGGGAAAACATGAGAATAATCCACAAAGAAACATCCAAACATAAGAGGTTAATAAAAATAAGAAAACATGATATCCAAGAGGAAGTCATAAGATATACCAAAAAATGATATTTTGCTTAAGTGAATATATAGCCCATGGCTCTATTTTCTCTCATGGTATATCAGTGAACTTCACCAAAGAAAAAGAAAAACCTCAAAAACATCACAACTAACACTAAGGGAACTAATGCTAGTTGGGATATTTTGAGAAAGGCAACAAGTATCAAAAGGAAGGATTCAATGCAATTTTAACAATATTGCACATGAGAGTACCATGAGGAAGTGATATGCAATAAATTTCTAGAAGGCATATTTGGAATTGGTGAATCATGAACATGATTTTATATACTCTCCAAAATATGCATCATCTCAAATTATTCACATAAGCAATAAGGATAGAGAAGTCTTTAAAAGATCCTTGCAAGAACCACAACATTTACAAACAAATAAATCTATGCCAAGATGTAACCTACAAGAGATTGGATGGAAGAATATTATGCATGAATAAGATACTTGTTATCGAGATAGAAATGGTATGATGTAGTAGATAAGAATTTTTCAATCATCCTAGCTTGGTTCCAATTATCATGTGGTGACAACACCTTCCTTATAGATAAGACACTCATCCATTGCATCTCCAATGTACCCAAAACAACATTCAAGTACATCTTGGTCCCCAAACTTATTGGGTCCAAAGTGGTTAGACTAACCAGAACACATAGGACATACTCCATAAAAATATGTGCATATTTAGAGATGAAATTTGAATTTCATGCACATCATATCTGTTTAAGGATTTGATGGAGTATACCCTATATATTGGATCAAAGAAAGCAAAACATGATATAAGATATACATTTAGTAAACATGCATGCACGGGACTTTCAAGAACCAACAAAGATATAATTTGGACAAAACACCAAAATATTCAAGAAGGCATACAAGGTGTGACAAAACACAATTGTTGTCCAAACTATATCAGAGAATCAAATCAACACAAGATTTGTTCAACAAAGTTCAACAAATGAACCAAGCAAAAACTATTGAGCATAAAAGATGAGATAAAAACATAAATGCTCAAATATTTATATCATTCAAGCAAATAACATAGAGAAGAAAGAATTAGGTAACAAACTCCAAAAGAGCAAGGTTTCAACAAATAAACCAAACCCTTAACACTTTTCACAATGGCACAAGGTTCCGAGAAGAAAAGGTTTGTCTTCCACTAAAAACACATTTGATAATAATCAAAAACACCATCAAAGAGATGTTCAAAAGCCAAGGAAGACAATGGGAGCCACAACAATTTTTGGAAAGAAAAAAAGGCAATAGTAGGTGAAATCCAAGGTGAAGATGATCCACAAATGCTACCACACCCAAGTATATCAATTTTCGAAGACAATGAGTGTATTGGAATTTATTTCCGGTGGTATATTACACGGATATTAAAGATAAATCTTCACAATAAAAAGCATAGGATAGGAATAAAACGATTAAGCACTGTGCAAAGATAGAGATTCTTGATAGCTTCAACTAGTCACACAATCATGCAAAGCAATGATTATAATAACTTGAAGCAAATGGTCTCCCAAATAAGATATAGAGATATGCATTTGAGGAAGGCCACACCAAGAATTTCTTACTCAAGCAAAGACCGAAAAGATGAGCAATAATAGCTTCTAATAAAAATTAGGACCTTGTTTGAGCTAACATGCCACCTAGATACAAGATAATCAAAAATATCAACTCTAAGTGGCACCACCTCATATGTTCACATTTCCTAGGATTGTGATATGCAAAAGAAGCATATTACTCCCCCATAATGTGGTATTCATTTTTTGTTAATAAGAGGAAAAACAACCTCAACTAGAGATAATTAATTGACTTTTAGAATTTGAATTTCTCATGAGTATGACACACCACATAGTGACTAGATAATATTGCAATATCAATACTAAGTGGTAGTACTCATGTACACACATTTTAAGGTATGGGAGATGCGCGAGGCATATCACTCCCCCAAAATGGGATGTTCCATTAACCACTCGAAAGCCAAATAAGATATCATCAAGATGCATTAGAGGCTCAAAACAAAACATACGAGTAAATGATGTGCCAAACACCTAGACATACTTGAATACACAAAATAATAAAGCACGAGGCACAACAAATACAAACACATACTTGGTACAAGACCAAAACATGTAAAGGGGCAAGTAACTTACAATATAAAGAGTTGAGTTCGAGTTACCGCAAAGAGGCACATTGGTTATATGGTAGGAAGATGATAATCCTTATAACTTGGCTTTATAAAATATAATATATGAAGATCCCTTAATTATTCATGAGTTAGCCAAGTCTCCAATGCCCTCCACAAACACCTATTGATCAAGTTTGAGCTTGTTGGTCCCCAACCAAGTTGGGTCCTAAGAGGTTAGTCACAATAGGCTTGGCAACCCAAATGGTTCTTTTCTTAACACCACTTTGAGTTCCAACAAACTTGGCAAACACATTGCCATCCTTATCCTTCCCAAGAGAATAATCATCATCAACAATGATATGGTTAGATAAGGTACCATTGGAACATGAAGAGGCCAAGTGCCCCTTCTCACGACATGTGTAGCAACAAGTGCTCCCCTTTCTCTTCTTTATTGATTTCTTATCTTGGGGAGCCTTATCTTGATTCTTCTTGGAAAGTGGCCTAGCTTCAACTTGAGGTTGAGATTGGGCTTAACCTTTACCTTGTGGCCGCTTCCCTTGTTTCTTATCATTCAAGTGCTTTTTGTTCAATGGACAAGATCTTACATGATGTCCTACAACCTTGCACTTGAAGAAAATAATCTTAGATGAATTCTTCACTTGGTCTTGGCTCTTCTTATTGTTGCTCTTGGACTTGTTCTTGTTATTGGAGTTGAATCCAAGTCCACTTTTATCATTGGGGCATTTTTGCACACTCAAAATATTATCGAGTGTGGATTTGCCTTCATGACTCTTTTTCAAGTCTTTCTTCAAAGAAGTGACTTGGGCCTTGAGCTCTTTGATTTCCTCTACATGGTTAGTATAAATAGAGGTACTGGAGGAAGTGGAAGCTTCATTGTTAGAGCAACAAGGCAAAGCAAGTAATCCAACACAAGTTTTATCAATAGTATGACAAGAAGGATCACTAGGACTAGCACATGGCAAAATAGCATTTTGAGTAGAAGTTGTGCTAATGTCCAAATGAGGCTCACAAGATGTTACCTTAGTGATACTTGCCTCACGCGCTAACTTTAGCCCATCATAGGAGATTAGATGATCATTATGAGAGGCCAAGAGCTTTTCATGACTTTCTTCCAATTTCCCATAATTTCTAGTTAGCAACTCAAGTTGAGCCCTTAGCTCAACATTCTCCTTTAGGGTAGATGCTTCACAAGAAGTAGAGTTAGTAGCACTAGCATCATTAATAGATTTTTCCTTTTCAAGCTCATAAGATTCAATTTTTTGTATGAGGATACAATTAGTGTGCTTCTCCTCGGCAATCTCTTGCTTAAGGAGATTGAATCTCCGACTCCCATCATCAAGTTGGAAATCCAACTCCTCTATGGTTTCCATTTGTTTAGTTATGGTGTCCATAACGTGTTTGATACAAGCAACGGCCTTATTATTACCACGAAGAGAGGTACACAAAAAGGTTAGCTCAAGCATAAGAGCTCTAGTATCCTCATCAAGGTCATCATCACTATCATCATTATCATTGCTATTATCTAGAGAAGATATCTTGGGATCCAAAGTAGGAGATACCTTTGATCCTCTTGCCATAAGGCACATGTGAGCACGGGAGGATGAAGATGAGGATATTCTTGAATCTTCATTCATGATTGTGTCTTGCTCCATAGGGTGTTTGATTTCCTCTACATTGTTAGATACACAACTAGAGGAAATAGAAGCATTTTGTTTATTGGAACAAGAAAAATCAAGCATATCATCTACACTAGTACTCAAATAATTTCTAGACAATATGCAAGGACTAGCAACACAAGGGGATATATAATTATCGTTGCAAGAAGTGCTTAAGTCCAAACTCTCTACACCATTAGCATTTATAGAACATGAACCATTGGTGTAAAGAGAACCACTACCATCATTACATATGATTTCTCCACTCACCATGCCATTACCTTGTGACTTGTCACATGTAGGTGAAGTGGAGGGAATTGAAATCTCATCGCGGCCGTAGGTGGAAGCCACTTGGAGCTCTTCATGATGTGAAGGAGAAGAGAGCTCCTTGGAGATACCACCGACCCTATGAGAAATGGACCGACCAAATATTTCTTTAAGCTTGGTCCACATATCATGAGATGACTTGCGCTTTACATTTGTCAAGAACAGATTAACTACGGGGCTCAAAGAGAAAATAAGCTCATTAGATACTTGAGCTTCGAGATGTAAATTTTTCTCATCCTCTAAAGATAGATTTTGAGGATCCATCGGAGGAGAAAAACCTACATCTAGAAATCGCTCAATATTTGGACACAAGGTCTGAAGATTACAAAGCAAGCAATTTCTCCACAAAATATAATTTGTGCCATCAAAGATAACTGTGTCATTGTGCACTATAATACTATCCGACATCTTTACACTCTAGGCGATGAAGCCTAAACAAGGAGAGACCTTGCTCTGATACCAATTGAAAGGATAGAGATGTCGCCTAGAGGGGGGGTGACTAGGAATTTCAAAACTATTACGGTTTTGGATTGATAGAATGCGGAATTAAACTAACGTTTATTTTACAAGCACAAAACCTAAATACACTAGGCTTAACTAAGTGCACCAACAACAAGTTAAGCTAAGCAAGATAGCACAAGATAAATATACCACAAGTGATAAGAAAGATATAAATACTTCAAGCTCGATAGCTATCACAAGGAAAGTAAGCTCGGGTATAGAGATAACTGAGGCACGCGGAGACGAAGATGTATTTCCGTGTTCCCTTACAAGTAAGGTACGTAACGTTGGAGAGGTGTGCGATTCCACAAAGGATTTCCCAATGCCACGAAGGCTCACCTTCTTCTCCGAGTCTATCCCACGAAGGAATAAGCCCTTTCCTTCTGGCTAGCTTTTCCTCCATTCCGGAGATGGCAAGATCCACAACCACTTCACAAGCTCCACGAAGGAGAAGCCTGGGCCTCCTCCTCCTTTTGTTGTACAAATTATGTAAAAAAATATGCATGTAATCGTATGTTCTTCGCTCTGAATTTTGCCGCGAAGGCATAACATTAACTGAATCGTATGTTCTTCTCTCTAAATTTTGCCGCGGAGGCATTTCCAGCGAGATTTTGAAATGGCGGTTTCTGTTACGGTTTCTATTATTTGCGGCGAGATTTAGAACTGCAAAGTGAGAGTTCAGTTCCCTATACTCGCGCGTTTACAGTTTGGGATATACGGTAGCTGCTAAAGATGCTCTAAGCGCATCTCCACTCATCCTCGATACGGCATCCAGCGCGGCTCGATTTTGGGCCAGGGTGGGGGCGCCGGATTGGTTCACGATTTGGAGGGGCGCTGACTCTCAACCGTGTCCCATATAAAAAAAATAATCAACAAATTTTTTTATCAACAAGCAACAAGTTCAACATAGCAAATAAATAATTGAACATTTAAATTTATTATAAGTTCATGAAATTAAACAAACAATTCAAAATGTTCAATACAGCAAACAAAGGAAAACAAATAAACAAACTAGTTGGCTCCTTTGAGCCTCCACAAATGCTCCACCAGATCATCTTGCGGTTGGCTATGAGTATTTGTGTCTCGAACTTATTGTCGCCTAGCGAGAAAAGAAGCAAACGCAGATGACACTTGATGGTCAATATCTGCAAGAGGACCTTGGCGATAATAGATTCAGTATCAAACACTGGAGTCTCCCACTCACTCTCGATGATCATGTTGTGCGAGATCACACAAACAGTCATGAGCTCCCACATTTGATCTTTCGACTAGGTAAGGGCAGGGTACTTGAGTATGGAAAATCGAGTTTGCATCACACTGATTGCCCTCTCCACATCCTTCCTGTAAGCCTCCTGCTGTTGGGAAAACCAAGCTTTCTTTTCTCCTGACACAGGATTTAAGATTGTCTTCACAAATGTTGACCATCTTGGGTAGATGCCTGAAAGGATAGAGATGTCGCCTAGAGGGGGGGTGACTAGGAATTTCAAAACTATTACGGTTTTGGATTGATTGAATGCGGAATTAAACTAACATTTATTTTACAAGCACAAAACCTAAATACACTAGGCTTAACTAAGTGCACCAACAACAAGTTAAGCTAAGCAAGATAGCACAAGATAAATATACCACAAGTGATAAGCAAGATATAAGTACTTCAAGCTCGATGGCTATCACAAGGAAAGTAAGCTCGGATATAGAGATAACCGAGGCACACGGAGACGGAGACGTATTCCCGTGTTCCCTTACAAGTAAGGTACGTCACGTTGGAGAGGTGTGCAATTCCACAAAGGATTTCCCAACGCCACGAAGGCTCACCTTCTTCTCCTAGTCTATCCCATGAAGGAATAGGCCCTTTCCTTATGGCTAGCTTTTCCTTCACTCTGGAGATGGCAAGCTCCACAACCACTTCACAAGCTCCACGAAGGAGACGCCCGGGTCTCTTCACAATCTTCCACGAAGAGGACACCGTGGCACCAACCGCCAAGCCAACTAGGAGGTCACCCTCCAAGAGCAACAAGCTCACGGTCTCTCACTCGAACAAATCATAATGGAGAGCTCAACACTTATGGAAGAATGCAAAGCAAGAACACCAAGGGTGTTCAAACCCTTCACTCTCAAATCCCACCAAAGCAACAAGTGCTAGGGAGGAATTAGAGAGGAAGAACAATGGTGGAAGTTAACCAATGACTCCAAGATCTAGATCCAAAGGGTTCCCCTCACTTAGAGGATGAATTGATTGGTGGGGATTGTAGATCTAGATCTCCTCTTCCAAAGCCCTCAAAAAGATGCAAGAATCATAGGAGGGAAGGGAGAGGAGGCAAGCTCAAGAGGGTCAACAATGGAGGTCAATTTCGTGCTCAAGAATACCCGAAAATGTTGGGGGAAGAAACCCCTTTTATAGGGGAAAGCAAATATGGCCGTGTTGGGTCCGCAGCATAGAAAACAAAAAATTGCCTATGATGTGAACTACACGCCAAGATCTATCTACTAGGTACAAAGGAACGGGTGGACATACATCCAACGAGAACTTACCCTCGAAGACAACGAGTTTTGTTAACGAGTAGGAACTCGTGGTTGATGTAGTCGTACACTTGCCGATCTCAAGATCGTGAGGAAGTCCAGCAGGCCCGGCTCCAGCACGTCCATCAGATCCAGCTCCAGCAGCACCAAGTCCAGCATCGCAAAGCAGCGGTGCATCCGTGATCGCACACACGTCCGGTACCCCGACAACCTCCGTCCCTCGCTCCAGCAAAGCAGCGGAGCAGCAACTCCTTTCCAGATAAAGCCACCGAGAACTTGTATCTCGCTAATCCGAGACCATGGGGGAACAATACTAGAGGGGGAGAGAGATCCTTCACAAGGAGGTGTGTTTGAGAAGTGAAGAGAGGGTGGCATTTTATAGGAGGAGGGGGGAGGTGCCCCTCCTTCATGGCCGGCGCATGGAGGAGGTGTCTCTTCACCTCCTCCATTCATGTGGTGGTAACCCCTCCACATTAAAATGCCTCTTCACATTCCCTTTTAAAGTCTCCACTTTAAATGCATTAAATTTCTCCAAATTTAATGCTCTTTCATTTAATAAAACTCTTTTATTATTTTTATTCAGAATTTTGTTAATTACTTTAATTAACAAACATTCACATAAAACCCCCTGCAACATTTCAATATTACATGCAGAACCAATTTCAGCAATTTCACCCGAAATAGTTTCGGTGTCTATTGAAATAATTCCAGCGCTTTCTTAAATCTTTATCTGAAACATATTTGCTCCAAATGGTGTCGGTATCCCTTAAGTGTGTCACCCTACGGATCACGAATAATGCAGACATGATCGAGACCCCTCTCTGATCAATAATCAGCAGCGGGACCTGGAGATCCGTACTGACTCCTACACATTCAACGATGACTTCTATGATCATGAGAACCTTTAACGCTTGTAACTAAATCCCTTTGTATCGCGATATATTACATGTCCGAGATTCGATCATCGGTATCTCCATACCTAGTTTGATCTCGTTACCGACATGCACTCTTTTCTCGTTCCCGTGATATAACATTCTAGTGATCACATCACTTGCTTGCAAGCTATATTAATGTGATATCACCGAGAGGGCCCAGAGTATATCTATCCATCATCGGGATTGACAAATTCCACTCTTGATCCATGAGCCTCAACATAACACCTTCGTAGCACTGAACCCATCTTTATAGTCACCCTGTTACGGTGTGACGTTTGATGTTATCAAGATACTCTTCCGGTGTTAGCAATTAACATGATCTCATGGTCTAAGGACTAAGATTACTTCATATGATGTTATAGCAATATAAACATAATGACTTGATCATAATGCTATACTTCAGATGAATGTTCATCACATCATTCCACCAATGTTGTGACCTCGTTATTAACAACATCCAATGTCCATGATCAGGAAACCTTGATCATCTTGTTAATCAACGAGCTAGTCTATAAGAGAGGCATAACTAGGAACCCTTTTTGTTTATTAAGCACACATGTATTGATGTTTCCGATCAATACAATTATAGCATGCAAAATAAACATTTATCATAAACATGGAATAAGATAATAACCACTTTATTATTGCCTCTCGGGCATATTCCCTTCAGTCTCCCACTTGCACTAGAGTCAATAATCTAGTTTGAAAAACTTTGCGTATTGAACACCTATGGCTTTCTGGTGTTGCATATATGCGATTTCTAGTGGTTAACATAATCTCCGGATCTAACAGTTTCAGGTCCGTGTGTATTTGCATGTCTTTGCGTCTCTACGCATCACTCATTCTCAAATGAGATGGCATTGTATAAATTTGGTCCTTTGGTGAGACCTTTAGTTCGTTCGGCTCAAAATATGTTGATATTATTGTCACACAATATATCTTCATAGTATGATCCCACTTTGAACCACACCTAGTTTGATAACAAACTATTTAACACAAATGCCCTCCTTTGCTGCTACTATAGCAGTTATATACTTAGCCTTTTGTTGTAGTATCCGTCACAATGTCTCAACTTTGGAACTCATCCAAATCCATCATGGAACATCCTTTCCATTACATTGTGCCACCCATAGTCTAAATTGAGATAAATTTAATTTGTATCTTGTGACAAAATTAGTATCAATGTAACACTTTACAATGAACTACCTTTAACTATTAGTCACTTATACATGATATATTCTTAGTTCTTCCAAAGATCATAATAATATCTTTACTATTGTCCAATGATCATCTTATGAATCACTCTGGTATATGCTCATAACATTTAGAGCATAGGACATTCTGGATATATACATATCATGGTATAATTGATCAAAATCTTCATGTGATTTTACTCACCAAGTGTTGAAACACTTGAATCTTGATACAATTCTTTCCATGCAACAAGAACCTTTCTTGTTGTTTCCATATTGAACCCTTTCAATATCTCATATATGTATGTCTGGCACAACCATATTTGCGCCTTAATCTATCCATATAGATATTGATGCCAAATATTCCGGGTTTGCCCAAGTCTTTCATCGAAATCTTATTTTAATGAAATTCTTAACTTGTGTCAATACAAGATACATCATTTCCAATCAACAATATGTCCTCTACATAATGTATTAGAAATATGTCTCAGCGCTCCCACTTAATTTCTTGCAAATGCAAGCATCTTCATCATCTCCGATGAATTTAAACTCTTTTAACAGTTTCATCATGGTGAAGATTCCAACTCCGCTATGCTTACTTCAACTATTGAAGTTTGCATGTCCTTTTAGCACCCTTTGAATTAACAAAACCCTTCGGACCATGTCATGTACACGTCCTAGGTAACCGTTCTATTAGAAGAACATTG
The DNA here is from genome assembly GCA_910589775.1 of Avena eriantha. Classification (NCBI taxonomy): domain Eukaryota; kingdom Viridiplantae; phylum Streptophyta; class Magnoliopsida; order Poales; family Poaceae; genus Avena; species Avena eriantha. Next base: position 81,527,695 of record OU342744.1, on the reverse strand, counting down.
TTTTGTTTATTCAACTACCATATACCAAATTATATGTAGTGGTTGCTACATTAATCCGTCAAGACTATATATCGCTATGAAAGATCAAATCTTGTCATAGTCAACTCCTTGAACATTGTCATAAACTTCTTTCCGACATGTCGACTATTTCATAGATGTTAAACATCCATGTCTTATTTCTTTATAGATCCAAACACGACCGATAGGCTTCACGCCTTTCTGGAGGGTCTTCCAGGTTCAGAAACTTGATTTCTCGTGTATGGATACTATCACGGATTCTATGACTTCTAGTCATTTTATGGAGTCAGGGCCCATCATCGCTTCTTTGCATGTAGTCGGTTCATCATTGTCAAAACAATAACGACTTGCTTATCAAATCTTACTATTTGATTCTTACCGACCCACACGGTTCTATAGGAACTCTAATCTCCGAGATCACACCTTTTGTAATCACAGGAGCCATGAGCATTGTGGCTGCCACCAGGACACTTTCCGGCGCTGCAATACTTAGCACATATAGCTAAGGTTCAACAACCTTATCAAAGTTCTATTGTCCTCCCACTTAACTTTTCACGAAAAATTCCCTCTCAAGAAACTTGACGTTCCAAGTAACAAACTCTTTTGTCCTCGGTGTTATGGAGAAATTCCCAACAAATTCTTTGGGATAACCTACAAAGACGTGCTTATCCGACTTTGGTTGTAAACATTTTACTTATGCATAGCATACCAAAATTTAAGAAAAGACAATTTGGGTTTTATCCCAAACCATAACTTATATGGTGTCATTTCAACGGATCACGATGGTGCTCTTTTTAGTGTAAAAGCGGTAGTCTCTAAAGCTTCAATCTTTAAAACATAATGGCAGTTTTATAAATGACACCTTTGATCTTACCATGTCAAACATGGTTTGATTTCATCTCTCGAATATGCCATACTCCTATGGTTTATTGGGAAAACACAAATCATGGAACAATTCCTCAAGTCTTAGGTGTTTTTGCTAAATATGTAACTCAAATATCTTCCTTTATGATCGAATCATAAACTCTTTATTTTCTTGTTACAATGATTTTCCACTTCATCTCGAAAGTCTTTGAACAATTTTAAAATATTTCATACTTCTTCCTTATTAAGTAAATATACAGATATATTCACTCAAATTTTCGGAGAAAGCATATGAAGCAAAAAAGATCCATCGCATATGGCTACACATAATGGACTATGCACATCAGCATGCACAATTTCCAATAAGCTAGTCATCCGTTCCTCTTTGGCCTATGAACAAAGTTTCAATTATCTCGAGGAAAGTCTCACATGCGTCAATTGATCAAAATCAAAGACTCCAAAATTCCATCAACATGGAGTTTCTTCATGTTTTCTTTCAAATATAATTTAAACAGCGATGTCACTTCATAAGTGATCTTTCAATCATTTGTCTTGCGACATTTTAGCAATAGTGTTTATGGATGTGATTTCTCCCACTAGACTTGTAAAAGTTCATCCATCCTTTATGGAATATGGTAATTATTTGAACAACCATTGTTCTCGTAATACCAGAACAAAATAACAATTATTAAAACAAATCTTGAAGGCTAGGTTTGACGAAAACGAAAAACACAATAACACTTTATTTGTTTTCGATGAACATCATCACTCATTCTCTTGCTAGTTACTTAGGCCATTGTAGTTCATGAATTGCGTTGTCCTGTATGACACTTCATACCAACCAATTCGGTATCCAATACCTAAGAGCCACATTGTTTAACAAGCAAGGAATACAGCCATAACATGTATATCTTCTATATACCTAAGTTGGACATCTCCAACCTTTTATTTTCTGCCAAATATTTTATAGATTCTCTTTCAGCAATTCCTTTTCTTTTAAAAGAATCTATCAACATCAATAGTGGTTTCATCAACATGACACATGGTACAAAGCTTGTATATAGTCAAATACTAATACCTTTGGACTTGCACTTTGAAGTGGATCACCATCATCAAATGTTTGGCATTCTTTCAAAAATCCATTCTTTAGTAATCTATTAGTGTAGTAAACATTTTATTTACATCTTCTATTCATCCTTATCATGACAACTTTCATGATCAAGTTACTATAGCCTATAAGGAAGAATCGCGAGTATAATATCAGTTCCCAAAACCTTTTTGGTAGATTAGGATGCTTAGTGTCTCCAACCTTCACAAATTCTCATACAATATGAGAACATGTATTTTGCTAAATTATACTCTATCATAATGCAACCAAAAACATTGTTTCAGATATCACAATATCTTTCACACATGATGGTTTCTGAAACAATTTTCAGCTCCAATATAATCTTGATATTAATACAACTTTTGAATATCAATAATCATGGAGGCAAACATGATACTTTAGATACTAACATTGGAAATCTTACTCTTGATTTAATACTACTTATTAAACTTCATGGAGTAAATAGAGTTTGCTGAAAGTTTGCAATAGGACTTATAAACTTTAAATTGACATTCAAAACAATACGATACCAGTTCGTAAAGTAAATATCCAGAATTCTATAGTTCTATTATCTCAAATAAAAACTAATCATAAGGTAGAAAACGAATGCCAATGACTACAACAAACTATGTAAATTCACTTTGATTTAATTTATGACAAATTTGGTTCGACTAATCCAAATTAGAAATGAACTCCCACTCAAAAACGACATCCCTCGTGCCTTTTTGGTGATTACATAAACCAAATCCACTACACCAAGTCCGATCATGACGTGAGTTGATGTAGCTTCAAGGGCGAGCATCTATATGGGCATCATATATACTATATGACTCATGCTTAACCTTTCGGTCCGTGTTCCGAGGCCATGTCTGTACATGCTAGGCTCGCCAAGTAAGAACCTTAGTACTCGCATGTGTAAAATTGTCTTACACCCGTTTGTATGAAAGCGTAGAGTCGAGTACACCAGATCATCACGTGATGTCTCGAAATACGACCCATAAAACGGTGCATACTTAAGGAAGAACACATTTTATCTTGATATTTAAATGAGGGATCATCTTATAATGCTACCAAAAGCGCCAAACTAGCAGTATAAGATGCTAACATCTAATGTGTAAAGTGAGATGATATGATCCATGCATTTGATCTCTATCATTTGCATTGTAGTATGATCTCTATCATTCCTTTGTGTGTAAGGCCAAGGTCTATAGAACTTACACGTTAAGTGTGTTGTAAGAGTATCTATCATACATCTACTTATAACAATACCATATCAATACACTAGCCCATCAATGATCTAAACTAGACGCCTCTAATTTATCAATTGCAAGTTTTACGTGGCTTAGGGCTTTCGGAGATAGAACCGTTCTCACCTACGAACATGAACCACAACGAGGATAACCAAGTTTATAGAAACTCGTTGTAAATCAGATATTGACTATAGTAGGAGAGACAGACACCCGCCAGCCACTTATGCAAAACAAGTTGCATGTCAGTCGTGGAACCGGTCTCATGTATGATGACATGTAAGGTTTGTCCGGGCCGCTTCATCCCACTATGCCACCAATATCCAAAATACATGGAAGATGCAATAACATGATCACCATCGCCCACATATAAACATATGTGTACTACCCGTGCAAAGCACCTACGCATAGATTAGGATCTGATACCACTGTTAGGTCCGCAGCATAGAAAACAAAAAATTTCCTACGATGTGAACTACACGCCAAGATCTATCTACTAGGTACAAAGCAACGGGTGGACATACATCCAATGAGAACTTACCCTCGAAGACAACGAGTTTTGTTAACGAGTAGGAACTCGTGGTTGATGTAGTCGTACACTTGCCGATCTCAAGATCGTGAGGAAGTCCAGCAGGTCCGGCTCCAGCACGTCCATCAGATCTAGCTCCAGCAGCACCAAGTCCAGCACCGCAAAGCAGCGGTGCATCCGTGATCGCACACACGTCCGGTACCCCAACAACCTCCGTCCCTCGCTCCAGCAAAGCAGCGGAGCAGCAACTCCTTTCTAGATAAAGCCACCGGGAACATGTATCTCGCTAATCCGAGACCATGGGGGAATAATACTAGAGGGGGAGAGAGATCCTTCACAAGGAGGTGTGTTCGAGAAGTGAGGAGAGGGTGGCATTTTATAGGAGGAGGGGGTGCCCCTCCTTCATGGCCGGCGCATGGAGGAGGTGTCTCTTCACCTCCTCCATTCATGTGGTGGTAACCCCTCCACATTAAAATGCCTCTTCACATTCCCTTTTAAAGTCTCCACTTTAAATGCATTAAATTTCTCCAAATTTAATGCTCTTTCATTTAATAAAACTCTTTTATTATTTTTATTCAGAATTTTGTTAATTACTTTAATTAACAAACATTCACATAAAACCCCCTGCAACATTTCAATATTACATGCAGAACCAATTTCAGCAATTTCACCCGAAATAGTTTCGGTGTCTATTGAAATAATTCCAGCGCTTTCTTAAATCTTTATCTGAAACATATTTGCTCCAAATGGTGTCGGTATCCCTTAAGTGTGTCACCCTACGGTTCACGAATAATGCAGACATGATCGAGACCCCTCTCCGATCAATAATCAGCTGCGGGACCTGGAGATCCGTACTGACTCCTACACATTCAACGATGACTTCTATGATCGTGAGAACCTTTAACGCTTGTAACTAAATCCCTTTGTCTCACGATATATTACATGTACGAGATTCGATCATCGGTATCTCCATACCTAGTTTGATCTCGTTACCGACATGCACTCTTTTCTCGTTCCCGTGATATAACATTCTAGTGATCACATCACTTGCTTGCAAGTTATCTTAATGTGATATCACTGAGAGGGCCCAGAGTATATCTATCCGTCATCGGGATTGACAAATTCCACTCTTGATCCATGAGCCTCGACATAACACCTTCGTAGCACTGAACCCATCTTTATAGTCACCATGTTACGGTGTGATGTTTGATGTTATCAAGATACTCTTCCGGTGTTAGTAATTAACATGATCTCATGGTCTAAGGACTAAGATTACTTCGTATGATGTTATAGCAATATAAACATAATGACTTGATCGTAATGGTATACTTCGGATGAATGTTCATCACATCATTCCACCAATGTTGTGACCTCGTTATTAACAACATCCAATGTCCATGATCAGGAAACCTTGATCATGTTGTTAATCAACGAGCTAGTCTATAAGAGAGGCATAACTAGGAACCCTTTTTGTTTATTAAACACACATGTATTGACGTTTCCGATCAATACAATTATAGCATGCAAAATAAACATTTATCATAAACATGGAATAAGATAATAACCACTTTATTATTGCCTCTCGGGCATATTCCCTTCAGGCCGTTGGGAGGAAATCTGTGAAAACTCGGTTTAAAAGTCGGTTGGACCGGCCCCAGAACCGGGAAACTCGGTCCCTAGGCCGGAGGACCGAACTACAAACCGGAAAACCTATGTTTGCCAACTCGGAATAGACTCGGTCGCGAAAACCGGAAAATCCGGTCTGAGATCCGGTCTACCGGCGCTGGCACCGGACCGTCCGGTGTGGGGCTCGGTTGAACCGGATCCACAACCGGGATGAAACAAACTTCACGAAAAACGCAATAACTTTTGCATCCGGACTCCGATTTCGATGATCTTGGGCTTGTTTTGACGAGGACAACAAGATCTACAATATGGTGCATGAAAACATCATAGTCCAACAAAGTAAGATAGAACTAAATGAGGAAAGGTATGGAGCCTCCCTATAAGAAGAACCGGTAAAACCTTCAAACTCGAAAATGCCATATAAGATGCATACGGATTCCGTTTTCGATGAACTTGAGCTTGTTGAAGAGCTAGAAACAAGCTCAAGAACCTCACATAGAGAAAATACCAAGAAGCAAAAAAATAGGAAGATGTAAAGTATGCAAAGGATTGAGCTCCCTAAGACAATGTGATCATGTTACCCAACCGAAAGCCCCTCTTGATAGTGCGGCTATCTGTCCTATAACCCGGTCTGCCAACAACCACCTTGAGACCGGTAAAAGGAAAACCTAGCAAGGCCATACCTTTGCCTTGCGCATCCCGCTTGATCTTGATGACAACGCTTCAAGCTCCATCCAAGCCGGAATGCATCACTTGATCATTATTGCTTCGTGAAGACTCGTAATTTGCTCCCCCATACACCACTATGGGATACCTTCATTAAGACACATCTTCACATGCCCATTATCACCAATATGGATGGCAAGCTTGAAGCAAATGATCTTCTCGAGTTGCTTATCTTGAACTTGCCCTTCTCAAACTTTGATGACGATCACCACCTGATGTCATCCTCTCATGGGCTATATGAGATCTTCACTTTTGAAGCATTCCCATGGAAAGATACCTATCCCATATAGAAAACGCAAAGGCACATATATAATGGGTTAGTTCATGATGCATAAATGACAAGGCTTACCATACCACAAGATCCATGTGGTACATTCTTTATGCTTCATGTATTGACCAACTTGAAATCACTCTTCACTCTTTGTATTGGTCAACCAAGTACCTTCTCATGCTCCATCTCAATATCTTGAGGTACATAAAGAATTCTTCATTTGATTACATGCTCTAAATCTTAGTCAACCATAGCTCAACTAATGAGGCTATCATGACACCCGCCTAGAGCCATATCTTGAATTCTTCTATTTAGATCACACTCTCAAGATCTTGAACATATCATATTCTTCTCTTCAATTTGATGATCTTGATGCCAAAACTCAAGGTATATCTTTATCTTCATGGCATCCATACTTGAATCTAACATATTTACTACAAGCATGACCTATGGAATATTCCTTCATATAAAACTCAACGAAAACATTAGTCCACAGGGATTGTCATTAATCACCAAAACCACACATAGGGGAAATTACCCTTTCAATGCCATATGCCAAGTAGTAGCCCTTGTTATACTGGTGGCCATTGATCTCAACTGCACTAGAGGAGCCCGTCCTTCAACAAGCTTGGCAAACACATTTGAACACTACAACACGTGGTAACGGCGTCGAGCTGATAGAGTGGTGGTTGTTGGGGGAGGGGGTGGGTGGGCGGGCGGGAACAGAGAATGTGGTGGCTTCGCTAGCGCGTGTCGCCGACAGGGCTAGCCCATGTCTTTTTCAGCTCCATCTGGCGTCCTCGCTTGCCCCCTTAGGTTCGGCCTAGGGATGCCGGATAACTAAACGGTCCGTGCCTGCGCAAAATAACATTTGGGGGCACGGCTGGGCGTGATTTTGGGCGCTGACACACCCCATAGCCCTTTAGGGACCCCGAGTGGAGATTCTCTAAGAGCATCTCTAAACTTTTCCATACAACGTCCCCCACAACCATTTTTTACGGCACCGACACACTATTGACTATCGTGGCGGTGGCTCCCAGCTGTGTCCCGATACATTTTCAATCTATGAAATGAAGCAAAAGTGACGGAGTACGGTGAAATTCATAAAAACTTGGCGAATTTTTTACCTTGAATGAAAACTGCTTGTAAACTAAACTAATCCGGATGCCCAAACGGCGGTGGAAGTTGGTGTAGTCGTTGTCATCATCGTCGCTAGGAGTCTCGGCCTTCGGCACCTTGCCGTCGTTGCGCCACCAACTTGAGTCACCCTCATCATTGTTGTTGAGGTCGATGAAGTTGCCAAAAGATTCACGCACTCCACCCCCTCGAAGGACTCCGGCGATGGCGGCACCATCTCGAAGGAATCTCGCCCGTATAGATTACAAGTTTATTAGACCACTATGTTATCGGTGTTGGAAATATGCCCTAGAGACAAATAGTAATAAGGACTATTATCATATTTCATAAAGTTTATGATTAAGTTTTATATCATGCTATAATTGTATTGAGTGGAAATATCAATACACGTGTGATATATAAACAACCAGGGGTTCTCAGTGAAACTCTAGTCACTAGTTCATTGGTCAACAGATGATCAAGTTTCCTGATCATGTGGCATTTATGCCAGTTGGAAATGGAGTCAAGTCATTCTGAGAATGAGATGATGAACCAATGCCCAACCTAAACATCATGACCCGATCATGTCACAAAGTTCAAGTTACGATGATTAGAAATGGATCCTCGTAGACTATTCCTTATACCATGAGGCTATATCAATCACTGTCTCCCGAGAGTGCTTAGATAGCATCAAGCGCCACTTGGTAATACAGTGGTTATAAAGGTGTGTTCAGGTACTCAGAGGAAACCGTAGAGGCAATATATGTCAAGAGCGGGACTTGTCCATCCACGTGACGGAAAGATACTCAAGGGCCCACTCGGAGAAGTTATATCCAATAGCTGCACAGCGTGTGATTTGCACAGGGATATCACTTGTCAGAACGAGTCAAGTAGCATTGTTCGGTAACAAGATTGAACACGACATGGTGATGTCATTGATCAGATCTCAGGCAATGCAAGTATTGAGAGACAAAGGGAATAAGACACGACCATCTTGATTCAAACGACAAAATATCTTCATGGAACGCACATGGGTCACATGGCCATCCAGGTCCCTCTGTCGATCATTGGTCCGGGAGTGTCCCGACCATGTCTGGAGTGTTACCGAACTGTAGGGTATCACGCTTAAGGGTTTGATGATGCTTAGAGAGTGTTTATAGGATCAGAAGAATCACCAAAGAATAGTAGAGAGAAAACTGGAAGGGTTTCGGTAAGTCCGGACGATGTCCGGAGTGGAGGTGGAAGGTGTTCCATAACCATGGAGATTGAATAATATGTGAATGAATATTAAATATTTATTTAATCATTTATTCATAATTATTTAATAAAAGAGAAAATCAATTTAAATGTCAAAAAGGCTTAATGGGCCAATTCCGGAGGGAAGAGGGCCCGTTAGGGAAAGGTAAGAGGGAGAAGGGCCAGAGGGGTGTCCGGCGCCCTAGTGGGCCAGCCCCCCCCCCCCCCCCCCCCCCCGCGCGGGGCCCATGGGGGTGGCCGGCGGCGCCACCCCTCCCCTTCTCCTCTCCTTTAGTCCCACTAATGACCCACAAGTATAGGGGGTGTATCGCAGTATTTTCGATAAGTAAGAGTGTCGAACCCAACGAGGAGCAGAAGGTGCTGGCTAGTGGTATGGATCAGGAATTCTCTGCAAATACTTAGCAAACAGATTTTTAGGGGTTTTCGATAAAGCAAGTAAACAAAGTACGAGTAAATAAAAGATAGTAGGAATAAATGCAGCAAGTGGCCCAATCCTTTATGCAGCAAAGGACAAGCCGGTTGTATTACTTAAGATGACCAAATGTTCTCGAGGACACATGGGAAGATTGTCAAGTGCTTTCGCTTCATATAGTTGATTAATCTTCTCTAGCTTGCTAAGTGTTGTGTGGGTGAACCTGTGCTAATGTACCGCCCCATCCAAGACTAATACACACTTGTGATTATACCCCTTGCAAACATCCGTAAGTACAAGAAAGTAATTAAGGTAGAAACCTGACCACAACTTTAAACTCTAAGACCCTTACGTCCCTTGTGCAATGGTTTCCTAACGGGGGTTCATGTTTCTGTCACTCCGGCAACCCCTACGATTAGTAGCCAAATACACAATGCATTCCCCTAGGCCCATATAGGTGAAGTGTCATGTAGTTGACGTTCACATGACACCACTAGAAGAAGTACACCACAACTTAAATAACAATCTATTCAATCTTTCTCAACATAACTCCACTACTAACAACAAGACTTCTCCCATGTCCTCAAGAACAAAACGAACTACTCACAAGACATTATATGGATCATGATCAGAGATGGAATAATGATGTATAACAATCTGAACATAAACAATAATTCAATGGTTCACTCAATAGCATCAGCTACAAAGAGTAATCAACACCGGGAAAGTTTCCCCTATGAACTATGCAAGATTCAACACAATTGTTACAACAATATGGATATGGTGATGAGGGTACTGATGGTGATGATGATCCCGATGAAGTCCAGCTTGATGGTGGTGTTGATGGCGACGATCTCCCCTCTCCGGGAAGAAATTCCCCCGGCAGAAATCTGTCTGCCGGAGAGATCTTTCTCTCTCGGTGTTTTCTGCCCCGCAGAGGCGGTGGAATCTTTCTGTGGTCGCCCCCCGAGTCTTAGGGTTTCGGGAGGATGATATACGCCAGAGGGAGGAGGCTGGAGTGGGCCAAGGTGGCCACACCACCTCCTGGCACGACCTAGGGCTGCCCGCGCCGGGGGGTGGTGTGGGCCCCCTGTGGCCCATCTCCACTCCGTCTTCTGGCATCCTTAGTCTTCTAGAAAAATAGGATTTTCCGTATATTTTCCCGGATTTTCTGATCTTCGCGAATTTTGCCTCCAAACAACACCTTTTCCATCAGAATCCTGACTGCAGCGGTCCATGCTCCAAAAGTTATCAACCATGCAAAAACAGATTAAATAACATAAGTATCACCTCTCAATACAAAATATATCAAATAGTGAATTAAGACATAGAATAGTGATGCAAAATGGACGTATCACCCACCTCGGGACTTTGAGGGAGGTAGTACCTTCCCTCCCCCTATATAAAGTGGGGGTATTTGGCCATATAAAGACACACAATATTCAATAAAGGTCTTCTCACTTTTGGGAAGACCTCCAATTGATATTCTCTGCCCCCTCTCTCTCTATCTCTCTCTCTCCCTCTCTCTCTATCTCTCTCTCTCTCTCTCTCTCCCTCTCTCTCTCTCTCTCTCTCTCTCTCTCTCTCTCTCTCTCTCTCTCTCTCTCTCTCTCTCTCTCTACTCTCTCGTGGTCGTGGTCCCAAGTTCGGAGTGCGCGAATGAGAGACATCTTCACCGCGGAGCGCTGTTGTGTTGCGGGATTCGGATCCAGGAGCTCTACTTCCGCAACTGCTGCTGGATCGGGGAAGCGGGAGTCATCGTCAGGCACCAGACGTGTGTAACTCCCCGCGAGGTGTCACACTTGAGGCACTCAAGTCGTTGGAGCCAGAGGAGCGCAAGGACTTCATCACGACCTTGAGGTCAATTTCGGCTCGTCTACATCAACCATGCTCTCCTGAGCATAGACAACGCTTTTCGGTGTTCAAGGGTAAGTTCGCGAAAAGCCCCTCCCATTACTACATTACTAATAGATAGGTCCTAGCAACATCAGGGGTTCAGGGGCGTAGGTTAAAATTATTGTTTTCATACGCGGAACCCCTACAATTGAAACATGTGCTCATATTATATTCATTCATTCTATCATGTTATTGTTTCTTATTATTGAGATTTTTTGTTAAATTCATCAATAGGTTTGTCTGTATGGTTATTCGAACTACTTATGTGTATATTTATCTGACTTGTTTTATTTCCGCCCCGAGACTGCTCCATTTCCTTTCCTAATTTGTGTCCTGATATTTCCATTTTTGAATCTGCATCTGGTCATTATCTGCTCCGCTCTGACTCCGACAAAAGAACATGTTATAGGATATGGTAGAGGGGAACCCTAAATGATCCCTTTACGTCCCTAGGAAACAATGATATATCCTATGATCCTAGCCCACTACCTTCTCAAAAGCTTCAGCTTCTTTAGCTATGAACCCATCCTCATCAACATCTTTATTGGGGCAATCGTCATCCAAGTCTGATGCATAACATCAATTTATAAGGGATGTGGTGGTCTATGTCCTCTTGGCACACAATATGCCTCCATGATACATTGCAAATGTATCTATAATTTTTGATGTTCCATGCTTGGTTTTATCCACTTTCTTGTGTTTTGTTCCAACTTTGGAGTACTTTTCATATGATTTCTTGGACTAACCTATTAACAAGAGCCACAGTGCCAGCTGCCTGTTTCTGCTGTTTTTGGTTCCAAGAAAGTCAGAAAATGAATATTCTCGGAATTGGACAGGACAAAAGCCAAAGTGCCTATTTTTTCGGAAGTCATCAAGTGCCAGAATACGAGACGGAGAAGGGCCAGAGGCTGGACACACCACCTGGCCACGTGGCCAGGCTGGGCTCGCACCGGGGGTGGTGTGGTGGCCCCTGGCACCCCCTCGGTCTCCCCTTCCTGCTATAAGATGCCCTCAAGACGAAAACCCTAAGTACCCGATCAAAAATCCACGAAAGAGTCTGTAGCCACTGTCATGTCCATCCCTAGATCGGGAGGGTCTGAAGCTCTTCCCGGCACCCTGCCGGAGAGGGCAATTCACCCTGGAGACCTTCTTCATCACCATGCAAGCCTCCGGTGTGATGCGTGAGTAGTTCATCCTTGGACTACGGATCTGTGTAGTAGCTAGATGGCTGGTTTTCCTCCTTTGTGCTTTCATGTTTAGATCTTGTGAGCTCCATTCATGATCAAAATCATCTATTTGTAATTCTGCATGTTGTGTTTGCGGGGATCCGATGGATATTGAGATGCTATTTCAGATTGATTATTGATTCTATCATGTCTTTGTTATTTGTGATCTTGCATGCTTTCCGTTGTTAGTAGCTATCTTGGCCAAGTAGATGCTAGCAACTCCAAGAGTTAGTATTTATGCTCGATAGTGGGTTCATGCCTCTGGTAATCTAGGGAAGTGGCACAAATCTCTAAGGTACTAGATGTCTTGTTGCTACTAGGGAGAAAACAACAATCCTTTGTTCATAGAACAATCGTATTGTTTACTTTACACGCTGTTCGTAAAGCAATAATCTGTTGCTTGCAACTTAATACTGGAGGGGGTTCGGATGATAACCTGAAGGTGGATTATTAGTCATAGATGCAGTTGGATGGCGGTCTATGTATAATGTTGTAATGCCCAATCGAATCTCAAAGGAGTCAAGATGATTAGTATATGCATGTATTGCTTTCTCGATGTTTGTCAATTGCCCCGCTGTAATTTGTTCACCCAACATGGTTTCTATCTTAAGGAGAGCCACCTCTAGTGAACTATGGATCCTGGTCCTTTTATTTACATACAATCTAGAAACTGTTTACTGCTTTGTGTTTACTTTCTACAAACTTTTACTTCTTTCCATTCGATACGTTTAATCCTTTGTTTTCCGCAAAACACGGTGAGATTGACAACCTCATCGTAAGTTGGGGACAAAGTTCTGTGGTTGTGTTGTGCAGGTCTCCACGTTGCTACTAGCACCGGTAGTGCGCCCTGCCAAAGCTTAGCTAGTAACACCTTTAGGGTGTTTCCTTGCTCCTACTGGTTCGATTAAACCTTGGTTTCATACTGAGGGAAACTTGATGCTGTGCTCATCATACCTTCCTCTTGGGGTTCCCAACGAGCTCTACATTATCATCGCTCCAGCATTTTCCTGGCGCCATTACAGAGCCATCAAGCATTTTTCTGGCGCTGTTGCCAGGGAGTCAAGGAAATCTTCACAAGGGGAGTCCCTCATAACCAATCTATTTACTTTGTTATTTGTGTTTTGCTTAGTTTCTTTTTACTTTGCTTGCTTGTTTCTTTATCAAAAACACAAAAAATTAGTTTTACAAGTTTGCTTTCTTATTTCAAAAACATAAAAAAATTAGTTCCTACTATAGTTGTTATTTTTGTTGGTCTGTTATTGTCTTGCTTTATCATGCTTTCTATCAATGGTTGATTTCCTTGAAACTGAATCTTATTGGCAAGGTGGGTTCACGGAAGAACAAAAATATTATTATAAGGAACACCGCTTGTCACAAAAAGGGAAACACTTATGTGAACAAATTGATAAATTGTATACCATTGCTATAAACGTGTGCTCTACTTATAATGTTACTTATTGCTTTGATAAATCTTGTTGCTATAGGAGGTATAAACTCCCCCTTTTCAATGTGAGTATAATAATAATGTTACCATATCTTCTTACGTTAAAGGGAATTATGACTTTTATGATGTGGAACAAATTGAAGAATTTATTGCTTGGAAGGGTGCATTCGAACTAGCTTATTTGCTTGAAAATACTGATGATTCACCTTATGAATATGAGGTTTATGATATACTTAAATTTTTCTTTGATAATTACAAGGTAGAAAATGGCTATATTGTTGAATATCTTAATAGATGCTCTCCACCAATGGAATAGACTAATGCCTTGCAGGAGCCTATGGAAGAAGAAATTGCTGAAACTGGAAGCTCATTGGATGAAAAAGAGGAGGAGAGTGATGATCAAGAGGAGGATGAATGGATCTACCCATCCCTATCTTCTAATGAGAGTAACTCTTTACCCCTTACATTATTTGATTGTCCCCCATTCTTACCAAAGGAGAACGAATGTCATGTTCCTGTGGATTCTTTTGAAAATATTTATAATAAAGCTCTAGTGTTTGTAGATCATGAAAAGCGTGCTGTATGTGATAGTTATATTGTTTATTTTATTCATGAGGCTACTGAAAATTATTATGAGAGAGGAAAATATGGCTGTAGAAGTTTTCATGGTATTGAAACACCTCTCTATGTGTTGAAAGTTTTGAAGTCACTCTTGTTTTATCTTCCTATGTCTGTCACTTTGTTCTTAGTGAATTTATTTGCGTATAAGATTCCTATGCATAGTAAGTGGGTTAGACTTAAAGGTGTTTTGAATTTGCTTCTTGATGCTCTCTTTTACTTCAATTCATATTTCTTATGTGAGCATCTTCTCAAACTATCATGCTTAATTTAAAGGCGTTAAAAAAAAGTACTTATTGGGAGATAACCCAAAAGTTTTAGATGAGTCTTGGAAGTTATTACCTCTGTAATAACCGCTCCATATCCTTTTTATTTGCTTTTTGTGCCAAGAGTAACCTCTAATGAGAGAGAAGTAATGATCGAGAAAGTTGCTGTCCCGAAACAGATTTATGTGCTTCACCGTAAAAATTCGTGTAAAATCTCTGAAAGTCTTTTTGAGGCGTGAATTTTTGTGCCGCTGACCCAGGTTGTTATATAACTTTCGTTAGTTCAACACTTTTTGATTTGAGCAATAGACGGTCTTCGGAAAAATTCATCTTTACCTGCTGTTCTGTTTTGACAGATTTGTGCCATTTTCTGCATTTGCTTCTTTTTGGTTCCTTTTTGAGTTCTTTTTGGGAATTGAGCTTTTTGAGGGAAGTGCTACAGTATCTAGTGTTCTAATGGGAGTTTATTTGGTGTTAGAACTGAACCTTAAGACTTATTTATCTTGAGTGCACTAATGTTGCTAATAACGATTGTGTGAAGTTTTGTATGAAGGAAATTTTTTAGGTGTATGGAAGGAATGAGTAATGAGATGAAGGATGGACTAAAGCTCGAGCTTGGGGATGCCACGCGTGTCACCCCAAGAAATATCCAAGAAGTACAAGCGTCAAAGCTTGGGGATGCCCAAGGCATCCCCTCCTTCATCAATAAAAATCCCAGGTTTCTTCCAAACGCTTCATTTTTATTGTTTCATGCACAGTTGTGTTGTTTTTGGAGCGTCTTCTTTTTCGTTTTCGTTTTGGTTTTTAGTTTGCTTGGTTTGCTTAGTTTTCTGAATAAATTGGTTGGATCCCCTCTTTCATACGTTGGTTTGCAAAGAGTTTGGTTTGGTTTGGAAAAGAGTAGGAAAGTTCATGCTTATGTAGTAAAAAGAGCTCGTTTTTGACTATGGCCTATGCTTTGTCATGCCATGCTTGATATTTTTTTTGGCTTTATGCTTAGTATTCTTTGCTGTAGCATGACTTGTTATAAACAATTGAGATTGCTTAATGTGCCTTGGATGAATCATGCTTTGTTTTAGCATATTAAAGCATAGTATAGTGGTATTCTCCTTTGATGCTTTATTTGGGTTGACTTGTCGCATGCTCACACCATGTTATGACTATCTCAAGTCACCATAGCCTTTATGATCCTTTAGTTTTCAACTTTTAGTATCACTTTATGCTTTGATCAATGATGTTTTGTCGCTCTGCATGATTATGGCCATTATTACTCTCTTAGTTTGTTGCTCCCAGTCTTTTGCTAGCCTCCAAAACCAAGTATGAGTTCAACTCATGCATCCAACTCCCTAAACCAAGTTATTCCAAAGAGTCCACCATACCTACCTACTAGCTTATGCTATTCCAAGTATATTCATTCTTTTGTTCTTCCAAATTAAACTTGTTATGAGAAAACTAGTGATTAAAGCTCTCACGAACTTGATGGCACACTTTTATTTTTGCATCAAATAAACTTGAACCATTGGGTCCTTCTTTGTTGCGTATATGCTTGCGATTTATAAGTTGAAATTAGCAGAACCATGTTTCATGGGGAACGCTTTCAACATTGCACTTGTACTTTGTACCCCGTTGATATCATGTTCTTTTGCTTATGGATCCCGGTGGTGTGAAATAAAAGTGGAACTTGTAAGATCATGGAGTTTGTATGTGTGTTAGAGAAACGCATGGCCGCTAGCCTAAGCCATGCCTAATCATGGTGGATACTTGCAGCATCACCATAACGAGCACTCTATGAAGCATCCTCAATAAAAACCTATGCAAATAGCAAATAAAAAGTTTGCTGAGATGCTCATTGTCTGCTTGCCTTGTCATTTTGATTATGGGATAGCTCCTGTATCATGTGCAAGGGGTACCCCGTTGGCGGTTCTTAATGATACACATGTACTTACAATGACAAGAGCTTACTCGTGACTGAAGTTGAGTAGCATGAGGATCGGTCTTCGTAAGTAAGGGGCATGAGATTTCGGTTATAACTTGTCAAGCATATCCTCTTAGTTGTGTCACTTTAGCCTTAATCACCTTAAAGATGCTTATGATAGGGCAATGAGAGCTGAAAGCTATAAGTACCATAATTTTTGGAAGCTCTTTATGAGACTTGAATCCCTACTTCCTTTTACAAAGGCCTTTCTTCCACCATTACATTGAGTCTCCACCTTCTATCTTTATGCACCTACTTTGAGAGCATAGTAGCCATTCTTATTTCTATGTGCATTGTCCCAAGACTAGTTGATTGATGCATAACTTGTTATTTCTTGTTTTAAACTATTGTATCTAGTCACTCTTATGAACTTTGAAGGTGTCCTATGCATTTATATTTGCTACTCTATGAGGGACAAGCTGAATACTATTATGCTATGTTTTCTTTATGTGAAACAAACAAACGTCTTGCAAAGCATTGTTATTCATGAATCTTTTGTTTGTGCCTTTTCATGTTGTATCGTAGTTTCTTTGCTTATTGCTAGAACTTTGTCTTTCATGTTATGATTGAAGTACTATGATCCCAGCTTTGAATGTTTTGCAAATACTTTGATCAAATCTTTGATGGTGCATGTCACCTCAAAAATTATTCTTCCTTTTTATCACTTACCTACTCGAGGACGAGCAGGAGTTAAGTTTGGGGATGTTGATACATTGCAAATGTATCTATCATTTTTGATGTTCCATGCTTGGTTTTATCCACTTTCTTGTGTTTTGTTCCAACTTTGGAGTACTTTTCATATGATTTCTTGGACTAACCTATTAACAAGAGCCACAGTGCCAGCTGCCTGATTTCTGTTTTTGGTTCCAGGAAAGTCAGAAAATGAACATTCTCAGAATTGGACGGGACAAAAGCCAAAGTGCCTATTTTTCCGGAAGTCATCAAGTGCCAGAATACGAGACGGAGAAGGGCCAGAGGCCGGCCACACCACCTAGCCGCGCGGCCAGGCTGGGCCCGCGCCAGGGGGTGGTGTGGTGGCCCCTGGCACCCCCTCGGTCTCCCCTTCCGGCTATAAGATGCCCTCGAGACGAAAACCCTAAGTACCTGATCAAAAATCCACGAAAGAGTCTGTAGCCGCCGCCATCTCCATCCCTAGATCGGGAGGGATCTGAAGCTCTTCCCCGGCACCCTGCCGGAGAGGGCAATTCACCCTGGAGGCCTTCTTCATCACCATGCAAGCCTGTGATGACCCACAAGTATAGGGGGGGTGTATCGCAGTATTTTCGAGGGAAGTTAAACCCAATTTATTGCTTCGACACAAGGGGAGCCAAAGAATATTTATAAGCCTTAACAACTGAGTTGTCAATTCAGCTGCACCTGGAAACAATCTTGCTCACAACAGTTTATCAGTAGAAACAATTTTGTAGTAGAAATAGCAAAGTAACAGCAGTAGTAAAGTAAAGACAGAAGTAACAATAGCAGTAAACAGCGGGATTCGAGTGCGGTAGGCATAGGGATGGATGGACGGGCGTTGCATGGACAAGACAATTCACATAGTGATCAGAACATAGGGCAATTGCAGATAAATAAGATAAAGCATCCAAGTACTAGATAATCCTAGGCATGTGTTTCATATATAGTCATACGTGCTCGCAATGAGAACTTGCACAACATCTTCTGTCCTGCCAGCCCATTTGCAGCGGGGCCTCAAGGGAACTACTGGCAATTAAGGTGCTCCTTTTAATAAAGCATTGGAGCAAAGCATTAACACTCTGTGCACACATGTGATCCTCACATCAAAGCCATTCCCTCCGGTTATCCCGATTTCTGTCACTTCGGGGCCATTGGTTCCGGACAACAACGTGTGTCTACAACTTGCAGATAAGACCATAAACAATACTATCATAATGAATCAATAACATGTTCAGATCTGAAATCATGGCACTCGGGCCCTAGTGACAAGCATTAAGCACAACAGGTTGCAACAAAGTCATAAAGCACTAATAAAAGATACTAGGCACCATGCCCTAACAATCTAATACCATTACATGAACAATCTCATCCAATCCCTACCATCCCCATAGCCTACAGCGGGGGATTACTCACTCATAGATAGGGGAAACATGGATGGTCGATGGAGAAGCGATTGTGATGATGATGCCGATGATCTCCTCCAATTCCCCATCCCGACAGGGTGCCAGAACGGAGTTTCTGGTGCTTTTTCGTGGAATCTGGTGGTGGCGGTGGAGCAGAACTCCTTCTGGAAAAACGTCGAAACCCTCGAAGTTTTTAGGTCCGAAGGCTCCTTATAGGCGAAGAGAGAGGCCGAGGGGGTGCCTGGGGGGCCCACACCACCCCCTGGCGTGGCCTGGCCTAGCCCGCGCCACCAGGTGGTGTGGCCACCCCCTAGCTCTTCTCCGTCTCATATTCTGGCTCCTAGAGTCTTCGGGTGAAATAGGATTTTTGGCATATTTTCCCGGATTTTTCCTGATACTTGGTTTTCTGCACACAAAAGTAGACACCAAGGCAATTCTGCTGAAAACAGCATTAGTCCGCATTAGTTACATCCAAATCACACAAATTTAGAGGAGAAACAATAGCAAAAGTGTTCGGGAAAGTAGATATGTTTTGGACGTATCAACTCCCCCCAAGCTTAGCTTATTGCTTGTCCTCAAGCAATTCAGTTGAAAACTGAGTGCGATAAAAGAACTTTCACGAACACATTTGCTCCATATGATGTAAATATTATCAGCAATGTGATCAACTACTTAGACAATTCATAATAAAGAGTATGCAACCAAGTCTACTTAATAGTCATTGCAAGCTATGAAGAGATTCCAACTCAAAAATAATAAGTAGCATGAGGCACAAACATAAGCAACATTACAATGCTCATAAAAAGGTATGATAGAGTGGTATCTTGCTTGCCTTTGATTATGAATGTCAAGGCACCTCTGAAGTTCATGTGCTAACTAGAAGTAAAGATATCAAGGATTCAAGCATCAAAGTCATAACACAAATAATCAAGTAATGGGACAAACACAAAGAATGACAACTATGCTCTCAAGAAAGTGCTCAAAGAATATGTGGAGACTCAACAAGTAGAAGAAAAGGTTTTGAATAATTTGAAAGGCTTCCAAATGCTGAAAGTATGGTACTCATTAGCTTTGATCTCTCATTGCCCCTATCATAAGCATCTTTAATGTGGTTAAGGTGAAAGTGACACAACTAAGAGGATATGCTTGACAAGTTATAAATCGAAGTCTCATGCCCCTTACTTACGAAGACCGAACCTCATGCTACTCAACTTCAGTCACAAGTATGCTCTTGTCATTGTAAGTATATACGTATCATAGAGAACCGCCAACGGGGTACCCCTTGCACATGACATGGGAGCTATCCCATAATCAAAATGACAAGGCAAGCAGACAATGAGCATCTCAGCGATCTTTTTATTTACTATGTGCATAGATTTTTATTGAGGATGCTTCATAGAATTCTCATTATGATTATGCTGCAAGTTTCCACCATGATTAGGCATGGATTAGGCTAGCTGCCTAGGCATTTCTCTAACATACATACAAACTCCATGATCTTACAAGTTCCACTTTTATTTCACACTGTCGGGATCCATAAGCAAAAGAACATGATATCAACTAGGTACTAAGTACCAATGAAGTGTTGAAAGCGGTCCCCATGATACATGGTTCTGCTAACTTCAACTTATAAAGCGCAAGCATATACGCAACAAAGAAGGACACAATGGTTCAGGTTTATTAAATGCAATAAAATAAAGTGTGCCATCAAGTTCGTGAGAGCTTTACTAACTAACTTTCTCATAACAAGCAAACATTTTATTCGGAAGAAAACAAGGTATATTGAATATGCACGGAAGTAGCAAATGATGCTAATAGGTAGGTATGGTGGACACTTTGGAAATATTTGGTTTAGGGAGTTGGGAACTTGAGTAAAACACTCAATGGAAGTGAAGGCTAGCAATAGTAAGGGAGTGACAAACGAGAGAGCAATAGCTGTCATTATCATGCTTTCAACAAAACATGACTACTCATGGCATGAAAGTGATTCAAGATCCTCAAGGCAAAATAATTCATCGAGGCTCAACTGATTATTACAGTCATGTGCATGCATGAGCATGTGCCAAGTCAATTCAAATGAAACATTCAGAGGAGGATACCACAGTGTCATACCAATTTATGAATAGAGCAATGCAAGCAAACATTCATAAGACATGCTACAAACTATTAGCGAGCTAGAGCTAATCATAAGAAAGCAAGAACTACTAAGCATCCAAAGATAACATACACCCTACATGAACGGACTAAGCATGCCCACAGTGATGAGTATATGTACAAAAATGAAAACAAATAGAGTTCGTTACCAGCCTCTTACCACGCCTCAAGTTGTCATTAATCCTCATTATTGCTCTTCACTTGTGTGGCTTGAATAATAATATGAAACCAATATCCATTGAGGACTGCTGAACCCTGTAGCAAACTCACAAAAACCAAAGAAGAACGACAAATATTTTGTTGTTTTTGATTTTTAAACAAGAACCAAAAGGAAAAAACAAGCAAAGCAAAATCTTTTTGGGGTTTTCGAATAGTTCAAACAAAGCAAAAAGGGAAGCAAACCAAAGAGAAACAACAGAAATATTTTTGGTCTTTTTGTGTTTTAGAAAGCAAAGGCAAAAGAAGAACGAAAACTAAAAGAGAACGAATACATGAATATACAAAGTACCGACGCAACACGGCGTACCCCCCCCCCCCAAGCTTAGGTTTTTGTCCTAAGTGGGTATCAATCCCAAGCTGGCCAGGATGAAGTGTCACCCTGGTACGACGAAGAGGTCCCCTCATCCTGGTGCAAGCTCAAGTACGTCCCTCCATAATGTGCGGAGTAATCATAGGAGGGCACATCCTCCTGGTGCTGCTCGTGGAAACCCAGCAAGCGAAGCTGCTCGTCCACCTCCTCCTTGGAGCGTGACCATGGTCTCCTGTGAACACTAAACAAAGCAGGCTCTGGCAAAAGGATCTCCCTTTCATCCTCGTCAGTGAAAAGCATCCTATATACTAGACTGTTCAAATCAGAAGTAGCAGTGACAAAGTGATGAGTTTTCATAGCAACAAGGTCAAGCCTCTGTGGTGCCAACATAGCATCATAGGGATCCACTAAAAGACCTAATGCATTGACTATACGCAAGGCAATGATGCCCCCATAGATAGGCCCCCTAGCAGCTAGGCGGCGAGCAATAAGCGAGCCAAGAGTGTACCGAGTATCATTGTTAAGCGCAGCATCAAGGAATGCTAAATGATAGTTGGAGATATTACTTGTGTTCTCCCTACCAAGTACACTAGTAGGAAGATAATATGCAAAGTATCTAAGAGCAGAGAGTTGGATATTTCTTATCTTTCCGCGCTGCGCCACGCGGTCATCATCATTGGTCACCCATCGGTAAAGCTCCAACAAATCAGCGGGTCGCCCTTGAATTTTCTTCACGGTCCCTGTCATGCGCACACCTACAATACTGCAAAATCTCTCCAAAGGCATGGTGAAGGGCATATTATAGATCTTGAAAGAGACAGTAGACTGATAGGGTGTGTTAGTAAACGTGAAGCTCTCAACAAAAGTTTTGGTGAGCATAGCGTATTGCGCACTCTCATCTTGCATATATGAGGTCAAACCAACCCTCTCAATCAGTAGCAAGAAATCATCAAGAATACCTGCAGCTTGTAAGAAATAAAAACAAGGAAAAGAGGATGGGTGAGCATCCCCATCATCCCTTTCACTGCCAATACGAGTTGCAATGAGGTCTTCGTTGTATGATGGCCTAGCTTGAGAGGCTGTCCTCGAGGGCCTCGACCTCCTAGGTGCATCACTCTCAAATATCTCTCCAAAAGTATGGTTGTTCATGCTTGGTATTCTGAAATTTAAACACCTATTAAACAAGTGATTTCAAAGTAAATATAATGAAGGATTCTACTCATAGGGACTTGCAAGAGGCCTAATCATGCATAAAAACAATATCTCTAAGCATCAAAACAAGATTACAAGCTCTCAGAACCAGTCACCTACAACAGCAAAATACTCGATATATAAACCACTAAACACAAATCTACTTGGACAAGGGGAGGAGTCACATACCAGGGAACAAATGCTCCAAATTTCAGCAAGAAAGAAGGGATGAGTGATGTCTACGCACTTCTATTCTTGTAGACAGTTGTTGGGCCTCCAAGTGCAGCGGTTTGTAGAACAGCAGCACGTTTTCCCTTAAGTGGATCACCCAAGGTTTATCGAACTCAAGGAGGAAGTGGTCAAAGGTATCCGCTCTCAAGCAACCCTGCAATTAAGATACAAGAAGTCTCTTGTGTCCCCAACACACCAAATACACTTGTCAGGTGTATAGGTGCACAAGTTCAGCAAAGAGATAGTGAAATACAAATGGTATGGATAATTATAAGTGGTAATGGTGATAGAAAATAACTTGATGCCGTGGAAGAGACTAAAGTAAAACTGAAATAAAGATGGAAGCAAGCAAACATGTAACAGATCTAATTGCAAACGGTGTATCAATGCTTACTTTCACTAGTGAACACTCTCATATAAATATCTTCTCTTTATGATACTACTCTTAACTACTCTCCGGTTGGACACTTTAATCGTTGGTAGGGATATAACAGCACACCTCAAAGTAAGCCTTTCCCATCTAGAAAACCCCACACTGTCACCTTGAGCACTAGATGGTTCCAACAAACACCACAATTTCATAAAGACATCCAACTCCAAATATAACTCATAAAAAGTATTTGTAATCTCTAGCCTAAGTGCCACCATGGTGAGCACGCTGTCACTTTCACACACATGGGGAGAGCAGAGATTCATTAAAGCACTCGAGTAGCAGAATAGATCTATAGATTACAAGCTCATGATCACAATATGATCATGCATAGAGAGAGAGATGAACACATAGCTACCGGTAGAACCCTTAGCCTCGAGAGATAACTACTCCCTCCTCATCATGGGAATTAGAAGTGGTGATGGAGATGGTGGTGGAGATCGATGGAGATGGCTTCGGGGGCACTTCCCCGTCCTGGCAGGGTACCAGGACAGAGACTTTCTGTCCCCCGAATCTCCTTTTCGGTGGTGGCGGCGCTGCGGAACTTTTCGTGGCTGGAGGCTTGACTATTTAGGGTTTATGCATCAGGAGGCTTCTTATAGGCGAAGAGGCAAGGTCGGTGGGCGTCCAGGGGGCCCACACCACCTGGTGGCGTAGCCAGGGGTCACCCGCGCCACGATATGGTGTGGCCAGGCCCTGGCCCTCCTCCGTCTCGTATTCTGGCTCCGTGTCCCCTCGGTGAAATATTGACTTTGGCTTTTGTCCCGTCCAATTTCGAGAATATTCATTTCTGACTTTCTTGGAACCAAAAACAGCAGAAAATAGGCAGCTGGCACTGTGGCTCTTTGTTAATAGGTTAGTCCAAGAAATCATATGAAAAGTACTCCAAAGTGTGGACAAAACATAAGTAAGTAGATAAAACCAAGCATGGAACATCAAAAATTATGGATACGTTAGCAACGTATCAACATCCCCAAGCTTAACTCTTGCTCGTCCTCGAGTAGGTAAGTGATAAAAAGAAAGAATAATTTTTGAGGTGACATGCACCATCACAATCAAGATCAAACCATTTGCAAGCATTGAAAGCTGGGATCAAAGTACTCTAAACATGAGCATGAAAGACAAAGTTCTAGCAATAAGACAAAGCAACTATGTTGCAACATGAAAAGGCACAAACAAAAGATTCATGAATAACAATGCTTTGCAAGACATTTGTTTGTTTCACATAAAGAAAACATAGCATAATGGTATTCAGCTTGTCCCTCATGGAGTAGCAAACATAAATGCATAGGACACCTTCAAAGTTCATAAGATTGACTAGATACAAATAGTTTAAAACAAGCAATATCAAGGTATGCATCAATCAACTAGTCTTGGGACAATGCACATAGAACTAAGAATGGCCACTATGCTCTCAAAGTAGGTGCATAAAGGTAGAAGGTGAAGACTCAATATAATGGTGGAAGAAAGGCCACCATAGAAGGAAGTAGAGATTCAAGTTTCATAAAGAGCTTCCAAAAATTATGGTACTTATAGCTTTCAGCTCTCATTGCCCCTATCATAAGCATCTTTAAGGTGATTAAGGTTAAAGTGACACAACTAAGAGGATATGCTTGACAAGTTATAAACCGAAATCTCATGCCCCTTACTTACGAAGACCGAACCTCATGCTACTCAACTTTAGTCACAAGTAAGCTCTTGTCATTGTAAGTACATGTGTATCATAAAGAACCGCCAACGGGGTACCCCTTGCACATGATACAGGAGCTGTCCCATAATCAAAATGACAAGGCAAGCAGACAATGAGCATCTCAGCGATCTTTTTATTTGCTATTTGCATAGGTTTTTATTGAGGATGCTTCATAGAGTGCTCATTATGGTGATGCTGCAAGTTTCCACCATGATTAGGCATGGCTTAGGCTAGCGGCCCAGGCGTTTCTCTAACACACATACAAACTCCATGATCTTACAAGTTCCACTTTTATTGCACACCGCCGGGATCCGTAAGCAAAAGAACATGATATCAACGGGGTACAAAGTACAAGTGCAATGTTGAAAGCGTTCCCCATGAAACATGGTTCTGCTAATGTCAACTTATAAAGCGCAAGCATATACGCAACAAAGAAGGACCCAATGGTTCAAGTTTATTAGATGCAAAAAGAAATGTGTGCCATCAAGTTCGTGAGATCTTTAATCACTAGTTTTCTCATAACAAGTTTAATTTGGAAGGTAAACAAAAGCATGAATATACTTGGAATATCAAATGCTAATAGGTAGGTATGGTGGACTCTTTGGAATAACTTGGTTTAGGGAGTTGGATGCATGAGTGGAACTCATACTTGGTTGTGGAGGCTAGCAAAAGACTGGGAGCGACCAACTAAGAGAGCAGTAATGGCCATAATCATGCAGAGCGACAAAACATCATTGATCAAAGCATAAAGTGATACTGCAAGTTGAAAACTAAAGGATCATAAAGGCTATGGTGACTTGAGATAGTCATAACATGGTGTGAGCATGTGCCAAGTCAACCCAAATAAAGCATCAAAGGAGAATACCACTATACTATGCTTTAATATGCTAAAACAACGCATGATTCATCCAAAGCACATTAAGCAACCTCAATTGTTTATAACAAGTCATGCTACAACAAAGAATACTACGCATAAATCCAAAACAATATCAAGCATGACATGACAAAGCATAGGCCACAGTAAAAAACAAGATCTTTTTACCACATAAGTATGAACTTTCCAACTCTTTTCCACACCAAACCAAACTATTTGCAAACCAATGTATGAAAGAGGGGGTCCAACCAATTTATTCAGAAAAATAAGCAAACCAAGCAAACTAAAAACCAAAACAAAAACGAAAAAGAAGACGCTCCAAGAAAAACACAATTGTGCATGAAACAATAAAAATGAAGCGTTTGGAAGAAACCTGGGATTTTTATTGATGAAGAAGGGGATGCCTTGGGCATCCCCAAGCTTTGACACTTGTACTTCTTGGATATTTCTTGGGGTGACACGCGTGGCATCCCCAAGCTTGAGCTTTAGTCCATCCTTCATCTCATTACTCATTCCTTCCATACACCTGAAATTTTCCCTTCATACAAAACTTCACACAATCTTTATTAGCAACATTAGTGCACTTAAGATAAGTAAGTCTTAAGGTTCAGTTCTAACACCAAATAAACTTCCATTAGAACACTAGCTACTGTAGCACTTCCCTCAAAAAGCTCAATTCCCCAAAAGAACTCAAGAAGGAACCAACAAGAAGCAAATGTAAAAAAATGGCAGAAATCTGTCAAAACAGACCAGCAGGTAAAGACGAATTTTTTCGAAGACCTTCTGTTGCTCAAATCAAAAAGTGTTGAAAGTTAGATAACAACCTGGGGCAGAAGCACAAAAAAGTACAGCTCAATCCGACATACAGAGCTCTCTCACGAATTTTTACGGTGAAGCACAAAAATCTGTTTCGGGACAGCAACTTTCCCAATCATTACTTCTCTCTCATTAGAGGTTACTCTTGGCACAAAAAGCAAATAAAAAGGATAAGGAGAGGTTATTATAGAGGTAATAACTTCCAAGACTCATCTAAAACTTTTGGGTTATTTCCCAATAAGTACTTTTCTTTAACGCCTTTAAGTTAGGCATGATCATTTGAGAGGATGCTCACATAAGACATATGAATTGAAGTAAAAGAGAGCATCAAGAAGCAAATTCAAAACACATTTAAGTCTAAGCCACTTCCTATGCATAGGAATCTTGTAAAGAAACAAGTCATGAAAGTACAAGGCAACACACATAGTAAAGAAAAACAAGTGCAACTTCAAGACTTTTAATATAAAGAGGGGAAACTTAATATTGTTAAGATACATAAAACCATGTTTCTCTCTCTCATAATAACTTTGAGTAGTATCATGAATAAAATTAATAATATAACTAACCCATAAAACATTCTTATCATGAGCCACATGCATAAAAGAATTAATACTCCCCACATAAACATATTCATTCTTATTGATTGTAGTGGGAGCAAATTCAACAAAATAGCTATCATTATTATTTTCATCACCATAATCATCAAATATAGGAGGCATATTGTAATCATAATTAATTTCCTCCTCAATAGTAGGTGGACTAAAAATATCATATTCATCATTGTAATCATCATATATTGGAGGTATAGTATCATCATAAGCAATAGAATAGTTATCCTCCAAAGTGTGTTCATTTGTATCATCATTGGAAGGATCATGGATAGCACTAATAGTATAGCAATTATTAATACCATCATTTTCAGAATTGGTACCGAAGAGATTTTCAATATCAAAGGTAGTGTGCTTTTCCCAATCATGCTCACTACTATAGGTAATAGGCATAGGAACATCATCGAGTTCAGACTCATCAAAAACTATAATAGGAGCAACATGCTTAGGGGAAAATACTGTTTCCTCTTTTCTTTTACTCCTCCTCTTCTTATTTCTCTTCTTCTCTTTAGGAGGGAGAGGCTTGAAAGTAAGCTTCTTCATATACCCTGGTTCATTGTTAGAGACAAAAGAAGAAACTTTGGAGGATTCCTTCTTTTCATTAATAAGATCAAAACACATATTAGTCCTGTCATATTTTGGTAAAATCTCATCTTCTATAATATTTTGTATGTAAGTATTTGTGTGACAATTATCAACACAATAAAGATGACAACCATGCAGGACACTATTCATGTCAAAAGCACCCACATCTACCAAAGAGGTTTTTCTTGATAACTCTTCACATCCCAAAAATAATGTAAGTTCATCATGTTGATTAGGAGTGATCATGTCATCAAATAGAAACTTGCAGTACTCATTGGATTAGAAGGGCTATTATTATGGCCTGAGCATTGAAAGTTGAAATGACCCACTTCGAAGCAAAGTTCACAAATAAAAGGATAAAGGGCACAAACTTTTTTACCAAGATCATTTAAAGCCCTATACCACATTCGAGTTTTTTCATTCCTGTGGGTGATACAATATTCTTCTTCAATTTGATTATTCTCACAAGGTCTATGTATTCCACAAAAATTAACATGCTTATAGGAAATAGTACTTTCAGAGGTTTGAGCATGTTTATTGCTATCATTAATAACAATTTCATTTTCCATGCAAGTGTCTTTAAAAGGCTCTTGATACATGTCCCATTTTTCTTTAGGATCATTAATATGAGAAGCAAAGGATCTAAAACAATCAATAAGAATTTGAGGATCAAGACCATATTTAGCACTAAGCTCTTGAAAATCAGCAGTTTCAGCGAAAGACTTAATGCAATCATACTCATAGTTTATACCTGCTTCTTTACTTTTGTTGTTATCCCAATCTTCGGTATTGCTTTGAATTGTTTCAAGAAGATCCCACTTAGCTTTGACCTCCTTAGTCGTGAAGGATCCCTCTAAACAAGTATCTAGATAGTCCTTGTAATGTCCTGAAAGCCTTGCATAGAAATTATTAATAACAATATTACGGGGGAGCTCATGAATGGGACATTTGAGCATTAGTGACTTCAATCTCCCCCATGCTTGGGCAATACTTTCTCCATCATGAGGATGAAAATTATAAATGTAATACCTATCTTTATGAATTTCATGAGGAGGATAAAATTTAGAGTAAAAGAGAGATTCAAGTTCCTTCCACTCCAAATGATGAGGATCATCTAGTAGCTCGTACCACTCCCTTGCTTTGCCCTTAAGTGATAAAGAGAATAGCTTCCTCTTAACTTGGTTCATTGAAATACCTGCACACTTGAACAACCCGCATAATTCATGTATAAAGAGTAAATGATCACCAGGATGGACAGTTCCATCTCCAAAATAAGAGTTGTTCATAACACGTTCAACAATTTTTATAGGTATTTTAAAAGGGATGCTTTCAGTATGTGGATTTAAAATATCACAAGTATCAGAAGAATTACCACATATGGGGGATAAAGTATCATTAGAGCAATTTTTCTTCTTGATAGCTGGGGAACTAAAAAGATCATTTTCATAAAAACCAACTTCCCCAAGCTTAGACGTTTCCATAACATTAGTAACAAAGGTGTTCAAACGATTCATACTAATAACATTGCTATTAGTATGCAAAGAAAGTTACATGGGTTTTTTAATTTTCTTTTCAGACAATTCGAGTTCTAACTTAGGAAAATACTAAAAAGCGCTCTATTTTTGTTGTTGTTTTCCATTAAGCCTAACTAGTGAAAACAAGAAACAAAAAGACAAAATTGCAGAATCTAAAGGAAATAACTTCGAGTACTCACACCGGAGGATGTGAGTACCTTTGACCTTACCTCCCCGGCAATGGCGCCAGAAAATAGCTTGATGTCTACGCACTTCTATTCTTGTAGACAGTTGTTGGGCCTCCAAGTGCAGAGAGATTTGTAGAACAACAACAAGTTTTCCCTTAAGTGGATCACCCAAGGTTTATCGAACTCAGGGAGGAAGTGGTCAAAGGTATCCCCTCTCAAGCAACCCTGCAATCAAGATACAAGAAGTCTCTTGTGTCCCCAACACACCAAATACACTTGTCAGGTGTATAGGTGCACTAGTTCAGCGAAGAGATAGTGAAATACAAATGGTATGGATAATTATAAGTCGTAATGGTGATAGAAAATAACTTGATGCCGTGGAAGAGACTAAAGTAAAACTGAAATAAAGATGGAAGCAAGCAAACATGTAACAGATCTAATTGCAAACGGTGTATCAATGCTTAGAAACAAGGCCTAGGGATCATACTTTCACTAGTGAACACTCTCATATAAATATCTTCTCTTTATGATACTACTCTTAACTACTCTCCGGTTGGACACGCTAATCGTTGGTAGGGATATAACAGCACACCTCAAAGTAAGCCTTTCTCATCTAGAAAACCCCACACCGTCACCTTGAGCACTAGATGGTTCCAACAAACACCACAATTTCATAAAGACATCCAACTCCAAATATAACTCATAAAAAGTATTTGTAATCTCTAGCCTAAGTGCCACCATGGTGAGCACGCTGTCACTTTCACACACATGGGGAGAGCAGAGATTCATTAAAGCACTTGAGTAGCAGAATATATCTATAGATTACAAGCTCATGATCACAATATGATCATGCATAGAGAGAGATGAACACATAGCTATCGGTAGAACCCTTAGCCTCGAGAGAGAACTACTCCCTCCTCATCATGGGAATCAGCAGTGGTGATGGAGATGGTGGTGGATATCGATGGAGATGGCTCCGAGGGAACTTCCCCGTCCCGGCAGGGTGCCGGAACAGGGACTTTCTGTCCCCCGAATCTCCTTTTCGGTGGTGGCGGCGCTGCAGAACTTTTCGTGGCTGGAAGCTTAACTATTTAGGGTTTATGCATCGAGAGGCTTCTTATAGGCGAAGAGGCAAGGTCGGTGGGCGGCCAGGGGGCCCACACCACCTGGTGGCGTGGCCAGGGGTCACCCGCGCCACCATATGGTGTGGCCAGGCCCTGGCCCTCCTCCGTCTCGTATTCTGGCTCCATGTCCCCCTCGATGAAATATTGACTTTAGCTTTTGTCCCATCCAATTTCGAGAATATTCATTTTCTGACTTTCCTAGAACAAATAACAACAGAAAATAGGCAGCTGACACCGTGGCTCTTTGTTAATAGGTTAGTCCAAGAAATCATATGAAGAGTACTCCAAAGTGTGGACAAAACATAAGAAAGTAGATAAAACCAAGCATGGAACATCAAAAATTATGGATACGTTAGCAACGTATGAATGAGCAAGGAGATCGAAAAAATCGAGAGCAAGCACAGCAATAACGCGAATTTGAGCTATGAACTGGAGCTTACTCGGGAGAGAGAAGAAAGTGGCAGGTGAGAGAGTTAGTGGGGGGCCAGGGGTGGCCCACATCAGGGCATGGCGGCACCCAGGACTGGCCGCGCCACCATGTGGTGTGCCTGCCTGGTGGGCCCCCCTAGTACCTCCCAGGTACTGTTCTGCCCCTTTTTTCACGTAAAAATTTAATATGAATTTTCTGGAATTTTTCGAGACACTTTATTTTTGGGCAATTTTTAGAAAATAGAAGAATGATTTTTCTGACAGACATATTTCTTTTTCTTTTTTGGAAACATGATGCAAGGACAAAACAAGGCTAGAACTACAGAAGTTCTAAGACACTCTAACATGCAAGCAACTAACAACAAAAAGAAAGCTAAACGAAAGCAAAAACTAAAATGCAAAGGATAGAAATAAACGGAGATAATCATAGTGAAAACATTGTTTTGTTCAATGGAATCCTTTTGTTAACAAGGTTGATCAAGTCTTGCTACCAAAACAATTGCATATGAGACAAAACTTTGTATTCCACTAATGATTATGTTACCTCAACCTTGATAGCGATGGTCCCAATCATAATAGTTTCAAATTTTTCTCTTGGTATGGGACAATATATTTCTCCAACTTGAATGCCCTCAGTATGTTCAATTGAATTCAAACCATAAGTCCTTTCAATCTTCTTGGGGAAATAGACAGTATGTTCCTTGTCATTATCATTAAAGGTCACCTTTCCTTGATTACAATTAATAACAACTCCTGTAGTATTAAGAAAAGGTCTCCCAAGAATAATAGACATATTATCATCTTCAGGCATTTCAAGCACAACAAAATCAGTTAATATCAAGCAATTATAAGCCACTTGAATAGGTACATCCTCACATATACCCACAGGAATAGTGGTAGATTTATCAACCATTTGCAAAGATATATCAGTTGGTATCAATTTTTCAAGCTGAAGCCTCTTATAGAGGGAGAAAGGCATAACACTAACTCCAGCTCCCAAATCACACAAAGCAGTTCTAACATAACTGTTCTTAATAGAGCAAGGGTTAGTTGGAATCCCTGGGTCTCCAAGTTTCTTAGGGACCTTACCATTGAAAGAATAATTAGCAAGCAAAGTAGAAATTTCTTCATTAGGGATCTTCCTTTTATTCGAGACAATATCCTTCATATACTTTGAGTAAGGAGGCAATTTAATAGCATCAGTCAAAGGAATTTGCAAGAATAAAGGCTTCATCCACTCACAAAACTTATTATAGTGTTCATCTTGCTTTGACTTGTGTTTCTTATCAGGGAAAGGCATAGGTTTTTGGACCCAAGGCTCTCTTTCACTACCATGTTTCTTAGCAATAAAATCTTCTTTGGTGTATTTAGTATTCTTAGTGTGGTTTTCAGGTTCTTCTTCAACTTTTTCTTCATTAGGAACTTCATTTTCTTCATTACCACTTTCAGTTTCAGCATCAGAGATATATATACTATTGGGATCTATAGCAGGTTCAGAGGGTTCTACAACAGTTTTATGTTTCTTTTTCCTTTTCTTACGAGTGGAACCACTATTTTCAGCTTGTTGATCTCCTTTCAGTGAAAAGGGGAAGATCTTAGCAACAAAGTAAGTACGCATCTTAATATCATCAGAAAACAAGCCACTCATGGTAGAAAGTTCATTCATATGTGCTACCGCACTTTCATTCTTAGTCCCACAAAAAGGTTCTTTCTCGACAATAGCTATGTAAGATAGATCGAGAGAGAAATCATAATCTTCATCTATAATGTTTATGGGAGAAGCAGCAAACTTAGCAATAGGAGACAATTTAGGTCTAATAGTACGCCTCTGAAGGAGACTCTTAGCAGCGCTCCTATCATGGGTGTTTTTACATTCTTTAATAAATTCATCGGTCATCTCAACATAACCATCTTCAATATCATAACTCTCACTAGACTCAGGTGAACTAACAGGTGTGGTAGTGTCTTCATTAGGAGTTTCGGTATTTCCAGCTGTAGTTCTAGCAATCGTAGCATCTAGGAAAGGACCTAATGAACCACTCTTACCAAGCACAGTAGAAGCAACATCATAAGCATCAGAAGTTTTAGATTCAGCAGTAGTAGCAATGTGTGTAGCATGTGTATGTGGTGGTGTAACGAGCTTACTTATAACATATAGTGAATCAAGAGTAGAAGAGGTGTTCAGAACCGTACCTCTTCTTGTAGTGGATGGTAAAATAGGAACCTTGCCATCACGAGACTTACCCATGATGGATGGATAGCAACGAACAATAGAGAATCCAAGTGAACTTGATAAATAAAGCTATGCTCCCCGGCAACGGCGCCAGAAAATAGTCTTGATGACCCACAAGTATAGGGGGTGTATCGCAGTATTTTCGAGGGAAGTAAAACCCAATTTATTGATTCGACACAAGGGGAGCCAAAGAATATTTATAAGCCTTAACAACTGAGTTGTCAATTCAGCTGCACCTGGAAACAATCTTGCTCACATCAGTTTATCAGTAGCAACAGTTTTCTAGTAGAAATAGCAAAGTAACAGCACTAGTAAAGTAAAGACAGAAGTAACAATAGCAGTAAATAGTGGGATTCGAGTGCGGTAGGCATAGGGATGGATGGATGGGCGTTGCATGGACAAGACAATTCACATAGCAATCAGAACATAGGGCAATTGCAGATAAATAAGATAAATCATCCAAGTACTAGATAATCCTAGGCATGTGTTCCATATATAGTCATACGTGCTCACAATGAGAACTTGCACAACATCTTCTGTCCTGCCAGCCCGTTTGCAGCGGGGCCTCAAGGGAACTACTGGCAATTAAGGTGCTCCTTTTAATAAAGCACCGGAGCAAAGCATTAACACTCTGTGAACACATGTGATCCTCACATCAAAGCCATTCCCTCCGGTTATCCTAATTTCTGTCACTTCAGGGCCATTGGTTCCGGACAACAACGTGTGTCTACAACTTGCAGATAAGACCATAAACAATACTATCATAATGAATCAATAACATGTTCAGATCTGAAATCATGGCACTCGGGCCCTAGTGACAAGCATTAAGCACAACAAGTTGCAACAAAGTCATAAAGCACTAATAAAAGATACTAGGCACCATGCCCTAACAATCTGATGCCATTACATGAACAATCTCATCCAATCCCTACCATCCCCATAGCCTACAACGCGGGATTACTCTCTCATAGATGGGGAAAACATGGATGGTCGATGGAGAAGCGATGGTGATGATGATGGCGATGATCTCCTCCAATTCCCCGTCCCGGCAGGGTGCCAGAACGGAGTTTCTAGTGCAGTTTCGTGGAATTTGGTGGTGGCGACGGAGCGGAACTCCTTCTGGAAAAATGTCGAAACCCCCGAAGTTTTTAGGTTAGAAGGCTCCTTATAGGCGAAGAGAGAGGCCGAGGGGGTGCCTAGGGATCCCACACCATCCCTTGGCGTGGCCTGGCCTGGCCCGCGCCACCAGGTGGTGTGGCCACCCCCTGGCTCTTCTCCGTCTCGTATTCTGGCTCCTGGAGTCTTCGGGTGAGATAGGATTTTTGGCATATTTTCCCGGATTTTTCCTGATAGTTGGTTTTATGCACAAAAAGTAGACACCAAGGCAATTTTGCTGAAAACAACGTCAGTCCGCATTAGTTGCATCCAAATCACACAAATTTAGAGGAGAAAAAATAGCAAAAGTTTTCAGAAAAGTAGATACGTTTTGGACGTATCAGCCTCCGGTGTGATGCGTGAGTAGTTCATCCTTGGACTACGGATCCATGTAGTAGCTAGATGGCTGGTTCTCCTTCTTTGTGCTTTCATGTTTAGATCTTGTGAGCTCCGTTCATGATCAAGATCATCTATTTGTAATTCTGCATGTTGTGTTTGCGGGGATCCGATGGATATTGAGATGCTATTTCAGATTGATTATTGATTCTATCATGTCTTTGTTATTTGTGATCTTGCATGCTTTCCGTTGTTAGTAGCTATCTTGGCCAAGTAGATGCTAGCAACTCTAAGAGTTAGTATTTATGCTCGATAGTGGGTTCATGCCTCTGGTAATCTGGGGAAGTGACAGAAATCTCTAAGGTACTAGATGTGCTATTGCTACTAGGGAGAAAACAACAATCCTTTGTTCATAGAACAATCGTATTGTTTACTTTACACGCAGTTCGTAAAGCAATAATATGTTGCTTGCAACTTAATATTGGAGGGGGTTCGGATGATAACGTGAAGGTGGATTATTAGTCATAGATGTAGTTGGATGGCGGTCTATGTATAATATTGTAATGCCCAATCGAATCTCAAAGGAGTCAA
Organism: Avena eriantha; assembly: GCA_910589775.1. Lineage (NCBI taxonomy): Eukaryota > Viridiplantae > Streptophyta > Magnoliopsida > Poales > Poaceae > Avena > Avena eriantha. The sequence continues at coordinate 81,492,322 of OU342744.1, read as the reverse complement.
GATGATTAGTATATGCATGTATTGCTTTCTCGATGTTTGTTAATTGCCCCGCTGTAATTTGTTCACCCATCATGTTATCTATCTTAAGGAGAGCCACCTCTAGTGAACTATGGATCCCGGTCCTTGTCTTTTACATACGATCTATAAACTTTTACTGCTTTGTGTTTACTTTCTGCAAACTATTACTTCCTTCCATTTGATACGTTTAATTCTTTGTTTTCCGCAAAACACGGTGAGATTGACAACCTCATCGCAAGTTGGGGACAAAGTTATGTGGTTGTGTTGTGCAGGTCTTCACATTGCTACTAGCACCGGTAGTGCGCCCTGCCAAGGCTCAGCTAGCAACACCTTTGGGGTGTTTCCTTGCTCCTACTAGTTCGATTAAACCTTGGTTTCATACTGAGGGAAACTTGTTGCTGTGCTCATCATACCTTCCTCTTGGGGTTTCCAACGAGCTCTACATCATCATCGCTCCAGCATTTTCCTGGCGCCATTACAGAGCCATCACTCCACATCACCAATATTATTTTCATGGATATATCACCTTCCATCTCATCACCCTCGTCTTCGTGTTTATCCTCTTCCCATTCATATTGGTCATTTCAAATCAGTCTGGAAGGTTGCCTCATTTCATATTGGGTCATTGGAGGTTGGCTCATTTCATATTGGGTCATGGGAGGTGGAGTCACTGTTGTATTGCCAACATCGGGATCAATCGTGTGGCTCACTTCGAACCGTACTCCTAGCATCAAACAGGGAGGCATGCCGGTTCAAGTCAAAGTGCAAACTAGAATCAACCATTTTTGTGGCAAATAACTCGAGAGCCTTGTCTTGTAAATTGACCAATGTCTTTTTGTATGCAACCCAACGTTGCTCAGATGTGCATTCCAAACCAAACTTTATGCCCTCCATCCAACTCAACTACGTCATTTGGCTCCATCCAATTCAAATCAATACTCACTTTTTCCAAAACCTCGGCAGTTAGTACCGCAGTCAAACACCATCACAACCTCCTCCGTGTCAACCTCTAAATTGTCTTTCAAAAAGGCATCCTTGTTCACATGATGACCACAAATAATTATCGTCATCTGGAAAATAATTATAACAACCAACATGCATCAACGATAAATTATTGAAGTGAGTTATGCATTTGAAAAATACAATAACAATATCCAACTAGTTATCCAAGCTTAACACAAAAACCTAGGCACATAAACTAACCCTAAGTAGATCTAGGCCTAACCCTAACGTACAAATCTCACAAGAACCCTAACCTAAAAATTCTGATGCATAACGATCCATAGCCATCTTATAAGACACCATTGAACTATACAACAAAAATAAACCATGCAAATCCCACCACCAAAATGGAAGTTTTAGGGTTTCCATGATTTGGAGAACCCTCCCTCCCAAATGCAAGATTTTAACTGGACAAAGCCAAGGGAGATGGGGAAGAGTACCTCTATGCACTTGGGAGGAGGGTGGGTCGAAATACACGAAGAATCCAACCAAAATGAAAGGAATTAGGGGAGGGGGTTGAGTTGGGGGCAAAAGAGGGAGAATGAGGAAGCTTCGAGGTCGGAGTAGGGGAAGAGTGAGAGGTTTGGGTCGGGTTGGGCCGACTGAGCTGGTTCTGCCTCTCTAGGAGGGTAGCGCCCCTCTCCAAGGCGCTATGCCACATGGTGTACCGCCATTGCCAAAGGTCGTACCTAACCAGCCCTGGGGCCCGCATGTCATGCTGGCAAGGAGGACAACGCCCGTCAGAGAGGAGTTACCATGTTGATGGTAGCTCCTCATAAACTGGCGCTATTCAAAAGGGTTATGTTTTGAAATTCTTTCGAAAGAGGTTTTCTTTCTTGATTCCTTTTGGCAGAGTTTATTTTTGTCGTTTTGACCCTTCAACCTCTCGGACTTGTTAGGGTTCATAACCCATTGCCTTTCAAGAGTTGTTTTCTCGCCTCACAGATAGTTGTTTACTTATCGTTTAGGAGTCAGTGACAATTCGACGCTCCTCGCAGTAGGGCGGCGATCCTTCAAATATGGGCACTTGCGACTTTTCACAATGGCCTCCAATTGGGGATAAAAGAGCAGATGGTTGACAGAGGCGTAGCTCTAGAGATTGAGGGCAGTAGGCTTATTTCTAGTCAAATTCTTTCGACCTTGATTTTGATCGACGGTGGCTACTACTACTCGTGAAGTCATTAGACATTTGTGTTTTTCTTTATTTCTAGACCGAGATGATGGTCGTATGCGTCTTTTTTCTATCCAAAGCTTCTTCGGCAATGGCGAACATGACGGTTCCTGGTGACCCTGTTGAGCACAAATGTGTATCATATATACGGGCATACGTCTGTATGTCTATTTGTCTTTACATGTTCCCCTTTTATCTTAATACAGATGCATCTAGTCAAAATACTTAACTAGATATATACGAATTTAGATAAAGTTAAGACCATTAATATTAACCGGAGGAAGTATAATAAAGTCTATAAATTCGCAACTATCCAATTTCAAGGATCTACAAAATCAACTTCAAAATTCCTCATCCAAGTTACAAATAGTCGGCCTCTTGCTTTCCATATCCAATCGAGGAAAATGGGTCTAGAAAGAGAAAATACAAGACTTAAATACCATGGCATATTGAATATTGCAGAAACAAAAAAATATGCTAAGAAAAAATCTTTTAGTCCTGCACGACGAGATGTGTTGGATTTTTCACGACAGCTTCTTCTACAAGGTCGGAAATCATGTTTACTTTCTTCAAAATTTGTTAAAGTTATGTATTCTATTGAATCCATTTTGGTTAAAATTGTGTATTCATGCAAACGTATCACCCAAAGATCATGAATCCTTTTTTGTTGTTGCTCGAGGGGCTTTACGATTCCTCTGATTCAAGGGCTTGTTTTATTCCTAGGATAGGAAAAACGTAGGAATAGGAAAAGTATAGGATTACAATATCACGCCCACTCCAATCCTATAGGATTTCGTATGAACCAAAGTTTGTTTGATTGCACCATTGAAAAAACAAAGGATTCTGAAAAAGAGGTATATGTGAATGTTTGATTTCTTATGAAAACTAGTGCAAATCAAACATCCATCATAGGAATATTTCCTATAGGATTTAATCCTACAAAATTCCTAGCCAAATCCTTTGAATCAAACAGACCCCAAAGGAATTTCTAATTTTCTGAGTATCATGGAAATCAAAAGGAAAGGTTGAAATAAGTGACAAATTCGTCAGTGCACAAGTCAAGACCTCTTGCTCTCTACCACATCTCAAGGTATCTACAAGACTACAATACCGTGAACAGAGGGGATCTGGAGAACACATTTTCCCTTGGAACAATTCTATGTTTTTGTATACAAGATTTTCAAAATAAGTCAGCTAAGGCTACACTATTATCTTGCTTATTCCATGCAACAATGTGCTTAGCAATAAAAAAATCTAAGCACACGGTACATGAAGAACTCAGACAAGAAAGCAACCTATCCTCTAGAAGTTCATAGAAACTGAAATTTGTTGATTCATTATCCAAGAGATGGTCAAAACAGCTTCTCATTACGTTACATATGAATTTACAGGGCACCATACTTGCAAAGGAATAGATTAAGATCTTTGTTTGAGAACCCAAACATGATCAGAGTAGAATGTTTATACTATACTTTTGGCTGCTGAAGCCTGAAGATAGATGCAGTTTCTTCCCCGCAACCTGTCAAATGTAGCAAACAAACAAGAGGCAATACAATACTACAGAGCTTGTCCTGAAGCCCAATTTGTTTGAATTAAGTCATATTGTTGGATGCACACTGACTGGGCGTTAGTTCTATATGATGCTAGTCATATTCAAGAATAGTTATGCTCAGGACAAAATGCAGAACACCTGAAAGAGCAAATCGGCAAAAAGAAATCATGCAAATGTAAGCTTCAGGCCAAGACTCTCATTTCATTTAACTTCAGGACTCCACTCATGCTCTTCGACGTATGAGAATCATGGGCCAACATATTCATCCTTTTAATTGTGTATGTTAACTACATTCTAGAGCTGAACAGATTTAAATATCTCCATTGCATTGTTGCAACATGGTAATGCGAAATGCTACTAGGATAGGATGGATGCCCCCAAGATAACAGCTTAAACAGTTAAATCAGACTGGATCAATCAACACATACAGATGGTTTTCCTTCAAAAATAGCATCGATTGATTCATTCAGATCTGATAAAAGCACACAATGTAGTAACATAATCAAAGGTATTCTAGGATCAAACTGCAAACCTCCTTATTTCTATCCTGGGATAAACAACAATAACTCCAGCCAACCTCTACCGCAATGGCCACACTGTATCAGCTTCAAGGGGAGAAAAACCCAGACCAAGCTCCATTTGATCAAGTAGTGCTACAAATTCTATGGCTGCTGCTTGGCGTCGCGGTACCCAGCATCCACGAGGACCTTCTCCTTCCTGGCGAGCTCAATGTCGTTATCGACCATCATCTCCACGAGCTGCTGGAACCCAACCTTGGGTTTCCACCCAAGTTCTCTCCTCGACTTGGATGAATCCCCCTGCAGGCTGTCCACCTCTGCAGGGCGAAAGTATTTCTTGTCAATGATCACATGATCCTTCCAATCCAGACCGGCGTACCCAAAGGCAGCCTGCAAGAACTCCTCCACTGTGTGGGACTCTTCTGTGGCAACAACATAGTCACCGGGCTTGTCCTGCTGCAGCATGAGCCACATTGCCTCCACATAGTCCCCGGCGAAGCCCCAATCCCTGGCGGCGGAGAGATTGCCGAGGAAGACCTTGGTCTGCAGGCCGATCTTGATGCGGCCGACAGCACGGGTGATCTTGCGGGTGACGAAGTTCTCGCCACGGCGGGGGGACTCGTGGTTGAAGAGCACGCCATTGCAGGCGAAGAGGCCGTAGGCCTCACGGTAGTTGACGGTGTACCAGTGCGCGGCGACCTTGGCCGCCGCGTAGGGTGAGCGGGGGTGGAAGGGCGTGGTCTCGCTCTGCGGCGGCGGGGTGGAGCCGAACATCTCAGAGGACCCGGCCTGGTAGTAGCGCATGGGTTTGCCGGAGTGGCGGACGGCCTCGAGGAGGCGGAGCGCGCCGGTGGCGGTGACGTCGGCGGTGTAGTCCGGGATCTCGTAGGAGACGGCGACGTGGGACTGCGCGGCGAGGTTGTAGACCTCGTCGGGTAGGACGTGGTCGAGCGCGCGGCGGAGGGAGGAGGCGTCCGACAGGTCGGCGTAGTGGAGGCGCATCGGCGGCCGGTCCGCGGAGGGGGTGGCGTGAGGGTCGTGGTAGATGTGGTCGAGGCGCTGGGTGTTGAAGTTGGAGGAGCGGCGGATGAGGCCGTGCACCTCGTAGCCCTTGGAGAGGAGCAGCTCCGTCAGGTAGCTCCCATCCTGCCCCGTGATGCCAGTCACCAGCGCCACCTTTCGCGGCGGCGCCAGGGAACGGGGCACCGAGGGGTTCTCCTCCTCGCCGGCGGCGCCGCCGTTGGAGTGCGGCGTGGAGGAGTCGGCCATTTTCTTTCTTTCTCGTTAGATCTGGGAGAAGGAGAGAGGAAGGGGATTTTGGGGGTGAAGGACAAGTAAGCGGGCCCCGGATTATTTGTAGGGCTGGAAGACTTGGGTCTGGAATGGTCAGTTTCTACTTGGAAAAAAATTGGACATTGCAAACTTCCTAAGAAAATCCCAATTTCTCTTCACAAACTTCCTAAGAAAAATCCCATTTTTTAAACAGGGCAAAAGGTTTACCCTAATCTGTTAATTAAGAGAAATTAAGAGATAATTTCAACAAAAAAAGTAAAAGTTTCATAGTACACCAAAGATTATATTCTCCTGAATAATATTACGCATGCGTTTAGCGCCCGAAGTGAACCAAAGTTTCTCCTCATTTTTTCTCTTTCTGAAGATGACCAAATGTGGAGCGTGCTTGTTGTGGAGTCACTTGTTGACTCACGATTACGACTGTTAAAAGTTTCAAATGTCCTCTTTTTTGCAAGAGAGTCTTATAAAATAAAAGGGTATAACTTCAAAACTATGTCTTTTTTCATTCATTCTCCTTTAGTTTTTTTCTCTATCTAGAAGTGGAATAGAATAACCTTGCTCCATATTTCCCAAGATGCAAGAAGGGTGGTCTAAGCGAAATCTTTGCGCCTTGTCATGGCGAACCACCAAGAGGTGATAAATCGGACCGACCAGGTTGTAGGATAAACAAAATAAAGCTCAAGCCAATTCTTGACGAGACCCCAAAGCCTTGTTATGTATCTACAATGGACGAAAGATGATACAACGACTCCGTTACTCTCTTCCAAAGGGGGCAACTCTACAGATTTGCCCTCCTCTCTTTGAGGCGGCCAGCCATCGAAATCTTATTTTGAATTGCAAGCCAAACAAAGAACTTAACTTTGGGCGCTTCCAAACCGAAGAGATAGATCCCAAATTGATAGGTTAGTGTGAGTTCATCGATGCGGTCAAGCACTCTTCAAACATAAATCCATTTTGTAATTGGCCTTCATGCTTTGATGAGTCGCATGAGGTCCTTTCAGGTACCTATGTTGTGTTGAATGGATATCAATATGATCATATAAGTTGCATTAGGCCAATAGAACTAATCCGTAGTAAACTAATGTTAAGTTAAAGCTCATAATCAACCATTGGATTTGTGTTGTTCTTGGAGTTCACATGGTCCGTCGGTCACATGGTGTAAATTTTTGTTCACATGGCCAAATAATTGTTTGAGAGTCTAAAAAAGTTAATGACCTACAAAGCCATGGGTGATATCACCCGACCGAGAGTTAACTTAACTCTCAGTCGACTAAGATCGAAAAACTCTCTTATAATAATCTGAATTTTTTAACACACGCATACATATATGTACTGTACTATGCTTACATGTAACATTTTTATAAAAAACCGTGGCATGTGTTAAAAACAAATATATTACTCTAAAGTCATTTTTAGGTCACCATTTATTTTTCCCAAAGACGAGTAAAGTGGTAGAGAAGGCACATCTTCTCTTAGCCTTTCACATCATCTAGAGAAGCCAATAAATGTAGGTTGTATGATGCATTCGATTTTATTATACTAAGGAGGATATATGGTACAACGGAGAAAATAATTCTCTTAGTTTACAAGAGATCATTCCTTAGCTATGAAAAGACAACACTCTTTACCCATTTTCTCTCCTCTAAATAAGGGAAAACTCGACGTCATAAATCTAAAGAGAAGCTAACATCACTTGTTATACATGACCTAAGACCAAAAATTTGTTTTCTTTATGGAACTTTGTGGATATGTAAGGACATGATCATCTATGATTTCAAATAAAAAATGATGTGGTCATATTCCTTGAGTAATATATTTTCCATTTAGAGAGAGAATACTCCAGATCTAGCCCAAGGCAATGTGTTATTTGCCAAATATTGGCAATTTTAGGGCCTAATCCCGATTTGTCGTGGCCTCTCTTATTTTTTGGTTGTGGTTGCTAAAAAATGTTCGTAGACCTGAAAAATAATCCTAAATCAAGTGTTACTTCTTCCCCGCAAAAAAAATCAAGTCTTAATTTAACGTCACCGGATCCTAATCCAAGTCATTGGCTTTGTTTTTCAGCGGTTTTCAGGAAATACTTAAAAAAATATCAACACCTACGATACCAAATCTATGCAAAGTGATTGGTCTAATAATAAGCATTCAATATTGTATATGTTGTTTTTTCTCAAAATAGTTGGTCAAAATTTACAAATTTACTTTTTTACTAAACCTGAAACACGAGGTACTTTTTTTTAGATGAACACAAGGTACTTTAAGATAGAGGGGATAAATAGCTTCTCGATTATTAACGTAGCTAAAGACTAGCAGATTGCATTTTTGGTCACTTACTTGAGAGAGATTTATCCATTTTAGAGATAACATAAATAATCAATATATTTCTATGCACATAGCGCTTTCTATTACACGCCGGATCCAGATCCCATTTCATGGTCGGCATTGCACCCAGGCTCCCGCCCTGTAGGAGCATCTCCAGCCGTCGGCTCCCCAAGACCATCTGTCGGCATTAAAATGGACCTCTTGGGGCGCCAGCGGAAACTTTTGGCGTGGGAGGCCCGGATTCCTAACCATGCCCCCGGTTCCGCCCCTAGCAGGCGATTTTGGTGAGGGAAACGAAAATAAATTCGGCATAATTCGGAAAATAGCTCGACAAAGCTACAAAATAGTTCAACAAACCACATACTAGTTTGGAATAAATATATCAAGTTTTAAAACAAAAATTAAAACACATCAAACTAGGTGTTGCCTTTGCACCTCCATAGGTGCTTCACCAGATCCTGCTGCAATTTTTTATGTATATGTGGGTCTCGGATCTCCAGGCGCATAGCGAGGAAGGTGGCCCATGATGCTGGCACCTCGTGGTCAGCAGCGGCAAGAGGACCATGTCTGAAATATGGTTCAATGTCAAACGCCGGCTCCTCCCTCTCACTCTCAATTATCATATTGTACAAGATCACACACATTCATCACCTCCCAGATCTGAGACTTCGACTAGATCAGAGCGGGGTATTGGAAAAGAGCAAATCGGTCTTGGAGCACTACAAACGGCCGCTCGACATTCTTCCTGCAAGCTTCTTGCTCCTTGGAAAAGTTGGAATTCTTGCCCGCCATTCGCTAGGTAATGTCCCTTGTTGTAGTGGCGCTGATTGATCACATAGTCCACCATGGAGAGCATGACCTTTAACAAGCTTGGCGGAGACATTGTTGTCGTTGTGAGATCCAGCCATTCGAAGAAGGAATGCTAAATTCAGAGATCATGTGTAGCCACTGCCTCAAGTATCACACTATAATCTCATTTGTGGCCTTGTACATTCCTTGCCAAACAAATGGGTAGTTCTTCCATTCCCAATGCATGCATTCAATGTTTTCAAGTATCCTAGGGAATCTTCTGTCTTCATTCATTACTAGGATCGGAGCGGTGTCTTCAGCATTGGGTGATTTCAAGTATATTGGTCCAAACACTATAACCACCGCCCTGTAGAACTTGTACATGGACTCAATGTCAGTAGACTCAACCATGCGTAGATAGTCATCTTGTGTACCACCAAGAGCTCTGTATGCAAGAATCCTCAAAGCGTTCGTGCACTTTTGGGGTGAGGAATATCCTCCAGTGCCAGTGCAATTCTTCTTGCAAACGAAGTAGGTGTCGATCTCCCGGATGACATGCACAATCTTGATGAAGAGCTTCCGGCCCATCCTGAAATGGCACCGAAATACCGTCTCGTCGTGCAACGTATCATCGGTGAAATAGTCGGTGTACAGCATGCATCGGCCCTCCAGTTGTTGCCTCGGCTTGCCCTTGCGGCGCCCTGGTGCCGGGCCACCGCGTTGCGGCTTTTATTCCGCGCGTACATGCCGGACATACATGTGAGAATCTTCAAGTGTTCCTCATCATCGAGGGTGGTAATGGTTTCCTCCTCCATCAAGACATCGAACATCTCCTCGTCGTCGGAGTCCATCACCGTGTAGGCAAAACACTTAACACATCGCGGGCATGGTGGACAAGAAGCTGCCGCGAAGCTGCCTACGGTGCCGAAACACCGCGAAAACTCGGTGAACATGAAGATGGAGGTTGGTGAGGTGAAGGATGCCCTTGCTAGCAGCAAGCTTTGGACGGAGTGGGGAGGGGTGGTACCGGTAGCCGAAGCGAACTGGGCGGGGAGTATGCATTGTCTCGCTGACAGAGGTAGCCTAGTCACCCTTTTCCTTCTGTTGGTGCCTCCACCCCCTAGCGCGTTGGATCCGATCTAGATGCGCCGGATGAAAATTCGGCTTAGTCCGAGAAATTTTCCGCTGACCGGGAGAAAAACATTTCGCCGACAGTAAAAAAGAAGACCTCCTAGAGAGTGGTCGTGTCTCAGTTCTCACATAAATGGAAGCTCCACCGAGGCTCCCCGTTCACGGTTCACGGCTCCACCGTCCCCCCCCCCCCCCCCGACTGTGACTGGTCTAAGTGGAAGCTCCCGTGAAGGCTCCTGTTCACTGCTCCACCGTTTCCTCCCCACCCAAAAGCATTGACCTAGAGCGATGTGTACTCGCTACTTTTCTACTCATTGAATGTCTGTGGGCTTGATAAAAATCCTAATCAGTGTTACTTCTTCTCCACAAAAAAAATCCAAGTCCTAGTTTAATGACACTGGGTCCTAATCAAAGTTATTGGTTACATTTTTTTAGAGGTTTTCAACAAATACTTGAAAAATATCAACACCCACAATACCAAATGTATGCCAAGTGATTTATCTACTAATAAGCATTCAATGTTGTAGATGTTAACTTTTCCTCAAAATAATTGGTTAAATATTACAAAATTAAAATTTTACTATACCTGAAACACATAATAATTTAAGACAGAGGGGATAAATAACTTCTTACTGTCCTATTAACGTAGACCCGCGAATTGCACTAGAAAAGTGCTTTGGTCGCTTTACTTGAGAGAGATTTATCCATTTTGGAGAGAACAGAAACAATCAATTTATTTTTATGCACATGGTGATTTCTACTACAGGTCCCATCTCATGCATGGTGGGCATTGCACCTAGGCTCCCGACCTGTAACTGTGGTCGTGTTTTCTCAAATAACGGAAGCTTCCCCCAGGCTCGCCTTCGCGGCTCCACCGTTTCCTCCCCACCCCAAAGCACTGACCTAGAGCGCTGTGTACTCGCTACTTTTCTACTACTACTTGGAACTCTCCAAATCCGGCATCCATCCTATAGCGTAGTAGTAGTAGTAATAGATTAGTACGGAGCAGCACTAACCTTGGTTAAACAACATCACCGACTCGACAGGATCTACTAATAAACAAAATGGTGAGCAGTGCAGGACTCTGTAGGTGCATAGAACCGTTAGTCTCACTGCAGACTCCACCGACTGGCTTGAGATTCCCAAGGGAACATCGATAGCAATGGCACAAACCAAAACAAGATCTAACTTGTGGGTAGGGGATCATCGATAGCAATGGCACAAACCAAAACAAGATCTAACTTGTGGGTAGGGGATCATCTGGGAGGACCAGTCCGGTTTGTCCCCTACCCCACCCCACCCCGTTGAGAGTCGCCGCTCTTGTGCTGGGCCTCCCCCGACTCCTCTCCGCCGGCTCTGCCGGTCGGAGTTGGAGAAGGGGGAGCGCCGGAGTAACTAGGATTAGTGGTAGGTTCGGCGAGATGCCGGTTGTGGGCTTTATGCCCGGTAGATGGAGCGGATGGGCAGATCTTGGCGTCCAGATCTGGCCAGCCCTAGGGTTTCTCCTTCTTCTCTTTCAACTCCGTTGGCCGGAGAGGGATGTGGAGTGGAGAACCACCGCCTCTTGGAATAAATTCGACGCGGGTTACCTTGTGGGGATCTGGTCCTGCGGGCAGCGGTTCTTCTCGGCCGACCGTGGCGGCGAGGGGGAAGACCGCCGTCCTGCAGTTCGTGGTGGGTTGGAGTGGCTCCTAGCCGGCCTTGGTGGCGGGGGGAGTTCTCCGGCGACGCCGCGGCCTCGTCTCTCTCTGGAAGCCCCTATCCTCGGATTTGTTGTAGCTGCAACTTCTATGGCGTCCCTTCCTCATCTCGGGCAGGAGCTCTGAGGGAGGCGCTCGGTTTCTGGGCGCAGCGGCGGCAAATCCTGGAAGCTCATCGTCACTGCTCTTCGGCATCTTCTCCTGACCTGGACGCAGAGGATGCGTCTGCAATGGAGGGTTCCCTGAGTGGCGGAGGCGACGAGCTCTCCTGGAGAAGTGAAGCCATCCTTATCTGCAGATCCAAATCGGAAGCATTCAGCCAGCCGATTATCCAAGCCGCATCGAGGCTATCAAGCTCGCCGGCGAAGCCCGGCGCACCCTCAACCTCCACCGTGAGGCCCGTCAGAAGCAGAGGCGCGTTGGAAGGAGGACCCGATTGCTTTTATTGCTTATCTTCTAGGGTGCTCTTTGTAAAGCGTGTGGACCTGTTTGTCTTGTTCTTTTTCCTAAGGTCTAGCGTGAAAATGTGTAGCTCCACCGTCGTAATTTAATTGAAGGCTTCCTGCCCCTTTTGGGCTATCCCGTTCAAAAAAAAAACTTGTGGGTAGGGACTTTCTGTCTGCGGAGCTCAAGTGATTGCTTTATTTTTTCTAAATCCGAGAGTCATGTTTACATGTTTTAAAAATCAATCATAAAAATGTTGTGGTAGAGAGTTTTAGCTAACTTCTTCTCGTATTATGAGGAAGCGTTTCCACCCTGAATTAACTTGAGATGTTTACAATGGTAGAAAAGACTCTCTTAACCCTGCGAATAATCTAGATTTTTTTTTAAACTTGTACAATACATTATTTTTTATTATAATCTGTAAAAATTAATGGGAACGAATTAAATTTTATACTACTAAGGGAGGACATATTATTCTATGATGAAGTAAATAGTCTTCTTTTAATTTCTAGGAGGTCTAAGAAAAAGACAATGTCCTTTTTTTTCCCAATCTTTCACCTCCAACTAGTCACAATTCCAAAGTGGCAACTCTAATTCAGTCAACGCGCCCTCATTTTAAGACCGGTTAGCTCGCAGCCCTGAATTTTCAGTGCCGACAGCGAGGTGTGTGGTTTGCAAATGAAGTCAAGAAAAGATCCAGTTTGAAAGATGCAGTTTTTTTTGGTGCGGTGGGTCCAACGTCGTGGACTGGTCAAGATCTGTAGCTGTCGGTGACCATTATAAAAGAGATGGAAAAGAAAAGTCCATTCTAGCTTACCGAGGTGAGCTGGATATCTGCGGAATTATGGCGGGCGACAAGTTGAGCAGTGAGCAATCGGGTTGTGGCACGCGTCGTCGTTGCAACACGCTGGTAGGAGGAGCTATTGCTTTTTCTTTGGTATGCATGTGTCCCAGCTGAAATCCCGAGCCTATATGTGTCTCGCTTGCTCATCCTACACGATTTGTGTGCAGAATATAGATCGGAACTTGGAAACATGAGGCGCAAACATGTTAGCGTGACATGATCCGCACCGACCGGCTTGTTTGTGGTACTGCTTAAGAGGCACTGACACATTTTAGTGCCATAGTGGGCAGATGGACTAGGGATTAATGATAACGCGGTAGGTGAGAGGTGGTAGATTTTCCTTGTTGTGGATTTGACTTGACACACCACATTTCACTGACTGGTGTGATCCATCATGTCCTAGCCTTTTGTTGTAAATAGCCCAATTGCAGTCCACAGTCTATTCATCTCTCGAAACTCCCTTGGCGGCATAGGCAGCGGCGGTGACGACGTTGATTGTGGAGGTTCCCCTACCGACACTACCACAAAGACGATGGACTCTCACATCGGCGGAGGATTTATAAATTATTCATTCTCTATTGATCAGTACCGTGTTTTTGCTTTCGCATTTTGGTTCTTCGATCTCATGAAATTTAGTTTGGGGTTTTCTCAGCGCGGCTTAGTGCTGAAGTGGATCTAGGATTCTAGATTCAACTGTGTCGTGATAAAAAATAACTTCGAATCAACATGCTATTGCAAGATACTTCTCTCCTAGCACGTCGCATTCGGGGGCAAGCACACCTGCCGCAGATTCCTTGACTACAACTCTAAAATATTGTGGTATTTCTACCTTGTTTGGCTTGATGATGAACACTCAGAAGTATTGTAGCGTGCCTTGGGGAAACTAACCGAGGAAGGAATAGAGGATGATCGATCACAAAATTTGGTGCTTTGTACGATGCAGAGAAAGAAGAGTACGTGGAGGATGCCAAAATTACAACGAAAGAAGAGACCAGTGAATCGCTGTCAGTGTTCGAGATAGTGTAACATCCCAAAACTTTTCAAATTTTGGAATGTTAAAATAAAATAAGATAATTCAAATAGTGGCTAACTTTTTTATTTTTCTTATTTGATTTTCAAAGGAAAAGAAACTTTCAAGGTTTATGAAAATAAAGAAAATCCTATTTCCAAACAAAAGATTTTTTGGGACAAGAGACAAGGGAAAATTATATCAAAACCTATTAAAGTTATTTTGTTTTATGGGAAGACAAAAGCCTTAAAAATTAAATTTATAAAACATAAAACCATTTGACAAATAGAATTTTCTACAAAAACCTTTCTGCATGAGACAAGCTTTAATGTATATTATTTTGGTTTATGAAAAGTTGTGATACAATTATTGTTGGAGAATAATTATCACACCTAAAAGGTTTTGTTTTGAGTAAAGTGTGAATCCTAGTTCTGTCTTTAAAGTATTTTCCTTTTAAGACATAAGGGCAATTATGAACAAAAGTGTTTATACAAATATAATTTGGTCTAAGAAAAATACTATACTTCCTTTTGAAATACTTTGCTCCCCACATTTTATAAATAGTCTTATTGGAAAAAACTTATTTTAATGCCTTATGTCTTCCCCAAGGTGATCATGAAAAGCTTCTATTTCAAAATTATTGTTTACAAGGTTAAATATCTAATATGAAAATGATTATCCTATTTTGGGTTTTATGAAATTTACCTATTTTAATTTTATTGATTTTGAAACAAAGATTATAAACCCTATGGGAGAAAATACCCCTATGGTAATTTTAATATCCTTTCCAAAATATGTTTGTGATTAAAATTTTATTTTGTATTTGACATGGTACAAATAAACCAAATTTTGCTATTTATATTTTAGAAAATATTTTTCTAGTAATTTTAATAGGTTTTAAACTATTTTGGGGCTAAAATAATAAAAAATAGAAAAAGAAAAGAATAAAAATGCAGCCAGCAACTCGGACGGCCCAAACAAACATGCCAGCCCAGCCCAGCCAGCGCCCCGCTGCCACGCTTATCTGCCGAGCTCGCAGCCCCGGCCCACCTGGCCCATCTTCCCTCTCCCCTCTTCCCGGCCCAATTCCCCCTCGTCCCCAACCTCCCCCTGGACGCGGTCGAGCACGACCACGACATCCTCGTCGCCCAGCACCCCACTCGCCCCACTCCACCCACTCCGCAATGGCACGTCCCGACCTTGCCGCGACCCCTCCCTTTAAAGCCGCTGCCTCCTGCTCTTTCCCCCTCTTTTCGCGCACCCTCGCGCCGCCGGGCTGTCGCAAAATAGCTCGCCGGAGCTGCATCCCCGCTGCCGCCTCTCTGTCGTCGTCGACGACGAATTAGTGAGCAGCGCCGACCCCTTTTTCTTCCTCCCTCTGACCTCGCGCACCTCCTCACCCCTCGTCCCTCTCACTCCTGCAGCATAACGACCTCGCCGTGGATTCCCGAAGCCACCACCGCCGCGACGTGCTCCAGCCGCCCTTCACCGACACTCCAGGAAGTGACAAGCAATGTCACTGTCGACATCGTCTTCGCTGTCCTCTTCCGCTTCCCGTCGCCTACTTCAGCGTCTCCAGGGAGTCCCAGAGCATCGTCTCCATCCACGGCAGAGCATAGCGCTGCCGCTGTCCCCATTTCCATCGACCAAAGCTGCACGTGAGCTCGCCATCCTCTCCCTCCTTCGTCCGATCGCGCAGCAACGAAGCGGATGCGTCCGAGCCGAGCCGAGCCGCCAGCCGGCGTAGATCCGGCTGTCTGTTTTATGTTGACCTGACGGTCCGCGTCTGTCCACTGAGCGAAGAGGTACTGTCCAATAGGACAGTGCCACGTGGCACTCATTTTGTTTCATTTTAAAAGGGACAAAAAATACTCTAACTTGCTAAATTCATAGAAAAATATCTACTAGGCCAAATTTAGAAAATAGATGGGTTCAGAAAAATGTGAACCAAACATTTATGAATTAAAATTTGAATTTGGACATAGCAAATTATTTCAAAAATTTAAACTCTAATATAGGGTATTTAAATCCTAGTAAATATTTTGTAAGTCCAAATTATGCAAATAATACATTTCTGCAATCCTTGTGAATATTAATACAATACCCCACTGTTAGTTTTCAAAATTTAATATTTTAAATTGAAAAATATTACAGAATTGCCATTTAGCTATTTAGGTCACAACTTTAATTCTAAAAATGGTTTTAAAATGAATCTTTTTAAAAAAATGCTCATATTTTAGTCCTCTTCGCAATAGGATCAGATAGTAAAATTATTTTAGACTTTTTATCTATAATCAGCTATGGTAACACTAACCCCACTAATTATTCCATTAAACTTGCCTAAATACGGTTAACTAGATCTAAACTTTTTTGAGAAAGTGTGGCACTTTATTGATCAAATAACATCATTACAGAGTTCCTCCCGGATCAGTTCTGGAATCACACCTAATTTGTGATTCCCATGTTCTTCTCGTTTGTATCTGCACCTTGTATCTAAGGAGCAAAGAGGCCCACATCGAATCATAAAATGACATGTGCATTGTAATTTTTGTACAAAGACCCCTGTAATGTTTCTCTGGCATAAGGGACCTTATGTTGTCGGATATACAGGTGGGTCCCACCTGTCAGTGGCAGAAGAAAGAACCAAAATGAGGGAGCAGAACGCCCTTGAGGCGCGATGCAGAGACGTGCAAGCCGGGCAGCAAGATCGCGCTGCAGAAGAAGCCCATGGATTTCTTCGTGGTAGGCAAACTTGGTCCCGGCGTCGCATTAGCCTCGTATTGTTTGCGTGCATGCATGACAAAATCGTTCGAGTGCATTGAGCAATGTCGTGGATAGCTAGCTAGCTTTAATTTGCTATGTCATCAAGGAGACCTGCTTTGTCCCTCGAAAAGAGGCAAGGTGCCAAGGTCAATAAGCTTGCAGAGAAATTGAGTTAGCGTCGTGCATACTGTCCGGAAGTACTCGACTGGCCAGCAACCGCCTCACTTGCGCCAACATGCTCCCATCGCCGATGACCAGGACGAAGCAACATTGCAACAACTAAACTCACTGTAGCTCATCCGTGTCGCAAGGTTATGGGTGTGAACGCCATTGTATTAGCGTCGTCGTCGGGCTGTGCAACTGGCGCTGAGGACTTCTGTTCTGTGGATGCATATGCCGATATTTGTATGATAAACTGACGTCCTAATTAGTAACTGAAAGGAGTGTGTGGTTTAGTGGCTTGCTTTCTCTGTATATAATGTGCTGCACGCGAGTTCGAATCCATTTGGGGTCTATGAGCAAAAATTATAATTTGTGGGAGCACATGACGGCGGACCTCCGAATAGCCAAAACAAATGGCAACGAAACTAGTCAGGCTGTCCTGGTGGTGTGTGTAAATTCCTTTCCTGTCTTTTGATCTGTCGTATGGTCTAGAAAATTGAAGAGAGAAACCTAACGAAAATAAATTTTCTAGAAAAAAATCTGGAAAATATCCATTTTTGACGGAATTTGTTGCGGGAGTTCGTGTAGCTTACTTTTTTTTACGGGATTACTTGTTCCAGCTCTTCCGTGAACTAGATAATAGCGTTGCTGCGAGAATTTATGCAAAAGGTAGTACTAGATACATCCGAATTTAGACAAATTTGAGTCAACTGATATGGGTCGGAGAGAGCATATTTTTTGAGAGCAATCACATATTTCATTAATCGAAAATCAAGTTACATGGAGCAACACATGTAGACACTAAAAGACAGACTGGAATACTATAATTATCCGAAAAACTATGCAGATAAAATCCTAAAAGACCGAGAAATATAAAACGATCCCTAAGGTTTCCCGCAACCATCGAAACCAGCAGTTGCCGCCCAACTCCAGCGCTGTCGAGACGCACACTAAAATAGACGTCGAACCTCCAACATTGCAAGATCCAAAAAAGCACCATTGCCAATGAGGCATTATGAGTCGATGAACGGACCTGCTGCACGCAATGAGACACATGTCGCTTGGCATGTCGACCGGGGGATGTCCCCGTACTATCTTGAACCAAGATCCGTTGTCTCTCATTTACAAAGTCGGAGAAGAACGGCAGATCCATCACCTCCATACCAACATCGTCGCTCCAGAGAAACCATCTCACCCCGGACATCAGCACCGTCACGGATAACAACGAACGCAGCGACACGCCGAGAAACCGATCTGTCCAGATCTAAAGAACGGTGAGAAGACCAAGCCGTCGATCTGAAGGAACGACCATCACACCTTGCCATCAACTCTGAGGCACCGCGTGGAGGTCGTCGCTGGTGTGGGAGTAGAGTTGAGGAAGATTTATTCATTTGACGCCGCTCCCACCACCCCAACGACTCCCCACAACAGACTACTAGGCGGAGAAATGAGGCCCCCCTCCCTCCTACCACCGGAGCGGCAAGTGCGGGGGGGGGGGGGGGGGACTAGCGCTCTCGCCGACTGAGATCTAGAGGGAGCCGCCGCATGTTTCCGTGAGGGAGGAGAGGCAAGAGAGTTTTGTTCTTATATGGAAAATGTATATTAAGTTAAAGCCTTTGAAAATTCTCTTAAAATAAATTAAGATCATAAATTGCATATAGAGGGACGATAAAAGGATTTGAGGATTGAGTTATGAGTACCATAGATACAGATTTGTAAAAAAAAGAACACAAATACAAATACATCATGTATCATGGTACACAACTAATAAAGTTGCAGCATGGTAAATGGAACAAATATTTTGAAAGAAAATGAACCAAAAATATTTATACTTTGGTTGCCACAATATACGATGTCTCTCACAAAAAATGAATAGTGCACATATTAGAATAGAAATTGACATAAGAATAACATAGACATTTCCACGGTTGGTGCAAATTCAATCTTTAAAAACTGCATGTAACATAATTCATTTAGGTAGAGACTAGGAAATGGGCCCGATCGTTACAACAGAGAAGAACAATGAAATTTGGACTAAACTGATTCGACCCAAATTCACTGGCTTTGAGTTTTGGAGAAGAAAAATTATAGTAAAATGTTTCAAAAGAAATGTAATGGCGTGCCATTTAACCAGGAACACTATGTAAAATTTGAGTATTTTATGTTCATTTTTGAAGATCCAAATATTCAAATACATGATATTTTGATTTTAAAAAATCAATATAAAAGAGAAAGACACATACATCCTTTTGATTTGGAAGAAGCTGGCCGAACTCCCTTTTTCTCTCCTTCATACGTGTATCCCAATCTAGCAGTTGGCCTACCTACCTATCCCCTTTCCCTTCTTCTTCCCCGAAGAGCCCTCTATGGCAACATAGTGATGCCAATGAAACGCCGCTCATGTTGTCGCTCATGCTGTTCTCGAGCGCAGCACAAGGGTTTATTTTTCTTGTGCCAGAATTCAAGTCTTGCTTGCTAAGGTTTGATTACCAATATATCATCTCGAGGTCCAAATCAATCATCACCTTCGATCTTGCATTCTTTCTAGTTGATCTATTTTTTGTGGACACCTCGGCCTCTAGCTGTGACCTATGCATCCAATTGGAAGTGAAATCACATTTTTACTAAGACCACATATAAAGGTTAAGCTCTAATTAAAGAGATGTCAGTTCTAATGATGTATGATGTATATGTTGTCAAAGCTTCCACGTATTTGTTTACACCAAGGAAGGGGCACCAAATCATCCATCAGAATTTCATTAAACCAATTAGGAAGCAAAAGTAGAGAATAGTTTAGCTTACTCGATAGAATTTCTTCATGTACCGAAGTACCATACGATATTCTTGTGCAAGTGCAGGTGTGTCCCGGTATGAAACATTAGTTTTGGTCAGAGTAGGTGATGTGTGTTCTTCGGGTAACCTATATGTACACGGAATATGAATGAAATAGATGATACTACTTGTATGTAACTTTTCTAGTGGATGGTTTATGGATGTATATGACTGCTAAGATGAAAGTAAGATCATCAGATGCAAGCAGCTGGTCAAATTTAGGTTAAAATAAATGCATGGTTGGAAAGTTTTAGTGCATCAAACACATGTTCAGAGGTGACCATAGTCTGTTGCTTACTGGGAAGTTCATAGCCATTAACAACTTTCAAGATTAGAAGGTGTGTCACAATCAGTCTGGTCAAACTCAATGAAGATAAACATCAGTTATCATGGTTGCTTGATGTTCCTTTACATTATCCTGTAGGTACACCCAATGAAGCAGCGCCAAGCTGAGCAAAAGCAACCAACGTCAGCATCTATCGAGGAAATGAATTTACCGAGCAACGGCAGAAAGCAATAAGGACACTACGCAGCTAGTACACTGACAATATTTAAGGAGTATATGAATAAATATGAATTTTGTAAGGTCCAGAACATGCATGGTCGGCTGCACATGGTAGCATATCTGTAAGTAATTGCCTGTGAATTTTTTTCAGTATTCACGGTTAGCAAGATTTGAGATATAGCATTGGAGACAGAACGAAAGATTCAACATGAAAGCCATAAACACAATACCTTACCTGTGACACTTCCTCTAATCTGCCATCTGCCAAATCAAATCATGTGAGTAAGCTGTTGAGGAAAGCATGCCGATGGTGCTCGGATGTAGTCAACGTTCTTTGAAAGCATATATATGTATATGGAGCACCGGAGAAGTAGCATGAATAGTGTAACATCCCTGTTTTAGCTAAATCTTAGTTAGGGCTTGACTATGCATCACGCACATCATTCTATTTTTCTAAGGAAAATGCAAACAATGAAATAGTTGAAAAACCTAATTTGGCTATCTTCCTTCCTAAGTAAATCTTGGAGAATGTTTCAAAATCCTCCAAAAACAATACAATGTCATGTTGAGAAGGCCATGAATATTTAATACATTCTCTGAAAGTTCAAATACTCAAATAGAATTCAAACCAAAAAAGGATTTTCAAAAAATGGAGAGGGAAAATAAATTTGAAATAGAAAAGGTTTCAAACAGAGGGAAAAAATGGTTAACCCCTAACTGGAGCCTAGGCCAGCCCAACGTAGCCCGTACCGCTCGTGCCTCTCTATTGCTGCCGTCAAGCTCGCGTCACGCACGAAGAACCTGCGTGTTGTCAGCGCCACCGCCGACGTGCCAACATGCCCGTCGCTGTCCCCAACAGCGTCTACAATAACCCCTTGCACAGTCGGAATGTGCCCCAGTTCTCCTCTCCCTTCCTCTTCCTCTCCCGTGTGGATAATGCCTAACCCTAGCTTCTAGTTGCCGTCGGTGCCCCGCCATTCCTTGCCTCACCGAACCATGACGAGACATCCTGGAGCTCCGCCATTATCTCCTCTATCTTCCCCATAGAAGAAATCAAAGACAGGCGCTCGGAATCGACCCAATTGTCTCGGTCTTCCCCGACTCCATCTGCCGCTCGTCGTCGACATTGTTGTCTCCCTCCACCACCGCGCTTAGGGTGAGCTGATGGTCCTCCTAGACCTCTCCTCGTGTTCTCCCTCTCTCTATACCGCGCTCACGCCGTGCACCCGTGAGCACCGCTGTTGCCTCGATGACCACGAAGTTGCGATAGAACCACCATATGGTTCCCCGTGCTCCCGCAAGTCCAACACGCCTAGCCACATAGCCCTGCACCCTCACAATAGAGCCGCCCATCCCCGAAGAGCCTCCATTGCAAACGTCACTGTGATGTCAGCATGCTACAATAAACCCTTTTTCCTTTTTTAAAATCATTTATAGGATTATTTTCTAGATATTAATTCATCCATGTAGGCCCAGTCAGTCAATATTTTAATATTTTCCTAAAGAAATATGAAATGAATAAACCTATGACATGTGGGACTAATTGGATAAATATTTATATATTCCAAAAACATTATAAAATCGTTAAAATGAATTAAACTTTGAAAATCCATAACTAATTCATTTTATCTTAGAAAAATACAAATAATATATCAAAGGGATAACTATTTCGGTACCCCGCTAGAGCTTATGCTACTCAGTTGTGCCCACCGCTCGAAATGCCACTCAATTTTTCCCTCCTCGATCTAGCCTAGCCTCGCGAATACCGAGACAGTGAGTCTTCGTCGAATCAAGGCCTTTGACCGTTGGTGGCATAATGTTTGGAATGTGTAGGACTCACTTCAAACTTACAAGTGGGTCTAGGTATGAGCTTAAATGGACCATGTGAACGTGGAAAAATTTCACCCCCTGGACCCATGGTGCACGGGTGTTGCACTAGTAGGAAAAAAAGATTCCTCGCTGATATGTTGCTAACGTATTCATAATTTTTAATGTTCCATGCTTGGTTTTATCTACTTTCTTATGTTTTGTCCACACTTTGGAGTACTTTTTATACACTTTCTTGGACTAACCTATTAACAAGATGCTACAGTGCCGGTTGCCTGTTTTCTGCTGTTTTTGGTTCCAGGAAAGTTAGAAAATGAATATTCTCGGAATTGGACCGGACAAAAGTCAAAGTCGTTATTTTTCCGGAAGACTCACGGAGCCAGAAGGAGAGACAAAGGGGGGCCACACCACCCTTGGCCGCGCTAGGGCATGGTGTGGGCCCCCTGGCCAGCCACCGACCTTGCCTCTTCGCCTATAAAATCCTCCCGATGCAAAAACCCTAAGTCGTCAATCAGAAATCCAGGAAAAGTTCCGCAGCGCCGCCGCCACCGAAGGGGAGATTCAAGGGACAGAAATATCTGTTCCGGCACCCTGCCGGGACGGGAAAGTGCCCTCGGAGCCATCTCCATCGATCTCCACCACCATCTCCATCGCCGTTGCTGATTCCCATGATGAGGAGGGAGTATTTCTTCCTCGAGGCTAAGGGTTCTACCAGTAGCTATGTGTTTATCTCTCTCTCTATGCATGATCATATTGTGATCATGAGCTTTGTAATCAAGTAGATCTACTTTGCTACTCAAGTGCTTTAATAGATCTCTACTCTTCCCATGTGTGTGAAAGTGACAGCGTGCACACCATGGTGGCACTTAGACTAGAGATTACAATTACTTGTTATGATTTATATTTGGAGTTGGATGTTTCTATGAAATTGTGGTGTTTCTTGGAACCATCTAAAGCTCAAGGTGATAGTGTGGGGTTATCTAGATGGGGAAAGCGAACTTTGAGGAGTGCTGTTATAGCCCTATCATGGATTATAGTGTCCAACGGGAGAGTAGTTCAGAGTAGTATCATGAAGAGAAGGTATTTATATGAGAGTGTTCACTAGCGAAAGTATGATCCCTAGTCCTTGTTTCTAAAAATTGGAACACCGTTTGCAACTATATTTGTTACATGTTTGCTTGCTTCCATCTTTTTGCCTTTAGTCTTTTCCTCCCATCAAGCTATTTTCTAGCACCGTTGTCTTATATCCATACCACTTGTATTTCACTATCTCTTCGCCAAACTAGTGCACCTATACACCTGACAAGTGTATTGGGTGTGTTGGGGACACAAGAGACTTCTTGTATCTTGATTGCGGGGTTGCTTGAGAGGGATACCTTTGACCACTTCCTCCCTGAGTTTGATAAACCTTGGGTGATCCACTTAAGGGAAACTTGCTGTTGTTCTACAAACCTCTGCACTTGGAGGCCCAACAACTGTCTACAAGAATAGAAGTGCGTAGACATTAAGCCATTTTCTGGCGCCGTTGCCGGGGAGGTAACGTAAAAGGTACTCACATCCTCCGGTGTGAGTGCTCGAAGTTACTTCCTTTAGATTCTGCAATTTTATCTTTTTGTTTCTTGTTTTCACTAGTTAGGCTTAATAGAAAACAACAACAAAATTAGAGAGCTTTTAAGTATTTTTCCTAATGTAGAACATGAATTGTCTG
The DNA here is from genome assembly GCA_910589775.1 of Avena eriantha. Lineage (NCBI taxonomy): Eukaryota > Viridiplantae > Streptophyta > Magnoliopsida > Poales > Poaceae > Avena > Avena eriantha. Next base: position 81,468,732 of record OU342744.1, on the reverse strand, counting down.
AAAAGAAAATTAAAAAACCCATGGAACTTTCTTTGCATGCTAATAACAATCTTATTAGTATAAATATTTTGAACACCTTTGTTACTAATGCTATAGAAACGTCTAAACTTGGAGAAGTTAGTTTTTATGAAAATGATCTTTTTAATTCCCCAGCTTTAAAGAATAAAATTTGCTCTGATGATACTTTATCTCCCATATGTGGTAATTCTAATGATGCTTGTGATGTTTTAAATCCACATATTGAAAGCATCTCTTTTGAGATACCTATAAAAATTGTTGAACGTGTTATGAACAACTGTTATTTGGGAGATGAAACTGTCCATCCTAGTGATCATTTACTCTTTATACATGAATTATGCGAGTTGTTCAAGTGTGCAGGTATTTCAATGAACCAAGTTAAGAGGAAGCTATTCCCTTTTTCACTTAAGGGCAAAGCAAGGGAGTGGTATGAGCTACTAGATGATCCTCATCATTTGGAGTGGAAGGAACTTGAATCTCTCTTTTACTCTAAATTTTATCCTGCTCATGAAATTCATAAAGATAGGAATTACATTTATAATTTTCATCCACATGATGGAGAAAGTATTGCCCAGGCATGGGGGAGACTGAAGTCACTAATGTTCAAATTTCCCATTCATGAGCTCCCTAGTAATATTGTTATTAATAATTTCTATGCAAGGCTTTCAGGACATTACAAGGACTATCTAGATACATGTTTAGAGGGATCCTTCACAAGTAAGGAGGTCAAAGCTAAGTGAGATCTTCTTGAAACAATTCAAAGCAATACCGAAGATTGGGATAACGACAAAGGTAAAGAACCAGGTATAAACTATGAGTATGACTTCATTAAGTCTTTCGCTGAAACTGCTGATTTTCAAGAGCTTAGTGCTAAATATGGTCTTAATCCTCATATTCGTGTTGATTGTTTTAGAACCTTTGCTTCTCATATTAATGCTCCTAAAGAAAAATGAGACATGTATCATGAGCCTTTTAAAGACACTTGCATGGAAAATGAAATTGTTATTAATGATATCAATAAACATGCTTAAACCTCTGAAAGTACTATTTCTTATAAGCATGTTAATTTGTGTAGAATACATAGACCTTGTGAGAATAATCAAATTGAAGAAGAATATTGTATCACCCACAGGAATGTGGTATAGGGCTTTAAATGATCTTAGTAAAAAAGTTTGTTCCCTTTATCCTTTTATTTGTGAACTTTGCTTTGAAGTGGGTCATTTAAATTTTCAATGCTCAGGCCATAATAATAGCCCTTCTAATCCAATGAGTACTGCAAGTTTGTATTGTGATGACATGATCACTCCTAATCAGCATGATGAACTTACATTATTTTTGGGGTGTAAAGAGTTATCAAGAAAAACATCTTTGGTAGATATGGGTACTTTTGATATGAATAGTGTCATGCATGGTTGTCATCTTTATTGTGTTGATAATTGCCACACAAATACTTACATACAAAATATTATAGAAGATGAGATTTTACCAAAATATGATAGGACTAATATGTGTTTTGATCTTATTAATGAAAAGAAGGAATCCTCCAAAGTTTCTTCTATTGTCTCTAATAATAAACCGGGGTATATGGAGAAGCTTCCTTTCAAGCCTCTACCTCCTAAAGAGAAGAAGATAAAGAAGAAAAGGAGGAGTAAAAGGAGGGAGGAAACAGTATTTTCCCCTAAGCATGTTGCTCCTATTATAGTTTTTGATGAGTCTAAACTTGATGATGTTCCTATGCATGTTACCTATAGTAGTGATCATGATTGGGAAAAGCACACTTCTTTTGATATTGAAAATCTCTTTGGTACCAATTCTGAAAATGATGATATTAATAATTTCTGTACTATTAGTGATATCCATGTTTCGTCCAATGATGATATATTTACAAACGAAGACACTTTGGAAGATAGCTATTTTGTTGAATTTGCTCACACTACAATTAATAAGAATGACTATGTTTATGTGGGGAGTATTAATTCTTTTATGCATGTGGCTCATGATAAAAATGTTTTATGTGATAGTTATATTGTTAATTTATTCATAATGCTACTGAAAGTTATTATTAGAGGGAAACATGGTTTTGTGTATCTCAACAATATTAAGTTTCCCCTCTTTATATTGAAAGTCTTGAAGTTGCACTTGTTTTGCTTTACTATGCTCGTTGCTTTGTGCTTTCATGACTTGTTTCTTTACAAGATTCCTATACATAGGAAGTGGTTTAGACTTAAATGTGTTTTTAATTTGCTTCTTGATGCTCTCTTTTACTTCAATTCATATTTCTTATGTGAGCATCTTCTCAAACTATCATGCCTAACTTAAAAGCGTTAAAGAAAAGTACTTATTGGGAGATAACCCAAAAGTTTTAGATGAGTCTTGAAAGTTATTACCTCTGTAATAACCGCTCCTTATCCTTTTTATTTGCTTTTTGTGCCAAGAGTAACCTCTAATGAGAGAGAAGTAATGCTTGGGAAAGTTGCTGTCCAAAACAGATTTTTGTGCTTCACCGTAAAAATTCGTGTAAAATCTCTGTACGTCGTTTTGAGGCGTGAATGTTTGTGATTCTGCCCCAGGTTATTATCTAACTTTCGTTAGTTCAACACTTTTTGATTTGAGCAACAGAAGGTCTTCGAAAAAATTAGTTTTTACCTGCTGGTCTGTTTTGACAGATTTCTGCCATTATTTGTATTTGCTTCTTGTTGGTTCCTTTTCGAGTTCTTTTGGGAAATTGAGATTTTTGAGGGAAGTGCTACAGTATCTTGTGTTTTAATGGAAATTTTATTGGTGTTGAAACTGAGCCTAAAGACTTATTATCTTGAGTGCACTAATGTTGCTAATAAAGATTGTGTGAAGTTTTGTATGAAGGAAAAAAATTCAGGTGTATGAAGAGAATGATGTAATGAGATGAAGAATGGTCTAAAGCTCAAGCTTGGGGATGCCATCCCGTGTCACCCAAGAAATATCCAAGAAGTACAAGCATCAAAGCTTGGGGATGCCCAAGGCATCCCCTTCTTCATCAATAAAAATCTCAGGTTTCTTCCAAACACTTCATTTTTATTGTTTCATGCACAGTTGTGTTGTTCTTTGAGCGTCTTTGTTTTTTGTTTTTGGTTTTCGTTTGCTTGGTTTTCTTAGTTTGCTTGAATAAATTGGTTGGACCCCCTCTTTCATGCATTGGTTTTCAAATAGTTTGGTTTGGATTGGAAAAGAGTAGAAAAGTTCATGCTTAAGTGGTAAAAGGAGTTTGTTTTTGACTGTGGCCTATGCTTTGTCATGCCATACTTGATATTGTTTTGGCTTTATGCTTAGTGATCTTTGCTGTAGCATGACATGTTATAAACAATTGAGATTGCTTAATGTGCCTTGGAAGAATCATGCGTTGTTTTAGCATATTAAAACATAGTATTGTGGTATTCTCCTTTGATGTTTTATTTGGGTTGACTTGGCGCATGCTCACACCATGTTATGACTATCCCAAATCACCGTAGCCTTTATGATCCTTTAGTTTTCGACTTGTAATATCACTTTATGCTTTGATTAATGATGTTTTGTCGCTCTGCATGATTATGGCCATTATTGCTCTCTTAGTCAGTCGCTCCCAGTCTTTTGCTAGCCTCCATAACCAAGTATGAGTTCCACTCATGTATCCAACTCCTAAAACCAAGTTATTCCAAAGAGTCCACCATACCTACCTATTAGCATTTTCTATTCCAAGTATATTCATGTTTTTATCTACCTTCCGAATTAAACTTGTTATTAGAAAACTAGTGATTAAATCTCTCATGAACTTGATGGCACACTTTAGTTTTCTTGCCCTTAATAAACTTGAACCATTGTGTCGTCTATGTTGTATATGCTTGCACTTATATGTTGGGGATTAGCAGAACCATGCTATCATGGGGAACGCTTTCAACATTGCACTTGTACTTTGTACCTAGTTGATATCATGCTCTTTTGTCTATGGATGTCGTCGGTGTGAAATGAAAGGGGAGCTTGTAAGTCCATGGAGTTATGTATGTGTGTTAGAGAAACGCCTAGGCCGTCGGTCTAATCCATGTCGTCATGGTGGAAACCTGCAGTGTAACCATAATGAGCTGTCTATGCAGCATTCTTCTTATAAAAAAGAGTCAGATTTTGAGAAAAAGAGAAAAAGAAAAAAAAAGCGCTATGAGAAAAGAGGAAAGAGAGAAAAAAGCACCATTTTCCCATGGTAAATAAGAAGATTGCTGAGATGATCGTTGTCTTCTTGCCTTGTCATTTTGATATGGGGATTCTTCCGTATCATCGGGCAAGGGGTACCCCGTTGGCGGTTCTCAATGATACACGTGTACTTACTATGACAAGAATTTACCGGTAACTAAACTTGAGTAGCATGAGGAGCGACCCTCATATTCAAGGGACATGAGATTTCCAACTTATACTTTGTCAAGCATATACTCCATAGTTTGTTCACTTTAACCTTAATCACTTCAAGGTGCTTATGATAGGGGCAATGAGAGCTGAAAGCTAATAAGTACCATAATTTTTGGAAGCTCTTTATGAAACTTGAATCCCTACTTCCATCTATGAAGGCCTTTCTTTTACTTTTATGTTGAGTCCCCACCTTATATCTTTATGCACCTATTGAGAGAGCCAGTGGCCATTCTTAGTTCTATGTGCATTGTCCCAAGACTTGTTGATTGATGCATAATTTTGATATTACTTATTCTTAAACTATTTGTATCTAGTCACTCTTATGAACTTTGAAGGTCTCATATGCATTTATGTTTGCTACTCTATGAGGGACAAGCTGAATGTCACTATGCTATGTTTTCTTTATGTGAAACAAACAAACCTCTTTCAATGCATTGTTATTCATGAATCTTTTGTTTGTACCTTTTCATGTTACAACATAGTTGCTATGTCTTATTGTTAGAACTTCATCTTTCATGCTCATGTTTAGAGTACTTTGATCCCAGCTTTCATGCTTTGCAAATGGTTTGATCAAGATTGTGATGGTGCATGTCACGTCAAAAATTATTATTTCTTTTTATCACTTACCTACTCGAGGACGAGCAGGAGTTAAGCTTGGGGATGTTGATACGTTGCTAACGTATCCATAATTTTTAATGTTCCATGCTTGGTTTTATCTACTTTCTTATGTTTTGTCCATACTTTGGAGTACTTTTTATACACTTTCTTGGACTAACCTATTAACAAGATGCCATAGTGCTAGTTGCCTATTTTCCGTTGTTTTTGGTTCCAGGAAAGTTAGAAATTGAATATTCTCGGAATTGGACCAGACAAAAGTCAAAGTCATTATTTTCCCGGAAGACTCATGGAGCCAGAAGGAGAGACGAAGGGGGGGCACAGGGTGGCCACACCACCCCTGGGCGTGGGTTCCCCTGGCCACGCTAGGGCATGGTGTGGGCCCCCTGGCCAGCCACCGACCTTCCCCCTTCGCCTATAAAATCCTCCCGATGCAAAAACCCTAAGTCATCAATCAGAAATCCACGAAAAGTTTTGCAGCGCTGCCGGCACTGAAGCGGAGATTCGGGGGACAGAAAATCTCTTTTCTGGCACCCTGCCAGGATGGGGAAGTGCCCTCGGAGCCATATCCATAGATCTCCACCACCATCTCCATCGCCGTTGCTGATTCCCATGATGATGAGGGAGTAGTTCTTCCTCGAGGCTAAGGGTTCTACCGGTAGCTATGTGTTCATCTCTCTCTCTCTCTATGCATGATCATATTGTGGTCATGAGCTTTGTAATCAAGTAGATCTACTTTGTTACTCAAGTGCTTTAATAGATCTCTGCTCTCCCCATGTGTGTGAAAGTGACAGCGTGGACACCATGGTGGCACTTAGGCTAGATATTACAATTACTTGTTATGAGTTATATTTGGAGTTGGATATTTCTATGAAATTGTGGTGTTTGTTGGAACCATCTAGAGCTCAAGGTGACAGTGTGGGGTTATCTATATGGGGAAAGCGAACTTTGAGGAGTGTTGTTATAGCCCTACCATGGATTAGAGTGTCCAACCGGAGAGTAATTCAGAGTAGTATCATGAATAGAAAATATTTATATGAGAGTGTTCACTAGTGAAAGTATGATCCCTAGTCCTTGTTTCTAAACATTGGAACACCATTTGCAACTAGATCTGTTACATGTTTGCTTGCTTCCATCTTTTTGCCTTTAGTATTTTCCTCCCGTCAAGCTATTTTCTAGCACAGTTGTCTTATATCCATACCACTTGTATTTCACTATCTCTTCGCCGAACTAGTGCACCTATACACCTGACAAGTGTATTGGGTGTGTTGGGGACACAAGAGACTTCTTGTATCTTGATTGCAGGGTTGCTTGAGAGGGATACCTTTGACCACTTCCTCCCTAAGTTCGATAAACCTTGGGTGATTCCTGACTCGTGTATTAACGAGCTCGTTGGGGAACCCCAAGAGAAAGGTATGATGAGCACAGTAGTAAGTTTTCCCTTAGTTATGAAACCGAGGTTTAATCGAACCAGTAGGAGCAAGGAAACACCCAAAGATGTAGCTAGATGAATTTTGGCAGGGCGCACTACCGGTGCCAGCAGCAACGTGGAGACCTGCACAACACAACCACAAAGCTCTGTCCCCAACTTGCGATGAGGTTGTCAATCTCACCGGTTTTGCTGAAAACAAAGGATACGAGTGGAAGAAAGTAATAGTTTGCAGAAAGTAAACACAAAACAGTAAAGAGTTGATTGTAGATTGATGATAAAGGAAAGGACCGGGGTCCATAGTTCACTAGAGGTGCTCTCCTTAAGATAGATAACATGTTGGGTGAACAAATTACAGCGGGGCAATTGAGAAACATCGAGAAAGCATACAAGCATATACTACTCATCTTGACTCCTTTGAGATTTGATTGGGCATTACAACATTATACATAGACCGCCATCCAACTGCATCTATGACTAATAATGCACCTTTAGGTTATCATCCGAACCCCCTCAAGTATTAAGTTGCAAGCAACGGATAATTGTATTACGAATTGCGTGTAAAGTAAACAATACGATTGTTCTATGAACAAAGGATTGTTGTTTTCTCCCTAGTAGCAACAGCACATCTAGTACCTTAGAGATTTCTAACACTTCCCCAGATTACCAGAGGCATGAACCCACTATAGAGCATAAATACTAACTCTTGGAGTTGCTAGCATCTACTTGGCCAAGATAGCTACTAACAACGGAAAGCATGCAAGATCACAAATAACAAAGACATGATAGAATCAATAATCAATCTGAAATAGCATCTCAATGTCCATCGGATCCCCGCAAACACTACATGCAGAATTACAAATAGATAATCTTGATCATGAACGGAGCTCACAAGATCTAAACATGAAAACACAAAGGAGGAGAACCAGCCATCTAGCTACTACATGGACCCGTAGTCCAGATATGAACTACTCACGCATCACACCGGTGGCTTGCATGATGATGAAGAAGGCCTCCAGGGTGAATTCCCCTCTCCGGCAGGGTGTCGGAAGAGCTTCAGATCCCTCCCGATCTAGGGATGGAGATGACAGCGGCTACAGACTCTTTCGTGGAATTTTGATTGGGTACTTAGGGTTTCTGTATCGGAGGCAACTTATAGGCGGAAGGAGAGGCCGAGGGGGTGCCTAGAGCGGCTAGACCACCTCCTGGCGCGGGAGAGGCCTGGCCACGCGGCAAGGTGGTGTGGCCGGGCCCCAGCCCCTCTTCGTCTCGTATTCTGGCTCTAGGTATCCCTCGGTGAAAAACTGACTTTGGCTTTTGTCCCGTCTAATTCCGAGAATATTCATTTTCTGACTTTCCTGGAACCAAAAACAGCAGAAAACAGGCAGCTGGCACTGTGGCTCTTGTTAATAGGTTAGTCCAAGAAATCATATGAAAAGTACTCCAAAGTATGGACAAAACATAAGAAAGTAGATAAAACCAAGCATGGAACATCAAAAATTATGGATACGTTAGCAACGTATCAGTGATCCACTTAAGGGAAACTTGTTGTTGTTCTACAAACCTTTGCACTTGAAGGTCCAACAACTATCTACAAGAATAGAAGTGTGTAGACATCACCCGCCGCCTATGTTACCGGCCTAGCCGCTCCACTGCCCCATCGCCTTCCCATCTCTTGCCTATTCTATCCCGATGCATCCTTAGTCTGGCGAGCTCCATTAATGCCCCGCTCATCAGTGGAAGGCATCCTGGTCACCATTAATTTCGGTACGAGCGAACATGCCTACTAAGTATCTCATTCCCTCCTCCTTGAACCCGCTCCTCCCCTGGTCCTCCTCTTCCTCTGCGTGTGACCTATGTCCAGTCCTTTGACCTTTCCATGGCTCACGGTGGACGCTCCACCCCATGTCACTGCGGTAGCTCAAACCATTGTTGCCGCATCATATATCCATCGTTTCTTAAGGCGTGATCAGGTGCATCGTCTCCATAGTCAGCTCGTTCAGGATCGGGCAGAAGCCAATGTCAGTCTCTAGTCTATGTTCGATGTCAATCTCATTCCCTTCGTCAACATTAATTCTGATGAGGAGGACGACGACATGCAAGAGGCTTTGGCGTGGTCCAGGGTGGACCATCACGCCATAGAGTAGGCTAGACATGCCACGGAGAAGCAACAACTCAGCAAAATTCTAGCAGCATTTGTAGCCATCGAAGAACCATAACAGGTAAAGTATGAGGAGGATTTGCGGATGGCTCAGGCCGAGTCATTAGAATCGGCATCACGGAAGGTGCAGGGCAAGTGAAATGCCTGATGGAGGTGGATGGCAAGGGCAAGAACCCGATGGACCTGATGGAGGTTTCTGACAATGACGATGGCAATGACTCAGTTGACTGTGAAACGTTGTGTTGTGAGAAATAATTGTAGTTGGTATAAGTATGTGTATAATTATATATGTTAGGTAAGTCAGTATGGATTAGTAGTACACTACAACATGTATCACGGGCTCTGGCGCTTATAAAGGGCGAGAAACGCGCCTAGTCGCCACACTCGCGCTAACGTGGTAAAAAATCACCAGGGATAACTGCGGCGGGAAAAGATTTTAGACGGCGCCTTTTTTTGGCTCGAAACATCATCAACCGCCCACCTAGTGCTACCATGGTAGCACAACATTAGCGTCGCGGCCCATTGTAGACCGGCACTGACTAGGTACCGGACAATAGGTGAGACGGTGACAAAAAATTCCTGCCTGCTACGATATCTGGCAGCGGATGCTATATGGAAATTTTACAATTTAGCCCCTATTCAATATGTATTTTCTATCAAGAACATAATAACAAATAACTCATAACACACAAAATGCAACTTCAACAGGATCAACATGAATATTCATTATATACATATAGTACTTATCAACACAACAAGTTCACAGCTCACATAACTAGGTACATATATAATTAATACCCACACATTCAAACCACTATAAAAGATGCACTGTCATAGTTAGAGAGCCCGCTTCGACTCTGAACTAGAAGGCACAAACATCACCTTCCTGGAGTTTGTATTGGCGAACATATACAATTTCCCCAGTTTGATGTGAAACTGATAATACCTTCATTATCACACTTTGCTTTAACTTCACCGATAATATCTTGGCAACCAACACAAGAGAAGTTGATGGTTTATCCTTCAGATATGTAAGACATTATATGCTTCATATACCGCTCTTTTGAATTGAGGTGCATCTAACTTATTAGGTGTTTTGGCTATGACCTACTAGAAATCTTCTTTGGATTTGATTACATGAACCAAATTCACTACACCAAAATCTATCATCACGTGAATTGGTGCAGCTGCAAAGGGGAACATCCATATGATCATCATATTAACTATATGACTCATGTTTTACCTTTCGGTTCATGTTCCGAGTCCAGGTCTGTACATGCTAGGCTCGCCAAGTAAGAACCTTAGTACCCGCGTGTGTAAATATGATTTACACTCGTTGTATATGAACGTATAGTCTATCACACCCGATCATCACATGGCGTCTCGAAACAGTGAACTTTATCAACAGTACATACTAAAAGAAGAACACATTTTTATCTTGATATTTAAATGAGGGATCATCTTATAATTCTACTAAGCGCTATTCAAGCAAAATAAGATGCAAACAAACATGATATGCAAAAAGTGATATGATATAGTTCATGCACTTGATCACTATCTCGTGCATCATGGTATGATATATCCATCATTCCATTTGTGTAACACCAGGGTCTATGGTGCTTGCACTTTGGTTTGTTATAATTTCCAAGAGTATCCAACTATACTTAAATTATGACATTACCATATCATAACACTTGCCGAGAAAAATAAAAGTAGATGCTTCTAATTTATCTTTTGCATATTTTTATGTGATTTAGGGCATTTGTAGATAGAACCATTCTTACCTACGAATATAGAACCACAACTATGATAACCAAATTATTAGCAACCCGTTGTAAATCAGATATCAATTATAGTAGGAGCGACAGACACCCGTAAGCCATTTATGCAAAATTAGTTGCATGCCAAGCGTGAAACAGGTCTCATGTGCGAGGACATGTAAAGTTAGTCTGAGACGCTTCATCCCACTATGACGCTAATATTCAAAATACATAAGAGGATGCAATAACATGATCATCAGTGCTCACATACTCATATGTGTTCCACCCGTGCAAAGCATCTACACATATATCCAACTCTGATACCACTATTGGATTCGCAGCATAGAAAACAAAAAAATCCTATGATGTGAACGACTAAGCTCCAAGATCTATATATCAACAGGTGGATATACATCCATAGAGATCTTATCCTCGAAGACCGAAAATCTTTTTAACGAAATCTGATTTCGTGGATGATGTAGTCGTACTCTTGACGATCTCAAGATCGTGTTGAAGTCCAGCAGCGTATCCGTGATAGCACACACGTCTAGCACCCCGACAAACTCCGAGTCCTCACTCCAGTAAAGCAGAAGATCCTTCCCAGAAAAACCACCGAGAACATGTACTTCGATAATCCGAAGCCATGCGAAATTTGCTAGAGGGAGAGAGATCCTTCACGAGGAGCTGTAAGAGGAGAGGAGGCCACCACCTCCTTTTATAGGGGAGGGCGTAACCCCCCATGCTTTGGTCGGCGCCACGGTGGGTGCCCCACATTTTCCTCATTCATATGAGTGGAGCTTCCACTAAGCCCCTCCACATAAATTTCAATTGCACTCATGTTGCATTAATTTCCCATTAAAATTAATGCATGCTCTCATTAATAAACAATTTTACTTATTTTATTCAGAATTTTGTTTATTATTTTAATTAACAAACATTTGCATAAACCCCCTGCTTTACTTCGATAACTCATCTAAAACCATTTCAACAATTTGACCCAAAACAATTCTAGTGTTCATCGAAATAATCCCAGCGCTTTCAAATCCTTTCTCTGGTATTATATCTGCCCCATTTGGTGGCGGTATACCTTAAGTGTATCACCCACGGTTCGCGAATAATGAAGACATGATCGAGACCCCTCTCTAATTAATAATCAGCAGCGAGACCTGGAGATCCGTACTGACTCTCATATATTCAACGATAACTCTTGTGATCGTGAGAACCTTTGACGTCGTAACTAAATCTCTCTGTCTCGCGGTATATTACATGTCCGAGGTGTGTCAATGTGATATCACCGAGAGGGTCCTGAGTATATATCTCTATCATCGGGATGGACAAATCCCACTCTTAATCCATGAGCCTCTACATAACACTACCGGAGTATCTGGACGCACCTTTATAGTCACCTAGTTATGGTGTGATGTTGATGTTATCAAATGACTCTTCCGTTGTTAGTGATTAACATGATCTATTGGTCTAAGGATTAGGGTTATTTTTTAACAACATTGATGAGACCTTGTAATATAACATTAACAAAGTTAGTCCAATCGAAAAATGGTTTGACTAATCGACATCGACATATGGTTGGATTAGTCGATATCGACACAAATGGTTGGACTATTCGAGAACCAGACATATGGTTTGACTAGTCGATATCGACACATGGTTGTACTCCGGAAAGATAAAAAATAAGGAACCTTTGTTGTAATATGAAACTCTTACTTTCTTGTTTAACTCCTACCTTAATTAATATATTGGGACAAATTTTTTACCCTCGTTTAAAATAAAAAATCATATACAGGAACATTTCGGTTCGTATGCAGCACAATATTGAAATATGAGATCAACATTTGAATTACAAATATATGGCAGGTACATGAGCATGTTTCCTTTTGCAATATATAAAAATATTACACTAGAAAATGATTTGTGAAAATATAATATTTTTAAAATTAACATATTCTGGAAATTTTATAAAAATAAAAATAAATATATGGGTTGATGGGCCGCGACGGCCATTATTATTGGGTTTCCTTTCAGCCAGAGCGCTTCAAAACGGCAAATAGGAGGTCCCGGCCAATTTTATGCCTGCTGCTTGGCGTCGCGGTACCCAGCATCCACGAGGACCTTCTCCTTCTTGGCGAGCTCAATGTCGTTATCGACCATCATCTCCACGAGCTGCCGGAACCCAACCTTGGGCTTCCACCCAAGCTCTTTCCTCGACTTGGACGCATCTCCCTGAAGACTGTCCACCTCCGCAGGGCGGAAGTACTTCTTGTCAATGACCACATGGTCCTTCCAGTCCAGCCCGGCGTACCCAAATGCAGCCTGCAGGAACTCCTCCACAGTGTGGCACTCTTCCGTGGCGACAACATAGTCGGCGGGCTTGTCCTGCTGCAGCATGAGCCACATGGCCTCGACGTAATCCCCGGCAAAGCCCCAGTCCCTGCCGGCGGAGAGGTTGCCGAGGAAGACCTTGGTCTGGAGGCCGACCTTGATGCGGCCGACGGCGCGGGTGATCTTGCGTGTGACGAAGTTCTCGCCGCGGCGCGGGGACTCGTGGTTGAAGAGCACGCCGTTACAGGCGAACATGCCGTAGGCCTCGCGGTAGTTGACGGTGTACCAGTGCGCGGCGACCTTGGCGGCGGCGTAGGGGGAGCGCGGGTGGAAGGGCGTGGTCTCGCTCTGCGGCGGCGGGGTGGAGCCGAACATCTCGGAGGAGCCGGCCTGGTAGTAGCGCATGGGCTTGGCGGAGAGGCGGACGGCCTCGAGGAGGCGGAGCGCTCCGGTGGCGACGACGTCGGCGGTGTAGTCCGGGATCTCGTAGGAGACGGCGACGTGGGACTGCGCGGCGAGGTTGTAGACCTCGTCGGGGAGGACGAGGTCGAGCGCGCGGCGGAGGGAGGAGGAGTCGGAGAGGTCGGCGTAGTGGAGGCGCATGGGGGGACGCTGCGCGGAGGGGGCGGCGTGCGGGTCGTGGTAGATGTGCTCCAGGCGCTGGGTGTTGAAGTTGGAGGAGCGGCGCATCAGGCCGTGCACCTCGTAGCCCTTGGACAGGAGCAGCTCAGTCAGGTAGCTCCCGTCCTGCCCGGTGATGCCAGTCACCAGTGCCACCTTCCGGGGCGCCGCCAGGGAACGGGGCACCGAGGGGACCTCCTCGGCTCCGGCGCCGTTGGAGCGCAGCTTGGAGGAGTTGGCCATTTTCAGTTGGGTATGGGAGGGAGGGAAGGAGGAAGATTTGGAAGCGGTGAAGAGAGAAGTGAGGGGATCCCGGACTATTTATAGGACATGGAAACTTTGTGTTTGGGTCAGCTTCTACTTTGAAATATTCTGGACACTCTGACTTGGCACTTAAACCTCTTTAGCTAGCACTATTCTGGTTCAGTCCACGAAGTGAAAAAAAATACAGGCTTCACACTATAAACTTGTTTAAGGGCTACAATTAGATCCGAAAAGCTGTTCAGAGAGGATGATGATGAGAGCGTAGCATCCCTGGGACCCCGTTTGCTCTAGTAGGACTAAACCTGGTAGAGGTGCTTCCACAAAGGGGTTATTTGAAAAATAAAATAATTCGAAAACATTGTTCCGGGCTGTAAGGAACGAGGCGGCAACACGGGTGAGGGGTTTTGGTGATCTCCGATGTCTGGCAAGAGGTACAAAGCTTCGTGGCGGCTCCCGAAACTTGAAGGTCTGGTTAGTGGGGCTCATTGGTGCCATGCCGACAATCGGATCAATATCTCGAGCTCAGGAGGAAGTGATAAGAGAGGGTGGTAGATCAGAGAGTGGGTGGAAGAGATAGTGATCGCTCGTGATATGTTGGAAATGTGTCTAATTTTAATGTTAAATTGTGTATTCTATATGCTTTTAATGTTTAACTATGTTTAATGATGGCAGGAAGTACTTCCCCTGTAAATTGTCTGTTTTAGAGGATTCCATCAAAAAAGAAGAGAGGTATAACAGATCTAGCCTAGAGGTCTTCTTTAGATAAATTCGAAATTAGTCACCTCTAATATTGTCCTTGTGTTGCTCCCATGATGATGTCGGACGGTTCTTTCTAGGGATATGGGTTTATAGTAGTACTCCATTCGTCCTGAAAAGGATATCGTGGATTTATCTAGATTACTGTATATCTAGATACATTTTCGTGTCTAGATATATACTATATGTTTAGATACATACGAATCTAAAAAAATCTGGGATATCCTTTTTAGGATGGAGGGAGTAGTAATTATGTAGTATCTCTTCATACTTTCAATGTTTAGATCATATGGTGTAGCATCCATGTGTGCTCGGGTAGGAATAAACATGGTAGAGGTGCTTCTACAAGGGTCCAAACAGTGTTCTGGCTGTAAGGATCTAGGCGGCAACACGAGTGAGGGGTTTAGTGATCTCCTATATCTGACAAGAAGTACAAAGCTTCGTGGCGGCTCCAGGAACTTGAAGGTCTAGTTAGCGGGGCTCATTGCTGCCACGCTGACAATCGAATCAATATCTCAGGCTCAGGGGGAAGTGATAAGAGAGGGTGGTAGACCGGAGAGTGGATGTCTCGTTGTATGGAAGAGATAGTGATCGCTCGTGATATGTTGGAAATGTATCTATTTTTAATATTTAACTATGTTTTCTAGTATATAATTTCATTTCTTTTGACTACCTTACGATGGCAGAAAGAAGTACTTCCTCTTTAAATTGTCTGTTCTATAAGATTTAATAGAAAAGGAGCGAGAGGTATAAGAGATCCGATCCAGAGTTCTTCTTTGGATAAATTCTAAATTGGTCACATCCAATAGTGTCCTTGTTTTGCTTCTGCATGATGATGCCCGGCTCAGTTCTTGCTGGGACTATGGGTTTATAGTAGGAGTAATTATGTAGTCTATCTTCGTACTTTTAACATTTAGATCATATGAGTTAATGTCGTTGATTAGGAACATGTTTGCAATCAGTGGATATCTTTTTGTTTTTGAAATGAATCTCCGGCGTCCTATTATTGAAAGCTCAATTCTTTGAGTTATTTGAAAGATACATCAAATACATTTAAATTAACCGTTAATTTTAATTCGAGCATGTTCCATGTCCTTCGTTGAATCCAACCATGCTAATGTTGCAATTATATATTGAGTATAGGCCGACATCAAATATACATAATAAGAGCATAAGTAGTTACGAAGTCCACACGTAAAATAGGTTAATAAGAGCATAATGCTAGCCTGTGATACCCCGCTCCACTCTTCTCTTCCAGGGATACCCCTGCATGCTCTAGTAGTAACTTTACTTGGATGGGAGTTTAACCTTTTTTTGAGAAGCAAGTCATTGACCATCAATAAAGAAAACCAAAAGTATTTATGGAGATGATCCCTATTCTGGCGGGTGCCGCCACCTTTCCCCGATTTCCGCGTGTCCCATGGTACCTGTAGTCACTTTATTTGAACGGCAAGTCACTGGCAATGAACTGAAAAAAAGATTCGAAATTGTCAATGCATGTATGGACACAATCCTTCCCACTAAGACGCTAGATTCAGATCTGATCTCAGCGACATTGCACTCTTACGGAGACCCACCCACCGGCTCGTTGGAGCAAAACCGTCTCTAGGTCTTGGCTTCCTTTGAGCCTTGGGATTCTCATGGCTTCCTTTGAGTAGTGTTCACTTCTCTGCTCCTTGGGATTCTCAGACAACATTCACAGACAGATGCGTAGATGTGAGAAATGGAGAGAAAACATGGAATGATCATGTGAGTGTTTTTTTTTTTTTTTTTGAAACGGGGCAAAAGCTTTGCTCCAATCTATTACAGTAATTAAGGAGAAGTTTTAGGGGAAATAAAAGGTCTAAGATATGTATACAAATTACTCTCACGGTATGAAATCACCCAAGCGCTTAGCACCCGCGTTAACCCATATACGGGCTTCTCGCTTACTTCTGTCTAGTACTATAAGAGGCGGTGCATGCTTTTTGTGAAAACTCGATCGTTGCGCTCGTTCCAAATCCCCCACGAGGTGAGAAGGGTGAGTGAAGTCATGGCTTTGTGGTTTGGTATAGGTCCATCCGTCATTATCTCCCACCAACTCCCGATGGAGAGCCCCGCCATTGAGATTGATCCAATTCGGATATGCCGATCTACTCCTTTAGATAAGCCCATATACGTTGTGTGAATCGGCACGAGATTAGAAGGTGGCCGACCTTCTCCATTGTTTGCTTGCGCCACAATTTTGCCAACCTCTATTGACCAATCTATCCGCCGTCCAAATTCTATTTTGGGTGGCAAGCCAAACGAAAATTTTCACTTTTAGAGGAGCCCAAGCCTTCCAAAATAGCTTGTTCATGATGGAGATAGTGGAGCCCAAGAATCGCAACTCATAGGCCGATTTAGCCGTGTACTCTCCATTTTCGTTAGTTTCCAAATGATATTGTCGTCAACTTCCTCGTTAAGATGCACGTTTTGGAGAAGGGACCAAAGCTCAACGCATTGGCTTAGGTGCTCAATAGTGAAGTCATTGCCCAATTTGATCTTCCCAATCCAAGCATTGTTGCCAAGGACTTGGTTGACCTTCCAAGATTTCCTTATTGACACATCAAAAATGAGTGGTGCAATATCTTTTAGCTTTCTCCCTTCGAGCCAAGACACATGCCAAAAAGGGGTCTTGTGCCCGTTCCCAACGGCGATGGTGGTGGCGGCGTAGAAGATACACATGTCCTCCTTGGAACAAAGGTTGCCAGATCCCACCCAAATACGAGCAGGTATTACCGCATGAAAAGATAGTGTGTTTCAGTCAATGTCACCAGCTCAGCCCTAAATTGAGATTACATCAACTTGCCATGTCACAGCCTCACAGGATGGTGTACATTATCTGGACTACGGGTTCAATAGAAGAAATAACATGTCCAAAAAACTTGCAGAACACATTTGTGTACAAATGTAATAACATGCGTTCAAGGACTTGTATTTAACCAACAAAAAAGTAAAAGTTCACTTTATCCGATCCATAATAAGTGTCGCTGATTTAGTACAATCGGAGGTAGTACTACAAAACAATTTCAAGAAAGATGTACAGTACGCTCGGGAGGTGGGGTGAAATTCCCACCCAAGTTTTTCATATAATCTTCCAAAAGTGGCCAACTGGCCCAACAGTTTCAGAACAAGATGTACAAGACAGTTCCACAACCAAACGGAAAATGAAAACTGAAAAGCACGTGGCTCCGTTGTTCGGTATAAGATCAGTACACACAACAGCTGCACATAGCAAGGACTAGTTAGCATACATAGAAGGATGAACATCAGTGAAACAGTCTCTCATTGATGGTCAGATACTGATCTAGTGAACATAACATGATAAGATACCCTCTGAATTCTGCTTTAGATTTCTCTGTGGGTTGGCCAGCCTTGAAGGAAAGAGTTTGGTCTGCTTCTAATTGGCAACATAGATGTCTCTGCAAAGCTCTTCCAGTGTTGAGGTACTCTGGAGAGTGTTGCCAGCAAGGTGAGCAGCGATTTCTCACCGTCATGGAACTAACTTCTAAGAGAACTGCATAGACATATAACACCAATTAGAGCAATCCTAATACTTGATATTTTGCTTCACTTTCAAGAAGACAAAACAATGGCCTCAACATGCATAACTCCGCCGAACCATCCATTCAATGTTTTGCTGAAACAACGATTTCAGATCATGCCTAGAACTACAGCATTAACATAGGATACAGCTCTCGGTGCAGTTAGATCAGAAAATCGATGGTGGAGATTAATAGGCAATTCCGCTAGCCATAACTTCTAAGGAAATCTGTAATTCAGGAAAATTGACAATAAGCACAGAGGAGATATGTGTCTCATACATCAGCACATATCACATTTGTCACATACTGAACTGCAATAACAAGGTATATCATGTGCTAGAGGGTAACATTTCCAAAATAGCATTTTAATATACTGCGGACTTGTTGGTCTGGTCAAGATTTACTTTAATTAAATTGGTCTTACTAGAAATTCAGATACTGTTCAGGTTAAAACAGTTTAGACTTGCCACCCTAATTTTTCCTCCATGACATTTAGCAGCGCACAGCAGTATATCCTACTGTGCATATCCCACTGTGCATATTAACACTCTAAATATTATGGCAAACCTATCATATTTGAAGAGCTTCATCAGGGCCTTGGGAGATATTTACAACTTACAGTAAAATGATTCTTCAACTTCTAGAAACCAACCTGGTGAGTTCGGAAGTTGAACGAATGGTGATCAAGCTTCTAAAAGACGTAGTGGGCTATTTTACATAAATTATGTCCTCTTCATCTGGCTCATCTCCATCCCAGTCACCGTCTTCTTCTTCTACTAGATCTGAAGCCTCTCCGTCTTCTTCTACATCATTTCCTTCTCTCTGCTCCCTTTCCTCCTTTAGTTTGTCCAGTATAGTAAGAATCTGCAGAGGTGGAATCAGTTAGACAAGATTTCCTAGTATAGAGGAGAAAGAAAAAATGTGAATAATGCTCCACGGGATGATTTTTTGCGGTACTATAGCTCCTACGGCAGATAATGTCCACTATAGGTTTGAGCTATAGAAAGTAGAAACTGAAGCCACGCCTGCTTTTGAGTGTTTCCTCATATAGGCCCTAAAGGAAGAAGTTCACAGCTACTATAATACTCTTGATAAAACATTTAAAATCAATCCTATCAATATGAAAACAAAGGGTGATTTCTAATTTTCATCTCAGAGAAGCAAGACTGACACAACTTGCAATTTGCAAGGAAGAGAAACAAGAACAATGAAGATAAGTATCACCTCCTACGATTTTCAGCTTATATATGCAATGTTCAAAACAACTGCAGAGGCCATTACTGAATATCATATATCGGTTATATGCTCAGATAAAGTAGTCTATAAAAATGCACCTCCGAAAACTCAGGTCGGGGACGGCAACAACGGAAACAAAAATCAGGCAGTGACAACCAGTTACCTCAACTACATAACTCAGCAACGTGTTTGTTGTGGCAACACAAGAACAAAGTCACAAATCCTAACATGTCAATGTCTGACAGAAAACAAACAAAAGGCTGAAGTTTACCCTGCTTCCACGCTCCATGGACTCATCTTCGATGAACCGTATCTCAGGCGTGAGGCGCAGCTTCATCCGCTTGCCTATCTGGCTCCTGACATACTTAGTCTTGTCCTTGAGTCCGGCCATGGCGACCTTCTTCCCCCTCTCGTCCCCAAACACCGACACATACACCTTGCAGACCTGCACACGCACGACGGAACAGACAATGAATTCAGCGTCGCTAGCGCAATTCATTATCCCTGACCTGAATCGCGGCATCATCATCGTTATCGACATTCGAACGAGGGGGCGTGACCTGGAGGTCGTTGGAGAGCTCGACGTCCGCGATGGTGGTGAGGGAGGAGAGGTAGCGGTCGGCGCCGAGGGCGGCCTCGGGTAGGACGGCGCGCTGCATGATGGGGTCACGGGTCAGCATGTCGGCGAGCTCCCGCTGGATCTGCTTCGCCACCATCCGCACCCGCCGCTCCTTTGCCATGCACCGCACCACCCGCAGCGACAGCGCCGCCGACGGAAGCCGCCGCATGGAGACGGGCGCCGCGGCGGCGAGGGCGCGCGGCAGCGGCGGGGACACCAGTGGGCGGCACGGGAACATCGTCTCGGGGTGTGCGAGGGCGGCAGGGGGACTTGTGCTGCGGTGAGGCGGCGGTCGGCCGTCGCAGTGGGAAGGGATATTGTCGAGAATCGAACAATATCTCCCTGTTGATTTAAAAGAATTCCCCAATAATGGGCAGAGTTTCATTAGCTAGAAAGTATTCAAAAAATATACTCCGTATATAGCTAGAAAGTTTTTTTTCCGAATGCATTAGCTAGAATATACTCCTCCGATTCATATTAATGTTCTCACATTTGTCTAACTTTGAATGTATCTAATCATGTTTTAGTGGTATGTATATCCGAATCAAGACAAATCTGAGAACATTAATTTAAATCGGAGAGAGTAATAAAATTATTATGTACATGTAGGACTAAAAATGCTCTTATCTATTATTTTGGTTAATGTTGATATGGGAAAGTGTGAACTAATATTACCTACTAGTGTTTACACATGTTTTAGTCCACATGTGATGTTGAGAGATGGTGTGAGATCCCCCTATTCGCTAATCATGAGAAGAGCCGGTGTTTTTATTGTATTTCTCTCTTATTATTATGAGTCGATTAGAAAACACCACGCTATTAGGAGGAGCGGTCTCGATGATCTTTGAGGATGCAAAACACCATATACACATCTTAATATCAAATAGCCACCACACTCATCTGAGCAGTCGAAGTGGAAAAATAGCTCGTGAAGGGTTCTACAGAAATCAGTGAGATTCCCGGCGCTGCCGGAACCTTTCGGCCTAGAATCTAGCCCCACCAAACTCATCGCCGGTTCTTTCACTGGCTCCCCAAAACGTCTAGTTTTCCACCTTGACAATAAACACCCATTTCTTCTCCACTAAGAGCTTATGTCAACTATTCATATTCATTCTATGAGCACGCGCGCTTTCTCTCTCTCACTCCATTATTGAAACACCAAAAAAGCTTGAGAATCTCCCATTCTACCAATCAAATACAAATCTCTTGGGTACAAAGCAAGATGAGATCCCGATCTACGTTTCCAACAAGTCATACTTTATTCCCCCTTGAGTTCATCGAGTTTTCTTGTTACTCTTAGGTTTTGGGAAACCCTAGTCATCTAGGGTCTCCTAGAGGCTTTCGGCTTGTGATTTGCCCCGTGAAAAGTTTGTGACCGTTTAGAGACTATCTTAAAGTCTACCACGAGTAAGTGAGTTATTCATTCACCGGGATAGGCTCGGAGATAAGGTGCCATTTTAGGCTTGGGAAAATTATTTGTGGGATCCCACACCTCTCCAAACATGATGTAGCTTCCCCCCCAAAGAAGTGAACACGGGAACACATCTTTGTCTCCGGCTGCTTCGGTTATTCCTAAACTGAATTTCTTACTTGTGTTGTTTACTTTGTGATAGTCTTGATGCTTGAAGTATCTTGTATCATTATTTAGGTTGCCTCACCTAGTTTACATTTAGGCACACTTATATTTCGTAAAGCCTAAAACTTACAAAAGATTATAGATAAATTTGTAGAAACCTATTCACCCCTCCTCTAGGTTATCCATCTTACCCTTTCAATTGTATCAGAGCCAAGGGTTCTTTTTAAGGGATTTACCGCTTAAGATAAAGATGTTTTTTTGATGATGATGATGGAAAGACTTATTCGGTCAACGAGCTTCACGAAATTATTGCCCATGAAGCCGGTGATAAGGCTAAGGCAGATTCCGACCTCCTTGCTCGAATAAGTTACCTAGAAAGATGTTTTAAGGGTATTAGCGAGGGGGATTTTCTCGGTAACCCCTCGGTAGTATCTCAAGGGAAGTTGTTGGACACCGGGAAGGATAATATTGAGGAGTCTTCTCATGAGAACGACCCATCAAAAATATCCATGCCCCATAATCAATTTGTAGGGGTTCGCGTATGAAAACAATAAAATTTTACCCTACGCCCCTGAACCACTGATGCTGTCAGGACCTATCTATTAGTAATGCAGTAATGGGAGGGACTTTTCGCGAACTTACCATTGCAGACCGAAAAGCATTGTCAATGCTCGGGAAAGCATGGTTGATGTAGACGAACCGAAGCCGACCTCAAGGTTGTGTTAAAGTCCTCGCTCCTACGGCTCCAACGACTCCTAGTGCCTCAAGTGTGACACCTCACAGGGAGTTACATGCATCTGGTGCCTGGCGATGACTCCCACTTTCCCGATCCAGCAGCAGTTGCGGAAGTAGATCTCCTGGATCCGAATCCCGCAGCGCGACGACGCTCCGCGGTGAAGATGTCTCTCGTTCGCGCAGTCCGGACTTGGGACCACGGTCACGGGAGAGAGAGAGAGAGAGAGAGAGAGAGAGAGAGAGAGAGAGAGAGAGAGAGAGAGAATATCAATTGGAGGTCTCCCCAAAAGTGAGGAAACCTTTTATTGAATATTGTGTGTATTTTCTGGTCAAAATACCCTACTATATATAGGGGAAGAGGGAGGTACTACCTCCCTCAAAGTCCCGGGGTGGGACTAAAGGAGGGGAGAGGGGGTAGCCGCTGGCCGGCCCAAGTGGACCGGGTGGCCAAGGCCCAACCGGCCACCCCTTCCTCCTTTCTCCTCTTTCCTTTCCCTCATGGGCCTTTCTCCCTCCGGAATTTGGCCCATTAAGGCTTTGACCATTTAATTGATTTCCTCTTTTATTAAATAATTAAGAATAAATGAT
Organism: Avena eriantha; assembly: GCA_910589775.1. Classification (NCBI taxonomy): domain Eukaryota; kingdom Viridiplantae; phylum Streptophyta; class Magnoliopsida; order Poales; family Poaceae; genus Avena; species Avena eriantha. The sequence continues at coordinate 81,446,041 of OU342744.1, read as the reverse complement.
TAAATCAATATTTAACATCCATTCACATATTATTCAACCTCTGTGGCCATGGAACACTTCCACCTCCATTCCATACATCCTCCGGACTTACTCAACCCCTTCCGGTTTTCTCTCTTCTCTTCTTTGGTGATTCTACCGATCCTGTAAACACTCTCTAAGCATCACCAAGCCCTTAAGCGTGATACCCCACGGTTCGGGAACACTCCAGACATGGTCGGGACACTCCATGACCAATGATCGATAGAGGGACCTAGATGGCCATGTGACCCATGTGCATTCCACGAAGATTTTTCATCATTCGAACCGTGATTGTTGCGTCTTATTACTTCTGTCTCTCAATACTTGCATTGTCCGAGATCCGATCAATGACATCACCATGTCGTGTTCAATCTCGTTACCGACAAATGCTACTTGACTTGTTTTCGACAAGTGATATCCTTGTGATCAAATCACATGTTGCGCAGCTACTGGATATAACTTCTCTGAGTGGACCCTCGAGTATCTTTCCGTCACGCGGATGGACAAATACCGCTCTCGACATATATTGCCTCAAAAGTTCCTCTGAATACCTAAACGCACCTTTATGGCCACTGTATTACCAAGTGACGTTTGATGCTATCAAAGCACCCTCGGGAGACAGTGATTGATATAGCCTCACAATGTAAGGAATAGTCTACTAGGTCTATTCTAATCATCGTAACTTGAACTTCGTGACATGATCGGATCATGATGTTTAGGTTGGGTATTGGTTCATCATCTCATTCTCATGAGATGACTCCATTTCCAACTGGCATAAATGCCACATGATTAGGAAACCTTGATCATCTGTTGACCAATGAACCAGTGATTAGAGTTTCACCAGGAACCCCTGGTTGTTTATATATCACACGTGTATTAACATTTCCTTGCAATACAATTATAACATGATATAAAACTTAGTCATAAACTTTATGAAATATGATAATAGTCCTTATTACTATTTGTCTCTAGGGCATATTTCCAACACAATTCCCTTATGTATATCCTAAGCAAAATAATACCATGCCTCATATTAATGGTTCGGGTCCCGCACCTCAATTTTATGGAACTCACTTCTCTCATTGGAAAGCTACTATGGAATCTCATCTTCGTAGCTATAGTGTGGAGCTATGGGAGATTCTGCTGAATGGTTTCAACCCACAAGATCCCAATAACCTCACCCCGGGAGAGTACTATGATCAATAACTAAATGGTATGTCTTGGGACAAGATTCGGAGTGTCATTCACCACACTCTTCTTGATCAAGTTAGTGACATTCACACCTCTAAGGAGCTTTGGGATAGGATTGTTGTTCTCCAAGAGGGAACGTCTCTCATCCAAAAGTCCAAGTACAAAGCCAAGCTAGAGATGAACTTGTTCATGAACAGATATGGTGAGACCATCTCCGAGGCGTATGCAAGACTCATTCCTCTCTGTGTGAAGATAAAGAGTCTTGGTTGTGACAAGTATGATGATGGTTTAAATGTGAATGATGAGCTCATCAAGTCCAAGATCGTTGCCATGATCGCAGCCAATGATAGACATCTTGTCTTAAATTTGCAACTCCTCGATGCCATAAACCCTTTCTCTCCCAATGATCTAGTATCATACCTTGTTGCCACGGAAAATATGGAAAAACTAGGGACAGAGGATCAAGGGGATCAACCGTGCTATGGGATAATCTCATACCCTAGCTTTGAAGGTCAAGCAAGTGCAAGTGAATGAAGAAAGTGAAGAAGAGAATGCCAAGATCAAATGGGTGAAGTTTACGAGGTGCTTTCTCAACTATCCCTTTTCACCAAGAACTTGAAGTTCCGAAGAAGGAGAAGCTCAACCGGAACAAGTGAAAAGAACATGACTTGCTACAATTGTGACCAAGTGGACCAGTTCGTTGAAAAGTTCCCATTTGAGGAGAGGCTTGACAAGCCCAAGTATTAAGAGGGCGCCAAACCAAGATTGAAGCCCAATCCCACCAACGATATCCTCAAGAAGAACAATATGCATGATGGCAAAGGCATCCTAGGTCAAGAGTACACATCCGATGCAGAGAGCAAGGATGAGGAGAACGTTCTGGGTGTGGCCGGTTTGGCGTTTGTCGAAATCGCACCATTCTTCACCAATGACTACACCAAGGACTACGCCGATGACTCTCCTACTCCTGAGGTTTTCGACACTTATATCATGGCAAGAAGTTTGATGAAAACTGCATACAAGAAATGTATAAAATTATGGTGTCTATTTCTAGCAATCCTCTTGCTAGATTCAAGCAAATAATGGACCTTGTCAATTCACGTGACGAGACCATTGATAGCTTGGAATCTTATATTGAAGATGAGAAACAGAGTTTCGATCTCCTTATGCATGATGTAAGCGAGGATAAGAACACCACTTCACTTTTTAAACAACAAATTGAAACCTTTGAACTTCATAAGGCAAAAGATATGGATACTCTTGATATGGCTAATTCCTAACCACGAGAACTTGATGCCTCAAAGAAGGAACTTGAGGTTGTTCATGCTTCTCTCACTAAGGACCTTGAGCACCTTGAAAAGGCTAACTTTCTCGGGAAGTGTGAGCTCATAAAACTTAGAGAGAATCATGATCAACTTCTAGTCACTTATGAAAAGGCTATTGGTACATTGAAGGATTCAATTATAGTTAAAAATATTGCTTGTGCCTTGTCGGTCATGTGCTCTCCATGGGTCATGGAATCATAGCCTCCGAGCCAGGTGTCCCGCGACTTGCTGAGCCAAGAGACCCGAGGAGCTCTTCCCTTGGTAGATTCTCGGGTTTGTTGCCTGGTTAAAGGGGTCGAAAATCGACCCTAGAGAAGGTTGCGCAATTGTCCAGTGATGCTTGCCACAAGCACAGACTGCGTCGTGGGGACATTGCGCACATGACCAACGGTTGGACAAAATCCATGTCTCGACCACTGGCAACACTCAAGCAACGCGTGCCTTTCATGCATTCCGCACCTCGCCACGTGGCTGCATGAGGGCTCTGTCGGGGTGCCCTCGCAGGGCCCGACGGCATTCCCGCCAGCGGCCCCGACACGGCTAGAACACCTAAGACAAAAATCGAGCTGACACAACAAGTTTGGTGCCAGCCTGTTATGCGTAGTCGACGGCACGCGACACTAGGACATGATTGTGAGGCCATGTTGTAGGCCACAACCTGGCATGTGGCTAAGATCACACCGTCGAGTGAGAACCGACCTCTGTGGTGTCCCCTTTCTATATAAAAAGAGGCCTAGGTCAGACTTATGAAGGGGAAGAGGCCAGTGAATCTTCCCGGAGAAGGAACCCAGTGTAACCTTGTGATAATCAAATAGTAGCTAGTTGCAGGACGTAGGGATTCGCTCACTGCGGACCTTGAAAGGACCACTACGGTCGACTAGAGAGGGTGAATATGAGACTACGAAATTTTAACCTTTTTCTTTAAATTTAGGCTGAGTATAAATTTAAGTTCTCTAGAGATGCAACTACATGATCAACCTATATGATAAGAGATACAATAAAAAAACAAGATGGTAATTGCAAGTAGTAAATGAGAGGAACGAGTAAACCGGCGAGGGACACATAAAAGATTCTCATAGTTCACTTCAAAGGAAGCTACGTCTATGCTGGAGAGGTGTTAGGGCAACACAAGGTCACCCAAACGTGACAAAAACCCCACCTTCTTCTCCAGTGAACTCATTACAAAGGTGAGCTCACGTTCCACTAATCGGTTACCTTGAAGGCACCAACCAAAATCTTTGATAGTCAATTTGTGTGCTATTTGCTTGTCAATTTGAGTGTTCGAGCTGACTGACAAAGCCTTGGCCGGTGATGGCGCCAAGAAACGCCATGACGAACAGATAGATCGTGCCGCTGGACATGGCTGGCTAAATATGCCGGACCATGACTCAAAAGAGATCGTGGTTCAACTCAAACTGATAAAACGGACGGTTTCGGTCGGCCATTCGGGTGGGCCCGGTAGAGATGCCCTAACCGCCCCCTCTCCTCTCTCTACAGCGGGCAGACAGACGCCGCCGCCACAGCCGCGTTGCCGCAGGAGCTGCCAAGCCGCCGGCACCGGAGTAAACGCTTCGGAATAGAGCACGCCGCCGCTCCTGCCGGCTCCTTTATCCTCTTTTCCCTCCGGAGTAGGGCAACTCGCCGGTCGCCAGAACGCTGCGGGAGGCGCTCACATCCGGGGAGCGCTCCGAGCTCACGGAGCACGCCGTCCTCTATCCTCTTCCTCCAGTAGCGGCTCTTCCCCGTGCAGGCCTCTCCATCCTCGGACTGTCCTCTCCCATCTGCCCTCGTCGAAGCCCATGTACTGTATGCAATTCTTGGTCGTCAGTTCAGATTATTTCCTTAGTAGTCAGTTCAAGTTAGTTCAGATTATTGCCTGAGTCTTGGTCGTCTGCTCAGATTATTGAACATTCACTTGTAATAGCAATCATTTCGATGATGTGTAGTTTCACCTGCAAGTAATAATCAATTGAGATGTTCCTGTTCAGTGTTCAGTGTGATATTGCCTCAGATATTCCTGTTCAGTGTAGTTTCACTTGCACAATGTGCACTGCTTAGCTGTCTAGAACCTAGTTTTGATTCTTGATCGTCTGCTTCAGATTATTGGAAGTAACCTAGTTGATTGAACTAAGTGATGTGCTTAATGCATATCTTGTGTGAAATTTTCCAACTTAAATTCCTTTTGAACAGAAAATTCTTCAGTGTACCCACCTTTTATGACCAAGAATACAGACACATTCCTTAATACAGTAGCTGTACATATAAAACATTTAATGTGTATTGAAATTGGCAACTAGCTTGTCTGCCTTAGATATGAGCAATTATAAACTATAAGCTGTAATATGCATGCCCAAGAATTTGTCCTTCTATTCTGAAATTAATCTTGAATATTAAACCTGTAGATGCCAAGCCAAGAGCAATAACAGCAAGGATCTTCTTTACAAATCCAACACACCACCTCTGAGGTGTCCTAGACGCTTAAATCCCCACCACGCAAAACCTAGACGGCGGTGGAAAAGGCGATGGCGAGGGAGGACAGGAAGCAGAAGCATGACAACGACGATACCGCCGACGACGGCGAGAGAAGGGGGTGGAGGGACAAGAGGCCCAAGGAGGAGAAGCCAGCTCCGCCGCTGCCGTCGGAGATAAAGAACAAGGAAAAGCGCAGCGAGGTGTACGCCAAGCTTAAGCGTGAGAAGAAGGCCCAGAAGCGCAGGCTCGGCCGCGAGCGCGTCCAGGCCGCCCAGCGCGCCGCTGAGCTAGGCGAGCAGGCAAGCATGCCCCCACCTCCCCTCCCGAAACGAATTTCCCGTGAAGTGCGAGGTTGTGGATAAATTCTGACGATTTTGGATTGCAGGTGCCAGAGAAGCAGGTGCCCCGGACGATCGAGAACACCAGGGAGCCTGACGAGACCGTCTGCCGGCCTGACGATCAGGAGGTTGGTACAGCGTCTTCTGTACTGCTCAATTGATTAGTTTGATCAGTGCGAATGTCCCAAGTGTTGAAAAAATAAGTGTAGCTTCGCCGTGCAGTTCAATGGTGTGGCTAGTCAGAGCTCGGAACATCAAACCCGTAGGTTCTTATGCTATATTTGATTTCTGTGAACAACGGAACTAGCTGCTACTGGTTCTTGACATGAGGGCTGAATTTGAGAGAGCAAATGTGTACATGAGGTTGGGGATGAGAGGTTCTTTCTTTGACATGCTTTAGTGGCGGTAGGTGTGCATTATTGAGGTTAGAGGTGATTACCATTTGTTGAATATGGTACTTGCTAGTGGATTATTTGGAAGCTCAAGTAAAAGGAAACATTTGGGTGCTGGAGACTTTGGCCATATGTCGAATGAGCCTTGTGCTTAATTTTTGGTATTAACCTGCTGAATCGGTGTACACATGCCATTATTATAACATGACATATATTACTGCCTGATTGTTTTTATGGTAATTTTGGTTTTGCAGTAGATACAATACTTCTGTTTTTCAGAATCTTCTGTAGTAACGTGTTGGTGATGAGCAGCAAAGATCAACTATATTCAAATGTTCAGCAATAGTGCACTTAAAATTGCAGATATTGAATGAACGATCAGAATGTGTGTACTTAATTAACAGATATGACCCATATTTGTGGTGCTGTTATATATTTATAGTATGGTGTCATTACAGTCAACCCATTTTTTGTATGATATAATGTACGCACTCACATTCTTTTGTCATTATCAATACGGCTATGATTCTAGCTGCTGTTGTAGTTTTTGAACACTTTTATCGTGTTCAAAAACAGTAACTACTGATTATCTTGCCGACTTTAGAGTGAAAACACACTACGGAAGCATTAAGCATCACGGTTAGGTTGCTAGGAGGTGTTATTTAGACCACTATGTTGACTGTGATATGGCTATTACATAATTCTCTCCGCAGAGTTTTGGATGGATGCTTTGTTTAGGCTAGTGTGTCAACCCTACTCAGTTTGTGTACGTGTCTAATAATTGTTCCTGTGTGCAGCTGTTTGCAGGGAATGATGCTGACGAATTCAATGCAGTGCTGAAACAAGTAGTAACCCCGAAAGTACTGATTACCACATGCCGCTTCAATTCAGGCGTATGCATTTTTACCTCTTTGTCACTGATACCTGAAATTTTATTTGTGCTGGATATTCTGAATCTGTGTTAATTTGATTTTGTATCTAACAATGTACATTCTGCTGCATGTGTCAACAGAGGGGACCTGCTTTTATTAAAGAGTTAATGCAAGTGATACCAAATGCTCAATATGTTAATAGAGGGACTTATGACCTCAAGAAAGTATGATAATTCTCATGTTATGTTCCTTTCATTTAGTCCAGTCATATCCGTCTCCATATCCATTGTAACACACTGTTATTTTCAGATTGTGGAATATGCAAATAACAGAGAGTTCACTTCAGTTATGGTTGTCCACACAAATCGAAGGGAACCTGGTAGGAATTCATCACTTTCTTTTTCTTTCCTCGTGTTCTTGTTTGTGACATCTTGTTGCTGGATTTTATGTCACAGATGCATTACTGATCGTCAACCTACCTGAGGGCCCTACCGCACATTTTAAGCTATCCAAGCTTGTTCTGCGGAAGGATATAAAGGTACTTATGTCCGGAAATTGTCTTTGGCACATGGGCACCAGTGCTGCTGTTTTAATATTTTTTTTGAACTTGTACTTTTAGGTCTCCAAAAATTCTGAAAATAAATATATTACTAGACACATACGTCCAGAATGTACGCTAGAAATTTCGTTTAAAAATATGTTGTATTTTGGGCTACACAAAAAAAGACAAATCTCTAACAAAAATACGTATGTCTCATTTACTGTCAGAAATTTGTTTTTCCTGTAGCCTAAAATAAAACGTTTTTTACTGAAATTTCACAAGAATACATGGACCGTTTTTTTTTCCAATTTTTTTGAGACTCAAAATTGCCATTTTTGATTATTTTTTAAAACAAAGGGAGCACTGGTGCCCATGTGCACCAAATCTCCACCTTACTTATGTCTCTCTCTCTATTTTCAGTAACTTTTTTTCATGCTAAGTTGTTAGATGTGTGACTATTTTTTTGCATGTGTACATTTCTGTAGCTATATCTTTGGAGTTCACACAACACAATCTAGTCATTTAGTGAGCATAAGTGCACACTCGCAGCCTCTTGGATGAACTGTTTGAGATTTTATTGGAAATAAGCCCCTGTGTCTTCTTAAATATGTGTAAAAAATGTTGACATGCTTTGTTGCTATGGACATTAAGTGATTCAGCAGTTAATAATGACTTAGTGAGACCTTATCTTGAGCCTATATCTTCGATGTACCTTCTTGTTAAAATGCGAGTACTTAGTATTCTTAAACATGCTAACCACCTTGTAGTAACCTAGCATGCTCCCCCATAGCCAACAAGGGACAGTGCAGTTTGCTTCATGTGCTAAGTTATGTTTTCTGGTAAAATAAATTAGTTGTTGTCTGAATTGTAGGACCTTTAATTTGCCTGCTCTAATAACTATTCCACTGAAGGAAAGCTACTGCTAGTTATTATTGGAAGGACAAATCTTCTGGGTTTCAAATTTATGCAAGAGTTCAGCAAATGTGAACTAGCTTAATCTTGCCAGATTGATGTTTTTACAGCAAGATGCTTGTCTGCTTACTGTTTTGTGTGTAATAGTGACTACAAACCAATTGCATTGGCTGCTTTCTGCTTGTTTTAGGTTCTAATGAAGATATTCATCTCGTTAGCTGCATAGAAGAACATTGTTCAAAATTGATTTTGGACAAAAGTCTGGTCTCTGGTGTATTAATTTTATTCCCAATTTATTAGAAGGAAGGATGTAATTCTGGTATTGTGTGCACTGGAAGGACGGTCACTTTTATGTATTAATCTTAAGTATTCCCCCTTTTCTATGAGACTCCTGTTGCGTGTCTAGTTAGGCAGAGAAGTATTGAGATCAAGTGTACAATGGTTTTATTAAGACTTAATACACAGTGATGAACTTTTTTTTTTTTTGAGCTGAAAACTGTAGGGGAGGCCCCGACAGTAAAATTTTATTAAAAAGAAGATATGTACAAGGAGGACAAAAGAATATACAAGAGGGCTTAGCCCGGAAAAATTACAGAGCGTCTAGCCAAGAGACTAGAGGGGTTTTCAGATCATCCTTCATTCTATAAGAAAGAAGAAAAAGGTCCTTTTTAAACGAGTAGGACCAAGTGCTAAAGGAAGGGGTTACATTGTCAAAAACTAGAGCATTCCTGATCTTCCAAATATTCCAGCATGATGTGGCAAAAGCCTCGAAGAAAAAAGGTCTACTAAAGTTGTTTCTTGCAGCGATGATCATATGAGAGAGTTCCAACGAGTCATCTAGAGTTATATCAATAGAAAGCCAGCATTGCCTACTAAAACTGCAGCTCCAGAAAAGGTGGTCTCTAGTTTCTAGAGACCCAATATTGCAAATTTTGCAAAGGCCATTGTCATCCAGGTTGAAACTTTTCCTTAGGAGCATGTCCTTTGTGTTTAGTCGATCATTCGCGAGGAGCCAGAAAAAGGATTTTATCTTAGCTGTGCATTTGGAGCGCCAGATCCATGGGGAGAAAGTTGGGGCCTCGATATGGTCGAAGTTATCTTGTAAAACTTGCTCGCAGAGTAATGGTTTCCCCAATTATACGTCCATAGGTCGTTGCCCTCTGAATTTCTAGCAGATCTGGTTTGAACTATGAGTTGGTTGAATTCATGGAATTCCTCAAAAGCTTGGGTGGATAGAGGAAGATGGAAAGCATCGATGGGGTCATCCATCTCGAGGATGTTTTTCACCGAGGCAAGCTTGTCAATAGCAAAAGAGTGCAGTCTTGGAAATTTAATCATTGGAAGATCAGTAGCCCAATTATCACTCCAAAAAAGGGCAGTATCCCCAGAAGCGATCAAGCAGGAAGTAGACATTTTAAATTTCGCGCAAAGTTTGACAATGTCCTTCCACCAAAAGGAGCTAGAGATGTTGGTGGCTTGTGGAGAGGAATTATTGTAAAGCCTCCAAACCAAATGAACCCAAGGGGTGTTCTCCTTGTTGAAGAATTTATGTAGGAACTTGATGAGAAGGGCCTCATTGTGAGCAGCGAGATTAGGGATGCCTAGACCACCCTTAGATTTTGGTCTACAGACCAGGTCCCAAGCCGCTAGGTCTACAGTGATGAACTAAAAAACAGGGATGAAGAATAATCACGTGGTTCAGATAGCACCATGGCATGAATACATATTGTTACACCACCAAACTTTTGAACTAAAGGTGCATTGAATATGAACAGAAAAGTCAAGTTTTCCAACAATTGACCATCCTACTTGTCTCTAGGTTGTCTCTAGCCTGTCTCTAGTTTGTCTTAGGCATCTTAGTTTTGCGTACGAAAAAACAGATATGCATATGTCAATGTTCATTGTCATATGGCATGTCTGCTATAGGCTGGTCCATGTCTCTGTCTGCCATATCTATATTGCTGTTTTATTTTGCCATGCTTTACAGCATTGTATAAACTTATTCCAACGGAGGAGTAGTACTCATCTGTTCAGTATGGCCATGTAGTGATCTTCTAGATTGATGGAACACTGAAAAGTGTATAGCAGATAAAACATCTTTGTCAGCGGCTTTTGTATTACATATTTTGATATTCCCTATGTGCTCTTGTTATATGATATGACAATATATGTGTTGGGTATTTTACAGTTTGTTTCTATTATAAAGCTACTTTTACTTGCAACTTTTACGCCTGAGCAAGAATTACCTTCATTTATCCTTTTGGTTTACTATTTGTATGACAGAACCATGGGAATCCTACTAGTCATAAGCCAGAGTTAGTGCTGAACAATTTCACTACACGCCTTGGTCATCGTGTTGGAAGGTGATTTGATAATATGCACTAATGTTAACCAATGTTGACCTCGTATGAAGCAACACCATTTTTTAACCATTTTCTTAACATGTCTACTTTTACCTTTCGTTTATCCAGGATGATACAATCCCTTTTCCCCCAAGACCCCAATTTCCGTGGCCGACGAGTAGTGACCTTCCATAATCAGCGAGACTATATATTTTTCCGTCATCACAGGTGAAAAATATATGTCGAGACACAACTAGGCAAAAACATGGTGCTAAACAGTTAGAGATGTTAAATTCTTGGTTTCCACGAGTCTGTACAATAGTTCGTATACTTAATATCACAAGTTCAAACATGCAATACAACCTGGCGGCAGTGTGTTACATTGTGGTATTTTCCATGTGTCTAGTAATTGCTTGCAAAGAGTAGGTCAGATATGGTTGTTTTGTTTAGTTACTAGTTGGTGCATTGTTTCATCTCAATGGTAGGTTGATTAGTGAAGCATTCGGCCGTGGTTCCTTGATGAAGGGTGTCATAGGTTGTCTTTGTGCGTCCTATTTTATCTTCAGCATTTCAGAAATAATAATCTGCAACCCTGATAACAGGTACGTCTTTGAGGAGAAAGAGAAAAAGGTGGTGTCAAAGGACAAGAAAGCCAAGGCTTCTGAAAGCAAAACCGAGAAGCACGTGAACTGTCGCCTTCAGGTACCTGAGCTATTACTCCATGCAGAAGTTCTATATGCGATTGCAAGAATTTCCGTTTACAATCCTGGAATTGACCAACCCCAAAAGGACCAAAACGCTCTCGATCCTCGTAGGTTGCGTGCTTAGATGGCGCTCCTTGTTTTCCAAACTATGTTCAATGTTAAGTGAAAGCACACAAGTTCATGCAGCTTCACTGTCTTGCCCTTTACATGCTTGTTGATTGAATCCGTTTCCAGCTGCGGATTGAATCCGTTTCCACCTTTCCAGCTGCTGATTGAATCCGTTTTACTAGAATTGATGCTGTGCCTGATGATTTTCTTTCAACCTCGTTAGGTTTTTAGCAGTAAAGCCTGAACTAGTGTTTTTTGTGATGATAACAGGAATGTGGTCCTCGCTTCACTCTGAAGCTGATCACCTTGCAACACGGGACCTTCGACACGAAAAGCGGAGAGTACGAGTGGGTTCACAAGGTACCGTTGCTATTCATTTACCAGTTCATGTCCCACGCTGCATGATGAATGAATTGCCTGTGACACGATGACGTATTTTTTTTTGTTTTTACGAATTGCAGCCCGACCTGGACACGAGCAGGAGGAGATTCTTCTTGTAACGGGTGGTGTCGTTGTTGCTTCTTCATCATCCGAAAGCTTGTTCTTGTTCCTTGGAAAAATTCCACTAGAGCAGTATGCTGGAGTTCTTCTCCAATGTATGCTTGTTCGTGTTCCTCGGAAAATTACCGTAGAGTATGCTTTGAGTTCTTCTGCGGTGCAAATGGGCTTGAATCCACACATGTTAAGCAATATAAGACGTGAATCGAATGTATATAGACATCTTTTAGTGTATAAATTCGTAGAGGTTTGGAGTGAACCTATACTGTATAAAGTGTGTAGATATATTCATTTGACAAAGCTGAAATGTCTTATATTTCTAAATACTTTGTATCACGATCTCCACAAAATATTGACAAAAGTGCGGACCTGGGTATGCATAGTTTCAAATCTGCAGACTTGGTCACATTCTGTGTAGTCTTCCAATATAAAGAAACTTGGGGGTGAGATTCTGCAATATTGCAGGATACAATATTGACTATACGTAGAATTTATTTTCAGATTATTTTTGAAACTTGGAAATATGATTTTTTGATTATTTTTTTTAAACGAAAGGGGGCACAGGAGCTTTTATACTTGTGCTAACTCGAAAAGTACCCATCTCGAACGCAAAAAAAAAAAAAACGGCTAGGACCCCGACATGTGATCTGGCGGGAGATATGACGGAATGGGATGTCTTGTGTAGAGGCAGGGTCGTTATCGCCCAACCGCCGCAGGAAGGATCACATCGCGGAAGTTGTTCCGTTTCCTTCCTGGCCACACCTCTCCGTTCGTCCAAGAACTTATCATTGCGCAGGGCCCCACCCATCATCTACTGTATCTATCTCCGGCAGAGGTCGCCAGCGGCGCCATGACAACGCCGTTGCCGCTGCCTGCCTGCCCGGACTCACGAGGTCTACATCTCCATGAATGAATCTGCCACGAAAACTATCCATGATTGTCCGCAGATTTTTCTACACGCTGGCTGGCTGAGGTGACTAGCTCGCCAGGTGTAGGGGAGGCGCGGGCAGGCATGGCTGGCTGGCGGAGGTCGCCACACCACACATGGCGTGTGCCGGGGTGGGTCCACCTGATGCCGTGCACGCCGCGGGGTACCGTCCGTGCAGGCCGGGGCGTACGACGAAGGAAGGCTCGGGCGGAGTCATGATAGCCATCTAGGCTGCTGTTCCGGCCTGTGTTGGTCACGGTCACGGGCGGCGTAGAAGCGGCACATGGCCTGCCTGATCCATCCTGACCCCCCCCTGGCCCTGGCCCTGCCACGGCATGCATGCCATGTTACACACTTACACCCCCATTCAATTCCTTGCGCTACTTTACTTTACCAGTATACCTTGAATTGAAGGATAAAAGAAAAGAAAAACCACATGCTACGTTGCGATAGCTCTCAACCGGCTGCTTTTTCGTCGCGTGTGAAAAGTTCCTACGAACGTGTAGTTGGGTTACTGTGGCCAGGCAGAGGAGAACAACAGTCGTGGAGAGGCCAATGAGGTCTGGTCTCTCTGCATGCATGCATGCATGTGCCACTGCAACAAGTATACGTGCCTTTGTTGAACCGGTCAATGGCCGCGACCTACGCACTGTAGCCAAGTCGATGGATAGTGAACGATATGCATGCGCGCGGTGCGGTGGCACTAGTGCTGAAAATGTCCCCGTATTTTCCGAGCAACCAGCAGGAGCAAATTCAATTGCTAATAGAACAAGAGGGTTTTTGGATGAGGTAATTGGAGAGGAGCAAAGCGCTTTCGTTTCCGGGTACATGCCATGAGAAAAAATAATATGCAAGACGGCTTTTTGTGCGGTTAAATTAGACACGATGAAAGCCTATGAGTCAGTGGAGTGGCACTAGCTTGAAGCTATGCTACTGAAATTGGGATTTGATGGCAATTTCGTTCGCCTCATAATGAAACGTGTAGCATCGGTCCGATTTGCAGTGAGAGTGAATGGGGAGCTCCTTCCCTTTTTTTACTCCATCAAGGGGTCTTGGACAGGGCGATCCAATATCGCCTTACCTGTTTTTGATATGTGGTCAGGGCCTGACGGCCCTACGGAACAACTATGGAGCTAATATTGATAGAGGAATTCGGGTGAGTTTCAACTCTCCATGGGTGAATCATCCGCTGTTTGCCGATGACAGCCTTATTTTCATGGAAGCACGTGTGGCAAGTGTTGAACATCTTACGGCGATTTTGAATATATATGCTGAGTGTTCCGGGCACTCGATCTACTTCACCCAAAATGCTCGGCAACCATTAAGAGATAGTGCGAAAGCTATTCTATCTATAGCGTTGGAAGCATTCTCTGAAATATACTTGGGGCTTCCGACTGCTGTGGGGAGGATTATAAGTGGCATGTTTGATCATATAAATGAACGAGCACGTGCCTGTATGCAAGGTTGGTTCGAAGGGTTGCTCTCTAGTGCAGCTAGAGATACGTTGCCAAAAGTGCTGATACATGCTATACCAACCTATGGCATGAGTTGTTTTAAACTGAAAAATATAACACTGAAGAGTATTGTTGCCGGGATGACAAGGTTCTAGTGGAGTAGCAAGGTTGACATAAAGTCTCTCCACTAGCTTTCGTGGGACAAGCCGACAACACCAAAGTGTAAAGGGGGTATGGCCGTATGGGCTTCCGAGACTTGGAACTGTTCAATTTGGCTTTGTTGGGAAAACATGGCTGGAGATTTCTTACGCACCCTGACTCGCTAGGTGGGCGGGTGCTAAAGGGCAAATATTTTCAGGATACCGATTTTCTGCATGCAAGCCATAGTGGTTGGCAGGGAGGTTTTGGAGCTCGGAGGATAGATGGATTCCTGGAACTTATTCATTAAAACCGATGGGAAGGAAAGGATTGCTACCGTTAGAGAAAACCTTTGATCTCATTGATCAGGAGGCGAGACAGGATGCACAAGCAATTTTGAATATACCTTTAAAAAGAATTGGGGGAGAGGATTTGTTAGCTTGGAGCTTTGAGAAAACTGGGATCTACCTCGTCAAATTAGCATACCGTGCCTTGGTGACTCAAAAGGAGCATGCTGCTCTTGAGGAGGGGCTGGTTATGGGTACTTCAACGGCAGATGAGCAGATGTGGAAAACCCTATGAAAACTCAAAGTTTTGCCAAAGGTTAGAGTGTTTTGGTGGCGTGTGGTCCGTGGTATCTTGTCGGATGCATGCACACTGAAATATAGACACATTAAAGAAGCGAGTAGATGTGAAATATGTTTGGCAAATGAGGAGATGCAAATGCATGCGATGATCCAGTGTTCGAACACGATCAGATGTTCTGGGAGGAAGCTAGGAAGATGCTGGACCATAAGCTCCCTTGCCTACATGATAGAACTTGGTCGCGGATATTTTATGTGACCAAATGTTTACGAGAACTCAAATAATTAGCATCATGTACTCAATATGGTCGTTTTGGAATAGGCTTTCTCATGACGGTGAGAGGTACGATCCGATTCTAACCATGAAGAAAATCCATGAAGAGCTACAGTTACTTGAGTATCATATGTGGAGTCGAAAGAACCCTGTGGTGCAGAGTTGGCGACCGCCTGACCCCGGATGGATAAAAATCAATACGGATGGTGCCATTAATCTCGAAGAGAGAAAGGGAGGAGGAGGGGTTTTTGTTCGTTCACATACCTCCTTCATTGGCGCGTGGAGTAAACCCCAAATGGGTGTTACCGATCCTCTTACGGCTGAAGTTTTAGCCTTTCGTGATGGAGTGATATTTGCAAAACTTAGGGGCTATTCTCGTGTGGTAATAGAGACAGATTGTTTAGAGATTGTCAATCTTTTGGTACTTGCGTCAGGTGGATCGATCACCGGTGGCGCCTATCCTAGACCAAGCTGGAGAGCTGGTTCCGGATTTTGTTTCTTTTGTTGTAATTAAAGCATGTTAGGAGGAATGTGAATTCTTCGGCTGACCTGTGTGCTAAATTGGCGTGCTTGTTAGCGTTGACTAGTACCTGGCTTGACGAGAGGCCAGGCGTGGCTCCAACCAACTTGCACGCCGGCAAGGCGCCGGACACACACGTACCGTGGACCGCTACGTATTATGCGCCCATACTCGCGTGTTGCCACGGGTTTTGAAAGTACTACAGTACTAATACAACCGGTACGTGCAAACGTACGTACGTAACGTACGCTACGGATGGGTCACGGGATGAGCAGGAGCGCTGGTGATCGATGGATCGATGGACCGTGCATGTGGATGTGGGAGCCCGCACCTGTGCTGGCTGCGTGCCCTCGGGGCCCCGCCCGCCTCCCCAGCGCAGCAGAGAGGCAGGCAGGCAGTCCGATCGTGGGGTGTGCCGGCCGCTGGTTACTGGGGTAACTGCGTCGGAGATGATGCGTGCATGTGATCCACCCATTTCCCGGCGGCCGGTGTGGATCGATCGCGGGCGGCAGGGCAGGGCACTGCGTGCGTACGGCCGGACGCGCTGATCGGTCGGTTCGGTCATGCATTGCTTGGGTGGCCACGCCGCGCGCGCACGTACGTACGTACCCTGGGCCTGGCTCGCCGTGCAACCTCAGTAACCAACTGCACGGTCATCACATGGATATCGCGAGTACCCTGCTCTGCTCTGTACGTACTAGTGGCGCGGCGGGACCCTTCGCTGCATGCATGCATGCGCGCTGGGTGTGAAACACTGGTGGTACACGGGTAAAGGGAAATTAATCCTACGAGACCGGGTCTATTAATAGACCCTCCCCTATAACTGATACGTGTCTATTTTTTCCAGTTCTCAAGTTTTTTTAATCAGTTTAAAATTCAATGAAGCAGCAGTTTTGTATTGATATGCGTCTATCCTCCATAATAATAGACCAGGTCTCGTAAAATTAATTTCTCGGGTAAAGCGAGGGAGAGGCCAGCACGTCGACACATTTCACATGGGAATAATAATGGCCGGCCCCCCTGCTTCGGATGATGCTACTACTCCGTCCGTAGACCCACGGATATCCATGTGACCTCCACCCAGAGGATGTGCCAGTGACCCGAACTCGGAATCACGAGCGTAGGAGCTCACGATGTGATTTTTTTTTCAGAAAAATATCGTTATAAAAATCTATAAGACGCAAGCTTTGCGTCGTAGGCAAATCTGTACGAGACTAGCCGGGCTGGAGATAATGTAGCCACCGCCTCGACGTCCAGTCACCCAGTCTAACCACCAAAGCCTTGGACAACTGTTGAGTTGTTTAAGCCTTGGGATGTATCTTAGCACGTCATTTTAAGAAAAATAAATGGTTAAGATATAATTTCTTCAATGCATTGTTTCTTAAGTGCTGTCTCTATATTTAATGATTTAGATAGCATGCATGCATTTGATTGGTCTAACCATGGTTTTTGCCTATGATTTCGTGCAAGAGGTGTTTCTTAATTAAGATACATCTCCACTCTCTTTCCTCATTAACTATAGTGCCACATAGGCAAATACCTAGGATACGCCGCTAACAGCCACCCATTGTGAAAGCCCTTACAACCGGTGAGGTCTAAACACATTTATTCCCATGCACATAAAACCACCATTATTATTCCACAAACCGATGGAGGAGATCAAACACGCACATTTAATTTCACACTCGCGGTATCTCATCCGTCGCTAGCTCTTGTAGCCAGCCGGCCGGCCAGCAAATATCTTCGCATGTACAGAGTAAAAAAAAAATCTGTAATGACGGTTCATCACCTCGCGCGCCTAATTAAGCTCTCCTCCATCTCTCCATGGAAAAGGCTAGCTCTAGGGGCCAGCAAGGACTCGATGGAACACGTCACAAACAACGTACACGCTAGCTACTGCTAACCACACGGCCTGGCCGGCTGAAATCTCGCTAGCTCTAGAAATCTCTCGCCATGGATCATACTACTATCTTCGTCTTCCACGATTTCCGGGAGTGGTGCATGGTTCTGTTCCAAGGGCGCGCGCTAATACGCGCCATGCGCCACATCAATGGACCGGACGGTCTCCATGGACGGACTGATGGAGACCCACACGTATTTACACACACGCACGAACGCACGGCCGTCGGTTCGCCTAGCAATGGCGCCAGGCCGGACCGGCGGGCCGAACAAATGGCCGTCGGGGTTCAGGCTCTCAGCGGGCGGTGCAGGCGAGGGAGGAGGCGGAGCAGCAGAGGGAGCGGAAGGCGAGCTCCTCGCAGGGGAGCACCAGCAGGTCGCCCGCGCCGCCGAACCCGAACTCCTCCTCGGCGCGCCGGAGCAGGGACCGGAACTCCGGCCGGTCCAGCACCGCGATGGGCACCACGAACCGCCGCCGCGACTCCCCGACGTACACCGCGAAGTGGCCCCGCGGCACGTCCGACGGCGCCGCCTCCTCCTCCTCCTCCCAGTGCTCCTCCTCCCCGTTGTGATGGCTCTGCTGCTGCTGCTGCTGCTGGCGACGGCCCAGGCTCGAGCACCGCTTCAGGATCTGCTTCAGCCCCGCCGCCCCGCTCTTCTTGATCGCCATTTGCGAGCTCGGTGTGCACTGTGGAGCGAGCTCGTTCGAGTTGGTGGCGGTGGCTGGCTGGCTGGTGAGGCAGAGGAGGAGGACGACGATGCTGAGACGGTGGGGAGGGAGGCCAGGGAGTATATATAGGAGGCGAGTGCGCGAGGCAGGCCATGGTTGGTGCCATCGTGGTGGTGGACCGGAGGTGGTGGTGGGGTGGAGACGTACGAGCGGGCGGGGGAGGTGGGCCCGCGACGCCCGTGGGCTTGCCGGCCGGGCCTGGGCCAGGCATGGTGGCCGGCTCCACCTGTCTCCGTGTTTCACCGTTCGTACACATAAACTAGCGGCGGTGAGTAGACCGGTGGTGAATCTAATGATGGTCCGGATCTGATGGTGGTGGCTACTGTACTGTAACTACTGTTCATCTAGGGGTCCTTATAATTGTGTGGGTGTGGGTGTTTCTGCAAGTGATCAGTGAGTGTAGGTTACATGTAAAAGTTCAGTTTCTACGTATTATTCCTATCTTATTTCTATTGTTGGAATATATACATGAAGGCAAAATCATTTTTTATTATTACAATACATGTACTAGGAAAATCATACTCCTACTTCAGACTTTAGAGTTATTACTATTGAATTGTGACGCATGTTTGGGGAGCCGCAATATTTGTTTTTAATTTTTGCGTTGGCCAGGATTTGATCCTAAGACCTCCTGCTCTAATACCATATTGAATTGCATCGCTAGCCAACGCAACCAACAGTCCGAACTGACGAAATGCAATATATTTCAACAATTACATGTGTGCACCTTGACATAATTATTCTATAATTTAAGCTTGGTCAGTTCCGAACATTCTAAGGCCATCTGCGCGCTTAGTCGCTGGTTGTGGACCACCCTATCTGCCGTTGCTTTGTGGCTCTCGCTGGGGTGGCTCTCGCTGTGCGTCGTAGCTAGCGCGTGGTTCGGCCACGCGTCTCTTGACTCAGTCCTTCTCTCGAGTCTCTTCCTCCTTTCCCTAATCCACCTGCGCCGCCCCAAGGAATGAACATGGCCTCTGGCAACCCCTCCACCTTCCAGCTCATGCCACGGCCGCCTGATGTTGCTGCCTTCGAAAATCACCACCTCCCAAGTTGATGGCAAAAAAGCTTGTAAATCCTCTATGTATACCGCAAATTGTGAAACACAGTGTAGGCGACGCGGTGAAGCACGCTTACCCACGTAGTATAGATAAACCTCTGAGAACACGACTTGTATGCGGGCACGAAATGCCTGATGCACCACGGCGTAGATGAGTACTACTCCACCACTACGAGATAGGAGGTCAATGTTTTAGGGATAGGATTCCAAGTCAATGTTAGAACATAACTACAAGTGGGGAGGCAAGAAAAATCAGACAGGAGCATTAGCGGTGGGGAGCGAGGGGTTGACATCTCAGAGAAAGTCAGTGGAGTGTGAAATGGAGATCTGAAACAAAACCATCCTCTGAAAGTGCTTTACTTTACAGATGCGCAAAAAAAAGGAGAGGAAAGCTAGATAGACAGGCAGGAGATAGATACAGATAGATAGAGGGAGAGATATGTGTGTGTGTGTGGAGAGAACACGGCTTTCAATGCCCAGCCGGTGTTAATCTCTGCTGCCACAGACACGCTCAATCATGCCCATATCTCGCTGCCCTGCAAACGGATCTCTTCGTACTGTACGGATGGCCGGTACCAGGCTTACAACTTGATCCATTCCAAAAAAAATCCAAACAGATACGGTAGGAACACAAAGATAAGGCAGTACTATTGTGTAGTACATTTGTTGTATTTCCCCGGAAGCCTTGCACAGATTTTATAGCAGTAACGGAGATGCATATTGTCTCAACGCGATATGTTATATTCTGGGAAAAATATTGAAATTGATCAACAGATGGGTCAATAACAAGCGTACAACACACAAAATTGTAGTACACTATAGTATTAGCCCGGTAGATACGTCCTAGAGACACTAAACCATGATGCTTCGCTAGCTACGCCCCCACTAGTGATTGCATCTCTTCCCATCATGGGTGGTTTCCTTGCTCCAAGGATAGCCACCGCTTTTAGCTTGGAGCCTTTGAAGTTTGGACCATCTTTTTCAGAGATCAGGAACTAGCTTAACTAGCACTTCAAGGCACTATGTGTGGAGAGGAGTAAAAAACCTGACCTGCAGAATATAGACTCTAGGGTCAAAGAGATTTTTGAAGAATGTGGATTTTTTTTAAAAAAATATTTTGCGCAAAAGTAGAACCGATGCACCATTAATTCTGTTGCTAATAAGCCACTCATATTAGGTAAATGACATGTGTAGCCATCTCCAATTGGCCACACCCATTTTCTGTAAGATGCATTTGATGCATCCCTCCTTCTATGTAGTAGTAAGAACAACACACGGATCGAATTGTACCAGAAGCATAACCAGCATAAACTTTGAAACTCTCCATTAATTAAATGCAACATGAATATAGAAATGCCACATCTATGACCAACATACACGGCACACGCACACAAAGGTATCTATAGATTTCTTTTTGTGCGTGCGTGCATGTGTGTGTGAGTGATATGAACTAGCTTTAAGCTTGGTATGTAGCTACCGCAAACACAAAGCCAAGGTTGTATTTGGTATTTGCATTGAATTATCATAATCTTTGCTCCTCCCATTTATATTTATTTGTTTGTTTGATCTGCTTTTACCAATTTTGTTGCTAATTTTACTACTCCCTCTACCTAGCACTAAAATATGTCCATATACATCCGTATCTAGATAAATTCAAGTCCATTAATTTTGATCGAGGGAGTACTATGCCCCATCAACCGAGCAAATTAACTGAGCCTAAGTAGTTGAAGGGAAGACATTGCTTCATATCTGTTTACGTTGATCCAAGTTCGCACACTTGGCTTAAGCTACCTTTTTTACTTTGCCTATTCGGAAACTCATATTATGCAACACACTAACCCATGTTTGTGGAGGCATCACCTTCATTAATTGATTGATTAAGACAAGGGTACTCCATTAAGCTTTACTCTGTACAATTATAACAACTATGTTCAAGCGGGGGGGGGGGGGGGCAGCCCAGACGAAATTTTGTATTACCCAGCTAGTGTATATCAGCACACCCGCTCCCGGCCGACATACACAATCGATAACTCTCAGGAGAAGCGGAGAACGGAGCCTTGCTCTCGTACACGCGCAAATGGCGAGCGGCGGCGACCCTTCCTGAACATTTCCACATCGTGCCCCCACAACCTGGTGACCTCCGACGCGGTGGCCGACGACAAGGAGCACTGGGCCAGCGTCGCCCGTCCGCCCGTCCGCCCGAGGCCCCGACCTGCCGGCTGGCGACCAGCAGCACTGCTCGACGGACGACGGCGAGCAACGACCGGTAAGTGACTAAGTCGTGCTATCTGCTATGGATTTGTGGTAATATAGTGAGGATTTCGTTGGGGATTTGGTAGTTCACAATTTTTCTAATTAGGAATTTCGTTGTTCTTGATTCTTGAACTGCAGATTGTCCAATTAGCTTGTTGAGTAGTTGATTGGATTGGGATTTTGGGAGAACGAGAGAGATCAGTGATTCATTACTGGTCAGTTTGCTGGTAGATGTTGGAAACAGATTGGACTGAAAATGAAGAAAAAGGGAAACATTGCCTCATATTTCAAAAGACAAAAAACAGAGCAGGTTGAGGAAAATTCTCCATCACCACCGGAACAGCCTTTACATCTGCTTCTTGAACTAGAACCGCGAGAAGAAGATCAAGATGAAGATCCTCAAGCAAATGAAGCATTTCAGGGTCCTGTTGTCTTTCGAGGTATTGAAGTTTTGGAGCGAGACCCTGCATTGCGACCACAAATTTGGCGATATCCACCGAATGAAAGAGATCGTGTGCGAAGAGCTTATTTGATGCAGGTCCTATGCAGCCATGTCTGAAATATTATGAAGGTTCTGGTAAAATAGGCCAGCAGCATCGTTTCCGATACAATTGGTTTAGTCTATTTCCATCATGGTTAGAGTACTCACAACACAGTCATCGTGCGTATTGCCTATTTTGCTTTGTTTCCAGCAAAAATATCTTAGCAAAAGGTGGTTTAGATGTATTCTCCGTTCACGGATTTGAGAAATGGAAAAGGGTGAATGATGGAAAATCTTGTGCATTCTTAGGTCATGTAGGTTCTGGACCTTGTTTACCTCATAACAATGCAGTCACAGAATGTCAAGCCTTGATGCATCAACCGGGCCATATAGAAAATGTTGTAGCAGCAAAGGACATGGAAAAGGTAGAAAGAAATCGTTTAAGGCTGAAAGCTTCAGTTGTAGCTGTCCGATGGTTGACATTTCAGTCTTGTGCTTTTAGAGGACATGATGAGAAAGCCACTTCAAAAAATAAAGGAAACTTTCTTGAATTGTTAGACCTTCTCGTAGAGTTCAATCCTGACCTTGCCAAAGTTATTTTGGGGAATTCTCCATACAACTCGAAGTACACATCTCCGGATATTCAAAAGGAAATCTTAGCCATATATGCATCTAAAGTTAGGAGACATATTCGTGAAGAAAATGGGGATTCTAAATTCTCTATTCTAGTGGATGAGACATGTGACGTAGCGAAAAGAGAGCAAATGACATTGGTTTTCAAATTTGTTGATAAAACAGGTTGTTCACAAGAGCGCTTCTTTGATTTGATACATGTGCCCAATACTAAGGCAGTGACATTGAAAGATGCATTGTGTTCAGTACTATCCAATTATGGTTTTGATATTCAAAACCTTATAGGACAGGGATATGACGAGGCCAGCAAGATGAGAGGAGAGATGAACGGATTGCAATCTCTTTTTTATTAAGGTATGCCCATATGCATACTATGTTCATTGTTATGCTCATAGATTGCAACTTGCATTAGTCGATGCATCCAAAGAGGTGGTTCCTATTGCTCAGTTTTTTCAGAAGCCCATCTTTATTATAAACACCGCTGATTTGTCATCAAAGCGCCATGATGAACTCCATGATGCCCAGCTGGTAGAACTAGCACGTTTGATAGAAAGTGGGAGACTTTAAACCGGTCAAGGGGAAAATCTGATTAGATCACTTAAACGACATGGGGACACTAGGTGGGGTTCTCACTTTGGTTCTATTCAGAGCCTTATGGAACTATTTAATGCAGTAAATATTGTGATCCAAGATATGGCTGCGGACGGATCAATTGTTGGACCAATACGTGCTGATGCTGACACTTCTTTTAGCTATTTGTCCTCTTTCGAGTTTGTCTTTATCTTATGTATGATGAAGGAGATACTACAGATAACTGAAGGACTTGGCCAAGCTTTACAACTGAGATCACAAGACATAGTAAATGTTGTTCGTCTTGTGCTTGCTACAAAAGAGTGTCTTCATAAGTTGAGATAAGATGATGGTTGGGAACAATTATTTTTCACGGTTGTTGAATTTTGTGTAGATCACGGCATTGAAATTCCAAACATGGAGGAAACTTATGTCATGCGCGGTGGTCGTGCACGGCATCAACCTGATCATTTCACCAAGGACCAATATTTCCGAGTTGAGGTATTCTGTGCAACTATTGATTGCCAACTAAATGAATTGGATCGTAGGTTTAGTGAGAAGATAATGGATCTTCTATCCACAAGTGCCACCCTAATTCCTAGAAATAGATTTAAATCTTTTAAAGCCAATGATATATGTGAGTTAGTGAAGAAGTATTACCCAACAAATTTTACTCAGCAAGATATCTATGGATTAGATCAGCAGCTCAAACCCTTTGTTGTTGATGCTTCTAATGATGGAGAGCTTAAAAATATCTCAACTTTGACTGACTTTTGTCATTGCCTTGTTGAGACAGGAAGAGATGCCATCTATAATCTGATTGTCAGGTTACTACAGCTACTTGTCACTCTTCCCGTTTCTACTGCAAGTGTAGAGCGTGCATTTTCAAGTTTGGAGATCATCAAGACAAGGTTACGTAATAAGATGGTGGATGAGAATCTTGCCAACAATTTGGTAGTTCACATAGAGCGTGAAATTGCCGAGAAGTACAACTTTGAGGTTGTTTTAACTGAATTTAAGAGCAAGGGTGATCGAAAAGCTGATCTGTAGTGCCTAGTTCCATGGCTTGGTAAATGACAGTGACTCTTTCAAGGCTGAACAGTACGATCAAGTAGAACATTTTGGTATAGTAGTGTAGTACGTTCTGCTGTTATGAAGTAGTTCAGTAATTTGTATATATATGGATCTCCCATACATGTATTTTGCAACAAATGTGCCTAATACTAATGTATATTTGTCTCAGGTCTATACATTTTGCTTTGTTTCCTTGTTTTAAATTTTGTTTCATCTTCCCCCCCCCCCCCCCCCCCACTTTTTTTCAAGCTCCGCCACTGTAGAAGGAACACAGGTTCCGCTTAAATAAAAAGGGCAACCCAAATGCAAAACTGGAAATTTTAACACATGTTTCCATCCATTGTATCATGCTCGCACATAAATATTCATGAAAAATGGACATTTATCCGTGACCCGTGTACACCAAAAAGGAAAAACTTGTGTGGTTGCAACTAGGGATAAAAAACCACAAGTATTTTCAAATACTTGAATCCCTAGGGGAGAAAAAAAGAAAATCATGTGAATCAGAGGGACAATTAGCCTATTATATATATGGGAGTGCCTAGATCTCAGACGCCTGAGAACTTCTTATGTCTAATAATAATTCTCCCGCTCACAAAAAAGCTTTTAGTCCGATTTTGCACCTGCACCATCGAGTTATAGGGTCCTGTTTGCAAAGCTGGGGGCGTTACTATAATTTCTTTTTTCTTCAGGTTTGTCCTTGTATTTTTGTGCTGAGTTTCTAGGCCCTTCGGGGCTTTACCCGTTAAAAAAATATACTAGATCAGGTGCTCTGCATCCCCACACACGCACGTATCCGGCCGGGGTTAAGTACTGATATTTCTCCGGAGGATGTATCTGGCCGCGTTACATGGTGAGTCAGGGGCGGCTAGCTCCCATGCGTCTGCTTGTCTTGCATTTGTTGAGCAGGGTTGTATGGGCGCTCAACCTAGTTGCAACATTATGTTGGCAGTTGGTTATCACCAGACGGAAATACCAATTGACATACTAGTATTGTAAACTGGACCAAGTAACGTCAACTCAAGCATGGGCGGCTATGATCTTTGCTGCACTTATCCTGCTTTGCGGATTTGCGGTTTGTTTATCGTACTACAGCAGCTGGTGACCATTGGTCCATGTTACTAGCTTTCTGCGCTACTAATATATCTCTGTCTGAACTCTGGAGACTGGAGTGCATACTACCTCTGCCTGTAGGATTTTACCATGGGCACCGCAGATGGCCAAATCTTCGACAGTGGATGTGTGTGTGTACGTGCACGAGAAAACCGATGCGAGCGACCCGGCAACCAGACGCACGTCCGGCCGGCCGTCCTTACAGGGTCGCTACGGCCGGTCGTGCCTAAATCGGGACCAGCAACGCAGGGGGGGTCTCAGACAGCGAGACGTACACGTACCGGAGATACTGTAGCCGCAGCAGCAGCAGACAAGAGAACACACACGCATGCACCTTCCAATCTCCCCAAGGACGACGACGACGACGACGATGCATGCCGTGCATGCGCGCGGAGGAGGTCGACTCGCTTTCGGCGTTAATGCTAGGCCAGATTTGATTCGATTTTTTGGTCGAGCTAGCTAGATTGCTTGATGCAGGTACAGTAGAACACCTGCTCCTTTCGGCGTCCGGACACCGGCCAGACAAGCGGGCAGGCAGGCACGACTGGGTTCGAAGGTTGGGCTGTCAGGATTTTCTTTGCCAATGTGTGTCTGCCACGGACAGCGAGCGCGCCGGAGACGTCGCCGTTCGCCGCCGTCGCCGTCGTCGCGAAAGGCGGTCTCGGACGGCGACCGGCCGCTGGCTCGATCTCGAGTGCCAAGAATTGATAGACAAGTACGTGGTGGCTCGGTCGAGCTCTCTGCATGCATGCATGCATGCAGGGGTCGTGCGGCCGATCGATGGTGGCCGCGACTTCGACGGCGGCGGGTCGTACCGTGCCGTGACGCGGGGCGGACGGGCGACGGCGACGTCTGAGCTCCCACATGGAGGGCCGGCCGAGGCCGGTGGTTCGTCGATCCATCGGCGACGTTGACGTACGGGCCGGGGGGGATCGAATCATTGCGTGGCGGGGAGACACAGCGCCCGTGCAGCAAGTTGCAGCGAGCGCCCAACGACCGATCGACGCACTCGTGTGCATGCAATGGGATTGCGGTCGCGCAAGTACAAGCGTACGTCCCAGCTAACTTACATCCTCGGCTCGGATAATTATGGTACGATTCCATTATTATTCTTATCTCGTAACCTATCCAGTATCCACTAATCAGTAACCACACGAACGAAAGGGAGAGCAGGTCGAGGTCTCGATCGAATCTAGGCTTAATTAGCTGTGGTGGCAAACTATTACGCTCCATAATGATGTGCCTGCGCTAATTAATCATGAGGGGATTCTGGAAAGCACCCACCCCACAATTGGACGTCAGTCGTTTTTTTTTTTTCGCCAAACTGTCAGTAGGGTAATGAATCCTCGCAAAGTTTGCCATAAAATGACGCCAGTCTCATGGGTGATCTAGTCACCGTTTACATTATTCGATATGGTATTCGAGCCAAGAGATCTTTCTAGCTGGTCTCTTCAATGTTTACTGTTTTTTTCTTTTCGGGAAGAGGTCTTTGTTAAGATCTGGCGGGGCGAATTTTGTTTTCAATAATTTAAGAATGTATGATTGAATGCACCTGAGGAGTGAGGATTGTATATCTAGTTTGATCGACCTGAGGGTGCCTATATCTAAAGATATTCATATAACCATATTTCCACATAAATCAGATTTATGCTTCGACTGAACTATCTGGTGGAACTGGAGCTCCGCCAGCAGGGACATATTCATGAGAGGAACGGCGTATGATTGAAGAAGGGGAGGGGGGGACAGGGAGAGGAGATCTTGCGAAGGCTCCTCTCGTCCTAGCGAAACAGCCTGTAAGACCTGGACCAATCTGTAGATAGATCGACCGGCCCCTGGCTAGCCAACTTGTGTGTAAGCTGATCGAGCTCACACAGGAGCAAAGGTTCGACAGTCCCACACGGCGTAGGACACACCTATCCAAATCATAGACCGGTGGTTGGCGCCCGTACATTATTATGCTTGCCCCTGTCCATTTGCTCGATGTCGCAGCGGTGGTATTGCCGGTGTTAAAACGGTAGAATTTTGATCGAGATGGCAGTAAGTAAGACCATCTCAGCAGTCAAGGTGACACCTTAGCACCATATATCTTGCTCAAGTAAAAATGAAAAAACAAAATGTTCACCCCAAATGTGGCAGGAACCTTGTGCAAATATGCAAGTGTCCATGAAAAATTCAGGTGCTGAATATGGGACGAGAGTAACTGGCCAAGCATCAGTCTTGGCAGCAGCTGCCAAGTACTAGTACTAGTAACGTGTCAAAATTTCGTCGGCAGGTTTCGACTGTACACACCCAACATTTGCTCATGGGCAGTCGCAATGCACGGGAAAGCAACTAATCCTGCACAGTTGCTCTACCAACCCTACTCCCTACCTAGAGGTAAACCAAGTTACTGACCCGATTTACAACTACTGGAATCCTCAACTCACATTTCTATGCAAGTAGCTTCTGATGAGGAAATAATGCACGCAGCGCTTAGCAGCAAGTGTTAGATATCCAAAACTCAGCAAACCCAGCAGAAAACAGTGAAATTGCTCCTTGATTCAAAAAAAAAAGGGAAAATGTCAGCAAAGATGGTTAGGAAGGTAATAGTTGCCCCATTTCATCACATTGGATGAACAGTGCATATGAACGAAAGGACGCCAGCAGGAAACGAACAAGTCGTTCAGCACAGCTTCTGACTGTTTACCCATGCGTGCAAGACACATCACGTTAATGAGCGAGCACCTGTCACTGGATCAAGAACAAATTGCACGTTTCTGAGGCTAAGAATGTCAACACTCAACACTGCCTGTACTGCCAAAATAGTTAAGAACAAGCAAATAAAGCCGTCCTAACTAACTTTCACCGCATCATACCCATCACCAGATAGCAAAGAGACAAAACAACAAAGAAAACAAACAGTACAGATTGACCTTTTGGTGTGAGGAAGGGACACAACAGAGACATAGAAAAGCAGGAGAAGCAAGTACTGTTCCCTTAAGATGCACGGAGGCAGTACGATCCGTAGATTATGCACACTGGCAGGTGAACATTAATTGCGAAAGCTGGAGGCAAAATTTTCAATACAGGTACAGTGATGATACAGTCATCACATTCCGTTAGAGAGTTGTTATCAGCTTCCAACATCTTCATTACAACAGCTAGCGTTAGATTAGCTGTGCCCATACTGTTGGCCGGGAACTGGACATAGAAGAGAGTGAAGGTCATCATCAGTTTTCAAACCTTGAGCTTAAGTTACAGATGTGAACACTGAAAATCAGGAAGTGAACTTTACTGACCAGAAAGACCTCTGGATTGCTGGGGCATTCCCTCTATCATGGTTAACTGCCTTCTCAGCTTGGCAATGTGAGCCTGCACCTAGAGGAAGAAAAAGGTAACAATGTCAAATCACAGGATGCTGTTTTCCCCCCAACCAACAGTTCATGTATATGCAAATTCTACCAGCTCTGTATGTGAAATGTTATATGGAAGATCACACAACTAAACAAGAAAAATAAAATAAAAGCTACTCCCTCTGTCCCAATTTAGCTGGCGCACATGTTTTCGAGACTAACAAAACATGGATTATATATCACGAAAGTTAAACCGCCATGTTCATATTTGAATGAAGTTTCTAGTGGTATATTTTTTATTACAAATGACACGTTTATTATTGGTTAAATTTATGGTCAAAGTTAAAGCAGTCAAAACTAAGGCGCGACATGCATTGGGACAGAGGGAGTGTACCGGGATAACCACGCGGTTTTAAGGTCCCGAACATTCCTAGTGTGCCATCAGTCAGTCTATTTTAATGACACCAGACCAAAATATTACCAGTGTTACCACAACAGTTTGATAGGCATAGTATACGGAATTTATAATCCTCTAGTAGACACTGGATTTTCTATTAGTGAGGTACAACTTATCCTAAAACAAATTTACTAACTGAAATTCATATGAGAAAACTCTCAATGAAATGGGAATTTTTATATGTCTCTGCAGCAACAAACTTTACTTGTGTGGCTAGACTATGTCGCTTGGAGAAATAATGCCTTATGCCAGCATTGCCAGATATGGTATAAATCTCAAGAAGACAAATGCTGCTAGCTGTAAATCTCACCTGTTGACGAGCAGCAGCCAGTTTTAATAGTTCATCTGCTTCAGAGAAGTTTGAGAACCACTGGCTCAAAGGATGATCCTTGGTTTCATAACGCTTCTTATCGTGTGACATATGTTCCATATGGCCTAGATGATTTAAAGATTCAGATGGCCATTTATCATTTCCCACTATGAAAATAGGAACTACACGCTGGTAAGCTGCTTACCTGGAAAAGACAGTGTACCAGGTGGTAACCTAGGCACAGTAGCAGCAGGATGGTTTTGCACTCGCAGGAAAAAAGCCTCGCTGGGCTCAGTGAAGACAACTTCATCGTATGTCTCCATGACCACAGGTTTTTTGGTTGATTGAGGTCCAGCTTCCTCTTCCGGATACAGCTTAAGTTGATGAAACCTGCATCAAGTCTATGGCATAAGATCTGATCTCCAAAAGAAAACTTCTGTTCAAGAAAAGATTTTTGCAACTTACAAATCCACGCGCTTTTCACAGACATCACTGTGGAAATAAAGGGTTATTGCAATCTCAAACTCTCCCCATCCAGTCTCGGACAACTCAAAAGGCGGTTGCTCAATAACTCTCGTTGGATTAGTGAAACTTGGATGAAGCTGAAACACTGCACGCTTAACTATGACACTCAAATCCTCATTTGTTGCAGAACGGATGAAAACAGTCCATTTGTGAGAGTGGTATCTAGAAGGGAAAAAACATATGGTCTTCAGACAACAGTCACCAAAAGTAATAATAATATAGAAGAGGACATTGCATTCACAGATCGGAGTGGTAACATTTTGATTGTTTCATGTAATTAAAAAAGAATAAGTTTCCATGAAGCGAATGCTTACTCGCTTGCTTTTTTACCAAGCCAGAAAGAAATGGTTCCATAAACAATCGGAAAACTGATCTCCACATCCTTGAGCTTTTTATTCTGCTGAAATAATTTTGGCAACGGTTAATCGGAATATCATTACAGCTTACAAACTAAAACCATCTAGCATTTCAATTAGCAGAACCACTCTGGATGAAATGTCCCATAACTGAATCGTATCGTGGATTCATCAAACATTGAAACTGGAGTATTCAGATGATTGGTAGATGCATCTTAGGTGAATGCCTAGTTCTTGCCCTGATTTTCATGCATAGGAAGCAGGTGACCATTTACACTGGACCACCATAAGTTAGGCTAAGATGGTGTTCTACGCAAAGACATGGTAGCAATTAGCAATGACACAAAGGGCTCTCTGCCAAACATAACCTGCTCCTCAAAATCCATGCCTAGATATTCTGGTCCATTCTCTTTATACTCATCGAATGAATCTAAATGCAGGTCTATCTACACAAATTGGGATGTACATTAACCAAACACATGAGTAATAAAATGGCACGACTCAATGCAACACCCCGGAGCACTTAACTAGGGCTTGCGTCTCGTAGTTGTTGATCAACAACAATCTCGCATCACTCGTTTTGCAATTTATTAGGTATCGTGCCTACTGCTTAAAGCTAAGGTGCTGGCACAGACTACAGCCCCCTCAAAACCCTAGCTCTCCAATCCGCAATGCAACGCAAGCACGAGAGCACCAATCGTACAGAAGAAAACATTGAAGTGGGTGAGGGCGAAACCTTCTTGTCGGGGTCCTCGGGAGACCGCGCCGGCTTGGAGCGGAGCGCCTTCTGCGCGGCGGTCAGCGCAGGCTCCCCCGGCGCCGACGCCGCAGCCGCCTGAGGAGGAGACACCGAGGCTGGAGCCGGAGAGGGGGTGGGAGCGGGAGAAGGCTCGGCCGTCGCCGCCTCAGGAGGCGGCTGGGCTGGCGGCGAGGAGGAGGGCTGCTGCATCGGCGGGCGAGGGTTCGGGGTGGAGTTCACCGGGGAGGCCAGCGGAGAGACAAAGCGAAGGTGGTCTGGTTCGGGTCGGGACGGGGTCGGTCTGGCTGGTGGGTCGCGGGTAGAATGGGTTCGCCACTTTGTCTGGTCTGGTGATCTCGTCTGGTCCACCCAGCAGCTCAGCCCATCGTACGAGCGTTCTCCAAAGGGAAGAAAGGCCCAGGCTCGAACCTATTGGGCTGCAAAGTGGCGCACTAAAGGAGTGGGTTTTCTTAGCCCAACACGGCCTATTGAGAAGGCCTCTTGATCAAGGGCCCTTCAAATGTGATTAACAATCTCCGTCTGATTAACAATCATTCACCTTGGTATGCGTGGGCAACCATATGATCATATAGGATTAGCAAAAATGACGAATATCCAGATACCTATCTTTGAGAGGATCGGGCTCCGACAACCTGACCATTCAAAACATAGTACAGTTCGTGTCCCGGATCTCGTGTTTCTCCTTAGTATCCTATTCAAACTCTTCCAGAATTGCAAGCCACCGTAGCCTAAAACCGTGAAAGTGTCTCAATGTGTTGCGGCATTGGCATGTAAGATCATTTCCTATAGATAATTCCCACCTTGCTACATCTTCCAGATACATTCCAGCATCAGTGAAATGTTTGTTCACTTGGTGTTAAATGGACCGAGACCCCCACAGTCTTTCAGCCAGCACACAACATGTTAGGTCACGAGATGATATTTGTATTCGGTTCTCGATCCTTCCTAGTAGAACCGGGACATACAGAAAGAACAATCCCATGGGAAAGGTGAGGAGTCTTGCCAGGAAGGTATTTGATAGGATAAGTCTTCCACTTGAGGAAATAGACCTTCCTTGCCACGGCTCGACCTTCTTACAGACCTTCCTAACCACAAAGTTCCATTGAAGATAGTAATCTTCAGTCTTGGTTGGGAAATCTGAGGTACATGAAGGGAAGGAGCCAAACAATATTTTAGTTTGTTAGTGACCCTACACTGAACCTCCTCCGATTCTCCCATCACTAATCACCTGGATCTTGTGGAGTGTAATTTTAGCATAAACATGTCTCCAAAGCAGAGCAACATAAAATTTAGATTCGCAATTGCTATCTCATCAATTCATTATTCGGGATCGGAATACGGGTATCATCAACAAATTACAGGTGCAAAATTCCTCCAAGACTTAAGTACGGTGTGGGATGACATCATGAATGTGTCCAGCTTGAGTCACGCCATCCACAATAGCAGACAAGCGCGTTGACAACAAATTTGAACATCAACGATGAGAGGGGATCCCTTTAGCACACCCTCCTCTCATTTTGGATCTATGGTCCAACTATGCCACTAGTGGAGATCATAGTTTGTACACCCCGAGACCAGTTGCGAGATCCTATGAATATGACCTGGTTCAAATCATTTGCGATGAAATACTTCAGCAAAAAACCTAGTTGACCTTGTCATACGAGGGGGTAACCATAAGATTTTGTTACTTCTTAGTACTATGGCACCTCACGAAGATGTATGTCACGCCACCGTGCCTTGCGGTGTCCATCGCGAGCTCCCGACAATCACAAAACACCATATAGTCTCTTTTAATAACTAGCCTCCTGACCAGCAATCATAAATCAGGTTCACATCGATCCAACGCTGCCCCATTTCTCCGTTATACTACCCTTTTGATCTCATGTAAGATATGGCATGATGGTCATAGAGAATCAAATTTTAAAGTTGTTGATGTAGGACTAATCATATATTGCCCTCGATTTTGTGCCATGCTGGCCATTTTACTATTGACAATTATGTAGTTTGAGATCTCTTCGTCCAAAATCAAATTCTCTATGATCTTCATTTATGTGTATCCATTTGAGTTTCTCATGTGCTTCATAGGTTCGGATTTTATTATGATTAAATGTATATATCATCAAAGGCTTAATATCCTTATATCTTCAGAAAAATCTATCTGCATGTTTATTCTTATTATTATTTTCTATTATATTAAGATTTGAATGTAGTTTACTTTTAGTAGCGCTAAGTCATAGTTTACGAAAGTGGGTCCCTGAGTTGGGTCAATGAGCCACATCTCATAAGAACGTCACCATGTTTATGCGGTACATCACACAAAAATATTGCATTGTAGTTGTTGCATTCCTAATTACTTTTCCAGATATGTATATGCACTTACTTGTATTCCCATTGTGTACCGGTACAAAATGAAAAATCTATGTGAGTAGAGAGAAACCTTGGATTATCTATATATGTGATGGATGTTAATTTTGGTACAACTAAAATACATTAATTTGCCTCTGCCTCTAGGTAGATGATTATTTATATAATATGAAAGATCTTCCAACATTTTGCTTCCTACACAGATTAAATTACTGAAAGAAGGTGGGAGATAGGCTTGGAGACAATATACTTGGCAGAAGGTGTGGTGAATTTAATAGTTGAGATAAATATATATAATGCTTGTATTTCTTTTGGCAGAATGTTGCCATTTTGGTGTTCTACGTCATTTGTAGTTGATACGTCCATTTTGCATCACTATTCTAAATCTTAATTCACTATTATTTTTTGATATATTTCGTATTGATAGGTGATACTTATGTTATTTTATCTGTTTTTGCATGGTTGATGACTTTTGAAGTATGGACCGCTGCAGTCAGGATTCTGATGGAAAAGGTGCTGTTTGGAGGCAAAATTCGCGAAGATCAGGAAATCCGGGAAAATATACGGAAAATCCTATTTTTTCAGAGACTAAGGATGCCAGAAGATGGAGTGGAGATGGGCCACAGGGGGCCCACATCACCCCCAGGCGCGGGCAGCCCTAGGCCACGCCAGGA
This sequence comes from Avena eriantha, assembly GCA_910589775.1. Classification (NCBI taxonomy): domain Eukaryota; kingdom Viridiplantae; phylum Streptophyta; class Magnoliopsida; order Poales; family Poaceae; genus Avena; species Avena eriantha. Next base: position 81,411,842 of record OU342744.1, on the reverse strand, counting down.
GGTGGTGTTGCCACCCTGGCCCACTCCAGCCTCTTCCCTTTGGCGTATATCATCCTCCCGAAACCCTAAGACTCGGGGAGTGACCACAGAAAGATTCCGCCGCCTCTGCGGGGCAGAAAACACCGAGAGAGAAAGATCTCTCCGGCAGACAGATTTTTGCCGGGGGAATTCCTTCCCGGAGAGGGAAGATCGTCGTCATCAACACCAACATCAAGATGGACTTTATCGGGATCATCATCATCACCACCACCACCATCATCACCATCAGCACCCTCATCACCATCTCCATATTGCTGGAACAATTGAGTTGAATCTTGCATTAGTTCATAGGGAAAACTTTCCCGGTGTTGATTACTCTTTGTAGTTGATGCTATTGAGTGAACCGTTGAATTATTATTTATGTTCAGATTGTTATACATCATTATTCGATCTCTGATCATGATCCATATGATGTCTTGTGAGTAGTTCGTTTTGTTCTTGAGGACATGGGAGAAGTCTTGTTGTTAGTAGTGGAGTTATGTTGAGAAAGATTCAACAGATTGTTATTTAAGTTGTGGTGTACTTCTTCTAGTGGTGTCATGTGAACGTCGACTACATGACACTTCACCTATATGGGCCTAGGGGAATGCATTGTGTATTTGGCTACTAATCGTAGGGGTTGCCGGAGTGACAGAAACCTGAACCCCCGTTAGAAAATCATTGCACAAGGGACGTAAGGATCTTATAGTTTAAAGTTGTGGTTAGATTTCTACCTTAATTACTTTATTATACTTACGGATGTTTGCAAGGGGTATAATCACAAGTATGTATTAGTCTTGGATGGGATGGTACATTAGGACAGGTTCATCCACACAACACTTAGCAAGCTAGAGAAGATTAATCAACTATATAAAGCGAAAGCACTTGAGAGTCTTCCTATGTGTCCTCGAGAACGTTTGGTCATCTTAAGTAATACAACCGGCTTGTCCTTTGCTGCATAAAGGATTGGGCCACTTGCTGCATTTATTCCTACCGTCTTTTATTTACTCGTATTTTGTTTACTTGCTTTATCGAAAACCCATAAAAATCCGTTTGCTAAGTATTTGCAGAGAATTCCTGATCCATATCACTAGCCAGCACATTCTGCTCCTCGTTGGATTCGACACTCTTACTTATCGAAAATACTACGATACACCCCCTATACTTGTGGGTCATCAGTAGTCATCTCTCGACAAATTAACCTAGTCTAGTCTCCACAATAATTGTCTAATTGTGATGTTTATTTCCACTAGGACAATACCCGCGCGTTGCTGCGAGTTGCTCCGATGAGAGGCAACTTGAGGATATAACCTTTGGTTCATTCTTTTGATTAAACTATATAGCCACTATTTTTTCTAATTCAGATACAAATAAAGCCGGGCTTACTCCTACACCAACCTAGCTAGAAAAGAACAAAACAAATTTGAGAGAGGCGAATACAGATATCGTTTTCAAAATAGAAAATGGCTACCATGTTGCATAACCACAAAAGCTAAGGGTAGTACAAAATATCAGTAATATTATAATTCGTGCGGCATGACCAGTGTGGATACTAGCTCAACAGGACATATGGTAAACCTTCAAAATGCTTGGGATCATATAAATCGACCGTAACTCCAAACCGTGCTGCTATTTTTGCAAATTCTGGTTGATCTGGCCAAAATAATTTATACGCTTCACCCGCCAAGTGCAAAAGAATGAACATAGCAGGGAGAGTGTCGAACATGCATGTACAATCAGTTCAGTCAAGCCACAACTTCCTTTCTATTAAGCGCAACTCTAGCTTCCTAGCTTCACCCCGATGCGGTAGTCGACCCAAATGTTGGCTTTCTTGTGCAGCAGTGACGCAGCAGTCCGGTCGCCTTGGCGAGTCCCCACATCCAAAATTGCACGACCAGCCGTACTTAGGTGAAATTACTTGGCCACTGGGATCGGCCGGCCTAAAGACATCTTTAATCTCAAAGTAGAGGCCAACACATCTAGAACAAATTCAAGCACCTAGGATGATTAACAGTGTCTTTTGACGCCAGCTGCGTTTCCAATTGCTTATCACCTAGAACGAAACAAATTCCACAAAATCCATCATCACTCTTGTCTGCTCTTCTCCCCGTATGAGTTCTAGGCGGCAGTTGCATGCGCACCTCAAGCCGTCGCCCTCACGATTCCTTCCAACCGCTGCCCCCGCCATGCCTCTCTCGCGGATCGCCATGGGGTGACCCCGCCCCTCTGTTCAGCGGTACACAGGGAACGTCTCTTACTCCCTCCGTTCACAAATACTTCAAACTTTATCAAGTTTGACTTTGACTAAACCCAGAACGTGAAGTAAATAAAAAAGGAGGGAGTATGTGTCGACTCATCATAAAAACAAAAATAAACTAACATGAGATGAGATGGACTTGGATAGGTATGTCATTCTTTTTCATTCAAATTAAGGACTGGTTTTTATACATACTAAGGAAGAGGACGGGAAAAAAATAAGGAAGCGATCCAACCTGCTAGAGGAACCGATATGATCTCTTCTACGCGTGGGAGGCCAGGCCGCATCTGTGGGAGGACCCCCGCACGCCACAACACCACATGCCCCGCTCCTTTCCGGTGGCAGTTGTGGGTAATAAGTTGTTTTATGAGAGGGCAAAAAGGCTAAAAAAGTGTTGGATCGGGAGAAACAATCCGTCATTTATTATTATAGGTATAGATATAGTTTAGCTGGAGGTATCCTGCAGCTTTGACTCTTAGCATATGGCATCCCCTGCATGGTTTGGCGATCATTGATGAGGCTTGCTTCAGTGCCCCCCTCCCCCCCCCCCCCCCGTTTCGGCGATGAGTTGAAGGGTTTCAAACCTGTGCGGGTTTCGTGTCTATGTAAACCCGAAACCCGGTAACCGTCGACGTATCCCCACCTATTCGATACGAGGTGGAGTCGGTTTGTACACAGTGTGTACGCGTGCTGGTCCCACCCCCTGTAATCACGCGTACAAGTAGCGCCGGTCCAGACCTCTGTCGGCGCGGGAAAAAAGAGTCCATGAAGGCCACTGAGGTCGGCTGAACCAATCTAGTTTCTCTATGCCCTGATCTAAAAAGGGCAGCCGCCGGAACCCTAACCCTAACCCTAACTCTGTAGCGATGGCCATGCGACGCAGACAAGGTTAACTTTGTTACCGTCCTCAAGATATCAGGTCGTCGTGACAAGTGACCAATACTATACTCGCACCGTACACCACACCATACATACGCGCCAAAGCGGGTTTCCCTGGAGAATCCAACAACGACGGAACCTTTAACCCGCGTTGATCTAAATCGTCCGATTTTTCATCACGGACGTCCATCTTCAGCTCGCATCCAAACGTACGCCGGGGGAGGACACTGGAGCAAAAGTGATACTTGATTAACACCAAACCGAAGAGTGGGTATCCCAGATTTCAAAACATAGCTTTAAATTTGTGTTACGCGGCTTGTCTGATCCGCTTGCACTTTTGTTTTGTTCTTGGTATTATACTGCTCCGGTATACTCGCCAGGAACCTTTGTCCTGGCGGCTCCTTCAATGGGGAGGCCTAGTGTTCCAAAAAATGCAGGAAAAGTGTTCGACCTGTTATGGACTAGTACTAAATCTACTACGTAACTGGAATGTGAAAACAAAGTATTACTCCAATAAATAAGTGTCTTCCAGATCATAAATAGCAGATGGAGGAACAGTAATCAGTTAAAAACAGAACATCGATGAAACTGATCTCGCTTCTCGGAGGGGAAGAGAGACAAATAATTAAGCATAGGTGACTTGCAGAACTAATGATTTCACCTAAAGCATTCTATGATGTGGATAACGACAGAAAAATCATAACCAGCGAGAAATTGCAAACCCAATTTTCACCGGTACGGAGCAAAAGAAAAAGGACGGGATGCTATGACGACGCTACTTCTCCATCTACTGTTCATGATGGATTTAAGGTGCAAGCATGGCAATCAACTCCTTCATAGCTGAGGGGCAGCTCCTGAGGAGATGATCGAAGCCATCGGTGGCCACCACAGCCTTGAGATTTCCGGGAGCGCACAGAAAATTGTAGCAGGCCTTCTTCAGCCCGTCATAACCGTGGCAATCAGCTAGAGCTAGGATGGCTGTGGTGGTGTTCACGTCGATCAACCTCCACAGCTTGTATTCACACATGAGCTTCAGCCGCTGGAGATCAAACCTATCCGCCGCAACAAGCAGGTGCTGCCACTGCGACACCACATCTCCATCGTCGTCCTTCTCCATCTCCGGCTCCGAATCACTGTAGATGAACGCAAGCATTGCCCTGAAAACTTGGGCGTCCATGTCCTCCACGAGTATGGCGCCGGAAGCTGCCGTGCCCTCCTTCATCGGGCCGAAAAGCTCGGCTCGGAAGACCCTAGACCGGGCCGCGAGGACGCACCGGTGCGCGGCGAACGTCTCGCCGCCGACCTGGAACGTCACGTCGGCGCCTTCCTTGGCCGTCATCAGGAGATCGGCGAAGTGGCGTTGCATGTCGGGCGGCGGCACCCTGACGAACGGTGAACCGGCACCACCGTTTCCCCTGGCGTCGGCCACGACGATGTCGCACCGGATGGTGAAGCTGTCACCCCTGAGATGTTCTGAGTTCTCGAAGGCGTACCTGCGTATAAAATTGTTGTAGCAGAGGGCGCGAGATTTGGCGGGGAAATCAAACGCCAGGCCCTCGCGATCTATATGCGACGGCTCCTGCTCGTCGCTCTGGTTGATGAAGCTGAACCAGAATTTCGCCTTTACAGGCTCGTCGACATCCTTTGCAAGGTCGAGACCAGCGGACATGAAGTCGGAGGAGCCCGAACAGCCGTTGGGGTAGTACCGGAGAAACCATTGGTACCCTCCGACTATGAAAGAGCTGGACTTGATGTGACTGCCGTAGGGGAGGTCCAATTTGGTGCGCGAGTAGCCTTCCACCACGAGCAGGTGGTACCCGCTGGCGGAACCGGCGTCGTCGGTGGCCGACGCGGACGGCCATAGCTTGCCGTCGCGGATCAAGGATACGCCTGCGAATGACATGGAGAGATGAACGAGCCAGCAAGTGGAAGGAGGTAGATGGAAATGTGGAAGAGCGGACAATCTCTAATCGAGCTGGGTATACAGACGTGAGAAATGACCGCCGTATGCTGCGTCTCAGCCGTCTTCGCCGTCCAGGGCCGGAGCCCCGGGCCAAAAACTAGGCGTGTATCACCAAGGCCAAAGGATTTTTTTTTCCTGGATTGCACAAGGAGTATATAGAGCGTATTTCAACATGGAGCTGATACTAAAATCATCAGTTCGTGGTTCACTACATGGTTTATGATGTACGATGGGGAAATGTTGGCTTGCCAGATTGGATGACAGTGTCTTTGAGATGTCGCTACCTCCTTAGAGGCGTCATTTTTCAGAATGTGGGATGCCAATCTCGATGGTGCTAGTGCTACCGGTTGGGTCGGCGTCTTCGGGTTCAGTCGGCGTACGAGTGCTGCTGGTGTGTTCACTATAGAATGCCTCCCGCTACGAAATTTGAGAGGCCTAGCCGTTCTCCTTCTGCTCTGCCTTCCTCTACAGGGACGTGGACAAGGCATTCGTAATTCTCTTCATTGTCGTCATGCTGGTGTCGTTCAACTATGCTCTAGACCGTGTTTTACCGTTGTCGGATGTCCTGCATTAGCGACAACCTCCTCGAATCCTGACCTCCCCTCACCACTGCGACGGTCCTCCTTATCCCCTCCGCGCATGCTTCGCCACTCTCCTCGCCAGCATGGCCGCCACCACCCTAGATTCCTAATTTCCTACGCCCTCTCCTCGTCGGCCTTTGGCTCGCCTCCTGGCGCTTGCTACCAATGGGTCTCTCGTCACTGTTTGTCCCCAACCCGGAGAAGTGCCAACCCGTCCTCCCGATGGAGCCGACAACATCCTGGCACTAGAAGAAAGCTACTATCCACAACTATTTGGTCTATCGAGCGTGGTAGAAGGCCCAACTTGTGACATGATTTGTTTTTATCTCATGGTAGATGGAAATACTTTTTTTCATTTCTGTGGTCCTATTTTTCCACGAAATCGTAGAAAACTTGGGAAGAGCTCATCCGACGTGTGGTAGATGTCAAATGTTCGGTTCCTCATACAATTTTGACTCTAATTGATGCCCACGCGGTCTCTTTGAAGCTTGTGGGGCTACAATATCAAAGTCTTTAGAGGGCCCTTCTTCCTTCATGCCATCCTATTTAGAATTTGATAACATTGCTCAATGCAGCAACCATTTACTCTAGATGTTGGATCCCCGATATCAACCTCTTTTAAACTATACATGTGTACGATGGATTTTTTGCTAGCGTCTTCCTACTTTGAACTTGATAACTACATACCAGGTGTATTAAGTTCCTCATAGGACGTCACACATGTTTCCATGTGTGGAGCGGAAGATTGATGGCGCCACAAAATTTCGACCATCTGCCCGCAGACTAGGCAGTCTCCCCCGTGGGAACATTGCACACATAAAGTTATTAGCAAATGCAAACAACACACAAGGCTTGTCAAGGGAAACTGTTTGCTTTGTTGCTATCCTCCATGATAATTTCTTTAGGAATCATTGATGGCACAAGATATGTAGAGCTCGTTGCGAACCCCAAGAGGAAGGTATGATGAGCACAGCAACAAGTTTCCCTCAGTTATGAAACCAAGGTTATCGAACCAGTAGGAGTAAGGAAACAACTTCAACGTGTTGCTAGCAACTTGGAATCCTGCACAACACAACCACAAAACTTTGCCCCAACTTACAGTGAGGTTGTCAATCTCATTGGTTTTGCTGAAAACAAAGGATTGAACGTATAGTGTGTAAGATAGTAATTACTTGCAGAAAGTAACAGTAAACGGTAAATGGTATATTAATGGTAAAGGACTGGACTGGGGTCCACAGTTCATTAGTGGTGTTTCTCCTTAGGATAAATAGCATGCTGGGTGAACAAATTACAGCGGGACAATTGACAAATTGAGAAAGCATAACAATACATATACTAGACATCTTCACTCCTACGAGATTTGATTGGGCATTACAACATAATACATATCGTAATCCAACTGCATCTATGACTAATAATCCACCTTCAGGTTATCATCCAAACCTCTTCCATTATTAAGTTGCAAGCAATAGATAATTGCATTAAGCAAAGTGTGTAAAGTAAACAATACAATTGCCCCATGGACAAAGGATTGTTGTTTTCTCCCTAGTAGCAATAGCACATCTACAAACTTAGAGATTTTTGTCACTTCCCCGGATTACTAGAGGCATTAACCTACTATCGAGTATAAATACTCCCTCTTAGAGTTACAAGCATCTACTTGGCCAAGATAGCTACTAGCATCAGAGAGCATGCAAGATCACAAATAACATAGACATGATAGAATCAATAATCAATCTAACATAGTATCTCAATATCCATCGGATCCCCGCAAACACGACATATAGGATTACAAATAGATGATCTTGATCGTGAATGGAGCTCACAAGATCTAAATGTGATAGCATAAAGGAGGAGAACTGTAACACCCTCGAATCGGCCCTATGCAAGTTTTAGCCCTTTCTGCCAAACCCGCATAGAAACGATTCAAGGACGCCCACCAGGCACTTTCGTGCGGGTGGAAAACGAAGTAATACCATTACACAACAGTCCTCGATGGGACCCACAGAACAGATATATATACAACAGTGACTCAACGAGTCAAGAATACAGATATACAATACAAAGATCCAAATCACCTTGAAAACGTTACAGCGTCCGAGTACGGACAAGATGCAAATGGGGCTAAGAGCCCTGGAGAATAACCAATGGCGTCCATAACCATGCCCAGGCCAAGCCGGAAGGGTAACCCTGCTAACGACGTCCATCTCAAACCTGCTAAAACAAAAGGGGTGCCGACAAAGGGCAAAGGAAAAAGAGGAGCGTCGGTACTGAGGCCAGTACATGGCGAGGCTAGAATTCGGCGGTCCTCGCCTACACAGGTATGGTGGACTGAAGCGGCAGCGCAACGACACTAAACAACCTATAGAGACTCTGTAATACTGGTGGCTATCAGAGAGAGATAAGAGAGACCTATTCAGATCAAACCTGACACTAACACCAAACATACCCATCCTGGTATTCCCCCTCGAGACCAAACGAGGAAGTCAAGCCAAGGAAACTCACACGGTTGGCAGTTTTATTTAATCTTTCCATGGCAGTTATCCAACTTACTAGTCATCTCAGATGTAAGTCAAATTATAACAGTAAACTTTAGTTATGGTTGTTTATGATCGAGAAACTGTGCTCCAAGTCGTCCATAACCGCGGACACGGCTTTTCGAAAAGATTTAACCCTGCAGGGGTGCACCCAAGTATCCACACGCACTTCGACCCTTTTTGCCAGATCAATTAACATACACCCATCGGTATGTCGGCGGGGCCTAAGTCATGACGATTCCCATACCCAAAGCAAGTACATAGGAGGCCACCCCACTAAGCTACTCGCAACGAAGTCGGCCGGCTCCGAGGCGGACCCAGGGTTTGTGCCAATGGCTGTAAACGACTGGGAACCCGAAAGTGTGACTGGGCTTGTCGATACCGCGAAAACATTCCACATCCTAAATAGTACAGGTGCTCCGCGCACAATCTTAAATAAAGCAGTAAAGCATGGCATAAGTACATGATAGTAATAAAGTGATGGGTTCGTAGCATGGAAAACAAAAAATTTCTACCGCAAGAACGAACAAAACCCATATCTAATCTAGATAAAAGCCAAGATCTAATCTATTAGACATGTGCAACGAGATAGATAGGAACTAACCCTCGTAGATCCGAAAGCGTTAACGAGATTAGATCTCGTGGTTGATATAGTCGATCACTTGCCGATCTCAAGATCGTGTGGACGATCCTTCCGGTGCCGCGTTCCGGCAGCGCTTCCGCAGTCGGTCACACGTGCGGAGTCGAAGCAGAACTTCCTCTCCCCGTTCCAGCGAGCAGCGGAGGTAGTAGATCTTCTCCACGGAATCCCAGCAGCACGACGGCGTGGTGGTGGTGGTGGTGGAGTAGAGAATTCTGCAGGGCTTCGCCTATGCCTGTGCAGAAGAAACGTGGAGGAGAGAGGTGGCAGAGATTGGGAGTTATAAGAGCAAGCTAGGAGGGGGCGCCCTTGCCCTTCTATTTAAGGGGGGGAGGGCGCGCCTGGGGAGGGGGAGTCCTTGTAGGACTCCCCTCCTATGGCCGGTGGTGGGAAGGGGGGAGGAGTCCTCCTCCCCCATGAATTCGTGTCTTGCCCCACCAGGACTCGTTTGATCCTTTCTTGGTTTTCAAGCAAACTCCAAGAAATCCTCTAGAACCTTCCAGAACATTCCGAAACCTTTTAGAATCTCCATACAAATACTCCGAAACATTTCCTAACTTAGAAAATGATCCCCAATATATGAATCTTATTCTCCGGACCATTCCGGATCTCCTCGTGATGTCCCGGATCCATTCCGAGACTCCGAACAACATTCGGTCTCCAACGCACATTCCATATCTACTTAAAACAACTTCGAACCTTAAGTGTGTCACCCCACGGTTCGTGAATATGTAGACATGATAGAGACACATCTCCTATCAATAACCATCAGCGGGACCTGGAGATCCATAATGGCTCCCACATACTCAACGATGACTTCGTGATCGATTGAACCATTTACATACGAAACCAATTCCCTTTGTCACGCGATACTATACTCATCCGAGGTTTGATCGTCGGCATCTCCATACCTAGTTCTACCTCGTTACTGATAAGTACTCTTTACTCATTCCGTGATATGTCATCCCTTGTGACCCAGTCACATGCTTGCAAGCTAACTAGATGACATTCCACCGAGAGGGTCCAGAGCATATCTATCCGTCATATGGATGGACAAATCCCAATCTTGGTCCATGCGCTTCAACACATACTTTCAGAATACCCAATGACACCTTTATGACCACCCAGTTACGAAGCGGTGTTTGATGTCATCAAAGTACCCATCCGGTGATGGTGATTAACACAACCTCATGGTCGAAGGATTAGGTTACTATGTATTTAAAAGCTTACAGCAATATGAACTTAATGACTTGATCTTATGCTACGCTTACTATGGGTGTGTGTCCATCACATCATTCTCCTAATGATATAACCTTGTTATTAATCACATCCTAATGTCCATGATCAGGGAACCATGATCATCAATTAATCAACAAGCTAGTTCAACAAGAGGCTTACTAGGGACTTTCTTATGTTTAGAAAACATACATGTATTAGTGTTTCCTAATAATACAATTATAGCATGGGATGTAAACATTTATCATAAACATAAAGATATAATAATAACCACTTTATTATTGCCTCTTGGGCATATCTCCAACAGTCTCCCACTTGCACTAGAGTCAATAATCTAGTTAAAAACTTGTGCATTCAACACCTATGGCTTTCTGGTGTTGTATAGACACTATTGCTAGTGGTAAACAAAATCTTCGGATCTGACACTTCCAGGTCCGTGTGTATTTGCATGTCCTTGCGTCTTTACGCATTACTCATTCTCCAATGAGATGGCATTGTATAAATTTGGTCCTTTGGTGAGACCTTTAGTTCCTTCGGCTCAAAATATGTTGATATTATTGTCACACAATATATCTTCATAGTATTAGCCCACTTTGAACCACACCTAGTTTGATAACAAACTACTTAACACAAATGCCCTCCTTTGCTGCTACTATAGCAGTTATATACTTAGCCTTTTGCTGTAGTATCCGTCACAATATCACAACTTTGGAACTCATCCAAATCCATCATGGAACATCCTTTCCATTATATTGTGCCACCCATAGTCTAAATTGAGATAAATTTAATTTGTATCTTGTGACAAAACTAGTATCAATGTAACACTTTACAATGTACTACCTTTAACTATTTGTCACTTATACATGGTATATTCTTAGTTCTTCCAAAGCTCATAAGAATATCTTTACTATTGTCCAATGATCATCTTATGAATCATTCTGGTATATGCTCATAACATTTAGAGCATAGGATATATCTGGATGTGTACATCTTAAAGAATGATTGATCAAAATATTCTTGTGATTTCACCAAGTGTCAAAACACTTGAATCTCGTGTCAACACACTTGAATCTTGATTTAGTCCTTTCCGTGCGTCAAGAACCTTTCTTGTTGTTTCCATATTGAACTCATTCAACATCTTATCTATGTACATTTGGCAAAACCATATTAGGACCTCAATCTATCCATATAGACATTGATGCCTAATTCTTGAGTTATGCCTAAGTCTTTCATCGAAATGAAATTCTTAACCTATGTCAATAAAAGATACATCATTTCTAATCAACAATATGTCTTTCACATAATGTATTAGAAATATGTCTTAGCGCTCCCACTTAATTTCTTGCAAAATGCAAACATCTTCATCGTCTCTGATGAAATTAAACCTTTTAACGGTTTCATCACGGTGAAGATTCCAACTCCGTGATGCTCACTTCAACCATTGAAGTTTTGCATACTCTTTTAGCATCCTTTGAATGAACAAAACCCTTTGGATCGTGTCATGTACACGTCCTAGGTAACCATTCTATTAGAAGAACTTGTTTTGTTTGTTCAACTACCATATACCAAAATATATGTAGCGGTTGCTACATTAATCCGTCCAGACTAAATATCGCTATGAAAGATCAAATCTTATCATAGTCAATTCTTTGAACATTGTCGTAAACTTCTTTCTGACATGTCGACTATTTCATAGATTTGAAACATCCATGTCTATTTCTTTATAGATCCAAACACGACCGATAGGCTTCACGCCTTTCCAGAGGGTCTTCTAAGTTCAGAAACTTGATTTCTCGTGTATGGATACTATCACGGATTCCATGACTTCTTGTGATTTTATGGAGTCAGGGCCCATCATCGCTTCTTTGCATGTAGTCGGTTCATCATTGTCAAAACAATAACAACTTGCTTATCAAATCTTACTATTTGATTCTTACCGACCCACACGGTTCTATAGGAACTCTAATCTCCGAGATCACACATTTTGTAATCACGAGAGCCATGAGCATTGTGGCCGCCACCGGGACACTTTCCGACGCTGCGCTACTTAGCACATATAGCTAAGGTTCAACAACCTTATCAAAGTTCTATTGTCCTCCCACTTAACTTTTCACGAAAAAATTCCTTCTCAAGAAACTTGACGTTCCAAGCAACAAACTCTTTTGTCCTCGACGTTATGGAGAAATTCCCAACAAATTCTTTGGAATAACCTACAAAGACGTGCTTATCCGACTTTGGTTGTAAACATTTTACTTATGCATAGCATACCAAAATTTAAGAAAAGACAATTCAGGTTTTATCCGGAACCATGACTTATATGGTGTCATTTCAACGGATCACGATGGAGCTGTTTTCAGTGTAAAAGCGATAGTCACTAAAGCTTTAATCTTTAATATATAATGGCAGTTTTTATAAATGACATCTTTGATCTTACCATGTCAAACAAGGTTTCATTACATATCTTGAACACTCCATACTCCTATGGTGTTTTGGGAAATGCAAATCCATGGAACGATTCCTCAAATCTTAGGTGTTTTGCTAAACTTGTAACTCAAACATCTTTCTTTATGATCCAATCATAAACTCTTTTATTTTCTTGTTACAATGATTTTCCACTTCATCTTGAAAGTCTTTGAACATTTTTCAAATGTTTCATACTTCTTCCTTATTGAGTAAGTACATACATATACTCACTCAAATCTTCGGAGAAAGCATATGAAGTTGAAATCCATCGCCCACGACTACACATAATGGACTATATACATCAATATGTACAAATTCCAATCAGTTAGTCGTATGTTCCTCTTTTGGCCTACGAACGGAGTTTTAATTATCTCCAGGAAAGTATCACAAGCGTCATTTGATCCAAATCAAAGACTCCAAAAATCCATCAACATGGAGTTTCTTCATGTATCCCTTTCAATATAATTTAAACGGCGATGTCACTTCGCAAGTGATCTTTCAATCATCTGTCTTGCGACATTTTAGCATTAGTTTTATGGTCGTTATTTCTCCAACCAGACTTGTATATTATCCATCTATTATGGAATACGGTAATTATTTGAACAACCTTTTGTCGTCATAATACCTGATCAAAATAACAATTATTGAAACAAATCTTGAAGGCAAGCTTTCATGTTAACGAGCAACACAACAACCCTTTGTTTGTTTTCGATGAACATCATCACATATTCTCTTGCTAGTTACTTAGGCCATTGCAGTTCATGAATTGTGTTGTCATGTATGACACTTCATACCAACCAATTCGGTATCCAATACCGCAGAACCACATTGTTTAACAACCAAGGAATACAGCCATAACATGTATCTTCTATATGCCTAAGTTGGACATCTCCAACCTTTTATTTTCTGCCAAATATTTTATAGATTCTCTTTCAGCAATTCCTTTTCTTTCAAAAGAATCTATCAACATCAATAGTGGTGTCATCAACATGACACATGGTACAAAGCGTATATAGTCAACCACTAATACCTTTGGACTTGCACTTTGAGGTGGATCACCATCATCAAATGTTTGGCATTCTTTCAAAAATCCATTCTTTAGTAATATATTAGTGTAGTAAACATTTTACTTACATCTTCTATTCATCCTTATCATGACAACTTTCATGATCAAGCTGCTATAGCTTATAAAGGTGAATTGCGAGTATAATGTTTCTTTTTCAAAACCTTTTGGAGTATTATGACGACTAGCGTCTCCAACCTTCACAAATTCTCATCAAATATGAGGACGTATACTCTATCATGTTGTAACCAACACATTGTTTTAGATATCGCAATACCTTTCACATATGATGGTTTCTGAAACATTGCTTTCAGCTCTTAGATAAACTTGATATTAAAAACAATCTTTTGAGTATCAAGAATCATGGAGGAAAACATGATACATTAGATACTAACACTGGAATTGTTACTCTTGATTTAATACTACTTATTAAACTTCATGGAGCAAATAGAGTTTGCTGAAAGTTTGCAATAGGACTTATAAACTTTAAATTGACATTCAAAACAATACGATACCAGTTCGTAAAGTAAATATCCAGAATTTCTATAGTTCCACTATCTCAACTATAACTAAGCGTAAGGTGGTGAACGGATGCCAATGACTACAACAAACTATGCAAATTCACTTTGATTGTGTTTATGATAAATTGAGTTCGACTAATCCAAATTACAAATGAACTCCCACTCAAAACAACATCCCTCGAGTTGTTTTAGTGATTACACGAACCAAATCCACTACACCAAGTCCGATCATCACGTGAGATGATGTAGCTTTAAAGGCGAACAGTCAACATGTTCATCATATCATCCATATGACTCATGCTTTACCTTTCGGTATTCCGTGTTCCGAGACCATGTCTGTACATGCTAGGCTCGTCAAGGTTAACCTTAGTTTCCGCATGTGCAAATCTGGCTTGCACCCGTTGTATGCACACATAGAGTCTATCACACCCGATCATCACGAGATGCTTCGAAACGACGAGTCTTAGCAACGGTGCCAACTAAGGACGAACACTTTATTACTTGATATTTAGTGAGAGGGATCATCTTATAATGCTACCGTCGCGATCTAAGCAATACAAGATGCATAAAGGATTAACATCACAGGCAATTCATAATTTGTGTGATATGATATGGCCTTTTCTTCTTGCGCCTTTGATCTCCATCTCCAAAGCACGAACATGATCTCCATCATCACCAGCATTGCGTCAAGGTCAGTGGCGCCGCTTCATGGTTGTCCATCATCACCAGCAACTATTACAACTACTTGGAATAAAGCTATTACAAGATGAATAGACACACATCTCTTAATAGAATTAAAGACAACCATTAGGCTCCTGCCGGTTGCCATATTACAACAAGGATCATTGCATACATCAAATACAATCATAATCACATGATGGCCATATCACATCACAAAACTCCTACAAAAACAAGTTAGACGCCTCTAATTTTCTTTGCATGTTTTACGTGGTTTGGGGCTTTCGCATAAGACCGATCTTACCTACGAACAAGGACCACAACGTTGATACAAGTGTTGTCAGATGCTCATTGTAAATTGAATCTTAACTATGGTGGGAGAGACAGACACCCGCAAAGCCACTTGTGCAAAGCAAGTTGCACGTCAAGCGTGGAGCAAGTCTCATGTGCGATGACATGTAATATTAGCCCGAGACGCTTCATCCCACCATGCCGCAAGATGCAAAGTACACGCTAAGACACCGACAACAAAAGCATCAACGCCCACAAAAACATTGTGTTCTACTCGTGCAACAGATCTACGCATAGATACGGCTCTGATACCACTGATGGGTTCGTAGCATGGAAAACAAAAAAATTCTACCGCAAGAACGAACAAAACCCAGATCTAATCTAGATAAAAGCCAAGATCTAATCTATTAGACATGTGCAACGAGATAGATAGGAACTAACCCTCGTAGATCCGAAAGCGTTAACAAGATTAGATCTCGTGGTTGATGTAGTCGATCACTTGCCGATCTCAAGATCGTGTGGACGATCCTTCCGGCGCCGCGTTCCGGCAGCGCTTCCGCAGTCGGTCACACGTGCAGAGTCGAAGCAGAACTTCCTCTCCCCGTTCCAGCGAGCAGCGGAGGTAGTAGATCTTCTCCACGCAATCCCAGCAGCACGACGGCGTGGTGGTGGTGGTGGTGGAGTAGAGAATTCTGCAGGGCTTCGCCTATGCCTGTGCAGAAGAAAGGTGGAGGAGAGAGGCGGCAGAGATTGGGAGTTATAAGAGCAAGCTAGGAGGGGGCGCCCCTGCCCTTCTATTTAAGGGGGGAGGGCGCACCTAGGGAGGGGGAGTCCTTGTAGGACTCCCCTCCTATGGCCGGTGGTGGGAAGGGGGGAGGAGTCCTCCTCCCCCACGAATCCGTGTCTTGCCCCACCAGGACTCCTTTGATCCTTTCTTGGTTTTCAAGCAAACTCCAAGAAATCCTCTAGAACCTTCCAGAACATTCCGAAACCTTCTAGAATCTCCATACAAATACTCCGAAACATTTCCTAACTTAGAAAATGATCCCCAGTATATGAATCTTATTCTCCGGACCATTCCGGATCTCCTCGTGATGTCTCGGATCCATTCCGAGACTCCGAACAACATTCGGTCTCCAACGCACATTCCATATCTACTTAAAACAACTTCGAACCTTAAGTGTGTCACCCCACGGTTCATGAATATGTAGACATGATAGAGACACATCTCCTATCAATAACCATCAGCGGGACCTGGAGATCCATAATGGCTCCCACATACTCAACGATGACTTCGTGATCGATTGAACCATTTACATACGAAACCAATTCCCTTTGTCACGCGATACTATACTCATCCAACGTTTGATCGTCGGCATCTCCATACCTAGTTCTACCTCGTTACTGATAAGTACTCTTTACTCGTTCCGTGATATGTCATCCCTTGTGACCCATTCACATGCTTGCAAGCTAACTAGATGACATTCCACCGAGAGGGTCCAGAGCATATCTATCCGTCATATGGATGGACAAATCCCAATCTTGGTCCATGCGCTTCAACACATACTTTCAGAATACCCAATGACACCTTTATGACCACCCAGTTACGAAGCGGTGTTTGATGTCATCAAAGTACCCATCCGGTGATGGTGATTAACACAACCTCATGGTCGAAGGATTAGGTTACTATGTATTTAAAAGCTTACAGCAATACGAAGGATTAGGCATGAGACACGGACGAGCACGGCGGCGTGCACATGAACCAAGGTGGGAGGCATCTAAATCGCTGCCAGGTACATGAGGGGTCTTCCAACGATCGACTGGCTTCTTTTGTTGTAGATGTTGACGCGCTTGACCTGGTTCAGGAATTTGTCAGAACACCTTGCATGCATGGACCGGCGTGTAGAGCTGATCAGATCGGGGCAGAGGCGACGTTGATCCCCAAGACCCCAAGACAGAGGATCACAAGGTGTCGTGGCTCTCCTGGTGCACTAGATTGAGGCAAAACTGAACTAATTTGCCCCACGCAGGTGGAACATGTCGCACTGAACTGCAGGCATGAGATCTGCGGCCGCTGGCCGGTGACGCGCACGGATCAAGGCCCGAGAAAAAAATCAAAAGGGGCGGCGCGAGCTACCAGGTGGAATGGTGGCGAGGCGATGTGGTGTTGAATTCAAATTAATGAACAAGGACGTGATGGCCAGCTCTAGGTGGCACCTGTACACTGGGCATGTGTAGCAGCCTGGCACAAAAATAACAAGAACACGGTGGTTTGGATGGGATCCTGTACACAGGCACGGGAACCAGCTTTGGAGGCTGTCGTCATCCATGATTTGAGCAGAGCAAAAAACGGCGGCGCATGCTGTGGAGAAGAACAGATCACACCGAGGCGCTCAGGACAGGAGAAAAAAGGAAGGTGGGGAATTTTAGACCGCATCTCAGATTAGGTGCTAGGGTTGGTAAGTGAAGGAAGGAAGAGGATTAGAGTATTTATATAGTCTAAAGTAGACTAGATGGGACTAGTTTTGCATCAAAACTTTAGACAGGCTTTTTGCCTAGTTTTATTTTAGTAAAATAAGAAAACCTTTTGTAGTTTTATAAGTAAACCAAAAACTATTATTTGTTTTGTTATAACATGAGAAAAAGAAAAGACTACGTCATATATTTAACCGTACGTATATTTAAGCAAATAAAATATGATTTTTAATACAATAATTTGTGATTCAAAATATGTATTAGGATGGCAAGGTTTAGCTATGATTTTAGGAGGAGAAAAGAATAAAATATAGGAAGGAGAGTCAATGCATTATGTGATGATTACAAAATCACAAGAGATGAAAAAAAGAATACTAGAGGGAAAAGGCCATAGGTATGTATAGAAATAAAGAGAAAGAGGGAGATTAAGCAAGATAGAGGGATAGCAAGAAGGCTATTAGTGCATGTATGTGGTAATATAGTGGCATGTTCACATGTAGAATGGAAAGAATAAATACCACATGTAGCAGGGACAAGGATAGATGATCACAAGATCTAAAGATCAACACAAATCAAATGGGCATGATTTAAATCCATAAGGCAAATAAAAGGAACCCATGTGTCATATGTGGTAGAATTGAAAATAATCATAAGGACTAGATAGATTGAAAAGTTAGTGATAAATAGAATTTAAGAGATGATGCCCCCAACTCAATTTAGGCATTTCGACAAATGTAAAATAGCAAGACTCAAGTAATAGAATTTGGACAAAGATGGTTCCATATCAAATAGCACCAACTAGAGATAGAATAAAGGGAGGTTAAAAATAGAGAGGAAGCAATGGCAAGCTCAAATAAATATATCAAGAACCAAACACAAGTGTAATAATTTGAATAAAATAATTTAATAATATGTTCCATGCAAGGTGGCATGATGAACATGGTGGTGCATGATGATGTCATGATGATGCAAAAAAAATAACGAGCAATTTTCTAGTAGTGGTTTTAGCGGGACGCCACAATTCGACACCACTAACAAGGGATCTCGCCCTCGAGATCCGCCCCATGGTACCGGAAGAGGGCCCATGATCGGAATATCCGTGCTTCGTGTAGATCCTCGCGACACCACTAAGAAGATTGTTGCCCATCTTGAAATCGGCGATACCACCAACAAGGGGTCGTTGAGAAAACACTCCGGGAACAAAGGACGAAGGTAAAGGTATCAACAAATAAAGCCACCTCTAACTTCGATGGAAGGAGAGAAACGACGCATTCTAATCCACTTCAATATACGAGAGCGAATAGTATGAGTAGTCGGCATGGGGGCCAATCCATCACGCAACCAAACTATTACTCCGCACAATCAGTAGAAAATCGCTCATCCATTCTCGGAGTTATACTGAAGATCTCGACAATCAAGGTTCAAAAACAAGGAGTGATGCAGACTCAACATCGGATCTGGCATAGATTATGTCGTCTCATCGGAAAACACCGGAAGTCACAAGAAGGAACAGAGAGAAGTCCAACAAAGGAAGGATTCCTCAGATAGCACGAAGACCGGATGTAGAAACACTGTTACCAAACAAGGAAGTGAAACCCTGAAGGTGCGACGGAAGACCAACCACGAGAATTCCTAGACTCGAAGAAAAGATAAGAGAATAGATCCATAACACGCAGAGGTAAGAGGAGAACAACAGGGGGTAAGGAGTAAAAGCAGACCTAATCAGATCTATCCAACCGATTTTGCAAAATAGTTTTGACACTCTACTTCGGCCGTTAGCTAGGTTATCCTACAGGCTGGACTTGTGGGGTATCACAACTGCTGAGCTCTGATACCACTCTGTAACACCCTCGAATCGGCCCTATGCAAGTTTTAGCCCTTTCCGCCAAACTCGCATAAAAACGATTCAAGGACGCCCACCAGGCACTTTCGTGCGGGTGGAAAACGAAGTAATACCATTACACAACAGTCCTCGATGGGACCCACAGAACAGATATATATACAACAGTGACTCAACGAGTTAAGAATATAGATATACAATACAAAGATCCAAATCACCTTGAAAACGTTATAGCGTCCGAGTACGGACAAGATGCAAATGGGGCTAAGAGCCCTGAAGAATAACCAATGGCGTCCATAACCCTGCCCAGGCCAAGCCGGAAGGGTAACCCTGCTAACGACGTCGATCTCAAACCTGCTAAAACAAAAGGGGTGCTGACAAAGGGCAAAGGAAAAAGAGGAGCGTCAGTACTGAGGCCAGTACATGGTTAGGCTAGAATTCGGCGATCCTCGCCTACACAGGTATGGTGGACTGAAGCGGCAGCACAACGACACTAAACAACCTATAGAGACTCTGTAATACTGGCGGCTATCAGAGAGAGATAAGAAAGACCTATTCGGATCGAACCTGACACTAACACCAAACATACCCATCCTGGTATTCCCCCTCGAGACCAAACGAGGAAGTCAAGCCGATAAAATTCACACGGTTGGCAGTTTTATTTAATCTTTCCATGGCAGTTATCCAACTTACTAGTCATCTCAGATGTAAGTCAAATTATAACAGTAAACTTTAGTTATGGTTGTCTATGATCGAGAAACTGTGCTCCAAGTCGTCCATAACCGCGGACACGGCTTTTCGAAAAGATTTAACCCTGCAGGGGTGCACCCAAGTATCCACACGCACTTCGACCCTTTTTGCCAGATCAATTAACATACACCCATCGGTATGTCGGCGGGGCCTAAGTCATGACGTTTCCTAGACCCAAAGCAAGTACATAGGGGGCCACCCCACTAAGCTACCCGCAACGAAGTCGGCCGGCTCCGAGGCGGACCCAGGGTTTGTGCCAATGGCTGTAAACGACTGGGAACCCGAAGTGTGACTGGGCCTGTCGATACCGCGAAAACATTCCACATCCTAAACAGTACAGGTGCTCCACGCACAATCTTAAATAAAGCAGTAAAGCATGGCATAAGTACAAGATAGTAATAAAGCCCCAAACTACTTGTGGCCCCCGGTACAGTACTTTGAAATCAGGTAGTAAGCCGATGGGAGTGCCCACACACCCCACCTGTGGTTAGCGCGCTCGATCTCGGAACAGGTGTCAAGAACTCGGGTCCTAGGGGACACCAGTGAGCGGTTAAGAACCAAATAATTACTATTACCCACCGGTGCCTCTGCATTAATCTACCATCAACATTAATTAATAAGCTGCAATTAGAAACATGATCAGAGCCACCATTAAACATCTGCCAACCTCCCAACAACTGTGGAACATCGACGACGTGAAGCAACACCTGAGCAAGCAACTACGACTCGCGGGGCCAACTATCTAACAAGCAACAGGTAATAGGAGGTGTCCAAGGCAATATAACGGTTGCAGGAATATATCTGGTACGGAACACTAAAGCATCGAGACACGAATAGCAATAGATCAACAGGAGGAAATAAAGACTATAAATACAAAATAGGTGGAAGGGGAAGGGATGCTCGCCTGGGAAACATAGCCGACGATCACATCCGGAGAACTTGTCGGTAACTTGGCTTTTACTCTTACCTGTTTACTGATTGACAGCCTGGTGAAACTTACCTTTATCCACTTGGCTTTTACTGTAATCTTAACTATTTACTGAGAAGAACAGATACTTCACTTTGCGTGAAACTTACCCTTTTATTTACTCAATGATGTACCATGAACAGTGCACTTCACTGTTCAACACTGAGAGTAAAAATATATAACTAACCCATAATTTCCTTTCTAGTTGTTTATCTTATTTGCAGGAACAAGATCTGGACTCAAAAGATTAGTATAGGAGTAGATAGTTAGTATAGGTTAGGTTCTTCTTGTAACCTTCTTTGTAATCTTTTTGTAAAGGATCTTGTAAAGATATTATTACAAGTTAATAAAGTTAAATTTCTGTGCTTAGTAACCTTATACCTTTGATGTATTTGTCATCAGTTGTGACCTTATTATAAAATAGAGAAATAAGAATTATTTCTTATTTAAATTTCCTTGTCATTAATTCTTATTGTTGGTTACTATTTCTTTATTAAAATCAAACAATGTTAATAAGGTTTTATTTTGGAAAACCCTTCAATATTAATAACTTCTAATATTTAAATACTTTCAATTTGATTTGAATTTCAAATTTAAATTCAAAATAATTTCCCCAAATTCTTAATACTGCCTAAAGGTCATGTCAAAATTCATAGCAATCACTAACAAGAGCTATTCCTACCTCTAGTTAGTGAAAGAAACTCTGATCCCTTTAGTGTTTTGTTTGGCGAAAAATTTACCCTGATTTTACATATGCATGCATGCACAAACTTATATTTCTATTTCTACCCTTCGTTGGATCCTAATGCTAGGATGTTACAGACTTCCCCCCTTAGATTAAACTTCGTCCTGAAGTTTGCAGATGGGTACCTGAATAATTCCGGATATGCTTCCCTCAAGTCATCTTCTTTCTCCCAGGTAGCTTCTCGTTCTGGGTGATGTTCCCACTGTACCTTGCAATATTTGATTGCCCTGTTTCTCAACCTTTTCCAGTTTTCCTCCAGAATCTTACAGGGTTTCTCAACATAAGTCAAATCTGCTTGTAACTCAATCTCTTGATGAGTGATAACATCATCGGGAACTTTCAGACATTTCCGAAGTTGTGAAACATGGAATACATTGTGAACCTGAGCTAACCTCTTTGGTAACTCCAGAGCATAAGCTATTGTTCTGTTCTGACTTAATATCTTGAATGGTCCAATGTACCTTGGACTTAATTTTCCTTTGACTTCGAACCTCTTCAGTCCCTTCATCGGACTTACTTTGAGATATACCATATCTCCTACTTCTGGATGCCATGATCTACGACTTTGATCAGCATAACTATTTTGTCGACTCTGAGCTATCTTCAACCGATCTCTAATGATATCGATGATATCTTGTCTTTCCTTGATATAATCTAGTGCAAATTCTTTGCTACTACTAGGCTCATACCAGCATATAGGTGATCTACTCCTTCTTCCATATAGTACTTGATAAGGTGCTGCCTTCAGACTACTCTAATAGTTATTGTTATAGGAAAATTCTGCCAATGGTAGATGATCTTCCCACAAACCTCCAAAATCTAATGCACAAGCTCTAAGCATGTATTCTAAGATTTGATTGGTCCTCTCTGTCTGACCTCCAGTTTCTGGATGATAAGTTGTGCTAAAATCCAACTTTGAACCCAGTGCTGCATGTAATTGTTTCCAAAATGCTGATGTAAACACAAATCCTCTATCAGACACAATTTTCTTGGGTACACCATGCTTACTCACAATCTCTTTGACATAAATTTCCACTAATTTCTTAGCATTATCCTTTTGGTTCACTGGAATAATATGTGCACTTTTTGTGAGTCTATCCACAATTACCCATATCATATCTTTTCGCTTTGATGTCATGGGTAGTCCTGTGATAAAATCCATACCAATTTCTTCCCACTTCCATTCTGGAATTTCCAAAGGATGTAATGGTCCTGCTGGACTTTGATGTTCTGCTTTAACCCTTTGGCAAGTATGGCATCCCGATACATATTTTGCAATATCCCTTTTCATATTATTCCACCAGAACAATTCCTTTAAATCCATGTACATATTTCTACTACCTGGATGTATGGAATATGGTGTTTCATGAGCTTCCCGAAGTATCACTTCTCGAATCTCTGTCACATCTGGTACACAAAGACGGTTTTGAAACCATAAAGTTCCATACCTAAGTGAAAAACTGAGGTTTGACCTTGAGAGATTCTTCGAACTTCTTCAGTAATGAACGGATCTTCACCTTGATGTCTATAAATTTCATGTTGAAGATCACTACTCTGTTCTTCTATTACTCGCATAGTAGTTAATCCTCCAAGAACTGCTGTACTAATAAATTGTATTTACATCCTTTCCAAATCCATCTGTAGTTCTTTTGGCAGTTCTCTATTCAAAGGTTGTATATTTGTGCTTTTCCGACTTAAAGCATCTGCTACAACATTTGCTTTTCCAGGAGTATAATTGATTGCTAGATCATAATATTTAATCAACTCCAGCCAATGCTTCTGCCTCATATTCAATTCCTTTTGAGTGCAGAAATGTTTGAGACTTTTGTGGTCAGTATATAACTCACATCTTGCCCCATGGAGAAAATGTCTCCATCCTTTTAAAGCAAACACTACTGCTGCTAATTCTAAATCATGGGTTGGATAGTTCACTTCATGTGGTTTCAATTGCCTAGATCCATAAGCAATTACCTTACGATCTTGCATAAGCACACAACCTAATCCTTCCTTGGATGCATCACAATATACTATGTAATCTTTTCCCGGTTCTAGAATGGCTAGGATTGGTGTTGTGGTTAATCTGGTTTTCAACTCCTAAAAACTTTCCTCGCACTTCTCATCCCATATGAACGGTGTGTTCTTTCTTAACAATTTGGTCATTGGTCCAGCTATCTTTGAAAAACCTTCAATGAACCTCCGATAATATCCGGCCATACCTAGGAAACCTCGGATTTGCTTCACATTGGTTGGTGCCTTCCAATCTAGTACTGATTGAACTTTGGATGGATTTATAGCAATTCCATCCTTACTGATCACATGACCAAGAAACTCTACTTCGTCCAACCAAAATTCACACTTACTGAACTTAGCATAAAGCTTATGTTCTCTTAAGATTTGTAATGCTACTCTCAAATGTTCTGCATGCTCTTCTGTATCTTTGGAGTATATCAGAATATCATCAATGAATACTATGACAAATTTGTCCAAGTAAGGCATGAAGATTTTGTTCATCAAATTCATGAATATTGCTGGTGCATTAGTCAAACCAAAAGGCATGACTAAATACTCATGATGTCCATACCTTGACACAAATGCTGTTTTAGGAACATCTTCAGGTTTAATTTTTATCTGGTGGTATCCTGATCTTAGATCAATTTTGGAGAATACTCCTGCTCCTTGACTTGGTCAAATAAATCTTGTGTCCTTGGTAATGGATACTTGTTCTTGATAGTGACATTGTTGAGATTTCTATAATCCCCACACATTCTATGTCCACCATCTCGTTTATCCACAAAGATCACCGGAGTTCCCCACGGAGATACACTTTCCTGTATGAATCCTTTCCGGGCTAATTCATCAATTTGCTCCTTAAGCTCTTTTAATTCCTTGGGCCCCATCTTATATGGTGCTTGAGCTATAGGTGATGTACCAGGTATCAGGTCAATAGTGAATTATATCTCCCGATCAGGTGGCATTCCTGGTAATTATGCTGGAAAAACATCTTGAAACTCCTTCACCACTGGAATATCTTCTAATTTGGCCTCCTTCATTGAGTTCAACTGCAAATCTACCATGATATGACTATGTTTATCCGCCTGATAGACTATCCTTCCTCCACTTGGAGACCTGATTGAAACGATTTTCTCTTCACAATTGATCTGAGCTCCATAGTCTGTCATCCAATCCATTCCCAGTACTACTGCTATTCCTTTTAATGGGATCACATAAAGATCCGCATAAAAGGTTTGACCACAGGTTGAGATGACTTGGTTTAATTTGATATGTCTAACTACCATGATCCCTCCGACGGTAACTACGGTCATATGTTTTTCTAACGGTGCCCTTCTAATCCCGAATTTATCACAAAACTCTTCAGATATGAAAGAAGTAGTTGCACCGTATCAACTAAAACTTTTCTAGGATTTGTTAGAATATTGAGCGTACCTATCACCGCCTGATTTGAGTTATCCACCTCCTCCAAGGTTGCGCAATTCAGCTTTCCCGTAGGTCTACCCCTCTTGCCATTATTATTTTTGGCATAGCTTCCACCTCTGTTAGACTGTCCACCTCCGCCTCCACTGGCTTGTCCTCCACCTTTTGTGGGACAACCACCGGGTGGTTTGTTTGGGCAATCAGGCTTAATATGACCCTTTAGCCCACATCCATAACAAATTATCACTAGTTTGTGACAATCCTTGTTGATATCTCCCGGAAGTTTGCAATTATGACATATGACATTCCTTCTAGGGTTGAATTGTCCTCCAGTGTTGTTGATACTCTTGTTGTTGTTGTAGGGTCTGTTTCTGGGTTGAAACTCCAGATTGGTTTTGGGTTTACTTGCCTGAATCCTCTTCATTTCCTTCTTTGCTCTCTTCCTACGGTCCTCTTGGACATTTTTGTAATCATCTTCAAAGGTGATATCTGCATCAAGCAACTGTTGAAAAGTTTGAGTGTTGGCAAGCCTCAACTGCATCTTCACAAATGGATTTAGTCCATGCATGAACCTCTTCTTCCTACTCGCCTCCGTGCTAACTTCTTCAGCAGCATAACGAGATAAATCACTAAACTCCCGAATATACTTCATGACACTAGAGTATCATTGTTTCAGTTCTTCAAACTCCCTACGCTTCAACTCTATGATACTTTTCGGAACATGATATTCATGGAATCTTTGTTTGAACTCCTCCCAATTGTACTCTCTTCCTGGAGGTTGCATTGCTAGCTGACTCTCCCACCATGACGCTGTAGGTCTGGTCAATAAATGTGTTTCATACCTCAACTTCTCTTCCTCATTGCATCCTATAGTTCTCAACTTTCTTTCGGTATCTGTTAACCAGTCCTCTACATCCATTGGTTCAGGAGAGGATGCGAAAGGTAAAGGCCTGGTATCCTGGAAATTTGAAAGACTAACACCACGTCCTTGAGGTGCCCTCGGTTGTCCTACACGGTCTACTAACCCCTCCATGAATTTATTCTGGGACTCTTGCATCATTTGCATGTACTGCATAAAGTTTTGCTCCATCAATGGCCTCATTGGTGGTGGTGGTAAATTCGCTTGGATTCTAGAGAATTCATCCGCCTTTTCTTTGGCTTCGCGCTCCATGCGCTGCTGCTCAGTCTCGTTTTCTACACCCGTTTCCATACCCCTCTAGTCCTGTAACATAAGCGATTACTCATAATTACATCATGCATATGTGTTCTGAGCTCAACTTTATGCACATAACTAGTCACACAATGGAAAACAAGATCCAAATAAGAACCAAATATGCATTACACACATATTCTACATTACAAGCAATCTAATTTATACAACATGATTACAAGCCCTTACTCATTAAACATTACAAGCTCATGTGGTACTATCCCACTTATTTGTTTACATCAAGTCCTCCAACTCCAACTCCAACTCTCATCTCCTGCGGAGATGCTCCTAATCAAAGTCACACTCCCCAGAAGTTGCGTCGTTCGTCGTACATACCCGGAGTACAACCATGCTGATGTGAAGTATGACGCACCGACTGTGAAACGACTTGCCTCTTCGACGGACGATATTCAGTATCAGAAGTCTCTGGACTTGACACATCATTCAGCTGAAGTGCATCCATACCTTCCAATTCATCTAAAGTATCTACCGAATCATCCACATCAATTTCTTCTTCATCCATCTCCTGCATCCCGATTCTAGAGGAATCTACAGAATATTCCCCTTCCGGTGCCCCCCAAGTACTTTGTTGGGTACGATAGTCCTCAGCTATGATTGGATAGTGCACATTATCTGGAGTAGGATAACTTTACATTGACTCAAACACCCTTTCTTCCAGATCTTCCTCCTCGGACTCTACATCATCCACATGGACATCTCTTCCATCAACGGAATAAGATCTTACGCCCATGCGACTAGTCTGCCTGATATCTCCAACTGAATCTTCCACTGAGATAGGATTCCTGGCAGATCCATCCATTGATCCGTACCTCCATCCTTTAGAATTCCCAATAGGTAATTTCGAGTCCTCAGTTCCCCAAGAACTCTGTGGTACTGGATGACTAGTGCACTCTGATACATTGCAAATGTATCTATAATTTTTGATGTTCCATGCTTGGTTTATCTACTTTCTTATGTTTTGTCCTCACTTTGGAGTACTTTTCATATGATTTCTTGGACTAACCTATTAACAAGATGCCACAGTGCCAGTTGCCTGTTTTCTGTTGTTTTGGTCCCAAGAAAGTCAGAAAATCAATATTCTCGGAATTGGACGGGACAAAAGCCAAAGTTGATATTCTACCGGAAGACTCACGGAGCCAGAAGACGAGATGGAGAGGGGCCATAGGGTGGCCATACCACCCCATGGCGCGGGTCCCCCAGGCCACGCTAGGGCATGGTGTGGCCCCCCTGGCTGGCCACCGACCTTTCCTCCTTCGCCTATATATTCCTCCCGAGGCAGAAACCCTAAATCATCAAGCCTTAAGCCACGAAAAGTTCCGCAGCGCCACCGCCACCGAAAAGGAGATTCAGGGGACTGAAAGTCTCTGTTCCGGCGCCCTGCCGGGACGGGGAAGTGCCCCCGGAGCCATCTCCATCTATATCCACCACCATCTCCATCACCGTTGATGATTCCCATGATGAGGAGGGAGTAGTTCTCTCTCGAGGCTAAGGGTTCTACCGGTAGCTATGTGTTCATCTCTCTCTATGCATGATCATATTGTGATCATGAGCTTTGTAATCAAGTAGATCTACCTTGCTACTCAAGTGCTTTAATAGATCTCTGCTCTCCCCATGTGTGTGAAAGTGACAGCGTGCACACCATGGTGGCACTTAGGCTAGAGATTACAAATACTTGTTATGAGTTATATTTGGAGTTGGATGTCTTTATGAAATTGTGGTGTTTGTTTGAACCATCTAGTGCTCAAGGTAACAGTGTGGGGTTATCTAGATGTGGAAAGCAAACTTTGAGGTGTGTTGTTATAGCCCTACCATGGATTAGAGTGTCCAACTAGAGAGTAGTTAAGAGTAGTATCATGAAGATAATATATTTATATGAGAGTGTTCACTAGTGAAAGTATGATCCCTAGGACTTGTTTCTAAGCATTGATACACCATTTGCAATTAGATTTGTTACATGTTTCCTTTCTTCCTTCTTTATTTCAGTTTGCCTTTAGTCTTTTCCCACATCAACCACACGCCAGCAAGCTATTTTCTATCACCGTTACCACTTATAATTATCCATACCACTTGTATTTCACTATCTCTTCGCCGAACTAGTGCACCTATACACCTGACAAGTGTATTGGATGTGGTTGGGACACAAGAGACTTCTTGTATCTTGATTACAGGACTGCTTGAGAGGGAATACATTTGACCACTTCCTCCCCGAGTTCGATAAACCTTGGGTAATCCACTTAAGGGAAAACTTGCTGCTGTTCTACAAACCTCTGTACTTGGAGGCCCAACAACTGTCTACAAGAATAGAAATGCGTAGACGTCACCATCATCAGGATATCTAATAGGTTCTGATATCGGTGAGTAAGGATATGGTGTAAAAGATGCTGGATCTATAGGTATATCCTTGAAAACTGGGTTAACCCTATCCACTTCTTCATTTTCCATTTTAGATGCTAACTTCTCCCTTCTTTCAGGATTAGTTAAATCCTCTAACATATCAACCTGATCTTCTACGATAACCTGATGTGTCTTATACAAATACCCAACCATCAGTCGATACAGATCCATAAACTTTGAGGCTAGTTTTGGATGCTTCCTTACTAAAGTGAGATGATCCGGTTCCAGCTCCTCGTCTATAGAGTCATGAGGAATCACAGAATATTTTCTTCCAGCTAACTCTTCTACTTTGTGTTCCCGAACATTGGCTATTGCCTCTGATACGTTGCAAACGTATCCATAATTTTTGATGTTCCATGCTTGGTTTTATCTACTTTCTTATGTTTTGTCCACACTTTGGAGTACTTTTCATATGATTTCTTGGACTAACCTATTAACAAGAGCCACAGTGCCAACTACCTGTTTTCTACTGTTTTTGGTTCCAGGAAAGTTAGAAAATGAATATTCTCGGAATTGGACGGGACAAAAGCCAAAAATCCTATTTCACCAGAAGACTCCTAGAGCCAGAATATGAGACGGAGTGGGGCTGGGGCCCAGCCACACCACCTGGTCGCGCGGGCTGGGCCTGGCCGCGCCAGGGGGTGGTCTGGCCGCCCTAGACACCCCTCGGCCTCCCTCTTCGCCTATAAGTTGCCTTCTGACCTAAAAACTTAGGGGGGTTCGACATTTTTCCAGAAGGAGTTCCGCTCTGCCGCCACCACCAGATTCCATGAAACAGCACTAGAAACTCCATTCTGGCACCCTGCCGGGACGGGGAATTGGAGGAGATCATCACCATCATCATCACCATCGCTTCTCCATCGACCATCCATGTTTCCCCCATCTATGAGTGAGTAATCCCCCGCTGTAGGCTATGGGGATGGTAGGGATTGAATGAGATTGTTCATGTAATGGCATCAGATTGTTAGGGCATGGTGCCTAGTATCTTCTATTAGTGCTTTATGACTTTGTTGCGACTTGCTATGCTTAATGCTTGTCACTAGGGCCCGAGTGGCATGATTTCAGATCTAAACATGTTATTGATTCATTATGATAGTATTGTTTATGGTCTTACCTGCAAGTTGTATACACACGTTGTTGTCCGGAACCAATGGCCCCAAAGTGACAGAAATCAGGATAACCGGAGGGAATGGCTTTGATGTGAGGATCACATGTGTTCACTGAGTGTTAATGCTTTGCTCCGGTGCTCTATTAAAAGGAGCACCTTAATTGCCAGTAGTTCCCTTGAGGCCTCGCTACAAACGGGCTGGCAGGACAAAAATGTTGTGCAAGTTCTCATTGCGAGCACGTATGACTATATATGAAACACATGCCTAGGATTATCTAGTACTTGGATGCTTTATCTTATTTATCTGCAATTGCCCTATGTTCTGATTGCTATGTGAATTGTCTTGTCCATGCAACGCCCATCCATCCCTATGCCTACCGCACTCGAATCCTACGTTTACTACTATTATTACTGCTGTCTTTACTTTACTACTGCTGCTACTTTACTATTGTTACTACAAAACTGTTGCTACTGATAAACTGTTGTGAGCAAGATTGTTTCCAGGTGCAGCTGAATTGACAACTCAGTTGTTAAGGCTTATAAATATTCTTTGGCTCCCCTTGTGTCGAATCAATAAATTGGGTTTCACTTCCCTCGAAAATATTGTGATACACCCCCTATACTTGTGGGTCATCAAGACTATTTTCTGGCGCTATTGCCGGGGGGCATAACTTTATTTATCAAGTCCACTTGGAATCACTATTGTTCAAGCTTAGTTTATGTCTGCCTTGTTTGCTTGTTTCTTTATGAAAAAATACAAAAAAATTAGTTCCTACTCTAGTTGTTATTTTCATTGGTCTGTTATTGTCTTGCTTTATAATGCTTTTTATCAATGGTTGTTTTCTTTGAAACTGAATCTTATTGGTAAGGTGGGTTCACGGAAGAACAAAAATATTATTATAAGGAACACCGCTTGTCACAAAAAGGGAAACACTTATGGGAACAAATTGATAAATTGTATACCATTGCTATAAATGTGTGCTCTACTTATAATGTTACTTATTGTTTTGATAAATCTTATTGCTGTAGGAGGTACAAACACCTCCCTTTTCAATGTGAGTATAATGATGATGTTACCATATCTTCTTATGTTAAGGGAAATTATGACTTTTATGATGTGGAACAAATTGAGGAATTTATTGCTTGGAAGGGTGCATTTGAACTTGCTAGTTTGCTTGAAAATATTGATGATCCACCTTATAAATATGAGGTTTATGATATACTTAGATTTTGCTTTGATAATTACAAGGAAGAAAATGGCTATATTCTTGAATATATTAATAGATGCTTTCCACAAATGGAAGAGACTAATGCCTTGCAGGATCATCTGGAAGAAGAAATTGATGAACCTGAAAGCTCATTAGATGAAAAAGAGGATGAGAGTGATGAAAAAAAGGAGGAAGAATGGATTAGCTACCCATGCTTACCTTCTAATGAGAGTAACTCTTTATCCCTTACATTATTTGATTGTCCCCCATGCTTACCAAAGGAGGATGAATGTTATGCTCATGTTATCTGTGATAATCCTTTATTTGTGCCTAACTTCGAGATGCATGGTACTAAAGAGTTTTGCTTAGAAATTGCTTATGATAAAGCTCTAGACGATGGTCCTATATTGAATGATCAGTCATCCTGTTATAGAATTGTTAAAAGTAGGTTTGAAGGTTTTAATCCCACTAATTTTGAGCTTGCTGAAAATTATGTTTTTGTAGATCATGAAAAGCATGCTTAATGTGATAGTTATATTGTTGAGTTTATTCATGAGGCTACTGAAAATTATTAGGAGAGAGGAAAATATGGTTGTAGAAGTTTTCATGGTATTGACACACCTCTCTATGTGCTGAAAGTTTTGAAGTTACTCTTGTTTTATCTTCCTATGCCTGTCACTTTGTTCTTTGCGAATTTATTTGCATACAAGATTCCTATGCATAGGAAGTGGGTTAGACTTAAATGTGTTTTGAATTTGCTTTTTGATGCTCTCTTTTACTTCAATTCATATTTCTTATGTGAGCATCCTCTCAAACTATCATGCCTAACTTAAAGGCGTTAAAGAAAAGTACTTATTGGAAGATAACCCAAAAGTTTTAGATGAGTCTTGGAAGTTATTACTTCAGTAATAACCGCTCCTTATCCTTTTTATTTGCTTTTTGTGCCAAGAGTAACCTCTAATGAGAGAGAAGTAATGATTGGGAAAGTTGCTGTCTCGAAACAGATTTCTGTGCTTCACCATAAAAATTCGTGTAAAATCTCTGAACGTCCTTTTGAGGCGTGAATTTTTGTGCTTCTGCCCCAGGTTGTTATATAACTTTCGTTAGTTCAACACTTTTTGATTTGAGCAATAGAAGGTCTTCGAAAAAAAATCGTATTTACATGCTGGTATGTTTTGATAGATTTCTGTCATTTTCTGCATTTGCTTCTTGTTGGTTCCTTTTTGAGTTCTTTTGGGGAATTGAGATTTTTTAGGGAAGTGCTTTAGTAGCTAGTGTTTTAATGGAATTTTTATTGGTGTTGGAACTGAACCCAAAGACTTGTTATCTTGAGTGCACTAATGTTGCTAATAAAGATTGTGTGAAGTTTTGTATGAAGGAAAAATTTCAGGTGTATGGAAGTAATGAATAATGAGATGAAGGATTGACCAAAGCTCAAGCTTAGGGATGCCACGCGTGTCACCCCAAGAAATATCCAAGAAGTACAATCGTCAAAGCTTGGGGATGCCCAAGGCATCCCCCTCTTCATCAATTAAAATCCCAGGTTTTTTCCAAACGCTTCATTTTTATTTTTTCATGCACAGTTGTGTTGTTCTTGGAGCGTCTTCTTTTTCATTTTCGTTTTGGTTTTTCGTTTACTTGGTTTTGTTAGTTTTATGAATAAATTGGTTGGACCCCCTCTTTCATACATTGGTTTTCAAATAGTTTGGTTTGGAGTGGAAAGAGTAGGAAAGTGCATGCTTAAGTGGTAAAGAGAGCTTGTTTTTGACTGTGGCCTCTGCTTTGTCATGCCATGCTTAATATTGTTTTGGCTTTATGCTTAGTATTTATTGTTGTAGCATGACTTGTTATAAATAATTGAGATTGCTTGATGTGCTTTGGATGAATCATGCGTTGTTTTAGCATATTAAAGCATAGTATTGTGGTATTCTCCTTTGATGTTTTATTTGGGTTGACTTGACACATGCTCACACCATGTTATGACTATCCCAAGTCACCATAGCCTTTATGATCCTTTAGTTTTCAACTTGTAGTATCACTTTATGCTTTGATTAGTGATGTTTTATCGCTCTGCATGATTATGGCCATTATTGCTCTCTCGTTTGTCGCTCCCTTTCTGTTGCTAGCCTTCACTTGTGCTGAGTATAACCTTTACTCGTGCATCCAAATCCCCAAAACCAATATTGCCAAAAGTGTCCACCATATCTACCTATTAGCATCATTTGCTATTCCGTGCATATTAAGTATACCTTGTTTTCTTCCGAATAAAATGTTTGCTTGTTATGAGAACGTTAGTTAGTAAAGCTCTCACGAACTTGATGGCACACCTTATTTTCTTGCACTTAATAAACCTGAACCATTGCGTCCTTCTTTTTTGCGTATATGCTTGCACTTTATAAGTTGAAGTTAGCAGAACCATGTATCATGGGGAACGCTTTCAACATTGCAGTGGTACTTTGTACCTCGTTGATATCATGATTCTTTTGCTTATGGATCCCAGCGATGTGAAATAAAAGTGGAACTTGTAAGATCATGGAGTTTGTATGTATGTTAGAGAAACGCCTGGGCCGCTAGCCTAAGCCATGCCTAATCATGGTGGAAACTTGCAGCATAACCATGATGAGCATTCTATGAAGTATCCTCAATAAAAATCTATGCACATAGTAAATAGAAAGATCGCTGAGATGCTCATTGTCTGCTTGCCTTATCATTTTGATTATGGGATAGCTCATGTATCATGTGCAAGGGGTACCCCGTTGGCGGTTCTCTATTATACGTATATACTTACAGTGACAAGAGCTTACTCGTGGCTGAAGTTGAGTAGCATGAGGATCGGTCTTCGTAAGTAAGGGGCATGAGACTTCGATTTATAACTTGTCAAGCATATCATCTTAGTTGTGTCACTTTAACCTTAACCACTTAAAGATGCTTATGATAGGGGCAATGAGAGCTCAAAGCTAACGAGTACCATGCTTTCAACATTTGGAAGCCTTTCAAACTTTTCAAAACCTGTTCATTTCCTTGTTGAGTCTCCACACATTCTATGAGCACTTTCTTGAGATCATAGTGGCCATTCTTAGTTCTACGTGCATTGTCCCAAGACTTGTTGATTGATGCATAACTTTGATATTGCGTGTTTTAAACTATTTGTATCCAGTCACTCTTATGAACTTTGAAGGTGTCCTATTCATTTATGTTTGCTACTCTATGAGGGACAAGTTGAATGCTACTATGCTATGTTTTCTTTATGTGAAACAAACAAACATCTTGCAAAGTATTGTTATTCATGAACCTTTTGTTTGTACCCTTTCATGTTGCAACATAGTTGCTTGGTCTTATTGTTAGAACTTTGTCTTTCATGTTATGATTGAAGTATTATGATCCTAGCTTTCAATGTTTTACAAATACTTTGATCAAGTTTATGATGGTGCATGTCACCTCAAAAATTATTCTTTATTTTTATCACTTACCTACTCGAGGACGAGCAGGAGTTAAGCTTGGGGATGTTGATACGTTGCAAACGTATCCATAATTTTTTATGTTCCATGCTTGGTTTTATCTAATTTCTTATATTTTGTCCACACTTTGGAGTACTTTTCATATGATTTCTTGGACTAACCTATTAACAAGAGCCATAGTGCTAGCTGCCTGTTTTCTGCTGTTTTTGGTTCCAGGAAAGTTAGAAAATGAATATTCTTAGAATTGGATGGGACAAAAGCCAAAAATCCAATTTCACCAGAAGACTCTCAGAGCCAGAATATGAGACGGAGTGGGGCTGGGGCCCAGCCACACCACCTGGCCGCGCCAGGGGGTGGTCTAGCCGCCCCAGACACCCCCTCGGTCTCCCTCTTTGCCTATAAGTTGCCTTCTGACCTAAAAACTCAGGGGATTCGACGTTTTTCCAGAAGGAGTTCCGCTCCGCCGCCACCACCAGATTCCACGAAACAGCACCAGAAACTCCGTTCTGACACCCTGCGGGGACGGGGAATTGGAGGAGATCATCACCATCACCATCGCTTCTCCATCGAGCATCCATGTTTCCCCCATCTATGAGTGAGTAATCCCCCGTTGTAGGCTATGGGGATGGTAGGGATTGGATGAGATTGTTCATGTAATGGCATCAGATTGTTAGGGCATGGTGCCTAGTATCTTCTATTAGTGCTTTATGACTTTGTTGTGAATTGTTATGCTTAATGCTTGTCACTAGGGCCCGAGTGGCATGATTTCAGATCTAAACATGTTATTGATTCATTATGATAGTATTGTTTATGGTCTTACCTGCAAGTTGTATACACACATTGTTGTTCGGAACCAATGTCCCCGAAGTGACAAAAATCGGGATAACCGGGGGAATGGCTTTGATGTGAGGATCACATGTGTTCATGGAGTGTTAATGCTTTGCTCCGGTGCTCTATTAAAAGGAGCACCTTAATTGCTAGTAGTTCCCTTGAGGCCCCGCTGCAAACGGGCTAGCAGGAGAAAAGATGTTGTGCAAGTTCTCATTGCGAGCACGTATGACTATATATGGAACACATGCCTAGGATTATCTAGTACTTGGATGCTTTATCTTATTTATCTATAATTGCCCTATGTTCTGATTGCTATGTGAATTTTCTTGTCCATGCAACGCCTGTCCATCCATCCCTATGCCTACCGCACTTGAATCCTACTGTTTACTGCTATTGTTACTGTTGTCTTTACTTTACTAATGCTGCTACTTTACTATTGTTACTACAAAACTGTTGCTACTGATAAATTGTTGTGAGCAAGATTGTTTCCAGGTGCAGCTGAATTGACAACTCAGTTGCTAAGGCTTATAAATATTCTTTGGATCCCCTTGTGTCGAATCAATAAATTGGGTTTCACTTCCCTCGAAAATATTGCAATACACCCCCTATACTTGTGGGTCATCAGCCCCCACAATAGCAACATGATATGCTGCTAAGTGACTTCTACCTTCTCCCATAGGTAAGTTGTGATATAAACCAAGCTTATTTGGTAGTTAGATGCTAACTCGATATTTGGCTAACATTCGCCCATCATGGTAGGTAATGGTATTGATTGGTATATTAGTCGTGCAACCAAAAACCCTCAGAAGTTCTTGAAGCTGTTCAGTTAGAGCCCCCTAATAATCATCGAGAGTCTCTTCTTTCTTTGCCAAAGTCTGTTTTGGAAACTTTGGTGCCATTTCAACTGTATAGATATAATTATAATTAGTATCCATTAATCATAATGATGCATCATAATAAAGAATTATCGCACTAAAAATATGACGAAATATTCCCAATTGAATATTCATCATATAATCTAGAGAACTCTTTACCGTTGCTCCTAGACTCCTACAATTATTTCCCTTTACTAGGTTTCCAACCTAAGGTCAAAGCAATTGCTCTGATACCATCTGCGGTGACCCAGCATACCACTGCGTGTGTAGTACACTATAGTCGTTGATATGACATTCACAGAACAGCGTTCCGTAAATATCACACCCCTCAGAGTGGTACAACAGAAACATTGCGGGTCCATATTACAAACATACACACTTCATTATTACAAACCAAACTTAAGTAGTTTTAGCGGAAGATATAAAATCCAAACTCATACATCGAATTGAGCTCAGCAACTTATTCTATATAGTTCCTGCTACTTGGCTCAATTGGGTTTTCTAATAACTAATGCAACTACTCGGACTCGTTGCCCTCCACTCAATAACATATCTCGTAGTCCACCCGTTCAACTCCTCTGGACAGGTTAGGTTCCTCGTAGCAGACGTCCTTTTGTCCATCAGCTACATACAACGAAGTGTCTTCTGGATTCTCAGAGTCTAAGTAGGGGTTCAAAGGAAAGAGTGAGTGACAGCGTTACCAAGCAATTTCATTATATGCAATGTGGGAAGTTTGATGCTCTATCTACCACCTCGGACGATACGTCCTTGGTACTATGCAATTTTCATAAACATTTCTTCAAAGATTGATTTTATTATAAAAAACTATGCCCATCAGTCTTCACAGGTTGACCAGAACTTCATGAAGTTCCTTTCCTACCGCGTTCGTAGCTCCTTGATGGCTCAATGCACGACGCCCATAAAAATGCTTGATGGCGGTGTTGATGTAGAGCTCATTGGGAACCCCAAGAGGAAGGTATGATGAGCACATCAACAAGTTTCCCTCAGTTATGAAACCAAGGTTTAATCGAACCAGTAGGAGCAAGGAAACACCTCAAAGGTGTTACTAGCTGAGCTTTCGTAGGGCGCACTACCGGTGCTAGTAGCAACGTGGAGACCTGCACAACACAACCACAGAACTTTGTCCCCAACTTGCGATGAGGTTTTCAATCTCACCATGTTTTGCGGAAAACAAAGGATTAAACGTATCGAATGGAAAGAAGTAAAAGTTTGCAGAAAGTAAGCACAAAGAAGTAAATAGTTGTGGATTGTATGTAAAGAAAAAGGACCGGGATCCATAGTTCACTAGAGGTGACTCTCCTTAAGATAGATAACATGTTGTGTGAACAAATTACAGCGGGGCAATTGACAAAAACCGAGAAAGCAATACATGCATATACTAATCATCTTGACTCCTCTGAGACTTGATTGGGCATTACAACATAATACATAGACCGCCATCCAACTGGATCTATGACTAATAATCCACCTTCAGGTTATCATCCGAACCCCCTCCAGTATTAAGTTGCAAGCAATAGATTATTGCTTTACGAACTGCGTGTAAAGTAAACAATACGATTATTCTATGAACAAAGGATTGTTGTTTTCTCCCTAGTAGCAACAGCACATCTAGCACCTTAGAGATTTCTGTCACTTCCCCAGATTACCAGAGGCATGAACCCACTATCGAGCATAAATACTAACTCTTGGAGTTGCTAGCATCTACTTGGCCAAGATAGCTACTAACAACGGAAAGCATGCAAGATCTCAAATAACAAAGACATGATAGAATCAATAATCAATCTGAAATAGCATCTCAATATCCATCAGATCCCCGCAAACACAACATGTATGAATTACAAATAGATGATCTTGATCATGAACGGAGCTCACAAGATCTAAACATGAAAGCACAAAGGAGGAGAAACCAGCCATCTAGCTACTACATGGATCCGTAGTCCAAGGATGAACTACTCACGCATCACACTAGAGGCTTGCATGGTGATGAAGAAAGCCTCTAGGGTGAATTCCCCTCTCCGGCAGGGTGCCGGGAAGAGCTTCAGATCCCTCCCGATCTAGGGATGGAGATGACGGCGGCTACAGACTCTTTCGTGGATTTTTGATCGGGTACTTAGGGTTTTCGTCCTGAGGGCATCTTATAGTCGGAAGGGGAGGCCGAGGGGGTGCCTGGGCTGGCCACACCACCCCCTGGCGCGGGCCAGGCCTGGCCGCGCGGCCAGGTGGTGTGGCCGCCCTCTAGCCCCTCTCCGTCTTGTATTCTGGGACTTGATGACATCCAGAAAAATAGGCACTTTGGCTTTTGTCCCGTCCAATTCCGAGAATATTCATTTTCTGACTTTCCTGGAACCACAAACAGCAGAAAACAGGCAGCTGGCACTGTGGCTCTTGTTAATAGGTTAGTCCAAGAAATCATATGAAAAGTACTCCAAAGTTGGAACAAAACACAAGAAAGTGGATAAAATCAAGCATGGAACATCAAAAATTATAGATACATTTGCAATGTATCACTCCTTCCCGGAACATGGAGTAACATGTCATAATTCTTACACTCTGTAGAGGTGTGTTGCTTTACCCATGAGAGACCAACTCCTTGTTGCACAACCGGGCGTACTTTCACGTCCACAATTCCATGATGTGGGGCCTAGTAGGTGATCTAAGCCAATCACTTCCCTCTCCGCGACCCCATGTGTCTGCACGATCCTCCAGGGCTGACTACACCCCAGTTAAGCCTCCAACTAGGGCAAGCTATAACCCTGGTGAGTTCCCGAAGACTCTATGAAGTGGTGATGCCCCTGGTAAGCTCTCTAAAAGGCCTGACTATACCTCCGACAGCCACTCATAAATAATCTAGACACCAAAATCGTGGGGCCTAAGGGTGCCCACCCATATGTTGGATCCATACCAGGAATCCCAACGTCACGATAAGGTCATCTTGCCTCCATATGAAAGGAAGAAGATACAGCTAACTTCTCTGTCCCATTCCAGATCTCATGGTTAACGCGTATTATACGGCGCTTGAACCACTGATGTCATGGGTTGTTAAGCCTTCGTGACTTATGCAATTGGAACCCTAAGTTCCATTGCTGATCTTTATAAACACTTAGGATGGTACTGATGACCCACAAGTATAGGGGGTGTATCGCAGTATTTTCGATAAGTAAGAGTGTCGAACCCAACGAGGAGCAGAAGGTGCTGGCTAGTGGCATGGATCAGGAATTCTCTGCAAATACTTAGCAAACGGATTTTTAGGGGTTTTCGATAAAGCAAGTAAACAAAATACGAGTAAATAAAAGACGGTAGGAATAAATGCAGCAAGTGGCCCAATCCTTTATGCAGCAAAGGACAAGCCGGTTGTATTACTTAAGATGACCAAACGTTCTCGAGGACACATAGGAAGACTCTCAAGTGCTTTCGCTTTATATAGTTGATTAATCTTCTCTAGCTTGCTAAGTGTTGTGTGGATGAACCTGTCCTAATGTACCATCCCATCCAAGACTAATACATACTTGTGATTATACCCCTTGCAAACATCCGTAAGTATAATAAAGTAATTAAGGTAGAAATCTAACCACAACTTTAAACTATAAGATCCTTACGTCCCTTGTGCAATGATTTTCTAACGGGGGTTCAGGTTTCTGTCACTCCGGCAACCCCTACGATTAGTAGCCAAATACACAATGCATTCCCCTAGGCCCATATAGGTGAAGTGTCATGTAGTCGACGTTCACATGACACCACTAGAAGAAGTACACCACAACTTAAATAACAATCTATTGAATCTTTCTCAACGCAACTCCACTACTAACAACAAGACTTCTCCCATGTCCTCAAGAACAAAACAAACTACTCACAATACATCATATGGATCATGATCAGAGATGGAATAATGATGTATAACAATCTGAACATAAACAATAATTCAATGGTTCACTCAATAGCATCAACTACAAAGAGTAATCAACACCGGGAAAGTTTCCCCTATGAACTATGTAAGATTCAACCCAATTGTTACAGCAATATGGAGATGGTGATGAGGGTGCTGATGGTGGTGAGGATGATGATGGTGATCCCGATGAAGTCTAGCTTGATGGTCGTGTTGATGGCGACGATCTCCCCTCTCCGGGAAGGAATTCCCCCGGCAGAAATCTGTCTGCC
This sequence comes from Avena eriantha, assembly GCA_910589775.1. NCBI lineage: Eukaryota > Viridiplantae > Streptophyta > Magnoliopsida > Poales > Poaceae > Avena > Avena eriantha. The sequence continues at coordinate 81,371,225 of OU342744.1, read as the reverse complement.
GGAGAGATCTTTATCTCTCGGTGTTTTCCGCCCCGCAAAGGTGGCGGAATCTTTTTGTGGTCGCTCCCCGAGTCTTAGGGTTTAGTGGGGATGATATACGCCAGAGGCTGGAGTGGCCAGGGCGGCCACACCACCTCCAGGCGTGGCCTAGGCCTGCCCGCGCCATGGGGTGGGGTGGGCCCCCTGTGTCCCACCTCCACTCCATCTTCTGGCATCCTTAGTCTTCTGGAAAAATAGGATTTTCCGTATATTTTCCTGAATTTTCTGATCTTCGCGAATTTTGCCTCCAAACAGCACCTTTTCCATCAGAATCCTGACTACAGCGGTCCATGCTCCAAAAGTCATCAACCATGCAAAAATAGATGAAATAACATAAGTATCACCTCTCAATACGAAATATATCAATGAATAATAGTGAATTAAGACATAGTGATGCAAAATGGACGTATTAGATACTACATCTTATTTATTACAGAAGATATTATTTTCTTTCTCCAGATCATAGATGATAACACACAATTTGCAATATCTTTAATAAAGACTCTTCAAAGGACATGAGCAAGTTATGAACTTGCCTTGTGACTGCAAGGTAGTGAAGTCGGATGCTTCCACCTGACCTTGAGCTCCGGTTTCTACAAAGAACCATTATTGCCCGATAAGGACAATATTTAAAGAAGCAATATGCAATGCATAGTAATGTCATGTAATGATTTATTATTTGCTTCTTTACATATTTTACCCTTTTAGTAAAAGCTTACTATTTTATTTAATTGAGAAAAGACAAATATCATTCTATGAATTTTATTTATTTAAATATTTTCTGAAATTCCTTTAAGGAAATAGGATTTATTTCCATCACACCAAATTCACTTTTCAAAAATACATATTAGTATTTTTCTATAATAATACATTCATTTAGGATCTTAAAAGTGAATTTTATTCAATTTTAGGTGTTTCCTATATTTTGTAAAATTCAAAAGTAATTAGCATCCTTTTACAAATAACCTTAAATTTTAATTGCCAAAAATTCTATTGATTATTTTTACTCAATAGAAAATATTTTTGTGAGTTCATAGAGATATTATTTGTATTTTTAAGATTTTTATATATTTATCTAGAGTTGCTTTTATTTCAGGGGTATATTTGTAATTATTCCCTTTTTAAAGAACCCTATTAATATACGGGCCTGGCCCACTGGGCTGGCCCGGCCCAACCTAACCCAGCCCACTTGGCCTGGTTATGCCCACCAGGGTAGTACTGGGCTACCCATAGGCCCAGTACCCCACGCACGCACACTCATCTCCCCTCTCTCGCTCTCTCGCGCACGCGGTCACCTCCTCCGTCTGCTGCCGTCGCCGTGCACGATTCTGGCCGCCGTTGCCGCTCCCTTCTGTCCGAGCAGATTCGCCACTAGGGCTCTTTCCTGGCCGCGCTGACCCCTACTCGAAACTAGGGTTAGGGTTGGCCACCCTGGAGCATCGGCGATGGTGCGCCGGGTTTCTCACGGCGTACGCCTTTCTTCTCCGATGGATCTGACGTGCGGTAGGTGTGGGTTGTAGCGCCCCATCGGGGTGCTCCCCGTGCCGTCGTTTCTGCTTCGCTGCCGGCCATCCTCTGCTCCTCTTCGGTTCTTTTTGCGAGGACTTTGTGTAAGTTTGACTACTCCCCTTATGTGCTCATATCTGCCTTGCTCGATAACCTCTGTGTGCCTCTAGTGATCAATCCCTATTTGGGGTTCATGGTTTGATTAGGGTTCATCCCTCTGGTTTGATTTTGATGACTCTATTAGGACTAATTGTAGTGGTTATACTGTCTTGGATGTTTATCCACTTATGCTAGCGATGTGGATTTCACTATTGTTTCATTATACACAAGTGTCCATACTTCTATTGGCTATATTTTTCCTTTGTCCAAGTATGGCTTGGCTAAATGAATTGAAATCTTTTGTTGGCTTTATTATCCTAAGATGCTACAAATCTATTAGCCTATGATGATGGTCTGAGGCATAGCTAGATAAAAATTAAGTTTGTTACTAGCTGTCCCTCATAGATGTGCTCTGCTGCATGGTATCAGTTAATGATTCTTGAATTTTTTAAGAGAATGATTGGCATCTTCACTGTTAAATATAGATCCTTAAGATCAATAGATTTTAGAGGTGCTACTCCATAAGAGATGTGCCCTGAAATCTTGTTCTAAGGCTGCTGTTATATAGGAATGTGGAGATTTGAGTTTATATCCAAGATCTATGATGCATAAGCTGAGATCTTGGATTTGTCATTGGCTTTCATCTAAATACTTCTAGGATGGACGTACACCCCACTTGGGTGTTTTTTTGAGAAGATTCAATAAACAACATATGCTCATTTGACTCTATGATGATCTGATCATGTGGTGATGTTATTTGTACTCACCAGATTACTTGTTGGTTGGTCATAATGTGGTGTTGCTTGCTGCCTGCTCTAGCTCTACACCACCTGGTGCTGCTCCTGTGACTTTATGCTTGACCTTTCTTTCCAACTGCTCCACCCCCTCCTTATGTTACCATCAAGTGGAGATCTGATGGTTGATTTGGGTAAGTTGGTGGAGTACTTGGCTATGGTTTCAGCAAGCTCTATAGCTGTGAGTGTGTGCCTGAGAAGGAGAAATAAGCTCCTGTGTTCCCCTTCGACTGGTGCTCTGTATGGTAGCTTGTACTGCTGCTGGTATCTTGACAGCACACACCATGCAGTTAGTTGACTAAGCTCTGTGTGTGTGTGCTGTGCATGTGGATCAGCTCAAGTAACTTGGCTTTTACTCTTACCTATTTACTGATTGACAGCCTGGTGAAACTTACCTTTATCCACTTGGCTTTTACTGTAATCTTAACTATTTACTGAGAAGAACAGATACTTCACTTTGCGTGAAACTTACCCTTTTATTTACTCAATGATGTACCATGAACAGTGCACTTCACTGTTCAACACTGAGAGTAAAAATATATAACTAAACCCTAATTTCCTTTCTAGTTGTTTATCTTATTTGCAGGAACAAGATCTGGACTCACAAGATTAGTATAGGAGTAGATAGTTAGTATAGGTTTGGTTCTTCTTGTAACCTTCTTTGTAATATTTTGGTAAAGGATCTTGTAAAGATATTATTACAAGTTAATAAAGTTAAATTTTTGTTCTTAGTAACCTTATACCTTTGATGTATTTGTCATCAGTTGTGACCTTATTATAAAATAGAGAAATAAGAATTATTTCTTATTTAAATTTCCTTGTCATTAATTCTTATTATTGGTTACTATTTCTTTATTAAAATCAAACAATGTTAATAAGGTTTTATTTTGGAAAACCCTTCAATATTAATAACTTCTAATATTTAAATACTTTCAATTTAATTTGAATTTCAAATTTAAATTCAAAATAATTTCCCCAAATTCTTAATACTGCCTAAAGGTCATGTCAAAATTCATAGCAATCACTAACAAGAGCTATTCCTACCTCTAGTTAGTGAAAGAAACTCTGATCCCTTTAGTGTTTTGTTTGGCAAAAAATTTACCCTGATTTTACAGATGCATGCATGCACAAACTTATATTCCTATTTCTACCCTTCGTTGGATCCTAATGCTGGGATGTTACAGGCTGCCATTCGGACTCCGTGTTCCTTCTGGTAAAATATTGACTTTGGCTTTTGTCCCGTCCAATTCCGAGAATATTTCCTTACTAGCTTTTCTGAAACCAAAAACAGCAGAAAACAGGCAATTGGCACTGCGGCATCTTGTTAATAGGTTAGTTCCAGAAAATGTATAAAAATACCTCAAATTGTAAACAAAACATAAGAAAGTTGATATAAAACAAGCATGGAGCATCAAAAATTATAGATATGTTTACGATGTATCAAGCATCCCCAAGCTTAACTCATGCTCGTCCTCAAGTAGGTAAGTGATAAAAAGAATATTTTTTGAGGTGACATGCACTATCACAATCTTGATCAAGGTATTTGTAAAGCATTGATAGCTGGTATCAAAGAACTCTAAACATAAGCATGAAAGATAGAGTTCTAACAATAAGGCATAGCAACTATGTTGTAATATGAAAAGGTACAAACAAAAGATGATGAATAACAATGCATTGAAAGACGTTTGTTTGTTTCACATATAGAAAACATAATAGGAGTGGTATTCAGCTTGTCCCTCATGGTATAGAAAAACATAAATGCATAGGACACCTTCAAAGTTCATAAGGCTGACTAGATACAAATAATTTAAGAACAAGCAATATCAAAGTTATGAATCAATCAACAAGTTTTGGGACAATGCACATTAAACTAAGAATAACCACTATGCTCTCTCAATTGGAATATGGAGACTAAATATAAAAGTAAAAAGAAAGGCCCTTCATAGAGGGAAGCAGGGATTTCAAGTTTCATAAAGAGCTTCCAAAAAGTATGGTACTTATTAGCTTTTAGCTCTCATTTCCCCTATCATAATTTTTTTGAGGTGATTAAGGTTAAAGTGACACAAATATGAGGATATGCTTGACAAGTTATAAGTTGAAAATCTCATGCCCCTTGCTTACGAGTACCGAACCTCATGCTACTCAACTTTAGTCACAAGTAAGTTCTTGTCAGTGTAAATACATGTGTATCATGGAGACCCGTCAACACGGTACCCCTTGCCCCATGATACAAGAGCTTTCCCATATCAAAATAATAAGGCAACACATAATGAGCATCTCAGCGATCTTTTTATTTGCTATTTGTATAGGTTTTTATTGAGGATGCTTCACAGAATGCTCATTATGGTTATGCTGCAAGTTTCCACCATGATTAGGCATGGCTTAGGCTAGCCGCCCAGGCGTTTCTCTAACACACATAGAAACTCTATGAGCTTACAAGCTCCCCTTTTATTTCACACTGTCGAGATCCATAAACAAAAGAATATGATATCAACTGAAATAATAAGTGCAATGTTGAAAGCGTTCCCCATGGTATCATGGTTCTGCTAATTCACAACTTATAAAGTGCAAGCATATAAGCAACATAGATGGACACAATGGTTCAAGTTTATTAAGTGCAAAAAAATAAAGTGTGCCATCAAGTTTGTGGGAGCTTTAATCACTAATTTTCACATAACAAAAGTTTAATTTGGAAGGTAGATAAAAACATGAATATACTTGGAATGGTGTAACACACCATGCATAGGAATTTATAGTGGACTCTTTGGAATAGCTTGATTTTCTTGGAGGTTGGATGCATGAGTGGAAATCATACGTGGTACAGGTGGAGGCTGGCAAAAGACTAGGAGCGACTAACTAAGAGAGCAATAATAGCCATAATAATGCAAAGCGACAAAACATTATTAACTAAAGTATAAAGTGACATTAAAAGTAACAAACGAAATGATGATAGAGGCTAAGGTGACTGGTTCATAGTCTTAACATGGTGTAAGAATGTGCCAAGTCAACCCAAATAAAGCATCAAAGGAGAATACTACAATATTATGCTTTGTATGCTAAAACAACGCATGATTCTTTCAAGGCACATTAGGCAATCTCAATTGTTTGGAACAATTCATGCTATAGCAATAATCACTAAGCATAAGGTCAAACCAACATCATACATGACATGATAAAGTCTAGGCCATAGTCAAAACAAGCTCCTTTTGTACCACTTATAAGCATGAAGCTTCCTACTCTTTTCCAACACCAATCAACTTATTTGAAACAACATATGAATGGGGGGGGGTCCATCCAATTAATTTAAGCAAACCAAACAAAAGAGAACTAAAAATAAAAACAAATACGCTCCAAGAACAACACAATTGTGCATGAAATAATAAAAATAAGTGTTTTGGAAGAAAATCTGAGATTTTTATTGAACAAGAAGGTGATGCCTGGGGCATCACCAAGCTTTAATGCTTGTACCTCTTGAATATTTCTTGGGGTGATACGGGTGGCATCCCCAAGCTTGAGCTTTTGTCCATACTTCATCTCATCATATTATTCTTCCCTACACTTGAAAATTTCCTTCATAGAAAACTTCACATAATCTTCATTAGCAACATTAGTGTATTCAAGATAATAAGTCTTTGGGTTTAGTTTCAACACAAGTAAAACTTCCATTAAAACACAAGTTACTGTAGCAATTCCTTATAAAATCTCAAGTGATCAAAGAGAACTTAAAGAGAAAGAGATTAAGAGGCAAATGGAAATAATGGCAGAAATCTGTCAAAACAGACTAGCAGGTAAAAACCGATTTTTTCCGAAGACCTTATGTTGCTCAAATCGAAAAGTGCTAAACTAACAAAAGTTAGATAATAACATGGGGCATAATCACAGAAAATTATAGCTCAGTCCGATGTAAAGGGATGTTTCACGATGTTTTATAGTGAAGCACAAAAATCTGTTTTGGGACAGCAACTTTCCCAAATCTTACTTCTCTCTCATTAGAGGTTATTCTTGGCACAAAAACCACACAAAAAGGATAAGGAGAGGTTATTAATGAGGCAATAACTACCAATACTCAACAAAAGAAAAACTTACTAAAAGTAAAAATAATTTGGGTTATCTCCCAAGAGTGCTTTTCTTTAATGCCTCTGAGCTAGGCTCAATAATTTGAGAAGATGCTCACATAAGAAATATGAATTGAAGCAAAAGAGAGCATCAAGGAGAAAATATTATAGACATTTAAGTCTAACCCACTTCCTATGCATAGGAATCTTGTAATAAAATAAATCAAAGAAGCACATAGTAACAAGAATGGATAGATAAAACAAGAGCAACTTTGGAACTTTCAATATAAAGAGAGGTGTTTTAGTAACATGAGAATTCCAACAACCATATTTTCCTCTCTCATAATGATTTTTAGTAGCATCATGAACATACTCAACAATATAAATATCACACTCATCCTCATTTGGTAAGCATGGAGGGCGATCAAATAAGGTATTAGTTAAAGAGTTACTCTTATTGGGAGGTAGACATGGGTAGCTGCTCCATTCTTACTCCTCTTGATCATCACTCTCCTCCTCTTTTTCATCCAATGAGCTTCCAGTTTCAGTAATTTCTTCTTCCATAAGCTCTTGCAAGGCATTAATCTCTTCCGTTGGTGGAGAGCATATATTAAGATATTTAAGAATATAGCCATTTTCTTCCTTGTAATTATCAAAGCAAAATTTAAGTATATCATAAGTCTCATATTTATAAGGTGCATCATCAGTATTTTCAAGAAAATAAGCAAGTTTGAATGCACCCTTCCAAGCAATAAATTCTGTAATTTGTTCCACATCATAAAAGTCATAATTTCCCTTAACATAAGAAGATATGGTAACATTATCATTATACTCACATTGAAAAGGGAGGTGTTTATACCTCCTACAACAACAAGATTAATCAAAGCAATAAGTAACATTATAAGTAGAGCACACGTTTCTAGCAATGGTATACAATTTATTAATTTGTTCCCATAAGTGTTTCCCTTTTTGTGACAAGCGGTGTTCCTCATAATATTTTTGTTCTTCCGGGAACCCACCTTGCCAATAAGATCTAGTTTCAAAGAAACCAACCATTGATAGAAAGCATGATAAAGCAAGATAATAACAGACCCAAAAAATAACAACTATAGTAGGAACTAATTTTTTTGTATTTTTGATAAAAAGAAGCAAACAAAATAAAGTAGAGAAACTAAGCAAAACAATAACAAAGTAAAAAGACTGGTTGTGAGAGACTCCCCTTACAAGAATATTCTTTCTCCCTGAAAAGTGATTGACGAGGAGGAAGAGATTGAAGCTGTCCTTAACTCCCTGACAATAGCTCTAGAAAAGTGCTTGATGGCTCAAGATATATAGAGCTCGTTGGGAACCCCAAGAGGAACGTATGATGAGCACAACAGCAAGTTTCCCTCAGTTATGAAACCAAGTTTATCGAACCAATAGGAGTAAGGAAACAACTCCAAGGTGTTGCTAGCAACTTGGAATCCTGCACAATACAACCACAGAACATTGCCCCAACTTAAAGTGAGGTTGCCAATCTCACTGGTTTTGCTAAAAACAAAGGATTGAACGTATAGTGTGGAAGATAGTAATTGCTTGCGGAAAGTAAACAGTAAACAGTAAATAGTAGATGGTATATTAATGGTAAAGGAATGGACTAGGGTCCACAGTTCACTAGAGGTGTTTCTCCTTAAGATAAATAGCATGTTGGGTGAACAAATTACAGCGGGGCCATTGACAGATTGAGAAAGCATAACAATGCATATACTAGACATCTTGACTCCTACGAGATTTGATTGGGCATTAACATAATACATAGACCGTAATCCAAATGCATCTATGACTAATAATCCACCTTCAGGTTATCATCCGAACCCCTTCCAGTATTAAGTTGCAAGCAAGAGATAATTACATTAAGCAAAGTGTGTAAAGTAAACAATACAATTGCCCTATGGACAAATGATTGTTGTTTTCTCCCTAGTAGAAACAGCACATCTACAACCTTAAAGATTTCTGTCACTTCCCCAGATTACTAGAGGCATGAACCTACTATCGAGCATAAATACTCCCTGTTGGAGTTACAAGCATCTACTTGGCCAAGATAGCTACTAGCAACGAAGAGCATGCAAGATCACAAATAACATAGACATGATAGAATCAATAATCAATCTGACATAGTATCTCAATATCCATCGGATCCCCACAAACACAACATATAGGATTACAAATAGATGATCTTGATCATGAACGGAGCTCACAAGATCTAAACATGATAGAACAAAGGAGGAGAACCAACCATCTAGCTATTGTATAGACCCATAGTCCAAGGACGAACTACTCACGCATCACTCCGGAGGTTGGCATGGTGATGAAGAAGGCCTTCGGGATGATCTCTCGCCTCCGGTAGGGTGCCGGGAAGAGCTTTGGATCCCCTGGTCTAGGTATGGAGATGGCGGTGGCTACAGACTCTTTCGTGGATTTCTTTATCGGGTACTTAGGGTTTCTGCATCGGGGTACTTTTATAGGCGAAGGGGCAATGTCGGTGGGTGCCCCAGGGCCCACACCATAGGGCGGGATGCCCTAGGGGTTGGCCGCACCAGCCCTCGGTGTGGCCGCACTTCGGCTTCCCTTCGAACTCCGTGTTCCTTCTGGTAAAATATTGACTTTGACTTTTGTCTCGTCCAATTACGAGAATATTTCCTTACTAGCTTTTCTGAAACCAAAAATAGCAGAAAACAGGCAACAAGCAACTGGCACTGCGGCATCTTGTTAATAGGTTAGTTTTAGAAAATGTATAAAAATACCTCAAAGTGTAAACAAAACATAAGAAAGTTCATATAAAACAAGCATGGAGAATCAAAAGTTATAGATACGTTTACGACGTATCAATCATGTGCGTTTTTATTGCGGCGTTTTGGTCTATTTTCTTTGTATGCGCCTTTTCTCAAACATTGAGTCATAAATCATAGTGTGTAATGTTCTCGAGGTCGTGTCTCCTAGTATTCTATTCGATACGTGCGGAGCCTCTTCTCTTTCTGTGTGCTACGCGTAGGGATGATGGAACTCCGCGGAGACGTGCCATAAAGCCTCGCGCCACCGCCCCAACTCTACGATAGATACATTTCGATATGGCTCGCAGCAAGAAGATTGCTCGTCTTTCTTGCGTCTAGCAGTGCCCGTCGGCACAACATCGCCGTGTTGAGAAGGTCTCTCCTATAGTGGAGGTGAAGAAAGTATCTGCGATTGGGGAGGAGGAGAACCCCCTCTGCTCGCCGGACATCGACGACGGATCCTCCCCCTCGTACTCGGCCGGCTGATGCTTTTCGGATGAAATGGAGGATGACAAAGACGCGGCGACCGAGACGCCAGAAGATAATTCTCTGTAACTCGAATGGTGGGAGGAGGTTGAGCACCCAACGGAGTGCTCACGTCGGCACATGCTATATGAGCAACTCGGCGCTGTTATCGGAAGCCGTTTGAGATGTGTGGCTCGAGTGCTCTAAGAGAAACTCTAACTAGTCCCCTAAAAGGTGGTCAAACCTTTTAAAATAACTGACTTTTAAGGTTTTGGTCAAAAGTATTGTATAGCCTATATCCCATAAAATCGAAGTGATCTATAATTTTTAAGCGTACCAAAATCCACACCCGAGATCCTTATATTAGAGCATCTCTAGCAGATACCGCAAATCTGATCAAACCCATAAAATTTGCAGTACCGGTCTAAAAACGATAAAAACGGCCTAAATAGATCCCGTAAAAGTGGTCAAAACAAACCCGTGAGCAAGATGACTCTACGAAGAAGACGATAGAATATTTTTATAATATTTTGTTTTTGTTAGAGACAAATAGTAGTAAGGATTATTATCATATTTCATATAGTTTATGATTAGGTTTTATATCATGCTATAACTGTATTGAGTGGAAACATCAATACACGTGTGATATACAAACAACCAGGGGTTCCCAGTGAAACTCTAGTCACTGGTTCATTGGTCAACGGATGATCATGTTTCCTGATCATGTGGCATTTATGCCAGTTGGAAATGAGGTCATCACAATCCGAGAATGAGATGATGAACCAATACCCAACCTAAACATCGTGACCCGATCATGTCACGAAGTTCAAGTTACGATGATTAGAAATGGATCCTCGTAGACTATTCCTTAGACTGTGAGGCTATATCAATCACTCTCTCCCGAGAGTGCTTAGATAGCATCAAACGCCATATGGTAAAACGGTGGTTATAAAGGTGTGTTCAGGTATTCGGAGGAAACCATAGAGGCAATATATGTCAAGAGCGGGATTTGTCCGTCCATGTGATGGGAAGATACTCAAGGGCCCACTCGGAGAAGTTATATCCAATAGCTACGCAGCGTGTGATTTGATCACGGGGATATCACTTGTCGGAACGAGTCAAGTAGCATTGTTAAGTAACGAGATTGAACACGACATGGCGATGTCATTGATCATATCTTGGGCAATGCAAGTATCGAGAGACAAAGGAATAAGACACGACTGTCCCGGTTCAAACGACGAAAGATCTTCGTGGAACGCACAGGGGTCACATGGCCATCCATGTCCCTCTGTTGATCATTGGTGCGGAGTGTCCCGACCATGTCTGGAGTATTCCCGAACCGTGGGGTATCACTCTTAAGGGCTTGATGATGCTTAGAGAGCATTAATACGATCGGTAGAATCGGTAAAGAAAAGTAGGGAGAAAACCGGAAGGGTTTCGGTAAGTCCGGAGGATGTCCGGAGTGGAGGTGGAAGGTGTTCCATGGCCACGGAGATTATATAATGTGTGAATGAATGTTAAATGTTGATTTAATCATTTATTCATAATTATTTAATAAAGAGAAAATCAATTAAAAAGGTCAAAGGCTTAATGGGCCAATTTCGGAGGGAGGGGGCCCATTAGGGGAAAGGAGAGAGGGAGAAGGGGCAAGGGGGAGGCCGGCTGGGCCTAGCTCCCCCCCCCCCCCGCGCGGGGCCCACTAGGTGGTCGGCGGCCACCTCCTCCCCCTCCTCTCCTTTAGTCCCACCCCAGGACTTGAGGGGAGGTAGTACCTCCCCTCCCCCTATATAAAGTTGGGTATTTGGCCTAGAAAAGACACCAATAATCAATAAAGGTCTCCCCTCTTTTGGGAGGACCTCTAATTGATATTTTCTCTCTCCCCCCTCTCTCTCTCTCGTGACCATGGTCCCAAGTCTGGACTGCGCGAGCGAGAGACATCTTCACCACGGAGCGCCGTCGCGCTGCGGGATTCGGATCCGGGAGCTCTACTTCCGCAACTGATGCTGGATCGGGGAAGCGGGAGTCATCGTCAGGCACCGGACATGTGTAACTCCCCGCGAGGTGTTGCACTTGAGGCACTCAAGTCGTTGGAGCCAGAAGGAGCGCAATGACTTCATCATGACCTTGAGGTCAGCTTCGGCTCATCTACATCAACCACGCTCTCCTGAGCGTTGACAACGCTTTTCGGTCTTCAAAGGTAAGTTCGTGAAAAGCCCCTCCTGTTACTATATTACTAATAGATAGGTCCTGGCAGCTTCGGGGGTTCAGGGGCGTAGAGTAAAATTTATTATTTTTATGCGTGGAACCCCCTACAGTGGTATCAAAGCTAGATCTATGCGTAGTAATGCTAGTACAGGTAGAACACACGAGATGTAGCGTGTGGGCGTTGATCTTTTAGTTGTTACCCTCGCACGTGTACTTGTGCATACCGCAGTAATGCTTGATGAAGCGGCCCCCAACCGACTTTACGCGTTCATTCGCGAGACTGGTCCACGCTTGACATACGGCTTGTACCGTATAAAGTGGCTTAGGGGGGTGTCTGTCTCTCTCGCATTAGTTGGTATACCATTTGCAATGGAGGTCCCTGAAAGGGGTGTAGTATAGACAACTACTTGATTAGCGTTGTGCTGAAAGTTCGTAGGTAAGAATGGTTCTTGTGCGAAAGCCCATTCAGCCACGTTGAAAGGGCATGTATACCCCCATGTGTGGTTTTGGTAATTAATGACAATCCATATGGACTATTGTGCAAATTGAGTTTCACTTGTAGGTTTGTCCATTGGCATCGCTTGGACCATGTGTTGGTTTCAAGGATGAAAAAGAAGAAGCATCGTCCAAGGGCTTTGTGCCTATTGGAATCAAGTAGAAGAAGAAGATCAAGTATGTCTTGAAGAAGAAGAAGAAGATGCTTCCCCATGGTGTATGGGGGAGCATGTCTCAAGACTTCATCAAGCAAGTGCAAACAAGTGCAATCAAGAAAGGTGTTCCATCTTAAAGGTGACAAGATCGTCTACATCAAGCTCAAGTGGGATGCTCAAGGCAAAGGTATGATCTTGATAGGGTTTCTATTTTACCGGTCTCTTGTAGTGTTCTTGTAGTGTTGGGAGACCGGGTTTAGGATAGATAGCCGTACTACCAAGAGGGGATCTCGAGTGGGTGACTCGTTCGTATCTTTCGGAGAGAGCTCAAACCTTTGCATACATAGCATCATCTTTCTTGGTTATTGTTTGGTTCTTGTCCATGTGAGGATCTAGAGCTTGTGGTTATCTTCATAACAAGCTCTAGTTCATCAAAAATGGATTTCCCATGCATATCTTATTGCGTTTTTGATCTTGCGGGTTTTCCGGCTCCACACCTTGGGAGGTATCTCACATATATATTTATGGTATTTTCTCCCTTGGATTCTACACGTCGTTATCTTTCCAACAAAATTGGTTTCATCTCGTTTGGAGTTCGGATGCAAAAGTTGTGGCATTTCTGGTTCTGAAGTTTCTTTGACCGGAAGTACCGGCCAGACACCGGAAGTACCGCTCGGGCAGAAATGCCGCCGGTAGTACCGGTGTTAATTCCGGCCCAACTTCCGGTAAACCCGATTTCGGTTCTGTATGCTCTCTGCCTGGTTTGCGCTATTTGTCGGAACCTGGATCGGATCTTCAGGCGGTAGTACCGCTAGGACATTCTTGCCACCGGTAGTTCCGGTGAAGCAGCGGTAGTACCGGCCAGGCTCGCGTTTTTGTTCTTTGCCTTGGTGTTTTCTGACCGTTTGTTGGGTGCCACCGGTAGTACCGGCCACCCATCGGTACTACCGGCCGTGCGCGATTCTGTGGGTAATGGGCAGATCGGGAGCCCTTTAAAAGGAGCTCCCCTTTCCCCTTCGTCCTGAACTAGCTCTTTCTTGGTTCTTGCTCTCTCTCTCCTCCATTGTTGACCTTGAAGAGCTTTCCCTCTCCCCTTTCCCCTCCTATGATTCTTGCATCTTTTTGAGGGATTTGAGAGAGAAGATCTAGATCTACAAGCCCCACCAAGCGAAATCCCTTCTTTGTGAAGGAATCCTTGGGATCTAGATCTTGGAGAGTTTTGTGTTCTCCTCTTGTGTTCTTCCTCCCTTATTCCCCCAATAGCTTTTGTAGCTTTGGTGGAATTTGAGAGAGAAGGACTTGCCTCTTGCATTTGGTGCATAGGTTTGAGTTCTCCTAGGAGATTCGGTGAGTTCAATCCCTTGGGATTGTTTCTCTTAGGTTCTTGGAACCCTAGACGGTTGTGTGGTTGGACTGTTGACCTTTTGTGGTCTTGTAGCCTTTTGTGGCCTTGTTGCCTTTTGTGGCTTTGTAGCCTTTGTGGCATTGTTCTTGGGGCTCCAATTGAGTTGTGGAGGTTCCCCAAGCTTGTTGGCCTTTTGCGGCATTGTGGAGCCTTTGTGGCGTTTCTTGGGAGCCCCCCAATTGAGTTGTGGAGATTGCCCCAAGCCTTGTACGGGTTCGGTGACCGCCCTCAAGTGTCCCATAGTGGATCGTGAGTAGGCCTTTGTGGCGAGCTCACGGGAGAATAGGGTGAGCCTTTTGTGGCGTCGGTGAGTTGCGTGGCTTCACATCCTTGGTGAGGCCTTGTGTGGCGTTGGGTGAGCATCGAGCCACCACACCTCGAGGTGAGCCATTTGTGGCGTTCGAAGTTCATTGAGCCCCCGCACCTCTCCAACGGAGACGTAGCTTCTTTGGAAGTGAACTTCGGGAAACAAATCATCGTCTCCGCGTCCATCGGTTATCTCTCAACCGAGCCCTTTACCTATGCAATTTACATTGTGACAGCCTTCGTGCTTGAAGTACTATATCTTGCTATCACCTTGTTGCTAGTCTTGCTTAGCATAGGTTGTTGGTGCACTTAGTGAAACTAGTGGATATAGGTTTTGGCTTGTTAAATTAAACGTTAAGTTTTATTCCGCATTTATTAGAGCCTAAACCGTAATAATTTTAAAACGCCTATTCACCCCCCCTCTAGGCGACGTCCATTTCCCTTTCACACGTAAAACATGCAAAGATAAAGTAGAGGCGTCTAACTTTGTTTTGCAGGAGGGCGTTGCTTTGTGATATGGTTGTGGCAAAGGTAAAGTGATTACCTTTTGTTACGTAGTAGTAGATAGTCACGGAGGTGACGAACTACCACGCCGGAATGACACCGGTACCCTGGTGTCTATGGCACCGGAACCCTGGCACCGGAACCCGACGACGTCGGATGGAGATCATGACGTGAAGGACCATATCACATAGCATTTACATTCGATGTTATTGTTTGTATGTCTTATTGTGTGCTAGTATTAGATACTCGACGGTAGCCAAATAAGATGATCCCTGTTACAATTACCAACGGTTGTGTTCCCCCTTAGTGTGCACCATCAAGAACGTTCTTCAGTATGAGGCGATCCAGGGTTATAGGCCTGGGTGTCAGACATATCTATGTTCACATATAGTTGGTGTAAGCCATGTTGCACAACGAAAACACTAAGGTTGAGTTGGCGAGCCTAGCATGTACAGACATGGCCTCGGAACATGGATGGTCGAAAGATCGAGTACGAGTCACATGAATGATGTGACCGACATTTAGCGTCCACCCTTGAACCCACATTGATGGCCGTGATGATCGAGGGAGATGTGGCTGATAGGGGTTATGTTATCACTAGGAACCCTTTTGGGGATAGGTGTTTCTGAGTGGAGTTATTATTAACTCATTTAATTATAAACTTAGTCTAAATTCCTTTTGCAATTATAAATGTAGATGGGCTCTTTCGTGTTGACAATTAAATGGTTAGAAGGAGAGAAGCTAAGATTAGATGGATTGAACTTCTCCAATTGGGTTGCCAGTCTCCATGTTCTCCTTAGCGAGAACAACATGGTCGACTACATACTCGACGGGATGGATTTGGATCCGTCCACAGACCTTGAGACCCCAGAGGAGCGAAAAGACCGCTATCTCCGTCGGGAGATGGCCTCCTATATTTCAGTTGTGATGCGTTTCGGAATGGTGGACGAGTTGTGGCCTTTCGTGGGCGATGTCAACCCTCGTTCGGTGATGCTACAGCTTAGGACACATTTCGTGGATCAGACACGCATTTGGGAGCATGAGTTGATGGGAGACTTCCTCTCCATTAAGATGGAGGAGAACTCGTCACTGGAAAGCCACTTGCAGCACATGCATGATGTGTACATGAGGCCAGCATACTTCCTTGACGTCTAGATTACAAGCTCTTTTGCAAATGCTGCTGTGCTGCGGTCGCTGCCACCAAGCTACCAAGCACAAGTCAGGACTTGCGTAATGAGGGGCGACATGGAAGTGGAGTTCCACCGGTTCATGACACGTCTCAGGAATGTGTTGGTTGAACCAGATATCGCTCAGGTCGTCAATGACGAAGGTATATATTTGATATACAGTTTTATAAATGTTATAATCTTGCAAACACATTGCAGTGTTAAGTATATCTGATACTTGTTCTGTTTTACTGAAAACAGGTCCTTCTGCATGAGAGGTGCTTGCTGGAGAGGAGGTGATGTTGCGTGTTGATGGCGAGCATGATGATGACAGCCGACGACACTCTCCCTTGACATTTATCACTTAGTTTGTGTTTAGGATGATTAATGTAATCAAGAGATTGTGAACTTCTTTAGTGTGTCTCACACTTCGTGAGACGGTTATTCATATGAGTTTGTAACAAATAGTTGTTCTGTTTTTATGAATGATTTCTATTCGTGTTCATATCTTGTTTGATTACTTGTGAATCGTCCTTATTGTTTGAAACTAATTGATAATGTATGAACATTTGTAAAACATTAAAAATGCCTTGTTTAAAAATACCCAACTTAATCATATTTCATTAATGAATGAAACCATTGTTTGAATTCAAAGTTATGTGATAACATGTGAAAGTCATTCGATTTCTTGTCACATATAAATCATGCCTAAGTTCGGCAAAATAACTTGAACATCGTGTATTACTTGAATACAAAGTGTTTAAAGAATTGTTAAAAGTAAATACATATTCGATGTATTGTGTTTTAACGAAAATGGTAATTATCATTATATGATTGTTTAAATGTGTAAATAAGTTTACCAAAGAAACATGAATATGAAACTATTTGATTTGATCAAAGTGTTTCATCAATGAAAGGGTATAAATATAAAAGAGAATCTAATTACTATGATTCGATCAATAGTAATGAAATTCAACTTTATAAGAATGGCATAAAAGAAATTGTGAAATGCAAAGCGTTTTGAAACGTCAAAATGCAAAGCATCACAATGTGATATTAGATATCAAAGGGGGTTGAATAGAAGGCACCAAATAAATCGTTTTAGTGTATATGTAGAGACCATTAGTTAAGAAATAGTTAGCACTCAATTAGAATTGGTAAACCATTTGAATTCGTGAAAGTTTTGGGGTTATTCGATATAACCAAAACAATAGCGAATAAGTCCTTGTAGTGTATTCATTGGAAACTTTGAATACGAAACCCATAGCTCAAACCAAAAGGGAAGCAAGATTCGTATTGCTTGGATTTTGGTACATTCTTGAGAAAGCTCACTTTTAGTGATGTTTCTCAATTATGGAGCAACTAGGAAATAGTGTAAAACACGATGAGGATTCAAAACCCTACATCAGAGTGTTGAGAAACACAGCGGACAATGTTCCTGAACAATTCTCCTCACAGAAGGAAAGAATCAATGATTTTGATCATTGTTTTTTACCTCCACTGTTGTTTTTCACTATATGAAGTAGGATTCAAAATGTAAATCCATGTCTTGTATGGAGACATTTGTGAATCATTTGTCATGATTCTTGAAATATGACATACCTACGAACTACAAAGGAAATAATGGTAAACTAAATTATGAGAAATCCTAATAGCAAAATTTACTTCAGATTAGAAAGCAATTCATTGCTGAATCTCACAAGTAAACGGGGTTACTTGAATTTTCCCAAATGACTGCAAAGCCATAGTAGGAAAAAGGGGATGAATGACAAAAGCACAATTTGTCAAGTATTGGACAAGTTCAAATGAATTTGATTCAAGTGTGTTGAATGTCTAGTGGATTTAAAACTAGTAAAGTACTAGTATCTCATAGTAAATCTCCAAGTTTGATATTTAATCAAAAGGATTTTGAAGTTATTCAAAATAGTGAGTGGATATGCAATTTGCATAAAATTGAGTGGGAGCTATGAAAGTCTTCCTGAAACGATATGTGATTGATATATTTTAAGTAGGAGCAATATATAAGACTCAAATTCAAATATGTAGGAACATATTTTGAGTGGGAGCTTATAGGAGTAATTCTTAAGTATGTTAAGAATGAAAGCGCAAATACTTATAAATAATGATTTATAAGATGTAGAAGTTGATAATAGGTGTATTATAATATTATGTAGTATTTCTTAAGGGATTCTGAAAAGGGTTTAGGAATAGAAGTTAATTAAGGAACTGGTCCTTAATAACTCAAATTAGGAATAGTATTAAGTTGAACGTCAATGGTTGAAAGAAAGAATAGGATGATCATCATCCACTATGTTAAGACATAGGTTCTGTCTTACTAAACCATGATGACAACTTAGCATAATATGTGATCCAATAAGAAACGTTTGAAAGTGATTAAGTTCGAATCACAGAACGTTGAGCTAAGTTTTTGTCCGCAGTGTCTAGTAGAGAACTGTGGACATATTCTCCAAATCCATAAAGGATAACATATCTTAAAGCATAAAGAGTTATGTTATAAGGGAATATGTTGGAAACTCCTGTAGATACCAATTAAAGTCAAGTAGGAAGCGAGGTGAACAAAACATCGAAAGTTGCACAGAGTGCACTAGTGTTTCGATGAATACATTTATAATAATAGATAAGGGTACCATCTAAAGTATTGTATAATGTTATGGCGGGGCTAATTCGCTTTTAACGTAGAATGATGTGTCCCAAGGCACAATGCCCATGAGAAAGCCCTCGAGGTTGATCTAACGTCACTGTAGGCTCCTGGAATCAAGCCTCATTCTGCTGCCATAGCGACGATGCATTCACACAGATGCTATCATGAGATGATAGAATATTAATGTCAATCAAAGTGGCATTAGTAAGTTGCAAAGGATTTGAGACTGTAAAGTACAGACCCAAGACTCAACCTCTTCCATGAGCAAGCATGTTCAGGGTACCGGATATATGGTGCCAATAATTAAGAACAAATGCAGCTAGTGTATTTGTACTCTAGTGCAAGTGGGAGACTATTGGAAATATGCCCTAGAGACAAATAGTAGTAAGGACTATTATCATATTTCATATAGTTTATGATTAAGTTTTATCTCATGCTATAACTGTATTGAGTGGAAACATCAATACATGTGTGATATACAAACAACTAGGGGTTCCCAGTGAAACTCTAGTCACTGGTTCATTGGTCAACGGATGATCATGTTCCCTGATCATGTGGCATTTATGCCAGTTGGAAATGAGGTCATCACATTCCGAGAATGAGATGATGAACCAATACCCAACCTAAACATCATGACCCGATCATGTCACGAAGTTCAAGTTACGATGATTAGAAATGGATCCTCGTAGACTATTCCTTAGACTGTGAGGCTATATCAATCACTGTCTCCCGATAGGGCTTAGATAGCATCAAACGCCATATGGTAAAACGGTGGTTATAAAGGTGTGTTCAGGTATTCGGAGGAAACCGTAGAGGAAATATATTTCAAGAGCGGGATTTGGCCATCCATGTGACGGGACGATACTCAAGGGCCCACTCGGAGAAGTTATATCCAATAGCTGCGCAGCGTGTGATTTGATCACAGGGATATCACTTGTCGGAATGATTCAAGTAGCATTGTTCAGTAACGATATTGAACACGACATGGCGATGTCATTGATCAGATCTCGGGCAATGCAAGTATCAAGAGACAAAGGGAATAAGACACGACTGTCCCGGTTCAAACGACGAAAGATCTTCGTGGAATGCACAAGGGTCACATGGCCATCCAGGTCCTTCTTTTGATCATTGGTGCGGAAGTGTCCCGACCATGTCTGGAATGTTCCCGAACCGTGGGGTATCATGCTTAAGGGCTTGATGATGCTTAGAGAGCATTAATAGGATCGATAGAATCGCCGAAGAAAAGTAGGGAGAAAACCGGAAGGGTTTCGGTAAGTCCGGAGGATGTCTGGAGTGGAGGTGGAAGGTGTTCCATGGCCACAGAGATTAGATAATGTGTGAATGAATGTTAAATATTGATTTAATCATTTATTCATATTATTTAATAAAGAGAAAATCAATTAAAAAGGTCAAAGGCTTAATGGGCCAATTCCGGAGGGAGAGGGTCCATTAGGGGAAGGAGAGAGGGAGAAGGGGCAAGGGGGAGGCCGGCTGGGCCTAGCCCCCCCCCCCCCGCGCGGGGCCCACTATGTGGCCGGTGGCCACGTCCTCCCCCCTCCTCTCCTCTAGTCCCACCCCGGGACTTGAGGGAAGGTAGTACCTCCCCTCCCCCTATATAAAGTGGGGTATTTGGCCTAGAAAAGACACCAATAATCAATAAAGGTCCCCCCTCTTTTGGGAGGACCTCTAATTGATATTTTCTCTCTCCCCTCTCTCTCTCATGACCGTGGTCCCAAGTCTGGACTGCGCGAGCGAGAGACATCTTCACCGCGGAGCGCCGTCGCGCTGTGGGTTCGGATCCGGGAGCTCTACTTCCGCAATTGCTGCTGGATCGGGGAAGTGGGAGTCATCGTCAGGCACTGGACGTGTGTAACTCCCCGCGAGGTGTCGCACTTGAGGCACTCAAGTCGTTGGAGCCAGAAGGAGCGCAAGGACTTCATCACGACCTTGAGGTCGGCTTCGGCTCGTCTACATCAACCACGCTCTCCTGAGCGTTGACAACGCTTTTCGGTCTTCGAGGGTAAGTTCACGAAAAGTCCCTCCCGTTACTGTATTACTAATAGATAGGTCCTGACAGCTTCAGGAGTTCAGGGGCGTAGAGTAAAATTTATTGTTTTTATGCGTAGAACCCCCTACAGTTTTGCGGTCTAAATATACGGGATCTGTTCTGCCGAGACACAAATTTACCGCAAAACATGTTTGCGGTTTACTCCAAACTACTTTTGTGGTACAGAGTTTTGCGGGATCCGATAGAGATGCTCTTACCAGGTTTGGGAACAAATTTACAGCAACGATCAACGGTCGACGTGAAAGAAATTTCAGGACAGACTGACGCCCTTCCATCATGGGACTAATCGTACTTTCGCTGGAACCTGGTCCAACTATCCAACACCGCTCCAAATCCCGGCTGTGTTTCAACTGATTTGCTCGCTTTGATCGATTTCTGGCCAATTGGATCGAAACTCCCTTGAATCTTGAGCTGAGGAGCACCTCCATGTCGAGCTTGAGGAGTCGCTCCTCTTCTCCTCTCGATCATGGCTGGATCATGTAGAGGAGCAGGGGCGGCAAAACTCCCTCTAGCCGTGCACAGTGTGAGGATGCAGTACGTCGGAGCTTCCTCTGGTCGAGCGCGGAAGTAGAGCTCCCGGATCCGAATCCCACAGCGGGGCGCGTGGGATCGTCGGCGAGGCGCGTGGGATCGTCGGCGAGGATGGCCTCGTCTGATCGGGGCAAGACAAAGGAGGCTGATGCGCTGTCGCCAAGGGCGGCGATGGCCAAGTTGGAGGAAGCACTCGGGAAGCTGGACATCACCGATGTGGAGGCGACTCCGCTGGTGCTTGATGATCGTGAGGATGAGGCAGAGAGGAAGTGGCTTTTGGCGGGGAAGGTGCTACATCGCAATCTGTTCCATATCCAGACTATTGCTAGCGCACTCCGGCCAGCATGGGGCAATCCAAAAGGGTTACAATTTCGATCTGTTGGGGAAAACATGTTCGTTGCGGAGTTCGCGACGCAGCAAGACAGAGATCGTGTATGGGAAGGATCACCATGGCATGTGAGTAGAAACGCAGTGATTTTGTCTGAGTTCGAGGAGTGTATGAAACCCTCAGAACTGAAGTTTGATCGGCTGCAGTTATGGGCTAGGGTTATGAACCTGGCTTTTAATCTCAGAGATAGAAAGTGGTGGCTTCCGATTGCGCGTAAGATTGATAAGAATGCTAAAGATGTTCAATTTGATCATGTGGGAGGTTTCCTCCGTGCAAGGGTCACAATTGATGTGGCAGAACCTTTAATGAGATGGATCTTGATTGAGTCGTCTAGGAGACAGAGCTTGGACAAGTATGATGTGCAATATGAGCAGGTTCCACACTTCTGTTTCTCCTGTGGACGTTTAGGGCACTCTGACCTTCTATGCCCTACACCTGGTACCCGTGATGCAAATGGAGACTTGCCTTTTGGCAAAAGTTTGAGGGCGCCGGATGAGCGCAAGAGATCGTCGTATAATGATCACTCAGCTGGGGAACCGAGTGGCAATACTTATAAAGCTAAAACTCGTGGATCAACTACTGAGGCTGTGAAGGGGACAGAGGTTATGTCACCTCTCAAGAACTCACAGACCAAAAGAAAAGGTGTGGCTTCACTCAGGTTTATAGGAGAGTGGAGGCGCAGCTTTTGTTAACTGATGCAACGATGGTGGATAGTGGAGTTGAGCCTCCACATGTTGGTGACAGTATTGGAGCTAGTGGGGATGGGCTTGAGGAACGCAATGCGAAGAAAAAGAAGCCGACTCCGACGAGCTCAGAGAACACGGCAGCGGTTGCAGTTCAGCCTTGCCGAGAACAATGAATTGTTTAGGCTAGAATGGTCGGGGGCTTGGGAACCAACCGACCATTCGAGAGCTCCGCACGGTTGTGCGACAAGAACGCCCTTGTCTCCTGCTTGTGATGGAGACAAAAATCTCGAAGGAGAGAGTGGAGAGCATGCAGAGAACTCTGGGCTTTGCGGGCTGCTTTGTAGTGGGTAGCGATGGCCTCAGTGGAGGTGTTGGTCTGTTTTGGTCAGCAGATGTGAATGTTGATCTCAAAATTTTTAGTGCCTGCCACATTGACGTGATGGTGAGGAAGAATGATCGTAGTGCAAAAGAATGGCGATTTACGGGGTTCTATGGTGCCCCAAAGGTGGAGGTTAGGGTTCATAGCTGGAGATTTCTTCGAAC
Source organism: Avena eriantha (assembly GCA_910589775.1). Lineage (NCBI taxonomy): Eukaryota > Viridiplantae > Streptophyta > Magnoliopsida > Poales > Poaceae > Avena > Avena eriantha. The sequence goes on along the minus strand of OU342744.1, from coordinate 81,348,343 downwards.
TCTAGCAGCGATAGAGCACTCAGCTTGGTTATGCCTTGGTGATTTCAATGAGACTCTTTATGCTTTTGAGCACTTCTCACGTGTTGTTAGACAAGAATCGCAAATGCAGGCCTTTCGAGAGGCTGCCGAGGATTGCTCACTTACTGATCTGGGATGGTCAGGAGTGGAGTACACATGGGATAATGGCCAGCAAGGCGAGTCTAATGTCAAGGCTAGACTCGATCGAGGACTTGGGAATGCAGACCTACTGACTATGTTCGAACACATTAAGGTTCAGCATATAGCCACGACAGAGTCTGATCACTGCTTTGTATTAGTTGAGCTGCGGGAGACTGTGGCTGATGGAAGGGATAGAAGGTGCAGACAATTTCGTTACGAGAACGTCTGGCAAACTCATGCAAATTATGATCAGCTCGTATTAGATAAATGGAGGAAAGGTGCTGGCGTAGAGGGCATACACGATGTCATTCATGCACTTAACTCCTTACAGACGTCCTTGAGTACATGGGGTGCTAAGGAGTTCGGTTGTCTTGCACGAAAAGGGCGTAAGCTGAGGGAGAAATTAGACCGACTGAGACGTCGATCTACAAGGTGAGGGCCGAATGATGAGGAGAAAGCTATATCAAAACAACTGCGAGAGACACTTCGTCAGGAGGAGATTTGGATGCATCAGCAATCCAGAGTTCGATGGTTACGTGAAGGTGACCGTAACACAGCTTTCTTCCACGCCTAGGCCGCGCACAGAAAACACATTAATAAAATCTCTAGCCTTGTGCGTGCTGATGGAAGTATTTGTGACTCTTGGGAGGAAGATAAAGAGGAAATCCAAGGTTTTTATCAGGATCTTTATAGTTCCCAGGGTTTTAGGCCAATGGATGAGCTTCTCGATATTATGCCTAATAAAGTTATTTCGGATATGAATGTGGACTTTGATAAAAGCTTCACAGCTGATGAAGTAAAGGTGGCTCTGTTTCAAATGGCTCCATCGAAGGCGCTGGGAGTGGACGGCTTCACGGCGGGCTTTTTCCAGCGACATTGGTTATTATTGGAAGCAAATATTGTTGCTGTTGTCCTGGATTTCCTGAATGGGGAAGAGCTACCATTGGGTATTAATGACACGTCTATTACTTTGATCCCAAAGGTGCGGCACCCACAGAAAATTTCACAATATAGGCCTATATCCTTGTGCTTTGTGCTCTATAAGATTGCTTCCAAGTGTATTGCAAATAGAGCTAGGATTCATTTGGGTGATATTATTGGTGAAGAACAGAGTGCCTTTGTTCCTGAGCGCCTCATTACAGATAATGTGTTAATTGCTTATAAGAGTGTTCATGCAATGAGGAAGAGGAAGAAAGGGAAGAATTGTGTCAGTGCTGTAAAACTTGATATGATGAAGGCATATGATCGTGTTGAATGGCATTACCTGCAGTCCATCATGCTAGCTCTTGGATTTAGTGCAAACTTTGTTCGTCTGATCATGAAATGTGTAACCTCGGTCAGATTCACAGTAAGAGCTAATGGGGAGCTGCTACCTTACTTTACCCCATCAAGGGGGCTCCGGCAAGTGGATCTGATATCCCCATATTTGTTGCTTATATGTGGAGAGGGTTTTACTACGCTCCTAAATCTTTATGGCGGACTCCAGATTGATAGAGGAATAAGAGTTAGCCCGAGATCACCATGGATTAATCATTTGCTGTTTGCGAACGATAGCCTTATTTTTATGAAAGCAAACACCATGGATGCACAACGGCTAAATGATATTCTTAGCATTTACGAGAATTGCTCAGTACAGTGTGTAAATCGAGAGAAAAGCTCGATCTATTTTAGTCCCAATACGGAGGCTACGACAAGACAGTTGCTAAAGAATATGATGGGCATTGATGTAGAGGCCTTCTTTGAGAGATATTTGGGGCTGCCTACAGCTATTGGACGTCTAACTCGTGGTACGTTTGATCATATTGCAGAAAGGATCCGATCTAAAATGCATGGAGGGTCTGAACGAATGGTATCATGTGCGGGTAGAGAAGTTTTTCTGAAATCGGTGATTCAGGCCATACCGACCCATAACATGTGCTGTTTTCTTCTGAATAAGAAGACCCTCCGGCAGCTGATTTCCTATATGGCAAGATATTGGTGGAGTAGCTCTCTAGATCGTCGGTCCATGCACTGGATCGCCTGGGATGCACTTACAAAACCAAAACCTGATGGTGGTATGGGCTTCCGAGATCTAGAATTGTTTAATAAGGCGATGCTTGGGAAGCATGGGTGGAGGTTTATTACTCACCCAAATTCGTTGTGCTCCCGTGTTCTAAAGACAAAGTACTTCCCTGATGTGGATTTTGAGGGCGACTGTTCCCCGCGGATGCTCGGCTACTTGGCGTGCAATAATAGCAGGAAGGGAAGCATTGGAGTGTGGACTGTTGAAGAGAATTGGGGATGGGTCTTCGGTGTCGGTTTGGACAGATAGATGGATTCTGGGTTCGGGAACTATGATACCGATGGCACATACAGGAGAAGATGATATCCAGAGAGTGTCTCGGCTCATTGACACTGAAAATTAGACATGGAAAACTGGTCTGGTCAGACAAATTTTTACTGGACCGGATGTTGATGATATTCTGAACATTCCTCTCCGACAAGGAGGGGGTGACGATTTTTGGGCCTAGGGTCTGGAGCGGACGGCTATATATTCTGTTAAATCTGTGTATCGGTCTCTTATGACGCATAACGAGCTTAGTACTCTAGCGGAAGGGACGAATACCGTATCTTCATCGTATGAACAACATATGTGGAACCGGCTATGGAAAATCAAGGTTGTGCCAAAGGTGCGGGTGTTTTGGTGGCGTGTGTTGCATGGTATTCTACCTGTTGAGGCAACACTCAATCACCGTCACATAACCCCCTTAGCTAGATGTAAGATCTACTTAGCTACGAATGAGGATATGAGGCATGCTTTGATTAAATGCTCTCATGCCAAAGGCTTCTGGATGGAGGGGAGAAGCTGTCTAGAGGTAAAATTGCCAGAGCTTCATCACGAGAATTGGGCGAAAGATATTACCCGTGACTCGCTGTTCTCGGAGGATGATCGAGCAAAGATTATTACAATAATGTGGGCAATTTGGGGTTCTAGAAAAAATATTGTTCATGATCGTTCAGGTCTCAATCCAGGACAATCGATGAAATTGACAAAAAATCTTTAATTATGTTGGATCTTCCGATGCAACATGCTAGGGTCTTGCCTGGTCATGGATGGCGACCTCCTGAGGCTGGGTGGGTGAAAATTGATACGGACGCATGCATTTGTTCGGATGTGATGAGAGGGGGAGCTGGTGGTATTGCAAGAACTTCTGCAGGGTTTCTGGGGGCTTGGAGTAAGCCCTATCCTGGAATCACGGATCCCACGATTGCGGAGGCGATGGCTCTACGTGATGGCGTGATCTTTGCAAAGCTTCAGGGTTTCTCGCGAGTGGTGATGGAAGTGGATTGTTTAGAGGTCGTTAACCTTTGGGACTCGCGCGCGGTTTCTCGCTCAGTAGTAGCGCCTATTTTCTTAGAGATTGAAGAGCTAGCCTCGTCTTTTGTTTCTTTTGTTATTCAGCATGTAAACAGAGCAGCCAATATGCCGGCTCATCTGTGTGCAAAGCTTGCAAGCACCCAAGATGAGACGGGCTGTTGGATGGACTGTGTTCCGAGTTTCTGACTATTAGCTGCCAGGCGCTCCTGTTATTGAATAAAAGCCCTGAGATTTCCAGAATAAAAAATAGTGCGGGTCACAGTACCACCATTTCGTTCATGGGCCGGCCCTTTTAACGTGTTCGCTTTGTCTTGGGCCTTGCTTGGATACAGATTACTAGTAGGCGAACGATTCCGCAAACCGCGAGCCGAGCCCACACCACCTGCGGGGCGGCGGTCATGTTTAATTAGCTGCCGGCGGATCGAGAAGCAGCCCTGCCCTTCCCTTGACGACGACGTGCGTGCCAGGACCAGCGCTACCACGATCGGCACCCAAGTCGCCGTACGTACCTATTGAGCGACAGCAGTACTTTGGATGGATGGATGGATGATAATTGGAAGGTTGGATGCATGACCGAGGAAAAGGACCCATCCGCATCCGCTGGCCACTAGCCCGTGCGCCCCCGCCGCCCCCGACATGCCACGCCCCGCGCAACGTGCGGTCGATTGAGCCGAGGACTACACGAGGATCGGAAGAGTAGTATTTCGTCTGCTAGGTAGCCGCCCGTAACCGGGCACAGTCAGAGCGCCCACGTCGCCGTCGCCATCGCCATCGCCGTCGCCCACCTAGCTCGGGCACAGTTAGCGTATGTTGCTCTCACTCTCAGGATGTGACATGATCTTTCTCCTCCTCCGAGTGCTCTCATTTAGCTTTGCTTCTTCGTCTGTCTGATTTTTTTTCCTTCATTACTTCTACTGCAGAAGCTACGACGCCTGCACCCTGCAGGAGTGTCAGCTACGACGTCTGTCTGATCCCATCCTACTACTACCTCTGTTCTATAATACAAGTTTTTTTTAGAAAACTAAAACAGTTTATAAAAGAGGTTTATACTATTGTGGAACGGAGGGAGTACGCTCGACACCAATAATGATTACAGAACACGGGACGCCGATGCATCCACGTTGGCCCCTACTAGATCCCATGCAACATGCAAGGTTAAAGGTTTGCATCCACGCGATGTGCTCCCGGGTCATGCATGCATATATGCACCTCGCAGCTCAGGCTCGCACCCTTTTCCCAGATCCAACCGTGCGCGTGTGGTGTGCCCCAGTGTTTGCAATTATTTCTGACAAAATCATCGCTCTTTCCGGTTGGATCAGCGATCCCATGGGCCATCCGTGACCATGAGCTTCCAGCCTGAACGATCCATCTCCAGTGGCAGAGTTTTACAACAGCACTGTCTGCTGCCTGCTGGTCTCGCCCTCAACGCAAATTATCCACCAAGTTATTCAGACTAGTAGCAGTATATCAGCAGCGTCGATAGATCCGATTAGAAACTGCCAGATCGGGTCAGTCTTGCCCTCCGCGACCTACTAGCTAGAGGACAACGCGGCCTATGTATGGCTTCAAGCATCCACCAACGGACCAGCAGCGAGAATCCAAACAGAAACGGAATAATCTGCGCTGCCGCCGCTTGAAATATACTATACCGGAGTACGTACTACTAAGAGGCACACCAGCGATCTGATTAATGGAGTCCTACATGGCTACTACATTGCTACAAGAACAATAAAACAGTACTACCACTACTGTTACTGCTGCTGCTGATGCTGCTGTATTTAACAAAGAACAGTTAGCCATAGGAATCAGCTGTTAAACAATGAGCGCTCCATGACAAGCAGGCAAGTACGGATGGACTGGATCATTCGGTTTGGAGCACCCCTCTTGCCTTTCTGCCCAGGGCTCCCAGCTACCGGCACGGCAGGCACCAGCTATTTTGGCCGTCATGGGTGCTACTAGTACTGCTCAAAACCCTGGGGCCACCCCCACCCAAAGGAATTGTTATTTCATAACAGGACTACAAGAGTTGCCGTGACAGTGCAGGGATGGTGTTGCAACCACCACACTAATCGCTTCAATTATTTTGTGAAGTACTTAAAAGAGCATCTCCACTCCGCCGTATAGTCCCCCGAACGGCTACCGGAGGTGCCCGCGCTAAAAAACTCTCCCATCCGGCCCCTAATTTTATTTTGATGCCCGTACAGTCCATTTAGTTATCTGACGTTCCCAATACCGAATCCAACCCACAGGACGCTAGCGGGGGAGCGGATGAGAGCGTTTTGGCGGGAAGGAGGGCAGGAGGAAGGCATGCGAAGCGGTTGATCTTTGTCGATTGTGCCGGTCCGTCCGTACCGGTCCGTCTTCCTCCTCACCGACCGTGCCACGTTAAAGGCGTTGCTTGCCGCGGCAGCCTTTGCAGGCAACTGCATGAGAGCAGTCGATGCGTCACGTCGCCACCTCACGCCTTCCAGAGGCATCACACGCCTTGTTTTCCTGCCTCGACGCCTCCTTTTCCCGCTAGCGGCCGTTGGCCGCTACAAAAAGCCCCTTCCTCACCACCATTTCGTCGCCTCCTTCCTCTCCGCCATTTATTCACATTCCTCCCTGAGACCACCCCAACCCTGAGCGCATGGAGAGGTTCGCTAGAGATGGCGCCGCCGCAAATGGCTTCTGGTGGCACTGGCTGCTCGTCCACGAGGCGCTGGCGATGTGGGAAGCGGGGTATCCGGTTTCGTCGGACATGCGTTGTCCGACGAACTGGGTGTTGAGCGATGGCAGCCTACCGATCCCGCCCGCACCGGTCGGAGCGGCGCGCACGATGGCCATCTACGAGCACTACTGGGGCGTCCTCTCGCCGGAGGAGAGGTACGATCCCCAGTGGCATCCTGACAACAACCACGCGTGGTCGGCGTTCTTCGCAAGTCAGCGGGAGGACTGCTTCAACGCGTACAGTAGTGTTAGCCCTCCATCACCGAACAACAATAGTGAAGTTAGGCGTCGGTGGTGGAGAACCCCAGGCAGGACGCTCGCCTGGGTGCTCGACCACATCGCTAGTGGAAACAACCTGCCCCTGACGATGCCACTGCCGCAGCCATGGCATCCACGCCATTAGTTGTCCAGTTCGTTGAGATCTTCGTTTTCATCGGCATGCCACCCCCTACTCCACGTCGTTGCCCGGCTTCTCCGCGCCGCTCGCCCGGTAAGGGACGAGTTCGAGGAGAGCCCGCCGCTCTGCAGGCTCTGGCGGTATCGTCATCAGGAACCGCCATGCCCCACGTGAGCCTTCTCCTTCCCGCGGCGCCTCCGCCTCGCCAAGCCCAAGCGCCAGGTGAAGTAGGATTGGACGCCTCCACCGGAGTACAAGACGGCCACCCTGCACTCAAGATCGACGAGGACCCAAAGGAGTTTCCGGGCCAGCGTGTCTCCTTCAACTCGATGCCAACTGCGATGGAGAAGTTTGCGCAGGCATGGTCTGCGGCGGAGTACCGGCACAAGTAGTCCGAGCGTGCACACCGGCTTGGACACCGGCTTGGCCTCTTCATTGACCTGGAGGGCGATGACGAGGCCGACCAGTCGTACTGGCACGACGACGACGGCCAGGGCTGCACCAGCCACCCGACAGCGGAGCAGGAGCTACCCAGCGATTCTGACGACGATGGCACAGGCTACTACATGGCGTCGATATACCGTCACCTAGACCTGGGCCGTCGCATCAGCCAGTAGATCGCCAATTTCTTTTGTTTCCTTCTTATATTTTGTGCAAATATGTTTGAACTATCAGGAAATCGTTGTTTATGTTAGAATTTAATAAATTTGAGTAGTTTCAAATGTTTTAAATTTTTTAGGGGAGGGGGCACGACTGAGAGCCAGCGCCCCCCCCCCCCCCCCACATACGGCACAAAACCGGCTGCGCCAGACGCCCTAGTGAGGACGAGTGGAGATGCTCTTGCACCACACCAGACAGTTAGATGTAGCATTATACATGGACTAATTTTCTTTGTTTTCCATACGTACTTGGCCACTTGTGTTCATGGAGAGCATTAGTAATAGCTTCAAAACAAGTTTACTGATTAATTTACAGCGTGATGGATGAATCAGCACGAGATCTGATCTTACCATGATTTAAAGAGAGTTCAAGCATTTATGGGTACAAGAACCGTATATAGTAGTATGATCTGGACGTGAACACGCAGCTAGCATGATCTGTGTCATTAATTAAGCAGTATAATAATAAAGGACTTGCTAAAGAGATCGGTTGGCTTAGATATATTAAGGCGAAAGGGATATACAGTATGTTGTATTCAGCATACGATCGCTTTCCTGACAGGAAATGATTTAATCCAGATGCATGGAGGCATAGAGCATGCCGCGATCGAATTACACCAACCCGCAGGCTAACCAAATCTCTGTAGATACGCACCGGCAAGTGTGTACAGGCTGAATTTGCAATCCAAGCAAAGGCACTTCCTACTCTTCTTCTTCTCTTGCCCTCGCCCTCTAATTTTACTACTACCCAAGTTGTTCCCCGTAACTACATCATTAGTAATCACTAATCATCAGTAGTTCGGTGTCGTGTCTCCTTGCTTGTGAACTCCCGCACGGAACATGTAGACCGACGATGGCACCAACTAGAGGTAGGTAGCTACATTCTTTGAAACTTGAAAGGTGTACTATGCACTGTTTATATCTGGATGTAACATCTCGACGGTGACAGACACGATTGCGAAATCAATGCTGTCTGCCTCTCCGTGCTGACAAGGCCGGTCGATCGATCGATCAGCAAATATCCACGGATACGAGCGTCATGCTAGGAATGTTTCTTATACCTGTAATGATGTAGAGCTACGATATTTTCAATTCGATTTCGTCTTCGTGTTATTATGAAAATACTATTTTTGTTCCAGTTCTTGATTAGTCGGATAATTACTAGTTTTTCGTATATGTGCTCTTCTTCGTAATTTATAACGTGCTAAACGAGCTGTGGAGCCAAGCTTGCTCGTTAGCATTCCAGCCCTAGACATCCGCATAACGACCCGTAAAAGCAAAATATAGGACAAAAGAGGTCCCAAAAGTTAGCAAAATTAAGAAAAGCTTAGTTAAAAAGTAGTGCCGCAACAAGCACCGCTTGGCGGGATAACTGTATTGCACTCCTGCAAGGCGAGAAAACTGCAGAGGCTCTCAAAAGCTGGACCAATTTTTTCGAACCACTTCCTCTCCACTGGGTGTCATCAGGTTAATCCTCGTCAAGGAACAGTGGCCGCCCACAGCTTTAGGCAGGCACACCCCACCCTCGTCTTTACCCCACCCCCAAACCAGCCCGGGGAGAGTCTGTCAATCAAAAAAAACAAAAAACCCGAGAGAGAGAGAGGGAGGCAGCCCAATTCAAACGGCAATCCTCGCGTGGGCCCACCGGCATAGTCGTACCCGTCCAGCAACTCTACCCGGCCGCACGCCAGCAACACTACGACGCAGGCCCGTCTCACTGCCAGGTGGGACCAGGCGTCCCTCTCACGAAGCCACTGGCCACGGGGCCCGCCAACGCGACACGACACACACAAGTCCCCTCGGCCGCTCCCTCCGTCGGCTCGTGCGTCCTCCCCTCCCCTTTCGCTTCGCCCACCAACCCAGCGCAGCAGCAGCTGCCATCCCCAGCGACACCACCGCCACTCCTCCTCCTCGCCGGCCCTCCACTCCCTAGCTGCCGGCGGGCCCCGCGCCCCCCTCTCCCCGCATTTATTCCCCGGCATCCGTTCCCGTGCTCTCTCTCTCTCTCTCCTCTCACCCGCATCCCGTGATCCCTCGCTGCCGCCGCGCCTATCTAAGATGGCCAGCGGCGTGAGGAATGGCGGCGCGGGAGGGCTCGGGTCCAGGACCAGCTCCAAGATGGACAGGCAGCAGGGCTCCGCCGCCACGCCCAAGCCCGCCGCGGGGAAGCCCCGCCTCTCCGCGTCCGGCGGCGGCGGCGGCGGCGCGTACCGGCGGACCAGCTCCGGCCCGCTCCCCGCCGCGGGCGGCGGCGGGCGCGCCTCCTCGGACTCCGGAGGTGGGCCCTTCTTCCCTGGCAACGGGATCCCGATTTGGATTTGGATTTCGCCGCTTTCGGGGGGTTTCTGTTGATCTGCATTTCACCACTGGGCTTTGCTACCGAGTCTCAGATGAAGAATCTTTCCTTTCATCCCGTAATGCTTTGCTCATTCTGATTCGTCGACGCCACCAAGTCAGTCTGCGTACCGCAGCTGCACAACACTTGCGCCGTTCGGATAGCTGCGATCGGGACGGCGAATCTCCTCTCCTCTGTTTCGTTTTCCCCCCTGATTATGCTCGTTCAGTAACGGCGCCGCGAGCTAGCTTGGAACGCTCCTGCGTCGTACTACATAACGTAGTGCACAACATTCTAGGCCATCTCGAAACCGTAGTGGCCGCGCCGCGTCTGGGGAATGGATCGTCCTATCCATCCTTGGATCGTATCATCATTCAGACAAATTCAATAGCGGATCCTGCCCTTTTTTTTTGGGAAGTAGATGAGGAGAGTGATGTTTCCTTGACGAGAGGACATTGTAGGTGTAGACTTAGTTGTGCTAGGACCATGGTGCTCGTCCTCTTGTTGCTTTATGCGCCAGTCATGATGGCCGTGTGCACCCAGCAGCCACCTACCGTTCCAATTTATCTTGCACACTGAACATTAACTGTGAACTGTACTCCTGAAGAACACGGTCTGGTAGATTTGCATCCTCCAAATAAATGATTCTTTCTGTGGCTTTATCTGCGAGACTTGCCAGGAATCATGCTACAACTTTTCTTTTGTGTTCCCCTGTTCTCTTGCCTAATTGTTGCGGCAGTCCAAGAGGACAACTCATTTAGCATGTCTGTAAAGTGTGCTCTGTTTGCAGAGAAATCGCCATGTCGTGATTGGCTTTGCACTATTTTGACATATTAGAGAAATTACTTGCCGAAATCATGGACGTAACTCTCGTACGAATAGAAGATAAAATGCATATATCGCTAGATTTTTTGTATTCCAGGCGGTGCTTTAATTTTGCCTGACATGATCAATTCCAATTCATAAGTTCAGTTGCATGTGTGCATCGAAACATCTATTTGACCTGCGACATCTGCATTTTTCGTAATCAAATGAAATATCTTAATTCCTTCCCCATTTTCTGGCAGTTTCTAGTAGAGTTAGAGTTGCGGTAAGGCTTAGGCCACGGAATGCAGAAGAGCAGGCGGCAGATGCTGATTTTGCTGATTGTGTTGAACTCCAGCCAGAGGTTTGGTCTTCCGTTTAGTGTATTGTGCAAAAAAGAGATTAATTTATTTTCCTATGGCCTAACTGGATGAAATTTTGATATAAAGCTCAAAAGACTAAAGCTCCGTAAAAACAATTGGGAGTCGGACACATTTGAATTCGATGAAGTGCTTACAGAGTTTTCTTCACAGAAGAGAGTGTACGAAGTTGTTGCCAAACCAGTTGTGGAGGTATGTGAACCTTGTCCTTTTCACCTTCTGGTTCTTTAGTATAACCTTGTTATCCTTTTGCTGTCTGTAGTATAACCTTGTCGTTCTTTCTTCTGTCTATAGTACATTGGTATTCATATTAGCTTGTTCTGTTCGAGAAATGTCTAAGAAACAACATATATTTTCGTATTGCATGCTTTTTTACCTTTGACTTCATATTTTTGTTGATAGACATTCGTAGCAAGATTGCAAATAACTTTTTGATGTGGGTGTTGGACACGTGATGGGATCTTAAACTTTCATGTGACATGAAATTGAGATCACTAGATTTGCTTTCAAATGTATTTTCTTGTGATTGTAATTTTGTACCACAAAAACCACTTATCAATGGACTAAATTTTGGTCAAAAGTTTGTCTTAACAAAACAAAATGTGCCCTGTATTTTTCAAATAAAAGGAGTATCAGAGTAGCTGCCATGATAGGACGGAGCGTGGAGGTCAACTATTGGAATTTTACTGTACATGACTGTTAGTTTGACTACTGTTATTTTGTTACTTTCTTAGCAGTGGCTGTACTAACATTATGCTTTATGTGTTTTGCAGAGTGTTTTGGAGGGATATAATGGTACAATTATGGCATATGGGCAGACTGGTACTGGCAAGACTTTTACGCTTGGAAGACTTGGTGATGAAGATACTGCTGCACGGGGAATTATGGTCCGTGCAATGGAGGATATTCTAGCTGATATAACACCAGAGACTGATACAATATCATTATCTTATTTACAGGTTTGTTATTCCGAGTTTGGTTGCGGTGCATTTTGCTTTCCCAAATTGAATTTGGGCTTCCAAAATCAGCATTGCACTCGGATCGTAACTGAATATTGGTTGGCTGTTACAGTTGTATATGGAAATGATACAAGATCTCCTTGATCCTGTAAATGACAACATAGCTATTGTGGAGGATCCAAGGACAGGTGATGTTTCATTGCCAGGGGCTACAGTTGTTGAAGTTAGAGACCAAAAGAACTTTATGGATCTTTTAAGAATTGGCGAAGCTCATCGTGTTGCTGCGAACACAAAATTGAATACTGAATCTTCTCGTAGTCATGCAATCCTTATGGTAATCTAATGTTCCTTGGTATTGCTGCCTATCAGCACATAGTTATGATTATCATATTTTTTGACCTTTTGTGATACCTTTATTGAAGGTAAATGTTAGAAGGGCTGTGAAAGGTAGGAATGAAATGGATGTCAGTATGTCTGCTGAAAATGGGCATTCTTCTTCCATGATGGGGTCTTTGCGACCACCAATTGTTAGGAAAAGCAAGCTTGTAGTTGTAGACCTGGCAGGATCTGAGCGAATAGACAAGTCTGGTAAGTGCATTCTCATTGACAAAGAATGGCACATCTTTTTCCTGATATTTCAGCGTCTTCATACATTTCTATATCTTTGTTAAGAATCGAGATAATAGCTGTTACTAAGTTTGCAACCTTGTAAAATTGAAAACTGGTGCTTGCAGGAAGTGAAGGTCATACGTTAGAAGAGGCTAAGTCTATCAACTTATCTCTAAGTTCACTTGGCAAATGCATCAACGCACTGGCTGAAAGCAGCGCACATGTACCTGTTCGTGATTCCAAGCTTACTAGATTGCTTAAAGATTCATTTGGAGGTAAATAGCAATGGTTTGGTCAAAGTAAAAATGACATCGTGGCATACCTAGGCATCTTAAGAAGTCATGCCCATGTACACCTTGTTGCCTGTCACAGTAAATGTTCTGACTCTGGTGCTTTTGCTATTGGATTTCATAGGCACTGCAAGAACATCATTGGTTGTGACAATCGGTCCATCTCCAAGACACAGGGGGGAGACTACAAGTACAATAATGTTTGGGCAAAGAGTATGATCTTACACTAAGATATATTTAATGGTTCTACTTTCTTTCATCTTGTGAAATAGTGACCAGTTGGCTATCTCAGGATTCCATGAAAGTGTAGGAAAACTATTTCTCTTTGCATTGCTTTGGAATAACATTTAACTTTGATATTTTATTCTAGGCAATGAAGGTTCAGAACATGGTGAAATTGAAGGAAGAATTTGACTACAAAAGCTTGTGTAGGAGACTTGATATTGAATTGGATAAGTTAATCGCAGAAAATGAAAGGCAACGGAAATATTTTGATGATGAAGTTGAACGAATAACAACTGAAGCTCAATGCCGTGTCGCTGAGGCTGAAAGGGAATGCAAAATTGCTCTAGAGGTTTGCTTCCATTATAATATCCATTTACTTTTGTTGTATACTGGTGCAAAGTGCAAACCAAACTTGGGGTTGTGCTGAGCTCCATGAGATCACTTATTTCTTGATGAAGTGGACTGTGTTTCTCATATGTTTATACCTTTTTGTTAGAGAAAATTATGTCTGGTACACCAGTTGTCTTAATTTGCGAAAATCCATACTAAACTTGGTCTTAGATTTGCATTATAAAGTACTCCGAATCTTAAATGCCTGAATTAATTGCTTGTTTATATCTTTTCTTTCTCTGGGCTCCTCAATTTTCTCAACTCTACCATCATTCAACTCAAACTCATGATCAAGTCCCTCCAAAGGTTAATTTGATCTGGAATAAGTACCATAACAGTATAACACAAAGAATCCTATGTTTATTTCGGAAATTCTTTGTATTAGCTAAGAAAATGGTGTAGATCCTTTCATCTTCTAGGTTCCCTAAATCATTACATGGCTCTAGCATGCTTGACTGAAACTTATTTTAGTATTAATTTTGTTGTGTGATTTCTTAACACAGAATGAGAAAATGAAGTACCATCAAGAATACTTGGATTCTATTAAGATACTAGAAGAGAAATGGAAAGTACACCAACAATCACCCAAGAAACAGGTACAGAAGTGCCACATTTTGTATTCTAAAAACTAGATATGGTTACTCATGCAAATTTTAAAATGTAGGTTAAAGAGGAGCCTACATCAAGTGGTGATGTGCAGGACTTACTGCAGAATGAGAAAATGTTACGCCAATCTGCTGAAGATGATTCCAATGACCTTAGGAATCAGTTATCGCACTGGAAAAAGATGGAGGTACTGTCAAAATATAGTTTTAGCAATATGACCTTAATAATCAGTTACTGCACTGGAGAAGATAATATATCTGGAATAAATTCAAACCTTGGTGTCCTTGTAGTTGCTAACCTTATTATTGCATTGTAGGCTACGGCTACTGCTGAAGTTGTGAAACTCCGGAGAATGCTGGACACTGAAGCTAGCCAAAAAGACAAGCTTGAAGAAGAAATAGCTGTTTTGAAAAGTCAGTTAATGCAATTAAGTTTAGATGCTGATGAGGTAGGAGTTACTGCTGGTGCTAATTAATGTTATGATGTTTCTGATTACTAGATCAATGTGAATTAATAAGTGGTATATCCATTGGGTCATATATTTATTTGGTTAGTTGTAATGCATAGCTCAGAAAAGCAAAGCAATCATATTATTCTTTTATAATGTTTCAGACCTTCATAAAAAAGGTTAGGATATTCTTTGGCCAACAAGTTTAGTTGAAGCAAACTAATTAATACCACTTGACTTGTAGCTCAGAAAAGCAAAGCAATCATATTATTCTTTTCTAATGTTTCAGACCTCTTTGGCCAACAAATTTAGTTGAAGCAAACTAATTAATAGAACTTGACTTGTAGACTTACCTATTAACATTGAACTAAGGTTGACAATTGCGTTCTATTACAATTATTGTCAGACAAGAATGAGCCTCGACACTGGAGATGGTCCAGGCAAAATATTTCCTGGGTTGGATTCTTTGATGTCTCATACTCGGAGTTCGCAGCCTAGAGAGCAGAGCAATGGACCTAAGGCACCAGTTGCTAAACTCTTTGAACAAGGTATTTATCACATCTTTGTTCTTTCTTGAAATGGAAATCTTGTCTACACTCCAGAAACTTCTAAAGAGGCCAATTTTTATCGCACTAGTTTTGGTTCTACATCACTTGGTCACGCTTACCTTCCTAAGTCTGTTTTATTTGACCCTCAGCTTCTTGAAAGCTATTCCCATATTGTAAAACCGAATGATTAGCTTATCTCCCTGGTTATGAAAAGTGGTGCAAACAATTCAGTTTTCTGAAAAGAATGAGAATATTGATTCGAACCATGAAATGTTCCGTACCTTTGTGTATTCTTAAGTATCACTGTCATTCCAACTAATTGACATCTTTGAGTGCTATTGATCTTTTGATTAAACTTTTTCCCCAAACTGTCAGTTGGGTTGCAGAAGATATTGTCATTGCTTGAGTCGGAAGAACCTGATGTTCGTGTTCATGCGGTTAAAGTTGTCGCGAATCTAGCAGCTGAAGGTAAGCTTCACAGTTTTTTGATTAGATGTAAAGCTGCTGCCTATTGTTTTACATGCCAGAGTTGCAAACCTCTTCATATATTTGAAGTTAACTAGTAATCTTGTGTGCACATATCAATTAATGCACAAAATTTAGTGTACAGATGAAATAAGATTGTTCCTTATTTGCAAGATAATATTAGTGTGTACAAATAATTTCAATTAGGTTGCTAAATGTCAAACATCTCTTATTCAAAAGCGTTGCTTCACACCAGGAAACACTAAAAAAGGCGTCATTTATCGCCTATGTACAATCCAAGCCGTGATTAATATAAACAGTGCAAAAACCATATTTCTAGTGTCTTGCAAAATAAATTTATTCACCAGATACTGACGATCAACTACATAGGTTCAGACTTTCAATGAAAAACTTGACCGAGGAGTGAGAGTATGAGACTATGTACAATCATATGAATGTTTCCAAGCAGCTCGCAGCAAACATGGCACTGCTGCCCAGCGTCGTTCTCGATGACGACGTCTGTCATTGCTGTTGGTGTTGCCTTTGCCTTGCGCACACAGCACCAGCTCTGCTGGGCATCAAGGCAATGTCAACTGCTGCCTGGGCTGCTATGCTTGGTCCCAAGCTGAGTTGCCCGCAAAGGATATCATCTTTTCACTATGCGCTTAGACTAAAATTATGCGCCGAGTTACTCGCAAAGGCAGCGACAACTATTTGGACAGGTGTAGCCAATGCAACTTCACAAATGATACCATCTTTTCATTGTGCTTAGACTAAAATTACCCTTAGAATATGTAAGCATCTATGTCCTGCTTCCAGGCCAGGTCAATACATGGCAGTCACCACTCACCACAAGATAATCATATACAAGAAATTATCCATAAGTAGTCAGAACAGCATGCTCGGTGATATTGACTGGAGAAACGTTATGACCTCTGATCCAAATTAATTGTCTCAGGTTCACTGAACCTAAACAGATTTAGGCAACATTTTGCCTAATTCTGCACAGTTATTTGGGATCAGAGGGAGCTCAACAGTTGCAGTGCTGAGGTAATCTCTATGATATATTAATGATCTCTCAGAAAAAGATGCAGGGCGGTCACATACCAGGTCATTGCTGGTAGACAATTGCCCAGCTGGCTTCTTGGCTTATCATTTTTCTCCCATTCTCCACACAATCATCTGCCACAATCCCAGAACAGCTTATGTAAACCAAGAAATGAGTTCACATCTTGATAGTTAAACATGACCTCTTGATTATCAACTCACTTATTAGATCAATACTCTGCTACAACAATGGAATCAGCATAGCCGTCGTCATTGCTGCAGTCCTCATGCCATCACACACCACTGCGAGGACAAAGGATATGACATGGTTCCTGTTTGGTCGATGCCATTTTCCTGATTTTGTGTTTTCAGAATCTACACACGTTTCACAATCTCCTTCAACCAACATATTTTAACTGAACTAATATTCTATCATGAGTGAACCTTCTCAATACACAAGCATAGAACCAATACATATTAGATGGTGTGAACAAATCAGACACAGTTAAGACTTCAGAGAAAGCACACATCCAGTGTCCGTGACTCTGCTCCACACAAAAGCATTTAACTTTTGGATAAGAGATGCAACAAACTGGAACACAAGATTGAAATAAAAAACAAACTAGCAACAAACTTATGTATATTTTTATTTAGGTGCATACGGGGATGTTGGTAATGTTTATTTTAACACTTGACCCCATCCCATTGTTGCTTAGTGCAATCCTAGGATTTTCACATTTTTTCCGTTGTTCTAGCACTAATCACTGTTTTATGTGATATGTAATGTTTTGTGCGATGTGTAACGCTTGCTAACTCACGTCGGATTGCCAATCTTTGGATATAACTCTCAAACAACTGCATTTATTCGTTCAAATTTCCCTCCGAATATCATGTGTATGTGATAATTTCACATAATTGCTAACTAACTATGTTGACCTTGCATATTTCAGAGGCAAATCAAGAAAAGATTGTAGAAGCAGGGGGCCTTACTTCCCTCCTAATGCTGCTCAGGAGCTCTGAGGACGAGACCATACGCAGAGTAGCAGCAGGAGCTATTGCTAATCTTGCGATGAATGGTTAGTGACCCAGTTCAGAAAAAGAAGTTTTAAATAGTGAGCATTAGGGGTAGATACATGCCTTCTAATCTTATTGTGATCTACATATGCAGAAACAAATCAAGATCTCATAATGGCTCAAGGTGGTGTAACCTTATTGTCAATGACAGCATCTGATGCGGAGGATCCACAAACTCTAAGAATGGTGGCTGGAGCTATCGCTAATCTGTGTGGCAATGGTAACCATATTCTTCTAGTTTGCTGAAGCTAGCATTCTATTCTATTTAGAACTTAATGTGCTGAAAGATATGCATCAGAGAATGTGACAAACAACAGTGATTTTTAATGCTAACTAGCTTATTTTTCGGGAACATGAGTTGAATAGTAGATCACTTTTCTCGAAAAAGAAGTAAATTACTTTTTCTTGAAAGAATGTAGATTACGTGAAGGGTCATCTAGGCACCTACATGTATTACAAATAATTGGACATAAGACAAGACAATAACATTTCTATCCATATGGTATGTCCTTAACTTCACCTTGTCCTTTAACCAGACAAACTGCAAACTCGTTTGAGGGGAGAAGGTGGCATTAAAGCATTGCTGGGAATGGTCAAGTGTGGCCATCCTGATGTCCTTGCTCAAGTTGCTCGTGGCATTGCAAACTTTGCAAAATGTGAATCTAGGGCAGCTACTCAAGGTAATGGATCAACAGTACCGATATAATGAACTTTCAGGTTCATTCAAACTTTGTACTCCAATATGCTGCATTGTTTGGAGAAGCATATTGTCTAGATCCTTAAATCATTGGAGTGCCACAATATTCTTTCGTGGTCGGATCTGTTATGCAACTAAGATGTATACTCGCAATTCCATCAGGAAACAAGGTGGGGAGATCGTTATTGGTGGATGACGGGGCACTTCCTTGGATTGTAAAAAACGCGAATAACGAAGCTGCTCCAATTAGGCGGCACATTGAGCTTGCACTCTGCCATTTGGCACAACATGGTTGTTGTTCTTTCTATCTCACACGCTTAAACATCCTGTCATAGTAATTGCTATATATATATCTTAATTTGCTTATGCACGTGGTGTTAACATGGCCTTTTGCAGAGGTGAACGCAAAGGATATCGTGGGTGAAGGCGCACTGTGGGAACTTGTTCGGATCTCGAGGGATTGTTCTCGAGAAGATATCAGGATGCTAGCTTACCGCACATTGACATCCAGCCCCACTCTTCAATCTGAGATGAGGAGATTACGGATAGAATGCTGATGGATTTTAACAAAAAAAGAAGAAGCAATCAGGTCTCACACGAGTGGAGTTACATTTCTCGTGCATGTAGAGGTGTTGTTCTACAGGTACTACATGCCAACCCTTTGATATACCCAGTTTCTGCAGTTGGCGGGCACCCTCTGAAGATCTGAGAAAGGCGCTGATTACAGCTCTGTCCTTGGACGGAGAGCATATTTGTCTCAACCGGCAAGGGCTTGCACCTTTGTTCTCTCCCCCACCAATAGTCCGTTTTTGTCCAACTGAGGAGGGGCAGTTGAAACTCTTGGCGGCCATTTCATTTATTCAAATCGTAGCAATGTGACAGGTTTACTTCTATGTAGTTTGTAAAATTACAATTGTTGTAAAATCCACTGAGGCTACAAGGAGCGTGGTTCGACATGGGAGAGTGAGAGGCTGCAGATAGCTAGGTAGAGTTATGTGGCCATGAACCATATATATACTTGTGTTAATTGTACAGTAGCCCTTGTGTTGGCTGTAACTTGATACTACTGCAAAAGAGTTGTGCTAATTTTAGTTGGTTCCTTACTGTCGCTGTCCTGGGACGGGAGTGTCGTACTTGTATGTGGACAGACGACCGGCTGCTCTGCACCATGTTTTCTACTATAGTTCATGGTACTCCCATGGATAGCTAATATCTTGAGTAGTCGAGCTGTTCTGCAAACTGTGGCCAATACGTGTGTGCTATCGGCTTGTACTCCCCCGTTCCTAAAAAGGACGTCACAGATTGGTGTTAATCTATAGATATATATAAATCTAAACAAATGCGAGACTTCTTTTTTAGAACGGAGGGAGTACTCTTGTCTACACCGGGTTCCGCGAACCCTCTGACGTTACCAGCACGTTCAGAAGTGAAGCAGCAATGCTGTACATCACTTGGGTTTCTTCCAGAATGCTGGAAAATCTGCAGAGTTCTTCCATCTAACCTGGCCATGTCTATATTTCAGTTTCTCACTCTGCATAAAAGTGTCGATGAGATTCTTGGAGTATATAGTACTCTCTCTGTCCCATAATAAGTGAATTGGTTTTGTCTAAATTCGCATGTATCTACGTATTAAAACATGTCTAGATAAGATACGTCTAAATTTAGACAAACTTAAGTCTCTTATTTTGAGAGGGAGGAAGTAACCAAGAAAATTTGCAAAGATGGTTGGTTAGCTTGGTTTGGCGGTACTTGGAACCGTAGGCCGTGAGATGCGGCTCAACAGTGGGGAGGAGCAGATGTCTGCATCTGGGGCTGGTGTGGTGCAGCCGACAGGTACGGTAGAGAACAGAAGCGGATAAGCGCACGGTTTGTTTGTTAAGCGATAATGACAAGCACGTAGGCCCGCCCACCACCACGTCAAACTCCAAGAAAGTGCCATGACAACGAGAGGTAGACAGAGACCATGTTTACTTAAAATAAAACCATGACACTGGAGAACATGAAAAGGCGCCATCAGTGAGGAACCTCTAGGAGGTCCCAGCAGCGGTCAGCGTCACCGTTCATCAGAGTACACTAGTGGAAAACGGGTCTTCAGTCCCGGTCCGTAAGGGGCTTTAGTCCCGGTTCTGATAACCGGAACTGGAGGGACGGGACTAAAGGCTCACCCACTAGTCTCGGTCCTCTTACCAGCCAGGACCAATGGGCATCCACGTGGCTGTCTCTGTGGGCGCTGGGTGCCCCCATTAGTCCCCATTTCTATTACGAACCGGGACAAATGGTTCTCTGCCGCGGCAGAATTTTATGCACTTTCTCTGCCACGGCAGAGAATTTAATTTGTATCTTTTTTTCCATTTCAAAATAGTTTTCTACGCTACCACATACCGTACATGTTCGTGCATACATAAGATAACTTCTCTTAAGATTGGGCATACAAATATATACATGATAGTTACACATGGAGATCACAATTATCGGGACTAGAGCCCGTCTATTCAATTACACGGTCGGGGATCATCGGCGCCTATTCACACTAAATTCTCCGGCGTCATCTATCATCTCGTTCATCAAGAATCCTGCCAGTTCTGCTGCAATTGCTACTACGCGTTGCTCTGGTAGAAGCTGATCCCGCATTTTCTCGAACTATATAAGAAAAGGAGATCAATATGAATATCAATCATGATAACAAAAAGTGACGGTAATAAAATTATGAATGTATTGCTTACATCGACTCTATAATCATTCAGCTCACTGGTAAACATGCGAATGAACTCGCAAATGTAGAATCCACATAGATTCGTCTTCGGTGGCTGCCTCGCGCACTTTACGAGAATAGAATTCAATCAAATAATAATCCAGCATCATAATTGTATTGAAACTAGAAGTAAAGAGATGCGCGTACTATTTACCGAGACCGGCTTAAACGTCAGCTTCTCACTAAAGTCACCCGTAACCGCACTCTTGAACTGGTTCCAAACCCTATCTGGTAAAAAAATGAATGAGTTATTTATTACGTGATATCTCAGAAAATCAACGAAAGAGACCGATGTAGCGCGAAAATTACCTCTGGAGCATGTCCTGCATGTCCCTAAACATTTCCAGGGGTCTCTTTAATGGGTCCATGACTTCAACTCTCCCCTTATCAAGTTGAATGTCCATGAGAATCCAGTGGAAACTATACACGTTTATATATACATCAGTAACTCATCAATTACACTTAACATCGAGTAAGCAAAAGAGGATGTGTACAATAGAGTAAGACCCTCATGCGAAATTGTAAGGAAACAGTATGTGGTCACAGAAATTTTGCTCCGTTAGAAACCTTAGAAGGTTTTCCTGCGTGTCCTCGGGTTTTGTCGTTAGCGTCTGTACATGTATTTTATCTGGGTCAATGAACCCAACACTAAAAATTGACCTTCTTTTACATTCCATGATCTTCATTCTGCATAATAATAGAATACAAAAGGATATAATTAGGATAATTACATGCAATGAACTGAACAACTGAAAAAAATGAATAACTTATATATAGACAATGAATTCAACAACTTACAGACAATAGTAACTCATGAGACTTTTGTCGAGGGCGTCGAAAATGTATAACTGGAAGAGTTCTGGAAACTCAACATGGACCTCTTCTTCTCGGAAGTAGTAGTCATGTGGGACTTTCGCCACGATCATTATTCTCTCCTGCTTTACGGATTTCAAGTACCATTTATGTAAACTCCGCATTTGTGTTGGCAGTTTTTGGAACTGCTCAAAGCTGACTTGAGCCTTGGGTAACTTGTCGTCCTGGGAACCTAGCAATTCCTCAACAGTCACATTCATAGAGGCCGTAAGCTTCGCAGCTTCTTCCATATTCTGCTGGGGAATGTCATGGGATACCACCTTGAGGGGTGGGGTCGATTTTTTGGCATGTTCCCCGAGCTGGGGGACGTCCTTTCTTTTCCCGGTTGCACTTTGACCTGATGATTTGCTCCCGCTTGCACTTATACTTGATTTGCTCTTCTTCACTTCCTTCTGAAGTGTGCGTCGATAGTCATCTGGCTTATGGTGCAAGTCATATTGCGATTTTGTGTTCGGAAAAGAAAGTGCTTACGCTTTTTGCTTCTCGGTGTATACCGGGGCGGGATCGGGTTTCTTCTTTTGAAGCTGCGCAACACATTCGGCCTTTACGATCATCTCGGTTTCCTCGTCAGTACGATCGTAAGGTCTGATAGGAAGATTCTTATGAGGTACTCTTGGGAGGGGCGACATTTGTCGTTTTGGGATCCTGCGTCGTTTAGTACTAATCGGAGGCTGCGGCGGAGATCGAGATGGACTCGGGTTGTGGTGGTCATAGTCATGGGGTGGGCTTCTTGGAGGTGATGGAGGTGAAGGTGACATGCGACCACTCGCAGGCGGTCTTGGCTTTGGCATCCAGCCTAGAAGCTTGATGTTGTTCTTGTCCCATAGAATGATACCACCCAGTACTTCTCCGAGTGTCCTCTCACCTTTAGGTCCAGGGATGTCAAGCTCCATTGAGTCCCACCCCATTGCGATTTCATCCACAACAACTTTAGCATAGCCAGCTAGAATCTCACGGCCATGCCAGCGTGCGCCAGGTGGACAAGGTAAAGCACATCTGACCGCCACCTTGATGGATAGGTTCTTCACCTTCTGATGGAGCTCACAAGATGCCTGCTCCTTGATTCCATCCACGGGGTAGGCGGGACCGCCATCTACCATACGTGCATCATCAGAAGGGACCTCCGATTCAGCCACGCTGCTTCTCCGCTGAGATGGGACGACGGTAATATCAAGTACATGATCTTGCAGGCGCGCTGCTCCTCGAAGTTCGTCAATCTGTTGCTGATGCATTCGAAGTGTTCCTAGCAACTCGGTGAACCTGTCTCCCTCCTCCTCCTGCCGTCGCCTCTTTGCTCTCTCTCGGCTCCTATAAGTATCTCTGTCTTTGGGAAACCCCATCTCCCACGTATAACTAGGGCCAAGGCCTCGTACACGTCCTCCGCGTTCGTCATTCCTAAGGACCTTTGTCAGCAAGTCTTTCTCTCTATCGGGACGGAACTTTGTTGTCCCCGCTTTAATATCCTTTACCACTTTCTGCCATGTATTCCGGGGTATCCTAATCCCGTCACTGCAAATAAGGTCCCCTGTACTTTCGTCATACTCACTCCCATGCCCAAGGAACCAATTCCTTGCCCTCGGATCCCATTCTTCGCGTATTGGTTCTGGAGTGATCCCTTTAGCAAGCAGCTCATTCTCTTTAGCATCCCACTTTGGCATGGCAGCCACGTAGCCCCTGGCCCCAGGTGATGGTGATATTTCTTCATCGTGGCATTTTTCTTGTTTTTTTCTGACATTTCCATAGGAGGTTGTGACTCCTTGTACTTCACAAATGCATCCTAGTTAGCTTGCTCCTTCGTTAGATAGCATTCAAATTTAGGAGTCTTCTTCGTCTTCTGATACTTTTGCCATAATGCTTTCTTCTAGTTCTTGAATAGTTCAACCATCTTCGTAAGAGTCCACTGCTTGACTTTCTTCCTCAATGTAGCCGTGTCGGCATCATCCTCACATTCTGGCAGGGTGAAATGTGTCATGAGGTCATTTCAAAGACTCTCTTTGCACCTGTCGGCGACATACTCACCCTCTTTCGCCCCGTTGGTCTTATTCCACTCTCGAACGGTGATCGGGATGCGATCCCCAACCATAACTCCGCATTGTTGTTTAAATACAGTTTTAGCCTTTTCGAGTTCCAACGGTTCACCCCGTGGTGATACCCGCGTAATTGTATAATGCGTAGATGCGTCCAACTTTTTGGCCGGGCCTCGTTTGGAATATTTTTTGCTCGATGTGGAGGCCTAAGAGAAGAAACATTCGTCAATTTATATATATATACAACTTAGTTAATGCATCTACTGATCACCATACTTCATATATATACCTCGTCGTCGGCTTCTCCACCACCGGAGCCATCGGCTTCTCCTTGATCATTTCGGTCGACCTCCTCTCTCTCACCGGAGGGGTTCAGATAAATCGACGGAGATTCGGGTGGATAAACATGGGGGTGTCGTTGATCATATCCTCGAGAATTTCTTCCTGTGCTAGGTCTCTCTAGATTGGATCCATAGTTTTCTACAAAATGCACACAATAACATTTTTCATTCAATATTGCTGCATAAAATAATACTAAACAATAATATGAACACGCAATTTGCTACAATAATACTAAACAATAGCAAAATTCTAGTGATGTCCTAACCCTAACCCTAAGTCCGGGGGCCCGCGAGCACCACCACCCTAACCCTATCTTCGGGGGCCCGCGAGCACCACCACTCTAACCCTAAGTCCGGTGGCCCGCAAGCACTACCACCCTAACCCTAAGTCCGGTGGCCCGCGAGCACCACCACCCTAACCCTAAGTCCGGGGTCCCGCGAGCACTACCACATTAAACCTAAGTCCCGGGGCCCACGAGCACCACCACCCTAACCCTAAGTCCGGTGGGCCCGCGAGCACTACCACCCTAACCCTAAGTCCGGGGGCTTGTCTGTCTCAATCGACACTATAATACTACATACTATATAATATACTACTATATATATTATTACTAGTAATAAATATTACAATATAAAAAATACAAGAAATAAAAAAACATACGCTAGAAATTAATATATACTATACTAGAAATATATACTATACTAGAAATTAATATATACTATACTAGCAATTAATAAAAAAAACATACACTAGAAATATAAAAAAGATACAAAAAATACTAGTAATAATTCTATCTATCTATTACAAAAAACATACTAGTAATACTAGTAATACAAGTAATAATTCTATCTATTACAAAAAAGATACTAGTAATACAAAAAACATACACTAGAAATATTAGTAATAATTCTATCTATTACTAGTAATAATTCTTAATTAATTAATATACAAAAAATACAAGAGAGAGGAGGCACAGAGCGGGCTCACTCGCTGGGGCTCGCCGGGCTCGCCCGGGCTCGCCGGTCGCGGGGCGCCGCCCGGGCTCGCTAGGGGGATGGAGGCAGCGCACGGGGCTCGCTGGGGACGGGGACGGAGAGGAGGCAGAGCGCGCGGTGGGGGGAGGCGGCGAGGATTACCTCCCAGCAGCGGCGCGGCAACACGGCGGCGCGGGGTCTCGAGAGGCGGCGGCGCGGCGCGACAACACGACGCGCGGGCTACGCGGACGGGCGGAGAGGCGGCGAGGTATTTCGGCAGCCTGGCGGCGTAGTGCTATTCCTCGCTCCGGTCGATGGATTCGACCGGGGAAGAAGGCGGTGCCTTAAATACCCCCACCCTTTAGTCCCGGTGCGTGGCTGGAACCGGGACTAAAGGAGGTCTTTAGTCCCGGTTCCAGTCACGCACCGGGACTAAAGGCTTTGGATGCCTTTTCGCCTGCAGAGCCTTTAGTCCCGGATGATGTTCTAGGCTGGGACTAAAGTCTCAAATTTGCGTGCGCTGGGCCTAAGTTGGCGCCTGTTTTTTCAAATATTACAATTTGTAACTATTAGATTTTTTTAAACATTTGAATTATACAGTTTTTGCATACTTATGAATTTGAGAAAATTTTCAACATGAAAAGTTTTTGAATTTGAATAAGTAATCCAAATCTATTTTCTGTTTTATAAAATAATTATTCTAACTAGTAAACTAATAACCATTTTGCCATTTCCAATTTAAAAATGCATTAACCATTATATTTTTGCATATTTTTGAATCTCACTAAATTTTTAACATGAAAAGTTTTTGAATTTGAATAAGTAATCCAAATCTATTTTCTGTTTTATAAAATAATTATTCTAACTAGTGAAACTAATAACCATTTTGCCATTTCCAATTTAAAAATGCATTAAGTATTATATTTTGCATATTTTTGAATCTCACTAAAATTTTAACATAAAAAGTGCTTGAATTTGAATAAGCGATTCAAATCCATTTTCTGTTTTATAATATAATTATTCTAACTAGTCAAACTATTAACCATTTTGCCATTTTCATGTGATTCCGACGCTCTGGTGGTTTTCCTCCGGCGAAACCCTAGACCGGGGGCCCCAGATCGTCTACCCCTATAGCTTTCTCCGTACGAGGGTAGCCCCTTTAGGGTTTAGGGTTTGTGAAAAGAACACACATGCAATGACACTGGTGGATCCATATGTGGTTTGTGAAAAGAACAGACATGCAATGACTCTAGCTGCGGTTAGTGAAAAGAACACGCATGCAATCACACTGGTGGATCCATATGTGGTTTGTTAAAATAACACACATGCAATGACTCTAGATGTGGTTTGTGAAAAGAACACATATGCAATGATACTGGTGGATCAATCTGCCGCCTCTCTCCACTCATATCTGCCGCCTCTCTCCACTCTATCCCATGGCTTCCACCATACCTCTAACCCCACGGAGGCGGAGATGGAGTCTTTCACGGGCTAGCAGGAAAATATTTTCCGAGGCGGAACTTCCGAAGATGCCATAGGGCGTGTGCACCAAGGGCATCTTCGAGAAGTTCCGCCACGGGAGATTTCCCAACCCTTTCCTCCATCCATGGGGATGAAACTCTCCATCCATGTTGGCTTGTTGAGTTGCTTGCCATGGCGTATCGATGCTCCTTTTATAGGCACGGCGCCGCTTCTACTTTGTCTTCTTCCTCCGACAGGGCGTCGTGCGCTACATGCTTTATCTCATAGAGCAGTGCGTCCACCCACGCGTCCTTATTCTGCCGACAGCTTTAATCCCGGTTGCACCCACCAGCCGGTACTAAAGGTTACCCATGCGTCCTTATCCCACCGACAGTTTTGTTAGATGACACAAAAACCACCTTTAGTCCCGGTTGCACCCACCAGCCGGTACTAAAGGTTAGCCACCCCCTAGATAAGGCCCTCCCAGATAAGCCTCCTCAAGATAAGGCCCCCCATCTTTTGTCCCGGATTGAGCCCCCACCCGGGATGAAAGTTTCCCGCGCCACTGCGTTCCCGCGCTTTCCACCGGTTCCCATCTCTGTCTTCCCGCCATTTTTTCAGTATATATATGTACGCTTGGCCTCCATTTACATATCACATCTAGACTCATCATTCTCTTCCCATGGCTTCTAGCGTATCTCTAACCACCCGGGAGGCGGAGGCGCTTTGCGCCTCGAACTACCCCTGCCCACCGGGCTACCGCGTCCCCACCGACTGGATGCTGAGCGCCGGAGGCGTGCCGGTCCCTCCTGTCCCTCTAGGTGTGGAGCGTCGGATGGCCATCACGAACCACTATGTAGCATCCCAATTGTCTAACAATTGTAATGCTATTTGGTCTAGTAATATAATGGCTACTTCCTATATATAATTGTTGCATCATAATTATATCATGCTCATGTCATCATGCCACCTTGCATTTGAGCATCATATAAAACCCTCTTTCTTTGGTTCTTCTCTCATTTGCATTATTAATTGTATTTGCCTCTTGATATTGTATTTGGTTATTGATATATTGTTTAATGCCCAAGTTGAGTTGGGGGCATATCTTTTATTCCACTCCTCCATTTTCTTTGTCACCACCTATAATTCCACCACCCTAATTACCATGGGCTTTTATCTTATTTTGGGCATTTACTATAGCTCATGTGGGTTGGGATGGATTCATCTATAATTTCTTTTGCTTGGCCTTTATTCCACTTCTTGGGAATGCATAAGAATAATGCCATGTTATTATTTTGTTTTCACAAGAATTTAAACATGGCATTTAATGTTTTGCATGGGCCATGCAACCATCATCATCACCATTTCCTTCCTTTTGGTTTTTCTTTGCTTTGAGTGGAACCTTCTCTTGTGAGATCTTCTCTTTTTCTCTCTTCATCTCTACCTCATCAAGCCACTCTCACATGTGTAATGCCATGCATGGTCATGGAAAATCCTTCCCATCTCCATCTTTTTCCCCCACACTTGATCAAGTCATGATGATGCATCTTTTAATCCCTACACACTCCCTCACCCCTTCATCTTGACTTGATCTATAAGCATGTTTAAAAACCTAAAAATTCTAAACAAAACCCTAACCCTAGCTTCCTCTCTTATCCTCCCTTTCTAAACCCTAACCCTAACTACCATCTCTCCATGCCGAGTACCTAGCTCCCTCCTTCTCTCATTCTTCATCTCTCTCTCTCAACCATGCTGGCCCCACCCAGCTACCCTCCTACCCTAACCCTAGCACCATCCTAACCCGAGCCACTACCCACTTCTAACCCTAGCCTAATCTACACCCGAGCCCCCTCTCCTCTCTCTTTCCCTCTCACTGCCGGGCCTGTCCCACCTGAGCCCCGCCTTGCCCTCTCCCTGGCCCACCTGCCATGCCTACCTGCCCAAGACGAGCTCCAGCTCGAGCACGTGAAGAGGAGGTGGGAAAAAGTGGCCGAAGCCACTTTATCTACCCCGAGCCCCACAGGCCTCTCCTCTCTGCCTCTCGCTTTACCTCCTTCCTCACGCCTCCTAGCATCGCCCAGATCCACCCCAGAGCCCCTGCCTCTCCCCTCTTTCTTCTTCACCGTCGCTAATGCCTCTCGCCGGTCAGCCGCCAGCAACACCGCCGCTCCCTCGTTCCGGCGTTCGTGGTTGATGTGGAGGTGGTCGAGGAGACCAAGGAAGGTCCCCTGCATCACCCGGTACGTGCCAACAAGGAGGAGGAGCACCAGGATCGCCAGGACCAGCGCCGCCCCGACGAAACCCTAGATCTCTGGCCGCCAGCCTCGTCGTCGATCTACTGCGCCCCGCCCCGATCCGAGCCCTCCATCGAGCCCGCGGTGAGCCCCTGTACCTCCCAGACAACCCCATCTTCGCCGTCATCGTCTAGCCGCGCCGGACCTTACACCGAACGCCCTCGGTGCACCGTCAGTCGCTGGTGCCTCCACGTTTCCGCGCCGCATAGAGCCTCACCTAGCCGCGTAGCTACTCCCTGTCAACTACACCGCCCTATCGCGCTGGTACTGCTTCTCTGCGCGCGTGCCCCGTGTCGCGGGATCGAGTCTCTGCCTCGCCGCGCCACCGCGTGCTGTTTTCTGTCAGACACCCGCGCGTCAGAGAAGATCCACAGTGCGCCTCCCCTTTTTGCACTTACCCCCTGTGTCTTTTACCGCTCAACCCGCGCCCCTCGCGACCCCACCTGCCAGCCGCTGCGTTCTTTTTACAGAAAGGCACTCCAGATTTTGTAGCCTCAACCCGCGCTCCAGCACGCTCCCCACCTGTCAGCCGCTGCGTGGTTCGGCCTCTGACACATGGGCCCTAGTCCGCTGTCCCACCTGTCAACCGCAGCAGCTAGGCTAACCCGCGGTGTAAAAGGTTTTCCACGCGCTGCGTTGCCATTCAGACCGGCCCCACCCGTCAGCGTCTAGGGCTGGAGAAGGGCTGGGTAACAAAAGTAATTCCGTTTATCTGTTTTAATAAAACAAATTCAAAATGTTTAAATTCAAATTCAAATCAGATTTTAAATAACTTTTAATTTATAAATCCAAACAATACATATAATATATGTTTTGGAATCAGAAAAATGTGAGGATTTCAAATATGCCATTCAAAGTGTTGTTTGAACATTTTAAATTTTCGAGATGATTAAAATTACAATAAAATGCCCTTTTTTAATAAATTAATAACTTTAAATCTATAACTCCAAATTTGACAAATAATATGTCTAAATCGATCAGCGCGACGAGCCCGTTCTATCTATGCAGTCCTTGTTCTGAATTGAAGCATGCATCATGTCATTATTAAAAATCTGAACTGTTTATGGCAATAAAATTTGACTAAATAAATAATAAAATGCTTTATTCTTGCACCACACCTCACCCTTGCCATGCTACTTTAATGCCATGTAAATTGTGCATCATTCATCATGACATGCTTGTTTGCTTGTCGCATTTTAATTCATATGCTTGTGCACTTTATTTATGTTGGCCCTTGTTTGTTTGGTTCTTCTTCGAATAGACGCCCAGTAGGAGAATTACCAGGAATCACAAGAGTACTACCCAGATCCATCTCTCGCTTCAACTGAGCTGCCAGGCAAGCACTACCACATGCTTGCATACATATAGTACCTACTGCCTCTATCTTATTCTTGCATCATTGAGTCGCGATTGCATTAAATTGAATCCCAAGTACTGCATAGCCTTTACTTTTAAACCCCACCTAAGCTTGTTCCTCCATCCCATGAGCCATTACTACAGGAGTTGTTTGAGCCATGCGAGTCGTAGAAAAGGCATGTGTAGGGTATGTGAGTGTCTGATGGATAACGAGGTACCTAAACAACATAACCTGAGTAGTAATGGGATAACTAATGAAAGAGGCACCGGTGAGCAATATCTGCTATTTGGTTTTTCATGCTCACTTGTGTCCCGTAGGACCCCGAGTACTTGATTCCTGTTCCTTGTTTATTCGCACTATCCACATCCGGGAGGCCTTATGGACCCCCCTAAGCCAGAGCTTGATTCATTCTTATTTCTTGGGGCCACAATTAGTTTGGGGCTTTATTACTATCCTGTACTTATGCCATGTTACTGCTTTATTTAAGATTGTGCGAGGAGCACCTGTATTATTTTGGATCGCGCCACGTTTTCGCGGTATCGACAAGCCCAGTCACAATTTCGGGTTCCTAGTCGTTTATAGCCGTCGTCGCAAACCCTGGGTCCCTCTCGGAGCCGGCCAACTTCGTTGCGGGTAGCTTATTGGGGTGGCCCCCTGAAATATTTCTGAATCCTGTGATTGCTTTGTCGTGAATGCCTCGCTGGGTTTTGAGTTGGTTTTTCCGAGGTTGATCGAGTGTGTGTTGCTATTCGTGCACCCCTACAGGGTAAATCTTTCTGAAAGCCGTGTCCACGGTTATGGACGACTTGGAGCACAGTTCCTCGATCATAGACAAGTATAACTAAAGTACCGCTTTTAATTTGACTAAGTACTTGACTAGTAAGTAGTGCAATACTCATGGAATGATTAATAAAACTGCCAACGGATGATGGGGGTTGTTCGTCCGCTTCCTCGTTGGTAAGCGAGGAGGAGGATGGATCTGTTAATTATACTGTTATAACTGTTGTTCTTAATTCACAGACATCTGTCTATCATTGGTTAGGCGGATGGTTAGCGAGTATCTATAGAATTGTTAGCTATTATCTTTTGCTGCAATTGCGTCACCCCAGGTTGTGTCCCCTTTAGTGGCATAAAGACTTGCTGAGTACCCCTAGGGTCCCACACGATAAATTGTTTGATTCAGATGAACAGGTGTATTCGCAAGATGGATACTGGGTGGAGGAGACAAATGATGTTGGCAACGATCATTCGGTGTAGAGATTCCGGGAACGGGGATCTATGAGATATGTGGGCGGGATGTGTTTATTTATGTGGCATCTTATGCTGATTTGCTTCTTATCCGTACTCGGATCTTGTTTTCGCTTCCGCCTGATACTCTGATGTTTTTTGTATGAGGAGCTATCCTAAATTAATATCTCTATCTAGGATATTTGAATCTTGCCGTATGGCATTGCAATATTTCTATTTCTTTTAGATGGAATGGCTCTGAGGACTGTTGTATGTGGCTTGCATACATACTCATTTGTGTATGTAGTTGATCCCTTCGCCTGCCGATTACGCCGCTCGTTCTTGTCCCGATGTTCTGAAAGTGGTTAGGACGGCCGAAAGGTCTACCGTGAGTGGCCCTGGGCCCCACCGTACTATTTTAACCACTTTCGTTCATCTAGGCAGGTAACTAAGAGCGTAATTCACCGAGGTAGTTACAATTGGTATCAGAGCCATCGCGCCCTTCAGGGTCTCAGCCAAAATGGTCGTTGTAAGTCTAGCAAATATTTTTGGTAGTTATGTATACTAGGGAAAAACAAAACGTGAGAGTAGGACTGCTTCCATTTTTCTTCTTACCCACCCACCCACCCTTTTTCTGGTAAGAAAGTGTAACGTTTTCAATTCTCTTCTAAAATTGAAACTAGGATTCACGTGTTCTGGGTTCCATAGTACCATAGGTTGTGTTTGTGTGTGTGTGTAATTCTTTGTTTATCTGTTGCATCCAACATGTTATCTCTATCTGTCCTTTGGTTATCAACTGTTGGTACATTCCATACCGACAGGCCTTTGTAAACCGACGCGATCTATTTCGATTCGTTGTATACCGATGCGATCTATCTTACTCTTTGTTATCCGACGAATCTTGTTTGGGGTGTTCGTTCCGTAGTTACTAATCTTTAGGTTCATCTTAAGAAGAAGGTGTTGGGATATGTGTTTTACTGATTCATGTGCGGAGTAATGATTTGAGTGCGGGATGGAGTCGCGACCATACCACTACTTTTACCATTCGCTCTTGTATTTTGAACTAGTAGAGTTACTAATCTTGATTCGTGAAGTGGTTTTACGCATATAGTGGTATTTTAATGCCGAAATTTGCGGAAATATTTTCTTTGTTAGTTGTGTACCACACTCCTTGTTCAGTCATGTGCGTTATGCTTAATATCTTATAATGGCCTTTAACTTTGTTGATATTTTAATATCATCTCAGTGAATTGCATCCTTTAATCTTGGTTAATTCCATTTTGGTACTATTTTGGATTATTATCATTCTCCATTATAGTACTGACTTGTGTTTTATATCAATCACAGGATGGCACCACCACGCCGTTTTGAGGAGGACATACCACCTGAACTTGGGGCTGCTTTGGCAAGTATTGCAAATGCTTTGGGCACTATGCAGTAGAACCAACAATGCTTCGAGGAAAGCGTGAGGAGGAATGAGTTTTTTCCGCTACCTCCACCTCCCAAGCGAGGAGACATCAAGAGTTTTCTCAAGTTCAACCCACGCCAATTTGAGGTGTCTGATCAGCCACTTGATGCGGATGATTGGCTGCGTGAAGTGTCAAGGTTGCTGATGACTGCGGATGTTCCCGAGCAAGAATGGGTCAAATGTGCCACTCACCTTCTAAAGGGAGATGCAGCTCTCTGGTGGGAAAATTACCTCAAGGCAGACCTCTCTGGTTTTCAGCCTACTTAGGAGCAATTCACTGCTACTTTCAAAGAGCAATATCTGTCAGAAATTGTCATGGAAAGGATAAAGGAAGTGTTTCTCAACCTCAAGGAGGGCACTGACAATGTCAATACCTACACCAGAAACTTCATGAACCTTTCTCGTTATGGTGGCGATGAGATCTCGGATGACAAGAAGAAGCAAAAGAGGTTTAGGCAAGGACTTAATGCTTCCATCAAATATGCAATCACTCATGCAAGGCCGGCGTCTTTTCTGGAACTCCAACACATAGCTCTGCAGGAAGAAGGAAGTAGGCAAGTGTTTGAGGAGTCAAAGAAACACAGCCGTGATACAACAAGTTCTTCTGCTATGAAAGCTCCTTCTAAGCGTCGTGTTTGGGTTCCTAACACCCCACTGTCGCTCCCTGCTCCACCAAGACCGTCAAGCTACACAGCAAGGCCACCAAACTCCTTCACTACGGCTCCCAGGGGCTACAACCACAACTACCCTAGAGCGCCTGGTGGAGTCCTTGGCTACGTTGCTCCACGTCCACCTGGTGCTTGCTATACTTGTGGAAACACTAGGCATCAGCACTGGAATTGTCCTATGAACAACAAAGCTCTTCCACCACCACCTCCAAGACCTGCGGCAAGTGCTCCTATGATTCGTGCACCTCCACCTCGGGCTCTCAACATCAACACCAAGCCTGGGTCTACGGTTGCTCGTGCCAACTGTGTCAACATCGCTCAAGCTGAGCATGCACCTGGAGTTGTCATGGGTATGCTTCCTGTTAACTCAGTTCCTACACGAGTTTTATTTGATTCTGGTGCTTCACATTCTTTCGTGTCATACAAGTTTGCGGAGAGTAATGGGTTACCTTCTGATGCTTTACCAACTCGCCTCATGGTGCAATCTCCTGGTTCAAACATGAGGGTTACTAAAATCAGCTATGGCAATCAAATTGAGATTGGTGGCTCTTCGTTTCTGGCTTCCTTAATTATTCTGGGAAATTCTGATATTGATGTTATCTTGGGCATGGATTGGTTCACAGCAAATGCAGCTGTGATTGATTGTGCTGAACGTTCGGTTTCTCTGAAAATTCCTGAAGGCCATATAGTCTATTCTCCAAGTCTGACTCCTGCAATTCAGCTTTATTCTTTGGCGGCTCTGAATGATGATGCTATGGAAGGTATTCAGAGTGTTCCTGTAGTCTGTGAATTCCCAGATGTCTTTCCTGAAAAGTTGCCAGGTATGCCTCCGGATCGTGAGGTCGAGTTTGTCATTGAACTTGAACCTGGTACCGCTCCTATATCCAAGCGGCCTTATAAAATGGGTCCTGCTGAGTTGGCTGAACTCAAACGTCAGTTGGATGAACAAGAGAAGTTGGGTTTCATTCAGCACAATACTTCTTCTTGGGGTAGCCCAACCATCTTTGTGAAGAAGCGAGACAAGACTGATAGAATTTGTGTTGACTATCGGGCACTCAATGCTAAAACAATCAAGAATAAATATCCCCTTCCGCGGATTAATGATCTCTTCGATCAGCTAGTTGGAGCTGTGGTATTCTCTAAGCTTGATTTGAGAAGTGGATATCATCAAATCAAGATTCGCAAGGAAGATGTTCCTAAAACAGCTTTCACCACTCGCTATGGCCTGTATGAGTACACGGTCATGTCTTTCGGTCTCACCAACGCACCTGCCACCTTCTCGAGGCTTATGAACTCGGTTTTCATGGAGTATCTTGATAAGTTCGTTGTGGTCTATCTGGATGACATTCTAGTCTATTCTAAGTCGAAGGAAGTACATGAAGAACACCTTCGGGGTGTCCTAAACAAGCTTCGTGAGAACCGCCTGTATGCAAAGTTCTCGAAGTGTGAGTTTTGGCTGCCTCAAGTCACCTACCTTGGTCACGTCATCTCTGCCAAGGGCATTGCCGTCAACCCAGAAACTATTAAGACAATTATGGACTGGCTTCCACCCATAAATGTCAAAGAAGTCCGGAGTTTCCTTGGTTTGGCTAGTTACTATCGTCGCTTCGTTCAAAACTTCTCAAAGATTGTGAAGCCTCTTACCGATCTCCTCAAGAAAGGCAAGAAATACCTTTGGACTCCTGCATGTCAAGCAAGCTTTGAAACACTCAAAGAGAAACTCACTTCCACACCAGTCTTAGTTCCTCCAGATACATCAAAGCCTTTCCAGATATTTTGTGATGCCTCATTGCAAGGATTGGGTGCGGTCCTTATGCAAGAAAAGCAAGTTGTTGCTTATGCCTCTCGACAGTTGAAGACGCATGAGATCAACTATCCTACACATGACCTCGAACTCGCAGCAGTTGTCTTCGCGTTGAAAGTATGGAGGCATTACTTGCTCGGCAACGGTTGTGAGATCTTTTCTGATCACAAGAGTCTGAAGTATATCTTCTCACAGCCTGATCTCAACCTTCGTCAGAGGAGGTGGATTTAAACAATCAATGATTTCGATTTGACCATCAACTAAACTCTGGGTAAAGCCAATGTCATGGCCGATGCTCTCAGCAGAAAAGCTTATGTCAACAACCTCATGGTGGAAGAACAACAGCCTCTCTCGTGCGAGGAATTCCGCAAACTCAACCTTGAAATTGTGGATCAAGGGTATCTTCTGAACCTTCTGGCAACACCTCTCTTGGAAGAAAAAGTTCGCTCCATTCAACTTGGTGATCCTTACACTAAAAAGATCATCTCCAACACTCAGCTTCCGAAGTATGAGTCTTTCCACGGTGACGACCAAGGCACTCTTTTCTTTGAACACCGGATGTTTGTTCCGAACTACCCGGGTTTAAGAGAACAAGTTCTCAATGAGGCGCATGATTCTGTTCTTTCTATCCACCCTGGCAGCATTAAGATGTACATGGACTTGAAAACACAATATTGGTGGCCTGGTTTGAAACGATATTGTGCCAAGTATGTCTCGGAGTGTGATGTTTGTCGCAGAGTTAAAGCTGTCCATCAGAAACCTTCCGGTCTTCTACAGCCATTGAAGCCTCCGGAATGGAAATGGGAGAAAGTAGAGATGGACTTCATCACGGGTTTTCCAAGGTCGCAAAAGGGCAACAATGCAATCTTTGTTATCATTGACAGGCTTTCTAAAGTAGCTCACTTCTTTCCAGTCAAGGAAACAATTTCTGCAATTCTGTTGGCTGAGCTCTATATCAACAGAATTGTCTCTCTGTATGGAGTTCCTCTTGAGATCAGTTCAGCCCGTGGAAGCATCTTCACTTCCAAGTTCTGGGGAATTTTCCAAAATGCTTTGGGAACAAAATTAAACTTCAGCACAGCTTACCACCCTCAGTAGCAAGGACAAGTTGAAAGGATCAATCAGATTCTAGAAGATATGCTCCGTGCTTGCGTCATATCTTTCGGCATGAAGTGGGAAGAATGTCTTCCGTATGCTGAATTCTCTAACAACAACAGTTTCCAGAAAAGTCTAAAGATGGCACCATTTGAGGCTCTCTATGGTCGCAAATGCAGAACTCCCATTGGTTGGTCGGGCGTAGGTGAAAGAATATTGTTTGGCCCCGACATTGTAACTCAAGCGGAGGAGAAAGTTCACATCATTCTTGAAAATCTGAAGATTGCTCAAAGTCGCCAGAAGAGCAATTATGACAGAAAGCACACGAACATGGAGTATGTCATTGGTGATCTCGTTTACCTTCATGTCACTCCCATGAGAGGCACGCACCGCTTTGGTAACAAAGGAAAGCTGGCTCCTAGATACATCTGTCCTTCCAAAATTTGTGGAAGAAGAGGAGAAGTTGCTTATGCTCTTGAGCTCCCTGAACAACTCAAAGTCCATGATGTTTTCCACATCTCTCAACTCAAGAAGTGCTTCAAGGATCCCGACAGGACCGTGGACCATGAACTCATCAATCGCCAAGAAGATTTGTCTTATCAAGAACACCCCATAAAAATTCTAGAAGTCGCAGAAAGAAGGACTCGCAACAAGTCCATCAAGTTCTGCAAGGTGCAGTTGTCGCACCATTCCGTTGATAAAGCCACTTGGGAACGTGAAGATGAGCTCCGTGCCAAGTATCCTACCCTCTTTGAGTATTCTTCTTCTTCCTAGAATCTCGGGGCGAGATTCCTGTTTAGTGGGGGACAGTTGTAGCATCCCAATTGTCTAACAATTGTAATGCTAATTGGCCTAGTAATATAATGGCTACTTCCTATATATAATTGTTGCATCATAATTATATCATGCTCATGTCATCATGCCACCTTGCATTTGAGCATCATATAAAACCCTCTTTCTTTGGTTCTTCTCTCATTTGCATTATTAATTGTATTTGCCTCTTGATATTGTATTTGGTTATTGATATATTGTTTAATGCCCAAGTTGAGTTGGGGGCATATCTTTTATTCCACTCCTCCATTTTCTTTGTCACCACCTATAATTCCACCACCCTAATTACCATGGGCTTTTATCTTATTTTGGGCATTTACTCTAGCTCATGTGGGTTGGGATGGATTCATCTATAATTTCTTTTGCTTGGCCTTTATTCCACTTCTTGGGAATGCATAAGAATAATGCCATGTTATTATTTTGTTTTCACAAGAATTTAAACATGGCATTTAATGTTTTGCATGGGCCATGCAACCATCATCATCACCATTTCCTTCCTTTTGGTTTTTCTTTGCTTTGAGTGGAACCTTCTCTTGTGAGATCTTCTCTTTTTCTCTCTTCATCTCTACCTCATCAAGCCACTCTCACATGTGTAATGCCATGCATGGTCATGGAAAATCCTTCCCATCTCCATCTTTTTCCCCCACACTTGATCAAGTCATGATCATGCATCTTTTAATCCCTACACACTCCCTCACCCCTTCATCTTGACTTGATCTATAAGCATGTTTAAAAACCTAAAAATTCTAAACAAAACCCTAACCCTAGCTTCCTCTCTTATCCTCCCTTTCTAAACCCTAACCCTAACTACCATCTCTCCATGCCGAGTACCTAGCTCCCTCCTTCTCTCATTCTTCATCTCTCTCTCTCAACCATGCTGGCCCCACCCAGCTACCCTCCTACCCTAACCCTAGCACCATCCTAACCCGAGCCACTACCCACTTCTAACCCTAGCCTAATCTACACCCGAGCCCCCTCTCCTCTCTCTTTCCCTCTCACTGCCGGGCCTGTCCCACCTGAGCCCCGCCTTGCCCTCTCCCTGGCCCACCTGCCATGCCTACCTGCCCAAGACGAGCTCCAGCTCGAGCACGTGAAGAGGAGGTGGGAAAAAGTGGCCGAAGCCACTTTATCTACCCCGAGCCCCACAGGCCTCTCCTCTCTCCCTCTCGCTTTACCTCCTTCCTCACGCCTCCTAGCATCGCCCAGATCCACCCCAGAGCCCCTGCCTCTCCCCTCTTTCTTCTTCACCGTCGCTAATGCCTCTCGCCGGTCAGCCGCCAGCAACACCGCCGCTCCCTCGTTCCGGCGTTCGTGGTTGATGTGGAGGTGGTCGAGGAGACCAAGGAAGGTCCCCTGCATCACCCGGTACGTGCCAACAAGGAGGAGGAGCACCAGGATCGCCAGGACCAGCGCCGCCCCGACGAAACCCTAGATCTCTGGCCGCCAGCCTTGTCGTCGATCTACTGCGCCCCGCCCCGATCCGAGCCCTCCATCGAGCCCGCGGTGAGCCCCTGTACCTCCCAGACAACCCCATCTTCGCCGTCATCGTCTAGCCGCGCCGGACCTTACACCGAACGCCCTCGGTGCACCGTCAGTCGCTGGTGCCTCCACGTTTCCGCGCCGCATAGAGCCTCACCTAGCCGCGTAGCTACTCCCTGTCAACTACACCGCCCTACCGCGCTGGTACTGCTTCTCTGCGCGCGCGCCCCACGTCGCGGGATCGAGTCTCCGCCTCGCCGCGCCGCGCACCGCGCGCTGATTTCCGTCAGACACCCGCGTGTCAGAGAAGATCCACAGTGCGCCTCCCCTTTTTGCACTTACCCCCCTGTGTCTTTTACCGCTCAACCCGCGCCCCTCGCGACCCAACCTGCCAGCCGCTGCGTGCTTTTTACAGAAAGGCACTCCAGATTTCGTAGCCTCAACCCGCGCTCCAGCACGCTCCCCACCTGTCAGCCGCTGCGTTGTTCGGCATCTGACACATGGGCCCTAGTCCGCTGGCCCACCTGTCAACCGCAGCAGCTAGGCTAACCCGCGGTGTAAAAGGTTTTCCACGCGCTGCGTCGCCATTCAGACCGGCCCCACCCGTCAGCGTCTAGGGCTGGAGAAGGGCTGGGTAACAAAAGTAATTCCGTTTATCTGTTTTAATAAAACAAATTCAAAATGTTTAAGTTCAAATTCAAATCAGATTTTAAATAACTTTTAATTTATAAATCCAAACAATACATATAATATATGTTTTGGAATCAGAAAAATGTGAGGATTTCAAATATGCCATTCAAAGTGTTATTTGAACATTTTAAATTTTCGAGATGATTAAAATTACAATAAAATGCCCTTTTTTAATAAATTAATAACTTTAAATCTATAACTCAAAATTTGACAAATAATATGTCTAAATCGATCGGCGCGACGAGCCCGTTCTATCTATGCAGTCCTTGTTCTGAATTGAAGCATGCATCATGTCATTATTAAAAATCTGAACTGTTTATGGCAATAAAATTTGACTAAATAAATAATAAAATGCTTTATTCTTGCACCACACCTCACCCTTGCCATGCTACTGTAATGCCATGTAAATTGTGCATCATTCATCATGACATCCTTGTTTGCTTGTCGCATTTTAGTTCATATGCTTGTGTACTTTATTTATGTTGGCCCTTGTTTGTTTGGTTCTTCTTCGAATAGACGCCCAGCAGGAGAATTACCAGGAACCACAGGAGTACTACCCAGATCCATCTCTCGCTTCAACTGAGCTGCCAGGCAAGCACTACCACATGCTTGCATACATATAGTACCTACTGCCTCTATCTTATTCTTGCATCATTGAGTCGTGATTGCATTAAATTGAATCTCAAGTACTACATAGCCTTTACTTTTAAATCCCACCTAAGCTTGTTCCTCCATCCCATGAGCCATTACTACAGGAGTTGTTTGAGCCATGCGAGTCGTAGAAAAGGCATGTGTAGGGTATGTGAGTGTCTGATGGATAACGAGGTACCTAAACAACATAACCTGAGTAGTAATGGGATAACTAATGAAAGAGGCACCGGTGAGCAATATTTGCTATTTGGTTTTTCATGCTCACTTGTGTCCCGTAGGACCCCGAGTACTTGATTCCTGTTCCTTGTTTATTCGCACTATCCACATCCGGGAGGCCTTATGGACCCCCCTGAGCCAGAGCTTGATTCATTCTTATTTCTTGGGGCCACAATTAGTTTGGGGCTTTATTACTATCATGTACTTATGCCATGTTACTGCTTTATTTAAGATTGTGCGAGGAGCACCTGTATTGTTTTGGATCGCGCCACGTTTTCGCGGTATCGACAAGCCCAGTCACAATTTCGGGTTCCTAGTCGTTTACAGCCGTCGTCGCAAACCCTGGGTCCCTCTCGGAGCCGGCCAACTTCGTTGCGGGTAGCTTATTGGGGTGGCCCCCTGAAATATTTCTGAATCCTGTGATTGCTTTGTCGTGAATGCCTCGTTGGGTTTTGAGTTGGTTTCCGAGGTTGATCGAGTGTGTGTTGCCAACGGATGATTAATAAAACTCATGGAATGATTAATAAAACTGCCAACGGATGATGGGGGTTGTTCGTCCGCGTCCTCGTTGGTAAGCGAGGAGGAGGATGGATCTGTTAATTATACTGTTATAACTATTGTTCTTAATTCACGGACATCCGTCTATCATTGGTTAGGCGGATGGTTAGCGAGTATCTATAGAATTGTTAGCTATTATCTTTTGCTGCAATTGCGTCACCCCAGGTTGTGTCCCCTTTAGTGGCATAAAGACTTGCTGAGTACCCCTAGGGTCTCACACGATAAATTGTTTGATTTAGATGAACAGGTGTATTCGCAAGATGGATACTGGGTGGAGGAGACAGATGATGTTGGCAACGATCATTCGGTGTAGAGATTCCGGGAACGGAGATCTGTGAGATCTGTGGGCGGGATGTGTTTATTTATGTGACATCTTATGCCGATTTGCTTCTTATCCGTACTCGGATCTTGTTTCCGCTTCCGCCTGACACTCTGATGTTTGTTGTATGAGGAGCTATCCTAAATTATTATCTCTATCTAGGATATTTGAATCTTG
Source organism: Avena eriantha (assembly GCA_910589775.1). Classification (NCBI taxonomy): domain Eukaryota; kingdom Viridiplantae; phylum Streptophyta; class Magnoliopsida; order Poales; family Poaceae; genus Avena; species Avena eriantha. The sequence continues at coordinate 81,306,921 of OU342744.1, read as the reverse complement.
CCGTATGGCGTTGCAATATTTCTATTTCTTTTAGATGAAATGGCTCTGAGGACTGTTGTATGTGGCTTGCATACATACTCATTTGTGTATGTAGTTGATCCCTTCGCCTGCCGATTACGCCGCTCGTTCTTGTCCCGATGTTCTGAAAGTGGTTAGGACGGCCGAAAGGTCTATCGTGAGTGGCCCTGGGCCCCACCGTACTATTTTAACCACTTTCGTTCATCCAGGCAGGTAACTAAGAGCGTAATTCACCGAGGTAGTTACACACTACTACCTCGAGCTCACGCCAGAGCAGCAGAGGAATCCCAACTGGCATCCTGACTATTTCCCGACTTGGGAAGCCTTCTTCATCAATCGGCGTGAGAGGGCGCTCGCCAGGCACGAGGAGGACGGCCCACCTCCTTCGAACTTCAACGAGGCTGGCCGTCGGCTATGGTGGCGCGGCCGGACTCTCCAGAGTGTCATGGTCTACAACACGACCGGCAATAACCCCCGCCTGTGGTACCCTCAAATCCAGCCCACACGTGCCCAACCTTCAAGGTTCGACTACGGCGACCCTGACGACGACAACGACGACGGCGCCGGCGACTACGACGCGTATTACAGGGCTAGGCAGGAGCATGACTGAATCACTCCAACATTAGGCATGTTTCTTAATTTTTAGTTGTGCTATGTATCTTAATTTTCAGTTGTGCTATGTATCCTTAGTGTTCGTGGATTCCTTCTCTTGTGATGGTTCCTTCTCTTTGGGTGATCACCTCCCGCGGCTCAGAACCCGGTCGTCAACGTCTAGTTTGATTGAGCAAGATGTATTACATGAAAGGGTTGTGGTTTAATACATTACATAGATTTATGTCTCAAATAAAAGGTTTAATACATTACATAGATTTATGTCTCAAATAAAAGGTTTAATACATTATTGCACATCACCAACATCTAGTGTTGTGGTTTTCTTCTGCACCGTAGCCATGGAGAATCTTCATCATTTAACAGGATGCTTGGGTCAGTTTTCACTTTGAAGGGCGGAATTTAATGAAACTTATTGTAATCTTCTGACATGTCTGTCTTGTCATCCACTCCCACGATGTTTCTTTTCCCTGAAAGAACTATGTGGCGCTTTGGCTCATTATATTCTGTACTCTTTTGCTTATCTTTCCCTTTTCTCGGTTTGGTAGACATGTCATTCACATAGAAAACCTGAGCCACATCGTTGGCTAGGACGAATGGTTCATGCATGTACGCAAGATTGTTGAGATCCACTGTTGTCATGCCGTACGTTTGGTCTACATGTACCCCGCCTCCTGTCAGCTTGACCCATTTGCATCGAAACAAAGGGACCTTAAAAGTAGGTCCATAGTCAAGTTCCCATATCTCCTCTATGTACCCATAATATGTGTCCTTCTGCCCATTGTCATCTATTGCATCAAAGCGGACACCACTGTTTTGGTTGGTGCTCTTTTTATCTTGGGCGATCGTGTAAAATATATTCCCATTTATCTCGTACCCTTGGAAAGTACATATAGTCGAAGATGGTAACCTGGCCAACGAGTACAACTCATCTCCAACAGTGGTGTTATTCATGAGATGTGTTTGCAACCAATTGCCAAAATTCTTCTCGTGTTCCCCTTTAATCAAGGTTTCAGGCTTCCCCGGGTTTTCGGAGCGTAGAATATTCTTGTGTTTCTCGATATACGGAGCCACCACGGTGGAATTGTGTAGAACTGTGTAGTGTGCTTGAGTGAAAGAATGCCCGTCCCTACATACCATTGATTTCCTTCCTAGTGTGCCTTTTCCAGTCATCCTCCCCTCATACCGAGATTCGGGAACACCAATCGGCTTAAGGTCAGGAAGAAAGTCAACACAAAACTCAATGACCTCCTCTATTCCATAGCCCTTGGAGATACTTCCTTCTGGCCTAGCACGATTATGAACATATTTCTTTAAGACTCCCATGAACCTCTCGAAGGGGAACATATTGTGTAGAAACACAGGACCGAGAATTCTAATCTCTTCGACAAGGTGAACTAGGAGGTGCGTCATAATATTGAAGAAGGATGGCGGGAACAACAACTCGAAGCTGACCAGACATTGGACCACATCAATCTGTAACCCTGATAGAATTTCTTGATCGATTACCTTCTAAGAAATTGCATTGAGGAATGCACATACCTTCACAATGGCTAGTCGAACATTTTCTGGTAGAATCCCCCTCAATGCAACCGGAAGCAATTGCGTCATAAGCACATGGCAGTCATGAGACTTTAGGTTTTGAAATTTTTTCTCTTTCATATTTACTATTCTCTTTATATTCGACGAGAAGCCAAACAAGACCTTGATACTAAAAAGGACTTCAAAAAAGATTTCTTTCTCTTCTTTGGTAAGAGCGTAGCTGGCAAGCCCTTGAAACTGTCGTGGATGCTTGCCGTCTCGTCCTTTATGATGTTGCTGGTCCTCCCGTGCTGCCGGGGTATCTTTTGACTTCCCATACAAGCCCAGGAAGCCTAGAATATTCACGCAAAGATTCTTCGTCAGGTGCAGCACGTCGATTGCAGAGCGGACCTCATGCACTTTCCAATAGGGTAGCTCCCAAAATATAGATTTCTTCTTCCACATGGGTGCGTGTCCGGTAATGGGGTCTTTCGGAACAGGTTGTCCTCCAGGACCCTTTCCAAAGATTACATCCAAATCCTTGACCATACCAAATACATCAGCACCTCTACAGGGGACATGCTTCGTCCGGGTTTCTGCCTTGCCATTGAAATGCTTGCCTTTCTTCTTTAAGGGATGACTGGGCGGAAGAAAACGACGATTGTACGGGTACACATTCTTTCTACATTTATCCAGATATATACTTTCAGTCTCATCTAAACAGTGCGTGCATGCATTGTATCTTTGTTCGTCTGTCCTGAAATGTTACTAAGAGCAGGCCAATCATTGATGGTTACGAACAGCAACGCTTGTAGGTCAAATTCCTACTGTTTGTGCTCATCCCACACACGTACACCTGGTTTGGCCCACAACTGTAGAAGTTCATCAACTAATGGCCTTAGGTACACATCAATGTCGTTGCCTGGTTGCTTCGGGCCTTGGATGAGCACTGGCATCATAATGAACTTCCGCTTCATGCACAACCAAGGAAGAAGGTTGTAGATACATAGAGTTATGGGCCAGGTGGTGTGACTGCAGTTCTGCTCCCCAAAAGGATTCATGCCATCGGTACTTAGACCAAACCATAAGTTCCTTGCGTCACCAGCAAAGTCCAGGAAGTCTCTCTCGATTTTTCTCCACTACCGACCATCAGCAGGGTGCCTCAACATCCCGTCTTTCTTACGGTCTTCCATGTGCCATCGCAACAACTTGGCATGCTCTTTATTTCTGAATAAACGTTTCAACCGTGGTATTATAGGAGCATACCACATCACCTTGGCAGGAACCCTCTTCCTGGGTGGCTCGCCCTCAACATCACCAGGGTCATCTTTTCTGATCTTATACCGCAATGCAGTGCATACCAGGCATTTATCCATATTGTCGTACTTCTCACCGCGGTAGAGGATGCAGTCATTAGGGCATGCATGTATCTTCTGCACGTCTAATCCTAGAGGCAGACAAGTTTCTTTGCTTCGTACGTACTGGAGGGCAATTGGTTATTTCTTGGAAGCAGCTTCTTCATTATTACCAGCAACTTTTCAAATCCTGAGTCAGTCATACCGGTCTCTGCCTTCCACTTCAACAATTCCAGTGTGCTACCCAGCTTCTTCTGGCCATCTTCACAAGTTGGATATAGCAATGTGTTGTGGTCCTGTAACATCTGCTTGAACTGCAACCTCTCTTTTTCTGTGTCGTAGCCTCGCCTTGAATCACTAATGACCCGACCAAAATCATCAACGGGCTCATCTGGTTCCCGTTCTTCACCCCCTTCTTCTTCATTATCTTCAACTATGGTATCATCGTATTCAGGGAACATAGATCGGTAGTCGTCATCATCGTTCTCTTCTTCATCGCCGTCTTCCATCATAACCCCTCTTTCTCCGTGCTTGGTCCAAACATTATAGCCGGACATGAAACCGGACCTAAGCAGGTGGCTCTGAATGACTCTTGAGGAAGTGTGAGCCTGCTCATTCCGACATTCAACACATGGACAACACATAAAACCATCCCGCCGCTTGTTCGCCTCGGCCACAAGGCGAAAAGAACGCACGCCTTCTCTGTAAGCGTCAGAGCATCGGTCACCGTACATCCATGGGTGGCTCATCTGCATCATACAACCATGCATATATATCAAACGCAATCACGATGCTTAAATTAGTACCGCGCGGTCAAAACGAGAAAATAGTTGCTAACCTTTTAGGACACTTCAAAACAAAGAGGAGAAGCCTTAAGTGCCGCTCTGGTAGCTCATATCATATTTTGTGTTGTGTGAACTCAAGTGGCATCGCTCTAACAGGCATTTCACCGAACACCTCTAGTGCATATGAAGAAAAAAAGTTAGCACAAAGTTATACCCACCTCTCACATAGGAAAAAAACAGGAGAGAGTGGAGGGCTGGGTGCATATATATAGGACCAGGCCATTAGTCCCGGTTTGAGATACAAACCGGGACTAAAGGTTCTGCCAGGAGCACGCGCGCCGGCCTAGACCCAGTTGTCCCGGTTTGTATCTCAAACCGGGACTAATGGTTCCTTACGGACCGGGACAAAGTGCCTCGACCTCCTCGGGCCGTCTGGTTCGGACCATTAGTCCCAGCCCCAGCCACGGCCGGGACTAGTGGCCCGAACCTAAGGCCCATTTTCTACTAGCGGTGGTTGCGGAGGACGGAGAGTGCCTGCAGGCGCATGCATGCACATACCACACGGAGCTAGGCACAGGCAGGAATCTGCCTCCCCTTTCTCTTCGCGCGTGCACACTTTCTCTCTCCAAGGGCCGTCCGATTCGATCCATCGGATGGCGGATAAAATTTGGGTTTGCGACCGGTCTGCCTACCTGTGTGCCCAGCGGCGCACCCATTCTGTCTGCGGTGGGTACAAAAAAATTGGCCATCACTACATCCACCGGCCGGTGTGTTTCCAGCGCCTTCCTGCCCCCCTGTCGCTCCCCTCCCTTGTTTCCCGCTGCTTCGGGATGTTTTCTCCAGCCGCATGCAATAAAAAGAGAGGCCAGCGGCGGTGAATTTCCTCCATACAACCACCATGTCTGGCCTCAGTCTTCCTGTAACTGGCGCTCGCAACCGCGGCGGGAGAGAACTGGGGGAGTTGACAGCGCTGGACCAGTGGGCGATCCTCGACTGCATCCAATTGTCGTGAGGGCGGTCGCGCTAGCGCGACAGTTCTCGAAGGCTGCCACGAGATGAGACGCCACGCAATAGGACCACCGGTGAGCGTTTCTCGCGCGACGTCCTCATCAACGTCATGTTGCCGGAGCACCGTTAGCGGCAAGCACTCGAACAAGTGCATGCCGAGGTCATGGAAGAGGTGCACACTAATGCTCATGACGCGGCCTTGCGTGCCTGCCTCACCCAATTCTTGTCCTTGTCTACTCATTGGAGTCAGAGTGGTAGTGGCGATGACACATGGTGTTGTCAAAGACACTGACGGTGAGCATGGCTTCGCCGCCGTACTTGATGACGAGGAAGTGCCGACTTCGATATGGTGCGTGCGGGCAAACTACTTCCAACCATTGGTGAGGTACATATGGCTACAACAGTCGAATAGCACCTCCACGGACCACTGGCTGGTCGTGCTGCCGGGCACCCATAACATGATGTGGTGGGGCTCTTGCCCGTCTACCCCACCGATGCAAACTTCTGAGGGAGATGCATCATGTCCTAGTTCTTTCCCAAGTGGATGGTCACGACGAACTCGAACCCGTCGTGGTTGATGGCGACGGGCTCGGATGACGATGGTGGTTGCGATGTCAGTGGCGACGGAGGTGGTGGCGGCGAATTTCTCTGGCCGCGCTCCCAAGTCTTCTTGATGGCCTCGACTACGACTAGGGCTCGGTGGTCGTCTAAGACGCCCTCCCCTCAATCCAATGCCGCTGGCCATGGCTAGCTAGCGCGGTGTCTATGGTGGCGATGATGACTGGAGGATGTGAGGGGAGGGGGGAAGAGTGTGGAAAGAGATGGCCGCGGGTGGCCTGTTAATATACCATTGCATTGGATACCGGTATGGAGGACGAAACGATGACATTGATATGGCTGCGGCAAGAGCGTAGCGTTGGGCGGCATGACCAGCTCAGGAGGGCAGGCGTTAGCAGCTAGACCAGCCTTGGAGTAGCCCTCCTTTCATTGATGGCTAGTGGAAGAAAGATCGTGTCGGTCCAGATATATAAGTCGCACCGCTAGATTGTGCGCGTTTGTCTCGTGTTCTCGCGGACCGGTTTTTGGATGACCGTTCGCTTCGGCGGGATATGCCCTAAGAGCAAGGACAATGTATAGCCAGCTGCTGGCTATAAGCCAAGTGCCATGTCATCTATAGCCAACTTAGAGTTAGCATGTACAATAATAAGCTACAAAAGTATACCACTTTAGCACTACATGGCCCACCTTTCACTCTCTCAAAGTGCCTAGGAGCACGTGCTAGAGCTGGCTCTTGCATAAGTGCCCACTTTTCTTCTCTCTCCTCTTCTCTCTTCCAACTAGCCAAAGAAATAGTATTTTAATCCTTATAGCCAGCTGATTAGGATTTATTGTCTTTGCTCTAAAGTGACGGACGAGACACCGAGCTCAACTGCTAATACCCAGCTAAATAGTGTAGGTGTAGGCTGGCTAGGCTAGCTGTCCATATGGAACATCTGCTGCTGCTACTACTACTATGCCTTCTGACCTCGAGCTTTGGATTACTCTCCATCGTTGTCCCTGTCCTGGGCAGCTGCTCATCAGCTAGCTAGTTGTTGCATGTTGTCCATTGTCTTACCCTCGAGCCGTATGCTTTCTCGATCGATAGCCCCAGCCACAGAGCGCGAGAACAAATCTGCCCCTAAATATCGTAATTAACCGGCACTCGCTAAAAAGAAAATACTCCCTCCGTCCACTAATGTATACAGTACTAGTCTTTTTTAAAACACATGCACATGTTTTAGTGTTTATTAGGTTCACTCATTTTGAACTAAATCGTGTCCACTTTAAAATATTTAGTAAAAGGTTTATATTAGTGAAGCGGATGGCGTAATTAACCAGCTGCCACTGTCGTCGTCGACGGTCAGCGGAAACAGAGGCCAGAGCCAGACTGCAGCTCTCCCTCGCTGGGCTGCATCGTATAGTACTCACTCCGAGACAGTCCGAGAAGGGGAGTTTCTCCACGGACTCTCATGTAGACCACGCATGTGCATGTGGACGTACCACGAGCAGTAGTCCAAGTCCCCAGCTAGCCAGCCAGTCTTGGTGACGCCATCACGTACACATTCCAGGACGGACGTACGTACGGCTACGTATGTGCACGTCCGCCGATGCCTGCCACTGACACTCGGATTCTTTTTCCTAATAGTAAGTACAGCGTAGAGTCGTCGTCGGACCTGGAGCAGTCTGCGACGGACGGACCGACGGCGACCATGTGTGCCAGCACGCACGGCGCACTGTTGACCGTTTTCGTCTCGCCGACGCGCGCGCGGTAACCCCGATCTCGAGGACGCATGCCCGCGCGCGATGCCGCAGGGGCCAGCGGGGGGCGATCTTGTCGGACATGTGCACGCATGTGTGTTGCGTAGGGATGGACGGACCGGCACCGGCCGGCCGGGTGCGGGAGAAACTATTCAACTATCGCCGTCGCCGGAAAGCTGTCGTGTCGCTCCGGTGGTGCATGTGTGGTGGCAGTCGCCCGCCCGTGTGTCCTCCGCTGACGACATGAACCAAAGACCAAATCTAGGTCTCTCGCGCTCAAGTAGATCGCACGGGGGACACGTCTCTGGCTCCATTGGTCGATCGCACGGTACGGACTTATTCAAAGAAACCACATGGCTCCTTTTCTTTCCTTTTTTCCGGGGAAATCATATCATATGGCTCATTTGCATTCTACTACAGCGCGCGAAACAGAGTGAACTGGCTTTGCATTAGGAAAACTAAAATGAGGTTTCGATCGAATTCATGACAAGATTCCTAATAGTATAAGGAATAGAGGACACAACAATATACTGTACTACACTACACACCAATTTGGTAACTCCGAACCTAATTAAGATCCATATCCCCTAAAATCAAGATGAAAATCCTACATTTCACGGAGCGCCCTTGTAGGATTATCGGAGGGTTAGAATGTATTGAAAATGTTCTCGTGCCTAATGTTTGATTCAATGGAACCAGAAACTCTTTAGGCTTTTTTTTGTGCTATGGATTCTAACGCACTCTGTTTTTGAGAAATTTCTTCACCCAGTCAAACCTAGTACTACAATTTTATATGTTTCCATGTGATGTCTCAAACAATCTCTTTTAATGATTCTTGTAGCTTCTCATTCCTAACGGTTTCAATGGTGCATGGCTACCAATTCTGTGGTTTTCTTACCCCTGTGCTTTAGAAATCATGCAAATAAACAAACCCAACATATCGTCAACCTATTATTGATTTTCCATCTCCTACTACTGCTGAAACCCACATTAGGCTAGCCCTAGTGGGAGTATCATGCATGCCATCTTGGCAAAAATCTGATGTGACACCACAATTAATGAAGAGAGAGATGTTAGTAGTGTCATAATATGATACCGTATCATAACTCGTGAAACTAGGTAATTTAATGACCAATATATCTCATACACACAATTGCATTGAGATTGTAGAAAAAAATTAAATACAATGGTACTATGATACTACTAGATGATACTAACCACTAGAGAGATAGTATCATACACTAGTATCATATGCATGATACCAGTAATATGATACTCTCACTATGACCAGCCTTATCCCCCCCTCCCCACACACAATTTGTCTAGCCGTAGATCCATGTACCTTTCTTTTTTTCTAAATCTCAACCGGTGCCTCCATCTCATCTCATAACCATGCACATCGATTATCGATGCCCACATGCGCTGCCTCGTTGTAAACACTCTTTAGCCTTCGTTAGCCACCCATTTTAGCCAGAGGGACGATCAAATGCACATCCCCTACAAGAACCCCGCTGCATGCCACCAATGAAAATAGCACGTCCGGTCCACAATTGTCTATGCATAAGAGGCTTCAGGTGAAAGCGGTTATAAGTAGAAAATACTGATGTGTGAATGAACAACCGACCATCTTCAATTTCATTGTTCCTCGCATCTCCCAAAAAGATAAAGGACGAGGCGTGGTGGATCTGGAGGATCCTAACTAACAATTTCCTCGAAACAGGCTTTCGCCCCGCTTTATAAATAAACACACACATTTCCAAACCGATACAAGGTAATGAAAAATCTTCTTACATAGCAGATCAAAGATAAACAAACAAAGAACAGAAAAACCAAGACTTGCCATCAGCGAGATCGTACCGAGACCGAGGGGAAAAGAACTCAACGCCGACACCCCCCAAGAGGGTAGTGGCGCAACATGCCACTGTCGATGAGACCGACGGTCAATGGTTTTCACTCGGAGGCCTCACCATAGAGCCTTTGCCTTGCGATGTTCGTCAGCTATGACTAAGAGGGGAGGGGGGCTCATGGCGGCGACTAGGGTTCCATCCCAATTGTCCCCGGGGGGGGGGGGGGGGGGATGCAGGATGCATGGGGCGCTTTGATCTCCTAACCATCAGACAACCCAATAAAACTAGGAATATGCATTGCTTTGGTTATGATGTTGCACATCACGTCAAGACCAAAACATAGGGCACCCAGCCTTCACCCTTTCCCAAATCTTTCTACTCCTACATAGTTTGAACAAATTTATAGAAAATTTAACGATATTTATTCTATTCACAATTTGTTCTATTCAATTGTTGTCCCCCCCCCCCCCCCCCTCCCCCTCTGTTGACATATCGGCCTCTTGAGCTATACTTCTCTGTTTACACGTGTTGATTTGTCCTTCCCGTCACACGTGAGGGGGTGTTGAACTGTCTAAGTTGATTGCCTAACTCTTTTCATCAGGTCGGTTTATGTAGTAGGCTTTGACATTTTCCCCCAAATATTGAAAAGTGTGACTTGGGAGAGAAGTTTTACTAGGAGTAGTAGTGATTATACACTCCGGGCGTGTACCAGTCGACTAAAAGTTGTGGGGATAATTTCATCCAGGCAAACTAGTTTTAGAGTTGGCGGCAATGCAAGCAGCATGGGTGCATGCGTATAGCTGCCATATCCACCGCGCTCACACACCTCCCATGGCGATGGATTAAATGGCTCCTCTCTCTCTCTCTCCGAGGGTTGGATCATGGATGGAGCAGGAGCAGGGCCTCGCGCATGCATGCGCACAAGCAAGCTACAGCCGATCGGCCGCCCCGCACGCGCGCAAGTCCCTCTTGCTCGCTAGGCTAGGGCTAGGGCTAGGGCTGCTAGGGGGTTGTGGCTGGACGTCCCATCACTAGCTGTTGCGCGCCATACCTCCCAACTGTTGCTGCCTCGAAAAGGCGCCACCTGCACGTGTGCGCCCTGACCCCCACCCGGCCCCTCACATCACTACTCCCTACTACACACCCACACACGTCACATCCCCCTTCTCTCCCTCTCTCTCTCTCTCTGGATTCTTCATCAGGCGCCCATGCCCTCGCCACCACCACCTCTGCGTCGCCATTGCATCCATGTCTTCCATCCATCTCCATGCCTGTTAAATTACCACTGACTGCGTCTCCCTATCCTCTTCTTCTCCACCACGTACGTGTACGTACCTCACACACACTCCCTCACCGCCACTGCAATGACTGAGCCTCAGCCTGAGCTGCAGGCCTGCATGCTGCCACTGTTCCTTGCATCAGCCTCGAACTCGCCGCCATCCCTCTCCAAAGACGCAGCAGTGAGAAAGGGAGAGAGAACCTGCGTCTGCGTCTGCGTCTGCAATGCAGGATCATTCTATTATCTCGCTAGTTTTACTGCTGCTGGAGGGATGCTGATCCGATTAACAAACTTTGGCATCCGCATGCATGCACGCATGCGCCCGATTGCATGTTGGCACACTGTGCCCTGGTCGCGAGCAGCAGCAGCCAGCAGGGTGCAGTGAGGACTGAGGGAGGGAGGGGCCCCGGCCGTGGCCGTGCATGCATGCATGCCACAGTGCCTTGTGCTTCCGGAGAAGGAAATGCTCGGAGGCAAGTACGCATGGATCATCATCCATCGTCGCTACCTGCACTGCACTCACCCCAACGACACCTGTTGTCTGCACCGTCTCATTCATTCATTCATTCATCGGTCACTAGCGAGTGTACTTTGAACTTTCATGCATGCATGCATCGCATCAAATCCATTCATTGTTTTTTTTGCGGGTAAATCCATTAATTGTTAGTACTGCAGCAACAAAAATGGATATTAGAACCTATACATAGAAAATGGAGAAGACTAGCTAGGAGTCTTATACCTCGCTGGAATTTCCATGGAATATATATATAAACTCTGGTTGGATAACCTCTAATTCTCGGTTTTTTCACATCTGAAAACTAACTTCTCAGCGTATTTTTTCGATGAACTAAACCAAGTACATCACATCGAACTAAAACGAAACAAGGAAGAACCATGAGAAATCAAAATGGTACATAAAAGAATTCTTCAAAGTCATCGGTTCCGCTTACGCCCCCACCCCCCGTCTCTCCATTTTCCCTCCGTACGTCTTGTGAAAACAGAGCCCACGGAACATCGATTGATATACCAAACCTTTCAAAGAGTTATATATGCTGACTACGCTGATATGTGAAATTTTTTAAGGTCTATGAGCACAATGTGGGCGGGTCACACCCTTAAAAAGGAAGGTTGTGAAATTTGTTATTTGGTCGTCGTACCGTCGGGGAAGTAAATCACGACAATCACACTAGTAAGGAGAGAAAACCTTGTGCCATGCTGCCTCCACACTTTAGAAGTTCAAACATAGGGCACACAAACCTAATTTAGATAACAAAAGATAAACTGCTCACAATGTGTTGATTCCAGGTTATTCTCCCCTCCTTCAAGATCCGAATAAGACATTAAATAAATCGGGAGCCAACAAGAACCCGAGCGTAGAGGCCACTGGCTAGGGCTTTTGTCTGTTCGCATGTACTCCTCCCCTATCACTCTTTTACGCTATTGGACAATTGGTATGATGGTATCCATGATAACGTGCATTTTCCAATCTCAGCTCTCAAGCCAACATTGGATTTATTTCTCCATAAATAACTCTTGTGCTCTCACTTAACACTACAAAACTAAAATTCCCGAAAAGCTTTATCCAATCGATTTTCGGACAGAAAGAACTAGATAGTTACTAAAAAAGAACAGAAGAAAATAAGCTTGTACATGTAGATTATGAATTACGATCTTTGGAATTCTTTTTGTACACATTTTAAAAGGTCATAATCCTTAAACCAGAATTTGGACCAATGCCAACCTACAACATGCAAGCAATATTAGCTTTGCAAATTTTATAAACTAACAAGAGGGCTTGTGCACTTCTAAAAATCATTCAAAAGGTATGTGTGTGTGTGGGACAAGGATACTTACAATAGTGTAGGGGGTAAACTAGATTTTTCACCACAAGATTGCATGAGAAAATAGGCCAACATTGAAAGGAGAAATGTCAATGCCATGTAAATTGCGGGTAAAAGATCTACAAAAATCACACCTAAGGATAATTGCATGATTATTCATTGGCCCTTGTTCCACAAGTACTTTTCACAACTTTCATTCAAAATTTATATCATTTTCGCGCTTGTGTTGATAACACATAGTTCATCTAGTTCCGCATAAGGTGTGTCATTCTGGACACTTGCATATGCATGGCTTGTGTAACACGGCTACCGGGTTTCGAAACAAAACACACGATTAGAAAGGCAATACTATAGGTGAAGAACGAAAATGAAATTCAAAAGTTGTAATTTCAAAATCTCCTAAAGTTTTTCTATATATATATGCATGACATTAGAAAAATCCAGGATTTTGGCCTCTAGCTAGCTAGGTTTCATGCCTGAGGTTCCCAAAAATCATGTGCACGACTTCGAAACCACAACTTTGACATCGAATGCATCTTATTTGAAAGTTCGACTCTAGCTAGCTAGCACCTCCAAAACAGAATTGGAGCCCATTTTTGAGTTAACTGGCAGGCTGTTGATTCCTAGTTGTTAGCCAGGTATGTGTGTCCAAAAAAGAATCAAGCAAGCACAGACACCTGTGAGAGAATATATATGTCCTGGTCGCGACATAAAATATAGCAAGGTTGTGTTTCATGCATCTGTGTGGTGACTGGTGAAGTGGTTGGGGTTTTGCTAGCCTGTGCAGTGTTGTTGCTGCAGCCAGCAAACGAGCAACCGAAATGGGAAAGGAACAGGTGAGAATCGGTGAAGTGGTTGCCGTTGTTCATGTTATACCATCTACATCGATCTCTCTTAGTTTTTGTGTTTGTATGTGTGTTTCTCTCTCTTGCAAAGTCGTCGATTCACACATCTGCGCATATCAGTGGACAATCAATCAAACATACTAGTATAAAAATAGATTGAACTGAGCCAAGAGAAACAACAACGAACTCACCCATCATTCTCCATAAAATACGCAGGCTTGTTCAATTCAAAGGCTAGCTGCTAGTCATGTAGCTTGAAGCCAGAGAGACAGACAGGGACAAAGAAATTAAGATATGAAGCTACTTAATTATAGTAATTACCACTAAGCCATTCCTCTCCATCCTAGTACTAGCATCATGATGATGCATGCCATTGCACAGGTAAAAGGGTAAAAAGTAAAACACACTAATTAAGAGCAGGAGCACTAGATTTTTTAACCATCTATCTATCCCCTTGCTACTTGCAAGCAGATGGTAGATTGGTAACAACAACACACGAGATGGATCGATCAATCAAGAGCATAATTAGCAAGGGCGGGAGGAATTGGTAATGAGCTCATCTTAATTAGCTTCCGTACGTTCGATCCAGCTTGTCCATCATCCATCGATGAGTGATCAGTAGGGCGCGACGCGGCTGCCGCCTCCGGGGTTGGTCCAGCCGTAGGCGTCGCCGGGGAGCTGGAGGCCGTTCAAGAGGTTGTGGGGGAGGTGGTGGTGGTCGGGCACCTGCGCCAGAGACGACGAGGAAGGCTGCTGCTGGTGGTGTGTCGTCGGCAATGGGAGCGGCGGAGGGGAGGAATGCGGCGGCGCGAGGCCCTGCGGCTCTTCGTCGTCCAGCGGGAGGCGCTCGTAGGAGGCGTTGCCGAAGGAGGCGGCCATGATGATTACGGGCCCGGCGGCCACGAGCGCGCCGGCGACCGCGCCGCCTATGACCTGCCCTTGGCCGCCGGAGACGTAGACCGTGAGCCCCGTGGCGGACGGAGGCGCCGGCGGCGGGAGGAAGGAGCCGGAGAGGGAGAGGATGTCGAAGCTGCCGGCGAGGCTGGCGACGGCGCCGCCGGGCTGGCGGACGGAGACGTTGGCGACGGCCCCGGTGCCGCTGAGCACGCAGACGCCGACCTGGCGGCGGCGCGCGAAGGCGGCGACGCTGTCGACGACGTCGCATCCGGCGGCGATCTCCAGGACGTGGGCGCGCAGCGCGGACGCGCTGTCCCGCGTGATGATGACGGGCGGCTTTGGCTTGTTCTTGGACCCCGCGGGCCGGCCCCTGGGCCGCCGCATCACCGCTAACGCTTGCTGCTGCTGCTGCTGCTGGCCCTCCTCGCGACCGCCGCCCGCGTGCTGCTGCGCGGATCCTCCGATGTGGTCGCCCTCGCCGCCGCTGTTGCCGTTGTTGCTGCCGCCGCTGTTGATGGTGGTGGCGTTGCTCTCGTCGACGAGCTCCTGCTTGGCCATCATCCCGCCGAGCAGCTGGTGGTGGTGGTGGTGGTCCTGGAAATGCTGGAACGCCGGATGCTGCTGTTGCTGCTGCTGGCCGGGGAAGTGGCCGTGGAACGGGTGGAAGGGCACCTGCGGCGCGAAGTGGTGCCCTCCTCCGTGCGCCGCCGCCGCCGCCACGGGATCCATCGATCGAGCAAGAAGAGAACCCCCCTCGCTCGGATTTCTTGCACGCCTCCGCCTTCCGCTGCCTCGGCTGCGTGCGACGGTGGTGGATGGTCAAAGCAGGCCGGGTTTTGCGTCGTTGGGTTTGGTTTGGTGCGGTGCTCGGAGCTAGGGGGGTTAAGACAAGCGCGTAGATTGGGGAGGGGGTGTGTGTGCGGGGACCACGAGAGAGTGGTGGGGTGGGGCCCACGGGGAAGAGGCTCGTATCCCTGGGACGCGCGCGGGGGTCGTCGTCGTCGTCTCCGTCCCCTGTCCTGACCCTGAGGCGCTAGCTGATGGCGATCGCGCGCGTCGGGTGATCAGATCACTGCTGGTGCTGGGTGCTGCCCACGTCTCGCTCTCGGCCCCCGTACGTCACTGACATGTCTGATTGCGCGCGCGCGGCCGCGGCCGGTGTTGACCGTGAGCCCATAATGACTCTTCAAGCCGCATCGCCCCTGGCCCCGCTGCCTGCGCGCCGTGCCTTCGAATTTTTCGTTCGTTGACGTTTTATTTCTGATGACCAAGTTTCATGTGTGTATGTGTTGACATACCGCCCGCGACTCTATATTTTCAAACTAAACCCAATATTTTCTGCAGTATGGAGTTTGTCTCAACGATTTCAAGAGTACTACACTATTTTTCCTCACGGAGTAATAATTCCAAAGTAACCAAGTTTTGGAATATTTTTACATGGGTGAGTATATCATCGTCCTAAACTAATATTTAACACTCGCGTTCCACTTCGCCCCGTCGTCACGGGTTGTTGATTGTGTGCCATTCATGTCAGTTATGGGCTAGTATAACGCAGTGTGTTATGTTCTTCTACTCCACCGCAGTCTCTCAACAAGGCTATTAATTCCCCAAGTACTTCATCAGAGCATAAGTTACACGTGAGAAAAGTGGAATGCCTTTTTCTAGTAACAAAAAGACTATCTTCGGCATCATCATTTATTAAGACCGACTATATTCACCCCGAAATAATTAAAAACCTGCATTCAGTTTTCCTGCAAAAAGGTCAGCTTACTACACAAATTAATTGTCTCTCTAGTAAATCTCGCCGTCACCACCTTGTATATATCCTTTCACGCTTTTTTTAAATAAAGGATTGAATTACATAGGAATTTGGAGGATTGCATTCTTAGGAATATTTCCTACACAGTTTGTAAGACTTAAAACCATACTGTTTTTTCGTATGATATACTTTGTATGCAATTCCATGAATTTTTCCTTAGGTCCAACCTCTTGGATTTTTTTTTCCATTTCTTACAACAACTATAGCATAGACACAATTCTTTAGAGAAAATGTGTGTTTTCCTACATTCCGTCTCAGTGCTAAGCAGGGCATAAGATACTTTGGACATGATCGCTTAAATGCAGAATATAGAAGAGTTGCACCACCCAATAGATTGTGCGTCACAATATCCCAACTCAAAACGGCATATCAAATTTGAACTATATTCACAATACCTGGCCAAAAAGTCTTTTATTAGGAAAATCCCTCTTAGACATTTTCCGTTTCTTCTAATAATTTTTTCAAGGAACATCTAAACTCTTCACATGTGCTCCACTTTGCCGCAATAGTGCCGACTTCACCATCTGCCACTTTTTTCATTTACAAACTAGTATACATGTTCTTCTACTTGGATGCTAATTAGAACATGTGATAAACATGGGGAAACTGGAAAGTTTTAATGGTAAGAAAAATATGACTATTCTGGTCAGTATAGTTGAACATGGGATCTAGATGAAACAATTGATAGAATGATACTGGCAACAC
This sequence comes from Avena eriantha, assembly GCA_910589775.1. Classification (NCBI taxonomy): domain Eukaryota; kingdom Viridiplantae; phylum Streptophyta; class Magnoliopsida; order Poales; family Poaceae; genus Avena; species Avena eriantha. Next base: position 81,290,094 of record OU342744.1, on the reverse strand, counting down.
AAACAAAGCGTATAAATGTTGTTCCATGGTATTTTGGTGGGAGGAAATCTTCAAGTTGATTTCTGGTTTTGACAATGAGAGAGAATCGACTAGATGTACATTCATGTCGATGCATTACATATATGATCTTACTACACACAGAAATATTTGTGCTACAAACATGACAAATATGATTCTACTTCTGTAAAATGATGTGTTCAAGACCGTCTGCAATTAAACTTCTCTAACTCCAACTGAAAAAGTGGTCTAACTAAATGCTCTATTTGATCAGACAAGCTAGTCCTAACCCCCTTTACTTTTTATTAAGAATTTTGCTGTCTTTTACCGTGTTTTTATGAAGAACTAACTTTATGATACCGGATCAATACCATTAGGTTCTTCACATTATGTCATACTACTAAAATGGAACATCAGGTACCTTCACGAAGGGGGTAGTTGGTACCTTTTTTGGTAAGAAAAGGTATGAATATTTATTCATTTTCACTGAACTTGTGATATAGACCTCTCGGATCACACGATAGATAGGAGGAAAAGGTTGAAAGCAACGCGAAGAATTTTTGTTTGATGAAAGAAACTCAGGAAATTTACTATGGGTTCCAACCATGAGAATATGTGACTATATGCACATCCTTGGCAAAGCTTTTTTTATGATGATTCCATTCCAAATAGATTATGTTCAAGTGTGCAATCAAACTTATCTAAGCTTGACTCGTATTATATGAAAATTATACTTAGTTTGATAATGCAAATTTGTTCTTGCCATGGACATATATTTATAATATTAAATTTGTACAACCTTTTTACTTGCATATCCAGACGAGAAGGTGTGTATGTCTAGAAATTAATTTATTCGCAAACAGAGCGAGTTTATGATTTCATACATATGTTGACTATATTTGGTCGCAGCAGTTTCCATGTAGAAGATATATCTAGATAGATGGGATGAATTGCAGGAGATAGTCTATATTGTCGGCTTACAGTTATTTGTGTTGGCCGGGGATCAAAGCTAGAAGATTATCCACCAAAAAGTACACGCATGCAACATTCAAAGATTTTTTTCCTGTGTGGTACACAGGTGATGCATGTTGAAGTTCATTGTACTGGTTTTGAAATGGCTGTTCAAACATCCCTATATTCGCACGTTCTCATGTGAAACATGTAATGATTGCTGCATGTTCCAGTTTTTTACAACTTCTGTAAGACTTCGTATAATCTTTTTAATAAAAGGCCGTATGCAGAGGGGTCTCCCTATTTCGAAAAAAGTGAAACATGTGGATCAATGTAATTCTGTCAAAACATCTGCAAACTTTATAATGGGTAGTGACATGAAGCTGACTATTTGCAACGGTCCTTTTGATGCAGGAGATATAGAAGCGATTTAGATAACAAGAGGTAGTGCGCGTGACGTTGTGCCGTTACTTTTGTTGGTTTTTTTTGCAAGGAGAATGGCAAAAGCCTTGTCAAAGATTCACATCCATATACACTGATGGGAAGTGTTTGGTGGTTTTGTTCTGGAGATAACACTACAAAAAAGTTGTATCTACGATGATCGGTTTTTGTGGTAGAAGTACCTTTTTTCATGGTCAATGGGTCTTCTTCTACGGACAGCACCCGTGGGAAAATCCTCGTCATAGAAGCGTCTACCACGGTTTTACGGAAACCGTGGTGTTTATCCACCATCAACCACGGAAATTCTGGTCATGGTAGATGTGTTTCGCCACCCCGTTGACTGTTGACACCGTACCAACTGCCACGTGACAAACGGGATAACTGATCGGCGCCACCGTTAACTCCATAACCCGTGACGTCACATGGGTAACTAGTGGTGTCACCTATCACCCGTGTGATGTCAACTGCCAAAATTAAGCAGGCCAACCATGTGAAAGGAAAACAAAAGCTCATAAAGTTAAGAGCCATGTGGTAGTCCATTAAAAACCTCATTAAGCTATCGGACCGGTCCATATTGCGTCCCACGAAAAGCCGATCAGTATGGTAGCCCGACCCATGTCGTGGCCCATCAATAGCCCATTCCTCTTGAGAGGACTACAACGTGGTGGTCTATCAAAAGCCAGTTAAGTTAGAAGGCTAGCCATATGGTGAACCAGAAAATACCCATTTATCTAGCTGGATGGCATGGTGGCAGCCCAATAAGACCCATTATGACCAACCACATCGCGGCCCGACGTAGGCCCATCATGCTAGCAAGGCCTGCCACTTGGCGACCTTAGCCAGCTCGTTAAATTAGCATGTCGACCATGTGGCGGCCTGCAAAAGACATATAGTATGACATGCTGAGCTAAATAAGAGACGGGATTCCAAATTCATGGCTTGTTTCATACTTTATCCTTTCGGCCTATTTTTGTTGTACGTCAGATTTTGGATGCATTGCCCGTTTTGGCAGAACGTCCAAATGTTAAGTAGGTTGATTAATATCAAAAATTTAAACTAAGTATTACATAATGATGAAAGTTTGTTACACACGACATAATAAGTTCTCTCCAGATCCAAATTACGATAGATCATAAAAAAGATTTGCATTTTAAAATCTTACTAAAAAGAGTTAGTATCATCAATACGAGATCTGCACTTGGCGAGTCGTTTCATATTATCATCCGTCTTCTTCATCATTTCAGCTACAGATCTAATAATAGCTACACATTGTCTTTCTGTATGTAATACAACATTTATATATTTATCACCTGTAGAAGTTGTACTAGGTGGACTGCTTGGTTCAAAAATGTAATGGGAGGATGGATGGAAGAGAGATCGCAAGTTTTAGTATTGCCTTTCGAGGACTCATGTTTGATCTTAACTACGGTCTAGTAAGAGTGAAGGAGGTTACTACAAATAACCATGAAAACATGTGTTATACAAAGTAGAGATTGGATAATGAGATTGAACCGAATTATATAGACAAGCTTATTTGTGAAATGTGTAAGCATGTACTTATAGTAGCACATTATTCAGACTCACGGCAGGGCTTTCTTTTGCGGGTGCGTCTCCTTGTCAATCTATCATTCACATAAGAGTTAAGTAGCTGGAACTCTAATCCATGTACTTCATTGTTCTTTCTCGGCATTTAGGTATCACATAAAAATCAAGTCAGCTGGTTTGAAGGGATAAAAGTAGTTGAACCTATAAAAAAGATATATGATTGAAACTAGCTGAGCATTTTCTGCATTACTTAAATAATTCACAGATATTAACATGAATGTAATTATTATGGAATGGTTTTAAGTGTCACAACTTCAAAAAGTTATCATGCATACATGTCATACAACTTATAACAAGACAAGTAACTGGCCTTGGCAACACACGAAGATCTCAGACTTCAACCTTGGTTAGTGCCAGAATTGTTAGCATCAGATTGTTAGTGTTGGATCCTCTCTAAGCAGTTTGCATCACCCATGTGAGCGCTCGAAAAGAATAGCATCGACGAGTTAGTGTTGGCCGATTATACCAACAGTCTGAAAATAGAAGAAAAGAGATAATATGGAGCATCTAATGATGTGCATAGGACCAACCTGATGCAGGTGCAAACTTAGTCAAAATAGGAGGAGTAAATTGTAGTGACATTATAATGCTTTTGCAGATTAAGAGTACCAATCAAATATCAAAACAAACATACATTGATCCCAATAGAATACAGTATATTGTTCGACTGGCCCATGCTAGAATGATGTGCACATGCTAGAATGATGTGCCACTGATAAATTTTTCAAAATTCAAGAAAAATTGATCTCGTCGCCGTTGCCTCACTACGGCCACCACCTACCACCGCATGGAGGTGCGGGAGGCCGTGGCCGTGCTCGGGGTAGAGGACAAAGATGCCTACGAGCTTGAGGATGGAGTCGGCGTGTTGGTCAGGGAGTAGCTCGAGGATGGCATCAACATTGGTCGGGAAGGAGCTCGAGGAGGGCGTCGTCAGGGGTCGGGTCGGGAAGAAGCTCGAGGATGGCGTAGAGAAGGAGAAGTAGAGATGAAGGAGAAGGAGGAGAGAAGAAGAGGAGAAGGAGAAGAATAGGATAAGGAGAAGGAGAAGAAGAGGAGAAGGAGAAGGAGAAGGGAAGGAGGAGGAGAGAAGGAGAATAAGAAGGAGAGGAGAAGGGGATGGGATGAGAAGGAGAAGGAAAAGGGAATGAGAAGAGGAGAAGAGAATAAGGGGAAGGAGAAGGGGAGGCTCGGATTTGAAGTCCATCCACGCTTAACCGTTGCGAGCAGATAGAAAAATTCGTGCTTGTCGTTTTGATATATTATAGTTTTTTATATCGTATGCAAAACTTATGGCCGTTTTATCGTGCCCTAACTCTTTTTTGCAAAAAAAATCGAAATTGATGTTTGTTAATTTTCCTACAAACTAGACCATATTACCTACCTACATGTCAAATGAGTTTAAAATTTGAAGTGTTTTTCATTTTCTTTTATTTTATGCAAGATAAAAAAGGCGATCCAAGGAGGGGACAAGAATTTGGATGGTGTCTGACTTATCTGTGGAGCATGCTAGAATGATGCGCCACTGATAGTGCAAATATCCGTGACGCACGTGAAAGAGTTATGCCCTAGAGGCAAATAATAAAGTGTATTGTTTGATATATCTCCTATATGTTCATAATACGTTTCATACTGTGCTATAACTGTGTTAATACGAAACGTTAATACACGTGTGGTATGTAAACAAACCGTGTCTCTAGTTACCTCTAGCGAACTAGTTCATTGGTCATGAGGATGATCTGGGTTTCAAGATCATGGGTATTTATGCCAATTGACAATGAGGTCACGTCATTGGTTGAATGACGTGATAGACAAACATCCGATTATTGTATCTCAATGAGATCTAGTTACAAAGTTCACCATTGATGATAAAACGCATGAAACCTCGCAACCTGATCCTTAGACTGTGAGATAATGCAAATCACCATTTTGGAGGGAGCTTAGATGGTTATCAAGTATCATACCGTGACTGGGTGATCGAAAAGGTGCCACTCAGGTTTCCCGAAGGAGCACGTAGAGGAGTACATATCAAGACCAGGATTTGCCAGTCCATGTTACGGATAGATACATATGTGGCCATCTCGGTGACGTTGTATTAACGAAGCTTGCAAGCGTGTGACTGGGTCACGGAATGCAATGGCATGGAAACGAGTAAACAAGTTCATTGGCAATGAGATCGAACTAAGGTATGGAGATACCAAAGATCAAGTCTCGGATGAACTAGGTATCAAGTGGCAAAGGGAATGGGAAACGACTATTCACGGTTCGAGCGATAAGATTCGTGGAATGCACGAGGATCATCATGGGCATCCAGATCCCGCTGATGACCATTGATGTGAGAGGATTCTCAATCATGTCCGGAATGTTCCCAAACCGAAGGATGTCACGCTTAAGGGTGGGGGCGCTTAGGGATAGACGAGGTACCGTAGGAGAAATAGAGAGAGAGAACCCGGAATAGTTCTGGGTAACATCCGATGGTGATCGGAAGGTGTTCGGAAGGAGTTCCGGAGTAAAGGAATATGATAATATATGTATTTGAATGTTAATTAGAGAATTAATAATAAATATATATTTTATTTTATTATTAAAGGCTTCCTAATGCTAATGGGCCTCACCCGAAGGGAGGCCCAATAGGGAAAGGCGCCTAAGGGGAGGGGCCGACCAGCCTTGGCTTGGTGGGCCGCCCAAGTGGGCCCACCTAGGGCCAGCGGCAGCCCCAAGGTGGCCGGCGGGTGTGGGGTTTAGTCCCACACCGCCTAGCCCCAAGGTGGTGAGCCCCCCTCCTACTATATATAGGGGTCTCCCCCCACCCCTTTGGAGGCATCCAATTCTCTCATTCTCTCTCTCATATTCCTCTAAGGACTTATCCGTAATATTGGGGAGGACCTCGAGGGATTTGTGTTCTCCACCTTCACACTACCGTCGTGTGATCTTCGGTCTGGCATCTTCTTCTTCCGCTGCTCGGCTGGATCGAAGCCCGGGAGACGCCGCCTACACCGGACGTGTGTAGTACTTTGGAGGCACCACACTTGGGGTGCTGCTCGTCTTCATCAATATACGCCTTCCTGCGAAAGGTGTGCCTCTGTTTGCAAAGGTATGGATACTGTATTCCTTCTACCTTACTTATGTCTACATAGTATAGATCCTGGTATTAGTCTTCGAGTAGATATAATTTTTTTGTTTTCTGCTACGGAACCCTTTCAGTGGTATCTGAGCAGGTCTATCGGTAGACATCTCGTATTGATAGAACACATAGCAATATGTGGGCATTGATTCTCTAGTTGCTACCCTCTTTAGTGTTATTGTTCATATCACGGCACTGTTTGATGAAGCGGCCCCCAACCGACCTCACATGGTGATTCACGAGACTCGTCCACAAATCAAAGTGGCTTAGGGGGGTGTCTGTCTCTCTACAGTAGTTGATATGGCATTGACACTGGAGGGCACTGAAAAGGGAAGAAGAACGGCAATCATTGAATCCATGTTGTGGCTCGACGTTCGTAGGTGGGAAGGGGTTCTACTGCGAAAGCCCTAAAGCCGCGTAAAACATGCAATAGTTAATATAGAGGCGTCTATCTTCATTATTGCATAGGGGCAAGTGTTATAACATGGCATTGACAAGTTTGTGAAACTTTAAGGCAGTTGATGATGATCATAATGCTGTAACCATGTCATAACGCTTTACTTTTGAAGTATTACTTATTGTGCTAGTATACTTACTAGACGGTAGCATAATAAGATAATCCCGCATAGTATTCCAGTTATCGTATTCCCCTTGTGTGTGCACCACCAAGAAAGTTCTTCGGTATGAGCCGATCCAGGGTTACAGGCCTGGGTGTCAGACATATCTACGTTCGCATACAATGGGTGTAAGCCATGTTGCACTGCGAATACACACGAGTTAGAACTGGCGAGCCTAGAATGTGTAGACATGGCCTTGGAATACAAGAGACCGAAAGGTCGAGCATGAATCACATGGTTGATGTGATCGAAATTGGGGAATGTCCACCTTTGAAACTGCACTGATGGCCGTGACGATCAGGGGAGGTGCAGCGAATTGGGATCATGTGATCACTGAAATGAATAGAGGGATGTTCATTTGAGTGGGAGTTCTTTTAGTTAAAACTTGAACTCATTATTATGAACATAGTCTAAATACTTTGCAAATCCTTTGTAGATGTCTCGCCCACCCACCTTTAACCTTAGCACTTTCCTCGAGAAGGACAAGCTGGAAACTGATGGAACCAACTTCACTGCATGGTTCCGCAATCTTAGGATCCTCCTAGTCCCCTATAAGTTGACTTATGTCATTGAGGCTGAGCTTCTGGCTAAGCCTGCAGATTCCGCCTCCCAGGACGAAAAGAATGTCTGGCAGTCCAAGGCGGACGATTTCTCCCTCATCCAGAGTGGAATGCTCTATGCCATGGAGCCGGAGCTTCAAAAGCGTTTTGAGAAGATGAATGCCTTTGAAGTCATTGAGGATCTCAAGGCTGTCTTTGCTCCACAGGCTCGTGCAGAGAGGTATGATGCTTCCGAGCTCTTCTTCTCTGCTAAAATGGAAGAACACAACAGTATTAGTGAGCACGTGGTCAAAATGTCTGGCTACGTTAAGTGCTTAAACACCCTAGATTGCAAAATCCCGGAGGAGCTCGCTATAGATAGGGTGCTGCACTCGCTGCCCCTAGCTATAAGAGTTTTGTGATGAACTACAACATGCAAGGGATGGCTAAGACCCTTGCTGAAGTGTTCGCCATGCTCAAAACTGCTGAGGTAGAAATCAATAAAGAGCACACAGTGTTGATGGTCAATAAGACCATTAACTTTAAAAGGTCGGGGACAAAGGGCAAGGGCAACAAGCCAAAGAAGGATGGTAAAGCAGTTGCCAACACCTCTAAGGCTACTAGGCCCAGCCCTAGGTCCGGTACCACGTGTTATTACTGGAAAGGGGATGGGCACTGGAAACACAATTGCCCCAAGTACATTGAGGACAAGAAAGCCATCAAGATTGCTGCCAAAGACAAAGGTATATGTGATATACATGTTATAGATGTGTTCCTTACCAACGCCAGGAACAACACCTGGGTATTTGATACCGGTTCTATTGCTCACATATGTAACTCCCAACAGGAGCTGCGAAGTAAGAGGCGGCTTGGAAAGGACGAGGTGACGATGCATGTCGGAAATGGCACGAAAGTCGATGTGGTGGTCGTCGGCATGTTATCTCTACATTTGCCGTCAGGATTGATTCTAGTTTTGAATAAATGCTACTATGTACCCGCATTGAGTATGAATATTGTAAGTGGATCTTGCTTGTTGCAAGATCGTTATTCGTTTAAATCTGGAACAAGTGGTTGTTCTATTTATATGGATAACGTATTTTATGTTCATGCGCCTGTGAGTAATGGTTTATTCATACTAGATCTTGATTGCAATACTCACATCCATAATATTGATGCTAAACATTGTAAGCATAATAATGATAATTCCATGTTTATGTGGCATTGCCGTCTTGGTCACATTGGCGTAAAGCGCATGAAGAAGCTTCATTCAGAAGGACTTCTTGGAGCATTAGATTTCGAATCTCTTGATACATGTGAGCCATGCCTTATGGGCAAGATGACTAGGACACCCTTCTCCGACACGATGGAGAGAGCTACAGACCTACTGGGAATCATACATACGGATGTATGTGGACATGAGTGTCTCAACGCACAATGGTTATCGTTATTTTGTTACCTTTACTGACGATTTGAGTAGATATGGATATATCTATTTAATGAAACACAAGTCTGAAACCTTTGAAAAGTTCAAGGAATTTCAGAAGGAAGTAGAGAATCAACTTAACAAGAGAATCAAACATCTTCGATCGGAACGAGGAGGTGAGTATTTGAGTTATGAGTTTAACATGCACTTAAAGGACTGTGGGATAATCCCACAACTTACGCTAGCCGGAACACCACAACGTAATGGTGTGTCGGAACGACGTAACTGTACTCTATTAGATAGTGTGTGGTCCATGATGTCTTTGACTGATTTGTCCGTATCATTTTGGGGATATGCGTTAGAAACCACTGCTTTCATTTTGAACCGAGCACCGTCCAAATCTGTGGAGACAACCCCATATGAGATATGGTATGGCAAGAAGCCAACGTTGTCATTTCTAAAAGTTTGGAGATGTGAGGCTTACGTCAAGAAACTACAACCCGACAAACTCGAACCTAAATCGGAAAAATGCATCTTTGTGGGGTACCCAAGGGAAACAATTGGGTATACTTTCTACAACAAGGCCGAAGGAAAAACATTTGTCGTGAAAGCTGGCACCTTTCTCGAGAAAGAGTTTCTCGCCAAAGGAATTAGTGGAAGGAAAATTGAGTTAGATGAAGTTGTTGACCCTTCTCTCCAAATTCCGAGTAGCGCAACGGAAGTTGTTCTGAAACCGCTCTCCAACATGGAGGAAGATCCCAATGATGATGATCAAAACAATGACGCCGAGACTCTTGAGGTTTGCAGGTATACAAGAGTTCATGCCACTCCTGATTGGTACAGTAGTCTTGTGATGTCTGTCATCCTAGATGAACAGGAAGAACCTGCAAACTACAAAGAAGCAATGGATAGTGCTGATTCCAAGAAATGGCTAGAAGCCATGAAATCGAAAATAGGATCCATGTATGAGAACCAAGTTTGGACCTTGTTAGATCTTCTCGAAGGTCGCAAGGCCGTGGAAAATAAATGGATCTTTAAAAAAAAGACAGATGCGGATGGTAATGTGACCATTCACAAAGCTCGACTTGTCGCAAAGGGGTTTCGACAAATTCAAGGAGTCGGCTACGATGAGACTTACTCTCCCGTAGTGATGCTTAAGGCTGTCCAGATTTTACTAGCAATTGATGCCCATTTCGAGTATGAAGTTTGGCAGATGGATGTCAAGACCGCATTTCTCAATGGTCACATTGATGAAGAGTTGTATATGATGCAACCGGAAGGTTTTGTTGATCCTAAGGATGCTAGAAAGGTGTGCAAGCTTCAGCGGTCCATTTATGGATTGAAGCAGGCATCTCGGAGCTAGAACCAACGTTTTGATCAAGTGATCAAGAGTTTTGGATTTGTCCAAAATCAACAAGAGTTCTGTGTTTACAAGAAAGCGAGTGGGAGCTCAGTTGTATTCCTAGTAGTATATGTGGATGACATATTACTCATGGGAAACGACGTGGATCTTATGAGAAGCGTGAAAGCATATTTGAGTAGTCAATTTTCCATGAAGGATCTAGGTGAAGCTGCGTACATATTAGGCATCAAAATCTATAGAGATAGATCAAGACACCTAATTGCATTAAGTCAAAGTACTTACCTTGAGAAAATTATGAAGAGGTTCAAAATGGAGGATGCCAAAAGTGGTTTGGCACCTATAACAAAAGGTAGCATACTGAGTTTATCTCAATGTCCGGTAACGGACGCCGATAGAGAAAGGATGTCTTACATACCCTATGCCTCAGCCATAGGTTCTATCATGTATGCAATGCTAAGTACTCGACCTGATGTGGCATTGGCTCTCAGTTTGGCGAGCCGATACCAAAGTAATCGAGGAATGGATCACTGGACAGCTGTGAAAAATATCCTAAGGTATCTCACGAAAACAAAGTATATGGTCCTAGTCTATGGAGGCACTGATGAAGCTCTAAACGTAACTGGTTACATGGATGCAAGCTGGCACTCAGATCCTGATGACTCGAAGTCTCAGACAGGATTTGTGTTTTTGGTGAATGGTGGGGCGGTAAGCTGGAAGAGCAAGAAGCAACCGGTAGTTGCACAATCTACAATGGAGTCAGAATACATCGCTGCTGCTGATGCGGCGAATGAGGCTGTTTGGCTAAGGAATTTCGTCATTGAACTGGGAGTTGTTCCAAGTGCACAAGATCCCGTGACAATCTATTGTGATAACACGGGCGCTATTACAAACGCAAAGGAACCAAGAACTCATTTCACAGCCAAACACATCACGCTACGATTTCACGTCATCCGGCAGAACGTTGATGAAGGTGAAATCAAGATTTGCAAAGTACACACGGATCTGAATGTGGCAGATCCGTTGACTAAACCTCTCATACAAGCTAAGAACGAACAACACCGGGATGCCATTGGTGTTAGGTTCCTGCCTATTGTAAACTAGATTAATTTGTACTCTAGTGCAAGTGGGAGACTGAAGGAGTTATGCCCTAGAGGCAAATAATAAAGTGTATTGTTTGATATATCTCATATATGTTCATAATACGTTTCATACTGTGCTATAACTGTGTTAATACAAAACGTTAATACACGTGTGGTATGTAAACAAACCGTGTATCTAGTTACCTCTAGCGAACTAGTTCATTGGTCATGAGGATGATCTGGCTTTCAAGATCATGGGCATGTATGCCAATTGACAATGAGGTCACGTCATTGGTTGAATGACATGATAGACAAACATCTGATAGTTGTATCTCAATGAGATCTAGTTACAAAGTTCACCATTGATGATAAAACGCATGAAACCTTGCAACCTGATCCTTAGACTGTGAGATAATGCAAATCACCGTTTTGGAGGGAGCTTAGATGGTTATCAAGTATCATACCGTGACTGGGTGATCGAAAAGGTGCCACTCAGGTTTCCCGAAGGAGCACGTAGAGGAGTACATATCAAGACCAGGATTTGCCAGTCCATATAACGGATAGATACATATGTGGCCATCTCAGTGACGTTGCATTAACGAAGCTTGCAAGCATGTGACTGGGTCACGGAATGCAACGGCATGGGAACGAGTAAACAAGTTCATTGTCAACGAGATCGAACTAAGGTATGGAGATACCGAAGATCAAGTCTCGGATGAACTAGGTATCAAGTGGCAAAGGGAATGGGAAACGACTATTCACGGTTCGAGCGATAAGATTCGTGGAATACACGGGGATCATCATGGGCATCCAGGTCCCGCTGATGATCATTGATGTGAGAGGATTCTCAATCATGTCCGGAGTGTTCCCGAACCGAAGGATGTCACGCTTAAGGGTGGGGGCGCTTAGGGATAGATGAGGTACCGTAGGAGAAATAGAGAGAGAAACCAGAATAGTTCCGGGTAACATCCGATGGTGATCGGAAGGGGTTCGGAAGGAGTTCTGGAGTAAAGGAATATGATAATATATGTATTTGAATGTTAATTAGAGAATTAATAATAAATATATATTTTATTTTATTATTAAAGGCTTCCTAATGCTAATGGGCCCCACCCGAAGGGAGGCCCAATAGGGCAAGGCGCCTAAGGGGAGGGGGTCGGCCAGCCTTGGCTTCGTGGGCCGCCCAAGTGGGCCCACCTAGGGCCGGCGGCAACCCCTAGGTGGCCGGCGGGTGTAGGGTTTAGTCCCACACCACCTAGCCCCTAGGTGGTGAGCCCCCTCCTACAATATATAGGGGTCTCCTCCCACCCCTTTGGAGGCATCCAATTCTCTCATTCTATCTCTCATATTCCTCTGAGGACTTCTCCATAATATTGGGGAGGACCTCGAGGGATTTGAGTTCTCCACCTTCATACTACCGTCGTGTGATCTTCGGTCCGGCATCTTCTTCCTCCGTTGCTCGGTTGGATCGGAGCCCGGGAGACACCGCCTACACCAGACGTGTGTAGTATTTCGGAAGCACCACACTTGGGGTGCTGCTCGTCTTTATAAATATACGCCTTCCTGCATAAGGCGGGCCTCTGTTTACAAAGGTATGAATACTGTATTCCTTCTCCGTTACTTATGTCTACATAGTATAGATCCTAGTATTAGTGTTCGAGTAGATAGAGTTTTTTTCTTTTCTACTACGGAACCCTTTCAGCACGGCCAGGACACACGCCATGGATATGTCAGGAGTCATCCATAAGTGGCAGATCTCGATGCCCAGACTTATCTACGGCGCACCTAGTGCCCATGCGTCACAACTATTTTCGTTATCTGTGGCGCATCTTTTGGACGTGCACCACATGTTATTTACCTATGGCGTATCACCTTTCCATGCGCCACTAGGTACCAATCCATGGATAGGCAAATCTGTAGTTGTGGCGAGGGGTGGATCCGGTGCATGGACAAGAAATGTGGTGATGGAGCTATGATGTGGAAGAGAGCACCGGCGATGAAGAAGATGCAGGACGGTGGAGGTCGGAGGAGGGTGGGCGAGGAAATTTTGAAGAAAGGCGGGAAAGATGCTATTAGGCGTAAACTGACACGGTCGATACGTGATAATGTTAGTAAACATGTTCTTTCAAATAAACGCTTAGAACGCTGAGGAGATCAAAAATTCGTTTCTTGCGGTGTATGTCGGTTACCGCGTGTAGAAGAAAAAACATAAGGACTGTTTTCTGCTTCGTACATGAAGATGCTGCTGAGAAACTCGATGGCTCCAAAGATAGGAAAGTGTCTGAAGAAAATAATAGAACAAACACAAATATATATAATACTACACGCATACAACATATTAAATTATGACCATGTTTTTTATTAACATCTAGTCTTACAAAACAAAGTACCCCTCCGATCTATTGTAAGTGTCACTCATCTAGTTTTAGTAAAACATGTGTACTATCTTAGTACAAAATAAACGACACTTATTATGCATTAGAGGGAGTAGTAAAAATGGACCATTTATGACAAACCTAAAAGTAATCTAGAAAGGAAACAAATCCCTAACGAACATTGGTACGATACAGCACGCAAAACCTATACACGCGAAGCATTTGCCAACGAAGTCTACGACTACACATCCGCTCTTCTCAGACTTCCGCCGTGAGCACTTCAGTCTATGGCAGTTATCCAAGACGCACCGCACGAAGCACCGATGAAACTCATGTGAACCTCACGGGAACACCACCTGTCCACTCCATCATCATTGCCTAAGGTCGCAATCGGAACTCAAGCATCTGCGACCATAAGTAGTTAGTAGAAAAAGTTCATAAGCATGATGCGAAATGTAAAAATAGTACAACCGAGAGAAGAACTTACACACAAGGAAATAAGAAGCATATATCCTCATAGATGCATGTATGCGTAGTAATTTTGATGATCACTGACCTATGCAAAATATGAGCAACAACTCATATATTGAATCCGAATTAGCTGGTAAAGCGAAGAAAATAAGCGAGAATATCAGAAAAGGACGTAAGCATGCCGTTAGAGAATTTTAGTCTGGGTTGTACCTTGGAGCGCTACACGCACAAACACTTGAAGCAGTAGATGAAATAAATCGTGTGAGCAGATGAAAGATCCCGTAGGTAGCCTGCTTGCAGCTGGACAACCGTGTAAGAGAGAGAAGAGAGTTTCTATAGAGGATAAAACCCAGAACGCGTAGGATACGGCTATGCTGTCATTCGGGTGCTCGATACTGGATAACCAAAAGGACAGTGCACCACCGAAGCTAAGCCGTGGTGACCGTCCTAAAACCTATACCTAATTTTCTAACACCCGAATGGATCTCCTATCGGAGCAATTTACGTGGGCGAGCTCTCTCTCGCAGCACCACTCCGCCTAAAAGCAACCACGCCGATACCTAGAACGCGTCGGATGGGGCTATGACATCGTTCGATTGTTCAAGCCTGGATACCTAAAGGATGACGCAGTGCGGAAGCTAAGCCGATGTGAGGAAAAAGATAAATAAAAAAGATACGAGAAGTAACGAAGAGGGGGTGTTTTATAGCCGCACGTGCGAGGCATGGACCCATGCATTCTAGGCAGGAGAGATGCATTTTCTCGTGCCAGTAGGACCCACTGTACTATATCGCCACGAGAACGCGCACCAGTTTATATAGCCTACTCTTCCACGTCGGATCTCCACCACGAGAAAATATAGATGCCTACATCGCATGCTACTAGAATGTCCGTCCGGCGCGTAGAAATGCTACCGGCGAGACTCCACGTTGCCATGTCACCAGCGTGCGCCTAAACCCGTTTATATCTATAGCCTACGCAGACAGCTCGGCTGTAGCCCGGCCATAAAAAACAGGTATGTCTATAGCCTACGCTGCTAGCTTGGCCGTCCACCACAAAAAACACGTCTAGGAAGGGTCCACAATGTCACATCACCGGCAGATACGATAACCAACGACCATATATAGCCTACGGTCAAAGCTCACATATAGGCTGACCGTAAAAATTCGCACATGTCTACGGCCTACACTATGAACACAACTCTCCGTCGCCAGAAGTCAATTCCGTCCATGCCTTCCAACATGCCACGTCGGCTCTAGGTGGCCCTACCACCCGGTGGGTGCAGAGGTGTGTCATGCTAGAAACGCCTCTCACAAAGCACGGTCATGCCCGCTTACGCTACGGCGGGCCCATGTCGTGTGTGCGTCGCACCTTCCCGCGATAAGGTACAACCGCATGCGCGACACCAACCCGAGGTCTGAAATCTTTCGCCTTGGACCACAGCAGGGTCCACCTCCCGGAAGAGCAGGGCTCCGTTGCGACCGTGTCGCGTGTCCTTTCTGTCATCCATCCCACAGCCGAAAAGAATCGGAATGATATGAAGAGCAATTTGAGATGAAACAATCTAGCGGTATTATTTACTTTGATTCCAATGCTAGAGTTGGATCCTATAATCCCCGAGAACACTTCGTCTTACTACAGTTTCATTACCTTTTACAATGCGTTTGTCTCCCTGTTTCTTTACTCTTTAGTCTTTACTTTACGCGCAAAACAACCTTCCTTAATCACTCTGGCTTGAGCTCAAGGACAACTCACAAGTAATCCTTGATAGATAGCGATGAGGGGCATAAAGACTCTAACCAAATAGCTCTTTATGGTTCGATACTTTTATTTTTAAAACTAGATACATTGTGCATGTGCTCTTGCAATCATCAAGATATTTTCTAGCATCGTTGACGGGTATCTAAGCACTTCTGGTCTTTGTTCTTAGTTGCTAATTTAATATTTGTTTTACTAAAGTTGTTTAGTAGTTTCAGGTAAACACCATGACATCGCTTGGACATATTAACAAGCTTGACGCAACGGAATACCTCAAGAGGTTTAATAGAGCCTATGTGAAAAAATTCCCGAGTGAAAGAACTGAAGAGTACGAGGCCAACCCTCATCTAATTGGCATTCTACATAAAAAATCACATGAGATGATCTAGGTAAAGATCACTATCCTCATTTAAATAATTTTACGGAGATATGTTGGACCCTTAAATCGAAAGGCTATTCGGATGATGAATTTAAACTTAAATTGTTTAGCCAATTTTTAACCAACACTACTCTTTCTTGGTATAGAATTTGCCCTACATAATCAATAAATACTTGGGAGAAGCTAAAAGGAGAATTCATATCCCGCTTTTATCCCAAGGTAAAGTCAGCTGGAGCGAGACGAGCAATTACAAATTTTAAGAACCGCCCAGGTGAAGGTTTGGTAAGAGCCTACAAAATATATAGAAGTATGCTTAATAAATGTCCCTATCATCATCTACCACCGTGGTTTGTTTAACATATTTTTTATGGAGGACTTAATCAAGATAATAAAAATGAAATAGATCTAGGTTCGGGTGGAGCTTTTATAGAATTCACTGTAACGCAAGCTTGGGCACTTCTAGAAAGAATTCACTATAATAGAGAAACTTCGGGTTTTAATTTAGGAGACGAAGGAGGAATCGAAGTAGAATATCATTGTATCAATGCTTATATAGAAACTAGTAAAGTAAAAGAAGGTGCTAATGAGTTTATTTTTGATGAAGGTATTATTCAGAAAATCCTTGAGTCATTTAATGAACACACTGAAGCACCAAAGAAAGATTAGCTTCCATATACTCCGCCACCTAAGCCAATTGAAGTGCAAGCAGTAGCTAGAGTGGTGATTGACCCACCGAGGAAGAGACCCCCTTACGTGGATCCACTTCCATCTCCAAGGACCGTGTAGAAGCACACAATAGGTCAATATCTTGCAAAACAATTGGAGGAGGAACAAAGAGTTCTAAACGAACAAGAAGAAGAAGAAAATGTATAAGAAATGATTCTTGGAAATGTAGAAGAAGAAAGAGAAGTGATCAAGGAAGAAACATTGGCTATGTTTGCACATTGCAACATAGTTGAACTTGATACCGCAGCTTCCCAATTCGTTGAAGAAAAGGTGAAAGATAAAAATGTTGGTAAACCTATTCTTCCATGCACCTTCTGTGAGTCTTCCTACTATGGCATTTGTGATATAGGGACTAGTATTAACTGAAGGGTTTCGTAGCAGAAAATAAAAAAATTCTATCTACTCGGACACTAATACCAGGATCTGTACTATGTAGACATAAGTAACGGAGAAGAGATACAATATTCATACCTTTGAAGACCGAGGCACACCTTATGCAGGAAGGCGTATATTGATGAAGACGAGCAGCACCCCATGTGTGGTGCCTCTGAAATTCGTCACACGTCCGGTGTAGGTGACGTCAATCGGACTCCGATCCAGCCGAGTAGCAAAAGAAGTAGATGCCGGATCGCAGATCACACGACGGTGGTGTGAAGGTGGAGAACTCACCCACGAGGTCCTCTCCAATATTACGGAGAAGTCCTCAGTGGATGAGAGAGATAAAATGAGAGGGAATGGGATGATTCCAAAGGGGGAGGGGAGACCCCTATATATAGTGGGAGGGGGGCGCACCACCCAGGGGCCAGACGGTGTGGGACTAATCCCCACACCCGTCGGCCACCTAGGGGCAGCCGCCTACCCTAGATTGTCCCCATTGGGGCAGCCCACCAATCCTAGGCCGGCTGCCCCCCTCTCCCTAGGCGCCATGCCCTACTGGGCCTCCCTTCGGGTGAGGCCCATTAGCATTATGATGCCTTTAATAATAAAATAAAAAATATATTTAATATTAGTTCTCCAATTAACATTCAAATACACATATTGTATTATTCCTTCACTCCAGAACACCTTCCGGACCCCTTCCGGTCTCCATCGGATGTTACCCGGAACTATTTCATTTTCTCTTTCTCTATTTCTCCTATGATACCTCATCTATCCTAAGAGTCCCTACCCTTAAGCGTGACATCCTTCGGTTCGGAAACACTCCGGACATGATCGAGATTACTCTCACATCAATGATCAACCGAGGGACCTGGATGGCCATGTGACCCCCGTGCGTTTCACGAATATAATCGCTCGAACCGTGAGATAGCCGTTTCCCGTTGCCTTTGTCATATGATACCTAATTCATTCGAGACTTGATCTTCGGTATCCCCATACCTTAGTTCGGTCTTGTTACCAATGAACTTGTTTACTCGTTCTCATGTCGTTGCATTCCGTGACCAAGTCACATGCTTGCAAGCTTCATTAATGCAACGTCACCGAGATGGCCACATGTATATGTCCGTTACATGGTCTTGATATGTACTCCTCTACGCATCCCTTTGGAAAACCTGAGTGGCACCTTTTTTATCACCCTGTTACGAGATGATTCTTGATAACCATCTAAGCTTCCTCCGGAATGGTGATTTGCATTACCTCACAGTCAAAGGATCAGGTTGCGAGGTTCTCTGTGTTTTATCATCAATGGTGAACCTTGTAACTAGATCTCATTCAAGATATAATGGTCGGATGTTTGTCTATCATGTTATTCAACTAATAACATGACCCCATTGTCAGTCGACATAAATGCCCATGATCTTGAAACCCATACCATCCTCATGACCAATGAACTAGTTCGCTAGAGGTAACTAGAGACACGGGTTGTTTACATACCACACGTGTATTAACGTTCCGTATTAACACAGTTATAGCACAATATGAAACGTATCATGAACATATAGGAGATATATCAAATAGTACACTTTATTATTTGCCTCTAGGGCATAACTCATTCAGTCTCCCACTTGCACTAGAGTACAAATAAAAGTAGTTTACAATAGGCAGGAACTTAACACCAATGGAATCTCGGTGTTGTTCTAGCTTTTCCTGATGGAGAGCTTTAGTCAAAGGATCTGCCATATTCAGTTCCGTATCAACTTTGCAAATATTGACTTCACCTTTGTCAACGTTCATCGGATGACGTGAAATCTTTGATGTGTTTGGCTGCAGAATGAGTCCTTGGTTCCTTTCCGTTTGCAATAGCTCTCGTGTTATCACAATAGATCGTCACGGGGTCTTGCGCATTTGGAAAAACTCACAGTTCGATGACGAAATTCCTTAGCCAAACAAGTTCATTTGCTGCATCAGCCGCAACAATGTATTCAGGCTCCATTGAAGATTGCGCCACCACTGGCTGCTTCTTACTCTTCCAGCTTACCGCCCCACCATTCACTAGGAACACAAATCCTATTTGAGACTTCGAGTCATCATGATCCGGGTTCCAGCTCGCATCCACGTAACTTGTTACGTTTAGAGCTTCATCACTTCCTCCATAGATTAGGAACATATCCTTTGTTCTTCTCAGATACTTTAGGATATTCTTTACAGCTGTCTAGTGATCTGGTCCTGGATTACTTTGGTATCGGCTTGTCAAACTAAGAGCCAATGCCACATCAAGTGGCGTACTTATGATTGCATACATGATAGATCCTATGGCTAAGGCATAGGATATGTAAGACATCTTTTCTCCATCATCATCCGTTACCGGACATTGAGTCATACTCATTTTGCAATTCTTCATCATTGGTACCAAGCCTCTTTTGGTATTTTCCATTTTGAACCTCTTCAAAATCTTTTCGATGTAAGTACTTTGACTTAATGCAATTAGGTGCCTTGATCTATCTCTATAGATCTTGATTCCTAATATCTATACAGCTTCACCTAGATCCTTCATAGAAAATTGGTTACTCAAATATGCTTTCACGCTTCTCATAAGATCCACATCGTTTCCCACGAGTAATATGGCATCCACATATACTACTAAGAAAACAACTGAGCTCCCACTCGCTTTCTTGTAAACACAGAACTCTTGTTGATTTTGGACAAATCCAAAACTCTTGATCACTTGATCAAACGTTGGTTCCAGCTCCGAGATGCTTGCTTCAATCCATAAATGGACAGTTGAAGCTTGCATAACTTTCCAGCATCCTTAGGATCAACAAAACCTTTCGGTTGCATCATATACAACTCTTCATCAATGTGACCCATGAGGAATGCGGTCTTGACATCCATCTGCCAAATTTCATAGTCGAAATGTGCAGCAATTGCTATTAAAATCCGGACAGCCTTAAGCATCACTACAGGAGAGTAAGTCTCGTCATAATGCACTCCTTGAATTTGTCGAAACCCCTTTGCAACAAGTCGAGCTTTGTGAACGGTCACATTACCATTCGCATCTATCTTTTTCTTAAAGATCCATTTATTTTCCACGGCCTTGCGGCCTTCTGGAAGATCTACCAAGGTCCAAACTTGGTTCTCATGCATGGATCCTATTTCGGATTTCATGGCTTCCAGCCATTTCTCGGAGTCAACACTAGCCATAGCTTCTTTGTAGTTTGCAGGTTCTTCCTGTTCATCTAGGATGATAGACATTACAAGGCTACTGTACCAATCAGGAGTGACACGAACTGTTGTAGACCTGCGAACCTCAGGAGTCTCGACGTTGTTGTTTTGATCATCATCATTGGGCTCTTCCTCCATGTTGGAGAGCGATTTCAGAACAGCTTCCGTTGCGCTACTTGGAATTCGGAGAGAAGGGTCAACAACTTCATCTAACTTAATTTTCCTTCCACTAACTCCTTTAGCAAGAAACTCTTTCTCGAGAAAGGTGCCAGTTTTTTCGACAAGCGTTTTGCCTTCGGCTTGGTTG
Organism: Avena eriantha; assembly: GCA_910589775.1. Taxonomy (NCBI): domain Eukaryota; kingdom Viridiplantae; phylum Streptophyta; class Magnoliopsida; order Poales; family Poaceae; genus Avena; species Avena eriantha. The sequence goes on along the minus strand of OU342744.1, from coordinate 81,269,344 downwards.
TAGAAAGTATAACCAACGGTTTCCCTTGGATATCCCACAAAGATACATTTTTACGATTTGGGTTCGAGTTTGTTAGGCTGCAGTTTCTTAACGTAAGCCTCACAACCCCAAACTTTTAGAAATCCATACCATATCTCATATGGGGTTGTCTCCACGGATTTGGATGGTGCTCGGTTTAAAATAAAAGCAGCGGTTTGTAACACGTATCCCCAAAAAGAGACAGACAAATCAGTTAAAGACATCATGGACCACAC